>OX940885.1:21753175-24253175 GCA_954871355.1 Cabera pusaria | reverse complement strand
TATTACTGAACACTGGTTTGTGAAGGGTACTTTGTTACCAATAATCAGAAATTATACAATTGCGAGCACATTTATTAGACAGAAGGCAATTCGCGGTGGCTCACTTATATATGTAACTGAAAATTGTAATTTTACTTTTTTACTTTGTCTGTTGAACGATGTGTTGAATTATCTTGTATAGAACTGGGGCAACATATAGTCATCTATGTATACAGACCCCCATCGGCTGATTATAAAATGTTTAATACAATTATGGAAGAAGTCATGATGAAAGTCTTCAACACCTCGAAATCTTTACTGCGGTAACTTGCGGTAATGTTAATTTAATTGAGCAGTCACCGCTCAGTGATAAGTTTAAAAAAATATTTCTTAGCTTCAATTTAAAGCATTTTTTTAACCAGCCGACTAGAATCACTAGCTCATCAGCAACCTGCTTGGGCAAAGTGTTTTGCATCTGTGAACCTGAGAAAATTGCAATTTTTGATAAACATGGCTCAGACCATCTGGGACAGAGTGCCACATTTTCATGTAAAGCATCCACCAAAGGTCAAGAATACACATACAGGCCCATTACAACCAATCGGATTGAACTGTTTGTGGATATCATTGACAAGCAACTAATGAACCTAATATTTTCTGAGGATCCCGATGATCTATGCAGCACTTTATCTCAAATGTTGGGTGCAGAGTTCAATAATATTTTTAAATTTAAAACTATTACAAGAGGTGGGAAAATTTGGTTCGATAACTGGGCTTCTACTGGTATTAACAAAAGTAGAAACAATTCGTACAACTTATACTCACAAAAAAACCATTAATTTACACAATACTAAATTCATAAATCACTTCAAATTATATTCCAAAACTTTTAAAGTGGTTTGTCAGACAGCAAAATCTTTGCATTTTAGTAGAAAAATTAAGCATGCTGATGATAAAATAAAAAGAACATGGAAAATCATCAATACTGGAACTGGAAAAATAAAACAAAGAGACAGTAAGATCATCTTAAAAGTTAACAACAAATTAATAATGGATAGTAATGAGGTTGCCAATATATTTGATGAGTTTTTCTCTCAAGTACCCATTACTACTACCCAGTCCTTAAATTCTAGTCCCGCTGATGCTTATTTGATATTATCAAAGTGTGTAAATAAATGTGATACCTTGTTCCAGTTCAAACACGTTACTGCAGACTCAATTGCGAAAACATTTAAAATGCTCAAACAAAAGAAAACCGAGGACCTGTGGGGAATGTCAACCACAGTTCTTAGATACATTATTACTGTTATTAGCCCATACTTGGCTTTTATTTTTAACAGATGCGTTGATCAAGGTGTCTTCCCGCATTTAATGAAAAAAAGTAATTTGATTCCTTTATTTAAATCAGTAAACAAAAGTGATCCATCTAACTCAAAACTAAAGACCAATATCTATACTACCGGCGTTGAGTAAAATTTTTGAATTAAATTTACATAAATTTTGTCGTGTTAGTTACACTATTTATAACTCAAGAACAGATATAATGAATAATATTTATACATATGATAAATGTGTTTGATTTATTTATAAATGAAAGAAAAACTATGATGTTATCTATTCTTTATGTTTCACGATTTCACTTTTTTTTTCCTAAAATATTCTGAAGTGTGTAAACATAGGGGTGCATGTACCTAAGAGTACAGTTGGCAACCCTACAATCATTAGAGAGTACACATCTATCAGAAGTCTGACGTCGACTAAGACCTCGACAAATGGATGGAACTAAATGGCTCATATTTTATTTTTTATTCAACGTATTATTTATTTAAGTGCTATATTTGTACTACAATTGACCATTAATCTATTAAATTATTTTTGACTTAGGTACATGAGCGCATATAATTTATACTTCCTAATTTTTTTTTAAATCGTATAAAGGTTAGCGTATGACCACTTTCTCACCTTGATAAATAACGATGTTGTCAATTATAGTAGCATGCTAGGCCTAGAATGGAAACTGGTACCTAAATGCTTTGAGTTTGAATTGCCACTTTGCTTTGATTAGAAGACAGAGCATATGTCTATAAAATTGCGCTAGTCATTACGTTATGAAGATTTTTTTAGCATGCTAGGCCTAGAATGGAAACTAGTACCTAAATGCTTTGAGTTTAAATTGCCACTTTGCTTTGATTAGAAGACAGAGCATATGTCTATAAAATTGCGCTAGTCATTACGTTAAGAAGTTTTTTTTAGCATGCTAGGCCTAGAATGGAAACTGGTACCTAAATGCTTTGAGTTTGAATTGCCACTTTGCTTTGATTAGAAGACAGAGCATGTCTATAAAATTGCGCTAGTCATTACGTTATGAAGTTTTTTTTAGCATGCTAGGCCTTGAATGGAAACTGGTACTTAAATGCTTTGAGTCTGAATTGCCACTTTGCTTTGATTAGAAGGCAGAGCTTCTGTCTATAAAATTGCGCTAGTCATTACGTCATGAAGTAAAAACAGAGTGAAATTCACTGGAAAAGTAAATACTCAGAGCTCAGCCTATATGTCTAATGTTGACTAACGTATATATATTATACACACATTTACTACCTACTTATTAAACAAAGCGAAAACATTATGAAAATTATCTCAGCAAGTTGCATTTCTACCGAATCTAACCATTCGTTAATGTTTCCGTCGAAACACCCGAGGGTTACCAATGTCCCCGACACAAGAATTCTTTTGATTTTTATAAAATACGTTTACATTTGCCCGCCTAAAGGAAAAGGACCCAACAATGCTAAACAAAGTAACGTGGTTTTTGGTAAAACAAATTTTCCTGTTGACTTGGAAGTTTTATTTCGTTATATCCTTGCTTTTTGTTAGAAGAAAATCTTTTTACTGACATAAAAGTTTTAATCTTTGTATTATTGAGTTTAACATATTTTACTTTTATGACTTTACTAGCCATTGCCTGAGGCTTTGCGGTTTTATCTTAAATAGAAGGTTTAAGTCCGTGTGGCTGGAAATGGTAATTAAACCAACAAATATGTATCACCTTTTTTATATGAAAGAGGATAGACCCTATTTCATTAAATTATCATCGATCAGAGGTTATAATGGATACAGACTAGATAAAAAAGGAATCACACTTTTACTCTTACTTAGTAGACTTTTTGTCGCAAGTTCTACTAGTTATACATATCTAGATCAGAGTTCAAATTATGTAGGTATAGGCATAGTCTGCCAAATTACCTTAAAATCTTTTAGCCGTTTTGCCACCAAAACATGCGAATAAATAACAATTAAAATAATAAACAATTATACAAACATGACTTATTATATCGCATATAACGTATACATCATTGTGTTCGTTTTTCTCTGTCTGTCTGATCATAATATGTATGGTCAGCAACTTTTTTTATTTTTCGGAATTTTTCCTTTACAAGTAAAGGAAAAATTCCGAAAAATAAAAAAAGTTGAAAATTAAGGTACATTTTGATACCTACAAGTTTTTGCAAAAATCTAAATTTGCCCATATCTTTTTATCGTGTTGACCCAAGACCTTGATTTTTATACACCTAATAGGGACTATAGACTTCAGTCTCAGGTATAAATTTCAACTTGCTAGGTCCACCCGTTCCTGAGAAAATCGGTGGTGACACACGGACCAACAGACGGACAAACAGACAGACAGACGGACAAGAAAATGATCTTATAAGGAGGAACCCTTATAAGATAAATTTCTTGTCCGTCTTGTGTTTACCTTTTGAGGTTCGCAACCCTACAAATAATGGTATATGACAGCTTATGAGGTGTCAATAATAAATATTGGGTTGACACACCTGTATAATTTGACTAAACCAATTAATTGATATATCAATCGATGCTCGACGGCGTCATCACTTACCAACAGGTGAGTTAATGGTCAAACACTAGCCGGTATGATATAAAAAAAAATAATGGTACATTTTTTTTTTAAGAGACAAGCAACTATCACTTTCTTAATTATGTAAGTATATGTATGTGCATGAGTAGTCCAGGTAAGGAAATCTTGAAGATTTGGAGGCAGGAGTGAAAATAGATGCTCTGAGCCTAGACTATTAACTTCCGACCACGCTGCCCTACTGTACTGACCCATCTACTCGTACCGCAGTTTTAATTACATAGGCCACATATGCTGATTTCTATTATTTTTAACCAACACTAAAACCAAAACCATTTAATTGTATAAAAACAATCGCTAACTACTTAAACATCTTTGCAGTTAAATTTCTCGCAAGCTTCAATTTTATAGACACTAAAATAAAAACGCAATAACACTTTAAATCTCGGTTTTCATAAAATTTGAATGGATTCTGCAATATACAACAGCGGGTGTTATTTGTTCATTAAGGCGGGGCGAAACGTACCAGAGCTATGTAAAGCCTACCCTCGAGCACCTACTCTATTGACTTTCTTCCGTCACTTTCTTATCGAGTTATGATAAATTGTTTTAACTACAAAACGAATAGGACTCTGTAGCAACCACGCAAGCGTACACTTTCCTCCGCTCTGAATCGTAAGCATAATTCGTTTCACCGCATCGACGTCACTTCTTAAATAATAAAGGCTCTTTGTAAAACTTTCCCTCCTTGAGCGTTCTAAAGCTTTTCGGTATCCAGTAATTAATATTCATGGAGGCTCGTGCCGGAGGGGCCGTGTAATTAATAAACTTATATGATACTTTTGTTTACAGTGTCATTCCTGAAGCGGGGGAGTTCAGAGCAATGCTCTTGTTTGTCCCGCGTTGGGGTCCCCTTCCTTTATGTAACGTCTGCTAGGCCTCGCTACACCGAGTCAGATGCCCGGCAAAACTTGAGTTCTCTCCATTTAAGGCGCTTTATCCTTTCAAAATAAACAAATGCTTTATATCAATGTGAGACAGGTATCGTTTAATTAAATACGAAGCCCCTGTTATTCGACAAAACTTCCGTAATAAAATTATCGAGCATTGACCGTGCGCTGATAAACGAGTGGGCGTGGGCTGGGTCCGAACGCGCGACCGGACACAGCTCCGCATGTTAATACACGTAAACCAAGATAATCCATAAAACTCACAAAAGGTGCCGAGTTGTCTTCAAGACCCGCCTGTCCGGTTGCACTGAATGTTAAACACGGTTTAACTTTTAGGCGACGACGTGCATACATGCATGTTAATTAAAACGCATTCTGTGCTTGAATTGAAATCAATTATTTTATTTCATCTACATTTTAAATCGAAGTGCAATCAACAAACGAGATGTAAAATCAATGAAACTGTACCAATATACAACAAACACAACATACACGTACCGCTGTCATGTAGGTAACTAACATAGTTTAAATGTTGCAAAATTTTAATGGTATTTCATCCGTGAAACGCATTCCCCTCGAAGCACTTAAGCACTTAGCGCAAACATATCGATTCTCAATTCGTGGCACCGACGCCCCCGGGACGCGGGAACAATGTAAAAACCCCACGCGGAGCTCTACGCGCCACATCATTCACTTATTTTGTCCTCTCGTGTGACTGACAACCGATCTACGAGCTACGACCTCTACCAAACGCGCTGGTTAAACCTCGGTTAAAATTTCCTAGGGTCAACTCTCACTTAGTAATATTATAACGTGTAAGGAGTAAAAGAGCCGACGTTATCTTCCACGCAGGCTCGATTCCTGACCACTTTAATGGGAAAAGCATGTTAGAATTAAACTAAACAAAGACGACGCATCAATTAGGGGCTCTTCTCTTGCTTTTTATTTCTTTTTCCAAAAAAGGGCTTTAACTTTTGAAAGCTTGTCGACCGAGTTGCGTTTGAGCCCGTTCGTTATTTTTTACTGCCTTATTTGATTAAATCAATCTCAATGATTCTTGTATGCTTTTCAATTAAGGCGATAAAAGATAAATTGGTGCAAACATTTACTCAAGCTAATCTTATTGATAATTTATAACTTTCGTGATTTTTGTAAAATATAGAGTTTGGAAACAACCTGCTAGTAGAAGTATAAATAAATTGGCTATTTATTCTGGTAGGTACATAAAAATTTATGACTTAGGTATAATCGAACTATGGGTTAAAAAAATCTACACACTGTTAACACGCACAGCCATATAACGATGTTATGCGACTTATACCTATAAAATCTTAAAATGTTTGTGTAAATCAAATTAATTGCAGAGGCCTTTTAAAGACTGCGTGTATGTTAACTATTAGGATTTCAATAATTGGCACAAGCCATGTGAACAAGCTTGCTACATATTCCATAAATAAATGAGGTATTAGGGTAATGGTACTCATGTGTAAACTTATTTTCATATTTAAAGAAATCGATTTATTTATAATTGTATCATCATCATTATTAGCCTATATTAGTCCTCAGCTGGACATAGGCCTTTCCGAAAGTACGCCACTGAGCACGATTTTCGGCTAACTCTCTTCCAGTTCTAGCCTGCCACCTTGCGAATATCATCGCTCCACCTAATCTGAAGACGTCCTACGCTCGTATGCCAATTCGCGGTCTCCACTCAAGAACTCGTTTACCCCAGGGGTCATCGGTTTTTCGGCTAATGTGGCCAGCTCATTCCCACTTCAGCTTGCTAATTCAGTTTGCTATGTCGGTGATTTTGGTTCTCTGTCGGATCACCTCGTTACAATATTATAAAGAGGGAAAACACAAAAGAAAATCAAAGTATTTTGTTGTTACCAAAAATCATTGACACGAATATAATATAACAAACAATACATTATTTAAACACATTAATGATGCTAGTTTTGATAATGACAGTGAAGTCTATTACAATTCTTTGATGGTAAAACAAATAACTCTAATAAGGCTAACAATATTTAAATGAATAAGTGTTGGAAGGGCTATTATCGGGATTGGATTGAAACACTTTTTATCTTCATTTATTTAAATAAATTATTTCATTCATTTTCTTGTTCACGTAAGTAAAAACGCGGGCAAAGCGAGTAACTTACCTTAAATAATAAATATGGACCTCTAATACACTGAACAATACCTACTCAATTTGTTTGTAAGTCTTGCGAAATGCAAATGGCGTTCGCTTTGGAATTTGATACTAAAAAATCAAACGTAATAAACCCAAGACGATAACTCTCCCGTAATTAAGACGAGGTAAATATATGGAACGCATTGACGGATCGTAAAACTAAAGGATTCAAAACAACAAAATGCAAGGTAATGTTTACGACAGAGACCGAACCGCTTTTATTGTTGTTGTAAAATTCACGATCCATTATTAATTATTACAGACATCATTAATCTACTAATCTATTTAAGGGCGTGCGATAAGAATCTCATTTAAAGTATTGAATGAAGAGTGTCTGTAGTGGACTTGAGATAGGCTTAAATTAACGTAGATGCTAATGGCTTATCTCGTAACGTCGGAAATTACTAACCCAGACTTAAAGCACTATCAAATAAGGTTGAAATTCGATTTGAAGATGCGTAGCATATTGGACGTCTAGACGCTATTAAAGTGGTGGCTGATTTATTACAGGTCGGTGTTTAAACGACAAATGCATCGAAACAGATAGGAGCGACATGTCCGACATTGGAGGACCGATGTTGACCACTATACTCGTACGGTACACATCAAGTTACATGCTGAGGATCCATCTCGAGATATTTGAATTATCGACGACATACGCTTCTTTTAGTAAACAAGCAATACTGTAAGATCTTTTTCAGAAATCGCGATGTGTAACTTAATACGGGTGATGATCTGCTTCTGGCTTACAAAATAAAACAGAAAATACTGTAATCAGTTGAAACGAATTATGACTAGTGAAAAAAATTGTAATATAATTAAATTCTAATCGTTAAAAAATTTACAAATTTAAATAATGTTTCCTGATGATAAATTTGGTGATTCACAAGTCTGTTCAATATTTGTGAGATCTTGTGTATCCGGACCGATCGAAGACCGGATGAAGTTTCTTCCAAACATAATCTTTACAACAAAACTGTGATCGGATCATACCTTAACGAACCAACAGGAACAGAGAGATAGATTTAAGTAAGTAGCACTGATTATAATAAAGGATAAAACGAATCCAACGTCAACTTATCAATCGACTAACAGGGAGCTTTGTTATAATGTGGGACAATGGATAAGAGCTAGATGTCTTGTCTTGAAAAGTATTATACAGCAATTAATTATGTCTGCGATAAGATGTCACTAGAAGAATAACTACGATACAAGCGAGTTCAGAAAGTTTAATGGGACGAAAATAAGTATTCTTCAATGTTTGTCTTGTCTAACGTAAGTATCTACTTTTATTACATGTTATAAGATTACCAAACCAAAAAAATATTGCACAAATTGAATATAAGCACGGTTTTTTTACAGTATCATTTTTTTATCTATTTAATTATTTATAATGCCTGTTATTATTAGTTTTACGATTTTTAAATGTTTTCTTACTAACTACGATTTGTGAATAATTGTGATGTTATCAAATGAACCACCCTTCTGCAAATACATATTTACACAGTTGATCAACTCTACTTGTTAACCTGTGAAAACAATAAACATAAATGTACTAAAACGTCGCTACAGCAACACTGATACGTCTGTAAAACTATTTCACAAATCGCCAACATCGCATTCAGATCCGAGTTTCGAGAACGGCACTGAACTAACTTTGTATAAATTCACACCTTTGAATCAAACATGTAGCGCATTTTATTAGGTAGCAAACCGAGTTGGCGAGACTCACAGAAACTATTGTGTTGGAAACTACTATTGCGCGGATGGGATTGTTGTTCACCTTACCTATGTCTGTACAGACCTACCTGTGGGTGACATAGGGGGTTCAGAGGAGAAGTGGGGGTAGACGCGTGCATTGCTTGCTTCGCTATTCTGTGCCACCACATAGTTTTGTACGCAAGCTCCCGCCGGGCTTGCAGCCTGTTCTTAGGCACGGTCCTCACTAATTGGACGTTCATGATATGAGAAAGGTCATTAGATAAAATATGAGAAATGCGAGGTTGAGGTCAACTGTTAGACTTCTACAAAGTTGTACTTACCTATAGAGCTAAGTTACACAGTACATAAGAGCTGTAAAATATATTTATATATATATATTATAAATTTATATATCGATCGATGATCGATGAGCTGATTTAAATTTTTTTATTGGCGAACGACAAGCATTGGAACAAAATTTTGGCGATTTTTTTATTTTTTTTATTACGGTTTTACAGTCTCTAGTGGTATTTTAACTTCTATGAGTCGGATGTAGAGAGCCTGGGCATGACGGGCCCAGCATCTGTTATTATCCTACCAGCTGCTTCTAATTCACAAAAAAATATGGTCAATACGTTTAAAATTAACTAAGACTAGAGTTTCTCACAATATTTGCCGTATGAGCAACTGCACATGCACACATACATTTTCTATGAAAATCCACTTATGCCAAGGCTTAAACCACGATTTCTAGATTAAAAATTACATTGAAATATAAGAGTATATATGATATAAGAGATGGAAGGCGTAGAGATGAAGTCTAAAAGATGTGTTTTCCTGAATATTCAGTAGGCGAAGAGTCAGACACTTTTCTTTCGAAATGCTTCCACCAAACATGCCGGAGCTAAATGATTATTTGGTGGCTTGGGTATACTCAAGTCCGTTAAGTCAAAATAAATGTCATATAATATTCATGAAGTTAATGCCTTCTTAGTGCATACTAGCTAAAACTAACCCTTAAACAGAACTAGGCGGAAGTTCATTCGCGCAGGTCCTTGTTAAACGCCGCCACGCTGCAGCTTAGAGCAATTTGCAAGAGTTGGTACCGCGCCGGAGCTGTTTGTTCCACGGTTTTATTAAAAGCTCTCGCCGTTTGCGCAAATGCAAATTGTTTCTGATATTAAAATTACTTGCGACTAATACCAAACCAGAGAATGGAACTGACCAACATAGATTAAACTATGTATGCAGGATATAAACTTTGAAATACGCCACACCTCATTGATGTTCTATATAAACTGAGGTAAAACCTCAATGCCACACCCCGACGCCATAAAATCATATTTTAACTTGGCGTGAAATTTTTATGTTGGAATCACACAATCACTTGACCACTACCTCTAAGGTCTTTTTACATGTTTGCTTGTGAATATTTTTATTCTTCTCATCTCATATCATATTGTGTAAGTATGTGTGTGTGTCGGTGGGTGTGTTACATTGTCACCTATTCTTTCTGACAGACAAACACTTGATCAGTAACGGCGTAACAAATATGAAAGAGCGTACCTACATATATTTCCATCCTGTACCTATCTTTAGTGCGCTATTAACTATGCAAGCCAAGTACATATTTATAATCTCTCTTTTCAAGCTGATGCCGAGGTCACCAGTCTAATACATAAAATTATAAGTGGGTATCAATAACTAAATTACTTACCCACGTAACCTTTAAATATAAACACTCATTTAACCAAAAACTAATAAAAAAACTAAAAAACTAGTAATATTGAAAGTTTTCGTGAATTTATTCGTGTAAAATCACAAACTAAACTTGTGAAGTTCAGTCCGATGAATACATTCCCTGTAATGGATTCCATAAATAGTTCTCACCTAAAAGCCTCTTTTATATTTGAATACCTTGTCATCAAACTATTTCAACTACCCTGACATAACCACGACGATTGACATAATACACGGTTAGCCACTAACACTTGCGAACTAATACATATCTGCTTGAGTTTGACTGCGGAGTGTGAAACCGATCGTTAATTCTTGGTAAAGATATACAATCTTTATGCGACATTGAGCTATATTTTCATATATCTTAAATTAAAAATTGTGTAGCAAGCTTCGATTGACGCCACATGTGGGACGTTCGCTACGAGAAGTTTTCAGATTCGCAATCACGCAGCGTAAAAGTTTGCAGTAAGTATTAAGTTTAAGACCGGAGAGAATGGAAGTGGATTGTAGTTCTGTATTACCTATATTTTGCTTCTTGGTAAAGGATATATCACACATTATGGTGCACGATATTTAATTTTTTTAGGCAAAAGTAATATTTTGTTAATTTTTATGGTTCTGTACCTCAAAAGGTAAAAAAGGAACCTTATAAGATCCGTCTGTCCGTCTGTCTGTTTATCTGTCTGTCCGTGTGTCACCACCGATTTTCTCAGGAACGGGTGGACCTAGCAAGTTGAAATTTATACCAGATACTGACATCTATAGTCCCTAATTAGGTATATTAAAATCAAGGTCCTGAGTCAACACGATAAAAAGATATGGGCAAATTTAGATTTTCGCGAAAACTTGTAAGTACCAAAATTTACCTTAATGTTCAACTTTTTTTTATTTTTCGGATTTTCCTTGTTTTTAACCAAAATTGACAATTCTAGGTCAACCGGAAGTACCCTATAGGTTTTGGTCGAAAACCTATAGGGTACTTCCCGTGGAATGATGAAATTAGGTTCTGTGTAATAGGGATCTGAGTTTTATGAGTGCTCATACAATTTAGAGGTCTAGCTTAATTGGTAACAACCAAGGTTGGTACGGAAGCCTCGGTGGGCGAGTCCAACTCGACTTGGCCGGTTTTATTTATTATCAATGTTAATCAGTTCGCGTCATCAATTACAGACATAGATGCTTTTGTTGATAGATTTATCCACAAAAATTTTACCAAAAACATAATCTTGTTCACTAAGGGTCAGTTCACACCGAGACGCGACATGACGATGCTTGTGGTTTCGCGCCTTACAGCGAAGAGCCCCGCGGCGCAGCGCGTTAAGCTTCGTCGCGCGACGCCGTCGAATTATCTCAATGAAATGTGTATAATTATCTTTTTGTGTAGTAAATAACTTTATTTTTTGTATCACTGACCTTAGAAGTTAGTTCTCATTCTAGGCCTGGCGTGGTAGCACGCTGCTCGACCGCATCATCATTTACCAACAGGTGACATAGTGGTCAAACGCTAGCCTATAAGATATTTTTAAAAAACTCTCCCAAAAAGTGCGCCCCTCGTCGCGCTCTGAACTGACTCTATGGCATAGTCGCCTGAAAAACGCTGATTTAACTTCGTTTATATCAGTAATCTTCTTATATCTACTTGGCTTTCAAATATTCTATGTCATCTAGCTTAAGCGGCATGTCTTCAGACAGCTTTATGCAAATTGTAAATATATATATATATATTTACTTACACACCAGATTTACTTCAGTTCACAGAATACTGACTGTAGAGTGTAAGTAAGGCTTTGTCTCGATTAACTCGGGGTTTGTACCCGCGGCGTCTGTCTGCGAAACTTTCCCGATTGTTCACCACTTGCAATATGAAGTCACTTATTACTCTCCACCCTTCTTTCTTGTTTAAACTGCCTGGAAAATGAAAGAGTAGGCGAACATATTGGAATCTTATATTACTATCAGGGAAAAATATCGGTACTCATCCAAAAGTCACACCTGCATGTCATAAGGAGGGACGCGTTAGAAACAAAATTATGTTTTTAACTTTTCTTTTCTATTAAAAGTTTCCATTGCCCATGTGTTTTTTTTTTATGAATTGGCATCACAATCAATTTCACAACAATTTATTAATATTATCAATGCGAAAATGTGTATATTTAAGTATTGTATGTTTGTTGGTCAATAAACCCAAATTAACCGAAACGTATTTGATTAAATTTAATACAAACATTTGTCAACTGTCTGAAAAGGAGTCAAGAGAAGAAACAAGTTGGGAATAGGGTACTACTGACCATTAGCACTACTATTCTATTTTTGTTTACGCGATTAAAACTAGAATTCCAACTATTAACAATCGATATTTTTATTTTTCGTAACTTAGATAAAATGATTCACATCGATTGGCAAGCTTAAGGTTATAATCGGATGGTCTTCTAGGATTTTTTGGTTGAATGCTGTATAACGTCCACCGTGACAAATTACAATTTATTATACACGTACCATTGTGTTTCAGAACTTTAGACAATTTTTATATTAAAATAAAACCGGCTAAGTCGAGTTGAACTCGCCCACCGAGGCTTCCGTACTAACCAATTAAGCTAGACCTCTGAATTGTATCAGCGCTCATATAACTCAGAGGTCTACCTTAATTGGCCCAACTATGTATGTATGGGGACACCCTTTAATTGTCAACTTTTTTTACTTTTTGGAATGTTTCCTTGATTTGTGCTGTAAGACCTTGCTTCTTGCCAAATTTCATGATTCTAGGTCAACGGGAAGTACGCTATAGGTTATCGACCCAAAACCTATAGGGTACTTCCGGTTTACCTAGAATTGTCAATTTTGGTTATAAGCAAGGTCTTAAAGCACAAGTAAAGGAAATATTCCGAAAAATAAAAAAAGTTTAAAATTAAGGTACATTTTGGTACTAACAAGTTTTTGCGTAAATCTAAATTTGCCCATATCTTTTTATTGTATTGACTCAAGACCTTGATTTTTATACACCCAATAGGGACTATAGACCTCAGTATCAGGTATAAATTTCAACTTGCTAGGTAAACCCGTTCCTGATAAAATCAGTGTTGACACACGGACAGACAGACGGACAGACAGACAGACGGACAAGAAAGTGACAAGAAAAATCTTATAAGGGTTCCTTTTTTTACCTTTTGAGGTATGAAACCCTAAATAGTGAATATCTATTTTCGGACCTACATATGCACTTGTGTTTAAGTACATATATGATTATGAACCTACATGCATTATATGGTAATTGCAATTTTTATTCTGAAACTTGCGTTTTTTTTAACTAAAGTTAAAGCGTGAAAAATGTTTATTTATATAATCAAAAAATCTTAATATTCCCATCAGTTATAATATATGACCATAAAGAATAAATAGATTAAACAAATGTACAATTTGCCAATTACAACCGATTAGTACAGTTTCAAAGAAGAAGCTAATAATTCTGACCAGACCAATTTTTCATCCAACACCAGCAATTTTACCACCTATTAATTATACATGCAAATTCTAGTGTGTGGTACCGGTACCTATACCCAACAATTTTGTTAATAGGGGTGGGTATTAAAGGTTGTTAGCACCCTGCTATTTGACTTTGGAAAATCTATTTTTCATTGTTTTAGGGTTCCGTACCTTAAAAGGTAAAAAAGGAACCCTTATAAGATCACTTTCTTGTCCGTCTGTCTGTCCGTGTGTCACCACCGATTTTCTCAGGAACGCAAGGACCTAGCAAGTTGAAATTTATACCAGATACTGAAGTCAATAGTCCCTATGAGGTGTATAAAAATCAAGGTCCTGAATCAACACGATAGAAAGATATGGGCAAATTTAGATTTTTACGAAAAATGTTAAGTACCATAATTTTCCTTTATTTTTCGGAATATTTCCTTTGCTTGTGCTGTAAGACCTTTGCTTTTAACCAAAATCACAGCCAAAATTGACAATTCTAGGTCAACAGGAAGTACCCTATAGGTTTTTGGTCGACCTATAGGGTTACTTCCCGTTGACCTAGAATCATGCTACCTTCTTTTGTGAGTACTTCCTTCTACCAATAAATTGTTTGAAAAACTTAGCTTTAAACGAGGTGTTTCGTTTAACAGCCATCACATTTATACTATTTTAAAGGCAATATAAATCCAATTTTAAAAATTAAATTGCCATTGGACCGCGTGTGTGTGACGAATGAAAATCGAGCACAGAGGGTCGTCAACCCCTTCCTTTAAAGTCGAAGCATTAGCACAACAATCTGTGTTCAAAATTATGGTGACAGTCACTTTTTATAGCGGCGCTGCAATATTATATTTTTGAAAGTAAATTAATTTATGACTACGTTAATAAATGAAAGCGTAATTCATAAATTAATTGGTTACATGATTCCGTCAGTTCGTTTTATGCGTAACGATTAAATATTATAAAGTATTTAAGGAATTATCTAAATAGATTTTATCTACACGTGAGAACTTTACGATATAAATCGTAAAGTTCTGATTATGAATTAAAAAATAGTAGCATAATAACATACTTTATGCACGTACAACTGAAATAAATAAAAACGTTTTATTATGATACAGATATCTAAACAAATAAATCAACTAAAAAAAAAAACAATGTTATAAACTAACTTTTTTTCGGATAAGTACATTTGGATCGACCAAGGAGTTTTAAGTTCGATTTTTACATTGTTTATGGGAACCGAGCTAGGGCGCATGCGCGGGTTAACTTGGCGCGGGTTTACTTGCGTGGTTGACCGGCGGTTACTGGCGATTGTTGTTTGATTATCTAATTTTTTGCTAACATTGTTTTTTTTTTATTTGAATGGGTAACTTACCTATTGCATGAACGTATATAAAGAAGAAATTACACTTAACATAATAAAATATTGAAAACCTCGCCTACGGCTCAGTTTTTAAACACGTACAATACCACATTACACATCAGTTTCATGAACTACTATTATACAAACAATAGTTTATCATGTTCAGTTTTTATCGTCGAATAATAAATAGTTCAATGATAAAAAATATCTAGTTTAGTTAGTTAGCTCAGTTCTGCAAGTGTACATTGAATGATTAATGACAAAACATATCTTGGACTATAGCATTTTGGCTTCATTTTGGTTACTTTTTCTTGTGATTAACCTTTAATTGGTCGTTAATACATTTTTCTATTATAAATGCTCAGTACTATATTACTTCTTGTTAAATTTTAATAACCATATTCATCTCCCCCTGCCAGAATATCAACGCATTAAACAACCGCACTGGCAAATAAAACTTCACTCCTAATTCTCACACGAGCGTAAACCAATTGAATCGAAGTAATTTACGAGTTAAATCTAAAAATATGTCTTTTCTATGGCGTCCCGGCCTCGTCACAGATGGCTACACAATAATATCAGCCCTAAGATCCTTACAGAGGGGTGCTCGCCTCTTATTTTATAAAGTTTGAATAAGATTTTAAAAAGCCAAGCGCGACTTGTGAAAAGATTTGGAGGAAAACGCGGGATATTGTTTCAGAACTTCGGAAATTTTTGTTAAGGTCTTCCTTCACTATTGACTAGTAGGGTTCTACTTGGGTGTTTTTATCAGCTCTCTAACACCATTTGTTGTGTGCAATCCTTAAAATATCTACGTCTATGATTTAATTATACATAATAATACCCTTCATTGATATCTAAATTTATATCGTTACGAGTAAACAGCACACCTTAGATATTGAAGTGAGAAGTAATTTATTAGGGATCCTTCAAACCATCCCGACTCCTTACTATTGTCACAGAATAATGAATAGTACAAGTACTATTGTGACCTCATATAAAATAAGCAAGTACGACTAGGTAGGTACTATTACTATTTATAATATTAGTAGCGATGTATTAATGCGAAAGTAACTCTGTCTGTATGTCTGTCTCGCTTTCACGCCTAAACTACTGAACCGATTTAAATGAAATTTGGTACACAGATAGTCTAGAGCCTGCGAATGAACATAGGCTACTTTTTAATGCGAAACAAGGGTTGTAAGGGGTTGAAAGGGGAATGTTGTCAGGAAGTATCGTCATTTTTAGAGCTAGAAGCTTGAAACTTATGTTTTAGGCTGTTGATTCGATATAAATAAATATGACATTCAAAGTTTCTAAAAGTTTTACCCTGAAGGGTGTAAATTAACAATAGGGGATGAAAGTTTGTATTAAGGAATAATTATGTAAATGTTTCGACAAGAGACAAAATATAAGAACTATCTTGATTTAACATTTACGGAGTCAATACAAAATGTGAAAGTAAAATTAAATTACGGAACGGGACGGGGGGGGGGGGGGCATATACCTAAGTGTGCTTATCCGAACGGGCAGACAGACCACGATGAAGTATTTATACGTACGTGTCTTGTTTGTAAAATAAATAAAAAATGCTACCCAAAGCACTATTCCACGCGGACGAAGTCGCGGGAACAGCTAGTGTTATATATAATGAATATTCGCATACAATAAATGAGGTAACAGAACAAGAAAACATTCGCATGATGGTAAGCAATAACGTTTGTCTATAGCAAAATCAAAGGCATGCAAAAATATGATTTGTCAAAAAAGTTTGAAAAGACTAGACGTCGAGTCTCACACGCCTTGTAATTTTACTAGACATTTTGTTCTTGCAATTGGAAAACAATTTCATTTTACCGTTGAATTACGGACATATTGTTGGTACCGATCCAGGCGGATTAGGAGATGTCCTACCATTACAGCCACGCATAAAGGTTATCATTCACTAACACGACTCCGCTCCCACCCGACATAAAATGTTCAAGAGCAGACAGCGCTGTGTTCTTTGTGTTGTCTAAAGAGTACTTAAAAATGATTTGGGCAAGACCATGATCATTATAGGAGAGGCCTATGTCCAACAGTGGACAAATACTGACTGTTAATAATGATGATCATTTCAGTATAATGGAATTTCTAAGATTAATAAATTTGGTGATTTGATGACGGACGATGCTGAGATAGGAATAAAAATTATGTACTCTTGACGGACATAAAACAAATCAATCGGTTACAATTTGAGCAAAATATAATTTCGAGGTTTTAGTTAGTATTAAAAGTTGAATACAAGATATTAAATAAGATTACACCATGAGTTTCTTTTATCCGCAAACCTATAAAACTTTATACTGGGATACTGTTATATCTTCGCCCTGGCATATTCCCTGGGTACAATAAGGATCACTTTGCACAAACGGGTAATTCGGTATCGTAGCATTACGTGACCCCCAAACGATGTTCGCGACGTGTTTCTACTATTGCCTTAGGCTTCCCCTCTTCACCATGCCACCGAGAAGTATCACTACGATTTTATATTACGAAAACGAATGATATTATGAAAGATATAGACAGGGACAAAGGCAAAATATATTTTTTCATACGGATGGTATAGATTGAAGATGCAGAGTGACTTGATTTTGAGTTGCTTGCTTGTTGCAGACTTTGCCTCGTGCGACGTCAAAACACGTGTCAATGGAATTTAATTACAAGCCTCGATTTAATTTACGAGTACAATCAAATCCTTACCGTACCTTATTTAAATAGTATAAATGCAAATTTGAAACCATTTTCTTTTAATCTATAGAATATACGAGTACTAAGTAGTTTAAATCCTACACAAAAACTTTAATGATGTAATTAAACATTATAAATGTATATCTAGCATGTGTTACTACTTTTATTTAAACAATTTTTATTTAGCAAAGTCGACTGAATTGAATCAGGACTATAATATTTTGTTTTTATTTAATAACGTTGGTTCTTCTGAAAGATTGCCAGCTCTACACTGAAAACCATCGTTATTCGACACGCGTATTCCAGCGGAGCCTCATCCCGCCCTTTGCGCCGATGGTCTTTGTCATTATCATCGCTTTTTGCCTCACATAACTGGCCACAACTATGAGAATGCCCGAGCGTTGTGTGGACAATACCTACCTCACGTTTTATGTACTGACAACGAAGTAAAATTACATTCTTACTACTCCTAATAAAACTTTTGTGATTGTATGAAATCTTAGTTTCAGCTCAGGTTTGATTGTAAACGACGAGCAGATGGTTTAAATAGATTTTTATATGTCTATAGGGCACTACGCATTTGACCACTATCTCACCTGTTGGTAAGTGATGATACGGTCGAGGATGGTAGCACACTAGGCAGAACTATTATCTTTTCCGTGACTAGGCTAGGATAGGAACTGGCTCTTAAGCACAGAATAAATAATAGTAGTCTCAAGCAAAGTTGAGGTTGACAGGTTGCAGACTGACACTAGACTGTGTCCTACCATAACGCAGGGGTCGTTACTAAAGTGATACTACGTGCGTACGTACGAACTTGCTAAGCTAGGTGTTTTACTAAAGATTTTTTCCCTTACCGGAGGGCTGCTGTAAAAAGCGCACATACAATTATTGATTAAAAAAAAAATTATGCACGGCGGGTTTTGAAACCACTTCCTCTGGCATAAAAGCCGATCATTCTATCAAAGCTCCAATTAGTTCTTTTTTATTTAGTACAAACAAGCAATATCCTACTATTTCACCTGATTACTATTGAAGATACGATCTAAAATGGAATCGTCAGATAGCAATAGCACAACTAAACTAACCAACCCGTCGCCATCTCCTCTTTCAAATGGCTAGCACCAAACACCATGCCGAAACTCGGCGATCCTAACGGTGACTTATCTTTGTTCGGTGGGTACGTTGCACAGGTATAGTGTATATTTATTTGGCTAAGGATAGTAGTATAAAACGTTTACGCTCTGTACAAGAAGATTAGAATATTTGAATATAGGTAACCAATTTGTACATAATTTCTTCTTGCAATGCTTTCATGATTGATACACGTTTAGCTGAGCGCGTTTTCTAATGACTTAACAATATAGAAGACGTATCTTTGGCAATGGAAAACACATTTTGATAGAGCCACCCGCGAGCATTAATGTAGTAGGCCAGGTGCGTAGCATGCGCAGTGTTGACGATTTGGATATATTTATAAAAATGACTTCAATAATTAAATCCTTTAGTTTCCTTCAATATTATATCACATTTTTGTTTTTGATGTATTTTTCACTGAACGCATAATTCAAAGCGTTTACTGTGGCCCTTACTTGCTCTTTAACGACTTATCGCGCTTACACGTGAAAAGATAATATAATTTTTATGTTTCCTCAACTGTTAGTCTACCTAATGATACTATTTTATGGTCCACAGTAACAATAAATTATATTTTTGATTTATTACAAGATTTGATATTAAAGTAAAAATATACGTGCATATGTAGAAAAATTGCTGTGGTAGAAATTCCTTCTAGTCGAACAAGGAAGTAGTAACGAGGCATCGTTGAGAAGGTGATGAGCCCCGTTGGGGTTTAGGATGGATGGCTAAACTTTTTAGCGAGAAGTTGCCGATTCAAATCCTAGCTTGAGTTATGTTTATCCACAGGTGGTAGGAGCATATTATATCGATGTTCCGCCTGACTTGCTATCAAAAAGTAGCGTACCACCATCAAGGAAAAATCTACCGCCATATTCTTACAGTGTTCCGGTAGCACACAGCCCGTGAGAATCAGAGTATTCTAGGCCTAGCGTGTTCACCATCTTCGACCACATCATCGCTTTGCACCAGGCGAGATAGTGGTCAAACGTTATATAGATATATACTATATACGCCTATAAGATTTAAAACAAGGTTATAACTAATAATATATGTATATATCTGTGCAATTGCGGACGAAGTTGTCAACAAGAACAACTACCGGAAATATACCCTGAAAGGCATCGACATATGTCGGGCATGCCGCCGTCCCGGAGAATTACTCAGGCATAATATTTCCGGTTGTTCTCACCTTTTTAACGGCGAGTACTTGCACATACATAATCGTATAGCCAGGATTATCCACCAGCAACTTGTTCTTCAATAAGACCTTATCGAGTTTGAGGTGCCGTACTATAAGTACGCACAGTTCTCGTAAATGGCCATATTGCTCTATTGGGATCGCTCTGTTATCACGGACAGGACTATTGTTACCAATAAGCCTAATATCGTGATAGCTGACCAGTCCCAGCAACGGGCAGTTTTAGTCGATGTCAACTTCCTACATGACGAGAACCTTGCGAAGGCCTTGAGGGACAAGCTCAGCAAGCTCCTTGATTTGGCTCACGATGTTACCGCAATGTTCCCACATTGCGGTAACCTCATGAGCCATATAGATGTCAACAGTCGTCAACAGGGATGTTGACTCGACTAGCACTATCCCGATAGTAATTACTGCCAATGGCCCAATAGCGAAGAGTCAACGTCAACAACATCAACATCTCAAGAGACTCACGCTAGACGGTGGCCGTTACTGTAATACATTTCGTTTAGCGCTGTGAATGCAGCTCCACTGGTTCGTAACCAAAATCCCAGTCTGCAATTGGATAAGTAACCGTAAGTAGCATTCACAACTGAGTGCTACCATGATGAGGTATTCTGATACCACGTTAAATCGTTGACCACTTAAGAGACCTGCAAGCAGCCTGTAAACTACGACTACCGCCATATACGGCCATATATGCCATATATGGCGGGTACTTGGCGGGTATATGATTACTATATACTATATTATATGATTACTTCTATAGAAAATATTCAAAGATACAAGTATCTTAAACGGTGTACACACATTAACAAATATCGAGATAAGATAATACATTAAAATAATAAATAGAAAAGCTTAATTAAAAACAAATGAAACGTGACCAGTTAGTTATCACAAAAGCCTTATACATCACTGTCGGCGACGCAACCGAGACCAATATAGTTTACAGGCACAATACCAAAATCCGTGTAAAGCTTATTCCCAACGGCGTGACATGTTTATTCCCTAACACTGAAAGCCTTGCCGGGAAAGGAGTAAAATGAAAAGTAGACATGGGTCCGATAAATAATTGAAGGCTCGATAGAGAATCGGGAATTTCAGGTCGAGGCTTCGGCACAATCTAGAGGGAGCCATCCTTCAAAACACCCTCCTCACCTACTGAATTATTCCGCAATAACACACTTGTTATAGACATTTCTCGTCGAGTGATACTTTTATGATTTACTCCAACTTTTATTGGCACTTAAAGGAAGTATACGATTTATTTCCCGTTCAATATAAGGTACGGAGTATATCATTTTTTGGAGTCGGTGCTAAATCTTGTAGGGAGTTCGAACGTTTGGGCGTCACACACCATTTATATTTGGGGCGTTATGCTGTTTCATAGATTTGCAGTTCTGTTCGATATGGATGAGTTGAGAGTGGATCAAAATGTACTTATTGAAACTTTCAAAACGAAAACGATATTCTGGCTGGCCAATAATTACAGTTATGAATGTCCATTAGCAAACTGTTAAGCCAGGGATCATTCATGAAGCTATTTTTACGAATGCTAGTTTTATGCGCTTTACAGCTTGAATTTTATTATGATTGTATTATCGATGTTGATAATTTATCAGAAGAGCGGTATGTATACATGTACTTATCAGCATGTTTTAATTGTTAATTAAGAACTTTCAATTCTCAAAAACCTATTAAAATATCGCTTCGGGTGTCCCGATGTTGAGAATGAATGCAATAATTCAGCGGTTAATATCACTACTTTTATATTATTTAAAGTACTATAAAGTTCTAGTTGTGTTTTTTTCTTCAAACGACAAACCTTTAAAGGCATGCCTCGTATCATAATTCCGGGTCATAAATTGCTTTAAATAATCTAACGAATTAAAATAGTGCTTAATGTTCAAATTGTTTCAAGTAAAATATGGAACAGGTATATTATAAAAAGGTGTTGTGCGAAGACGGTAAATTGAGTGTATGGATTTGAAGTGCTTCAACTAATGATTACTTTAAGAAAAGTAAGGAATATATATGTATAATACATATACATATTATAGAGGTAAAATGTACCTAATGAACAGAGTAAAATATGCAATTAAGAGTGTTTTTTACCGACTTCAAAATAGAAGGAGGAGGTTCTCAAGAACCGGAATTTTTTAAATGTATGGTCGGACATACCTTCGTCATTTATGGACGGATTCGCAAAATTCTTTTGTTGTTTGAAAAAGATTGGTTCCGAAGGTGTCCTGTTTTTTAAATTTTGTGAAAATCTGATGATTATTTTTGGAATCAGAAAACGGAACTCTTTAATAAATGCAAGGAAATTTTGTTACCTCAGAAATTCGTAATTTATTCAGCTATTTGAAAAACTCTTTTTTTGAATAAAAAAGCCATATTTCGAAATGGTTCCATAAAAGATTTCGTAAAGAGCTAATAATGAGTTTCGGAGACAGACAACGGTACTTCTTCACTAAATGCCAGCAAAATTTGTCACTTCATTAGTTTATCATTTATTAACAGACTTGATAAATTCTTGTTTTGTTTGGGAGGGTATGCTTCCCGTGTGATCCTATTGTAAATTCATTGAGATCTGATGAGTATCTCCAGAGATATGGAGACAATTTAAGCCTCCATAACAGCTGTCTAGCGGATTGAGAACTGTTTTGCTTTGCTACTGTTTTGCTAATTTTTTTAAACAATAATTTTTTTTATTTGCCATGAAATTTCCTATAAAATTCTTTGTAAAAAAACTAAAAACATTAAAAAATATATCCGTAATAGTGTTATAAAATGGAATAATGTAAAAGTTGTCATGTCACCAAGCAAAACCGTATTTGGAATATTCCTTTTTTTTTGTTTGAGAATGTATACTTTCCGTTTGTTCTCGTTGTTATTTCTTTGAGAACCTAATTAGTATATCCAGAGATATAAATACGTCAAACTTGGTACTAAAAATTAATAGCGCGGCATTTGAAGTCGGTTTTTTCGTTTTGTAAACGATCCGAAATCATTATTCTCTATATTATATTAACTATCATATATTTCAAATTACTTTAGAGACCTCATAAAACGCGCTACTTGTTAATATATTTCGAAGCATCGTTATCAAAAGTCACGTGTTCTGCCTTCCGTGTCCTGATGCGTATCGTGAATGGATCTGATCAGAAATTATACGAGAACATTAAAGTGCTGTACACTATGGTTTATTGACGTCACTTCCGCGGCAATAAAATCGACTTGTCTCGAAAATGCATAATTTGTACGACAGTCACGCGCATTACGCTACTAAACGGTGTCTTTGAGAACACATTTCACACTAAACTCCCCGGGGCTGCGTTTCGATCGCAGATAACGCTCTGTTTTATGCGTTCGAATTATCATCGTCAAACTGCTTGTTTATGATCGCGGGAATATTAATATTTCTTTATACCGAACTAGCACGCTACGATTGTGACCCTCCGGTTTGGATAAATAATTCTAATAAAGCTGATTTCAATGTCTTTGTATCGCACTATATTACGATATCGACCGCAATCTACCTACCCGCTACGGCAGGACGGGTTATTATTCTATCTGAACATAAAACGTCCCCAGATGTTGTTTTTTTGTAAAGCGGTGTCTTTTGTGACAGAAGCTCTAGCGAATCCATTAATTAGTGAGATATACGACACACCCGCAGCCATTGGTGCTCAATTATAGACCGTCCTTTGACGGTTGATTAATTCCGACACAAAACTGACCTATAACAGTTTTATCGATTAAGATCTAATCGATTCAAAGCGCCGCGTTTTCCATATGCCGGTAGGGATAAAAGCATCGAATTCTTCAAATGCCAACCGAGAAAAACAATAACCGAGGAGTGGAAGACGGAACGGGGCAATGTCACGTAATAGGTTGAGCTTCCGGTGCGTTTATCAAAAAATTTATTCGGACATTCCTAGCGATCCGGCGCTGCGCTTGCCCGCGCGGGATGTGTTGGCATTTAATTTATCTATAACGCTGAAAATGCCGGAGACGGCCGCGTAACCGTTATTGCTGGGGTGTTCTCACCACTGGTAGTCCACGCACTTCCGCTATGCCAATGATTTATTGACTTATGGCATTTGCGGCGTTAACTGTGTGTTGTCCGGTCCATTGTCCAACCGCCCAATATGGTAGAGATGATTCTTAAAATATGTGCCGGGGTCGCTCTACCGAACATTTTTGATTCCTTCTTAATGCAAAGGGTCAACGCTTTGTCGTTTAATCTCTACTCTCTACTAAGATGACATTGATTTGTTTTGTCATTGTGTCCCCATTGTATAAAGCATTATCTCGTTTAAAAGGAGATTGATAGCATCACTATTGATTGTGTGCTGCCGGAAATTCTATCTATTTAGTCTTAATTTATTGGTTTAATGTTCATTGTAGATTATGTATCTACAACAAACATTACGGAAAGTTATAAAAATTGAATGGTGGTATTAATTTTGCTTTTGTTGTGCGTAATATAGACTTTTTAAGCTGATTTAAACTTTTTTACTTTCGTAAATAAGATTTAAGATTTTGTATTAAACTGAGTAATTGCATATTGATGATATAGCCCACAAGTAAAGATTTTGATTTAGATTGTGTCGTAGAACCGATAACGGTTGGGGTAGACGAGTTCTAGAATGGAGACCACGGCCCAGCAAACGTAGTGTAGGTCGCTCTTCAGCTAAGTGGAGCGATGATATACGCAAGCTGGCTGGCAGCGGTTTAAAACGAATAGCTGAAGATAGAGCTCAGTGGCATGCTTTGTCCAGCAGTGGACGGAAACTGGCTAATAATGATAATGAAACATTTTGATTATATCTTTAAGAAATAAAACAGGCAAGTACTAAAATAAAAGAATATATATTAAATAAGTACCATGGAAAGAAAAGTATGTAGATACGTATTCACCGCAGTTATTAACAAGATGTGTTAATTGTTAATAACAACAGCTACCTACGTCACAATCAATAAACATAGTCAACATTACCTGATAGGTAATACTTCCACTTCATATTGATCGAGACTATCGATCGAGTCACCGGTCGCACGGTTGAACATAAGTGAAATAAAGAATCAGTCATCATACATTCAAATACTTTTAAAACAAAGTTCGGTATGTGAACTTAAAACATTCTCACGCTGTTCAAGCCGTTGTCGTCAATGTCGCGAGTACATCAACACACAATATTTATGACGTGCCTACTCCACTTGAGTGTAATATTTGGACATCATAGTTCATAGCATAATAATAATCGAAATGCTTTGTTTATTTGCTTTGATTATTAGACCGTGCTTTTGGATCGTTCATTGATGTCACTTTTTGTGGTTATTACCTTATGGCTACTTTTTAGGGTTCCTTACCTCAAAAGGAAAAAATAAATCCTTATAGAATCACTTTGTTGTCCGTCTGTCAGTCCGTCTGTCAAGAACCTTTTTCTCAATAACTCGTAGAAGTGTCAAGTTGAAACTTATATCGAATACACGGGTTTACGGTATCTTCTAGCTGTGAAAAAATCGTACTTGTAAGTCAACGCATTTAAAAGTTATGACGCATATTTTACTATTTGACACGGGAATCAAAACCTATTGGTTACTTTCCGTTGACCTAGAATCATGAAATTTGGCAAGAAGCAGCAAGGTCTTGAATCACTTATAAAGGAAAAAATCTAAAAACCGTGAATATCTAAAAGTCGTTTAATAACAAATAAAACCGGCTAAGTCGAGTTGGACTCGCCCACCGAGGCTTCCGTACCAACGTTCGTTGGTACCAATAAAACTAGACCTCTAAATTGTATGAGCGTTCATATAACTCAGAGGCTTATCTTAATTGGCGAAACTATGTATGTTTGGGGACACCCTTGAATTTTCTACTTTTTTTTTACTTTCCCTTTATTTGTGCTGTAAGACCTTACTTTTAACCAAAATTGACAGTTCTAGGTCTACGGGAAGTACCCTATAGGTTTTCGACCCAAAACCTATCGGATACTTCCGGTTGACCTAGAACTATAAATTTTGGTTAAAAGTAAGGTCTTACAGCACAAGCAAAAGGAAAAATTCCGAAAAATAAAAAAAGTTGAAAATTAAGGTAAATTTTGGTACTTACAAGTTTGCGCGAAATTCTAAATTTGCCCATATCTTTTTATCGTGTTGATTCAGGACCTTGATTTTTATACACCTAATAGGGACTATAGACCTCAGTATCTGGTATAAATTTCAACTTGCTAGGTACACCCGTTCCTGAGAAAATCAGTGGTGACACACGGACAGACAGACAGACGGACAGACAAACGGACAAGAAAGTGATCTTATAAGGGTTCCTTTTTTTAACTTTTGAGGTACGGAACCCTAAAAATAGCGAATTTTCATTAAAACTTATTATTTGCTGTTGGTGCATGTCACGACCAGATCGGAGACGTTTTAAAAAAAGGCCAAGTCAAAAGTACCTATAACCGGTGAGCATGTATGAAGACGCACATGAAAGTGGAAGAAGCGAAGGAGGTATGTCAGGATCGTAGCATGTGGAAAGAAGTAGTCTCTGCCTACCCCAACGGGAAAAAGGCGTGATTGTATGTATGTATGTGCATTAACCGTGTCTAGGCATCGGTCTAGGGATTGTACGAAAGCTGCGGTGCGCGAGTCCAACTCGCACTTAGCCGTTTGTTCATCAGTAGTTTCAATAAACGCAAACATTGATGACATTTGGCTAAATGCTGCAAGGCTCATTATGTAAGTAATGCTTATTTTTATATTTAGAATAATTATTATTGATTATTATATCTATTTAATGTTATTTGACGTGTGCAAATTTTAAATCTACCCATATCTTAACATACTATAAAACAAAGTCACTCCCGCTGTTGGCTGTTTATACGCTTAGATCTTTTAAACTACGCAACGGATTTCAGCAATATATATTGATTCGAGACAAAGGATTATAACCAGGATTAAATGCGGGCATAGCCGCGGGGCGCAGATAGTACTGAATTAATGCTATGACTTTGACTGTTGTGGTTAGTCAAAATGTTATGCTTATACTTATTAACCGATTTCAAAGAGAAGGTTATCGATTCGACACATAGACACCGTTATATTTTATGTGATAATAGAAGTGGCCCCGCGGCTTCGCCGGCGCTAAAAACTTCTTTCATTTACTTAAAACTTTTCTTTAGTAAAAATCTTTCTATCATAAAAACACAAAAAAAATTACACCTGTTTTCAAGTTATTGCGTGACAAGGGAAATAAGGATTAATTATTATAAAACCCCAAAAACCATATTAATTTCCAGACTTTGTTACCCTATTTCACCCTCTTAGCGGTGAAATTTTGATAAAGCCTGACACACATATTAACTTATTTATTTACAGAAGTAATTCTATGAAGTTTCGAATAAAAAGACTATTCTTGTATCTCCATACAAACTTTGAATCCCCGTTATTAAGGGGGTGAATTTTGGAAAATCCTTTCTTAGGTACTAAGACATATATACACCGTTACGTACTAAGACATGTGTACATGTTTAGGTTGTGCGTTGTCTCTAAGACAGTCAGTATGTCAGGACAAAAAATCTTATAGTATTACGTGATTGAAAGTGCAAAATATTCACATCTATTAACTATCCGGACTAATATTATAAAGAGGAAACATTTTTAAACGTTTGAGATGTTTAATCGCGAAGCAAGTGCATTACTTGCAATATCACGGAAAATATCGATTGCGCGATGCAGGATCTCATACATTTAGGAAATATTTAAAGGAGAGCTATTAAAATCTACACTAGCGCCATCTCTGGGTTTTATTCTAATATTATAAATGCGAAAGTAACTCTGTCTATCTGTCTGTTTATTTCGCTTTCACGCCAAAACTACTGAACTGATATAAATAAAATTTGGTACACAGATAGTCTAGAGCCTGAGAAAGGACATAGGCATATTTTTAATGCGAAAAGAGGGTTGTAAGGGGTTGAAAGGGGGGATGAAAAGTTGTATCGAAGTATCGTCATTTTTAAAGCTAGAAGCTTGAAATTTATTTTTTAGGCTGTTTTTGTTTGTTGTTGAGGGGATGGATAGGGTAGGGGGAGAAAAGGGGGAGGGTAGGTAAGTGAGGGGGAGGGGGAAGGGGGAGGGGGAAGGGGAAAGGGAGGGTATGTGAGAGGCGGAGGGAAGGGGGGATTAGCGTGGCGTGGTACGGTGCGGTGTAGTTGGGATACGTATGTGTCTTATTTGTTAATGCTACCCAAAGACACTATTCCACGTGGACGAAGTCGCGGGCACAGCTAGTTGTTAATAGATTAATTATCATAAGGCTTCTGAACATACATCAACATCGTGTGGGTGTATGTTTAGAGCCAGTTCCAATTTTAGGTCTAGCGTGCTGCCATCCTCGACCGCATCATCACTTACCAACAGGTGAAATAGTGGTCAAACGCTAGTCTATATGATATTAAAAACATTTCTTGGTAACTAGTTCAAAATAGTGATCGTTATTTATTATATGCTTACATTTACTTCAACTTAGCGATCACTAAAAAAATCATCAAAATAGGTGTACTTTACTTTAGTTTTAGTTTAGGGTTCAGTACCTTAAAAGGAAAAAGAAACCCTTATAGGAGGATCATTTTGTTGTTCGTCTGTCTGTCTGTCTGTCCGCCTGTCAAGCCCTTTTTTCTCAGGAACGCGTAGAGATATCAAGTTGAAACTTATAACAAATACTCGGATCTACGATTTCTTTTTTCTGTGAAAAAATTAAACTTGTAAGTCAACGCGATTAAAAGATATGACCGTTTATGTAGCATATTTTGCAATTTTACAAGGAAATCAAAACCTGTAGTACTTTCTGTTGACCTAGAATCATAAAATTTAACAAGAAGCAAGATCTTGAAAAACTTATATAGAAATAAATCTGAAAACCGTAAATATTTAAATAAGTATGTGTGTTCTCTCTAACGCAGTTGGTAATGACGGCATTAGCCGAAATATGATAATCCCTATCCTTGACCAAATCCTTCCCGTCTTATCTCATATTCACTCCATTTCCAATAGCAACTTCCCATCCATATGGAAAAAAGCGCAAAATGTTTCCTTTACCCAAAAAACCTTAGCCCAAATAATAATTTCTGAAAATCGTCCGATCTCTATTCTTCCATTCCTATCGAAAGTCCTGGAACGGCTGGTTCGTGGTTCATACTCAGCTAAGTTTCTTCCTTACACGTAACAACCTACTAAATCCATTTCAATCCGGCTTTCGGCCATAGCTCCGTTACTGCTCTAACAAAAGTAATGGATGATATCCGATTAGGCATGGAGTATTGCCAGCTGACTGTGTTAACGTTACTTGATTTTAGTAACGCGTTCAACACAATTGACTTTGATGTTATATTTGGGATTCTACACTCTATTAACATTTCTCATCAGGGAATGGATTAGTTTTGTAGCTATCAATTTGGTCGGCGGCAGTGTGTCCGCCTTAAAGAGAAATTCTCCTCGTGGGGCAATACGACTGCCGGCGTTCCTCAAAGTGGTGTTCACTCTCCTCTCCTCTTCGCTATCTTCATAAATACTAATTCTCAAAATATTTGTGTTCTTACCACCTGTATGCAGATGATCTCCAAATTTACTACCGATCCTCTCTTGTTGATCTTCCTGGTGCCATAGGAACCATTAATCGTGACCTCTGTCGTATTACACAATAGACCTTTGGTTTGAAGGTGAATACGGCAAAGACACAGGTCATGATCATAAGTACCACACATATGGTATCTAAAATAGACTGGTGTCGTCTTTCTTCAGTGGTGTTTGATAGGGTCGCGATACCGTCAGTCAAGTAGTTGAAAATCTTGACATCATGATCGACCAGAACTTAACTTGGAGTGCTCAACTTGAAACTGTTAGCTCTAAATTGTTTACATCAGCTGGTTCACTACGATGCCTGCGATTTTTTTTACCTACAGCCACTAAAATTGCGCTTGCCCAGTACTTCCTTCTTCCAATCCTAGACTATGCTGACGCCAGCTACCTACCTCACTGAGGAGCAATTAGATAAACTTGAGCGTATTCAAAATCTCTGCATCAGGTTCATATTTGGTCTGCGCAAATATGATAATGTTTCTCATTTTCGCTCAAGAGGCTACCGGCTAGCGTCTTCGCCGTAACGCTCATATTCTTTCCCTTCTTTTCAATATTCTCTTAATACCCTCTTTTCCCCACTATCTCAAGGAACGATTCAAATGTTTGCATTGTTCTAGTCAGCATAATTTTAGGTCATAAGAAAATGTATCCTTAAGTATTCCACAGCACACGAGTTCTTTCTACGAAAAATCTTTTACGGTTTTTGCACCACGGCTTTAGAAGTCGTAACTAGTGGAAATACTAACATCTACTTCTTTAAACATATTCAAATACCATGTCAAAAACTTCTGTCTGTCCACTGGGACAGAATAAAATTATATTAACATCAATAAAATTATCACTATTGGCCAGTGCTAATGTGTAATCATGTACCTATATTTTTGTGTATTTATTTATGTATATATATGTATACTATATATTACGTAAGGTAAGGTATACGTAGATATATTACGTATATAAAGTACCTAAAATTCACTAATTTTTCTGATTCTTATGGATTTTGTCATATTTAGTTCAGTAAACTACGTATGCTCTTCTACCACTCATAGTATCTATTGTCTCTTTGCAACCAACGGTTGCCTGGAAGAGATCGCTGCTTAGTGATAAGGTCACCGATTGTACGCTATTTATGTGTTCATTTTATCAATTTCAATTTATTTATTTCAAAGATAGTGAATGACAATAAGTACAATAGTTAGCACTATTAAATATCATCATCATCATCGTCATTATCAGCCGGTGTCCGTCCACTCCTGGACGTAGGCCTCTTTCAAGGTACGCCACTGAGCCAATCTTCAATTAAATATAAATACATTATATTTATGACACTTTATATTTACATTACATATCATAAAATACTTTATTTAATAAGTGCAATAAAGCGTATACTATTCTATGTATGTAGTTTAATAACAAAAAAAAGTGAATTTACTATTACAAACTTATTATTTGCGGTTGGTGCAGTACATTTTCTTTTAATCGAACTGCAAAGTTAAGCTTGTTCTTTTAACCTTATTTGACAAATGGCCGGTTTTGTTTTAAGATATGGAGTAATGTGTACCTAAGTGTATTGGCCTGACTTATTGTCACGAACTACGGGTATTGTGTTGAAGGGACAACATCTCAAGATGTTAGTCAAATTTTAGTGTATGTACCTACATCTTAGAATTTAAATAGCGTGATATTACAATAAACAAACTTACCTACCTCTGAAAGCAACCTACGTATAGGTGAACACAGTATTAATAACTCTTTTGCATTTCACAGTGACCCATTATTTTTTAAGTTAGTTAATCTAGAGTGACTTAACGGGATCCAAATCAACAATCCAAAACTATGTTCATTTCTCGTTAGCCAACAATAAAAGGCAGGCGCAAAAACGTTCAAGCCTTTCGAGTGCCAATTAAATCGCAACAAACATCCTGTAAGGCGAGATTATCGTATCGTAACAAGCATCAGAAACCTGCCCACTTCTCTCACACTGAATAAATTAAATAAAAACCAAATATAAAATAAATTAGAAATTATCACAGCCGAGGTTGTGCACTGTCCTGGCTCATTAATTCGGTGCATAAGAGCGGAACTCGGTAACGAGAGACCATGCGAGAAAATGTATAAACTTTATTCATAATTCATGTTATTCTCAACGCTTTAACATAAGTGAATACTTAGCGCAACAAAAATCATAACCAAAACAGAAACGTTATATTATTTACATTTTTATTTTCAAGTTATATCTTTGTTGCTTGCAATTAAAACTTACGATAAGATTATACTCATTGGTGTGTTCATTTCTAAATAGACGCTAACTGAACAACTTCTTTATTAAAATCATAATATATTGGGTTACGTAGTGTACCTACCTATGTTTCAAGTGGCGTTTGCAGATAATAGAATATAATATTGCAGATATTTTTGCGGAATGGCCACTAACTATTACTACTATTATTAGAATGCGGAATGTTAGCATAAAATATTATGACAAAAAAAAATTCTACGTAAAATAGTTGTATGTTGTGATTGGAAAATATACCAATAGAAGTTTGATACCATCACGTCTGAGTTTTCTACACCCTAACTTTAGACTATCGCGAGAAGATGATATAAAATCATTAATCGCAGTTCTAAATTTTGGTCACGCATTCATCGCAACATACATTTCGTTCGAATCAAAAATAGTTTAAGCCATCCTAATGTATGTACTATGAATTTTTGAACACTATAGTCTCTTTCACTCTTTATCTCTGGTAATTCTTCAAGTACGGCAAACAACAATAAAGCTGTTAATATTTTTTAATTAATAAAAATATGCGATTGCTTGTTTGCGTTGGTTTGTGTGTGTTCCAGTTTGTTTTGATGGCGCGAGGATGCAGGGTAAGACAATGATCGGACAAATAGGGGTTTGTCACGCAACGCCAGCCTAATCGACGATCTGGGATGTACTGGAGCGCTACCCAACACCGCTTATTTATGCCTCGCAGATACCGAAAGACAGTTTTTATTATCGAACGGGGTCCGTTATATATCATATACGCCCTGCTATTCGGAGCCCTTAACGAACGACGCTATATTATAATTTAAGTTGTATTTTTTCAATTTGTTACTATGTCGAACTTTTAAACAAAGAAATGACAAATTCATTCTTTGCTCTGTTGTTCTACTAATATACTATTATTACTATAAATGTCAAAGTTTGTATGGTTGTGTGTACGCCAAAACAGATGAACTGTTATTTTGGGGTGGTTTTTGGCAAGGAAAGCTCAAAGCTCTATTATTAACCGCTCAAAACAGCGGTTAATAATAGAGCTTTGAAAAATGTAGACTAGAGCTAGCTATAAGACTAGACAATGTGCTGAAAATCTAGCCACAATTTTGAACTAAAGATTGTGAAGAACAAACAGTTAAAGTTTACACAGCAAATACTAATTTTTTTTGGCATTTAGTCACTTTTGTCATTTTAAAAGAATATTATGTTTTTTATGCGAGAATGGATATCGGTCTCACCTGATGTTGAGTGATGATGCGGTTGATGATGTTGAGTGATGATGCGGTTGATGATGTAGCGCTTACCCAAAAGATACACCTATGTGCAAGTTCACATATTTATTGACACATGGTCTAGTTTGCTATACATGAAGACTGGCAACAGATGCTTTTTTGTATATATCCTATATAGGCTAGCACATTTAGTACTTATTTTTAGAGTATTTTTGTGTCTACAGAAAAAAACAATGATTAACAGGGTACAGAAATACATGATTCGATGCAAAAGCGCGTGGCTTAACGAGTTTCTTTTGAATAATTGCAGGTAGGTTTTCTTTACCGCGAAGCCTGTTAAGTGTACCACAATAAGTACTAAGTATTGTCATAATCAATAACTAAAGGAATGTTGCGGTTTGCCCAAGACGAATGTCTCAGAACGTACTTGAACGTACTTAGCTTTTTTTCGTGCGTAGATTGAACCGCAGTTTTCCGAGATTAGAACCTATGTGTACTTAAAAGCTTCCTATATTTGACAAGAAAACTTCAAAGCATTTTCCAAGTAAACGGAAAATGTTCAACTGATTACAGCAAAATCCAAAAATCCTTTTCAGTTGTAAGTATGTGGTTGAATTTTTGTCGCTAGTCGCTGAGTGGCATATCGTATTATCGTACGTATACGTAACATGTCCTTTTCAACGTAATGTTCCGTTTCTCAAAAATGTAGGAATGTATGCTTAGCTCGATTAATTTAAGACTTTTTCTCATACTTATTTATCATGCCACCGTCCATTGTGTGCCAAATTGTATCTCCATCAAGTGCAACTTAGGTACTACCAAAATTAAAAGTTAAATAAGAGCTTTTAAAAAATGATTATGGAATTCTGTTTACTGCTTTTTAACAAACTATCAAGCACGTGATTTCAGGTGAAACGCATCTTTTTACATTAAGTGAGATCGTTCGTGGTTTGGTTAAAGAAGTGTTTGAAGAGAAATTGATATTACGTAAGATTTGAGTATTTTGTCCTTATTAGAAGCAACATTATTGTATATGTTATAGGAGTTATTTAAAATATAACTTCTTGAGATATAAATACAATTATGTAATTTAAAAGAAATATTTACAATGTCTCTATATATTAACCGGTTTATCCGACCTTCATTGATGTAAAATTGTGAAAAGCAAGGGAAACGGACAGCCATATAAAGCGAGCTTCTCAAATATTTATAATGAATCGTAAAGATGTGTCCGCAAAGTGAATCTCAACGGCGCGTTCGTCGTCTTGGTAGACTTAATGCATGATTACTCGTTCCTCCCACCGAGCAAGCGGCTATCATTGGCTCTCTCCGAGCGGACGCCGCCTCCACTCCTGCGCACACTCTGCTTCAAAACAACTCCATCTACTCAATAAACAAGTCTTGAAGTCCATTGTCTCCGGACCATTATGCCGTCACGTTGAAATGTTAGCGCACCCGTCATAGATCTGTTAGAAATAAATTACGAAACCGTCACTGATTCCGCTTTAGCTACTCATTAATAGCTCTCGTTCGTAGCATAAATAATGTAGCATTAAAGATGTGACCCGAGGACTGCTTTAACAATACAAACGCGTATACATCAATATTAAGGAGAGTTGACGATATCGACATTACTAAAGAACAGGTCCACCTACGCAAGTGTAGAGGATGCCGAGGTATCATTAACGCAAATTATAAATTGTTACAGCAGCTCTTAAGATCCCAATCGTGAAGATCTCGGTTTAAACATGCGATGCTTTCGCATTTACTGAGCTCGTTAACCGATTGTCGACGCATCGAGAAGCATCAAGGGCATGCAAGTGCGGTCGAGCGGTGTAGCGCATGTCACGAGCGTGAAATGTGGCGCCGGCCGGCGAGAGGACGTTAGAGGGTATTCGCGGGAGGAGCAGGAGGGTGGTGAGGAAGGGGAATGAGGTAGCGCCTCCGCGGGAACAAAACCACCGTTTGCCGCCGACGCTCGCGCTTCTTCTATAGCAAAAAGTCGAGGACGGAACGAGGCGACAACCACGGCGGCTCGCCTCCACGTTGCAACGGATAAAATCAACATAGAATTAAAGAAAAATACAAAAATCACTCATTGTTCTCATAAAATGAATGTGCTGGGAGTTGAATGTGAGGCTTTTTGTGAAAATATTCTCATACTTTTAAATGGGATCTCGTGTGGCGCCTCTTAATGACTCTTCCTTTTTGCGTCGGCGCGTTGAGGCCGGACGCTCTGGCAACGCTAGGCTTTTGGTGTGTCGGCGCATATCACCACTTAAACCTTTTTATTCTACTGTTTCCGATGTAAATTAAACATTTTAGGCGGCATTGTTTCAAAATTGCGGGATATTCTTACTGCAGGCAAATGCACCGGTCTTATATGTAGTTATTTTTACATATGTACAAAGGCTTAACTTTAGAGTTATTTAATTCCCAATGAGTCGTTACTAAGATAATTGTTCTAGTAGGAGTATTCATTATTATGTAATACATGATAATTATTTTTAACAAGCTTTCTGGTCACGGCCTCACACGCTTAGATTTCGGTGCTGTAATAATTTTATATTCTGTCGATAAAAAAACATAAGTATTCAAAAATTTCAAAATATTAATATTATTTGCTTTTACATCACGCGAGGTACATTTTTCCATACAAATGTATTCCCCATTTTCCTCCCTGGAAAATGCTTCTAGAGCAAAATTTTTTTCTACGAAAAATCAAGGTCTACTATGCTATGCTCTATCATTTGATTTTTTTCATCATACATTTGAAAAAAGAAATATATAATACTATAAGAATCTTTGTCCTGACATACTGACTGACTCACTGACTCACTGACTCACTGACAGACAACGCACAGCCTAAACCGCTGGTCGTAGAGACTTGAAATTTGGAGGGTATATTTGTCTTAGTACGTAAGGGTGTACTAAGAAAGGATTTTCCAAAATTCACCCCTTAAGGGGATGAAATGGGGGTTCAAAGTTTGTATGGAGAAACAAGATTAGATCGTCTTTTCTATCCGAAACTTCACATAAGTGCTTCAGTAAAAAAATAAGTAAAGACGTGTTTCAGGTTTTTTTGGAATTCCACCCCTAAGAGGGTGAAATGGGGTAATAAAGTGTAAAATCAATATTGTTTCGGATTACGCTGAAATTTGGCATGCAGATAGTTATTACGACGTTAATTCCCTCTAAGAAAGGATTTTCCAAAATTAACCCTCTAAGGGGATGAAACGGGGGTTCAAAGTTTATATGGAGAAACAAGATTAGATAGTTTTTTCTATCCGAAACTTCACACAAGTGCTTCAGTAAAAAAATAAGTAAACACGTGTTTCAGGTTTTTTTGAAATTCCACACCTGAGAGGGTGAAATGGGGTAATAAAGTGTGAAAATCTATATTATTTCGGATTGCGCTGAAATTTGGCACGCAGATAGTTATTAAGACGTTAGTTCCCTCTGAGAAAGGATTTTCCAAATTAACCCTCGCAGGGGATGAAACGGGGGTTCAAAGTTTGTATGGAGAAACAAGATTAGATAGTCTTTTCTATCCGAAACTCCACACAAGTGCTTCAGTAAAAAAATAAGTAAATACGTGTTTCAGGTTTTTTTGAAATTCCACCCTTAAGAGGGTGAAATGGGGTAATAAAGTGTAAAATCAATATTATTTCGGATTACGCTGAAATTTGGCATGCAGATAGTTATTACGACGTTAGATCCCTCTTTCAAAGGATTTCCCAAAATTAACCCTCGAAGGGGATGAAACGGGGGTTGAAAGTTTGTATGGAGAAACAAGATTAGATAGTCTTTTCTATCCGAAACTTCACACAAGTGCTTCAGTAAAAAAATAAGTAAACACGTGTTTCAGGTTTTTTTGAAATTCCACACCTGAGAGGGTGAAATGGGGTAATAAAGTGTGAAAATCAATATTGTTTCGAATTGCGCTGAAATTTGGCACGCAGATAGTTATTAAGACGTTAGTTCCCTCTGAGAAAGGATTTTCCAAATTAACCCTCGCAGGGGATGAAACGGGGGTTCAAAGTTTGTATGGAGAAACAAGATTAGATAGTCTTTTCTATCCGAAACTCCACACAAGTGCTTCAGTAAAAAAATAAGTAAATACGTGTTTCAGGTTTTTTTGAAATTCCACCCTTAAGAGGGTGAAATGGGGTAATAAAGTGTAAAATCAATATTGTTTCGGATTACGCTGAAATTTGGCATGCAGATAGTTATTACGACGTTAGATCCCTCTTTCAAAGGATTTCCCAAAATTAACCCTCGAAGGGGATGAAACGGGGGTTCAAAGTTTATATGGAGAAACAAGATTAGATAGTCTTTTCTATCCGAAACTTCACACAAGTGCTTCAGTAAAAAAATAAGTAAACACGTGTTTCAGTTTTTTTTTAAATTCCACCCTTAAGAGGGTGAAATGGGGTAATAAAGTGTAAAATCAATATTGTTTCGGATTACGCTGAAATTTGGCATGCAGATAGTTATTACGACGTTAGATCCCTCTTTCAAAGGATTTCCCAAAATTAACCCTCGAAGGGGATGAAACGGGGGTTGAAAGTTTGTATGGAGAAACAAGATTAGATAGTCTTTTCTATCCGAAACTTCACACAAGTGCTTCAGTACAAAAATAAGTAAACACGTGTTTCAGGTTTTTTTGTAATTTCACCCCTAAGAGGGTGAAATGGGGTAATAAAGTGTAAAAATCAATATTGTTTCGGATTGCGCTGAAATTTGGCATGCAGATAGTTATTAATTACGACGTTAGTTCCCTCTGAGAAAGGTTTTCCAAAATTCATCCCTGAAGAGGATGAAACGAGGGTTCAAAGTTTGTATGGAGAAACAAGAATTGATTGTCTCTTATATTCGAAACTTTACACAAGTAGTTTAGTAAATAAATGAGTAAATACGTGTTTCAGGCTTTTTGAAATTCTATTCCTAAAAGGATGAAGTGGAGTAACAATGTCTGAAATCAATATTGTTTCGGATTGCGCTGATATTTTGCATCCAGATAGAAATTTTGACGTAGGTATCCGCTGAGAAAGGATTTTTCAAAATTCACTCTTCAAGGGATGAAGCGGGGGTTCAAATTTTGGATAGTCATTTTATTCGACATTTCACACAAGTACTTCTGTAAATAAATAAGTAAATACGAGTTTCAGACTTTTTCAAAATGCCACCCTAAAAGAGTGAACTGGGGTAAAAAAGTCTGAAAATCAATATAGTTTCGGATTGCACTTTATTGGGTTTTTCGGGTTTTAAAAATATGAATCCTGATTTGTCTTAGTCACGCGATAACATGAAAACAGGTGAACCAATTTGGCTAATTTTTATTTGATGTCTTTAATGATAGAATCGTTTTTACAAAAGAAAAGTTTTAAGTAAATAAAAGGAGTTTTTAACGCGGGCGTAGCCGCGGGGGACTTCTAGTATATAATATATAGACACATCAAAAACCTGAAAAAATTACCCATTTTACTGCACTGATCTAGACGGCTACCAGACAAGTTCTAAAGGGTTTTAAGACAAAACAAAATGATAGAAGCACGGATGCACTCATCTGCAAAAATATCTCGCAAAAAATAATTTGATCGGATCAGTTTTCGAGGAGAAAACACGGGAATACAAAACCTTATTTTACGAAACATTTTGTAGGCAAAATGGGTCTGAGCTTCAGTTGACCCTATCGCACTCTTCGGGGGAAGGCTGGAGGCCTGGAGGCAATTAATTTTAATACATATTTAAATTAGTACATAATTTATCTTGAATAACTTAGTTCAAAATAGTATATGTAAAAAATTGCAACTAAATATATATAACCTCTACATATACATATCAGACTAAAAGGCACACAAAAGAGTGAAGCTCACATAATTGTTATAATTTATTGATGTGGTAAGAGCATGACATTAGGTATTCTGCACCCAGTTCTGTGTTCAGTGCAGATGGCATGTACCAAAAGTAGAAATAAATAATAAGCGGCGCGGCGTGCGAGCGGAGGAATCGTGACACCTACTCTTTCGCTAATGGAGCGCAGACGCTAAGTCGTACTGTGTATTCATCCTAATCAAGATCGTTCGTTAAGTTCGTTTCTGTCTTTTTTCTGATCAAACACAACACATCCGGCAAACATGTATTTGTTGAACTGCCTAATTTTAATTGCTAATGCGAAAATATTACCTGTGTTGAAATACCTATAACTAGGTTAAACAATCAAACCGAAATCAGACCTATTCCACGGCTGAATTAATTAGCAAAGTAGTGGCTGTAATAGGTTTGTTCTGACGTTTGCTGCGTACACTTCCCGATATTTTTATTCTATCAAAAGCCCACACAGGAGTAGATACAGTAGGAATCGAGTTATCTCATATTGATGGCGATAATCTTTTACCGGTGCTTTGTCGTAGGTCGCTTCAATTTCTGTTTGGGTAAGAGATACTGAAGTTATTTGTCGTCAGTAGTGGGGTTCTGATATCAATAAACTGTATAATTAATAAAGTATATTTTACTTTACGCGAGGTTTTTTATGTATAAACATTTAAATTGTTCACAGCTAGAAAACTATAATAGTAATAATAATAAAGCCTTTTTATTTCCCATTCTGACATGTAGTATAGTCTGAGTATTTAGGGCATAGCTTGGCCTTGCCATCTTGGGCTTACCATCTTCGACCAAATCATCGCTTACCACCAGGCGAGATAGTGGTCAAACGCTCAGCTATAAGATATAAAATAAAGCCGGCCAAATCGAATTGTACTCGCCCACCGAGGCTTCCGTACCACCTTCTCAAATTGGGTTAAAAGACAAACTAAGCATTGCAGTTCGATCCATAGAAAATGTACTGCACCAACCGCAAATAATAAGTTTGTAATAGTAAATTCACTTTTTTTGTTATTAAACTACATTTTTACGGTTTTCGGATTTATTTCTATACTAACTGTGCCTAGCGGCTTCGCCTGCGTTAAAAAGTATACTATGACTATAGTATATAATACTGGCTATCCCTTGTGCAAAATTTCAGTTAAATCGATCTAGCCGTTTGACCGTTAAGAAGTCCCAAACAAACAAATAAACAAACTGGCTTTCGCATTTATAATATTGGTGTTGATTGATAGTTCATTTGACTTACACGTTTGATTTTTTTTACAGCCGCAAGATACCGTAGATCCTTATTTAGTATAACTTTCAACTCTAGGCATTACAGAGATAAAGGGTCTTGACAGCCAGGCAGACGGATAGACAGACAGATAGACGGACAACAAAGTGATCCTATAAGGGTTCCTTTTTTCCTTTTAAGGTACGGAACCCTAAAAAAAATCTAATTCTATTCACCTTTCATAAATACTGACTTGTCTTCCGAAGCTTTTATTTCAGGTGGTATACGTCTGTTATAGATATTGCTCTATAGTCAACCTATTTAACAAAGGTTGGGGACTTTCCTGTGCAAGTTTGCTACTATATTCTTGTAACATTATGTTCCATTGTCATTTTGTGTTGCGTGACACAGTGAACTAAGTCAAGACAAAACTTTGAATTGTTGCCCTCATTTCATTTAATTTTTGTTCGCTTTATGTGAATTGAGTTTTAATTTATCGAAGCCTTTAACATCTATTTTATTATTTATTTAAAGCATACAAAACAGATTACCATTAAAAATAATTATTGCAATATTTATGATTAAGTATTGTTCTAAATTGTATTTCAAGACATGTATGCCTAGTTGTACTATAGTTTAAAGGTAAATTAAGCTAGGAATATAATATAATTATAGAATTTGACAATATATATAATGAAGACTCTAAATTATTATGAAATACATTAAATATAGGTACATATTTATAACTAAGATAATAAAGATCATACAAGAGATAGTGTAATTAATCATTACTATTATTATATTTATTGAGTAAATTCTTTATCTAATACTTTAATATTATATTGTTTTATTAAATATTAAATTAATATTATAATATTAAATATTATAATATTTAATATTAATACTTTCTTTGCCTGTGACACTGAAATAAATCTCTGATAGAGACAAGTATTTCATTATATTCATTCTAAATCTATTTTACATTCCTCATTATAAATTGCTGTTCGTTAGTCTCGCTAAATGAGAATGGCTAGGCCGATTTAGCTGATTTTGGTTTTGAAATGTTTGTCGTAGTTAGGGAACCAGGGAAGGTTTAAACGGTGAGAAACTTAATAAAAATTTATAAAAGAAGATAGTAAAAACAACAATTTCATTTTTCCCATACAAACTGTTCTACCTACTTTTCTGTCAAACATTTTGACGTTCGTCCCTTCGGTACGGTAGAAAATTTGAAGCACGTATTAAATTAAGGGGTTTGAATTGACAACATAATATACCCACATTACTCGGATTATCACTTAGGTATTTAAAATTTAATATTTTGAATTTTGATGTTTTTCCCAGGTTGTCATTGTAGGTTCGTTCAGAAAATTTTGTCATTGTATTGACATATTGTGATGGTTGTCATTATAGCGCTTCTATACATGGGTATTCGCTATTTGTGTATAAAAAACGATAAAACCAAAATAAAATAATAAATGGGGTCCCCATAAAAGAAACGTGTTTTTGAGGCTTTTTATGCTCGATCTTACAAACCTTAATAGATAAAGACTTGAAATTGACTTAAGGTGTGTATTGCAATGGCTGCTATAAGATCAAATAATAATAACTAAATTAAATTAAAAATTAAAGGGGGTCTCCATACAAGAAACGTATTTTTCCGGCATTAATATTGTTCAATCGGAACCCTGTGTGTGCAGGTCCGACTTGCACTTGGACCGATTATTTATAATCGCGGTACGAATTTCGCCGGGTGAGCTAGTAACATAATAATTATTCATCTATAAAAACATCTTTTAGAGCCCCGTTAATATAAAGGATAGATTGCTTCACTTCTGAGCTAGAGGTAGCCGGTTCAAATTTTAGCACGGGAGTTCGTCCACAGATGGTAGGAGCATATTATATCGATGTTCCAGCTGATTTGCTACCTAAAAAGTAGCTTATTACAATCAAGGAGAGAAACTGCCGCCATAACCTTACGGTGTTTGGGCAGCATACAGCCCTTGACAGTTACGAGTATTCTAGGCCTAGCGTGTTCACTATCTTCGACCACATCATCGCTTATTACCAGGCGATATAATGGTCAAATTCTAGCCTATAAGTTATAAAAAAAGTAGATGTTTTAACAACAGGCTGTCAAGAGCATGTACATCTGTTGCATGTGCCTTTTGTTAATCAAGATGCAAATGGCACCCCCATTTGCTGTGATCAAAGTAAAGTCGATATATTGAGTATAATCTTCTTGGTACTGACCAAGTGACCATGTCTGCATAAGTGGTAAGAAGTACTTACATACACGGTACACTTCCATACTCCGAGCCCTATCCGCTTTTCCACTACGCCTGCCTAGTCCTTGCCCCGTCTACTCCACGTTACCGCTGTGTCTTTTGCATCACCACAAGACGTTGAGAAGACGCGTCTATTCGTTTTGCATCGTAAGACTACGTTACATTTTGTATGATATTGATTATCCACGCCTCTTCTGGCGTCCGCACCTAACGTCTTTTCTGTCTGGTTTGTGCCTAAGAAAACATGTTTGTCTACAAATACAAATATGATGTCAAGCATATTGGTCTGAATGATTTCAAGTGCGTGTAATCTGTTTTTCTTGGTTTTGGTAGAATAACCTCTTTTACTTCTCTCAAGGCGTTAAGAAAGTATTTCCAAGCTAAACATCCTTTGAATATACCCAGCAACTGGCACTTTATCTTACTCAGATTCTACTGTAGCAAGGATCGAAGATTTCATCCGTCCCTGCAGCCTTAGTAGGTTTATAAAAATAGGTACAGCCTAGATAAGTACTTATTCAGTAACTATAGTGTCTGCAAAAGCCCAGTCTTCAGGACCAGGCTCATGAAATCTTTGGATACTCAAACTTTTGTCCCATGCATCGTCGCCGTCGTTATTCTAGGAAGTGCGTTTAAAACAGGAGCTCAAATTGCACCTCTCTCATACTTTTCCAGCGGTGACATGGCGGTTGGCCCTTATAATTTTTTTTAATGAATCATACAGCTTAGCACTAATTTAATACAGTTTATTGATATAATATTGAAGTCAGGTCACCATCTAATGTCATGTCAACGCTAGAAAGTGTGACACCGATATTTCTGCGTGAAACGTACGAGGCACGTAATTTCAGGTTATCATCTAAACATTCTAAACAAACGTCAAAGTCGGGAACTGCTACCAATAGCACAAAAACCCTGCCCTGTCTAAAAGTGGCTGTTTAATTTCTTGCCGCTCTGTTGCCATTTTACTGCTGTGCTAACTCTCGGTTTAATAATATGCGTTCAAAAAATGTCAGCAAAAAATAGGCGCCACCAGAGATTATGAGCCCAATGCACAGCAGTAGAATCCTTCAACCGTGTTGATTTTTTTAGTATGTTTTTCGAAGCTCGGCTTTGTGTTAAAATACACACCTAAGTATCATTAACTATAAACATAGTTTTTTTGTGTATACCTTCGGTAGAAATAAGGGCAATAAAATTGGAAATCGATGCAATGGACGAATACAAGTAAACTAAAGTCTGGAAGTAGTTTCGGACTTCAGCATTTTGCTTGACTTTGAATTTATATTGACGTTTTTTAATAATTAAAATATATAAATACTTTTGTTACTGGATTTGTAAATCTAATGGCATTAATATTGTTCATTGTTCTGAGTCTAAGAAGGTTGGTCATCAATGGTTTATTTAGAGCTATTAGGATAAACATTGTTGCCTAGTAAGATTAATCTTGACGACATCACCGCCTACTACCCGGCGAGAAAGTAGTCAAACGCTAGGCTTATAAGATATTTAAAAAATCTGGAAAAATATTTTTCTTTCTAGTGCTTTAATATCCTGTGTCGAAAATGCAGCGTATTGCGCCTACGCAAGTGACCGGTGCCATTGACCCAACACCTATAGCGACGTAGCCCGCCCGATTAAGGAATTTCTAGACACTCATGCAATGCATCTGACTCAAATTCTAAATATTTTGATGAATCTCTAAATAAAATATTACACTTATAAGAATTCATTTATAATTATATAATGTAAGAAGTTATTTATAGCCATTATAAAATATAAAAGAAAATTTATTTTTTAATAGCATTTTGACACAGCCATGTATGAACTAGCATTGTGGTCACGAGCCTACTTGAAATCGATCAGACGAAATCTGTCTTGATTGCACGAGCATTGTTGTCACGAGCCTACTTGAAAACTCAATCAGACAAAATCTGTCCTGATAGTTTTAGAGACTTTCGGTCCTGAAGAACTTATATTTAGACATCAATGGCAGAAACATGTACCCTCGATAAAGACCTATCTACGTAATTTCGTTTAAGGTGTTCAGCTTTTTTCGTAACGTTGTCAAACACAAATAGGTCAAATGGTCAACACATATCAGTGTTTGTTCCATTCTATGAAGAGAGTCATACCGTCGGACCTCTTGCCATTTCTGGTGCAGGAGTGCTGTGGTGGCTAAAACAGGCAAACACATACATATACTTTTACAAGACATAGACATAGACAAGTAGTTTAAATATAAGCTGATTGTCTTACGTAACAACTATTAAAATATATGTCACACCAGTGCAAAAACGAGACACAAAATGTGTACAGCTCACTCCTGTTTTAATGCTTTACACACACGCACATATACATATTTTTTTTTCCAAAAAATCCGGGATTGGAAAAGAGAGCTGGGATTGAATTATCTAACTATAATACACTACTAACCACCATAACTTTTGCATTTCACTCCGTCTAAAGGTTGTCTGGAAGAAATCACATTAAGCGATAAAACCGCCGCTTGTGGCACTATTACTGTAAATCTTAATGTATTGCGTTTTTCTATCAGTTATCTATCTATCCTATCTATCGTAATGACTATAAAAAAATTAATGCTAGGCAAATAAATATATATATAAATGATCATACAAAAGAAACAAAAAAGGATTAGCGAATAGTAAAATAAGTCATATAAAAAAACTGAGAACTCTGGCGTAATTGGATGAACGCCCAGCTTCTAATCTAGAAGAGGTAGAGGGGTTCAAAACCCGTCGTATATCATATGATGTTCCTATAAAAAAATCTACGTGGGTTTTCACAGCCTTCCGGTGAAGGAAAATATTGTGAGGCAAATTCCGCTAACAAATCAACCTAAACAGACGCACCTAAGCAAAATTATCTGTTAAAAAAGAAAAGATATTAGGGGATTTATTTAGTTTCAAACAAACAAAAATGGAAAATCTACAGAAACCGATATCAAAATTTGGGATTAACGTTTATTTTGAAAGTGTTTCTACAGTCGTTAAAGCGAAGTCTATGATAACAACGGGATCATCAAAGATGCACTGAAAAGATTAATTTTTATTTAAATGATATTAATAATAAATTTGTCGACCAATGCATGATCGTGTAGGGTTTCAATAAAAAGACCCAAGTTCAGCGCGGCGCATTATTATGTTACCTTTGTTTTCAAATTTAATTGGCTCTTCAAAGATAACTTATCTTGATAATAAACGGAGTCCAATAAACCGGAGGTCTTGGGAACAACCGTATGTGCTTCAGATAAGATTATGCCTGACTGAAGCCTCGTAACCTGTTCGACATCGGCAGGGCTATTTACAATCATTCGAAAGCAAATTCGGATTCGGAAACTGCATCTCCTCCAACTCGGATCTTTGTAATTCACAATTCTCTAATCCATATATCTGAATTCGAAAAATCTGTGATTATAATCGGAAAGGTTTCTGCAATCAAGTAGCTTACGGAATAATACATATACGAATTTCAAAATGACGCTTCCGAATTCGAATGTGTCTGATTAAAATGAAAATAACTATACACTGGTATAATGATATAAGGATGCAGATTATTAAATAAAATGAATCACTGAAAAATTAATGTGAAATTGTTGTGTGAATGTTTTGTTACAAAAATAACTTTCTACATACTCGTATTACATATTATGGCAAGGGCCTTAATCAGACCTTTTTTTCAAATTGTTTTATGATATATTATACAGTATTTTATCTACCACATAATTATATTATAAATGAAAAGCTAAGGAGTTATTAGTATATTATTAGGGGAATAAAAAGGCATAATCAGGTTATTAAAATATTTGAAGAACAAAAAATGAATTAAATAAGCAACACAAATGACACATATTCATCATGCTATTTACCTACAAATTAGCATATCTACCGAGGTTACACGATTTCTATTAGAAATTTAGAACTTTTAAACGTGCGTGGTACTTACTTACTTAGTAATTGTCTTATTAAAACTAATTTTAAAGGCAAATCATGCACTTTGGTGACCTAAATCCATTGTTGTGTGATAATTAGTGATTCCCATACTAATTAATGCAGCGCTTGTTATTCAACTAAGTCGTCTTTTGGACATCCATACATGAGTTAACTAATTACATTCGAACAAACCATTGTTTAAATATTATGTATACAGTAATCAAAGCCATTGCTGCATTACAATTAATTCAAAGCTATGACATTTTCTTTAAAAGTTACACGATATTTATCGCCGATTCCGAAAAACTAAATTCGGTAAAACCAATTAAATATTTACAAAATTGTACGTTTTCCTGCGGTCATCAATTTTATTTTTCATTTTAAGGAGTCGTCAAACGAGAAATGATCATTATCTATTGACCGCATAGCATATCGTATGATATATTTGAGTAAGTATACAATATATCTTGAGTATGATTTTCAACATCTAATCTGAAACCTTTGGAATATCAATCAGGTGTATTTCGAGAGCATGGTAGAAAATTCGATAAAATAATGTGACGAATGAAATACGATAACGCGCAAATTTATGTCAATCTAAACTTTTGTATTCTTAAAAAATATATGTTTACCAAAAGCACCCAGTAGTTTGATATTTCTATAAGCTTAGAACTTGGCTGAAACTAAAAGGCATTTGATAACCATCAAACTTTTATCTGCACTACGCAAAATATAAGTGTCCTCAGTGTCAATAAAATCTGTAAAGTAATAAAATTCAGGACATGAATAGACTAGCTACACCAGCACAAGTGATAAAAGGTTTGAAAACACACGCAAAAAATATTGGTGCGTAATTTATTGCAGCTTTTAGCAAAAGGTTTGTTGTTTACAAGACATCTTTTATTTTTATCTTAATTTATGACCTCGTATAATTAAAGATAAGCTGAATTGAAAAAAAAATTGGAGTTAACAAGTAGGCAGTATGAGTACTGCCTACTTGCTTGCTTGTTAGGATTTTTACATTTTGTGCAAAGCGTACGTCGAAGTATATTTTCATTAATATAACGTGCATAATTGAGATATATGTATGAATATATAGAATATCGATCTATATGATATCTAAATATTTCGAGATTTTTGCGAACTTTAGGCATTGGTAAGCCCAAACAAAACTTCATCTCTAAAATCTGATGTTAGATTCTTAAAGTCGATATTTTTCAATTTGTTTTATCCTCTAAATCACCTCCTACCTACTTTTGTTTCACTTTCACTTGGTCTGCGGGATGAGGTTAAGAGAAACGTATTTGTTCATTGCTTTGAATGCTGTTGGAATCGATGGTATTAGTAGCATGGTTGTCCCAAATGTCCCAATCCGTGATCTAATGCTTTGTGTCTTCACCCACATCTCCCTCCGTTATTAATTTATTTCGCACATACTTTGTTGAGATTTCAAGTCTCTACCTATAATGGTTTATAAGTTCAAGCAAAAAAAGTCGAAAAAACACGTTTTTTGTATGGGTATTTACCCCTTTAATATTTAAATATATTTTGATTTTAGTATTTGTTATTAAATCCCCAACAGTAATACATAATTCGTAAAACATTCAAGTGTGTCTATTACGGTTAAGGAGATACGGCCCTGTAAAGTGCGGACAGGCGGACGGTCGGTTGGACCGACAGCGAAGTCTCAGTAAAAGGGTTCCTTTGGTACCCTTTGGGTACGGAACAGTATCATTGTCTATTCTGTGACGGAACCCTACAAAAAGCAGAATGAACAGTTATATGTCTATTCGGCAAAATTGTTGTTTACAAAGTGGAATTAGCATTAGCAGCGCTGATACACGATCATTGTTACTATCAGGGAGTATTAGGTATGTTCCAAGGTTAGATGTTCAATGAGGTTTTTATTAGTCATGTGTCAAATATGATGCTAGTTCGATACTTCTTACAATTTGCAATTGGCTTGGTTTCCAGACTTAACATTGATCAACATGAATCAGGTCATTAGGTTCAAGTATGCCCTCCGTTCAAAACAATGTGGTCATTGTTGCAACAATGATTTGCGGAACACATTTCGGTTAATGCTGATTACAAAATGAAGCCGTTCCAGATTTCCGAGGTCGCACTTTAGCCCTCAATACATTGAAATCAGTGCCATTCAACAAAATTTAAACTTGAATTGACTCGTTCGAGCCTAGTAAGTTTATTTGTTTTGTCCAGTACCTACGTTTCGGTTCAATAGCTTAGAGTAACAAAAATATCGCCACTGCAGATATTCACAGAGAATTTGGCTTGTATCTGAAGCAATGCAATAGAGAGAACATTTATTTTAAAAAGCCAAAGCATAAATTCTGTGTAACTGTTGCATAAATTAGATGCATTTATATATATATCAAAGTTAGAAAAGTAAATATATAATAGGTAACTTTTGGGTAAGCGCGCTCCATCATCGACCGCATCATCACTTAACATGAGGTGAGATAAGGGTCAACTGCTACCCATTTTGGTGTAAAAAAACTATCGAATAAAGAATGTTTTAAGCAAAACATTGTAGATAATTTTAAGCGCTTATATGAAGAAATCTGATAGATTTTTGACAGCTTTTATATGGCGCCATGTGTCAGTCAGATAACGTTCAAACATATCAAAAACCAGTGAAACTGGAAAATGGAATGGAAAAATAACATGTTCCGGTGCTTTGCCAATTAAGCCACGGTGCGAAGTATCGTATAAAGTGTGTAACACTTCAAAGAAACATAATATTTGATTTACACAGTGCAACAGCTCTCGTCGGATTTGAAAACTGTAATGATTTTTTCCGAATGATTAACTTACGTAATAAGTAATCATAGATGGCGCCACCAATGCATAATTGGGTTAACAAATGCAATCCACTAATTTCGTCGTCGTTTCGCGCTGTTGATGATCAGGCTGTCGTCTCATCGTCACATCCAGTGGGCCGGGCGCCGCGCGCTTCGAAACAGTGTACCTGCTGTTCACAATGTCTAAAATACGATATTGTAATATTATGTACGATCGTTTTGAAAACTTTTATAGTTCTGATGGAGTCTTGAACTATCTAAACTCTTAATAGTAAAGATCCTTGGGCACTATGAATAATTTTTTTAATTCTTGAACTGCAGTTTATATTATTATTGAAATCACATACCTATCATATAATGTATAATACTTTTATTAATATTCACAACATTTCTTTCTTTTATATTTTTCTACATAGATTGTCACAGATTAGAACATTTTATTACATTAAAATATTACTATAGACTAGAAATACAAACTCTAGAATTAACCAGCCAGTGTATGTATTGCCACTAATACACTCTCCCTCAATACATGAACTGCATAAGCCTACACCAAACTCATTAATAAAAACATTAAATTTACTTGTTGACAAAGGTTTGGTTAACACATCTGCTAACTGAAAGTTAGTACCTATATATCTAACCACAATCAAACTATCCTCAACCTTTTGCTTAATGAAATTATATTTAATGTCTATATGTTTCAAACGCTTCTGCTCATGACTGTTTACTGACTTTATAGTACTTTGGTTATCTTCATATGTAACAATATTCTCAAAAGTGACTTCTAAGTCTGATAATAATTTTATAAGCCAACATGCTTCTACAACTGACTTATACAATGACACTAGTTCAGCTTCAGTTGTACTCAGAGCTACAGTGGTTTGTTTTTTAGTTTTGTTAAGCTTTTTCAACTTTTCTTTCCTCATTGTTTTGCCTTCTATATTTACTGCTTTACTATCTTCACCTTCATGGTTTCTTGGTAAATTACCTGCTTTCTTTACATAACTATTTTCTTCTAAACTTTCTTCTCTACTCTGTGTTGGTAGATAAACTTTTCTATCTTCTTTAATTCTCTCATCAAACATTACATTTCTTCCACTAGTTACTCTGCCGGTTTTAGGGTCATATAATTTATAGCCTGAAATAGTATATCCTATCATTATCATCTTCTTACCTGTATTATCCAGTTTTCACCTGAGCTGCTTAGGTATATGATTATATGCTACACATCCAAACACTCTCATATTTGACACGTCTGGTTTTCGACCTGTCCACATTTCAATAGCAGTTTTCTCTCTCCCTGCAGAAGGACTTCTATTAGTAACATATGTTGCATATAAAACAGCATCGCCCCAAAATTCTTTATCTAACTCGGATTCTAGTAAACCTGTTTCAGCCTTTTCCATTATAGTCCTGTTCATTCTCCCTGCTACTCCATTCATTTCTGGGTTGTAGGGCACTGTATAATTTATTCGAATTCCTTCATCTTAACAAAATTTGTCAAACTCATTAGTAACATATTCTCGCTTGTTGTCACAATTTAGTTTCACTTAATTATTATTGAAATGTTTCGTAGCATAATAATAATAATCTTTAAACTTCTCAAAGACTTCTGACTTGTGTCTAATCAAATAAATGATCACAAGATGTGTAAAATCATCGATAAAAGTTACAAAATATTTATTTCCTTCCCTATCTTCTGGGGTAATTGGGCCACACACATCGCCGTGGACAATTTCTAACGGCTCCGTTGCTCTATATCCTTTTTTATTAAATAATTGTCTTGTCATTTTAGTTAGAATGCATGGCTCACATAAATTATATTCAAATGATTTTTTTCGTAATCCCTCTAATCCTAAAAAATATTTTCTTGTACCAAAATATTTATATTTTTATAACTTAAATGGCCAAATCTCCAATGCGATAAATTTACCTCATCATTATTTAAAGTTAAGTTACACTGTGACCTATCAATCCCCATTTCTACAGTATATAAGCTGCCTTCAACATTACCGATCATCAACAAATAGCTTTTTTAACACCGTTGCTCGTAAAGCTGATGTAATTCCACCCGTTTTAAATATGTAAAGCGGGTCATAAAAAACGCGTATGTTACCAAAGCAAATAGTTAAGTTATAGTCCATACAAATTCCATAACAGTATTATTTGCCATTTCTCGCGCGGTTTCTATTCAAATTTCGAACTAATCGCCGCGCGGCGCCAGTCAGTAGGCAGCGCTAGCGCGCTGTTAAAATGGCGGGAAAGCAACAGTGTGCATTCACAGATTCAGTTTATTTAAAATAAAAAAATCTGTTTATTCGGTAATTTAAAAACTTGGCTGCATGCTCTAACGTCTTTGCCAACATTTTCATGCAGCTACGGCAGAAAATAATCCTCGCGCCATTTTTCTCAAATTTTCTTTTCTTTGTACTTGTATTATGAAAATTTAAATATGACAACTTTCAATAATGAAGATAAGCCATATATTACTTCAACTCCACCGGATATACTAACAGAAGCGCGAACCGCACGCGACAGCTTGCTGTCGTCAATATCCAAAGACAGATACATAACCACGTATGAAAATTTTTTGAAGTGGAAAAACATGAAAAATGCCAAGTCATTTTCCGAAAATGTAGTTTTGGCGTATTTTAATGAACTAGCTAGTAAATATAAGCCTAGCTCGTTGTGGACAACATATTCGATGCTGAAAAGTACTCTCAAGATGAAAAATGGTGTCGATATTAATTTATATTCAAATCTCATTGCATTTTTAAAGAGACGCTCTGATGGTTTTATAAAGAAAAAATCTAAGGTACTGTCATCAAATGACGTCGAAAAGTTTCTAAGAGATGCTCCAGATAGCCAGTACCTGGCAACTAAGGTCAGTTTGCCTCCTTATTTTATGTATTGATCTACCTACTGTACATACTCTTTTACATATTTTTTAACGACCGTCTGTAAGCAAGTACCTATACCTTATCTTACACATTTTTATTTCTTTTCAGGTGGCGTTAATATTTGGTATTAATGGTGCATGTAGACGGCAAGAGCTTCACAATATTACCACAAATGACATTGAAAATCAAGGCAAAATGCTTTTAATTAAAATCCTAAACACTAAAAACAAAATACCCCGATCTTTTATTATCAACGGCCCATTTTATGACGTGTCATCATCATTTCATCATCAACAATCATTTCTTTCAGAATTACCAAAAAGGTAAATGTACTGCGCAACCTATTGGCATAAATAAATTCGGTGCCATGCCAAAGGAAGTCGCCAAGTTTTTAGGATTGCCGGACGCTGATTCTTACATACAGGGCACAGTTTCAGAAGAACGTCAGATACATTACTTGCTGATTCGGGAGCTGATATATTTCGGGACTTTAAAGCGGCATGGCGGGTGGCGTTCTAACGCAGTAGCAGAATCTTATGTAGAAGATTCCATCCAAAACAAAGCAAATATAAGTGCCAAAATAACTCAGGCAATAAATTTGGAGCCACAAACGAAGAAGTTTTGCCCTGAGCCGCGCCCCTCTACTTCTACTGAGGATATTTTTTAATTTACAACTAATTACGAATTACAATGCTCTTCTGCCACCTTTCAAGAAGTTTCGTCGTCTCCAACATTTACCCTAACACAAAACAATGACATTATGAATAGTAATAATAATAATGAAAACATAATTAAAAAACCAACTACAACTACGTATCATTTTAATAATTGTAATTTCACTAACTGTTTCAATAATTAGAAATGAACAAAATATAAAACGTTTTTTTTCTGTTTCCTCGCAAATGTGTTAAAAAACGTCGTACGATATACGTGCGTATTGGTTATAACATGCTCGGCTCAATTACGCCCTTGCCTTCGGCTCGGGCTGAAATGCCGCCTCGCATGTTATAACCATCATAACGCACTAATATCGTAATGTACTATTATTATATACTCTTACCTTGCCTCGAAAGAATGATATTTCTAAACCTGCGGACTCCATTTCTGATACCGATAACAAATTCCTCCTCAGTTCCGGTACATAGTAAACATTATTAATTACACTTAAAGTTTCTTTCCTTCCAACATAATTTTTAACCTCTATATTGCCTATACCTACTGCTTGCAACGTAACGCATTTTTAGCCGCAGCAATGTTTTTTGGTGTCTTCAGTTCTATATATATTCTGAAAATATTTTTTTATTGTTAGTTAAATGGTCTGAACAGCCCGAGTCCACAACCCAATACACTAACTCGTTATTTTCGTTATTCTCCTCTTTATCTCCATCACAGGCGTAGGTAGGCCTGTCGTGATTTTCCATGATCTCCTTCATGATTTCCTCCATAATTTCGTCTATTTGTCTGCTCCTGGTAATATCTATGTCCAGTATTATAACCATTTTGAGAACTCCCACTCGGTTGTTCGTGATAAAATCTACGTCCATTACTTTGACCTCTTTGAAAACTTCCACTCGGTTGTTCCTGATAAAATCCACGTCCCTTACTTTGACCTCTTTGTCCAAAATTATTCTTAAACCGTTGATCACATTGATATGTTTTATGTCCGTGTTTACCGCAGATAAAACAGGTAAATACATATTTTTCAATCCTTCTATCTTGTGAAAAAAAAAAATCTTTTTCTCTTCTTCACCTAAGTTTCATTTTAACATATGCCAAGGTCAATTCTGGTACTGTTTCGAATGCTGTTATAATTCTCTCATATGTCACAGGCATTGATAATAAGACATAGTTAATTTTTTCTTCCTCATGCTTCATTTAGTTCATCGACCAAATCTTGGGACGACGATTCTTATTATCATCATGCTTTCCTACATAATTTAAAACAATATTAACTGGGCAAACGGGTCATTTTAAAATTTTCCATGAACTGCACGCGCGCCCTCATCCGTGAAAATCACGTAGTGGAAAAAATGTCTACTATATTATGGTAGATATTATTTGAAGTCTGAGGCGTCTCGTGCGTCTAATGCGGTATCTGGGCGAGTTTTTATCTAAGGTTAATGGAATCGTCGAAGGCGCTACTAGCATGAAAGAAAATGAGAAAACTAGGAAATTAAATGCAAATAAACCTTTTTCTTTTATTGTGATAGTCTGAGCTAAACGGTCAAAATTTTTCAGAAAAATCTGAATTTATAAGAGATAAATTACTTCATGAACAAAGCAAAACCGTATAATTTCAACGACGAACGTTATAAGATTAAAATATTTAAAAAAAACTTGCTAGGGCTTACGGAGAATGAAATATATGAATTTGATCTTTGTCCTATACAACGGTAAAATAAAAACGTCTACCATATACCTAATACACAAAAAGAACAAAAAATGATGATGGTGGTGATGATTTCGACGTTATCCTTACATTAGTTTTTATTTTTCGCATACAAGTCTAGCACCATTTGATAAACTACACGTCTATTGTATAAAGTGGATGGCGAACTCTGTGAAGTATACAGATTAAAAAGAATTTATAAAGAACAGTGAGCCAATCGCGCACGTTTTAAAGCGGGGAAGTATCGACAGGAGCACAGAAGCAAACAAGCCCCGAGACAGCGGACCGTTTAATCAGTCTGTGCTGCAGACACAAACGGGGGAAGGGGTGCTCTACCTTCCACTAAATGACCATCCCTCTACTCTGTTAACCCGTGCCACCGTATCCACAAACAGTATACTCGGTGAGTGCGGCAAATAGTAGATCTATGTTTTTTGTAGAGCCGGCGGAACGATTCGGTGAACTCGTATTTGGAGAATTCATCGGATACAATCTTCTTGGATAGTCTAACCGACGACGTTTTTGTACGGAGAGTGCTATAAATACCGTAGCTATACGGTTCTACCCCTGATATTGTTTTATTTCTTCTATTAAATTGAATAATGATATTTCTAGAATTGAGTAAATAATTATGGTTAATTGCCATTATCCTTATCAATCAAGGTTGCTTACTGGAGGGCATTCGTGTTTTTTTCTATACCCACTTTAGCTCTGCTACGACGGCTACAAGTGCCTACGGGTGGAGTTCTCTACGAAAAAAAGTACCAATCCAAATCATTTGTAGCATCACAATCAGTCGGAGTTACTCCATTAAACCAGCTGAGCCAAGACACTTCACTAAGCCAGCTGAGCCACTAAGACAAACAGCCCGATCTTCGGCTCTTCGGATCAATTCGTTGCTCCACCTGGTCACAGGGCATTCTATAGTAGGGGTCTCCACTCTAGGACCAGTCTGTGGACTACCCCAACGGTTATCAGTCCTTCTGTGTATTACATGTTGTCTTTTTGTAGTGCGACGGTCAAAATGTAGTTATTTACTAGAAAAACTTAAAAAATTAAATCACAATTATTTAAATTTATATTTTTGAACGAGTGCATAGGTAATATTTACACTTTTAGATTGTATGGTTTAAGTGCAATTTTTAACACAGCTTTAGACTTGATGAAAATTAACGTTATGTTTCATCGTCGTACCCGAGCGGTCGCTGGTCCGCTCTATCGCAGCAAAGGTCTGTGGCATTAGCCCCCGTGTTATTTCCGCGCCCTCGCCCACCGGGCGGCGGAAACACTCCGCCCGCCCGGATTCATTTCTAGTTTTCGCTACTCTTTTGTCTTAAACTGCTTCTGGAACTTGTCTTCTCTCTCTGTTAAGAAAACAGCTACTCGCTTACGGCTCAGATTCAATCGCTCAAATACAAACGAAAAGCAATACATATATACATTATTTACAGCTACCACGTATATATCTACAGTAAGCATACAAAATAACGACAGAATATTGTAAATTGTACTGTATTGGTTTCTACTCTGTGGACATAAATGTAAACTGCAAACTGCCGTTCGTTAATGGATTAATTTTATTTGTTGTTCCATTGCTTGATTTTTATGGAATTTAAATACAGTGGACGCCGCAAGAACATGAACAGGTGTTGCGATTGATAATAACTGAATATTTTGCAAATATTTTACTTGTTTTACAGAAAACAAAATAATTTACCTTACTTCAATGTATATACCAAGGTGTCAACATCTTAGTATTTTTTACGTTTAAATTATATCCTTTTAATCGTTCTGAAAAAATAATTGTTGTTACTTGAATAAAATATTTTAGTAATCAAATAATTTCGTACCTATAAAACTTGTATTTCCTTCTCTAACTCACAGTTACATTGCAATCCATATTGTAAAACTGTAGTATAACACATGACGCATCTTTTTGTTATTTTGTTATAAAAATTATGTTATTGCTAGTCATAGGTACGGTATATAAAAACAAAACAATGAATCTAAATGCCATCAAACCATTCAAAGTCTACCGATAAATGACGAATATATAAATGAATTGCCGTTGAAATGATATCGTTAGAAGTAGAGATCAAAAGGCGATTGATGTATTCGCTCACGGGTACATACATATATTATATGTACATTTACGGGTATCTGTAGGTAAATCTGCAGGTACCCATGGCTACCCTAAGTATTTACCGGCAATAACCCAGCCAACTCTCCCCGCGCGCCGCGAACAAACAACCGTACACCCACGGACTCTCGGTCTACTCATTTCGTATGCAATTTTATTCATTATTTGTAATCAACTTCAATCGAATAGGGTCTCAGTATAAATCACTTTTAGGATTTGCTCCATAGGACGTATGTAGATGACGCTTTTAGTGTGATATTTAAATGCGGTGTGTCTTTGTGCCAATAGGTGCGATGAGCTAATAAAGCCAGCCTTCGACGAACTCGATATGTATGAGACGGGCGAAGTCAGAAACTCATTTGACTAAAGCAAATAACAGCTCCATTTCCTTTTATTTTCTTATGCGCACCACTTTTAAGATGCCGATGCGTCTTAACGTTATATTTCAATCTGTCATTGAGGTTATATATAGCCTTGCTATGGGTAGGTTATACTGAAGTGTTCAGACGCGCAGAGCTCATAAAATATGCAGAATTCATCCAGCATCATCTGGATTCTATTCGGATATAGATCGGATAATAATATAATATTTTCAAAATTATGTGTGGGAAAGCAAATATTTTACATGCGCGAGAAGGTAAGTGTTATAACTTACCCGCAGCCTAAAAGAATCTTTAATTTTATACCTTTATGAAAAATACCTACCATGGATACGATAAAAAGATCACCCCCGAACAAAAAATAACCAGTCTCCAATACAGTTTAACGTCTTTTATCAGTTCCCCGTTTATCATCCTCTTCATCGATATTATACGATTACATTTTACCCCCGACGTAATAAGACGGGGTGTTATAAGTTTGCCCTGTGTATCTGTATATGTGTGAGTCTGTCTGTGGCATCGTAGCGCCCAAATGGATAAACCGATTTTGGTTTAGCCTGACCAAATTACAGAATGGTCTCAATGGACAGATTATACGTAGATGGTGGTGGTTTAAAATTTTTAATTTAAGTGCAAAGTGGTTTAACCGACTCCAGACACAAGCATAATTAGCTGTGAGCTGTGTAAAAGGGTGGAGTGGGGTTACAAAGTCTGAAATAAATATTGTTTCGGATTGCGCTGAAATTTGGCATGCAGATAGTTATTTTGACGCAGGTATCCGCTAAGAAAATATTTTAAGGATTTTTTTTTCTATTTTTCCCGGGACCGCTGTGACCGATTATAACACTTACCTTCTTGCGCATGTTAAATATTTGCTTTCCTGCACATAAATTAGAAAATATTATATTATCATCCGATCTATATGCGAATAGCATCCAGATGATGCTGAATGGATTCTGCATATTTTATGAGCTCTGCGCGTCTGAACACTTCAGTATTACCTACCTATAGCAAGGCTATATATAGCGGCGATTCATATTAATAAAACTCGAAAAACCCAAATTTTCAGACTTTGTTACCAACCTCATTTCAAAAAATCCTGCAACACGTACTTATTTATTTACAGAAGTACCTATGTAAAGTTTCGAATAAAACAGACTATCTCATCTTGTTTCGCCATACAAACTTTGAATCCCCGTTCCGGAAATTTAAAGAAAATCCTTTACATCTACGTCATTATAACTATCTGCATTCTAAATTTCAGCGCAATCCGAAACAATACTGATTTTCACACTTTGTTACCCCATTTCACCCTCTCAGGGGTTGAATTTCGGAAAAGCCTGAAACATGTGCTAATGCCATAAACATTTACTTATTTATTTACTGAAGCACTTGTGTGAAGTTTCGAATAGAAAATACTATCTAATCTTGTTTCTCCATACAAACTTTGAACCCCCGTTTCATCCCCTAAGGGTTTTAGAAAATCATTACTCTGACGGAACTAACGTTGTAATTACTATCTGCATGCCAAATTTCAGCGCAATCCGAAACAATATTGATTTTCAGACTTTGTTAACCCATTTCACCTATTTAGGGGTGGAGTTTCAAAAAAGCTTGAAACACGTATTTATTTATTTTTTACTGAAGCACTTGTGAGAAGTTTCGAATAGAAAAGACTATCTAATCTTGTTTCTCCATACAAACTTTGAAGCCCAATTTCATCCCCTTAAGGGGTGAAATTTGGAAAATCCTTTCTTAGTACACCCTCACGTAGTAAGACAAATATACCCTCCAAGTTTCAAGTCAAACACGTGTATGAAACAGCCTTTAAAATCTAAAAGTCAGAGACACACAAACATATGCACACACATACAAAAACGATCGTACACCCACACAACCACGTTATCTGTAAACAAATACCACTCACATCATCACACACACACACACACACATATTCACAAACAAAATTAGAGTCAGTCTTCCTAATTATTAATATTTCTTTGGTCAGTGTATTTATTATTATAGGTATTATAATTGGAAATTTTATTTTATACATTTAAAGTGTTGATGTTTGCTTTGTAAAAAACGTGATAATATGTCATTATGTAACCCGTTATACAAACTAATATCTCGGCGAATAACCTAGACCGAGCACTGGGCAAATTTAAAACCAGCGCTCCGTCAACAAGAAATTGTGCACGCGGCATACGCTGAATTTGCTCCTTTTGTCATTAAAACTGTAATACTGTTATTTTCTTATTTAAATTTTTATCTGCTTAATAAGTTAATAATTAATAGGTAATCTAAATGAAATATATGTTGATGTTATTACTGGCAAAAAAAAAGTCTCTACGACCAGTGGTTTAGGCTATGCGTTGTCTGTCAGTCAGTCAGTATGTCAGGACAAAGATTCTTATAGTATTAGAAGATAGATAACATATAATTAGATACATAATTACATTGCCATTTACCAATTAATTAATACCAATAACCCTGTATATATAGCATTCTAACCGGGAGCAAAACAATTAAGCAAATTAGTGAAAGAAAGACAATGTTAGCACGTATCGCCTACCATTTCGAAATCGAATGAAATTCAATCGTCTGTCAAATTAAACCGAAAGTCCCCTTAAATGTTCTACACAGCTGAACTGAAACACAACATGCATTTTAGCGTCAGGATATGCATTTTTAATATTTACTGATCTATTTTGATTTTATTCATGTTATCACCACTACAGTGGTGCTTATTGTTGTTAAAAATTGTGGTGAAATCGTCCTAGGTTACTACGATACAGGCAATCGTAGTACTTACACCATTTGATAGTCCTTACATACTAGAAATAATAATAAGTCTAACCAATTGCGTAATTTTATTATGTAGAGTATTTAAGTATACATATATTTCGGGGTAACCGAGTGCTAGTGGGTAAGTGAACGCAGTGGCTATATCTCCAGAACAGAGCGTGTCAGGCATAGTGTTGATTTGATTTTGGTTAGTTGCACCACTGGGGCAAAATAGGTTTTTAATGCGCGCGAGCCGTTTAGTTTTTAATTTATTTCTCATAAGGTGTTTTATTGACATAATAGCGTTTTGATTGTCTTTTGGAAAAATTGACCAAATATAAATCTATTCATATAAATAAAAATAAAATTTGTGAGCATAATTTGAAAGTGTATTCATTATTTCAGTCTCAGTGGTAATTTATTTGAATTTTATGTTTCTTCTGTTGAAACTTGTGTACGTTTGCTCCTCGATTCATAACGTACTACTTTAAGTACATTTACACACAATCCAAAATGTCATCGTACTGACGGAATTCGAACCCGCGCCTGGGAAGAGGAAATATATTATACTAGCTGTGCCCGCGACGTCGTCCGCGTGGAATAGTGTCTATGGGTAGCATTAACTAATAAGACACATTACGTATCCCAAATATACCGCACCACACCACGCTAATCCCCCTTCCCCCTCCCCTCAGTTACCCTTCCCTCCCCTTCTCTTCCCTCACCCTCCCTCTCCCCCTTCCCGCCCTTCCGTCCCCCTTCCCTCCCCTCCTCCTTCCCCTCACTTCCACATCCCTTCACAAATTTTGAATGTCACATTATCCTCCCCCTCCCCTTCTCTCCCCCTTCCTCTCACTTCCACATCCCCGTCCTCCTCCCCATCCCCTCCACCTCCCCATCCCCTCCACCACCCCACCCCCTCCACCACCCCATCCCCGCCCCTCCCCCCTCCCCTCAAGCTCACCTCCCCTCCCCCAACACTACCCCTATCCCCCCTCCACTTCCCCACCATCCCCTTCGACTCCCCCTTCCCCCTCACAAACTTTGAATGTCACATTTTTTTATATTATTTTTATCGAATCAACAGCCTAAATAATAAGTTTCAAGTTTCGAGCTCTAAAAATGACGATACTTCCATACAAACTTTCATCCCCCTTGTAACCCCTTACAACCCTTTTTTCGCATTAAAAAGTAGACTGTGTCCTTTCTCAGGCTCTAGACTAACTGTGCACCAAATTTCATTGAAAATCGGTTCAGTAGTTTAGGCGTGAAAGTGACACAGACAGACAGACAGATACTTTCGCATTTAACAGTAATGACAAATAAAACCCAGAGATGGCGCTAGTGTAGATTTTAATAGCTCTCCTTTAAATATTGCCTAAATGTATGAGATCCTGCATCGCGCAAACGATATTTTCCGCGATATTGAAACTGATGCAGTTGCTTCTTGATTAAACATCTCAAAAGTTGAACTCGTTTAAAAACATTGTCTCTTTATAATATTAGTCTGGATAATATCCAGACTGTAGCTGAGATAATTAACCAACTCAGCTACCGTACGATCCTATCAATACGACAAAACGAATGATTTTTAACTAATTATGCATTCATCTCATGTTACAGATTTTCAGATCCGACGAGAGATGTCGCACTGCTTAAATTAAATATTAAGTATGTTTTTTAAAGAGTTACAACACTTTATACCTATTTTTGTACATTTGTTACACAAAATCCAATATGTTAACGTACTGCGGAATTCAAGCCTGTCTATTAAAAATGCAATCCATTAGTTTCGTCGTATTGATAGGATCGTACTGTAGCTGAGTTGTTTTCAGTGCCTGGGCATGTTTCTTTGGAGGCGCGGGTTCGAATCCCGTCAATACAATGACATTTTGGATTGTGTGTAATAATAATGAACAAAAATATAAAGTGTAAAACCACTTAAAGAAATATAATTTTACTTTAAGTACTTTATGAATCCAGGGGCAAGCGAGACATTTAGACATGTGATGTTTTAGTAATTAGTTGATAAACATTGATTAATTTGCATTATACATATTTTCTTTTAGCGATTATTATGTTTCTCTTGCCCGTAAATAACGAATTAAAAAGCTTGAACTTACACCAGTCTTTGAACAAAAAATGTAAAAAGCTACAAATGAAATCTTATTGAAGAGGGGAATAGTAAAAGTGCTATTATGTGTTAGCGAGTCATATCTTTAAAAATAAAAAAATAAACAAAGCTATATCTTGAATGCGTCGGTACAAAACTAAACATTTAACGAAATCATAAGGTGAAACCTATAATTATTCTGTGTCCGTTGCAAGCAAATGGAGATATGTACCTTTGTTTCTGCTCGACTTGAGGACAAATGGTGACGGGTGACGGCCCCGCCGAGGACACGGAAAGAATGTAGAGCGGCGCACAGCAAGCTACTCCAGCAGGCATCTCCCGCCGCGGCCCATGTTCCTCAGCCACGGTGAAGCTCATACTACAGTACCTACATTAAAGTGTACAGTAGTTTATCTTCATAGAACCGGCTGAAATAACGCGCTTCAAAATCTTGTATGGTTTCGGGCTGCAGCAGTCGCGAGAGTACCTTGCAGCTACGAACGGTAGCGGTTTTCACGTAAACATATTTAAAAAATTTAGGGACTCAAATTCCTCAAAAACACAGAAAAGATAATAACCCTACGGATCAAAAATAACTTCATAGTGTTTGTTGAACTGTACCAAATAGATGCCTGTCATCTTAGTGGAAACGGCTGTAAGTTAGTGGGCAACCCTAATGCATTTTTATACCGGGTGGCTGTTGTACGCAGTAATGACTGGTTAGTTTTCAACTGTACCCATACATACCACAGCGCACCCCGCCTCAGTCGCTGTATTGCCATACAGCACTGCGATCTACCGCTCATGCTTGGCCTTTGCAAATTACTCTTAGCTTTACCACTGTTTTATTGTAAAACTGTGGCTTTACCGTGATTGTTCAAGCTACGGTTACTAAGCCTCTCCGGCACCCTTGGAGGAGGGTGAACTTCCTAACCCAACCACAAATCGTAGGCTGCCAGCAAGCTGGCCAGCATCTATATTATTATTCTTAACTTGTAAACAGTGGAAGTTCATGTCAGTAGGTTAACGTTTAGCTAATAATTAGGTACATCTCAGTGCGTCAATAAGAGAAGATTCATATCTATGATAACGTGGAACACATTCAGTGCATTGGTAGAGAAGTATTCCATCAGGGGTAAGAAATATATCAGTATAGGTACAATATTATTATATTATATTTAATATTCCATGCAATGTTCCGCACTAACACTGATCAATCAATTTTAAATGTTTTGTACCGTTACAGTTTAAAGTTTTCAGTAAAACACGGCCTTGATATCTTCCTCACATCACTGATGTATATGGATTGACGTTAAAATTTCTTTGCTTTAATAGGGATTCACAAGGTCAGCCACCGACCTCACAAAGAGCCCACTTTTAACCCTAACACCTATTAGCATATTTAGCATAAAAAACCGTAGTTGAGTAACTGTGTACAAACCCTTAGTACTTATATTTCATAACTAGAAGAACCCCGCGGCTTCGCCCGCGTTAAAGACTTATTTTATTAACTTAAAACTTTTCTTTCGTATAAACCTTTCTATCAGTGAAAGCATTGTTTTATTTGCGTTCACTGCTTTCTATCATAAAAATACATTAAAAAAGAATTAGCCAAATCGGCCATCCGTTTTCAAGTGATCGCATTACTAAGGGAAAAAGGGATAATATTATTATTATTATATTATAAGGGAATAAACTGGCCAAGTGCAAGTCGGACTCGCACTCGTAGGGTTCCGTAACACAGTTATGTATACCATAACTATGATTTTTCGCAACTACAAAATTAACTTTGTTTTTCATAGTGTTTGTATCAAAAACAAAGTTATCTTTGCGGTCGCCATATTTCTAAAACGACTGAATGTATCTCGTTCAAACCAATTTTCATTGTTAGTTTTTTTTGAGATCTACAGCATACATTTTTTTTAGATTTTTCACTCCCATACTTTAAAAGTTAGAGGGAGGGGGGGGGACACACATTTTACCACTTAAGACGCGCCTATCTTTCAAATGATTGACTTTGAGAAAAAAATGATTTTAGGAACCTCAATGTCATTTTTGAAGACCTATCCATAGACCCCACACGTATAGGTTTAAAGATTTTTTTTTTGTTTCAGTTCCATCTATGGGATGCCCCCCCCCCCCCTTAAACTTTTATATTTTTGTATAAAAATCGGAAAGCGGTTTACAGAATACATCTACCTACCAAGTTTCAATTCTGTAGTCCTAACAGTTTCGGAATAAAATGGCTGTGACATACGGACGGACAGACAGACAGACAGACAGACATGACGAATCTATAAGGGTTCCGTTTTTTGCCATTCGGCTACGGAACCCTAATAAAAATTACCTTATTTTAAATAGCTATCCAGTCATCTGTATGATTGGATAGCTATAATACGTGACTGTCCACGTCTTTACTTACCACAAGACGAGATATACCTACCTAGTGGATAATAGCGAATCACATAAAAAAAAAAACATGCAGACGAATTGAGAACCTCCTCCTTTTTTTGTGAAGTCGGTTAAAAATTAAAACAGTATTCGGAATAAAATGATTCGAGGGTCATTTATTTGAGAGAATTAAAATTATTAGGTATTATTTTTTTACAAGCTATGTGGGTTGCACATTACTAGTAGTCTTGTAAACCCCTCCAACAAAGCTAAATGTACTTGTTTGTGTCTGTAGTGGGTTTACGTGAATAGTGCAATGAGTGGGGTTCGAAGTTCGAACGCTTTAGTCATTGGGCTAGTGCCGCTTTAGCTAAGGTACTGCTATCTACTTTGCGTAATAAAATTTAGGTAAAATAACTTGATGTTTTTCTTCAAACAATCAAATCCGTATAACATAGAACTGATTCATCCTGGGACAGTTTTTTGGAATTTTCTGTGGGCTCTGAGATAAAAACATTCCTTATGATGTGTCTTTGGCCTAAAATAACATTCCTAATTAATTTATTAGCATTAGATCCAAATTATGACGTATTTAGTGGTGTGACTGTGAACCAAGCGACATGTCACGAAATCATAGGTGGTACACCGCGTCCCTAATCATATCCCTAGTTTCTGATATCATCTGCTCCTAAATATTTTTTAAGGTTCCATACCTAAGAAGGTAAAAAAAAGAGATAGAGAGATAGAAAAGAGAAAAAAGAGAAAAAGATCACTTTCTTGTCCGTCTGTCCGTGTGTCTCCACTGATTTTATCAGGAACGAGTGGGCCTAGCAAGTTGAAATTTATACCAGATACTGAGATCTATAGTCCCTATTAGGTGTATAAAAATCAAGGTCCTGAGTCAACACGATAAAAGGATATGGGCAAATTTAGATTTTCGCGAAAACTTGCACGTATCAAAATTTACCTTAATTTTCATCAGTTTGCATTTTTTTTTTACTTATGCAGTAAAGCCTTGCTTTGAACCAAAATGGACAATTCTATTGGTCAACTGGAAGTACCCTATAGGTTTTAGGTCGAAAACTTATAGGGTACCTACTTCCCGTTGACTTGGAATCATGAAATTTGGCAAGAAGACAGGTCTTGAAGCACTTATATAGGAATGATGGCACACCCGCGCTAAATTTAGAAGATTATGTAGGTATGCCATATTTTCCTACTAATCTACACTATTTATGGGGTAGGTAGGTGAAATAATAAGCACTGTACTCACATTTTTCATCACAGGGTATTATAATCACGTATCACAATATATCAACGTGTACATAGTTAAGTTTTACTAACAGACATTTTTACAAATAGACATAGTGTTGTTGAACTTTAAAATAATACTAAGGCTCGAGCATGGCTGTTTTCAGACTTATATTCGTAGGAAAGCAAGACCTCTCCATCCCTGTCGCCGCTCGGGATAATATCGGCATCAATATAAAATAATTAACAATACTTAACGCCTACAATATTTATACTAGTGTATAAATATTGTGTTAATAATTTAAAAATTAACTATGTAACATAAACATCAATAACTATTTATAAGTAACTAGTACATAGTAGTATATAGTAACAGGAATAAATCTGAAAACCGAAGATGTGTAGTTTAATAACAAAAAAAGGTAAATTTACTAGTACAAACTTATTATTTGATGTTGGTGCAATACATTTTATATGGATCGAACTACAAAGTTAAGTTTGTCCTTTAACCTAGTCTAAGAAGTTGGTATGGAACCCTCGGTGGGCGAGTCCAACTCGACTTGTTCGGTTTTTTATTACCTAATGCCAATTTACTTTATATTCTATTATTATTATTTTTAGTTTCATTTATAGGTTAGTTGCATAGAATCATCGATAAAGTACAACTACGTCTATATGTACTAGATTTTGCGATTCGAACCTGACTGTACACATTACTTTTGTCATAAACTTGGACATTAAGAGGGAACACGGGTTGCACTTTTCCATAACCCGTGGCCCCGTTTCCTCCCTGAAAAATGCTTCTAAAGAAAAAAAAAATCTACAAAAAATCAAGGTCGGCGATAGCTATAGCTGTCCCTTACATTTTCTTTTTTTTGACAAACAAATAGCAAATAGAATTATGACCCTTTAAAAATCCTAAAGAGGAGATTAGAATGCTTATATTTATTTTTGTTATTGATTTGTCAAAAAAAGCAAATGATAGCAGACCTACAGCAGACCTCGATTTTTTGTAGTAACACATTTTTCTCTAGAAGCATTTCCCAGAGAAGAAAGGAGGGAATATATTTGTATGGAAAAGTGCGCCCCGTGTTCCCTCTTAATGCAGCAGTGGGTTCGTATCGAGCGTTGCTCAAATACTCACAGTATTTGAACCTAAGTGTTAGACAGGATGTACTACTACTGTACATAAGACGTAACACTAATAATACTTAGTTCTGTAGTCAAGTAAGTAACATGATTTATTGTTCAACTTAATGAATACATATCGTAATACCTAAATAAAGATATATTTCTTAATCTATATTTAAAAAAAACATGAGTACATGTTACTCAAACTAAGTACTACGTACCTAAGTACCTACGTTGAACGACACGCGTAAGCGCCGCCTAACTCACGGCGCTTACGTCGTATTGGTCGCGAGAAAACTATATTCATAAGCCATAAGGTAAGGTCTAGCCTGGTCTACTGCTGCATGTTTTGATAGTTAGGTTAGACGACATTGCTAACGTTTTGATGCTTCAGCGAACTTTATTTATAAATCTACAAATATTTTATATGAACGTTCTTATCTACCGGTACAATTCAAGTCAATGCATTGAATATCTACTTACTTATGGTTTTAAAATAACAATACCTATGTATCTAAAAAGGATCTCCGAATCTCAGAATTTTACATCAGAACATACATAGCATAATGATAATTTAATTATTGTAATAATGTAAAACCTCGTAGGTTAGGAATGTTTTTGATATTTCCTTTGGTCGCTGTCTACTAATTTAAAGTAGCAAAAAAGTTGTGTGATTTCATTGCAACAGAACTGGTAGAGCAATGAATAGCGAATTAAGGTCAGGTTTAATTGATGGCCGACAGCGGATAAGTAGGGCGAGCGAGAGCGTGCGACGCTAACGAAGGCGCCGCGGTGAGTGACTTTAGTTTGACGTCGCGCGCCGCTCCGTGCAATTGGTCGCTTACTACCGACCCGCCCAGGGGAGGGGGCAACGCACACAATCTCACCTTACCTAAGATAATTTATTTTATGTTATACCGTTTGAATATTTTATATCTGTGTGAGTTTTTTCGGTCGGTATGCGTTCAGTGTGAAATATTCGCGCGATAAGAAAGAAGAGGGGAACAGATCGATCGGGGACGTTGCGCTTTTTATTTTGATACTTTGTAGTATATATTTGTCGTAGTTTACATTAATTGAACAACAGAACTTAAAGCCATAGTAAGAAGTTTAAACATTTATTTGGTCGTTTTTTAAGGGATTTATTTTAATTTACCCATTGGTTAATGACATAAAGTCTCGTCGTAGCACGTCTTTTTTTAAATTGTATCGTTATATACCTATAAGGTAGTTAGGAGGATACTTATAAATACTTTCCTCCATTATAATGATGAGGTATTGACGTTCATTGATCTATTTTTATCATGTTACGTAATAAATAAAGCAGCCATATTCTCATAAAATAACGATTAGCTAACAGCAATAATTGTAAGTACTTAACTCTTCGTCAACATGTTGAAAGCTAAACGTTCATTGTAGCTTCAGGAGTAAGTGAGCATAATAGTCACTGGTTTGTACGCAGTACAGATACAGTTGGGAGAAACACATTCAAAAGGCCATTTAATACAGTCACCGCTAACACGTTGCCACCGCTAAAACGTCCCCAGTAATATAAGCTTACAAGAAGTTATACACAAACGGCCACAAATGTTTAACTTTAGAAACAGCCTAATGTACCTACCAGGTAGCAGACTACATTTTAAATGGTACGAAAATAAAAATTACAAATGTCGTGGTTACCTTTAATCAAATGCAAAGCTATCATTAAGTCGACGCTTCAGCAAACTCGCTCGTCGTGCGCATCGTCACTGTTAATTATCACAATATATATGTATGTATAAAATGAAATAAAAGAGACCGCTTCATACCAATACTACCATAAAAAAATCGAGAAAAGAAAGAGAAGCTTTAAAAAAGAAAGGAGTGCATCTACCCCCACCTCCAGTCGCCCCCACCGCGGCGGGCCGCCCCTGCGCCGGGCGCCACCCACCGCACCGCAAAAATCGAGAGCGTCGACGGCAGCGCGGGGTCAAACGGCGACGCGAGCGTGAAAAGAAGGAGCGGTGTGCGAGCAACACGCACACAGCGGCGAGTGTGCGTGTGCGCGCCGAGAGGGACGGCCGAGGCGAGAGAGGGACGGCGGCGCCAATTACTATCACCTGGCGGGCAGCTACCGCATTACCCACTGCCGCCGCGCGCGCGACCACGCGCCCGCTGCACCACGCGGCTCGCTCCGCTTCTTACCACCGACTCTGCACCGCAATCGATACTCGCACCGCCGCGGCCTGCCGCCGACGCGAGTGCACCCAGCTCATGCCCCAGGGGCGCTCTGCCCTCGCTGACCTGGACCTAGCGCGCGACATGCAACTGTGAAGTGTGTGCGGACAGTGACATCGAACTTTAGAACATCTGTGTATTTGTAAAGTTTCAAGTTGGCGGTGAAAAATGACGTCGCAATTTGCCTTCAGAGGATCTCCCCCGAACCAGGTAAGTGTTCGACAAGAACTTCCAATATTAAACTTTATAGGTACCCATTATTTCCTTGGCCATGCGAGCTTTACCTACATAATCTTTGTTGCTTTACCTAACAAAGGCAAAGTTCAAAAAGTAACGTGGTATGTTTACGTAGCGAGCTTTTACGACTTTAATATTAAATACATGATACAATAGAAGAAAAATTAAAATACTTAAAGTTAAACAACAACAAGTCATTCGCAACTTAATTTTAACAGTTCAATATTCATTACAGTATTTTTATATTTATATAGCGAAATTATTTTACTGCATACTATCCATGGACGTACATTTTCCATTCATTCAATGCGTTATATTTAATCTACAATAGCAGAACCTAACCTATCCATTAATTAAGGTTATGTTCTAAATATATTAATGTAATTAATTCCAACGTAATTTTCAAATGATTCATCAAAATGTCTTAAACTACGTATTTAAAACAGCTACAGAAGTAATCACATAAGATAGGTTACTTTATTTGCCATTCAACAAGTTGCAAATGTAGAGCTACCGAATATTATCATTAAAATACACTGTTAGCCTATCAATATTAATCCACCTAAGTATTCAAATTTTATTTATAGTATTCATCTTGATGATGATGATGATGATTCATCTTGAATTGAACCTGTGTGAATCCAATAAAAAAAATTACCAGTTGAGTTAGTGGGCCGTTTTAAATGTTAATACAAAACTTATTGTCTATAGTTTTTTTAATATCCAATTATAGGATAGAAGTTGTTTTCAATCTAAATACCTATAATAATTACATATATTGATTTTACGAGTAAAACGTAATTTATCATATTGTAGCTATTTACATTATTTTTTTTAACGGCGTTAGTCCTACACCCTTTTTGAGGCCATTCTGAAAATTAGCGTTCAGGTTTTTATCCTAACAATCCAGACATTTTTTTATCTAGTATCTATGTTTACGAATAATATTTATTTCGATAGTATGTAACAGTGGTCTTCAATCTTGTTTATTAGTAGCTACACATATAGTGATTTTTAATGAAAATGTCTGACGATCTTAAGTGCACTGTGTTCCCAAGTGAAATAAATGAATGAATGAAAATAGTGGCCTTTCAGCAAGTACCTAGTATGTATTGCATTAGCTTATTTTGTATAAATGTTTGTTAGGTATAACCTTTAGATACACGCGCAGAGTTTAATACATTTATTTAGAATAAAATATAAAGAACTCAATTACAATATACTTTTATGTCATTCAGTAATACAAGTAATCATAATAGTAAATGGTACATAAACAAAAAACAATACGAGTAGTTTAAACAATATTGAATTAAATATTTAAAGCCAGTTTCAACGGATCTGATAAACTTTCAGTTTACTTTATAGTTATTCTGATATATAACGCCAAACAAAAGTTGTCAAAAATCTGGCAGATAGGGAAAAGTAAGTAAGTAAAAAAATATTACTTTACATTATGAAGTAGAACAGCTCAAATTATAAATCCATACCTATCTCTTAAACTAGTCTGTATTCCACTGGCTTCTTCCATACTTTTTTATATTATAGTAGGTCTTCGAAATGTTTAAAATAATGTGTTAGCAACTTAATTTAAAAACTTTTTTAAGAGTGTGTTTTGTGTTTGTATGTTTATATCTCTTTCTCTGTATGGGTGTTTGTTTGTTTGTGTATATGTGTGTGTGTGAGTCAGAGTGTGTGTGTTGCTTGCATGGTGTAAATTTAAATAAAACTTCGTGTATTTCTAGTCTTAGATTTATTTAAAATAAAGCTAAGTAAACTTCTGTAAGTTAGGTACTTTATAATTTTATATACTAGTACAATCACATCAAACAATTTAGACGCATATTTAGGATTCCTTTTAGGAATAAGACAACGATAAATTATCTATGTTGACTTTGGTAGTCATTTCTTTCATACCTGCTCTCATAGATGAATATGTGTTTTTACAATAAGGACGTCAGCTTTATCATACACAGCTGTCGTGGGGTGTCGACATGGTAAGTACAGAAGGACTTTTAAAGCATCAAGTTGGGCGTGTGCAAGAGCAATCCAGTGTGGTTTTCAGAGCTTATCCATGCATACATAAAGTGAGTATCGGATGAGGCACTCACCCAGTGCCTGTATGTGTATGTATTGTATGTCTGAATGGCAAGTTTGGAGTCCATTACTGGTCTGAGGACCTTATAAGCGTAAATAAGTTTCCTTGTTCTTGATGCCCGAACAGAAATGTGTGGTCCTCACTTTAGTTTGTCATCAAAATTGAGTTAAATTCTACCGAGTACCTACTTATTATATCGAAGGTCATCAATAATTACTCCGAAGTTCCTATAGGACTATCAGGAATCGGTGAACTTGGCCCTCAAAAAGTATTAATATATATTTATTCATAATTCACATTACAAGTCATCTATCAAACATAAAAAGTAGTACTATAATTATAGTGTAACAATACAATTCCGACGAGTTATATTAAACGAATATAAATATTATATAACTAAAATAGTAAAAATATGAATAGTGCCGTTACTTCTTAATCTACTAACATGGTGTAGGTATTTATTACGCACCTTCATACTTATTTAGAACAAGCAATTTTATTGCAAAAACTTTTAATATTAATAATATTACACAAGTACATGTAATGTAGTATTACATGTATATCGGCCAAGTCAGGTCTAGATAAATAAATATGCACAATTATGTTTGTTTGTGCTGTAAGTTAGTAGATTTATTGAGTTAGTGGAGGACTTTGGGTAGGTATCTAACTTTCCACATGCTTACTATTCTAACATACCTCTTTCGCTTCTTCAAATTTCATGAGCGCCTTCTTACATGCTCGCCGGTTATAGGTAAGTACTTTTGACTTGGCCTTTCTTTAAACCGTCTCCGATCTGGTCGTGAATATCGTGATACGCTCGCCTAGATCGGCCTCTACCGGCTGGCCCATTCACATTCGTCTCATGATTGATAAGATAAGAAGATTGATATGAAAATGGACATTTATTCTAAAATAAGAAATATGCAATATTTTATTAATAAAATTCGGCGACGGCTCTTTCATATTTTTAATACATTTAAGCTAATGATTTTTTATGTTAATGAATCTTTTGTAATATTAAGATATATTGGATTTATGCCTATTTCTTAAAATAAATACAAAGCGTATTTAAGACAGTTGAGGATCTAAATTTTAGTTACTATTTGGCAAAGATTCACTTTGCGATGGAATCTATCATGTTTCTAATACATAATTTCGAAACCTTGACAAACACTTTATAATCGTCATCATCATTTACAGCCACTATTCGACCACTGTTGGACATAGGCCTCCTGTGGCACGCCACATTAACTTATGTAGGTAGTAATGTGATTTCAGAAATCCGGCTATGGAAGCCATACCTACTATAATAAAATAGTGTAGGCCATTTGTGATATACCTAAAGTTTTCATGTGATTATTGTCTTTTTTGTCATTATCCGCGGCATATTTGATACCACTACTGGGCATAGGTGAAGAACTCGTAAATTATACTCGATCGATCGAGTTTATTGCAAGAGTTTTAATTGCACTCAAAACATATCTTAACACTGCATTTATCAAATCCAAACAAAAATGGTTGTCTGCAGTAGTTAATTTTATTACTTGGTACCATTTATTTTACATCTCACAATTTCACAAACAGTGAAGCAGGCGACATCTTAATCACAAATAGTATACCTTTGTCTCCAAATATAAGTAAGATGTTGCTGCTATTAAAAACTACATTAAATTGCATTATTTCCAGCACCTACCTTATAGATAAATAATTATTATAGAGACAATTTTATGATTCCATTATTTAATAATACGACATAGTATCTGAAGTGGCTGTGATTCATTAACAAATTATGGATACAGTGTCACCCTTATTTGCTACCTGATAAGAATTTATTAAATTTAGCGGTTGTTAATATTAACACCGCTCTTGTTAAATTTATCTGAGAGTTACGGGCTCAATAAGTTATAATTAAAATAGTGTGAAGTGAGTAGGTAGGTATTCGATTGTTAATAAAGATAATATTAAAGAGGTGGAATGATTCGATCAGCGGGCGAGTGCGTGTAGAGCTCGATCTACTTTTGCTATCTCATTTGATAAGAGGGACTCACTGCCTAGCCTACCTCACTCAACTCGTACAGGCAGGGGATTATTCTCATTATTTCTCACTTTTGGAGCTTACGCCTCAAAAGACTTTGGCTGACCATTCTAAGTTTTATAAATATTTTCCAATAAGTTCAATTGCACCTGCAATCCTTTTCTCGTGAATTCTGAATAAAACATAGCCCTAAGTAAGTAGGTGTGTTCACTTAATGAGAATTCAAACATATTTTTCTTGAATAGCAGAAAGGTTCAATTGCTTTCATGGTACGTTTTTATTTAAATAGCAATTAAGAACAAGAATGGGCTGTAAACGTTTATGCTGCGTTGTAGCGTACGTTTTAAGAGCCTTGGCTCACTAAACCTTGAGTGGCATCATTTTACTCACATAAAATAAACAACCACGCTTAATTTAAATCGTATTGTAATAATAATCACAATACTAGTAACTTTAATGAACGCTATGGTAATGTTTTATTGAATCAAAAATCTATGATGGAATAATAAATAGTAAAGTTACAAAAAGCCTGTATTGGTTACTTTATTGATTTGAGTAAACTAAAGGAAAACGAAATAAAACTAACATACTGTTGTAGATACTTACTAAATATTATTTTTAACTTTCTTTCTGCCTCGTCTGAACGCGAGTTTGGCGTGTAAGCGCAATTACGTTTCTAGTTTTAATATCCATATCCATCCATAGTAATATTATAAAAACGTTTGTAACTCAGTCACTCTGTCTGTTTGTTACCTATTCACGCCTAAACGGACGATCCGATCTTACTGAAATTTAACAAGGAGATAGGTAAGCATTTTATAGCATGAGTATGAAGATGAACATAGGTTCCTAAATTCTTGGTGTACGTGAACGAAGTCGCGGGTATCAGTTGTTTGAATATAAGGTTTGTGGAAGATACAATTAGAATATCATCCAAATAAACAAGCAAATTAATCATCAGGAATATTATAAATGCAAAAGTCACTTTGTATATTTATTTGTTTCTTTAGGACCTCTTCACAGTGAAACGGCTCGACGGATTTGGCTAAAATAATTATAGTATAGCTAGTATAATTAGATTAGTACTTTGGATACTTCATAAAGCGGGCGAAGCCGCGGGGTGCCGCTAGTACACAATATGTTGGTGTGAGAGTCCACATTAGTGAATGAGTGTTCAGCACTACAACATGTTAAAGTAAACACGAATTTACACTTGCGTTTTTTACAGTAGGTAGAAGTAATAATAAATTGGTAAAATAAAAAAATATTTTGTAGGCCTAAGAATGGTCACCGTTGATGAGTTACTTAGTCAGGAGCACAGAATCATAAATAACTTGGGTACTATTGGCTACGTGATCTGTGGTCTCGAGCAAACCCTGGGTGTAGAGTAAAATTATGCTTATGTCAAAAATGCTTTATCATCGGAACTGGACCAACTCGTGAAAATTTATCTTCGGAAGATAAGGAAGGATAAGGTAGTAGTTTTTATTAATATTGCAAAACTTGATTTAAAAGCTAACAATGATTAAATTCCAAGTAGGTAAAGGTTGGGACAAAGCACGCTTTGATTTGTAGATTACGGTTAACGTACCTTAAAAAAATCATATTTATATTATTGGTGTAATGTAATCGATAATTATATTACACTAATCAGCTTGACAAGAGTATTTTTGGTAAAATTATTAACTCTGATAGGTTATTATGAATAATTATCTATTACCAAACGTTGGTAAATGTAATGAATTGGTAGTAAATTTAGCTCAATGTAGGTAAAGGCTTTGTCACTTAAAAGAAACGGACCATTCCGGACTTATTTTTTTTATACTCTCTACTACCATTACCATACTCTGTCTACCTTCATTGACGGACACTTTAGGTGGGGTTCTGTTAGTAGCACTTGGTCACTTCAGAGTATAATATCGTAATAATATACGCTAACAAGGTTTCCCAAACTTTTATATACAAATATTATGATACATTTTATACCAAGCCTTCATGGAATAATATGTTTTAACTAATATGATCGAGCTCGATGCGAACTGACATATTATTATTATTCACATATTTATTTTCGTAAATTAATTGAGTATAGGCTTTATAATCAGTTTCATTTAAAAAAACTGGCCAAGTGCGAGTCAGACTTTTGTCCCGCACACGGAGGGTTCCGAACGCCATCTATCAAATTTCTAACGAACTTCTAACACCAACTAAGTAAACGTTAACACAAAGGTAGAATAGTATTATATAGTAGTAATAGTAATAGTAGTAATAGTAATTGTAGTAATTAATATAATTAAATATCTGGTTGACTGAGCTTTGCTCGGTATTTTTTGCCACTTAAACAGACAAATATGACTCTTGCCGACATCTATTGACGAATAATAATACTATTGTTTTTAATTGAGAGCAACTAAAGGCCCATTTAGACGGGGAGAGTTTCTCGTCTCGAAGATACGATTATCGAAGGAATATAAAGAAGATTATATGTCTAAACATTCACACCTCTCGCTCTTTCACTCTGGCGACAATTGACTCGCAATAGAATATTGATAGTGTCGGTCTAAACAGAATTTTCTCGTATTTCGATTCTCGCACTCAAACCGGTTCAACCCGATTTTTACGATACTCGTATGAACTTGAAAAATGTCATACGAGATCGTGTTTATACAAGTCGAGACTCTCATAAGCAAGAATCTGCTTACTATACTTTTGTTGTGTAAACAAACATAGGCAATTATCGCCTAGCGATAAGTCATATGCGAATCTCGTATGACATAATCGTAGGCGAGATTTTAGTTCTTGCCTGTATGTAAACATTTTGATACGATTGTGTTATGGCGATTATTGCTTGTGATAGTAGCGTATGGTTTCTCGTAAGGAAACGTACGAGAAACTCTCCCCGTCTAAATGGGCCTTAATTGCTTTACCGACACAGTACTCGCCAATAGATGTCGGGAAGATTCATACTTTAAGTTGATTATCAATAAAGTTGATTATTGAAAACACGAATAAAACAACATTTTCTGAAAATGACTTCTAGCTAGATCGATTTATCGCCCCCGAAATCCCCTGTAGGTATACTAAATTTTATTTAATCGTTGGAGCCGCTTCCGAGATTCAGATTAAGGTAAAGACGATAGCGCCATCTTTGATGCTAGGTAGATGGCGCTGCGCTATCGTAAAAAACTTTAATGAAACTTTTCTTTAATTTTTAAATTTGTTATGTTCTTAGTATTTGTTGTTATAGCGGCAACAGAAATACATCATCTGTGAAAATTTCAACCGTCTAACTATCACGATTCATGAGATACAGCCTGGTGACAGACGGACAGACAGACAGACAGACAGACAGACAGACAGACAGACAGACAGACAGACAGACAGACATACAGACATACATACGAGGGTCATTCAACAAGTACTTAGCCTCATCGCCCAATGGCACTGCGATTACAAAAAAAAATTACCATAGTACAGTGCAATGTTTTTGAAGCCTATTGTCAAAGTTTTAAACAATGACCTCTATTAGTTTTGTTTTAATAGCCTTTGAAAGCGAACGTGTCGGTCAGTTTAACAAAAATGGAAAAAGAGCAGTATCGTTTGGTGATTCGATTTTTATTTTTGGAAGGGAAAACGCGCAGTGAAAATAAAAATCGCTTGGATGCTGTATACAGTGACTCTTCTCCTTCGATGGCAACCGTCAAGAATCGGTTTAACGAGTTTGCTCATGGCCACAAGTCGGTTTTTGATGAGCCACGCCCAGGTGCCCCGAAAACGGCTACTACGGAGGAAAACATAAAAAAAATACACGATTTCGTGTTGGCAGACCGCCGATTGAAGGTTCGCGAGATAGCTGACACTGTGGGCATTGCAGAAGGAACGGTGCATCATATTCTCCACGAAGAACTGGGCATGAGAAAGCTGTCAGCGCGATGGGTGCCGCGTTTGCTCACACTGGACAACAACCACGACAACGCGCCGGCTCACACCTCTGCCGTCGCCATGGCCAAATTATTCGAATTGCGCTACGAATTGCTGCCCCATCCACCTTACTCTCCAGACTTGGCCCCCTGTGACTTCTTTTTGTTTCCAAACCTGAAAAAGTCACTCGCCGGAAAAAGATTTGGGTCGAATGAGGAGGTCATCACCGCCACGGAGGCCTATTTAGCAGACTTCAGGAAAACGTATTTTTTAGACGGGTTTAAAAAGTTGGAGCATCGCTGGGCCAAGTGTATTGAGTTAAAAGGAGATTATGTAGAAAAGTAAATCGGCACTTTTCAAAAATTTTCGTTTTTCTTTTGTAGGCTAAGTATTTATTGAACGACCCTCGTACATACATACATACAGACAGACAGACGGACAGCGGAGTCTCAGTAATAGGGTTCCGTTGGTACCCTTTGGGTTCGGAACCCTAAAAAATACCTACTATAAAAAAAAATTACATTATAAACACCACCTACCTTTGATAATCTATTTTTAAATTCCATACCCGGTTGTCTGGAAGAAATCGCTTTTAGCGATACGACCGCCATTTGTACTCATTTTTGTAATTTGTTATTTCTTGGTTTGCAAATAAAGACTTGTTGTATTGTATTGTATAAAAATCTAAACTTAGGCTGCCGCCGGTAGCGGGACAGGGTCTAAGCTACCATTGGTTAGGGCTGTTGAGAGAGGAACCTCCTTTAGGATGCGTGTTGCGTCAAGAAGTACTGCCTTGATCCAGCCGTCTAGCGAGAATTTCTTAATTATTATTTTTTTTCCCACTGTTATTAAACAGACATTTAGACATAGCAAATATAAAATATAAGTACTTAGTGCTCATTAAATGTAGGTCTATAGGTATTTCCAGCGAAAAAACAACAAATAATTTCGAGTTATTCGATAACATAATAAAGAGACATGTCATATTCATAGATTTTACCTAGCAAAACTTAGAGGCTTTTCAACCAATTAAAATGTTTAATAAGGTTCCGCTCGAAATATCTCTCCTAAAATGAAATCGTCACTCACTGACACCGTTCGCCAACGGGGCTTTAAAAACTTAAACGGAACGATGATAGTGCTAGCACAAACTGATTGATTGACACATACGACGCACAACCAAAATAGGATAGGAGGTAATAAAGGCTTCATCAAAATTATTAATTAATAAATATATTAATTTTGAGTGGTTATTAATATGGGATATTAACATTGAATGGAAAAGTTAGGAACTCTACTACTAAAGTCTACAGTTTCAAGATAGATATAATTGTTTATCTCTATAAGGTAGTAAAATTGTTTTTTCGCTCCTATGTCTCATGTATGTATTTAGGAGTTAGTCAAGTATTTTGTAGTTGAGTTGAGTTCCAGCTTTATGTATCTATAAGTTAAATTATGCGGATCAGTTACTCAAATACATAATTTAACGTGTCATGACACTCATTACATTGTACTCGATATTGTTCGTACATACACTAGCATATTTTATTATACGTTCTGATATCACAAACAAGGTGGAACAAAACACGGCAGTGTTTTTGTTATTTTGGTGGTATGAGTCTCCTCTAGTCAGATAAGGATTAAGATTAAGTGTTGAGTTGCAGATTAATAGGAGGTTTTTCGTAAACTTGCTAGACGACTTTGTTAACTACTGAAATAAGAAGGATATCATCATAATTAGGGGAGACCGGGGCAAGACAAAGCCCGGGGCATGACGGGAAGTGTGCTTGTGTGCTTGAATGGTGAACACAACAGAGCCTACCAAAACGCCATTCGCGCGATGTTCTGTCGCCTCACACGAGTCCGAGCGGTGTGTGCGTGTCACTACGTGTTTTGGCTGTGCGGCGAGAAAAAACGGTTTTATGAAGGATTTTTACGAAGGTTTCTGTTTTGAATCGATGGGCACCAAAGTAAATATCAGTGCTATGGTAACATTTTACCACATACTTGTTGTAGTAGTGTTAAACTAACGAATTTAGATTGCTTTTAGCAGAATTATTTTATAGGTATACAATTGTTATTACTTTTGCAAAATGTGTCTGTTGGGGCAAAAAGGTCGGGGCATAATGGGATAGTACCCCGTTTTGCCCCATATGTGAAAGTAGAACTTCAACGTTTACTCCTTTAGAGGCAACCCAACAAATATCGTCCACCCCAGCTCATAATAAGATTGCTCATGAACCTACATCTGCTGGAACATCAATCATCGACTTTTTACTATCTGAAAATCAATGAATGAGAGCAGAATGGGCACAGAGTTTTTGCCTCAGGTTTCGACTTTTGCACACATCCAGCAAATTCCTCGTTTTCAGTGACTCCAGAAAATGTCATAGCCAAGGAAGTAAGAACCCAAGAGATAAAAAGAAGAAAACGCGGTAAAACAGAAATACTACCATTCTCCGTTCAAGAATGATCTCATTAGAAATATAAATAAGAAACAAAAATAAATAATTTATATATTTTCGACTGAAAAAAATAAACCTGACAGTAAAAAGACTGAATAGAAAAGACCTGAAGAAGAAGAAGCCAGAAAAAAGAATAGAAACAAAAAACGCAAAAAAATTACACGGATTATTCATCTAAAAACGATGAAAATAGTTATTGTCCTTGTATAATAATGTAAATGTATACTAGTAAATATATGCTTATATTCACAGTCTTCTGAAGGATCGGTTATTTCTAGCGTGTGCAATGGTTGCGCCCATAATACCTGCGCAGGTGTAGACGATGACGATGAAGAGGAAGATATATGTAAACGTTGCTAACCAGATTAAAATGTGTACTCATTATACCCCATAGCGTTTCTCATTTTGCCCCAATCATGGGGCAAGACGGGATTTTTGACATGTGCTATTTAGTTAATATTTGCCAAAAAAATGTGTGATTTAGAGCCACAAAAGATTATAATTATGGTAATAAAAACTGTAAGTGTTGCTTTTGTAGTAAGATATTTTTAATAAACAGTTTGATTTTCATATTATGACGTTTTTTCTCTTAAGTATTCCGTCTTGCCCCGGTCTCCCCTACACACAAAGTAATAAGCTCACACTTAATGTACACACATGAATAATTTCACTATAACTTATTATCTCAATATCAGTTTTGTTTGTTTACAATGATTTGTAGTTACAGTTATTTAATTAGTCTCGTGAACCAGTCACCTAATTACTAGATTTATTAGCTTATTTTACGCATTGTTGTCTAAAAGATAACGGAAAACTCTACTGGTGTAATATGATGAATCTATTTTCGTGATTATACCATATATTATACGGGACTAGCTTTACACAAAATGTATGTTTACATATTCCATGTTGAGAGTTCAGTTTGACACGTCTACCTGTCGCAGAAAAAATTGGTTGGCAACTCTCAGTACTCGCTTCGTGCGAGAGCAGTGTACGACTTCGCGACTCCGCACACATAAACCGAAAACAAAGCTCAACACCCATTCATTTAACTCCATAATGAGCCATGAACAATCATCATCATTTTTGCAGTTTGCATTCGACCATAACTCACTGACCCCTTTTTGCTTCAATCGGTAATGCGAGTTTTGGTACCACTTTTGACTTTAATTACCCTTACCTGCCTAATAAAAATGCAATGCTTAAAGAATATTTCGTTCAGGCATCGATTTATACGTTCAAGCTATTGTTCTTAGTAATGAACCAAACAAATAACGTTAAGTATTTTTTATGTTGTTATAGAATATTTCGAAATGCGAGATGGTGACTATAACAAAATATCGTTATTATGATAATGTTAAGCTTATTATAAATTAAGGCTTTCTTTGACAATAAGCTGAAACTACTGTCAGATTTAATATGAATGACAGGTTGCACTAATTAAAAGATCCCGATTTGTTATTCAAATTTACCAGATCGTTGATATCTGATTTCCTTAATGTATACTCACAAAGAAATGTAATTAAATGGTAGGAGGCAACCAAATACTTAACTCCACTAGCCCTGAATAAAAAGGTCATAATAAGCAAAGTTATAAAAAAACTCTAATTATTATTACCTACCATATCTTAAACTAGTTTTAGGGTCCAGTACCTGAAATGGAATAAAGGAATCATTATAGGATAATTCTGGTAATTCTATCCGTTTGTCAAGACCCGTTTTCTCACGAACGCGTATTGGTATCAAGTTAAAAAGTTATATCAAATACTCGGGATTACGGTTTCTTTTAGCTGTGAGAAAATCAAACTTTTAAGTCAACCCAATCAAAAGATATTATCGTTTACGTCGCATATTTTCACATAATTTACGATTTCACAAAGTCAAAACCGATGAGGTATACTCCCCATTGACCTACTCGTAGAACCCACATATACACATAGTTCATGACATTTAATGTAAAAAATAAATACATCCTAAATGGATAGTTTTAACAAAAAATGCTCAACAGCAAACTTATTTGCCGTTTTTTGCTACTATAACTGTGTCTAGGGATCGAACGCCAAAGTAAGTTGTCTTTTAACCTAGTTTGACAAGTTTATACGTAACTCTCGGTGCACGAGTTCAAGTCGCATTTGGCCGGTATTTTTTTAATCTGATAGGCTAGCGTTTGAACACTATCTCGTCTGGTGGTAAGCAATGATGTGGTCAAGGATGGTGATCACGCAAAGCCTAGAATTGTCTGACTCTCAGCAGATTTTCTAGTATATATGTTATCAGATTCCTTTATAGTGGTAAGCTACTTTTTGGTAGCAATAGCATGTCAGCTGGAACATAGATTTAATTCTCTTATCACTTGTGGACGAACACCCATGTATGCACATAGAACGCACGGCTATTGCGGCACGGATTTGAACTGTCGACCTACGAGTTCGAAGTCACGGTATCTACCCTTTATGCGAGGATGATCCAATTTTAAGTTACTTACTTTGAATTTTTCAGTGCATTGTAAATTTGTTTGAGTCTAAATAAACCTTTTTGAATCATTATTTGTAACATATGAATCTAAAGGAAAAGCGTCAGATAATTTCAAACGTTACAAGAAATATGAAAAAGAGAGACAATTTAACGGTATTATGGCGTTCAGTCCGTGTTCATTTTTGTTAGAGAACGATGCCGTAAACTTGACACCGAATCGGTCGGGCTGGTTCTCGATTGCGCCCCCGTGAGCATCCGCCGGCACGTTTAATCAGATAGGTGAATGAAACCTCTTCTCGGAAACTTTAATAAATTTCTCCGAAATTGAGTGTGAGTGTTCCGCGTTTACTACATTCTGTAGTCTCAAAGTCGGCGGGCGCGGCAACGAATTATCATGATACTGTTTCCCCACACCAAAATGCAAGCGCAACCGGATTCTGGTGCACAAGTGTGCAGGTTTTACACGTTTAGCCAGAGAAATAAATGCAATTTTGATGTTACTACGTACTTACTTAAATGTATTTATTTATAGTTATTTTTTGCTGGATGCACACGTTTTCTTAGAAATTCTTAATATTCTTGTTTTTTTTTATGTAACGTAATTAAAGGATTTTCATATTAACTTTGACGACCCGAGTCATCGTATGTAAGGATTCCCCGTCGCTCTGTAATATTTTTGGTAGAAACATCGCTGTTACTATAGTAGGTGTAAATAGAATAGACGATACTCATTCTTAAGAAAATAAAATGTCTCATAATACGATAAAAATATTTTACCGTTTGACTGCTAACTTGGCAAGTCAACTCGTTTTTAACACTGTGAATAATTTATTCAAGCGTTATCATAATGGCAACATTTAGTACCTACCTAGAGACCATGTAATCGTAAAAGTCTTATATCTTTTTACGAGACCCTAATACAAAATGAAACTAACGATATACAGGTGTTATGGCCAACGGTTCAAAAGATAAATGCATTATCTTGCTTGTAAAAATAAGTCGCTTGGTTTGTAAAATAATAAGTAGGTAAAGTAAGTTTGTCTAAGATTATTTATTATTTTAAACTAAAACAAACGACTTCCACGCCCCGCGAGTCAGTTTCAGTAGCAAATCTGAGACGTTTATCATCATATTATCTCTGGAGATACAAAATTAAAATGGGGTCCCATTTTAATTATGTATTAAGTAACCTCGGATATGTACCCTACTGATTAAAAAAAGAATCATTCGAATCGGTTCACAATTGATGGATCAATCAATCGATGGAGTAAATAAAATAGCAAAATTAAAAGTCAATAAGACAGAACAAACGGTAAACAGATGTAAGCGCCTAGGCGTACATAATCAATGATTTCACCGAGTCGCGCGTCGTGTCTACAGATCTTTCAGTGACAGGTCTAATCAGAGTCTGGGATAGTCGTGAAACTTTACTGCCAACATTATGAAGTATAAATACACATGTATGACAATTATTGGGTGTGTTGCGCACACCTCTAGACTGTGAGATAAATAAATTTCCCACGTATTACTAGTACTTAGATGTTCGTCTCCTCGATAGCTACTAACGATTTAGGCCTATCAAAAGGTTTAAAACATTCTAAATTCAATTTTACTACACAGACGAGGGTGACATCCTGCTACAATATCATGCTCTTGTGTGTTGAGCAGCTCTCTTATGCCTAGGCTCTCCAGGTGCATTCTCGCTGTGTTTTTAAGGCTGATTTTGTCAATCAGAGTTTACACTCTCCAGAACAACGGAGAGTTATTTCAATATTCCGCCCGGTTTGTTACAATAAAAGTAGCTCACCAACATAAAGGAGAAAATCTATCGCCATAACTCTACGGTGTTCCAAATGCACAGCCCTTGAGAGTCAGATTGTTCAAGGCCTAGCCATGAAGTCGCCATGAAAATTCCGAAGAGTTAGGTAGTTAATTAATAAGATGTGTATGAACTTCCCAAAGTTTACAAGAAAACTATTACAAACCTATTACGTATTGAACATTTGTTTTACATATCAGTTGAAAATTAAGTCGTAGGTATGCGTAGCAGTACCACAATTAATATATATAAATATATATATATTATATATATTATGTGTAAGAAAAAATATTTTATGTGATTTAGAGAAAAAAACGAAATACCATAAAAATAAAAACTCACTACATGGGGCTTCAATATTTGCACAGCAGGCTCTTAAAGATATATGACCCATGGTCGATGGACACGTTCACGTTCTATGTATGTTGCCTGCACTTCTCTTAATCTATCTTCTATATTAATAAAAGCGAAAGGTTCATCACGAAATATCGAAAACCGCTTGACGTACAAAGATTAAAATCGGCAGGGAGGTAGTTTATATGATGTTTCTTTGAAGTGTCTCACACTTTATATTTTTGTAAATTGTTAAACACAATCCAAAATTTCATCGTACCGACGGGACTCGAACCCGCACCCCCCGGATTACACGTTAGGTAGTTTATAGTTAGTAGACGTCCGCTAAGAACGGATTTAGCTACAGGTCCTCTAAGGGCTCTCTCAAGTTTAAATGAAAGTCATTCATTTTTTTTGCTACAAACTTGAAATTTAGCTAAGAGGTAGTTAGTAAACGTTTGCTAAGAGAAGATTTTGCGACAGGACCGGATTTCTAAAGGCTCTCGCAAGTATGTATGAAACTCTTCCTTTTTGCTACAAACTTGAAATTTGGCAGAGACTGAGAGGTAGTTAGTAAACGTTTGCTAAGAACGGAATTTGCGACAGGGCTGGATTAAGGGGTCTAATGGCTCAAGCAAGTTTGTATAAAAGTCCTTCATTTTTTTGTTACAAACTTGAAATTGGGCAGAGAGGTAGTTAGTAAACGTTCGCTGAGAAGGAATTTTGCCACAGGGCCGGATTGAAGATGTCTAAGCACTCTCGCAAGGTTAGAGTTTATAAGTAGGAGACATTAGCTAAGAAATAATTTTGTGACAGGGCTGAACTAAGAGCTCCCGCAAGTTTATATGAAGTCCTAGGCTTGTGTACCTAAAAATTGGAAGAGAAATACTATATTTAAGACATGTCTGGTAGGAACAGATTTTACCACAGGGAATATAAACGCTTTCGCAACCCTATGTGTTCAACAAACATTTATTGATTGAACTACATTGAATTGAAACAAAGATAGGTATTTATACATTTTTTTAACATCTATGTAGACCTATGTAGTTTCTTTAAATTATTGCTCGAATATCTTTTTAATTCTTTCCCTGGGTACTTTGTGACGCTACCTTGTGGTATCAAGTATCTTATATTACGTTTAACCTGGTATTCAGATATTAAAAAAAATCTAATACCAGACAATATTTTATACAAATTTATTTATCCCACATTTATCATCGTTATCTGTAAAGCTATATATTTGTATACTACTATGTATATATATATATATGTTGTGTAACTATTGCTTCAATCGCACGACGCGAGAGATAGTTCGAGTGCACACAGCGTTGCGGTGCGTTTATTCTACCGCACGGTAGAATAAACGGGCAGCCACGTGAGGGCAGGCGTCATTGTCGCACGGTTCAAATGTACGGATTTTTCGCTGCTTCACTTTATCAGATATCGATTAATATTTCTGTGCATTGAATACATGTTTGATTTTTCTGTTCGAAATTCTGACAAACTTAATCTAAGAAACGATTGCTTTTGTCACGGACAGTTGTTTGCAAGTGTAAACAAAGCACTTAGCACAGAGTTTTCACTTGCAAGCTACTGTCGGACACTTCTCGCGGAAATATTCTTGCAGATGAAAACGCGGCCTTAGACCTCAGAAAGTTATTCTTATTAGGAGGTATTCTTCAACGCAAGTAGCATATCTTACCTGAGCTAGACACTTTTGTTAAGCTCTAGTTGGTGATATCTTTACAATCATGTTTATTAAATCCTGAACAATTTAATTACGGTCAATGAGAACCGTATTTTGATAACAGCACATTAATATCGCGCGGTAATTTTGTACAGGGTTATTTTGGTAACACAGTTGTCGATTAGTGGGTAACGACAGGGCGCGGGCTATAAAGGCCGGTGCGGGAAATGCACGGGATGTTTTGAATCGCCACCGCTTTAATGGTCACTGTATTAACCGATAACTCATATTTCGATAGTTCCATACCCTCGCTCATAATTCTAATCAGAACCTGACACAACACTAGATGTGCAAATGAATGCATATCGCCCGATGCACTAGCTTCTAATAACACTTCAAATTAGGCAAATTAGTACTCATCTTAACATTGAATGATGTCATAAATACCGTTCCTGTATCTAATTAAGATACATTGCCAACGGTAAACTGCTTGACGAGACATATATTTATAAACTCGAGTTACTTCACCGTTAAATATTTTATAAAAAAACACAAAATACTTACGTCTAAAATAGTATAACAGAACAACATAAATACTTGAAGGTCGTAAAATTAAATGACTCGTATCAAACACATTTGAAAACATAATTCGCTTCCTGCAGATTTAGGCGAGATTAAGTATTATTTAAATCTAAGTTATAATTAGTATTAACTAGAATCGAATAGAAAACACACCTCAAATAATGAAACAATGCAACAATTCAGTAGTAGTACAATAATGGACAAATTAAACGACAGGCTGTAACTAGTATACCACTCTGCACTTAAACTTGGGTGTTAGCTTGCGACGTCACGGGAGTGTTCAGCAGAATAATGGTCAAGTTATTAATAGACAAGAGCCTGTAGCGCTATTATTATGTCGGTGCCATAACGGAGGCCTATAAATCTTGGCGTACAATCTGAAACAACTTCATTAGCAAAATCAACGCACCGTTTGCTCCGATGTGAATGATTAAAGAGGAATATGAGTAGAGTTACTGAATCAGATAATGAGTTATTATCGCATTCGATTGTTAATTCAAAGTAAGCGGGAAGGTAAAATCCGTCTCTCACATTTATGAGTGCGATGGAGTGTGTCGACAGGTTCTCCGGTTGCTTCGAAGGAATTGCAATTTTATGAATGAGTAGTTTGAATGAAACACAACAAAACAAAGTTTGCTCCGGATCGAGACGAAAAGCTCGGTTTGGAGACGGGGCCGTACGTGTCCGAATCGACTTTTAGAGTGCATACTATTTGGTTTGCCAGTAAGTATTTCACCTGCCCATAAAACATTTTAATAATATTGACGATCGTTTTACAGTGCGGCCGCTTACATTATGATGTTGAACAGAAATCGTAATGTAACATTATTATATCAAGTTTTATTCCAATGCGGCGTAGTATGGCGGGTCAGACCAGTGTTTATACCGAAACTTAAATTGATATTATTCCATTTTCTTTGCGTGTACAATTACAATGAAAGCTTAGTGTGTATATCCAGGGTGTCGGATTTTGAAACGAAAATTTACCTACTTATTAATTATACATTTTAATAAGTTATAATGATGGTGTTTTGATAAAAATTAACAGACCTATAAACATGAAATAGTAAGTAAGTATCCGTCGAGTCTTCTCGTCGCGTATACCACAGTGCCTAAAGACAAAAGTCTTTAATCAGTGCGTCGTACCTGTCATGACATACGAAGCCGAGACGTGGACACTCACGGTTCGACTGGTCCACCAATTTAAATTCGCTCAGCGAGCTATGGAAAGAGCTATGCTCGGTGTTTCTCTGCGGGATCGCATCCGGAACGAAGTAATTCGCCAGAGAACTAAAGTGGTCGACATAGCTCAGCGGATTAGCAAACTGAAGTGGCAGTGGGCTGGTCATATCTGCCGTAGGACCGATAACCGTTGGGGCAGACTGGTTCTAGAGTGGAGACCGCGAATTGGCAAACGTAGCGTAAAGACGCCTTGTGACTAGGTGGAGCGACGACATTCGCAAATCGGTGGGCAGTAACTGGAAACAAAGAGCCGAAGATCGGGCTCAGTGGCGTGTCTTGGGGGAGGCCTAAGTCCAGCAGTGGACTGATACCGGCTGATAATGAGTAAGTTAGTATGTGCTTAAACAATTTGTCAAAACGAAAATTAGGTAACCACGGTTATTATTGCAAAACTGTGATCGTGAATATAAATTAAGCTCAACACATATATTATCAAAGTAAAAAAAGAAAACTATTCTAAGGGCCAGTTTCATCGGTTCTTAATAAAGTTTTAGATAGTCATCTGGCAGATGACAACCTACAAAAGCTGTCAAAAATCTGTCAGATAAGTTCTTACTAGCTATCAGGAACTGGTTAAATTAGCCTGCATAGTAAAACATAGTAGGTATATTTAATAAAATAAAATCAAAAGATAATTACTTTGCATAAGATGAAGCTAAAGAATATGTATTTTTAATTTATTAGTATAAAGTTTCGTCTTACTACATACTCGTAGGTAGTTGATGCATTTAAAATAATTGTAGTAGGTAATTGTTACCTCCGTGAATAGGTATTTTTATTATTTTGCCCTCTTACAGTTAGTTTTAAATCAGTTATACGGGAGGATTTTTGTCACAACAAAAATAACGTGAACATAAATTAAATATATTAATTTAGTAATTTTATGCTCATGTCGACAAATCTGGCTGAGAGTATGGCGTGTGACACATGTGACGTTAATTTCATCCATTATCATTAAATTCTATTGCATATTTAATTTGATGTTACTGCCTCAGGGAGTTAAAAATAAAAGGCGCCGATCCCTTTTATTTATTCTTCCTTAATTCTATCGTAATTAGAAAAGGTGTGAATTTCCTTAAGGGGAATTATGCATTTTGAGGGTGGCCTGGTTTCGGCTTATCTATACGGATATCTCAACACAGGATGCGGTCGAGATAGACACTCGCATACTTTGATCCACCATGTAATTGTCTAATTTAAGCCCAATTTTATGTAAATATATTAAGTAAATTACAGAATCTTCAAATACTTTATTGGGGTCAATTTTGGGTCAGGTGTTCGACTTTAAAATTATTCTACCTACCTCTAAAGGTAGAAAGAACGGATACCATAATAATATATGCATACACTTTAAACAAAATCAACAGCTAACACAAACTATTGCTAATGGTATTATTAAAAGTAAAGAGAACGAAATCCTTTTATAACAACATTTCTTTCATAATGCGGTAAGTGCAATACAAAACCTGTAGAAAATGCGAATGCGAAGATAATTAGTTCTAAAAGTTGTACACGCGATCTATATGAAGGCATACTAGCAATTAAGACCGGACCGAATCACACGATATGTTCATTGTCTAAAATAGATCATGCTGATAGCAAATCTTTAACTGACATTGTTACATTTTGTAAGTAAAAAATTGAAAACTCTCACAGAGATGTAAAGCTCGATAATCATTATCGAATGAGCAATAAGGTAGATCAGAGTCGGTTTAATCAATTACATGAGTTCAGAAAAAGGTGTTCAGCTCTAATGAGTTATGAGAGACTTGCAAAAACAACAGTCATGTTAGCGATTTCTTGTAATACCAGAACGAAGTTATCATCACAATCGTCGAACCATGAATATACTAGTTATGTTAATTATGTGTTCAAATCTTTAACACACCAACTTGCTTTATGGCTGTTCTGTATGGCTGTTGTTGAACAAATTATTTTATTTATAATCTAAATCAGGACGAGTGAAAAACGAATTAAAAGATATGGGTATATCGTTTTATGTAGACAACAATTTTCTAGGCTCGACATAATAACCCCTACGACTACGACGCTTGTACACCTGCAGTTTCTTCAGCGCTTGGATAGAAACAATTGTGTTCAAATAAAAATGGATTACTCGCGTTACTTCGTCAAATGCTTCCAATAAAATAGGTGTGTCAGATACCTATGTATAAACATCTGTTTAATTGTTCGAAAATAGTTTACTCGTAGCAAAATAGAAAAGTAAGTAACCTTGTTTTGTGTTAAAGTTGAGTTTTGCCTTTTAAAGAACTTTTTGTTTGTTAGTTCAAATACAAACAAATGAGCACCGAACTTAGATTATGGCTTGTTTTTATTTGTATTAAAATAAACGCTATCCGTACCTTTTGGAGAAAAGTACATGCAAAAAGTGTTTCATATATATATGTACATAATAATACTACAACAAACAATATTTTTCGGTTCAAGAAAGACAAAGAGACTATCATATTACATATTAAGAGATGACACTGAATTGCTCCTCAGACACAAACCAGCGGTAGATTGTCTCTTAGGGGATTAATTATAAAATACAGGTATTCGTATCGTAAATTTAATACTTTAATGATGCCCCTAAAAAAACAGCCTTTGATAAAAAAAACGACTCCTCAAGTCCTCGCATTACCTGGGCGCGACCATCGCATCGCATCGCTTGCCGTCTCACCCACGTTTTAGTCAAGCGAGCGACATGTCACTGGTGTTTTTTGCCCGACTGATGTCTTTAACGAAATTCATGTCATTGGGTCCGATTTCTCTAAGATTAACTTTTTTACATTATTTAACAAATAGATCAGGACCCCTTACGCTCGAATATTCAGTTACATGGTTTAACACTTAAAAGGGCTTAACGACTCTAACACATCCTGCGGGTTACGATAAAAAACACGACAAAAAGAGAATATTTCTCGTGTTTGTTTTTTAAAAGATGTCTGCTGGAGATAAGGTGCTGCGGCACTTTAATCCTCCAAGCGTCCGATATTTGAAAAGGATATGATGACAACTTTTTTGTGTTTTTTATCTAATAAGCGCACATTACCAATACTTACGTGACAAGGACGTGTGTTTTTTTAAGTTTTCTCTTGTATTTAAAAGGTGGCAACAAAAAGGATTTATTTAATTAACGAAACTTATCTATAATATTATGTTTCTTTGAAGTGTCACACACTTTATATTTTTGTAATTTGTAAAACACAATCCAAAATTTTATCGTACCTATAATAGTTATCTATAATAGTTTTCTAAATTCAACCAAAAAACCATTCATTAATATATGAAGTTAGTGAACTTCATAAAATTATTTTATATAAATAGTTATGTATGATATTTATATTATCATAGTATCGATGAAATGCACACTCACTACTAAGTACAAACCTATATGTTTAAATGGGTAATATTTTTTTTTTGTACCTACATAACCACTAATTTTGCTGTTTTAATAGAATAAAAATATGTTTTACTTGTCTTGATTAAACTGAAATGATTTATGTTATAGACGACACTAATGTAATGATTTTGACGACTCATTATTGTTATAAGCATATTATTGTGACGTAATCTTATTTATTTTAATGAAAATCATTCCTAGGTTCATCATCATTAGGGTTCCGTAGAACACTAGGCGAGTAGGAGGACCGTCAAAGGACTATAAGTAAACACTTGAAGTGTAGATATAATATGCATAGGCTTCAGTAATAAACTGAAATGGCTATAAAAAAACCGGCCACCGAGGCTTCCGTATCAAATTCGCAGACTAGGTGAAAGGACAAATTTAACTATGTCGTTTAAAAGTCAAAAGTCGAAAAATTTATTCAGTATATGGGCAAATTAAAAATCTGCCCTTACATACGTCTATTAACATGAATTAGATCATATCAATAAAAATATTCTAAATATAACAAAAACAGTAAAAAGGTAATGAGCCATTCAGTTTTCATCTAAACGTCTAACGTCACGCTTAAAACAAATGCTAATTCCCCTGATTAATGTAGGATTGCCAACCGTACCTATGTGCACTCCTAATGCATGTTTCAGTACTTTAGACAATTTTTATCCAATAATTGTAGAATAATGTTCGATCCATAGAAAATGTAATGCACCAACTACACATTATAAGTTTGTTTTAGTAAATTAACCGACTACACAAAAAAAGGAGGTTCTCAATTCGACTTAAAAAAAAAAAAAAACATATTTTTGTTACCTACGAACTCCGACAAATCTTAACCGATTTTCTGTCTGTCTGTCCGTCTATCAAGACCCATTTTTCTCAGGAACGAGAGATATCACGTTAAAACTTATATCAAATACTCGGGTCTATGTATCTTTTGGCTGTAAAAAAACTTGTAAGACAACGCGATCAATAGATATGAAAGTTTATGTCGCATATTTTTGCATATTTTGCGATTTCACAAGAGAATCAAAACCAATAGGGTGCTTCCTGTTATCCTAGAATCATGAAATTTGGCAAGAAGCAAGGTCTTGAAGCACTTATAGGTATAGGAATAAATCTGAAAACCGTAAATATGTAGTTCAATAAATAACAAAATCAAGGTGAATTGACTATTACAAACTTATAATTTGTGGTTGGTGCAATACATGTTCTAAGGATCGAACTACAAAGTTCAGTTTGTCCTTTAACCTAGTTTGACCAGTTTGTACGGAAGCCTCAGTGCGCGATTCCAACACACACTGCCGGTTTTTTAAGATATATCTAAATACTAAATACCTACATGTGTGCATTTTTGTAAAACATCTTATAGTCTTTAGAGGTTTTCAAAATTGAGATTTTTAGTTTTCCGCTTTGTATTTAATAAATACATAACAATGTTATGTAGAAATTTTATTGTTATTTATTTTACATCTCTCATATTCGGTATGTAGGTCCTTATTACCCCCAAATGGGGCTTGTAGGTAACCAATTAGCGCTCTAGGGTAATAATTTAGCTAGAAAAGCCCTAGGGCGGTAATTAATTTAAAAAAAACTCTTCACTCTTTCAAAAAGTTCGCGTACATCTAACTATTATACTGGCAATAGACATCATGCATTCAGCCCAATGACAAAAGAGGTCGCTTCGCTATTCAGCTTTGTCTTCGTATGAGTATAATAGTCATCAATTTTAAATATCGAACGGCGAAGCTCAATTTCGTTCTTGAAAAAAAAAATAATAAAAAAAACAGATAAAAAAAGGCGGTAATAGAAAACTTTTACTTGAAATATTGTTTGTTTTTGGGGTTTTTTTATAATTACGTGCTAATTAGGAAAAAAACATGAGGTCTGCAAGTGATGAAGAAATAAGCTGCACTCCCGATTCAATAAAAATTGAAGCTGAAGCAGCAACTAAAAATCATAACACTATAATTTCTAACAAAAAAATGTTTTATTCTTGTAATGCCGGTTTTTTAGGGTTCCGTACCCAAAGGGTAAAACGGGACCCTATTACTAAGACTCCGCTGTCCGTCTGTCTGTCTGTCTGTCTGTCTGTCTGTCTGTCTGTCTGTCACCAGGCTATAGCTCATTAACCGTGATAGTTAGACAGTAGAAAATTTTCACAGATGGTGTATTTCTGTTGCCGCTAGAACAACAAATACTAAAAACTGAATAAAATTAAAAATTAAAGGGGGTCCCCATACAAAAAGCGTGTTTTTAAACACCATCTATCCAATTAGTTTAGGCAAAATGACATAGATGGCGCTAGTAAACGAGCCCCGTCTTTCGCGACCAAACCAAATATTGTTGGTAATATCAATTAATCAAATATATGAGGTTGAAACTCTGTTACGTTTCGCATGGTACGGAACCCTCCCTAAGTGTGCGATAAGAGACGCGATGCTGACACGCACTTGGCCAGTTTTATTTCTATTTACCTCACAATCGAGATGTAAAACAGAGTAGTTAGCTCGGGTGTAAGCATCAATTGCACCCTCGAACTATAGGCGCACGAGCTGCAATTGATGCCTTACAGCCCTTGGCTACTAATCTACTATTAAAAGCTTACTAGCAATTTGGTTGCACATTACTAATAGTCTTGTTAACGCTCTCTAACTAAGCTAAATATGCTTGTGCTTGGAGTGGGTTCACATCAATAGTGCAATGGGTGGGGATCGAACTCATGACCTCAAGATCGCCATGTTTGCATGTTAAGGTAAGTAACCACACAATACAGAATAATGACAAAAAATTAAAAAATAAAACCGCCAAGCGCATGTTGGACTTGCGCACAAAATATCCAAAAACGCGTACATTATTTATATATTTAGAAAGCGTTGATTGACAAGTCCGATTTTTTCACAGCTGTAATAGACCGAAGAGATGTATTTGTATTATGTACTAGCAGCCCGCCCCGGCTTCGCACGGGTAGAACATATATGCCTACAAAATTTGCATCAGTTTGTTGCATCGAATATAAAATATGAACATATTTAACAATAATCGTCATATTTCATCCAACTTACACAAAACCTTAACGAATTATGCACCTAAACCTTCCTCATAAACACTCTGGCTATTGGTGAAAACCGCATGATAATCCGTTCAGTAGCTATTGAGATTATTGCGAACAGACAGACAGACGCAGTGATGGAATAATACTTACGTAGTGATATTGGACGGCCCTTTAGCGTAAAGGATAGTTACCCTGATTCTGACCCGACGGTCGTTGGTTCTAATCCTAGCTATATACCTACCAATGAAAGTTTTATGTGCATTCATGAATCATGAGTTTTCGTACAGTGGTAGTGGGATCATTAAATCTACCAAAAAGTAGCTTACCACCAAGGAGCCCGGGACCGGTGGCGTAATCGGGAGAACGGTCGGCTTTGATGCCGTGGTACCGAGTTCAAACCTTACCGTGCACCAATGGATTTTTCCATCGAAAAATTTATGTGCACTTCTCACAGTGGCCCTCCGGTGAAGGAAAACATCGTTAAGAAACCAACAACCCCCGCATGGTGGTAGGACACTATCTAGTGCCCGCCTGGCCAGCTACCACCCTCAAGTTATAAAATCTGTCGCCAAAAACACCTAATGTGTTCCGGCAGCTATCCTTGAGAGCCAGTTACCCAGTCTAGGCCTATCGTGCTTACCATCTTCGACCGCATCATCACTTACCAACAGGTGAGATAGTGGTCAAACGCTAGCCTATAAGATATAAAAAAAAAGGTGAACATCTGCCGCCGTAACCTTACGTGTTCCCCGACGCAAAATGTAGGGGTAATATACGTTTAACGTGTGTATCTGTGTGTCTGTCTGTAGCATCTTAGCACCTAACCGGATGAACCGGTTTTGTTTTTATTATTGATAGTTTTTTTTTGTTTAATAGATGTCTTCATCGAGAGTTTTCTTAGCTTTGATTCATGAAAATTCGTACAATCGTTATAAAACTATGAGCTTTTTTCTAGTTAATTGCGCTATGAAATCAACTTTCATAGGTCTGATCAATTCGAAAATCTTCTTCTTTAACGATATTGTAAGAACATGGAAGCATTGACCTGATGCTGGGTCATCTCCTAGACTCTACAGAATACTCAAATCCTCACCAACTTACAGCTCAGATTTTAAATGTCGTGTTTAGAGTCATTGGAATGCTTTTAATGAAAAGATTATACATAGATCAGTCGGGGTGGTTTAAAATATTATATTATTATATATATAGATGAATATTATTTTATACAATAGATCATATTATTATACTATATTGACTTCAAATTGATTGTGATCGGTGGGGATCTGCAGCATAGCTAAGCCTATAATAATATTTTCGTAGTAACTCTGACCTAATCTGTGGTTTCACTGCAAGTATTTTATTATTTTGCGATGCGTGTATGTGAAATTCGTGATATCTTCTAGAGTTTTCATTTGAATTATATACTGTAAACGACAATTTTACTCTATAATATGTGGCCAAGCTAATTAACGTAATTATTTGGATAAGGATTAATACTATATACTTGAAAATAGCCTTGGAAGTTTTTGTATTGTACCTACTTATTGTATTGTAGTATCGAATATTGGTATAAATTTCAATTTCATACCTCTACGTGTTCCTGAGAAAAAATGTCTTTACAGACAGACAGACAACAAAAAGTTATCCTATAAGGGTTCCTTTTTTCCTTTGAGGTACAACAATTTGCGGTAAGAAACATTGCTGTAATATCAGTTTAAAACGAGAAGACACTCTACCTCAGCCTTTATTTTATAATAGAGCCAACAAAAGAAACCGGTGTTTCAAGTGTAGTACATATAAACGAGCTCGCCTGGTCGCGTCCGTTAGAACCAACTTGGAAACATAATGAAACTTTGGATGACTGCCCACAACGGTAACCGACGAATTACCACTGCACGGTACATACTCTGGTAATTATGTTGTTTCATCTAACAGATACTCATATCGTTTATACGTATTGAATCCCTTAAGCACCGGCACGGCGCGACGTCGATTTCAAGCGTTCCCCACGTATAGATCGATATTATCTCTATTACCATAAGCATTAGGTTGAATTAGCGACGAGAACCAAATACATAATATTCACCGACCCTGCAACCGGCGATACACAAGTATACAGAATGTTACCAAGCCAGGATTAAATAACTATGCTGGGTATGTAATGTAGGTAATGCAGGGATTCGACGTTTAACGGCTTCGGGATTACCTCAATAATTCCCTCAACCCAACAAATGTTTTTAGCCTGTAGTGCCGTGGCAAGTGTTTGTTGAAAGCCTCACTATAGGTCGAGGAAACATTAGAAAGGATAGGTTTCAGTACGCCGATGGGCGGCCGGGTGCGGTGTGCTTAGGGCGGTCGAAGCCATATATGCCTCTGGCAGTCGGGTCACAGCACCAGCTTATGCGATTCTTTACCACGACGTCACCTTGCTAGGCTTACAGCTAACATGATACTGCTTTTTGTTATTAAGGGTTAAAACAAGAATAGAAACAGTGAGCATTTTACTCGTTACTATCTGCATTCATTACTCGTATGTGCAATACAATTTACAATAGTAAACTCTTTTTACAAAACTTCAGATGATTGATTCGAATCTTAAAGTAAATGGAAGTAAATAGATAATAAAACCAATTTATCATCGAAATTCATCAATAAAATCACATCAAAAATTTGAGATAGATAGGTAACTCATGTGTCCTATGATATTATTACCGGAAATATCCTATAGCAATACAAATTCAAAAAGAAGTATTAATTGTGATTTGCTTTCAAATACTGACAGTTTGTATGAAGAACGTTCGGGTGGCATCTCTCGGTTACTAATCCCATTGAATAGCATACAATAAATTTTAGACGAACGGGGGACCATTTTTCATTTCGATGACAAATATTTAGAAAGTTATATTTATCCACGTAAAATTCCGCAGAGCTCAATTAAAAAAGGTCGATCTCCTGACGCGAGTCCCGCTTTATGATTCTGCCAGCAAGCGGATGTTTATTTTGCAACCGCGATATCGATTCAGGTAGTCCGGCAAATAAATCTATTACGACAACAATAGGCAATGCTCGTTTCTACTTCCTTTTGTCATTTTATTTAAAATCTTTGATCCAAATCGCATAATCCAATCATATTCTATCAGAGTATAGATGGCACCGTAACATATTTAACAACTTTTAAATATAAAAGAGATTAATTAAAAGATAGTCTCTGAATTTGCGTGTCATAAACAGTTGACGATGCAACGATCACGCCCAACAAGGTGCTGTTATACAGGAATACTCACCCCTTTTCACACTGTCATTAAATACTCATTCTTTATCGATCATCGCAGACATTATGTTAATCCAGATTATTAATATTCGCTTATACATTTAGTTCAAGTTCGTTTCACCGTTAGAGATTATTTTAATCAGCCTTGAGAGTCAGACTAGAGACATTCGAGGCCTAGCGTGTTCATCATCTTCGAATACATCATCGCTTACCACTAGGCGAGATAGCGGTCAAACGCTAGCATATCAGATATGACAAACATTCACAAAAATTTGAAAACATCTTGAGAAGAGTAGACGACAATATAACTTAATTTAAACAATTAAATGCTTAACTTATATACAATTCTTCCACTATATTTAATGAAATATTTTAAATATGTTCACGATACTAAGTACTCAGAAAATTAATCTGGACACTCGACCTTGTAACCATACCACGTAACAAAAATGTTTGCTATTGCGACAGTGCTGTGCGTACGGAGGCCTCCTACTCAATGTCTTACTTACAATGTACCTATGTATAATTTTACTGTTGCACTTGCGAATGAAAAACGCGCCATAAAGGCATTTCAAAATTTACAACTTACAGAGCACCATATCGACAGCCTCCAACAGTCCGCCGCCGGCGCAGGCGGGAATGAGCGCGAGTTCGGGCGGCACGAGCGGCGCGGCGCGGCCTAGCTCCCCGGCAGCTCCCGCGCCGAGATGTTGCGAAACCGGCCGCCCTATATTCCAAGACCCTATCACAGGACAAACAATCTGCTCGTGCCAATACGAGCTCCTCAACTACCAGCGGCTGGCGTCGAGCGTGCCGCTCTCGATGTACACACCGTACTCGGACGCGGCCGCTGCCACAGCCGCTGGAATGGCCGCATACTTCCCGGCACTGGCAGCCGATCAACCACCTTTTTACACCAATCCAGTAAGTATCTTTACCCGAAGGTAGATTTATATGTAACAATTATGAACTCTGTATGATTAAACACTGCGTTAGCGTAATCTCGCAGCCAATCTATTACCTAAATCATTGTAGGGGCCTATCTTATTATAATAAATAATGACTTTCTACAATACTCGTACTAATGACACTTTATCTGCATGATTGTGTATTTTGGTATCACAGGGGCGCAACATAGTATTTTGCGTTGAGGCCGCTAATTTGAATTCAGAGCGGAGCAAAGGGTCCTAGAGTGGAATCCCGAGCGCAGCGAGGGATTCTTAAGTAGAATCCTGAGCGTAGTAAGGACAAGTCAAAGTCAGCCGTGAGAAAATAATATTGCGGCAGAGTGACTTGAGTGTTGAGTTGAGTGAGTGACTTTCATCCCTCTCTATAAGAACAGGGAATAGATAAAAAAATCTTTAGAAAAGTAATTCAAGAGTATGTCAGTCAATACAATATACCAATACTATAAGAATCTTTGTCCTGACATACTGACTGACTGAGTGACTTAGAGATAATGCTCAGCCTAAACCGCTGGTCCTAGAGACTCGAAATTTGGAGGATACATTTGTCTTAGTATGTAACTATTATTAAGGGGGTACTAAGAAAGGATTTTCCAAAATTCACTACACTAAGGGGATGAAACGGGGATTCAAAGTTTGAATACAAGTACTTCTGTAAATAAATAAGAAAATAGGTACGTGTTTCAGGCTTTTCCGAAATTTCACCCCTAAGCGGGTGAAGTGGGGTAACAAAGTCTGAAAATCAATATTATTTCGGATTGCGCTGGAATTTGGCATACAGATAGTTATTACGTATCTGCTACTTACATACGTAGGTATCTGCTAAGAAATATTTTTTCTAAATTAACCCCTTTAGTGGATGAAACGAGGGTTCAAAGTTTGTATGGAGCAACAAGATTAGATGGGTAGTCTTTTTATTCGAAACTTCACACAAGTACTTTTGTAAATAAATAAAAAAATATGTGTTTCAGGCTGTTTCGAAAAATCAACTCTATGAGGATTAAGTGGAGTAACAAAGTCTGAAAATCAATATTGTTTCAGATTGTGCTGAAATTTGGCATGCAGATAGTTATTATGACATTAAAAGGTAATGATTACAAGAGTGACGAATAAAACTGATAACAAATGTGGGATGTACAAGCGGGTTATAGGAGAGGAATGGGATGCATTAATCAGGTGTTTTCCTTACGAAGCATAGCCGAAATATGTTTGACCAAACACCATAAGGTCTATTGCGCATTCGTAGACTTGGAAAAGGCCTATGACATAGTGGTGAGGAATGAATTGTGGTCAACATTGTCTATATATAGGGTGGGCGGCAGTTTGATCCTAGCACTGAAATCACTCTATGAGGGTTCCAGTGCTTGTGTCGGAATAAACGGGGCGTACACAGACTGGTTTAAAAAGGCGTTAGACAGGGATGTGTGGCATCGCCAGTGGTGTTCAACCTATTCATAGAAAATTGCTTGACAGATCTGAAAGAGAGTGTGTACGGATTAAGAATGAATGATTTAACCATCAAATGCCTCCTATACGCTGATGATCAGGTGATATTAGCATCATCGGAGGAGGAGTTGCAAAGAATGGTTAATATTATGTATGACGCCTTGAAAAGCAAAGGGATGAAAGTGAATGTAAGCAAGACCAAAGTAATGGTTTTTGAAAGAGAAGAAATAATGACTGATTGTTATGTGACGATTGAAGGAGAAAGAGTGGAACAAGTTAAAGAGTTTGTGTACCTGGGTTCTAAGTTTACGAGAGATGGTAAGTATGAAAGTGATATTGAGCGAAGAGTTTTGGCTGGAAACCAAGTGAGTGGGGCACTGCTTAACTTTATGAGAAGTCAGTACGTGTCTAAAAAAGCACGACTGGCTGTACATAGGGCAGTGTTGGTTCCCACACTCATGTATGGTAGTGAATGCTGGGTATGGCAGAAGAAACATGAAAGTAAAATTAATGCTGTAGAAATGAGAAGTTTGAGCAGTATGTTCGGAGTGACTCTGATGGATAAGTTCGAGAACAGCGTGATAAGGGAATGTTGTGGTGTGGTAGAAGATGTAGTGACAAAGATAGAGAAAGGAATGCTTAGATGGTTTGGACATCTAGAGAGGATGGATGAAGAAAGATTGACGAAACCGATTTATGAGACGAGTGTGAATGGCCCAGTTGGTAGAGGCTGACCTAGGCGAACGTATCACGACCTGATCGGAGACGATTTAAAGAAAGGCCAAGTCAAAATACCTATAACCGGCGAGCATGTATGAAGGCGCTCATGAAAGTGGAAGAAGCGAAGGAGGTATGTCAGGATCGTAGAATGTGGAAAGAAGTATTCTCTGCCTACCCCAACGGGAAAAGGCGTGATTGTATGTACGAGTATGTATGTATTTGTTAGCTGAGTCGTTTGTTATACCTTTTTTTAGGTATTATTAATACTTTAACAAACTGTCTGAACTAATATTCGGTTATGAATCTTGTTATTTATACCTTACATATTTTTGAACCGATATCAAGCCATAAACAATGATATTGTTAATGGAAAAGGTTAACCATTAACTACGAACCAAACGTATACTACTGGTTTCCTTTATACATCTTTACAAAAGGAATTATGTTAAAATAATTATCCCATGTCAAAATAGTAACTTAAAAAGAAGCCTTAGAAAAATTTTCGTCGTGTTAAGTAGCTATCAACAATACGGTTTACGATATAAGCAACACATATAAATTAGAATCGTAATCCGAAGATGAATGCTTTATACCCTTTGTTGATTAAAAAACGTATAAGCCTCCTTCGTCACGTTAATAACGTTAAGTTTAATAACTTTATGAGATGATTTTTTTTTTGATAGATTGAAGATTTATGTAGATGGATTTTCTTATTATTAATATCAGACCCATCAACTTCTAAGTCGTCGTTCTAGCTAACTTCTCTCGTAATGAATCAATTACAAACAAATAATAGATAAAACTTTTTGTAGATCGTCATTACAATTAAAGTACATATGATCATAAATCATACTATTAGCCAATAGGAAGTTCCAGCCCAACATCAGATCAGATTAGCTGGATGGTACCATAATATTACATTGTCACCGAACCGAAGTTCTTTTATAAAAATAACTTATTACTGTAGTTGAAAAATGGTTTGCAAATTTTTAAACATACAGCTTATATATACGACACACAATTACGTTACTATACGAACATTGCAAGTCAAATAAAAACATGTAAAAATAGATACGTATTTATTTGTACCTCTTATGTAAATAATTTTAAAACTAAAGCGAGTTGATACAACTACGAGTAAAATCAGTGTATGAAATATTGAAAAACAAAATAGAGAACTTGAAAAGCTTACCATAAAAAGCGTGCCGCACCGAAAACCATGTGTGTGGGTAGTGACTTTGAATGATAATGATCATAACAACATAAAAGTAGCCACAGTGTGTAATATATGACCCATAGTAAAACTTTTGGAGGAAGGTGTTAAAATGTGAGGCCCAGAACGTGTCCCGGCAGATAATTCTATCATTCATGGAGGCATGATCATACATCATCGGCGAAAGTGTTAAATGGAACCGTCCGCATCTCCGTCTTTAGCTGGAATCCTTTACCGTTTTGTTTTACCGACTTCAAAAGAGGAGGAGGTGCTCAATTTGGATGTTCATTATGTATTTTCAGGTATTACTTAGGTACTCCATCAATTTGCAAAATTATTTTTTGTTCAAGTAAGGTTTATCCGGAATGGTCCATTAAAATTTCGTAAAGATCTGATCTGGTCTCCAAAAATATGGAGATAAACAACACCTCAAACCTCGTACTGAAAACTACTATATGGAATAGTTTTATTTTAGGGTTCCGTACCTCAAGAGGAAATAAACTGGCCAAGTGCAAGTCGGACTCGCACTCGTAGGGTTTCGGAACACAGTAGAGTATTTGATAACTATAATTTTACGCCAGCAAAACTAATTTTTGTTGAAAGTTGTTAATGAGGTCTACAGTATATATATTTTTTTATGTTTCACTCCTTTACTTTAAGAATTAGAGAGGGAGGGGGGAGGACACATTTTACCACTTTAGAAGTGTCTATCTTTCAAATGATTAGACTTTAAGAAAAAAGGTTTCAAGGAACCTCAATGTAATGTTTAAAGACTTATGTATACACACCCGCAGCCTGTAGGTTTATTGAAAGATTGTTTTTAAATTTCATTTCTGCCCCCCGCTCTTAACCTATTAATTTTTCATCACATGAACTTGAACGTTTATGTCGCATATTTTGCGCTTTCACATGGGAGATCAAAACCTATTGGGTACTTCCCGTTGACCTAGAATCATGAAATTTGCTAAGAAGCAAGGTCTTGAAGCACTTATATAGAAGTAAGTCTAGAAACCGAATATGTAGTTAGATAACAAAAAAAAAGTGAATTTACTATTACAAACTTATTATTATTATTTTTACTATTATTTGCGGTGGGTGGGTGTGTCATTTTGTATGGATCGAACTGCAATTAAGTTTGTCTTTTAACCTTGTTTACAAAATTTGTACGTAGGCCTCGGTGCGCGAGTCCAACTCGCCCTTGGCCGGTTTTTTTTTTAAGAAATCGTATATTATTTTTATTTATAACACATGTTTTCTGTAATTTATTATTCTACTCTACGCTGAATGCTAACTGAACGCATAGATCATTGGTTTTATTGAACTTCTTTTCTATAAACTGCATTGTTAGCAGGTGCACTGTTAAGGTTTTATATTGTTTTTTAAAGCACAGTAGCAATGTGGGTTGCACATTACTAGACATTTTTTTTAGCGTAATTTAATAATGTTCAGTAGCAGTTTCTTTTTTTACTACGGCTTATACAGATGTAATCAATTAAATAAAATTATTAAAAAGTACACATTTCCGATTGATAATATCACATACATTTTTTGATAGAAAAATGCATTGGTGCACGGCGAGGATTAAACTCGGTACCTCTAGCATCAAAGCCAACCCTTCTCCCGATTATGCCACCGGGCTCTCGAATTTTGTAATATATAATAATAACGATGTTTTAATATCTCTGGTATAGATGCGTATTTTTTGACGAATGATATTTCACTCACTATAAGCTAGTAAAAAAAAGTAGAATATAAGGAAGTGGTTTTATTTTGAATTACCATTATTCATACATTATAAGAATCCACATAAAAAGCTTAAAACTGTAATGAAAACATTTAACCCGTATCTTTTGATGACATCAAATAGCTACCTGGGTTGGCGTGTTCTTGAGTCCACTCAGCGGATTAAACTTATTCCTTCAATAAAAGACATATAGCGACTTCCAACATGGTTATGTTAATGGGATTATTGCTACATTCCATTAAAGTTATAATCTTAATGTCAATAAAGATCATCGCTTAATTTTTATATACACACTAAATATATTGTACGAGCTTACATACCTACTAAGTTAGATATTACCTATATGCCTATTCAATAATGCGCATACGTTAGTAATTTTCTATTCAGAAACTATTACAAGTGTGCAAAACAGTACTGTGGCTAGGCAATACCTAATCTTGTATTCATAAATTTTTTGAACATATAATCAATCAAGCTTCGCCCGCCTGGCATATAGAAAACAAATGACATAAGTATTTTTCTACAAACAAATATAATAACCGCTCTCAACATCTCAAACAAAGCATTAAGGACTAAGTTCCCCGTAAAATCGTGGAATATTTAGTAATTAGTAATAATAGTTGGTAAAACTAAATCATTATCTGATATTCGCGTGTTTTTAATAGAAATCAAAGCGACAGGACACATTACAAACTCACAGAAAATTCAACTTCACCCTCTTAGGGGTGGAACTTGAAAAATTCTTTCTGAGTGGATACTTACACTTCACAATTAACACACCCTCCAAATATTTCTAGGACCAGCAGTTTGAGCTGTGCGTCTATATATTTGTCAGTTAATCAGGACTTTAAATTGTATATTTACCGACTAGAAGTGCCTCGCGGATTCGCCCGCGTTAAAAACTTCTTTCGTTTAATAAAACTTTTCTATCGTAAAAACTTTTTATCATAAATACACATTAAAAAAATAAGCCCAAACTGTCCACCCGCTATTAAGTTATCGCGTGACTTAGTGAAATAGGAATTCGTTTCTATAAAACCCGAAAAACCATATTGATTTTCAGACTTTGTTAACCCATTTCACCCATTAATTAGGGGTGGAATTTAAAAAAAAAACCTGGAACACGTATTTACTTATTTATTTAAAGAAGTACTTGTGTGAAGTTTTGAATAAAAATGTCTATAGATCTAATCTTGTTCTTCATACAAACTTTGTAGACAAATATACCCTTCACATTTCAAGTCTCTACAGCCAGCGGTTTAGGCTGTGCGTTGTCTCTAAGTTAGTCAGTCATCCAGTATGCCAGGACAAAGATTCTTATAGTATTCGATAAACCAGAGAAGCACGATTCTTCTCTATACCACATCGTCACTATAACACCAGGAGAGATAACGTAAAAACCGTGTCTATCAAGATTAAAAAACAATATAATGCTTATAAATGAAAAACCTAACAAAGTATTTATTAGGATAAAATTTTTAAATAAATTTAAATACTATGACTGTGAAAATATACGTAGTCAATAAACGGTAAAAGTTTGAAGGACAGACAGCAAGACTGCAAACATTTTGTGTAACATTAGCTAGCTAAATAATATCTATAACGACAAATATTGTCTTAACTTTACATATTCTTAATAGATCAAAGGTATAATAAAATTGGTACCCATTTTTGATGAGACTATGATTTTTACATATTTTTATTTTTTATATACCTGATAAATTATCAAGGATTATATAAAATAATCTTGAGTATCAAGATATTCGTTATCAGTATCCATAATAAGTCTGATAGCTACAGCCAAGTTCAATTTTGTTTTGACATAGAACATTTTTAGCAGAAATAACTCCGTCAAATGATGAGCCGTGAGCGTCTACAATTAGAAGTAGCAAGTCGACCATAAGGCAAACATCGTTCCACCATGATAATAAATCCAGGCAAACTGCAAATTCGCGTTTCTGCTTAGGCCGATTATTCGAAGTAAAGTAACAGAAAACTGGAATTATATCTGAAAGGTCGTACCAACAAAGGGCGACAGCGCGACTGGCTTACGCTGTCGTACTTGAGTAAAATTTATTATAGGATTTTCGATTCGGCCACCAATGAAGTTGTTGGACAACAAAATCTTTTGATAGATTTATCCTGGCTGACCGCATTAAGACTCGATCCAGAGTGATTTTTAATGCGTTGTAATAAATTTTAGGACCCTTTTAAGCCGACTTGTTACGCGATTTTTCTTGCATCTTGCAGCTTAGCCACATATTGATCAAAATGAAACAAGCTGCCTACAGCATAAAATTCGATCTCCATAACTGTCGGTTATATATCATAATTAAGAGTTGACAAACGAAAGCAATAAAATCAATGTTTAAAGGCTAATTCATTTGTTTATCTTGACGACATGAAGGAAAGCTAAGTTCAACAATCCCCATAAGATTAAAAAATACAAAGATACATTTGTCGACCGAAAGATGATTGATGCGCGCGCGTCGGTATCTTGCCCATTAAATAATAATAGTTAAGAGCATAACGTTAAAGCGATCGATCAAGAAATCAATCCGACGAGGATCATTTTCGTAATGGATTACACGATAGCTACCGGAACCCGTATATGAGTTATTCGAAATTAAACTATTATAAAGAGGAAAAAAATGCATGTTTGTGTATACTGAATATACTAAAAAAACAACTGGACCAATTTTACAAACTCTGTCACTTATCAAAATGTTCACGGATGAAACCGCGAGAGGGGGAGAGGGGTGGAGGTCGTGTTGCCAATATTCTAGTTCCCTAGTAGTGCAGTAGTATACTATAATAGATATATACTATCTAGAGAGTAACGAAAAAAAACATATCCTCGTTCACAGTCTTGTCCATGTGGTATCAAGCTTGCGCTGTGTAATCATAATACAACACTGCGTTCCATTCTATCTAGCTAGAGATAACTGAGATCATATTAAGAGTCATCTATATCTGTCTTGACTCTTGAGTTTGTATTCCTGCGAGTGTACGAGGTCCCCCATTCCGTCTGTATTTTTTAAACACAGGTACCTACTTATTTTTTTAAAACCTGCGTTATTGCGTTGTCCCCTATATGATTACCATAGTATCTTTTCTGTTTGTACACAGTTTGACAATTTCTTATTCTTCTACAGGCTGCGGGCATCGAATTAAAAGAAAACCTAGCCGGAAGTGCAAGCTGGCCTTATCCTACAGTATATCACCACCACTACGAGGCATTCGGTGGATACCCTTTTAATGGGTAAGTATTAAGTTTATACAAAGATATTTATTTATCGACACAATGTAGTTAATCAAAGCTCACTCACGTCATGTCTCATTTGTCCTTGCTTTTTAGGGTTCAGTACCCAAAGGGTAAAACGGGACCCTATTACTAAGACTCCTCTGTCCGTCTGTCTGTCTGTCCGTGTGTCACCAGGCTGTATCTCATGAACCGTGACAGTTAGACAGTTGAAATGTTCACAGATGATGTATTTCTGTTGCCGCTATAACAACAAATACTAAAAACAGAATAAAGCTAAAGAAATTAGAGGGTCCCCATACAAGCAACGTGTTTTTTTCGGCATATCACGCCATCTAGAGACCTTTGTTAGACGTTAGTCGGCGTTATAAGAAATGAAATGTTTATTAATTATAATTTTTTTGCTGGCGAAAAATGATAGTGGTATTTTTTGCTCGATCTTATAAAATACTGTAGTGTGGTACGGAACCCTACGAGTGCGAGTCCGACTAGCACTTGTCCAGTTTTTTGCTTTAGGATTAAGTTTTAAGTTTATATTTCATGCGGAATAAGTCACCTCACTATATTCATCCGTTGCTTGGTCATTATAACAACCAACTTTGTTTTTCCACACTGCAGTCTAAATTTAGTAGTTTCACATTAGAATTATGTCCTTTACCATGATCCTCTGAATAAATCGTTTAGAGGCAAAACATCTAATGAAAATTTTAGTAAGCGCAGCTCAAAGTCAGGCAGCAGTCTGCCTTCGGCAAAATAGATTATTTCCTAACGGCAGCAATATCGACAGTTTATGCTTTTCCGATTTCTAAAAAACAATGACAATGCTGACAAAACCTCTCTAAGCTCCCTGTCAGTTTATATTAGCAGTTGTTCAATAATATGGGCAGTTCAGACTCGCTATACTGTTTCGCTTTACGGGTAAATACTTATTATTTACCCGTACTTTTTATAACATTACGGTTGGCAACTCTACATGATTTTGTTTGGAATAATTATTGATACGAACTATTTAATGTCATTAAACCTTTGTAAGTGCAGATTTTTAATCTGCCCATATACCGACTACATGCGTTTAAGTTTTTTTGAGTCTTATGTGGAATTGAAAAAAAGAAAAAAAAATGATGTTGATGCGTTATGAAAAATGTTTTTTGCTAAAAATCATATTATATGTAGCGGGAAGTTATTTAAAAATTATGTTTACATAACTATATTCATAGAATATACACCAATGACCAATTTAAGTTTTATGGTATATGACAAAATCATTTCGTTACTTTATAATTAAGCGGCAATACTCCAATAGCTAAGGTGTCGTCGGCCTAGCGATCGAGTGGTCATGAGTTCGATCCCCACCCATTGTACTTTGACATAAACCCACTCCATGCACAAGCATTTTAGCTTAGTTGGAGTCGTTAACGAGAATTTTAGTAATGTGCAACCCACATTACTAGTAAGCTTTAAATATATATATATATTCTAGTTTTGAAATAAATTCGGATAGTTTCCACCAACAACAACTGTATTTGTTGCTAAGTGCGAGTTGGACTCGCCCACCGAGGCTTCCGTAACAAATTCTCAAACAATGTTAAACAACAAACTTATAGTTGCAGTTCTATGAATAACCCTAGACCGATTGCTAGACACTGTTAATGCACCAACCGCAAATAATAAGTTTGTAACAGTAAATTCGATTTATTTTTGTTATTTATATCAAGTTTATTCTTACTGTATGTATACAGACCAGACCCATTTCACTCTTGAGTCACGTCTATAAGCTGTTTTCGAGAGTCATCACAAATCGTCTCGCGCGTAGATTCGACGAGTTCCAGCCCCCTGAACAGGCTGGGTTTCGAGGAGGATACGGCAGCATAGACCACATACACACTGTGCGGCAGGTTATACAGAAGACAGAGAAGTATAACTAGCCCCTGTGTCTAGCGTTTGTGGACTATGAGAAAGCCTTTGATTCCATTGAAACCTGGTCTATTCTGGAGTCCCTGCAACGGTGCCAAGTTGATTGGCGATACGCCCAAGTGCTGAGAGGTTTGTATGACGCCTCGACTATGACTGTCCAAGTACAAAATCAGCAGTCTGAACAATCCCTTTACATCAAGGTGTGAGACAAGGGGACATTATTTCCCCCAAATTGTTCACAAACGCTCTAGAGGATATGTTCAAGACGCTGAACTTGAAAGGACGAGGCATAAACATCGACGGTGAAAATTCTGAGACACCTGAGATTTGCGGACGATATCGTCATCATGGCTGAAACCTTGCAAGACTTGCTATACATGCTGACCACCGTTGCTGATTCTTCTGCACGCATTGGTCTCCGGATGAACTTGGATAAGACCAAGATCATGTTCAACGAACATGTTATTCCGGAACCGATTGCCCTAAACGGAGTTTTTTTGACCTTAGGAAAATCTTGCAATTGGGTAGAAACTTTGAGAAGGAAGCTCGCAGAAGGATACAGCTGGGATGGGCAGCATTTAGAAAATTATACGGTGCGACTGGTTCACCAATTAAAAGTGTCTCAGCGAGCTATGGAAAGGGATATGCTCGGAGTATCTCTGAAAGATCGAATTCAAAATGAAGCCATCCGACAGAGAACCAATGTTATCGACATAGCTCAAAGGATTAGCAAGCTGAAGTGGCAGTGGATTGGTCACATCTGTCGTAAAACCGATAACCGTTGGGGTAGACGAGTTCTAGAGGGAGACCACGGCTCGGTAAACGAAGCGTAGGACGCCCTCCAGCTAGGTGAAGCGATGATATACGCAAGCTGGCTGGCAGCGGTTGGAAACAAATAGCTGAAGATCGAGCTCAGTGGCGTGCCATAGGGATGTCCAGCAGTGGACGAATACTGGCTGTTAATAGTATATCACGTAACGATGGCAAGAAGCCGGACGGTATGACGTTGGTTCCGTGGTGCCGAGGGAGACCGTTGGTGTGGGACGCGACGTGTGCTGATACATTAGCGGCGTCCCACATGATATGGTGGACAATTTATTCATATTTCATTACTTATTTGTTATACACATAGTTCTTGTAGCAACGAAATGACCAAGCCGCTTATTTTAATTAAGGTGTAGAGCTTGTACAGTGAGGGCGTGTAGAGTAAGAAGCTTGGCTCTAAATGAGATCTGATAACTTTTTGACAGTGTCTTCTTGGCAATATTTTACAAGAATTTTTTTTTGTAGTATTATTCTAGAGAAAAGTATATGCGAAGCTCACAGTGACATGTGTAGAAAAAAGATCTTTACGAAACCCTCAAGCTATTAAGCTGGCCTGATACATATATTGGGCACGCTTGTATCAATCTAGGAGCCGCTCTTTCGTGGTGGTAGGATACTAGACAGTGGCCACTTTACCAGCTACCACCCTCAAGTTACAAAATTTGTCACTAAACAGCTAATGTGTTCCGGCAGCTGTCCTTAAGAGCCAGTTTTCATTCTGGGCCTAGCGTGCTACCAATCCTTAACCACGTCTTCACTTACCAACAGGCGAGATAGTGGTCAAACGCTAGCCTAAATTATTTTATAAGGAATAAAATCTTACGTCACAGACACCGTTCAGGCAGGACTGCCAGTGATAACCAAATTTTCAGCACGGCTCTTCTTAGGCGTACCTATCTTAACTAGGACAAAATTGTTTTAAACGGACAGTGTAACAATTTTTTTGTCATTTTACTAATTACGTAGGTAAGTTACGTGCACTGAACGGTTTCTGAGTACGAGTAGGTTATCTAAATCGACAAATATGCATTCGTACCTATCCTGATACATTATAGAGATATGACGCGATTCAGCAAACACGCATATGTAAACCGATAGCGGCGAACTGTAAAGGTAACAAAACATGAGTTTTTAGATAATTATTAATGTTACATCAGATTATAGATAGTCTACTCTACTATACATGTATCTAAGGCCACCGACACGATGGGGTATCGATATATGTACTTACTCAAGGTAATCTTATTTGTTGACCCACTAATCTACACAGGTATTGAGACATTCTTATATTTTTTCTGCAAAAATTATGCCTAGGTATACATTTATTATTAAATAAGTCGATACTTATATCAAATGTGCTTCAAGTCATTACAATAATACATATTATTAACTACTGACACGCCTAAAGTTTTGCATGTGTTAATTATGGTAATCTAGTTGTTACTGCGATTCATATAGGCCGAATAATCAAAACAAAAGTCGTATTACTGCTCAATACTAATGATCAGAATAAATACTACTAAGCTGGAATGGTAACAGACCAACCACATAAGACGTTTGACAGTTACCGTTGGGGTAAACAAGTTCCTAAAAAGAGGCCAATCAAGAAACATACCTAGTAAGATTTATAGTAAGAAAGTATGTATTTATATACGGGAAGTAAGAAAGACTGTAAGCTAAGCAGAGTGATGATATTAGAAGACGCCAAGAGATCGCGTCCAACTAAAAACTGTAAAGGCTGGTGAGAAATATCATTAGCAAGATTTTGGACGAAGTATTAATTAAAATCTTGTAATTTGTAGCTTAGTATAATATGTACTTACTGTTCAAGCATCAAAATCGTTGTTTAACTTTCTCAATAAAATAAGTCGAGTATAGATGATCACTTCATAGCTTTGAATCTTTGAATGTGTTAAGTAGATTTTGATGCAGAAGTGCAAAATTAGATATTGTCCACGCAACATAACATTACCTAACTTACTGCCACGTTTAAATAAATCAACCATTAAGTATGTGATTTGGGAGGTTGAAAGAATGCCTACATAGTCTTCATCTGAAATACTAGAAGTGCCCCGCGGTTTCGTCCGCGTTATAGACTTCTTTTATTTTGTAAAAAAAAACCTTCCTGTCATAAAAGACAATCAAAGAAGTAAAAGCCAAATCGGTCCATATAGACCATATTGATTTTCAGACTTTTTTACCAACCCCTTGTAAAAACCCTGCAACTTGTAGAAGTACTTGTGTGAAATATCGAATAAAATGACTATCCAAACTTTGAACCCCGGCTACATCCCCTTAAAGAGTGAATTTTGAAAAATCTTTTCTTAGCGGATACCTACGTCGAAATAACTATCTGCATGCCAAATTACAGCGCAATCCGAAACAATATTGATTTCAGACTTTGTTATCCCACTTCACCCTTTTAGGGGTGGCAATTCGAAAAAGCCTGAAACACGTATTTACTTATTTATTTACTGAAGCACTTGTGTGAAGTTTCGAATAGAAAAAACGATCTAATCTTGTTTCTCCATACAAACTTTGAACCCCCATTTCATCCCCTAAAGGGGTGAATTTAGGAAAATCCTTTCCTTCCATTTTCTTAAGTACACCCTTACGTAGTAAGACAAATATACCCTCTAAATTTCAAGTCTCTACGACCAGCGGTTTAGGCTGTGCGATGTCTGTCAGTCAGTCAGCCAGTCAGTCAGTCAGTCAGTATGTTAGGACAATGATTCTTATAGTATTAGATTACCTATTAAATCTGACATACTGACTGACTTTTAGGACTTTCGCACGGTTGGTTATTCGTGGGCTGCTCCAAAGTAAGCTCACGGAGCAACAATTTTTTTGGGATATTGTTAGTTTGTATATTTGATTGAGAAGGAGTAAGGTCGCATGTAATATTTGTGAAAAATAATTAATAGTAGATAAATACTTAATAAAGTCAAGTTAAAGTCTCTTTCTAGTCGAGTTTCAGTCACCACCCAAGATATGCACTCAGCAAAGATTACCTAATTACAAATCCATTTTTACTCGCGTTAGTATACAGAAGTTTTAGACATCCTAAGCCATCTACGCCAATGTTGCCCTTAATATATCGGCTCGCCTTTATTTATTATCATTTAGTGAATAAAAAGTAAGTCACCAGCGCCTAAATATTCTGAAATGAGGCATTATTGGCGGGTGCCGCACCCCATTCTATAGACTAGATTATTGACAATTAAAAATTCATCACAATAATTTTGTAACATTTATGTAATATCTATTACCTAGCCTACTTAATCCATACCTTATACCTCCTATGCTATTGTAATTGTATATTATGAAAAGGGCCTCTTGATGTTGGCTACTGCTCCATTTAAAACCCAACAAAGACCTGGCTAGGCCCGTGAGTTAATACAATAATTTTATATTAAAAAGGTGTTAAAAATTGATAAATACGTGAGCATACATACTATAAATGTTCTAGCCAATGCAGCACTTGTAAAATTGTTTTTACAACATGGGTAAATGTCGGCAAGGCATTGATTGTATAACATAAATAGGAAAGCTCTCACAAGCGGAACGAATTTCTCATGGTGTTTTTGCCGCGTGTTCAAGATGCCGTGGTGTTGTAATTATAATTAGCGCTAGTTTCATGTCAATGTAAATAGGAAACGTCGCTTACTGTAGCGATCAATATTAAAAACTTTATTATAGTCAGCACATGATTCTGAATTACAACAATATTATGAATTACGTTTATTTAAACTCACATCGTAAGTGAAATCAATTAAGGAATCCGAATAATTCTATAATATCTATTGTATTTTGTTTGAATAACGTTTCTATTTATTTACGTTGTTAAAAAATCAAAGACTTTGATTCAGTTCTTAACAAACGATAATAGATAGACGTCATCGTTTACCAACAAACGAGCGTCGTGCTTGTCCTGAAAACGCATATCATAAATTTAGAATTAAAATAAAGTATGTGACCTTTAATCCGACTTCAAAATAAAATAAATATTATTGTATTGGATTCAATATTATTTTAAGATGTTAAATAAAAAATGTTTAGTTATTGGACCTTGACCTTCAAAGATACAATACTAAATTCACATACAAAGTTACGTTTCTAGTTAGTATGTATCGTCTCTGATACATTCCAATTAAAAATGTTAGATTGTACGCAAACTATTGTGAAAATATTTGGGATAAGATAAATTACGATAAGAAGTCGTTAGTATAGATATGTTCTAGGCAAGCGTGCTATTCATCTTAGACCATATCGTTACTTAACATACAGCAGGTGAGATAGTGGTCAATCGCCTGTTCAGCATTAGAAAATATGATAGTGAATAGTGAAGATGATAGTGAAGTGCGAAACTTAGACGGCCCGTTGGCGTAACCTTGACTTGTAAACGGGAGCTTGGTGGTTCAAAAATACTAGCTGGTTACCAATGGATTTTTCTATGTCTATTAATGGGTGCTCTACCATATATGGTAGAAGCATTATTGCAATGTTCTACCTGTCTTGCTATCAAACAGTATTTAACTTGCTATCATCAAGAAAGAAATCTGCCACCAAAACGGCTTGCGGTGTTCCGGCAGTACAGCCCTTGAAATACCAATCAAGGCCTAGCGTGTTCACCATCCTCGCTTACCACCAGGCGAGATAGTGGTCAAACCCTATACCCATAAAAAACAGTCATTAGCGAGCGAAAGCAGAAGACTCGTGAGGAATTCAATTCAATTCGACAGGAATCTCGGTTCTACAATGGCTCTTCGCCCGGTTTGGATAATTAATTTTTTTTAATCAAAATCAACTACACCACTTTTATTAACACAAAAATATGTCTTCCTTGTTTTATTAAAACCGCTCTACAGGTATTTCGAATATTATTAAATACATTTTACTTCAGCGTATCATTTACAAAATGGCAACTCCAAAAAACATCCGTAAACATAGTCTACGTAACGTACCTTCAAAATCTACCTACTGCCTATCGAAATATTAGTTACTAGCAGCCCGCCCCGGCTTCGCACAAGTATGCCTACATATGTTGCATCAGTTTTGTTGTATCAAGTATGAATTAACATTTTCAACAATCATCGTCATATTTCAAGTTTTCAACCAATTTACACGAAACCTTAACGAATTATACACCTAAACCTTCCTCATAAATCACTCTGCCTATTGTTGAGAATCGCATGACAATCCGCTTAGTAGCTTTTGAGTTTATTGCGAACAGACTGACTGGCAGACAGACGCGGTGAGGGACTATGTTTTAAAATATTTAGTGATATTTGACGGCCCTTTGGCGTAAAGGATAAATACTTGATTCTGACCCGAACGTCGTTATGTAACTAACCTTCAAATATCAATGTATTAAACTCTATTCATTTAATTAATTTAAGGTAAAGTAGTTAATAAGTATGAGAATAAACATAAGTAGAAATGTAAGTATATAATATAAGTATAAGTATTATTGAGTAAATAATTGATTTAAAGTAAAATGAAAGGTAATGGAAAGAATCCTGTAACTATAAAACAAATTCTTGTATTTAAATTTTTAAGAACGATTTGTAGAACTGAAAGGATGAAAGTATTAAATACTTTGTAATGAAATGTTTTTTGAAAATTGGAAGGATGGGAAGCTCCAGCCAACTCCCCCCATGCGTAAGCGTCTCCAATTTCTACGCTTCCCGGGATAGCTTTATTCAGTTCTATCCTTCTTTTATAGTGGACTACCCATTCTCTGTAGTTGCATTACGCAATGTGTTAATATGGTCTTTGCCATACATGAGAATGTTGTCATAACAACCTTATTAATGGACTTTGCCATTTAAATTGAAGATGTTGCTTTACTTTTAGCAATCTAAAAATAATGGCTTTTTCCAAAACGAAGATTGTTGTCATTGCAACCTGTAGTAATGGACTTTGCCTTTTTTGATTTAAATTGAAGATGAAGCTTTTCTTTTATAGTGGACTACTCACTCTCTGATGTTGCTTTACGCAATATGTTAATATGGTCTTTTCCCATACATGAGAATTTTGTCATAACAACCTGTAGTAATGGACTTTGCAATTTAAATTGAAGATAATGCTTTTCTTAGCAATCTTAAAATAATGGCTTTTGCCAAAACGAAGATTGTTGTAAATGCAACCTGTTGTAATGGACTTTGTCATTTAAATTGAAGATGTTGCTTTTCTTTGCAACTTAAAATAATTGCTTTTGCTAAATAAGAAATGTAGATTCGAAGATCTTTTGATAGTGAAAAATCATATAGATATGATATATTTGAATTCTCTTAATAATGAATCACCGTGAGGAAATGGTATATTAGAATTCTAGTAATAAGAAATACCGTATAGAAATGGTATATTAAAATTCTTTCATAAATATTCTTATTTATATATATATATACGAGTATATGTTTATATACTTTCTTTATAATCTGTGTTAAATATATATTTTATAATATACTTTTACAAAATACTTACTTACGTATATAACTTTATTAGATTAATTATAACTATAATGTATTAGAGATAATTTTAAAGTTATAATCATATATCAAAGTACATACATAATTCAAATAGTAAAATATTAGAGTAAAGCATTTCCCAATTTAACTAAACTTCTCTATAATTTTGTTAAAATAAATTTAATGATTGGATCTTATGTAAAACTTAAGGATTAATGCTTAATATCTCCATTGTCATAAAGAACTATTGATATAATTATAAACGTTAGCTTGGGTTACACAATATTATTATCTAGACACACTTACGGGCTTATCGATTAATAAGTGATATTCGAGATAACGCTGGTTTCGAATTCCATACAAGAGATACTAAGATTCATCCTCAAACCTTGTCACAAACTAACCTCAATTTGATTATGATAGTTCTTATAATGTCACATTTTCTAGATAATTTGGGTTCAATGTAAGATTCAAAAATCAGTGCACAATAACTCCATTGTCATAAAGAACCATAGATTTAATTCTAAACGTTACCTTGGGTCCCACAGTATTATTATCTAGGCACACTTACGAGCTTATCGAATAATAAGTGATATTCGAGATAACGCTGGTTTCGAATTCCTTACTGAAGATACTGCGACTAACTTCTCGAATCTCATAAAGATATCAAATTCGAATTTGTAATATTTAAATATGAATGCTCTATTCTAATACTGTAGTCTTTAACTGTCCATAATATAATAAAATACTAAAATAAACTGCTACTCCATCAAGATAAATAATAATCATAATTGACTGAAATGTTATATACATACAAACATCAATACATATACAGTCGTCCAAATGCAACTTTAACATACTATTATAAATATATCCACATAATTAAATATACGATTATAACTAAAACAGCATTTCATACTTCAAACCCCAACAGTAATCTAAGAAGGAAATTTAATGTCTGATAATGTTAAATTATTTTAATCGTTATTTTAAAAGAATCTTAACTTTTCCTTTACCAAGAAACCACACAAATTACAAATATTTATGATAAAATAATAATTAGTTCTAAGAGAACTACAATCCCTTTTCATATATATATAATATTTTTCAACTCATAAGAAAATAATATAGTTTATATTTTAAATTATTACTATAATTTCTTATGTGAATCTAAAAATAGATTAATTTAGAATAAAATAATTAAAGTAAAATGTAGCCATTTGAGAAATACGTTCACTATATAATTAAACATTAAATATTACCTTCTCCGCTACACATTCATTAAAAAAGAAAAATAAGTACAATGCTCTAGTGTCATGACTAGTATATCTAGAATTTTATAAGATAATTAATGAAGAGGAAATCTATGTTAACATTATATGTATGTTCAGGTAATGTATAACCTTCACATTCTAACATCTGTAAGAAATATTACTACCTACTTTATGTTAATTCTAAATAACATCATAATAAATCATCATCAGTACACCACCGGACGCAGGTCTTTCTATATCAACTAGTTTTCCTTTTCGCAACTACAAAGATTTTCAGCTCGTTTATTCATAAGATAATAATAGTTTGTATTTTAAATTATTACTATAATTTCTTATGTAAATCCAAGAATAGGTAAAATTAAAATAAGGTAATTAAAGTAAAATGTAGCCACCTGAGAAATACATTCACTATATAAAGAAACATTAAATATTATCTTCACTGCTATGCGTTCATAAAAACAGTTAAACTAGGTACAATAATCTAGTGGCTTGGCTAGTAAACCTAGAATTTCATTAAATTATTTAGAAAAATAGTGAAGAAACATCTGTGTAAAAAAAATCATATTTATGTTCAGGTAATGAATAACCTTCACATTCTAACTTCTGTACTAACTAATTTATGTTAATTCTTAAATAACCTCATAATCATCTGGTGACAATACACCGCCAGACGCAGGCCCTTCCCAATTCTAAAATATCGATCGAGAAATCGAAGGCTTCAAGTTATATAGAAAGGTAGTCTGAACCTAATCGAAATCAAATATACTATTGACTCCAACATTAGTAATGAAACTGTTCGAAAGTTTCATATTTATTCCAATTATAATCAATAATTTCCTTTAAAGTCAAATATTATCAAACCAATATCATTAAATTTTTGTCAAATACCGTCAAGAACTTTGTTTAATGCGACTTTTTGAATCTTGATGATCTGCTTGATCATTTCTAAAAATCATCGCATAAATCATCAAATACTTTTATACTTTGCACCGTTCTCGAGTATATATAAATACATGTTTTCTGAAGTATATCTCAAATATGACAGTGAGATTGTCACACCATGTTACAAAGTCAATATAAGAAAACATATACTTAACTGCTTCCAACATTCCACACAACGTACATATAATAATTATCAACTTTGTATTACAATTGCCAAATTATTTGCACATCTACCTGTTCGCTGTTACTTTACGATCACGTCCAGACCGATTTAGATGAATTGTTGCACAACGATAGGTAATATAATAGAATAGAACATTCCTAAATGCAAGTAAAGCCACAGGGCGTAGCTTGCTTTCTTATAAGTTTATTACAAACCAAATCTTAATTCAGTATAAATGTTAGATATATGATTGTATGATCAGTGTTGATCTGTAACATGAAGTTATTAATAAACAAATTATATATTTTTTTATTTAATACCTAGTTGTATACTGAAATTCAACTTATTATTCTACATACAATTGACTAATTTAATGTTTAACTATTGATAAATTTAGATTTCAAAATAATAAACGACAAACAGATTTCAACGACATTTGATGAAAATATTAAGATCAGATTCAACTATATTTGACAAGTCTCAGAATATCACCAGATACATTACCTTGCACAGAGATTTTCAAACTCTGTCTCTCTGTCTTAATTGAGCCCAGAGAAGCACAGTATAAGTAATCCAAATATTAAATCTGTAAATAAAATATTTTCCAAAGACCAATGGGTATCTATAGATCTGTTAAGTTGTGTTCTACCTTAGTTTCTTGCGTTATATATCATCAGACACATTCCGCCACACACCATCATTACCAGCCTATCTCGGTCCACTGCTGGAGACAGGCCTCACCCACGGCATCGGCTCCACGACAGACGCAATCAACCCACTGCTACTTCCACCATAATAATATAATAATAAGATAAGACGATAACACCAGTAACAAAACTGGTCTTAAATTTGTACAATCTTGACAGAACTTTTCTAACAAAATAATACTTCCTGGAAGAAAAATCGGTACTCCATCCCACTTTGCGGCTATCTTCTATTCTTTTTTATCGAATAACACCCTCTATTCCCTTTAATTTCACTGGATTTATCCCTTTTTTTTTAACCTTTTAGTTTTTCAAATTGTTAAATTTTCAGTCCCCCCATACTTTGTGTTGCCACCCTGCTCTCCCATAAAATTCCCGATAACCATCTAACATATTCGCCACACAAAAGTAACATTATGACAAGAAAAATAACGTATTTAAAAATTTTCGTATTGCAACTAATACAATATAGACAATTTATTAATATTTCGTTTAAGATAAAACAACTTGATCTTGCATTACAGTATGTATGATTGAGCTATGCATCTGAGCCTCTTACAGTTTGCATCGATTTCTCTCGGCTCCTTCTGTTTACTTATTCTAACAGTGCGATGGATTATATCACATATTTTTGGATTATATCATTTATTTTATATTTCTGTTGCTGCTAACCATAAATACTAAATAAATAAACTGGCCAAGTGCAAGTCGGACTCGCACTCGTAGGGTTCCGTACCACACTACAGTATTTTATAAGATCGAGCAAAAAATAAGTAATAAATATTATAATTTTTTGCCAGCAAAAATAATAATTAAAAACATTTTATTTCTTATAACGCCATTCAACGTCTAACAAAGGTGTTAGGGATCGACATTTCAATATAACGCCATCTATGGGACGTTTACCTAACTAAGCGTTCATAGATGGCGTGAAATGCCGAAAAAAACACGTTTCTTGTATGGGGACCCTCTATTATTTTAAACTTTATTTTGTTTTTAGTATTTGTTGTTATAGCGGCAACAGAAATACATCATCTGTGAAAATTTCAACTGTCTAACTATCACGGTTCATGATATAGAGCCTGGTGACAGACGGACAGACAGACAGACAGACAGACAGACGGACAGCGGAATCTTAGTAATAGGGTCCCGTTTTACCCTTTGGGTACGGAACCCTAAAATCAGAATTAAATAAATTTAAGGGGGCTCCCGTACTCTCTATACAATAGACATGATTTTTTGCCGTTTTTTAAAATAATGGTTCGGAACCCTTCGTGCGCGAGTACGACTCGCACTTGGCCGGTTTTTTTCTAGTTGATGGCGCTATGAAATTGACTTTCATAGGTCTGATCAATTCGAAATTCGGTGGGCATCCTATTCTTCAACGATATGAAATAACGAACATTAAATTGCTGCTGTGGGAGGTCTCCTGGAATCTGCAGAATACTCAACTCCTCACCAACTTTTAGCTAAAAATGATAAGATGATATGAAAGGTAAGATGTCGTGTTTGGGCTGAGTGGAATGTTTTTAATGAAAAGATAATATATCAATGCATACATAGATCAGCCGGGGTTGTTTTGAATTTCAGTATTATATACAATAGATAATTATTTTTTTAACAATATATCACACTATATTGACATCAAATTGATTTATATCGGTGGGGATCTACAGAATAGCCAAGCAATAATGTTTACTAAGTAAATATTGCGTAATCTGTGGTTTCGCTGCGAACATTTTAAATCTGTGATATCTTTTTAAGTTTTCATTGAAATTATATACTGTAAAGGAGACTTTTAATCCATAATATGTGGGCAAGGTAAATAACGTAATTATTTGGATAAGGATTAATATACTATATATTAGAAAATTGGCCTTGGAAGTTATGTAAAGTTTTTTATTAAAAAAATTAAAGATTGAATGGTTTACTGTGGGTCAACCTTAAGAGATAGACATAAGCTGTCGCGGACTTTTTTGTAGGTCTTATTAAGATATACAACTCTTTCCTAGATACCATTCTTCCATCTATTTTCGATTGAGCAGCGTTAGTAAAAAACGTGTTTTCTCGACCGTTTTATTGTCGACTTAGGTTGCCAAATAGGAGACCTATTTGTATTGTCTGAGGTACGTATGTATCTAAGATTTCAACGCAATAATATATAGCCTATATTCATTCCAAAAGTCCATTCTATATATTAGTAAAAAAAATATTAAAATCAGTCCAGTAGTTTTTGAGCCAAATCAATACAAACATACAAAAATACAAATGTTCTCTCTTTATAATATTATTAAGAGTATAGATTAAATTATCTTTGATCCTATTATAACTTGATGTCAATCTATCAAAATAATTCGATATTGAGCCTCTATGCGAGTCGCACAACAGGCCACGGAGTAAGAGTAGCTCAGAACAGAGATGAGTGGTGTGAGAGGGAGGAGGTTTATGACCTGCAGTGGGCGAAAATGAGTTGCATGATGATGACGTAGAATAGAAATAGAATAGAAAACACTTTATTGAACACCATTAAAAAGAAACAGTACATTAAAATAAATGAAACAATAGTGTAACAATAGGCGGTCTTATCGCTAAGAGCTATCTTTTCCAGACAATCTCCTGATGGAGAAACAATTAAAGTGATATGGCGGTGTAATACTTGCAAAAAAATTTAGAATAACATGTCTTCTAAACTCAATAGATCATCTTTAGTAGTTCAGTGCATAAACAGCTTGATAGTGCGGTATTCGGCAAATTAGGTACTTGGCCAGCCGAGGTGATGTGCGCGGCATTCTGTTAAGTAGGACACTTGGCCACGGCAACCAAGATAATAGCGGAGACAAGTTTCTCTAGTATTATATAGAAATGCTTGTGATGGGAATCTATGAACTGTTTAAAGGTTAGTTCACCACCATAATTATAATTTTTTCCCGCGTAAAAATGATCCAAATTCCAAAAAAACATCAAAATCAGTTAGAACAAGGTCTGTTGAGTATGGGTGAGTGTTTTCAATTGTAACACTTGTAACTCCTGTTCAGTTTACATACACTGCCACGCCACGTAGCTCAATCACACGCGTTCTACTATTCTCATTGTAATTTTTAACTATTTATCCTAATTACTTAATGTGAAACACAAAGCTTAACTACTTAACATACCAAAGGCGATAAAATTATTGATTTGGATAAGGATGATTATACTAGATTTCACATAAAAGATAGATAGTCTACATGCTATTGCAGACTTTTTTTTAGAACTTTGTAAGACAAATAATTCCATTATACATTATTTTCGTGTAACGTTAACGGTTTATACAGTGCACGCCAAAATATCTCAGGCGACAAAATCCTGGCGTCTGAGATATTTTGGCGTGCACTGAACTTGATAATTATGTTTATATTTCTGCTAGTCTACGCAATATATTTATATATAATATATGTGCCTATGTGATATTTTAATGTAGAAGCTATAGAAATTGGAAAGTGTTAGAAAAATCCGTTAATTATATTTTGCGTGAAGGAGTAATAATCAAACATCCATTCACCCCTGCATCCTTACAAACTTTCGCATTTATAATACTTATTAGCAGGATAGGCAGGCTAGCTTTTGACCACAAGAAATTAGCATCTCTCTGCAGCCTCTCGCCTTCAAACTTGTTGTCGTTGTTGAGTTACTCAGCTTTCCTCCTAACGACCTCCAGCATTTCCAGTTAGTATTTGGTAGAACCATCACAGAGTACGTCATAGCAAGATTGCAAAAAGTAAGGTTAATGCCTTTCGCTGGAAACATTTTTTTTAACCATTTAGCCATATACCACTTTTCAAGTTTTAGTTACAGCAAAAGAATCGGCATCATTTGACTACATAACAGTAATATTCGATAATTATTTTAATTTTTATTGCTATCAAAATCCGCATAACTTAATAACGGTGCGTTAATCAACGTGTCAGTTGAGGAATAACAAGCGTTAAATAATGCAATTAAAATGTTGTAAAACGTCGAGGGGCGTTTCCGTGCTAATAACAACATAATAGACGGTTTTTGATAGCAGCGGAGACATGGACAAAGAAGACTATAAGTAAGTCAGTTGTTAAGGTTTTAGCGTCAACATTATAAAATCGAATGCTTATATTGTTATTTCCGGTTCAAATAAATAGCATTCTATAATTAAAAGCGACAAACATTACAGGTCTGAATTTTAAAGTCAAATCTTCGATCAAGAATCTATAGATATAAGGTCGACGCAAAAAGGACAATTAGGACAATTAAGTACCTTCTTTTCGTAGATTCGTTACCAGATAAAACTTTAGACTCTTGAATGTAACAATTTAATGATTTATTATTTGAGTTGACCGAACCATTGACATTCAGAAAATGCGGGTATTTAAAAGTTGCTATAAAGGTTTAGGGCCAGTTTCACCGGTTCCTGATAGCGCTAATAAGAAGAAATCTGACATATTTTTCACAGCTCTTATATGGCGTTGTGTCAGTATCTACCGAATTATCAGGAACCGGTGAAACTATACTAAACTAACTAAAGAACTATTTTAAAGAATTTATACTTAAATCTGAAACATTTATATAATTAATATTATATAATATACATTTATTTTATTAATACAAGAAAGGTAGAAATGATTATTTTAAATCAACAACACCAAGTAACTCTTTTAATATATATTATATTGTTTAGTAAACTACGCGAACATAAGTACTGGTCCGGTATTTTAGGAGAGGCAGGTGTGATCTCAAACAAGGCAGCGGTTGCTATCCGATAGATATCTCACACCTTAATCACTTACGTCGGCAAAACTCTGTAATGATACCTACTAAATAAACACGAACATAGTTTATATTTATAACGCATTTTTTGTCTACTTTAAGGGTTACATATTTGAAAGTTAAAAGATCCACTGATAAAATATTGATGTTCAAAATATCAAAAATCAACTGCATTAAAATATCGTAAAATTGTTACTAAGCATAAAATGTCTAAGATTGAAATACAGAGTGTTTAATAATATCGAATGATTAAAAATTTCGATAATCACTATATCGAAGATCAAAATGTCAACATTTATTACATTGAAGTTCATAATACCTACGAGTACTAGTTAAAATATCGAAAAAAAATGTATATAGGTACAGTGCAACATAAAAGAGTAAAAATGTAATAATTATTTAAGAACTAGCTAGTCACTCTTCACTCTCTCAACAGGCAACACCAAAAAAATAGTATTTATTGCGCGACTACTGATTTTGATACCTGTTTTCACTCATTGAATAATGCAAGTAAGAAATAAGCATTTAAATAAATAAAGAAGAATTTGTACAGAAATAATATGTATATATTATAAAATGTATATAGATATTTATAGATAAACATTAATGTCTTGCAAATCTTATATTTGCAAAAATAATACAAGTATCAAAAATGTTGCTTTCTAACTAACTGTGTTGCTACATACAAGATACAAAAGCAATAGTGGCGTGGCATTTACTGTCAACGCTTTTATGTCGCACTGTAGTACTAGAGAAAAAAACGTTAGTAGATGCTTTGACTTTGACTTTGACTTGCACTAGTAGGGTTCCGTAACACAATAGAGGATTTTATAACTATCATTTTTTTCAAAACTAACTCTGTTTTCATAGTGTTTGTATGAAAAACTTAATTATATTTGCGGTTTTGAAAATGTGCTAAATCTCAAAAAATGCTGACCAATTTTTTCAAACAAATTTTTTTGTAAGTGTTTACTGAGATCTACTAAATATATATTTTTTAGATTTTTGTCTCTCTTATTTTAAAAGTTAGAAGGACACACACACACACATTTTACTACCTACTTAGAAGTATCTTATCTTTCAATTTTCGATCTTACAGACTTCGAGAAAACGTGGTTTTTGGAACATCAATGACATTTTTAAAGACCTATAGGTAGACGTATAGGTTTGATGAAAAAAAATTATTTAATACGTCAATATATTTATTTTGTTAAACCTCCAAAATTGGGTAATTTTCCAAAAATTGCCAAATTCCAAATATGTTGTGTTGTAAAATTTTTCGGCCATACTTTTGTCGTATAAATATGTCGCATTTTAGCGCCTTATCTGCTTCTGCCGGGTATACGTTGATTTACCAATAACCCTGTGAATTGGACATATAAATATATGTATATCTAGACAGAATTGATTACGTTTTTAGTTAGAAACATACTTACAATAGTTTCCCCATCTAGGTTATGCAATATTAAAATAATCGAAGTAGTTTGTGAAAACTGTTTACCAACCGAGAACTTCTCAGTGGCATTAAAATTAACCTCATCCAGATTTCGTCGGCAATTAGGAGTGACGTTTCGCTCGTGACTAAAATGACTTGAACAAACAAACCCTCTTAAGGCCTTAAAAGGACTTCATGCTAGCGTCCCTTTCATAGATTTACGATGTCAGCAATTCGAGATCTGTGATCCTATTATAGAATTCAGTTGTCTCAAACATTTGCAGCTAAAAACTATGCGTCCCTTTAATAAATTTTCCGCAAAAACCTCTGCGGTTATGACGAAAGTGGCTATTGCAATTAGTTACTTTATAAATTTTTTAAAGTGTAGCGATTATTTTAAGAGTTTTGTATTATAATGAAATGTTTGTAAGCTTTTCCGGCAATATTTAGAACACTGACGTATCAGCAATAGTTAATTACAATAGCTAAGTACAGTACCTAACTTTGTCTTACATCTTTATTGGGTGACATTGTATTGATACCGGGCCGGGTAAGAGACCTTTGACCACACAATAATAAACTTCTTGTTCAATCTGTCTTATGTTTATAGAAGGATATATACGCTTGCGTTTATTAGTTTATTATATTCATGAATTTGTACACAGTAACGTCTAAATTAATTTTAAGTGGTTTGTTCTTTTTCACAATGACTAAGGGAAAATTAAATAAGTGTGTATAAAACTCAAATGAGTCTTAATGTCCCATAAGTGAGATAGTCGCGCCACAAGCCATAGTCGGCGGTAGCCCGTTAGTCGATGCGGACGGTCGTCAACCGATCGCGGCGTGACCAGTGTTACAACCATACCCGACACTTCCGTTCTCTACACACATAATTACAAACGGAAAATTCAACTACACCATACAAAACACAGTAGACGAATTTCGTCGAATTCGTTCAAGCAGCTATCACTCGGTAGCTGGATGCGAGATTAACGATGCGGCTCACGTACCAATCTATTTGGCCCCGACCCGATATTGTGCACACAAAGTAACGATTACTCATGCCTGCCGAAGTTTATTTACGACAGGAAGAAATTGCGATTGTATTATTTTAATGCTTAGAACTTCCCAGTGCGCGGCGCCGGCAGATATTTTCTGATATGTTTATATTTTTCATGCTAGTATACTAATAAGCGTACATAAAAGATATATCGAACAAAAAATATTATTATCTTAACTTGGAGAACAAAGTTTTTGTCAAATCTAATACATTACAGATAAATAATAGGGCAAAAGGTGAACCATAACGTAACACATTCTCATGTGTGGTTTTTTAATTAATAATATCTAAACATCCTCAGAGACTGGTTCTGCTTTTAATATACCTACTATACTTTTTTTTAAAGGTCATGTAAATTAAGCTGAAACTCTACTTTAATATACTGTGTTTGTAAACCCAGTGACTTACGGAGTTTTTATTTCTCCGCGATACTACCAATAATGTGTGATGTATTATTACAACATTAAGTTATCATTCGTTATAAAGATTGTATGAATGTAAATTCAATGATAGTTCAGCGCAGATAACGAATTTGAGTAGTAAAATAATTTGTAGAACGTGTGGTGTTCCTATTAGTACCTAAATAAATAAAATCGATCGAGCGCCAGTTAGGTTCGATAATTCGATACATCGCGTTGTCAGAAGCGATCGCATGGACTATTATGAATCATCGTCGGCACGATATAGAATGCGCATTGATAAATAAGAGTCAATCAAACACGTACCCTCACGTTTTGTGTGGCCGGTTCTTTCCGGACATGATGTCATCGATCCACACTTGCGCAGCGCAGGCGGCTTGTACTGACACGGTGCCTACTCCGGCTTTAGCTATAGCACACAGTTAATCGTGGATACGTGTACAGACAACGATTTACAGCACAAAGTGCCAGTCCTCCTGTGTATTACCGATCTATGAAACAATAAAAAGTACGCGCGAGGGCATATAAATGAGCAGTGGCGTATGCAGGCGACGCCGCGCGTGCCATTAGTACGCCGCACTGGGTTCGGAGTAATTGACCGACGAGCTAATTTCATTCTATACGCATTGGACGCTTCCTCTTTCCTTTTTCCTATCGGTCAGCAGCGGCCACGAGGCGGGCTACGTAACTGAGTACTTACTGATGAGTATCAGCTTTGATCCTTTATTCATTAGGATTTGTATTTATATTATACTTTTACTGTATGGTAAGTGTCAAAGATGTACAATTATTATGATAACGGCTGCTTATAAACTTCAAGCAGAATGTTATACATACAACTAAACTTTTTTTCTATTAAGCAGTTCGCATGTTTTTCTAAAAATCTAAGTTTTAGTTCAAGGAAATTGCTAAAACCCAAAACATGTGTTATCAACCTTACGTCAGGCTTACAATACGTTGTAAGAGATTTAACGTGGTAAGTAGGTATTTTACTTTTTTAGGTGAGGTTCTAATTGAACTTAATTCGTGTAATACTGATGTTTCATTCAGATGGTTTATACATTTTTGTAATTGTCTTATTTACAAGAGCTAAGCGACGCTGGTTATTATATTAAAACATTAGTAGCTAAATAGGTACTAACTAAGGTATATTATTTTTTATATAGTATCCATAAGACAGTCACTAATACTTTCTCTAGCTTTTGCGCTTTACGCATCGTCATCTATTCGTCCGTTTGTGCTAACATACCAAACTGATTTGGGAATAATTCAAATTCAGTAAACATTTTTACAGAAATAGCGTAGCAGTAAAATTATTGATCACTCGATGTCCGAGTATGACTGGCACGAAGAAAAAGTCAAGTGCTTGTCGAACTTTTTAAATTTTATTGACATTATGTTTAAACAAAAATTTATCCTCAACGAATACTTGCGTATCGACGTACTATAAAGATAATAATATTACTTTTGTGTGCCGTAACTCTATGATATTAGCAGTATAGTTAGTCACAGTAGATGCAATTTGCGGTTCCTTGATCGATTTTAGTACCACACGCACGACCACGGTCTCCATGTTAAACTACATGTTAGTGTACGTATGTAGTATGCTGGTTGTATATCCAACGTAGCTAGATAACGACGCATGTTTTGGCTTAGTTTGTATGTATTGTGTGCAATAATATTATAGACATAGGTACAAGTGCGTACAGATTAACCATTCATTCATTTTATTAGCTATTTAGATTGCCGATAATCATTTACAATAAGGAGCATAAATGTTTCAATTACTAAATAAATAAAGTAATAGGATATAATAACTTTTCATGTGAAACCCTGAAACGGTTAATATCCAATTATTTAATCAAGCAGGATTCAGAAACGATAGCTCCAAAATCATTGCCAGTTGTACAAATACGCTTACAAATTGACCGATGACTATGACGGAACGGTTAGGTTGCGCAATTGAAAGCTTGTCAGTAATATTGAGAAACAATGCTCACCTACCGCATGAAATTCAATGTTCACATCGATATCAATATGTCAGTAATAAAATGAGACGTGACCTTAGATAACAGTTGAACCGTGATCGCGACACTTAATTTTCACTACTTTATACGCTCTACATAGGACAACTTGTGAGGTCTGACGAGAGACTATCGGCCTGTCAGTGGCGCCAGGCTACGCAACACAGGGACAAAATGCTAACATAATTACGCTGTAATATTACTACTACTCGTCCGATGATTGACGTTTGATAAATAAATAGCATCAGTTGACATCTTTCCAGTGAGAGCTGTGAGATAAGTCTTTGGGAGGTCCTTGTGTAGATAGTGTGTCTACTACTTCGTGTGTTGATGTTTGATGACTTTTATCATTAGGTAACAATATTAAAACAAGATTCGCTTTAGACCCTTGATTATAACTACATGATATAATGCATTCTGTGTTATAAGATAGATTTAACTAATGTTTGGGTTGTGGAATTGAAAAAGAACTAACAGATAAAACAACCACGTCCATATTTTTATAAAATTCGTGTACTGAATAAAAAAAAATCTATCTTACCATTTTACTATATTAACTGCATTAATAATCAATATTACGACCATTCACATTGGTATCTGATAAGTAGGTACATAACACATGTTTTTAAAGTAAATAATTGTTTTTCTTTGTCTTAAATTACTTTCCACAATATCATTTAACGTTATTTCATATCTTGTTTCACATAAAAACGAGTATGATTTGTGTATGAATTCATTAAATTGTTTTTCAAGTTATCTTTTAAGACGTCACAGGGTCAACGTTAATAGCAAACCAGTAAATAATTTGCCCCTGATAAAGCAATTATTACTTACTGTCTTGTTGTAAACTTGTTTGCTGTAGTAAAGAGTAGTTAATTGAAAGAACATTGGGGAGAATTCTTGGCTGTTATAAGCAAACAAAATTGTTGTTTAGTATGCATAAATCACAAGAAGAGCCGAAGATCGGACTCAGCGGCGCATCTTGGGTGACGCCTACGTCCAGCGGTGGACTGATAGCGGCTTATAATGATGATGCATAAATCTGTGGTATAAAATATAAGTATTGTTTCTTAATTTATCGGCTTAAGGCATGCATCGTCTGTATGTCAGCTAGTGTAAGAGAATTCCGGGAGAGTTGCACAGGTGGGAGACATGACCCATATCGAATATATCATTCAACATTTTTTGGTACCTGTTTTGCTGTGCTTCCATTGAACACTCTCTGGGAGCACTAGACGTGAGCGCAACCTTATTGGCAGCAATTAGTCTCTTTCAAATTTGACCAAAAAATCTTGCTTTTGTCGTTAAAAAGTGAAAAAAATACTTATTTTGATATTTGTTTGACATTCTGGTGAATAAAATGTATGTCATATTGTATAGGGCAATTCTATATGCGAGGAATTTAACAACTTTTTTTCGACGATTGGTTCTACTCTTGCTAACGATATTCTGGCTCTAAGAACAAATACAGGCAACTTATTACAAAATTCCATTCATACTTTTACACAACACCCCAATGACCTACTTAACTTCTCAAATACTATCGCACAACACTCCAATGCCCAACTTAACTCCTCACATACGATCACACAACACTCCAATGACCAACATAACTCCTCACATACTATCGCACAACACTCCAATGACCAACTTAACTCCTCACATACTATCACACAACACTCCAATAACCAACATAATTCCTCACATACCATCGCACAACACTCCAATGACCAACCTTACTCCTCACATACTACCACGCAACACTCCAATGCTCAACTTAACTCCTCACAAACTATCACACGACACTCTAATGAGCAACTTAACACCTCACACCCCAATAAACGACATACAAATGAAAAGCTTTTTGCTTTTACCACATGTTAACGAGATGAAATCTCTAAAATTATAAAAGGACTTCACCAAAACTGTAGCACTGGGGTAGACGGTATTAGTACTAAAGCACTGAAATGTATAGGCGACTTGATATTGACTAAAGTAACAGAGTGTATTAACAACCACCTACTTGAGGGAAATTTTCCTGACGAACTGAAAGTCGCAAAAGTTAGTCCCATTTACAAAGCAGGCACGAAAACGGATCCTAATAACTATCGTCCCATTTCAGTTTTACCTGTGTTTTCAAAAGTTTTTGAAAGGGTTCTTTATACGCGTCTGGACATATACTTAACATCTATCAAATTTCTGTTTAAACACCAATATGGATTCCGATCTCAGTCAAACACTTTATCAGCAGTAGCTGATTTAACTACAGAAATTAAGAGTAATATTGACAAAAGGAAGATAGCACTAGGTATTTTCATTGATTTAAAAAAAGCGTTTGACACAGTCAGCCACAGTCTATTACTACAAAAATTAAACGACATAGGTATATCTGGGAAAGCGCTAAAAATCTTTGAATCTTGTCTGTCAAATAGATCTCAAATTGTGAAGATTGCTATCAATCAAAGTTCTCCATATTCCATAACTTATGGAGTACCGCAGGGGTCTATACTTGGACCCCTGTTGTTTCTTATTTACATAAATTCAATACATACAATTAACTTGCACGGAAAGATTTCTATGTATGCTGATGACACGTGTCTTTTCTATTTTGGTACATCAATAATTGAAATGGTGAACCAAGCACAGGAAGATTTAAATACCCTTACAGGATGGTTTCAAAATAATCTTCTCACCATCAATGCTTCCAAAACCTGCTACATCATATCCAAAGCAAAAAACAAAAAAATTTCATCCTTTCCACCTCTCAAAATTGGTCAGACAATACTGCAACAAAAACAGTCTGAAAAGTACCTTGGACTACGGTTAGATTCTTATTTAAATTGGAACATACAAATAGATCACATTCACAATAAACTCACATCCCTTTTAGGCTCACTACGTAGTATAATTCGGTGTCTACTGCGTCAGGTACGGCAAACAATATATAACTCCTTAGTAAAACCACATATCTTATATCTAATTGAAATCTGGGGAAGTGCCCCCAAAACCAATCTAAAAGACCTACAAATTGCGCAAAATAAGTTAGTTAAAATGCTTTTCTACTATGATTATCTAACACCTACTATAAAAATATATAAAGAAACTAAACTAATGAATATCAAACAACTCTATAACTATTGCACTTGTATACTTATACGTAAAATCCTTAACAAAACAATACATACACACATTACAGTCACTAAAATTCATCAAACCCATAATCGAACCAGTCGTAGAAAGGACCATATTATACTACTGAGCACCCGTACTGTCTACGGTGAAAGAACAATAACCCATGCAGGGGTTCAAATTTATAATAAATTACCAAAAGAAGTTAAAAATGCAGCGTCGTTTAACATCTTCAAACGTAAATTGAAATGTCACATACTAAATGATATTACTCTACTAACTCCATTAATGTTACCCTTCTGCTAACTTGTTGCACTGTGGCACGGTTACGTCTTCTTATTTAGATATTGTCACTCAATTGTGGGTAGTTCAACATAATTTTTTCTGATTACCTACTATAAAATATGTCCATAGTAACTACATATATATACAATTTTAGAATTAAGCGACCTACTTTAAATTACAATTACATTTAAGTTACTTATAATTATAATAACTTATAATTATAACTTAGTTATAATTAAGTGAAATGTTTTGTCGAAGTACTTATAATTATTACCATTTAAGAATAGTCTAGTTCTCATATAAGTGAAATGTATATTTCTTAATGAGAAATAAAGAATCTTTAACCACAAGTAGCTTCGTGTACCTGTACCTTCAACTTTACTGAAACTGAATGATAAAGTGAGGAAGGTATAGATAGGGAGATTTGAACCATACGATGAGAGGGAGATATGACCAGGGGCCTTATTCAGTATGACCAATGAGATAACGCGTTCCTTAACGCGTCACGTTACGTTATTGAAAAATTGTATTCTGTATGCCACACGATAGGTAAATTATACAAAACGCGCGCGTTACACGTCCTCATATGTCACGATATTTTGACAGCTAAAAACGCGCTCATAACCTTACCCTACCGCGTTTTAATTGGCATATAGAATACCATAACGCGGAGATAACGTAACACGGCACGGTAAGACTTTAAAATGGTCATACTGAATAAGGCCCCTGTGGTTCATATCTCCCTTTAATGTTTAATTTATATTTCTTTATTTACTTTAGGGTACTAAAATAACGTATAAATATAAAATAAAAAACCGGTCAAGTCGAGTTGGACTCGCCCACCGAGGCTTCCGTACAAACTTCTCAGACTAGGTTAATGGACAAACTGAACTTTGTAGTTCGATCCATAGAAAATGTATTGCACCAACTACAAATAATAAGTTTGTAATAGTAAATTAACATTTATTTTTGTTATTAATTTACATATTTACGGTTTTCAGATTTGTTCCTTTATAAGTGCTTCAAGACATTGCTGCTTGCTGATATCATGATTCTAGGTCAACGGGCAGTACCCTATAGGTGTTCGACCTAAAACATATAGGGTACTTCCGGTCGACCTATAACTGTCAATTTTTGGTTAAAAGCAAGATCTTACAGCACAAGTAAAGGAAACATATAAAAAAATAATAAAAGTTGAAAATTATGGTAAATTTTGGTACTTTCAAGTTTCGCGGAAATCTAAATTTGTCCATATCTTTTTATCGTGTTGACTCAGGACCTTGATTTATATACACCTAATAGGAACTATAGACCTCAGTAACTAGTGCAAGGTCCATCCGTTTCTGAAAAAACCGGTGATGACAGACGGACAAGCAAGTGATCTTATAAGGGTTCCTTTTTTAGGTCTAGGTACGGCACACCCTAAAAAGAATGCTCTACCCGAAAAAATCATTTCAATTAATTCCATCTGTACGTCTTTCCGATCGTACGTCAGTCCGTCTGTCCACCTTTTGTAAGGCTGTATCTCCTTAACCGTAATAGGTAGATACTATAATTCGATGGTAAATACTTAAACTCTCACAAGGTATGTAAAGTTTGTTCACTATAACAACAAATACTAAAATCAGAATAAAGTTATAAATACAAGAAACCTGTTTATTTAAGGCGTTTTATGCTCGATCTTTCAAACCGTAATAGATAAAGACTTGAAATTTGCTCATAGTGTAAAAACTAAATTAAATTAAAAATTAAAAGGAGTAAAACTTATTTTCCCGGCAAATTTGGTCAATCGGAACCCTACGTGTGCGAGTCCAACTCGTACTTGGCCAGTTTATTTGGATACGTTTCGACCACTTCGCAGCATTCGTGGTCACAGGGATACCAGACGACATCATCTGTAACTTATTCTCCTTGCGACCACGAGATGCTACAGAGTGTTAGAAATGTCAGATATAAAAATATTTGAAATATACGCAATAAAATCCGTTAAATTTGTTTTATTCAAGTTATAGTTTGGTTTAAAATATAAATAAAACTGTTATACTGTTTGAAATTATAAAATTAACACATATAATCTATAATAATCTATTTATTAGTAGAACAACTTTTAAAAAGTATATTTTCAATTCTCCCTCGCCCTCTGGTTAACTCTCCCGTCCATTGGGGAGAATTAGAATTAGAATTAAGAAACTTAACCTCAGTTTTTATAAATGTATGCACACACCTCAGTTGAAGTTATAGTTTGGAATGTGGTTATTGGACGCTTCTAGTTAAAATGTAAGTAGATGCGAATATTAGATATGAATCGCTGTGACTAAGATACGTAATTTTACATATACTGGTATTTAAAAAAAAGTGGTTCATCTTTCCCAGACTCGGGGCTAAGTATTTATTTTATATAGCGTTTTGAAATACAAACCTTTATTTAATAAGTATCACCCGGGATCTTTGAAAGAAAAATGTGTATATATTATGACAAAGACTGAAAGATCATGAAAGATTAAAGGATTTATTGCGTCTAAGGTAGAGGCAATAAATCCTTTAAATAGACACAGAAAAAGTAAAATGTACCCATAAATTATTGTCTAATTTAAGGTACGGACACACCACAGCGTCCTGCATCCGCGATCTAGGCGGCGATCAGATAGCGCATTAGTATTTGTACCGACTGGTTAACACCACACACGACCAGAAAATAATTGAAAATTACTGAGATCTCGTCTGCAGGACGCAGGACGCCACGGTGTGGCCCATACCTTTAGGCAATCTACATAAGCAGCGCTCAGAAGCCATGGGCATCACCATGAGGCGCCGAACAAATCTAATTATAGATACCTAATTATTTCTCATTGCCCTAATTAATTTTTCTATTTACTTTGATAACTATGAGTATAATAATTTATTTTTAAACCTAGTTAAAAGCCCACTTTACCCAAGTGCAACCCGCACTTGTTTGGTTATTTATATAATAAGGAAGTAGCTTTACTTTGATTATACATTACACAAGAGCGACAAGCTTTTTTACTTCTTTCAAATAAAATATGTTATATGAAACAATTTCATAAATGTCACCCCCTTAAAACAAAAACAAAGATGGCGCAACTAACGAAGCACCACCGGTGGTGGCTTTTCGCTTCGTTTGTCACGTAACATGCGCCGCCCAAGCCCGTAGATAACACACCCTTCATTTTAACTTATTTCACGATTGGCTCTTATTATTTTGTGATACAAATACGAGTACGTTTCATCGTCGCACAGAATTTTGGATATCCCTCACTCCGAATGAATTAATGTTCAGAAGTACAACATGGCAGTCATCACCACAGTTTTTCATGTTAGGGGATTTTTGTGCATAAAACTGACCAATTAGTCGTTGGATAGCATGTTCGGGTGGCAGCTATCGACTAACATATAGCGCGTGCGGTTGGCCGTAATAGCGCGTTGTCGACTCATAATGTGTTTTTGGCGTGCCGCGCCTCGCCACCCCTATCTACCCACCAATATTTAGAACCTAGTTCCTTTTAAAGCTTCGTCCATAACCCGAGATTGGTTGTTGCGTGCACCCATTTTACATAACGACCACGAAAATAATTAGCTTTTATTTCTTATTATTTAACTACTAGGGGCGTGAAAGGTAAACAAAGCATTTTTGTGTAATGTATTGTAAAGTTATTGTGATAGAACATACAACGAAAATAGTGTTATATCCCAAAAATAGCTTAAAATTTTTCTGACGTCCATTAGCAAACATCATTTGAACTTTCGAATCGACATGAGAAACAAGACACTGCCACAATGCATATAATAGTACAAAATTAACACTTACTTTTACACATAAAAACTGTCACTAAGTACCAAATGCAGGTTCGAATTTTATAGTTGGATTACAATGTTGACTTAACCGCTAGAGTGTAAGATAAAGGTGGTCATCTTATAAGTAAAAAAAATATCGCACGATGTAATTTTATATGTTTGCCGCAGATGTCATTGGTTCTATATACTTAAACGAAACATTATATCTTACAGGCCGTGGTCACTTACTTGAAGTTATCTACTTCAAAATGGTCGGCGGCCCGATCAGTCATGTAACACAATGCGGATTTAGTTACGTTAGTATTCGTCTTAATTGAAATATAAGTTACTCGTATACCAGGACTTAATTATTCGTTTTCATGAAATTTTCGTTATTTGATTTTTTTGAATATGTCTGTAGATGCTGCCACAGTTGTAAAATGTAAGATTTTTGTAAATAATGATAAATTTTATCAACGTCTAGGCCCAGCTACCTTTTTTATTACCCTCCAGTCTTACTACTGGGTCAGGATGAGGACATAAAGAGGCACGTTCCCGGTGCAGATCATCGGTACCGATGTGTACTGGAAAAATATAAACTGTGGTGGTTAAAATATTCCATTGTTTCATCATTTTCTGCAACCTGTTTCTTTATGTGCGAGCGCATATGATAGCATTGGAATATTTTACCAGTACGGAACGGTACCGGTTTGTCTACGCCTGCCTATTTATGTCCTCACCCTAAAGGTATCCCGAAAGGAAAGGTTATGACTTCCATGGATCACTTTCCTTCTGTTTATCCAGTTCGTTAAGCCTTTTTAAGAAAATGACCGCAAATCGGCCAACGTAGCGTAGGACGTCCTCAGACAAGGTCGTCAGGTGGCTAGCAAGAGCTTAATGAGAATGGCCAAAGATCGTGTTCAGTGGCGTAGGTACAATTACAGAGGCCTATGTCCAGCAGTGGACTAGTATAGACTGATGATGATGATGATGATCTGATAATTCGCGCACTTTTTTTTCTTGTTTTGTGAGCATCACACGATCTGTGTATTCCCCGTTTATTTTTAAATTTTGACAGCGTAACGCACTTTATTTGGTAAGTCAGTAACATTTCCTATACAATATTATTACTATTCGACCTCCTTTACACAGGGCACTATAGAAGAACATGCATAAGATAACAAAAAAAAATATCAAAGAAACAATTAGCGTTTTTCGAATAGATGGCATTAAAATGTTGTCTTTTTTGATGGTTATAAGGATTAAAAATTACCTTTACTTGGTAAATAAATGTCCATCACCAAAATCTGTGGTTTAGCAAATCGAAAGATAACGTGGAGGAAACGTTTCTTTTTGTTTTAAGGATATATAACTCTCCATAGTTGAAAGGAATGATGTAGAGGGGTTTTGATTCTATCCGTCACGCTTTTGGTGAAAAGAAGTTGTGTGCCTGCCCTCTTGACTGCTGTTAAGGATCTTTGTGGAGGTGTTTGTATTTCAGTTGCTTTTCTATCAACTGTACCTTTAACACTCTTGCCTCTTACATTGACTTCACATGCAAGAGTTAAACCATTAAAAAAAACACCGTGATAATGTCCGGAGAGTTGGTAAAAAGAGATGTGACTTGATTGAGACATTTTTTAAGTATTTCTACCAGAACAAAACTACAATAATGGGTTTTTTTTTTTTTATAGATTACTCGCAATGTGGGTTGCACATTACTAGTATTCTTGTTAACCCCTCCAACTAAGCTGAATATGCTTGTGTCTGGAGTGGGTTCACGTCAATAGTGCAATGGATGGGGTGGGGATCGAACTCACGACCTCTCGAGCGCCAGTCCGACACCCTATCCATTGGGCTATTGCCGCCTTAATTAATAATTAATTAATAATTAATTAATTTATTTCATTACTTTATCTTGCACGTTTAAAGATTGATTAAATACTTATTCTTCACAGTCAAATTATATTTATGAAATAAATACAAATATTTAGTAGCGAATTATTGGATTTTAATTGAAAGTAGGCGATGAGAGTACGTAGGGAGGGAAGCCAAAACCTCCCACCTCGGTGAACCGCGCCGCCCCGATTGTGGAGGCAAAATAATAAAAAAATGAAGCCTCGCAGACCTATCCCCGCGAGCACGGATACTGTGAAAGTGGCACGCCGTGGATAAATGAAGCTTTTTTGTTTGTGAAATACACCTAAGCTTGGCATCGCTCCACTTTTGCATTGTCACTTGAATTCTATGGATGTAACTTCATTCATGGCCTCCACCCGTTTTAAACGTCATTAAATTTATGTTGCTTTAAAACGATGTTTTATTCGTTATTATCCTCTTCATTTTACCAAAGGCTTTACTCGTATCTGTATTGCTTGTTACTTTCTAGCTTTAGTTAAGCTGTGATGTTATATTAGAAGTCTATCATATATTTATAAGAGCTTCACGATTCGATTAGGGGCGAGAAGAATTAAGTCAACAACGATCTCTCAACAATAAAGCAAGCGAGTTAATATCCCTTGGATTACCACGTGAATTGTATCCGTAATCTTAACGAGATAAGATATAAAATTCTTCCTGCTTCAGAAACGAGGGGTGCTCGCTACCCATCACTTCTGCAATTTAAGTGACAGTTTTATTAATTTCCCATACTGTTTATACCCCAATGTTCACCCTACTGTTCAGTTTCCGATGGTTGCATTGGTGGCATATTGTACTGGCAATAAGCGAGCCCTTCAGTTCCAAAGATAAGTACAAAATATACCTATGTACGTTGAGATAAAAACTTTGAGAAACTAGATGCTTAAGAGCGTACGCGGGGTGCAGTTTTCCATACAAACGTATTCCCCTGTTACTTCCCTAGAAAATGCTTTTAGAGCAAAATTTGTTTCTACAAAAAATTAAGGCCTGCTGTATGTATGTATGCTTTTTTTGACCAACCAATTGAAAATAGAAATAATGTCCCTTCAAAAATCTTAAAGAGGAGATAAAAAGGCTTATATTTCTTTTTGCAATTGGTTGCATGGTCAAAAAAAGCAAATGATAGCTAAAGCAGATCTTGATTTTTTGTAGTGGCAAGTTTTACTCTAGAAGCATTTTCCATGGAGAAAACGGGGGAATACGATTGTATTGAAAACTGCACCCCGCGTTTGCTCTTAAAATAAGATGAGATTACGGCGTTGAAATCTATTCTCGCAAGACTGGCATCGGATAAATGTCATAATATTGATTCTATCTGTCCGCGATTCCTTTCATTGTTACAACATTATTCCAATACTTAATACTTCATCATCCAGATACCATAAATGGCGGAATTCAAAAGAACTGTAGTCAAAAAGCATAGAGACAGTGCCTTTTCGGTTGTCTTTGATAACAATTCTGATTTTGATGGCCCCTGTTGCTGCGGTTAAATAACGCTTTGTGAGCAGGTGGTTCTTTCTATTTTTATTATTGATATCATAAATTAATATTGAGGAGAAAGTACTTATATACTCGTACTTAAAACTCAACAAACTAAAATTTGTGCTACATCATAATAATGATACATTATTTTCTATAAATAAGCACTGTGGGGCAACAAATGCGTACGTTGCCGTTCCTAAGATAAGCCAAGGCTTAACGCTGGTGCTGCATTTGATGGCTTATCTAGATTTCAATTATCGCGCTCCTGCTTTCATTGGCTGGACATCGCCGCGTTGTTCTCGTGAGGGCAAGCTGATTGGGGCAGGAATTGATTATCTTAAATCTTGCCCGAATCAGAACTTTTTTCAATTTATTTATGAAGTTAGAACTCAAATAGTACACTACAATCGATATGATCTGTATCACAATTTTTCTATGGACTAATCTATACATATAAAATCTAAAGTCCTGACTAGCTAGCTGACTGACTGAGATACTAATGCACAGCCCAAACCGCTGGTCACATACACATTACAATTAATTTGGATATTATATTTGGTAAACACATTACATTTGGAGGGTGTGTTCCATGTGAAGTGAAGGCATCCATTAAGAAAGGATTTTTCGAAATTTCACCCCTAAGTGGGTGAAATGAAGGGTTGAGCTTTCTATGAAACATTTTATTCTCTGGGTCAACTGTCTCGAAAATTCGTACACATATTCTTTAATTAAAATTGTGAGTTACGGGTATCACAGTTTTTCAAAAATCTTCCTCCACGCGTTTTTCCGACTGACTGAATAACTGCCTGATATATCAAAGTACTGTCTAAACCACTCGTCTTAGAGACATGATATTGGGAGGGTGTGTTCTTTGTGAAGTGCAAGTATCCACTATGAAATAGTTTTTCAAAATTCCACCCCTAAGAGAGTATAATGTAAGGTTACATTTTCTGTATTTTTTTTAATCTCAGGGTTGCCAGATTATCTCGATAATTGGTACATTAATTAAAATGATGAGACACGTGTTTTTCCAAAATCATCACTTACGCATTTGTCTGACTGATATATCAACGTATAGCCTAGTCCGCTGGTCTTAGATACATAACGTTAAGAGGGTGTGTTCTTTGTAAATTGCAGCTATCCACTAAAAAGGAGTTTTTGAAATTCCACCCCTAAGTAGATGAAATGTTAAGTTTAATTTTCTGTGAAACTTTTTATTCTCTGGGCCAATGGATTTGAAAATTTGTAGAATTAAAATTATGAAACACGTTTGTCACAGTCTTTTACCAAAATCATCCCTCACCCGTTAGTCTGGCTGATTAACTGATTGATATATCAACGTCCGCTGGTATAACAGACAACATTTAGAGGGTGTTCTTTGTGAAGTGCAGCTATCCACTAAAAAAGGGATTTTTCAAATTACATAAGTGATAAGTTTAATTTTCTGTAAAACATTTTATTCTCTGGGTTGAGGACTTCGAAATATTATGGGGATAGATAAATAGATAGATAGATTAATTCTTTATTGTAAACCAAAAGAACTTAAAGTTAAAGTAACAATAAAACAAACATCGATTTTACAATCGGCGGTCTTATCGCATAAAGAGATTTCTTCCAGACAACCTAATTACGGATTGGTTATAATACACAGAGCGTTAGCGAATAACGTAAAATCACTAGCAAAACAAAAATCATAGCAAACAAATCAATTCCTATATATGATATAACTACATTTATAAACATCTAATAGTGTTGTATACATCTTTATTACAATCATACAGTATATAATATTAAATATTAAATAGTTACATTTACTAAAATAGCATATAACTACACAACAAACAATTATTTTTATATATATGTATATATATATATATATCACATACAATGATAATTATATAGGTATTATTATTGTGATATTATATACCATTACTATATTACATAAATATACCTACACATATATTTATACTTATATACATACATATATACGTCAAAATAGTACAGGCAGTTGAGACAATGTTTAACAGCTTAGCTTGTTAGAGACAAATAATAAGACTTAACCATGGATTTAAATTGTGTGTTTGACTTAGCACGTCTAATATCAACAGGCAGCTCATTCCATAATCTGGCAGCATGCACTGTAAATGATTTATCGTAAAATCCTGAGGAATGCAAAGGGATTAGCAACTGAAGGTTTTCTGAGGAACGGAGAGGAAGAGGATTAGAGAGATGAAGGAACTGAAAGCGCTCTTTTAAGTAGGAGGGAGTAGAAGGGTTAAATAAGACAGAGTACAAGAGAGAAAGTATATGACTATTTCTGCGTAGACGGATAGGAAGCCATTGAAGTTTCTTGCGGTATTCTGTAACATGGTCAAACTTTCGTAGACCGTAAATAAAGCGTATGCATACATTTTGTAGACACTCAAGTTTGTCGAGTTGTTCCTCAGTTACCAGATAGCAGGTGTCAGCATAGTCGAGAATGGGAAGTAAGATAGAGTTTGCCAGTGCAGTTTTTGTAGTTTTTGTAGATTTTGGGGACATATTTTCTCTTCAATTAAAATTATGAGACACGTGTTTCACACTTTTTCCAAAATCATCCCTAACGCGTTTGTCAGACTGATTTACTTACTGATATATCAACGTGCAGCCTAATCCGCTGGTCTTAGAGACATATAATCTATCTAAAGGATGTGTTCTTCGTGAAGTACAGTTATCTATTACTAAGAAAGGTTTTTTCGAAATACTAGGTAAGAGGGTGTAATGAAAGGTAACATTTTCTGAAAAACTTTTTAATTTCTGAGTCGATTGTCCCGAAAATTAGTACACACACTCATTAATTGAAATTATGGGGCACGTGTAAAGGCCAAGTCAAAAGTACTTATAACCGGCAAGCATGTATGAAAGCGTTCATGAATGTGGAAGAAGCTAGATAGGTATTTCAGGATCGTAGCATGTGGAAAGAAGTAGTCTCTGCCTACCCCAACGGGAAAAAGGCGTGATTGTATGTATGTATGTGTATTACAGTTTTTCCATAATCATCCTTTACACTTTTGTCTGAATAATATATTAATGTACTACCTACACCGCTAGTTCTAGAGACATGAAATTTGGAGGGTGTATTTTTTGTAAAGTGTAGGTATCCACTAAGAAACGGTTTTTCTAAATTCCACCCCTAAGATGGTGATATGAGAGGTTGAATTTTCAGTGAAACTTTTTACACTCTGGGTCATTCAATCGACTTTAAAATTGGTACACATATTCTTCAATTAAATAGACACGTGTATAACAGTTTTTCTAAAATTATCCTCAACACATTAGTTTTTGTATGAAATAAAATTGAAAACAATTTAACCAACTATTATTTGACTACTCCGACTTTATCGAACTACCCCTTCGAAGTTTTCCTTCAGTCTGCTTTGTCATAATCATAGATACATTTTAAGGCCAAACTCTTAATTTAATAACTGTAGACTTAGGAGAACTGCTTTTCACGTCTGTCGATTATACGTGGTATGCTCCAAAGTAAGCTCACGGAGCAGCATTTGTGTGGCATTAGGTCAGTTTGTAATTTGTATATTCAATTGATAGGGAGTAAGAGTGCATATAATATTTGTTTCTGAATAAAAATATGTTATTTGTTTCCTGTAGGCCACGCGAGCGAAGCCGCGGGCAGATGCTAGTAAAATATAATATGAAACTTATGTTTATAATTATTGACCGAGGGAGCAAGAAGCGCGAGCGAATCTTCTTCGTTTTAGCTTGGACAAAAATGCTTTCGTATGTCAATTTGGCGGAAGTCCGGCTGTTTTCCTCTACAGGTTTACAGGTCGCATTTCTCAACCGATTCTCATGAAATGTTGAAACCAGGGGTGGAAGTCTCTATATTGATAGCGATGCGTATTGTCATCGCAAACGTCTGCTAGAATGAGATGCAGCTAGACAGTTGTTATCTGCATTACTTTTCGTATCGACGATTATCGCTCAAAATTCATCGCTATCGCAAGTAGAGACTACCGGCCCAGGTTCAATAATTACTCGTATATGGATTTTTTGTCGATTCAGTTTTTAGATGTTTTTCAAATTAGCGGAGATATGGATAAAAACAGATGGTATATAAGCAATTTCAAAAAAAATTGCTACACTTATTATGACGCAACTTTTTTGCCCGAACAAATTAGTCATCCGATAAACTTCAAGGGGTCGGGGGTATGAAGGAGCGGAAATTAGTAAGAAAAATCAAATCACAAAGGTATTTCAATAACATAATATGGGGGTCTTCTTTATCTAAATTGCGAGTGAATAGGTATCTTTTGGGTAAACGCGCACCATCATCGACTGCATCATGACTTAACATCAGGTGAGATAGTGGTCAAGTGCTACCCAGTTCTATATTATTTTTTGAAATTTCTTATTTGCTAATTTAGTCACAAAATATTTGTAGATGTCGTCGACCAGTTTTTGTTATACCTCATTTTCAGGCAGATCATTGCATTCAGCTGTCGACGACCAGTTTAATAATTAATATTGCCTTATTTAAAAAATAAGGCATCTAAACCATAAACAAATAGTTTTATCTTAATAGTAAGGATTGAAACACTCTTGTTGGATTTTTCCTTTCTCTTGCTCTGCAATTTGTTATTACAATAATAATTAATGCAATAAATAGTTTGGCCACACCAATTATTTTAGTATCTAAAAGAATTACAGGTATGGCAAACAAATAATTTCATCAATGCTCAACTATGTTTAGGACGTGTTCGATAGTGTCACATATCGATTGGAAAATACCTGCATTTAAATCTGAGATAATTATTAGGTTACTTATCTATATATTTTTGTTGTAAGGTACGGAATGGACTTAAATGGCGCTAGAAGAAAAAATGCTACGCGAGAAACGACTAGCACTCTTAAAGCGTGGCTTAACGAGCATAAGAAGAATCCTTATCCGACAAAAGGCGAAAAAATAATGCTTGCAATCATCACGAAGATGACACTCACGCAGGTGTCAACTTGGTTCGCCAACGCGCGCCGGCGGCTCAAAAAGGAGAACAAGATGACCTGGGAGCCAAGAAATAGGGTCGACGACGAAGATAATAATAATGATGATGACGACCATAAGAGTAATGACGGAAAAGATGGATTAGGTATGTACAGAAACAAACTTGATACATTAGTACAAATACGTGCATTTCAAATAAATAACACAATCACTAATAAATTTTAAATGTTTTCATTGCACCACGATTATGTATATTGTAAGTCTGCTAAATGCTAAAAGATCTTTGCGTTGTTGTTTATTTGAAACTATGATTCAGTCATTTTTTATGACAACGTGAGTTTTATTACTTGCAGCGGAGCAGTTTCTGTTTTCTAGTACTTATATTTTTTATATTTTTAGATGGAAAAGATTCCGGAACGGGCTCAAGTGAGGATGGAGATAGGCCCCAACAAAGACTTGATCTGTTAGGACAGAGGACCGAGTCAGAGTGGTCGGAATCACGAGCTGACAGCGGACCCGAGTCTCCGGAGCCTTACGAGAGACCAATCCACCCGGCGTACCAGCACCTCCCGTCTCGCGCTCCACCCGGCAGCACGTCGGCGTCCGCCAAGCCGAGGATATGGTCGCTGGCAGATATGGCGAGCAAGGATGGGGAGACCCCAGCGCCACCGCCGTCTGCCTCTGCCTTCTACCAGTCAGCCGCAGCAGCGGCGGCGCGCTTAGCGCACCCGTACGTGCGGCCCGACCTCTACCGAGGCCTATACCCGCCGCCGCACCACTCCGACGTGGCGCTGCTGGAGTACTCCCGCACGCTAGCGCTGGCGGCGCCCGCGCCTCCTGCGCCGTCGCCCTCTTCCTCGTCTACGTCCTCGCTGGCGGAGCCACCGCCCCCACCCCGCGCCTGACCGCTGGCTTCCCGGCCGCCGCTGGCGCATCGACAATAATCGCGATCTCGGACGAGTGGCACGAAGCGTGTAAATAGACTATAAATATGTATACACATACTACGTATAAATACGTGATAATAAGGAGTACGCACCGCACCGGTAGAGAAGCATAGAGTTGTGATAGTGGACACACGCAGTGGACAGCGCGCCGAGAGGTTGACATCTCGCATCGACGCCGGGCTCCGCCGGCCGACCGACAATACTAGGTGCTAAATACAGTTGGACCTCGCGAATTGTTCATTTCATTCGTTATACCAACAAGTATGATGAAGGTGATTAAATTCTTAGCTAAAAATATCGTGTTATGTTTTATAAACAACACTGTTTTAGATTACTATTTTATTTGTATGTAGTGTAAATTATTTTCGAAATAATTATTATCTCCTTATATTATTAGGTGTATGTGTTTACGTCCAGTGTTTCTATTGTTTGATAGTTTCTTTCTTTAATATATCTATCATACGAAATTTAATATTTATTGATATGAGGTCAGTAGTATAACAGGTGTATACTGTAAGTTTGTTTACTAAAATGTCACAGTATCAGATTTGTGGAAGATTCTGAAACATTTATACATTATCTATAGTTAATTTCTAGTCAGAAGACTATGATTGTCTAAATAACTAACGGATTGTAAAATTAAATCATTGTTCATATTATATTTACCTTAAATTACATATTAACTATAAAGAAATTGTTAAGAGACTTGTAAATGTTAGGGCTGGCGCAGAAGCGTCTGGTGTTTAACTGTTTCATTTTTGTTTGTTCGGGTAATATCGTGTACTTACATAGATATATCAGACAAGATCTCAATAAGATAATCTCAGTTCATTACGCTAAATATAGTAATTATAGGTTCATTTTTATATAAAAGTTAATCTTTAAAAATTAAAACGTGATAATAACGTGGTGTTTGTTTTATGTCAATCATTCATTATCTTTACCTGCAGTATAAGCTAGAAACAATTTTCAAAAATTACTTATAGGTTCCCATGATTTATGTTTTGGCATATGATCTCAGTCACAATGACAAAATATGTAATTATTTAAAACGGCTTCACACTCTCGGGTTAAAATTTAATTAATATATAAAATATTAATTAAATATTTCGATATCTTGAACCGTGCGTGTAAAGAGTTTTAAATAACTATGTGTTATTCTCACGATAATTTCCATGAAGAAAACAAATTAGTTTTCGAAAAATGTTTAACCATCATTTAGAAGATACAGCGATTTAGTATTTTGAAATGTTTTTTTCTCAAGCTATGATAGCAATAAAAAATCTGTCAGGTGCGAGATTCGTGCCATTCACGTGAAAAGATAACCAACAGTTTTTTTTGTGTAGGTATTAGATAATTTAGGATCATCGGGTTTTCCTGGAACGCATGTGTAAGGTTCTATAATACCAACGTGCATGGCCTGAAACACACGTATGTCAAGATCCAAATACATCAGCGTTGAAGAAACTACTAAATGCGGTTTGTCGCTCCCGCAAGAAGGTCATGGCTCAGGCTCGAGCAGAACACATCGGGAGGATTGGAGACCGTCTGGCTTGCTTTCCTTTTCGAAGTCGACCTTTTTGGTCCCTGGCCAAAGCTGCCGAAGGCAATTTCTGTCAGACCTCCCTACCTGCTTTGCGAAGGTAGGATGACTCTCTGGCACACAGTGCCAAGGAGAAAGCCGACATTCTCGGTGATTTCTTTGCCGCAAACTCGACACTCGACGACGGGGGCGCTACACTACCTGTCATACCTCAGTGTGGAAGTTACAAACCTGAAGTTCGCTTTTCGCAGAAAGCGGTACGAAAGGAACTCAAGGCCCACGATGTGCGAAAATTGAGTGGCTCTGATGTCATTAAATTAAAAGTTTGTGCGCCTGAGTTGACTCCCGTGTTAACGCGCCTCTTTCTGCTTTATTATACTGCTAAACCACGTGCCATTTTCGTGGAGGATAGCCCTAGTTCCACCCTATTCCCAAATAGGGAGATCGGACGGACCCTTCCAACTACAGGCCGATAGCGATAACCTCTCTACTCTGTAAGGTGATGGAATGGTAGATCAGCTGGTGATCTTCTAGTTTACCTTTCTCACCGTTGGGCTGAAGCCGTGGAGAGTAGAAGGGAAGCTAGCCGTTAGTCTCGAAATTGCTAAGGCCTTTGATCGGGTCTGTCTCAGGGCTCTCCTTACGAAACTGCCATCCTACGGCCTCCCGGGAAGGCTTTGCGCTTGGGTCGCCAGATTTTTGTCTGATCGGAGCTTTAAAGTTGTTGTCGACGGTTCTTGCTCCGACAGCAAACCTATTAACGCTGGTGTCCCACAAGGATCTATGCTGTCGCCGACGTTGTTCATCCTGCATAATAATGATATGCTAAATATCATTAATATGCACTGCTATGCGGATGATAGCACAGGAGACGCACAATATTCCGGTCGCGCAAACCTTCCCCGTTCTGTGGTCAAAAAAACAGGAACAGACTTGTGTCCGAAGTCGAGACATCTCTGGACCTAGTGTCAAACTGGGGAGACCAGAATCTTGTCAAGTTTAACGCGACTAAGACGCCAGTCCAAAACAAATCCATTCGTAGTAAGTAGCTCCTCGGTTTCAGGATACTACCCTTAAAATCTCAGAGAGTATCGATATCCTAGGTGTCGACATTTCTGCTTCAGTAGAGTTCCGCGACCATATCGCGTCAAAGGCTAAACTGCGTCCAAAAAACATGAGAGTGCTCAATAAGGCGCGACGATACTTCACGTCACGTCAAAGACTTTTGCTCTACAAAGCACAGGTCCGACCACACGTGGAGTATTGCTATCACCTTTGGAACGGAGCACCCAAGTATCAAGTTCAGCCACTTGATGCGATTCAGCGTAGAGCTGCCAGAATTGTTAACGACCCCGACCTTACCTCCAACATCGAACCTCTGAGCATGCGTAGAGATATCGGGTCTCTATGTATCTTCTACCGCATTTTAAACGGGGAGTTTTCTAAAGAATTATTCAATTTAATCCCGGCGTCCCGATATTACCATCGCACTTCTCGCACAATAGACAACACGCTCATCGACACATTATCGAGACTTGGACTTCGCACACAACTCGATTCAACTGGTCATTTCTCCCGTACACTAGTAAATTGTGGAACGAGCTGCCGTCTGCTGGTTTCCCGCTGAGCTACAACATGTAGTACTTCAAATGGGGCGTTAAAAGAATATTGACAGGCCGGCAACGGATGAGTGACACCTCTAGTGTTGCATGTGTTCATAGGCGACGGTGACCAGTCCCCATCAGGTGGGCCGTCTGCTTGTTTGCTACTTATATCATTAAACAAATATAGATAAATCAATTCAATTTTTAGGTTTGAAGATACAAGGGAGAAGAATTATCATCATTTATCCTATACTATATATTGTATACTATATATTATAGGATAGGGATATATTAAGCAATGCATTTAATAACCGAAGATATACATTTAGTATTTCTCATAGTGAGTTAAAATATATTTTATATTCGATACACAAACTTACAAATTTCGTTGAGACTTCGAAAAACTAACACAGATATTGGCTCAAACAGACAATTTAATAATTTCATAAGACTTTCGATTGAACATCGAATGTTTTGATCCTTGAAATTTGTTTAATACTGATAATGATTTGATAAGGTTCAATTTCAAAATTGGATTGACAGTTGGTATAATAATTTCATTTATTATTAAAAAATAATATTGATTGAATGGATGAATAACGCAAATTTCACTATCTATTCTGTTTTTTAAATATTACTTTAAATACCCTTAAATAATTTAAAGTACATACGTACGTACATATAAGTACCTACACCTAATTTGGGTCACTAAAATATGTTACTTGAATGATGTTTGATGATGATTTACAGAGAAACAAATATTATATATTTTTAAAGGTTTTATTAAATTGCAATAACTTTCATTTAAACGGAAACTGAAGAATGCTTTGAATATTACATAATATGTATATTACAAACAAAGGTATGTGCCCGCCCTAACCTTTACACTTTTAGTAATTTAGACACATACCCCATGTCTATAGAATTATTGTGCCTAAAACGTTCTTTCGTCAACTTATATGGAGTCGTTAACTTTCAAATTTCCTTTCATGGTTATAATGGCCTATACATAATTCTGGAAATGTAGAATTGTGTACTATAATTTTAACATTGGATCGTTTCTATAAATTGTATAATAGTTTTTCGATATTGTAGAGACTGAAAGTCCAAAATTGAGTCTATAGTTTTGTACATACATACGTCACTGTTGTAAGTGTATAATATTGTAATAATAATGAATATATAAGTAAATGCAATAAATATTCTGTATTAGAGTCTTTTTGGTGTACATAAATTAAAGTACGGACGAAAGTCGTCTTCGTAGTAGTTTGTTATTACAACGAAATATTCAATGCATACATTGTTAAAATAAACTATTTTAATCACTGTGGAGATTACATGTGGTTTTTATTGTTCTTCACGAATGAAAATAAAAGTTCACCATTATTACTAAATCAGTACTTTATAATTGTTAAGTAACCTAAACATAATTTCCATGATACGTGTTGAGAGTAATGTGATTTTTTTACCTGGATACGTTCATTATGGAACAAAAATCATGACATGATCCCATATCATGTATCTTTGTTCCTCCAGTGGATTAGGTATATTTATGGTCTAAGATACCGTCATACAACGACCTTCATCGAGCTGGTTAATGGATCAAACACATTTTTTATGTAATTTAATATATCAAAAAATATATTGCATATGGGTTGCCTAGCAAATTTCAATCCAGGATATTTTTAATATTTTTTTTTTCTTTAAATATTTCACCGGTTTGGTTAAATAGATAAATTCTATACCAATCGAAAGTATGCAGCCAAATAAAATAAATTATATTTTTATTTAAGTTTCATTCATTAACCAGACCGGTGCAAATTACTAGTATCGAGTTCATACCTGGCAACCCAAGGGTTGTGACAGTAAAAAAATAGGCAACCTAACTTTTTCATATACTACGAGGGCGGCACTAAAAGTACCGGGAACGGAATATTTCCACTGTTCCTGTCAAATTAAAATCTTTTTAATTGAAAACTCCTTGGTTTAAAAAAAATCGAATACCATTTATTTATTTAAAAAAAGATTCTCGGTCTTGTCACAAGGTCGTGTCAAACTTGTTTAGTCGTTGAAAAAATGGAATTGACTCGAGAAAATTCAAGAGCGATGATTTATTATGACTTTCGAAGTGGTTTAACACAAAAACAGTGTATTGACCGGATGATTTCTGCATTTGGTGATGAAGTCCTATCCAAAACCACAATTTATCGCTGGTTTGCTGAATTTCAACGTGGACGTGTCAAGCTCAGTGATGATCCCCGTCAAGGTCGTCCAAAAACTGCAGTCATCCAAGAAAACTCGTGCCAATGTCTAAAGGCAACTTTAGACATTGGCATGAGTCAAATACAAATAATCTTACATGAACAATTAGGTGAAAAAAAAAGTTGTTTTCCCGATGGATACCGCATTTGCTCTGTGAAGAGCAAAAAGCGGCTCGCGTTACTTGGTGCGTCAGAACTCCCGAAAGATTCCACGCGGGATCCTCAAATGCTGTATACATCGTATCAGGTGACGAATTCTGAATATACGCGTACGAACCTGAAACAAAAAACCAATCACGAGTTTGGGTGTTTTTCATCATCTGAAGAAACTGTGGACGCCTACAAAACGGGCATTTTGGAGACCCCAACTTGCGAATGGAATGGTTGCTTCAATGATTGGTTCCATCGTATGGAAAAATGTGTCAAATTTCGCGGAGAATACTTCGAAAAGCAATAAATACATTTTTAAATAGTAATGCTGTGTCACTTCCTTGATTCCCGAAATTTTCAGTGCCGCCCTCGTATGGGCTGCATACTTTCGATTGGTATAGAATTTTTGTAAATTGTTAAACACAATCCAAAATTTACAAAAATATAAAGAGTGAAACACTTCAAAGAAACATAATATTTGGTATAGAATTTATCTATTTACCAAACCGGTGAAATAAAATTTAAAAAAAAATTAAAAATATCCTGGACTGAAATTTGCTAGGCAACCCATATGCAATATATTTTTTGATGTATTAAATTATATAAAAAATGTGTTTGATCCATTAACCAGGTAGGTGAAGGTCGTTGTATGACGGGATCCTATACTATTAATATACTAGAGGAACAGAGATTTAACCATGAAATCTAACGTGTAGAATATCAGTTATATTGACCATTTTTACTACGGATATACTCCGTTTTTAGCAAGGATCATTTCATGGTATTGGAAGCAAAATCTGGCAATTGTCCATCCAATTATCTTAGGTTAATTATTATGATTGACTATATAAGTACATACATACCAGTAGAAAATATCTTGTTGAATTCGACCATTACAAAGAAAAGATGTTGGGTTAATATAATAATATTAAAATGCTTTTTCTTTAATCAGGAAATTAAGAGGACAATTCAAATCGATAGGATAAACAAGGAAAGCTTTAAAACATTTTTTTAAATCAAATTTGATAAGTCTAGTGATTGAAATACGAGCTAGTTTCATTAGAGGACAATATTGGCAAACCATAAATAAAAACGGAAGTGGTGGTGAGCTGGTCATATCTACCGTAACACCGATAACCGATATGGTAGACTGGTCTTAAAGTGGAGACCACGTATTGGCAAAGGTAGCGCCGGACGCCCTGTGACCAATCGAGTTATAAATACATCACAGACAAATGGTATAAAATATTTTATTACATTTTTTAATAATATGTCAGGGTTTTTCACGTACAAAACGCTTTTTTATTTTCGGGTCACTAACCTAATATAAAAAGTTTGTTAGCGTTTGACCACTGTCTCGCCTGGTGGTAACCGATGATGTGGTCGAAGATGACCAATACGCTATGCATAGAATACTTTGACATTGACTTTCAAGGGCTATGCTGCCAGAACACTGTAAGTTTATGGCGGCAAATATTCTCTATGAAGGTGGTAAACTACTTATAAATAAATAATTGAATAGAGTTTTTTTTGTATATCTAGTGTTTATTCCATTAACTTTAATATAATATTCTTGTCCTGAAAATTGGATCAGCAGTACAACGACTAGGCTGCAGCAGCGTATTGGAATCACACGACAACCTAATAAAAATAAAAAGTATATCGATACGTGGTTTGACACGAGGCATCCTCGTAATATCTTTTATGATAAATCATATATATCTGCATTATAGGATATTCTGTAGTTATCAAGTTCCGTTCCTACCTTTAATTTAGTTCCGTTATGTCCGTCTGTCTGTCTGTGTGCCCGCGCTCAGCTCCGAGACTACTAGTATGTACTAGAAATCTTTTATTTTACACTTGTACGTACATATTATTTATTAGTATTTCATATAATTATAAACATCATAATCATAATTGTAAACTATTTTCGATTCAGGCGTGAGAAATATTAAGATTTAAAGTGCTAATTTATGTAAAGTCAAGCAAGTACCTAAAATACCTATTATCGGAATAATAACCAAATACATTTATAAAACTTATTTAAATATGTGTTTCTTATGATTTTTTCAAAGTAACATTATTAAAAATGTATAATGCAAAAATTGAATTGAGCTCGATTTTCACAATTCCTTAATTGTTTCCTCTGGGTTCGAATTCATCCTCTTATGTTCCTGGATAAAAAAAATAAAAACATTATATATATATATATATATATATATATATATATATATATATATATATAATAATTTAATATACAATTGGTATATATATATATATATATATACAGGGTGAATTTTTGCAGTGGGCGTGGATGGCCAAATCCGAAACTAAGAGTAATAGCGAAAAATACTCAAAAGAGTCTCCGGCCCGATTTTGATGAAAACTAAAACTGCATCATTGGATCAGTATTCCTAGGCAAGAATCAGAACCCTTAAGATTTTGAAAAAACAACATTTCATGTAAAAAAAAGCACACCTGTATTATTACACCATTCGATAGTGTCGCTAACAAGTAACGAATTATGGGAAGTAATGACCTACGGAACATTTGAAGAAAGAGCAACGGCCGCGCTACTCACCGGCGCACAACGCATCCTGCCACCACCACTGCAGCTTCCAGGACAAGACGTCGCGTGGGAAACGAGTACGAAGTACCTGGGCGTCTTTATAGACCGGACGCTGAGGATGCGCCAGCACGTGGACCATGCGGTCCACCAGGCGAAAGCTCCCAGAGCATTGCTCCGCCCGGTCCTCCGGTCGAAGCTGCCACTGCACACCAAAACCGGAATATACAAAACGTATATACGTACCAAATTGACTTACGCCGCCCTTGCATGGTACGCACTATGCCAAGAGAGCCAGCGGAAACGCCTTGAAATAGTCCAAAACGTCACCCTGCGGATGTGCACGGGAGCCGGTCGATACGTACGATGTCATCGCCCGGGACGTAAAAATTGAAACGGTGAGGGAGTTCGTGGTCCGTATGGCGCGCCGTCAATATGACAGTGCTGACAACGGGCCACACCGTCACCTCAACAACATTGCGCCACATCACGCCCGGCCACCCGATGACGCCGTATCGACCAGGCGTGCACTCCCACGTGATCTCGTCCCGGTGACGGAAGACGAAGAGAACGTTGAAGAGGGGTAGACGGCATTATACCTGCAGATCCACCACGCCAAGATGGCCAACAAGTCCACCACGCCCAGATAGGCCAACAAGACCCTATCGGAACTGCCACAAAGGGCTACTATCAAGCCCGCGAAATCCCTGGTGGCAGTGAACCCCAGAGCCCAACCTGGGTAAGGAGGTTAACCTCGAAGCCCATTTCGCGAAACCCGTGAAGGGAAACGCATGACCCGAGAACGAAGATGAAGAAAGAGCTCATTTTTAACAAAATACTAATTAATTTTTCTTACGCTACCTACCTATTAAACCATAACTAATTAATAGTTCAAAATGATTGTGGCCATGGTTCTCAATATATAGCTGAATTTGACGTCTCAAGGATTGTACTGCATTAAGCATTACAATATTATTGATTCCATTTAGAATATTTTCCAGATATCGTTTTTAGGTCATCAATTGCATTATTTGTAGAAAATTTGTAAGTCTTTGTAGATTTCGTGTTTTACATCATCATCATCAGCCGGTATCAGTCCCATGCTGGACGTAGGCCTCCCCGAAGATAGACGAGAAGACGCCACTGAACCTGATCTTCGGCTTTCCAGTCACCTGCTCACCGCTTTTTGAATGTCGTCGCTCCACCTAGTCACGTCCTACACTACGTTTGCCAATTCGCGATTTCCACGCTAGAATCAGTGTTTTACATACGAGAATCAAATTAATCTCAGAGAATCAAATTAATATAAGGGTGTAAGATACTGTAGCGTTTAACCGCGAAGAGACAATAAAAGTTTGAAATTATAATATAATGTTGAGAAGATGACTGCGCTACGGGTACGGTGTGTTAAAACAATATTGAGCATCATTTTGGGCAAGGTAATGCAGGTATGATTATTAAAGAAATTGCCTTAAAATATGAAGTTTATTAAAATCCAATGTTTTCCTTACGTTTGCCGTATGTCATTCACTTCCCATAATTCGTTTCTTTTTAGCAATACTATCGAATGATTTAATAATACAGAATGTAGTTTTTTTTTCAAAATTAACGGGTTTGAATCCTGGCTAGGAATATTGATTTTACAAAAATCCATTGATGCAGTTTTAGTTTTCATCAACATTGGGCCAGAGACTTCTTTGAGTACTTTTCGCTATTGCTCATTATAGTTTCGGATTTGGACATCCACCCCCCACTTCAATAATTCACCCTGTATATTATATACATATATAATAAATACATAAATAAATAAATATATATTTTATTTACCTAGATATATATATTATTTTATTATAGATGTATTATTATATATATATATATTTATTTACGCTAGATTTATTAATTTATGTAAATTTATCATCTCCAATAAAAAAAATGTATGTCGATGGTGAATTAAAATAACACTTGCTTACGAAAATAGTAAAGCTAATGTTTATTTAAATGGATCGATCGATCGTTTTTATTAAAATCAGGTCTAATTGTACACTGTATATCAAAATATACCCTTGGAGCATTGTTCACGATCACGATAGTACGTACGTGCCTAAATATGTTTCCTTATTATAATAAAAATGGGGTTCTAGTTTGCGAATGTTTAAAAGGTGATGGATGGATACCCTAATGGCTTGCCTAGAAAAAAAAATGATTAGGTATAAATAGATGACCATCATCTGGTCAATTACTGGACACTGGTTGATCGATTTATTGTTAGTATAATTCAACATTTTATTTAACTTCAAGAGCCCCTAACCATTTCCAAAAATGTGTGTGAATAGACGCAATAAATTTAATACAGAAGAAGCGTTTGATCATTTTACTTAATTATTTTTGTTTATCCTGAGTCATCCTTAAATTAACCCACATACATATATGTGACTGGGAGTCTTCGACATTTTTCGAAGATTTTCAGACGCTAGAGGATTTTATATTATGATTTATGCTTTATGTTTTGATTAATATTACACATAACAATCGGTTTACAACTATTGCGATGTGGCATGGGAAACACTGGGTAAGTATTGAAGGCTTCACGTTCAGAATAGAAGTTTTGACGGTTCCGTACCCATAGGGTACCAACGGAACCCTATTACTGAGACTTCGCAGTCCGTCTGTCCCCCTGTCTCACAGAAGGCTGTATGTTCTAAACCGTAGTAGGTAGACAGCTCAAATTTTGACAAAGTATGTATGACTATGCACATGGCTAGTTTATTTTGATGTAGAGATCTAACAGAAAACAAATAATATTCTAAGCTCAAGAATATAATTTTTACATAATACACACTTAATTTTTATTTACACTGAAGAAATACAATGGCTAATAATGAAAATGTTAATAGTGATTGCGACGCAACTTTTACTTTTTTTCGCAAATAATATAACATATTTCTTCTTTGCTTGGTTAATAGTATAAAATAAATTTAACGCAGAATATATCGGTTTTCGTTACGTTAAGTCTAGTCCTTAAAAGTTGGTTTTAAAGGCCCTAGGGGTATTAGCTAAGTAAATCTGCCCCAGGATGACATCAAATTGATATATAGACGATATGTAGGTACTAATAAAATATGTATTTTCTGAAAGTTTGAGATCTCTAACTCATATTGGTTTTATTTAAGCAAAAAAGATAAAATATAGTTTCATGACTGACTGCACTTATTACTCCAATTTTTTTTTACTTTCAGTTCCATGTTTGTGGAGACAGACAGACATACATCAATCAGACAGAATCAACAGACATCAACAGAATCTATAAGGTTTCCGTTTTTTGCCATTCGGCTACGGCTACTGTCATAATAATATTTTGTTCCTAGAAACATAGCTAACTAAGATTGACTAATAAAATTGATGATTGATATACAGATGTTTTATTTTTTTACTTTTACAATAAAAAAGTTACTGTTGTTATTTTGAAAATAAACAAAAAATTTAATAGATGATGTCTATATATGTATATAAATAGCAGAAAAAAGCAAGCATGTAAATATGTATCTAAATCTTCTTCTACCTATATATGTTCTTCGTTTATAAAATCCAAAGTCCTGATTGACTGACTGACTGACTGAGATATCAACGCACAGCCCAAACCGCTGGTCCTAGACACTTGCAATTTGGAGGGTGTGTTCTATGTAAAGTGTAGGCATCCACTAAGAAAGGGTTTTTGGAAATTCCACCCCTAAGAGTGTGAAATGGAGGGTTGAACTTTCTATGAAACTTTTTATTCCCAGGGTAAATTGTCTCGAAAATTGGTATACATACTCTTTAACTGAAATAGTGAGTTACGGGTATCACAGTTTTTTAAAATCATCCCCCATGCGTTTTTCTGATTGACTGAATGACTGCCTGGTATATCAACGCACTGCCTAAACCACTGGTCCTATCAATGAAATTTTTTATTCTCTGAGTCAATTGTCTAGAAAATTGGCTCACATACTCTTTCATTAAAAGAGTAAGTTACAGTTTTTCAAAAATATACCCCCACGCAATTTTCTGATTAACTGAATGACTGCCTGATATATCAACACACTGCCTAAACCTGGTTAAACTGGTTCTAAAGACATGATATTTGGAGGGTTTATTTTTGTTGAAGTGCAATTACCGACTAAGAATTAGTTTTCAAAATTCCACCCCCAAGAGAATATGATATAAAGTTAAATTTTCTGTAATCTTTTTTCTCTGGGTTGCTAGATTATCTTGAAAATTGCTTCTAAAATAATCCCTAACGCGTTTGTCTGACTGATTAACTTATTAATATATTAACGTGCAGCCTAATCCGCTGGTCTTAGAGACAATATTTATCCACTAAGAAAGGATTTTGAAATTCTACCCTAAAAGAGGCTGTAATCGAAGGTTTTCTTTTTTGTGAAATATTTTATTCTGAGTCGATTGTCCCAAAAAATATTAATTGGTACACACACTCATTAATTGAAATTATGAGACACGTGTATCACAGTTTTCTATAAAATCATCCCTTACACGTTGGTCTACTTATATATCTATGCACTACCCAAACCGCTGGTTCTAGAGATATGAAACTTGGAGGGTGATTTCTTTGTTGAGTGTAGGTATCCACTAAGAAACGGTTTTTCAAAATTCTACTCCTAAGACGGTGATATGGTTGAATTTTCAGTGAAACTTTTTATGCTCCGGGTAGCTTGATCTACTTCAAAATTGGTTCACATTTTCTTCCATTAAAGAAAAACTGTAATTCAATACACATGTATTACAGTTTTTCTTTTATCATCCCCGACCCATTAAATTTTGGTATGAAATAAAATAAAAAAACAATTTAACCAAGTATTCTTTGACTTCCCCGACTGTATCGAACTACCCCTTCGACTTTAAAGTTTACCTTCAAAGTATGCTTTGCCATGATCATAAATAAATCGTAAGGCCAAACTCTTACTTTAATAAGGGTAGATTTAGAGAAAACTGCTATAAATTCAATTGATAGGAAGAGAGCACATATTATATTTGTTTCTGAAGAAATATACTTATATAATTTGTTTTCTGTAAGCCACGCGAGCGATGCTAGATGCTAGTTCATGATATGGGACAAAAAGTGATTTTATTTTTTTTCACTATAGCGTACTGTAACGTTATATAGCGCCTGAGGTAGGTGGAACCTAGACTGAGGAAAACAAGAGATTACTTAACAAAGATATAGATATAGATATATTATCATAAAGGCAAATTAACTTAACTCTCTACAAGACGTCCGTTCCTGTCTTAAATCAAGGATTTGAGATTCTGATCCGCAGGTTCGTTCATTAAAACAGCTATTGGAGAGCAGTTAAAGTAGCCATCTGTGATCCCTTCCGTAGCTCTTGGTTGTACCTGCGTTTTCGTTCTTCATAGAAACCATAGATGCGGTTTCTGCCGGCATCTTCGTGGTTGCCTCGTGTACCTCACCAAAAATCATGAGTGTCGCCTCTAATACCAGCAGATATAATATATATTACTGAATATTTCCTCGGACTTGGTGCAGTGTCCTGTACCTGCACCGTATTCCCGGGCCGACCCTTTTCTATTTTTTGAATGTTTCCCCGTACATTCTTGTGTCTATCTTCGTAAAGCTTCCAAGCCAGTATACATAAGTGTACATTTATATAAAAGTATAAATAATGAAAAATGAATAAAGGTGATTCAAGATATACCACAGTACCTTTTTTAAAATAACATAATCATTATTTTACTATAGGAAAAATAAAACGTACAAATAGTTATTTCTTATACAAGGTTGCAAAGTTAGTTTTTGGCGTGAGTTCTTGTATTGAAACCTGAGCAAGCAAAGAATTCTAGGATTGAATATATTGAAATAAAGAATCCTGAGCGTAGCGAAGGTTTCCAAGGTACGAAACGCAGAAAAACTTTGCTGCCGCGTGCAACACACAATTTTTCACCTCACTACAGAGAGGAAAATGCTGGATGCAATAAACAAAAACCAAAATGATTATAAGTTAATTGAATAAAAGAAGAAATTTGGGGAGTTTAGCGGGAACGTTAAAAAGTGTGTGCTTTTATTGACCGAGCGAGTGTAGCGAACAAAGTGTGTCAGTTACGGGATTGGTCAAATAATGCTTCTGTTCGGATGTTTGTCGGTTTTCGCCTGCAGGTCGCATTTTTCAACAGATTTTGACAAATATTGGTACACGGGTTCCTTGATTTGTTTGAGAATTTTTGATGATCGCGTTTTATTTTAATTGGGGAAATAGGGGAGAAAGGGGACAAGTCTGCTGTAGCGTAATTTATTGACGGATTTTAGTCAAATTGGAGAGGTACACTAAGGACTTCATTCTACAAAAGATGTGCAAATAAAATTCCAAAAATAGAGAGTGGATGGGGGGGGGGATAAGGGGGTTCAGCATGCTGTAACGTTATAATATGGACGAATTTCAATTTCTTTCGGAAAATGTATACCTGCCTTTACCAATCTGACTACGCAGTCCTCTTTGCCTTCACAAGACAAACCCGTAGATGCCAGATTTAAACTCCTAGCATCAAGGGAACGCGAGTAATTGCTAAAACTTACATCCTTATTTTTTTGGCAATGCCAAACTATGAAAAGGCTTTGATAAGCCATGGGAGTTGGGAGTGTCGGTTATTCCATGAGTAATAAGGGCACGTGAAGCCTACTATTTTCACAGAACTACTACTTGTATTTTATCCTAAAACTTGTGTAATTAATGTGGATTATTAACCATTAAGTACAGGTGAATGTATATAAGTGTAGGAAAACAGTACAATGTTAATAAATATGCTATTTGCGTTCACACCAAAATTTCACTGAAAATCTTCAGTAAAGTCCACATCTTTACTGATGGTGTAATTCAGACTGGACTAAGACTTCAACTTGACCTGAAATGTGACTTTGACTCAATTTTATGACTTGAATTTACAAAAACGTGTATAATTTTAATACTTGAAACTGGCTATATACACTAATCGTGTGGAGCCAATACTGAAACTAAAAAAAAAATCTAATAAGTTTTTATCTTTTTCATGCAGCTGTCGTGCTGGCCAGTGTGGTTATACTAAAAATGAGTTTGGCGCACTGACATGTAATAAATATTAATGCATTTTCAGTGGATTGGTAGTATGGAAAATTATTGAGTAGAAAGGTTCGAATTTTAAAAACTCTTTCCATGCTAGCGGATAAAATGCACTTTTTCACGCAGATTTCGAATGATATATTAGAAATATTTCTTTCCGAGGTTGTGAGGTGAACAAAAAATTGTTTTATTCTTGTGGCAAAATTGTATCACGGGAAAAATTAAAATTTAACATTTTTTTTAAATAGCTTAGCCTAATAATACAAAATTCGGATTGCTATCAGTCCTGGAATTTTTTTTCTTTGTTTTTTTAATTTTTTGTTTAAAAAAAATCCCATTGAATTAGAGATCTCAAACTTTCAGAAAATACCATAGTTTATTAGTACCTTATACCTATACATATCGTATAAATATCAATTAAATATCTTCCGGGGGCAGATTCACTTAGCTTAGGGCCTTTACGAAGATTCGTAGCGTTACTATTAATAAGCACAGTAAATAGTAAGCAAGATATTATTACAATATATTTTTTAAGTAAGCACAGTAGCGAGCGCGTGGAGATGGGTGCGGAGAGGGTTACTCCCGCGCACCCTTCCACATATGAGCGGGACATATCATGCGACGCGACAACGCATTGTCCTCGCGGCATGCACCCGGTCCACGCATATTTTTTTGTTTGGCGTTGTCATAACATCGATAAAAGCATCTATACTTTATAGCGATAGTTTTAACAAGAAAAGCATAAGCACAGGGAACATCGGAAAACGTCGAAAGCTCGTCCCGGGGCTGTGAATGGAAATGCAGTCACACAATAGAACAGATATTTTATCATTATCAAAAGAAAACAACACAGGAGTATCCCATTAGACTTTACGGTATATTCTGTAAGTGACGAAAATATTCAACATCATAAAAAGGAAATTTCAACAAGTAGAATGTTCTTATTTTTATTTATATAACAATGTCATATACCTCAAAATATTTACCTAGGTCAATATAAAACTTAATCACTAAATAACTATATATATATATATATATATATATATATATATATATATATATATATATACACTATCAAACAAATAAAATTAATAAAAAAAAAAAAAAAAAATGTAGTCTGGTAGAATGTAAAATAAGTAAGTAAAATACATAATATACAATAAAATACTGATAAAGTATATCGGTCGCGAACAACGGGAAAATTAAGAAGAGGCAAAAGTGATGGGTGATCCAGGTGGTTGTACAAAAAGATTGTCGATTCTGAACAGATGACAATCTTAAAATACTCGTATTTCTGGCGCTTAGAGGAGCGCACGTGCGACTATATGTTGTGGTTTTTGAAGGCTAAGCCTAAACGTCATACGCTGTTAGATTCAAAAAGACCTGTACGCAAACCTTAAACACTGCCTAGAGCTTTCGGCAAAGAAGCTGTTACTGTTTGTAAGAAGATATTTTTACAAACATTCGAGCTAAAATGCACCGACTGTATCTATACTGGTTAAAAAATAATCGCTATAGCAAGACAACCTAGCTACTCTGAGCAATGCGATATTTTATTACAAAATTAACATAGGATTTTTTCATCCCAAAAAAGGATTTTTGTGTATTATGTAGTTTGTACCAACAAGTGGACAATGAGAAAAAAGAACAACGAATACACAATTTCACACTAATATTATAAAGAGAAAACGTTGTGTAACGAGTTCAACTTTTGAGATATTTTGTTAAGAAGCAAGTGCATCAGTTCCAATATGGCGAAAAATATAGTTTTCTCGATGCAGGATCTCATACATTTAGGCAATGTTTTAAGGAGAGCTATTAAAATCTATGCTAGCACCACCTCTATCCTACTATCCTACTAATATTATAAACGCGAGTTTGTAAAAGGTATGGATGTATGTTTGTTACTCTTTTACGCAAAAACTACTAAACCGATAGAATTGAAATTTGGTATGTAGATAGCCTAGACCCTGGAATAACACATAGGATACTAGAAATTAGTACCTACGAAAAATTAATAAAATCGGCCAAGTCGAGTCGGACTCGCCCTTCTCGCAGCCTCGAGACTTCCGTACCAACGTTGGTTGGTTCCAATTAAGCTAGACCTCTAAATTGTATGAGCGCTCATATAACTCAGAGGCCAATCTTAACTGGCGTAAACTATGTATGTATGACATCCTTCAATTTTCAACTTTTTTTTATTTTTTGGAATGTTTCCTTTATTTGAGCTGTAAGACCTTGCTCCTTGCCGAATTTCATGATTCTAGGTCAACGAGAAGTATCCTATAGGTTTTCGACCCAAAACCTATAGAGTACTTCCGGTTGATCTAAAACTGTCAATTTTGGTTAAAAGTAAGGTCTTACAAAACAAGTAAAGGAAAAATTCCGAAAAATAAAAAAAATGAAAATTAAGGTAAATATTGGTACTTATAAGTTTTCGCGAAAATCTAAATGTGCCCATATCATTTTATTGTGTTGATTCAGGACCTTGATTTTTATACACCTAATAGGGACTATAGACCTCAGTATCTGTTATAAATTTAACCACGCTAGGACCACCCGTTCCTGAGAAAATCAGTGGTGACACACGGATAGACAGACAGACGGACAGACAGACAGACAGACGGATGGACGGACAAGAAAGTGATGTTATAAGGGTTCTTTTTTTTACCTTTTGAAGTACGGAACCCTAAAAATGAAGAAAAACGTCTCAGATTTAAAAAATAAAACAGTAGCAGCTTCTAGTTTGGAAAAAGTCGTGTGTGTGCAGCAATCTGAAGTTGGAATCTGTCATTACAGACGGGAGTTTCCTGTTTACAACTTCACAATTAACACCTGACAAAAGATGGGTATTGCAACGTTTGGCATGCTCAAAACGCGGAGCCAACGAAATAGCTAGTTATTTATAGGATTTTTTTCAAAATAAAGCGGCAAGAAGAATAAAAGAAATTTCGTTCTATTCAGACAATTGATCCGGGCAGAATCGAAATTCTAGGCTTAGCGTACTACCATCCTCAACCGCATCATCACTTACCAACAGGTGAGATGGTGGTCAAACCTATATGATATATAATAATAATATAATAAATAGTTTTGTTTGAATCAATCAATGAAAAATCATGCACTATAAAATGGATACATAATTTTATAGTCATTAAATGGTGTGTCCATGCAAGTATTTGCAACTAAACGGATGAGACTGAGACGAGCTAAAGAGCATGTATGAATCTTTAAAGCCTCCACCTCTAAGGCTAACTACAACGTTGTCATGGGAGACTTTAACACCAAAGTGGGAGTATAGACCTGTAGTGAATTGACTACAGAACCACACGGATTCGGCCGTAGGAATCACAGGGTGCAAATGCTCGTCAACTTCCTCGAGAAAGAGGGGCTTTACTTTATGAACTCGTTCTTCAAGCATAAGCCCCAAAGAAAGTGGACGTGGCAAATCCCCTACACATGAAACGGCGCATTGAAAATGATAAATATATACTTCCGATCCTCTAACACGCTCTTGAAACACGAGCAGAATCGGGGATCGAAAATGTTCGGTTCTAACCACTGGGTATAAGCCACCTCACAGAGCTGACAACGTCAACGCGAAAGGTCGTCGTATCTAAGTCGGAGATTCTGTCGCAAGCTTGCCGCATCGCAGGCTTCTAGGCCCGTACCTGATACTGAGGATTGTAGAGCCATCCTAACTCGCCACTTCACAGAAGACCTGCCCGAAATCAGTCGAGATGCAATCGTGATGGCCCTTAAACAGCTCAAAAATGGAAAGGCCCCAGGTGAAGACGGAAGCACTACGGAGCTTCTAAATGCTAAAAGAGCCCCTGAGCTGTAGGCCAGTTTCTCTTCTCCAATTCTGTTCTCTTCACTGGGAGAACTCAACAGGCATGGAAAAGAAGCATGGTGTTTTTTTTTTATTTTCAAGAAATTTAGTAGGTTAGGATAATTTATACTTACTTTATTCTTTTAAAAACACTTCTCAAGTATTTTCTTCTTAAAAACTTAATAGTTATTAATTGAATATTAACACTTATTTACATAATGACTTTAAAAAAAATGAATTAAAGAGGGGTTTTAGTATGTGGCCAGTGATTATATTTATACAGTAGATAGCATGCAATAAAAAAAACATTTTTTTTTTAATTTTCCGTCCTTCATCGGAAGCGAAATATGTGAAAAATTAAACCAATTAAAACATGCATTATTTTTTCTTTGTCGTTGGATTTACGTGCACAATACACTTAAAAACAATTCAAAAATAATTTGTACCTATTGTTCGCGACAGGGCCCCGCGTATGTAAGCGAGCGCATCTACTAATCAATTAAAATTAATATTAAAGTATATTAAGATATATATTTAATCTATCAATTACATTATATACATTATTATAATTTTAAAACTACCTAACTATAAACAAATAAATATACCTAATAAAAAAACCATAAAAACTAAAATGTAGTCTACCAAACCACTACCAGTAGGTAAAGTTCCCAAAATGCTGGCTGTATTCCCCCGTTGAATGGCGATGCTTAGTCTCTGAGCTACATACATGCCAGCATTTTGGTCCCGTGTCGTTTCAACCAGCCGTTCTGCCAAAGATCTTTGAAAATGCTGTGTGCACCCGGTCCCCACGGTCCTAGAGTCTCAACCCCAAAAGGCACAAATAGATAGCAGCTGTCTAAACCACTATATTTGCGCCTTTTGAGGTTCTCAGCTGCTTCTGCGGCCACACCAGCCTTTTTCTGTGTACCGGGAAGATGTGACGGTGCCAAAGTGTCGACGCAAGTAGCGTCCCATACCAAGGGTCATTAAGGCTAGCGTGACAAGAAATCCTGCCTACACTCTTAATGCAAGAGAGACCGCGGTGACCAATCCGGCTGACGGCACTACCGCACTGGCAGTGGTGTGGAGCATAACACTGTATGCCTAAGCGAAGAGATGTAGATACTCTGACAGATGAGGAATCGAGCAAAGTACCTGTATTAGGCGATGGAAGAGCCTGTAGCCACAAACCTGATTCCCACTCTGCAACTGCTAAGAGACGGGCACGATCTTCGGAGCTAGAGCACGTTTGTATTAGATTTTTCCGTGTTAGCTCGCAGATCGGTCCGTCGGAAGTCTCTGTGATGATAGAGTTTTGGGAAAAATCAGTGTTTGGGCAGGATAACGTCCATGCATTCTTGGCCTCGTTCATGTATGTGAGAGTCTTAGTTGTAGATAGCGACGCTGCCAGTATTTTTTTTGAAAGCTCAGCAATGCTATGGACGGAAGACAACAATGCGGGGAGTGCTACACCTGAAATCGACCTAACTCCTAGCCCTCCCATACGTACAGGTAAGGACGCCTGTACCCATGCTCTCTCATCCAAATTTATGTTCAAAACCGATGCCAAAGTATGTTTTATTAAGTTATCTAAAGTGTTTAGGATTTCTGGGTGTTTCCAGAGCTGAGAACAGCGCACTGTATAGGTAAATTTTGTGTAATATATAAAAATAATTGGTTGATAAATATATATATATATATGATGAAAATTATAAGGGTTCCTTTTTTTACCTTTTGAGGTACGGAACCCTAAAATTCAACAAAAACAAAAATATGAATCTACATACTTGGATGACGTTATAGAATTCACCGGGTACATTGAGATACACACAATGTTCTGTGGAGATACATTAAACATTTTGAAGTCGAATATACTCATAAATATAAGACCTAATTAGTAGATTTATGTATATTATTGTAAACACTAACGTTAATCAAAATGGTTTGTATATTAAAAGTAATTATTTCAAAAAACATCAAGTTTTTCATTCTGTTTTTCTGTTCGTGCCGCATGATTTTGATCTTAAATGTCACGGTTCCGATATAACTTAGAACCGTTTTTTTTAAAGTCGTACTCGTATATCATAGATATACGAGTATTAAATACATGTACATACTATTAAATAGCAATAGTTAGAAAAGTGGTAGCACAAAAAAAAGCCAATCTCCGAACAAATTTACCCAAACACATTTTGCATTTACTTCATGTTTAAAATGAAAAAGTTTTACATTGTTGTAAGTATATAAAACTTGTGATGATGTTATAGTATATTTACAGCAATTGTCACGTTTTCATGTGACCTGTGAATATCACAAAAGGGAAACGTTAAAAAAAACTCGAGCGACTTATAAGGATAGTATGAAAGTTTGGCAAAAAGTGATAGCGAGACGCATGACAGAAGAGAGTGAGATTAGTGACAATCGGAAAATCGGAAGTTCGGATTTATGCCCGGACGAGGTACAACGGATGCTAGTTTGCACTCCGCCAACTATGCGCAAAATACAGAAGTGCACATGAAAATTTACACATGGTATTCGTTGACCTCGAAAAGGCATATTGGCATATGATAGAGTGCCCCGGGATGTATTATGGTGAGCCCTTAGAGTGAAAGGTGTGCCTAGTAAGTACGTGCAGCTTGTAATAGCTATGTACAATCGTCCTAGCACGTACGTCCGGCCCGCAGTTGGTGAAATTAACAAATTTCATGTAGTTGAAGGCTTGTACCAAGGGTCCGCTTTAAGCCCATATTTGTCTCTCCTAGTAATGAAAGCTCTGACATCAGACATACAGGATGAAGCTCTTTGGTGCATTCTGTTTGCCGACGACATTATACTTGTTGGAGAGGACGCAAACGAGGTACAGAACAGGCTATAAAAAAGGCAAAATAAACTGGAAAACGTAGGGCTTAAAATCAGTAGGACCAAAACAGAACATTTGTTCTATGATTTTGGTGGTCCCTGCAGTTTCAGTCCGATTGCCTTAAATAGAGTTACCCTATCAGCCTGTTCCGACTTCCCTTAGCTCGGAATGTCAGATGAATGGCGATATCGACCGAGATGTCAATAGGCGCATAAAAGCGGGATGGATAAAATGGCGACAGGTAACAGGTACACGTACGTGACTGGAACGTCGGGCTCAGTGGTATGACTTGGGAGATGCCTATGTCCAGCAGTGGACTGATACCGGCTGATTATGATGATGATGAGGTTACAGGTACAACTTGCGACTCGAGAATGCCCCTTCAAAACTGCAAACTTAAGGGACAAATTTACGAAACGGTTATTAGACCTGTCGTTATGTATGATCTTCGACTGTTGGGCCACGAAGAAACGGGATGAATTTTAATTGCATGAAATTTAGAATGTAGATAGTAATAATTACGTAGGTATCCGCTCAGAAAGGATTTTCTAAAAATTCCTCCCGGATACGGAACGAGGATTCAAAGTTTGTATGGCGAAACAAGATGAGATAGTCTTTTTTATTCGAAACTTTACACAAAAGTACTTCTGTAAATAAATAAGGAAGTACGTGTTGTAGGATTTTTCCCCCATTTCATTTATGGGGTCCATTTCGAAAAATCCTACAACACGTACTGACTAACAAAGTCTGGAAATTTGGATTTTATAAATATGAATTCCAATTTGCCTTAGTTACGCGATAACATGAAAACGGGTGAACCGATTTGGCTAATTCTTATTTGATGTCGTTTTAAGTAAATAAAAGGAGTTTTAAACGCGGGCAAAGCCGCGGGGAACTTCTACTTCCTACATAAATATAGAGCATTATGCCTTTTATATACTATTTTAACCGACTTTACAAAAAAGGGGAAGGCTATCAATTCGCCTGTATATTTTCTATGTTTGTAAAATTGTTTTTAGGGTTCCGTACCCAAAGGGTAAAACGGGACCCTATTACTAAGACTCCGCTGTCCGTCTGTCTGTCTGTCTGTCCGTCTGTCACCAGGCTGTATCTCATGAACCGTGATAGTTAGACAGTTGAAATTCTCACAGATGATGTATTTCTGTTGCCGCTATAACAACAAATACTAAAAACAGAATAAAGTTAAAAATAATAGAGGGTCCCCATACAAGAAACGTGTTTTTTCGGCATTTCACGCCGTCTATGAACGCTTAGTTAGGTAAACGTCCCATAGACGGCGTTATAAGAAATAAAATGTTTTTTAATTATTATTTTTTTGCTGGCGAAAAATGATAGTGGTATTTTTTGCTCGATCTTATAAAATACTGTAGTGTGGTACGGAACCCTACTAGTGCGAGTCCATTTTCACTTGGCCAGTTTCTCCAATTCGATTCAATAGAATCGAATTAGAGAAACTCTTTTTTGTTTGAGTAAGTATGCGTCCTGTTTGGCTCCATTGTAATTTTATCGAGATCTGATAAATATCTTCTGAGACAATATCTCAAACTTTGTACTGAAAATAACTAGCGCGGCATTTGAAGTCGGTTTATTTTCGTTTTGTAAACGATCTTAAATTATGTTTGAATAAAAGTCTTCAATAATATTATATACATTTGAAGTACAAACTATTGCTTACATTGAATTGGTGCGTTTAGATAAATCAATCACGCAGGTATTGCCAGAATTATGCTATCTAAAGTTCGCACTGCTGCCTAATTAGACATCAAAGCACTTCCACTGTAAACACTTTATTATGAGAGTGCACAAATTTTCGCGAACGTAATTGGGGCGAAGTCTAACAAAATACACATAAATCATCGATGTACACTGCTTTGATGTGACCGTGTCCGGAGTGACGTCACACTGTGGTGTGATATGTCGTACATTCATTATTTGCTCACGTATACTAGATGAAAGGCGACCACAATATAAATAAACAAAATCGTGTGAAGCACCAGGCTATTGCGACGAACGACGTTGAAAGGACTTCTGACGGAATTATATCGGAATTCATGAGAACTGCCGGGGCTTCTTTTGTCCATTCAACGTATTTAATGTGACAGTATAATTGAGAAAAAAAAATGATTTCTCGTGATTATCGTTATTTTTTTTTTATCTTATAGGCTAGCGTTTAACCACTATCTCACCTGATGGTAAGTGGTGATGCGGTCAAAGATGATAAGCACGCTAGGCCTAGAATGGGAACTTGCTCTACTAGAAAAGGATAGCTACCGGAACACTTTAGACGTTTTGGCGAATGTTTTATTTTACTTAAAAGAAATTACACTAAGCATGAGACGTTACGAATAATGCCTTTTCCATTAATCGTACAAACCTTAAATATAGGAAGTATACCCGGTTTCTGACAAAAGAATACATAATACTAGTAATAATAATGCAAGTTTGCACTATACTTAATGATCGCCTAAGATTTCAAAATATCTCAATTAAAGCAACATCGGGAATGAAAATCTCAAAATACAGGTTGATTGGTAGGTGAGTGCAAAGCTGCAAAGTGACGATAGTATAGACCATTTAGAAGAATTTGAGCCATGGTTGTCTAAGACGAAGTATGACTATTATTTTTTTATCAATGTTTTAATGATTTTGGCGGAAAACCCAAAATGTTACAGTTAAGTACCAATTATAGCCAGTTTCGACGATAAGTTAATAATTTTACATTTTATTTAATTAAAGTAATGTAAAAGCAATCTAATAAAACATGTTCTAAGCATTTGTGTCTTCAAATACTTTTTTTACAGTTCACGAACATTTTCAAAAATTAAAAAAGAATGTTCTTGACGCTTCTTACAAAAAAATACTAATAGTTATTTTTTGTTCAAATCATTTTAAAAACGTGTTTGGTGCTAAAAAAATTATCTTTCTTTTGAGGTATAATTTATGCGGCTATCTCAAAAATAACTGAAATTAGAACATAAAATCCAAACTTTCAAATTTTTTGGCAAACTAATTTAAATAATATTTGACCTGTAACTATTTATTTTTGATGTTCAAAGTGACCACCGCGATTCCTAACACAAGCACGGGCCCGTCTTTTCACTTCTGTTGTTGTTATTTTCAACATTATCTCCAGCTTCATAGTTGGAATTAATCCTCTCTATTAATTCATTTTTCGTTTTAATTTCTACGCTCGTATACACTAGTTCCTTGGCCCGACCCCATACGAAAAAATCTAACTGGTTCAGGTCTGGTGAACGAGCGGGCCAAGGAATGGGCCCATCTCTGCCGATCTAGCTGTGAGGAAAGCAATTGTCAAAGTGTTACCTTACATTTAATGTCCAATGCGCTGGACAGCCGTCTTGCTACAAAATGACTTCTCGCTCTGATTCGAATATCTTGGTACTGGATTCCTCCGAAAAAAGCACTGGACGATCATCTTGTAGAAATTGCAAGTAATTGTTTCCATTTAAAGTATCTGGTAAGAAATGAAGCCCAATTAACGTTCTGCCAATCAATCCGGCCCAGACGTGGACAACGAATTTTCTCTGAACCGAATTTGCTATTTCCAGTGTGGATTGTTGTCCTTGTCGGCCCATTGATGAAGGTTGTGAAAATTTGTTATGCCTTCCCTAGAAAACTTGCTTTCATCCGTCCATAAGATTATATTTTGCAGATACGCTAATGACATATGTTGCAGTTCTTGCAGCGATTCCTTTATAGTGACGATGTCGTCCGCAAATCGCGAGTGTGAGCGGTACTCGCCGTTTATGTTGATGCCCCGTCCTTTCGAGTCCTCCAATGCATTTGTGAATATTTGTGGGGGATATAACATCCCCTTGTCTCACACCGCGATGCATGGGGGTTATTAGACATCATATTTCATTTAAATCTATGACGTGTTTCCTTGTATTTCTATGAGAATACGTCATAGAGCTTTGAGTCAAACATTGCGTCTAAATAATCTGTAATCGAATACTTAGTCGATAGCAATAGGCCAAGTCAAAAGTACCTTTATTCGGTGTGCATGACGGTGCTTATGAAAGTAGAAGAAGCGAAAGAGGTAGCTCAGAGTCGTAGCATGCGGAAATAAGTAGTCTCTGCCTACCCCAACGGACTACCAGTCTCTGCCTAAAAAGGTGTGATTTTATAAATGTAAAGTTACTTATTACTAGGTGGACTAAGTAAGTAAAATCTAAGAATTCTAAAGAATTCTAGACGGACACCGCGAATAGTCAAACGTACGTAGCGAAGAACTTTCTTAATACTTAGTACAGCGATTATCTACAGATGACTATAGTCGAAGACCGTGTTATGGCCGCCATTAGATATGTTGTGTTTTCACCTACGTTTTGTACTATGCATTATTTTGTGGCTACGTCGAAACTAATATTATACAGAGGAAAGATTTGACTTTTTGTTTGTTTGTTACGATTTGACTCCAAAACTACTGCAACGATTTTTTTAAACTCTTTCACTAATGGAAAGCTACATTATCAGCGAGTAATATAGACTATATTTTATCGCCGTATTCTCACGAGTAAGGAAATTACGCGGGTGAAACCGTGAGGCACTGCTAGTTGTAAATAAATCCAATTGATTTTCAGCGATTTGTTTAATGGACGAGTATTATTTTAAAAGGTGTTTCAGTCTAGCTTTTAGTAAATCTAATCAGTTTAGGACCATTGATACGTAACCTTTTTATAGCGGTGGCACTTAAATTGATTGATTCATAAATTATACCGACTAAAAACCTTAAAAAATAATATAATAGGAAGCTTAAATAAACACGCGTAAAGAAATAACTGGAAAACCTTATTAGTGTTAATTCTATACTTCAAAGCTGATCAACATTTTTGAGTAGTGAATCAAAACTTGGCTATTTAAAGCTCGTAATTCAATTACAAACTCTACTGCGGTAATCACGCATCATTGTCACCTCGAGAGGCTTGCTTTATTGTTACCTTAGCCAGTTTATATCGCCGTCATACGGATGTATAATAAAGCCATCGAAACGTTTCATAATATAAAAGCAAATTCTAGCGTCTCTTAGCACTAAGTGACTTGAGGATTTCATTCAAATTCGTGAGAGCGATACGAACTGACCGACGAGCACGCATTGAAAAAAATAATCAAGTTATTTTCACAAAGGCCCTTAGAGAGAAACGTTTTGTGTAAATAGTCCAACATGTTACTATAACAAAGAAATCTTAATACCCGATGACGTGCAAGAGTCCATATAACAATCTATGCGTTGATTGCTCATAATTCCATATGCACACTCAGACAGCGATGCGTTCGCGTCGTTCGTATAAGTACAAGCGTTTCCTACTGCTTCTTAGGAGTTTGAAGTTCACAAAGGCTCTCGAAAATTTGTAAAGTATGTTTCTGTTTATAGGATTAGCATAAAACACGGTTATCTATTGCATGCCTGGTTACTAAAGCGTTGTTCGAATGTTCCGATACGGTCTCGGTCTCATTGTGCAACAGTGGATCGTTGAAATCGAGACTGTAACTATATTTATATACAGATGCTTTTTCACTTTATGGTAAAAGGGAATCTTGAGTCAAGAATTTCGGTTTCGTAGCGGCGAATGCTATACCATCTAAAATATTGGACATCTCCATCTGGGTTGGTGTTTTGCTCTTACTGTGGTCTCAAACAATGAGTCGCGATCGTCAAGGGAATGCATGCATACCTACCTTATAAAAAAATACGTTTAGAGCTTTCTCCCACGTGGCCAGATAAGATTTCATTGATATACAATTTTAACGATTGAATGCGGGTAAAGTCGTGGGTCGCAGCTAGTATATTATAATTCTCATTTCATTGTAAGAATATTTGGTATACTTATATATATTAATAGGGTTAATACAAATAATGTTAATCAATATATGGCGTTTATAATAATCTTTTGAAACAATAGACAAATAAATTAACTAATGTAGAGATGAAATAAAATAACAATATTTCGTGTCGTGACTGAATCGTGATCCGCTAAGGTTAACAAAAAGTATTTCCAACTCCATTGAAGTAGCATATTTTAAGGTTCTGGTTTTATTACTCTCTTGGCATTAATCATGCTCTTTTGATAACGTAAATGATAATTATGAACTAGTTTAGCAATTGGCCTTGCCATCCACATTACAAGGTGTTAATCTATAAATGTTTTGATACTAAAATACAGTAGGCACAATAAGTGTGAATATAAAATAAATAGTGTTAACATAAAGTGATGTTTTTGTAGGCAAATAATCTAGTACTACACTAGTACGACTTTTGTCCAGATCACCTGAGGTCTAGTATTGGCAACTTATTGTGAAGTACCGGCTTTTCTAGTACTAGGATCTCGTTATTTTGGTAGTACAACACCCTTGATATATTTATTTTATGACCAATTAGGACGATGTAGAAATGAGCACAGACTTTGCTGTTTATTAATTAACTTTTTGCAGTCATTGTTCATCACAATTATTCGAAATCAAGAGCACTAAAAAGCTCTAGCTTGCAGGGAGGGCCGTTGTCTTGTGATGCAAGTCGAATTCTTTAGTTACGAGTACCATTATATATTCTGAAATTCTTACAAGTATATGTCTTATATTACATGCATCGACTCGTAAACAAGGCATCATATATTAGAGTGACGTGAATTTAAAATAACGAACAAATATAGGTAGATACTTACTTTTAGTATATATTGAATATGTTTTAATATTATGTCAATATTATTATCAGATACTGGTTTGAAACAGTTGATAAAAATCTCAAATGGTAAATGAAGCAGAATCCTGTGGAATTCAGAATGAATGAATTTAAAACTAACAATTTCTTTGAAATACAATAAACGTTATAATCCTCAAGCCTTTATTTTGAACATAGCTCCCACCCAATTTTACTGAGCATCTGAATGAATGTTTGTATTATTTTTTCGAGGGCATACCATGTCATCGGAACGATTGTGGTCTGTTCCCTATGATTTATCGATGTCCATATTACAAATACGACACAACTTTTTGTCGTCTTTTATTTCTTCTTTATGTCATATTAGTATTCCGCCAACAATCCTGCCAGCGCTGGTTTTGTCATACCGACCAAATGTTGTTTCGTTGGAATTTCAAATAAACAATTGTTGACGTTTTTTCATAAGATTTATTTAATATAATTTGATTCAGAGCCTCAATCAGCGCTGGCAAAATCCGTAGGCATATTAAAACGAAGCTCATGAATTAAAAATACGCCATTATGTTTGCTTTGATTTCAAACACAACTTAATTTGTTCCCAATACTTAAATGAAAACTTTTTATATACTTCATTATTTTACCGAAATCGAAATGAGTATCGTGTGATAAAAAATAAATACCATGCGTGTAAGGTATAAAGGAACTATTCTTTAATAAGGTACTTATTAACGGAATAAAAATGCTATTGATATTTTTTTATTAATCATTTTCTATTTGTTATGTAGACATACCCGTACTCAGTAGATCAATGGAAATTATGAGAAGTTGCGCAGGCGGACGAATCCTTACAATTGGCATGCAATGAATTTCTTTCAGCACGCACAGGAATTAATGGGGTAGCGGAACTTCATCACAACTTATATGTCTATGTACGGATAGCGTAGTATCATTCATCGCACGCTTACAGTTTATTCGAGACTTTTATGCTAGTAGCGGTTAGGTTGAGGGTAATTATTTTTCTGAATTAGCTTAGGTCAAATAATGGTTGTCTTCTAGCAATTATTAGCTACATACTGCTACGCCTGTTTTCGGTCTCACATATGAGATTGTAACCTTAAATTGTGTGTTAATAAATGAGCAAGAAATAATTACCATATTTCTGCTACCATTTATGCTTTCTATTGCCATTTTTGAGTACCTGATGACTTTGCTTTCAAGAGTTTTACTCCCTGACTTGAACCCATTGCTTGAATTATCTTGCGTAAAATAATTTGTAGACAATTTTAAAAAGAGTCACAGATTGCGAAACCAATGAAAAGTAGCCTAGCTAGGCGACTATTTATAATGGGAAATGTGTAAAGTAGGTACTTACAAAGTCAAAATAACTGCATATTACCCATTTAAATCTAGTTGACTCTATCATGACAAGTTTGGAAGTTTCTGTATTTAAAGAGTATGAGGCTAAGTTGCATCACCTTACTTTACCCGTAATTATAACCATAACTGGTGTTTTTGTTTAGACTTTGACTGACTTTTGACGTTTGTTATAGTTAAATAAAGATGGTGCAACCCAGCCTTAGCCTTTTTATAATCACAGATATTTAAAAGTCACAACCGGTCACAGTGACACAAGCTGTCTTAAATCTGCGACGGCTCTGACTGTGACTCACAAGGTACAAGGTACTCACTGTGACCATCCGGTTCGTATGACGAAGTAAATCACATTCGGTGCTATCCAGTAGATAATTTACTTAGAGTAGAATAAAACATTTTGTGATACATCCATGTGTTTATGGATGGTCTTATCACTCAAAGCGATCTCTTCCAGAAAACAAACAAATAGGTTACTTAGAAAAGAATAATCTATATCGCTCGCAAGTTTTATAAAGACTTCTACAATGACAGCTAAATGCAACACCAGACACATTATGTACCCGCGATGACACGATTCTTTTCACAATCACAAGTCCTGGAGGGATGGTGTCACAAGAGAAGCCCCAGATCTTAGGAATCTATATAATTCTACACTATACACCGGTAAACTCCTAAAAGCGATATGTCACTCCAAGGCTGTCCACCTAGTCAGTATATATAATAGGGAAACGTTACTGACTGACTGAATGACTGATCTACAAACGCACAGCTCAAACCACTGAACGCTAGAATTTGGCATGCAAATAGTTATTATGACGTAGGTATCTATCCGCTAATAAAGGATTCTCCAAAATTCACCCCAAAGGGGATGAAACGGGGGTACAAACTTTGTATGGAGAAACAAGATTATATAGTCTATTTTATTTATTCGAAACTTCACACAAGTACTTCTGTAAATAAAAAAGTGTTTCAGGCTTTTTCGAAATAACTGACAACAGTCTAAACATCAATATGGTCCAGATTGCGCTGAAATTTGGCATGCAGATAGTTATTATTGCGGAGGTATCGTCAAAAGAAATGTCATAAAACTTGACCCTTAAAGGGATGAAACGGGGCCAAATTTTGGATAATTTTTTTATTCGAAACGATAAATTTGGTACGCAAATAGTAATTAGGTATCGGCTAAAAAGGATTTTCTAAAATTCACTCCTTATGGGGACAAAACGGGGGCCCAAATTTTGAATAGTATTTTCATCATTGAAATAAGTACATGTTTCTGGTTTTTGAAAATTCAACAAAAGGCGTGTGAATAGGGTAACAAAGTCTGAAAATCATTTTTAACGACTTGCGAAGAATCGTCTATAGGATCACACGGATTTGGGAGTAGGAATCACAGGGGGCAAATGCTCGTCAATTTCCTGAGCAAGAGGGGCTTTTCTTTATGAACTAGTTTTTCAAGAAACAACCCCAAAGGAAGTGGATGTGGCAAAGCCCCGACACTGTGACTAAAAACGAGATTGACTCATCATTACGGACAAATGGCGCATATTCAGAGATGTCTCAGTGATCACTAGGTTCATTACTGGAAGTGATCACCGACTTGTACGAGGCTCTCTGGATATTAACTTCAAAGCAAAGAGACTCTAGCCCTAGCGTGCTTAGCATCTTTGACTGCATCATCACTTACCAACAGGTGAGATACTGAGATAGTGGTCAAACGCTAGCCTATACAATATTTAAAAAAAAAAAAAAAACCGATTGATGAAGTCCACGCTCCGACCGTACCTACTCCAAACCGTTGTTGGGTCCGAAACATTCTAATTAATATTGGGAAATCGATTCGCTGCCTTGGAAACCACAGATGATGTAGCCCAGAAACTCGAAGAATTGTCACGTCGCTGTGTAAAGCCTACTAAAGTTTTCAAACTTTTGGCCATTGACTTTTATAATACTATGAACTGGAAATACCTACAAAAAGTGGTGTATATATTTCAAAACTCATAATGTCAACGTGCTTGAAAAAAACCGACCAAGTGCGAAATGGATTCACGCTTTGAAGGTTCCGTACAAACTTATCAAATGGTCAAAACAGGTCAAAAAGGTTTTTTTTTGTAATTATGTATGACACTGTAATGTGTCTGATTATGTATATCATCATCATAATCATTATCAGCCGGTATCAGTCCACTGCTGGACGTAGGCAATAATATAATAGGTAATAATTATGTATATACACTTACGTTTTTCAGATTACTTCCTACATACGTTTCAACTTGATATCTTTACGCGTTCCTGAGAAACAGAGGTATTGACAGACGGACAACAAAGTGAAAGTTCTATATCCTTTTTACCTTTTGAGGTACGGAACCCTAAAAACCGGTAAATATAAATGATAAAGACTTCACATGCCGTCCAAGTCAGTTTTAGTGGCAACTTTGAGATGTGTTTCGCCATTATATTTCCACATATTTCTATAAAATATACTTTTCAGATCTTGATTCTTGATAATAGTATGAATGGGTTTTAAAACCACGTCATAGATAAATGAAAATATATGTAATACTCATTCAAATCGATTCATAAATTGGCGGAGTCATTGCGTAATAACCATAATAGAACCACACAGAAGAATTGAGAACCTCCTCCTTTTTGGAAGTTGGTTGAAAACATTTTTTTAGTAAGACTCGTATCTATAGTATCAATACTCGTCATAGTAACACCTGTCCTTGATTGACACAACTCCAGCCATGGCAGCCATTTTATGTGACTTTTTACTATTACCTTCTATAATATATGTATAGTATATACATATAAATTGTCCATATAAAGAAAGGGACAAACTTTGCGTTATCGTTGATTTACTGCACAAGCGTAATCAATTTTCGAAATTGATTCGACACGGAGCGATGCATCGCTCGACATCGACAAGTAGCCGTCGCGATGGCTACTTGTCTAGTGCCCCAGGGGCAGCAGTCTCTACAAGCGACAGCGATTCGTTCGCATCCGAACGATTGATAGAACGTATCAGCAAACAACACTTGCGACAATGTAAAATGCAAGTGTCAAATCGCTCTAAAGTCGGGTTTTGCAGTGTAGATACACCATTAAGACATTAATTCGTAGGGCTGAAATATTTGCCACAAAATAAAAACTCCTTAAATCAAGGGAAAATTGTAATAAGATTTTATTAAAATCATGGTCAAGAACTTTGCAAGTATTATTTATTTTTTATGATATTAGGTAACAGGACATGAAATAATCTTGCCCGATGGTAAGCGATAACCTTTTTAAGATAACGTGCCACTCAATACTCTAGCTAGATTGTCAGGAATATTAATCTTTAGGAGATAAAAAATGCCCCCTTGTAACACTAACAGCCTAACGTCAAAACTACAACAACCAAAACCTGCCATATAAGGTATTTTTATTATATGAAAGCTTCAGTGACATAGCAAAACGAACGGAGTAAGTAATCTTCACAAAGTTTAAGTATTGCATTCAGCTAAGATGTGTGAGGGTGCTTACATATGTAATAAAAGGATCAGCGTGGTGACATAATTATCCTTCAAGTGAAAAATATAATCAAATTGGTTCACAAATGGCGAAAAAATGAAGGCACAAAAACCAAACGCATTATTTTTTTGGGAATTCGATTATAAAGAAGGTGGTTCTTCTTCTATCCTATCTAGGATAGTTTCCTAGCAAAAAGAAAATGACACGCATATATACTTCTCAATAGCTTGTTATGACATTCATCTCTTGCGGTTTATCAAACTCAGTCCTCTCACACTTCTCGTGACCACGGTCAATGCAACTTTATCGAAACGTTGAGGTAAATAAAATTAATGCTTTTGGCGCGATAAGTCCCGTATCAAAATATAACTATATTCACAATATCATCTAGGCTGATGATGATAATAATGATATTCACAATAGGTGTAGTCTTTGTAGGTACTTAATCCGTGTGAATATTGCTTATAATATACCTGTGCATGTATATGCTTATATTTCTAAAACGGCAGAATTCGGTGAATTACGAGACGCAGCTCTAAGCATTTACATATACAAGATACCTACCTAGTGAATTACCGTTATTAGGGTGAAGCAGAATCGTTAACGTTAATATCGTTACGTAAATAAATAAATAAGGCATTATTGTACCGGGTTGTAGACATTATAATTGTGTAGAATATTTATAAATCTTCGCAAAAAGCTAGCTATTATTCAAGTTAAAAGCTTCAATAAAATTAACAATAAGGCAGTAAGACCCCGCGAATTCTTTATTTCTTTTCTTTCTATTCGTAATATAGTAGGTAATTGTAAGTGCCTCGAGTTTAGCTGCTTTACTGCTTTTACTGTAACGGGAGGACCAGCGATATCGACAATCGACGCTTGCAGCAGTAACGTTACGACAAATGCAAGTCTCTACACCAAAGTTATCGCGCAAGATCGTTACTTTGTACCACCGATGAACCTATCGATGGTATGAAATTTAAAAAAATCTCCCTGAATATAAGGAAAAAATGCATTATTTTTTGTGTTTCAAAAATGTATTTGAATACAGAAGCAATCTATATTATCTTGACCACGCTTTTATGATATAAATATACAGCACTAGAAGTACCCCGCGGCTTCGCCCTCGTTAGAATCTTAACTTTGTATTTCGATCCAAAACTTACTTTACTTAAAACTTTTCTTTTGTAAAAACCTTTTTATCATAAAAGACATCAAAACAGAATTACCCAAATCTGTTTACCCGATTTCATATTATCGCGTGACTAAGGGAAATAGGGATTCATATTTATAAAGCCATATATGAAAAACCATCTCATCTTGTTTCGCCATACAAACTTTGAATCCCCGTTTCGTCTCCTCAAGGGGTGAATTTTTAAAAAATCCTTTCTTAGTGGATACCTACGTTATACTAATTATCTGCATTCCAAGTTTCAGCGCAATCCCTTAAGTGGTTTGAGCTGTGTGTTGATAGATCAGTCAGTCAGTAACGTTTGACTTTTATAAATACAGTATAATTTCTTACTAAGCATTTCGGCACAAACTTCATGAATCATAAAAATGCTTAAGCTGGGTTGCTGGTTCAAATCCTAGCACGGGTGTTCGTCAGGTGTTAGGAGCATATTAAATCGATGTTCCACCAGACTTGCTATCAAAAACAGGCTTAAATCTCGTCAGGAGATAAAAGTTCGCCTTCTTGCCACACTGACGCTGAAGAAAATTGATATTGTCAAATTGACGATGTCATGTCAAAATTGTCAATAATGTTAAATCAATATTACTTTACAGATATGGGTGTAATTTTCTTTTACCATTATTTATTTATATGTTTGAATCATTAAAAATAATGCAGACGCGCAAGCCTGCGTCCAAAAATCCAAGCTGCAGTGTAAGGTACGTAAATTATATTATGTACACACACTCACACAGGCCCCAAATTACTACTGAACTGTATTTTACCCTGGAACTAGATACTAAATATCTTCATAATGATAGCAGCCTGCAGTAGTCCGTAGGCTTAGACCTTACTCTTATACGTGATGCCTGGCTGGTGCTAAATAGGTGAACCACCAGTGGTGGCTTCGGCCGTGGCTCGAACCATCCACCGAACAAGTTGTAAATCGGTTCACCGAGTTCCAGTAAGATTTTCGGAACCAGCCAGTTTGAAAAACGGGTTAAGATAGTTCCACAACGTATGTGTGTGTACCTGTGTGGTGTAAATGTGAAATAAAGCCCAGCGCATCATTTCACTGCACTCGACAAGTACAATTCTGTTTTAGATTACATTTAAAGAGAAGTCCACGAAATACAAAATTATTACTATTATTATTTTCTTTGTTTTTGGCTTTTGCGATAATACCACCACAATTTCGTCAATGTCAAGTTTAGTTTGGTTTAGTCGAGTGGAAAGACCTTAGGACGCTTTTTATACATTATAAGCTATAAACACAGATGTATGCAATTTGTAATGTAGCATGACTAAATTGACATTGTTCTATCAGTATCCTTGTCGAAGTGTATCAATTCTAGATTTGCACAAAACTCTACTTAGCTAGATTTTACCTCATATTCCCTATTAACCTTTAAAATTCTAGAAGATTTATCAGCAGTATTATATTTTATTACAGATGCCGGCAGTTGAAACTTCTCCTCGGAGCAACTGAAACTATCCGTTATATGCATAGACTACTAATAATATAAATTAAGTAGGTACAAACATTTTATTGCCGTTAAAATCAGTAAATAAAAATTACAAACAACTAAAAGTCTAATCATTTATTCCAATATTTATAAGTCATATCTTCCTAAGCTAAGGACAGTTGGTATAAAAACTGAATATAAATATAACTCGTGATCATTTGAAAATTCAAATATCCTAAGCTGCTTTTTTATTCCGGGAAGACAAGCGCTTAACCAATGTCACTTGATATTTAAGGTGTGAAACTGCATTAAGCGGTCCCCTACAAAAATGTTCTGACTCACCTAAGTGACGATACGATCAAAGATGGAATCGAGTTTGTCTTAGAAGACGGTAATGAGACGCGGCGTAGGACTACTGACTTGACGCGCATTTATGAGTGCCTAGTGCGAGTTTTTTAAATTGGTTTACTCATACGATCACGTTTACATAAACGCACATTTGTATGGAATTAAAAAGCGCCATCTAGTGTGCAGTGGCAACATTGTAATTCATACAAATCTGAGTTTACGGAAACATGATCGAGCGAGTAAATAAATCTAAAGAAACTCGCACAACAATATTGCTCACCATACATTTATTTAGAACACGTTCACAATTAGCTATAACATATATTTGCTGGCTTACTTGTTATGGTACAGTGAGCGATATTATTGTGTTATGAACTATATGCTTTTATATTATAGCGTAGTCTGATATGCACTTTAGTTCTATCTACTTTTTTTTTGCCGTGGCAAGATGGGGCCAAGGAAGCATTCACCATCATGCCCCGGCGGTACCCCAGGATGAAACATCCAGGCCCCGGCTAACAAGGGGTGACCTCGCTCACCAAGGTCACCCCTCAGACGTGTAGGGGGACTTCGGCCAGTGACTCCACTATGAGGTAAGGCCACGATCTCTCACAACCAAGCATGGCGATCACCACGCTCGGCAGAGATCTCGTCCTATGACCACTGAAAGCGTGCGCCGCTGCGGGCCCCGTGCGGCATAAACCTTCAGCGTGTGGATCGCCGTATCCTCTAGCGCCCCACACTCGCGGCAGGCTGGGGTCGCCTCCCGTCTTGCGATTTGGTGCAGGTACTTACCGAAATATCCATGCTCGGAAAGCACCTGCACCAATCGAAAAGTCAGCGACCCAAACCGCCGCCTCATTCACCTCCGAAGGATAGTTCTATCCACTTAGCCCAACTATACCTAACCGTGTTTCAAGCTGCTTAGTATGGAACATCATGCCGGAACCTGGCGAGCCGTTCGGTGACAAGTCTTTGTTTGGTGGATGGTTCAAACCTCGCCCGAAACCTACCACTAGTGGTAACCCATTGAGCACCATCTAAGGATCGCGAGTAGTATTTAGGTCTACGGACTACTGCTGCTATTATTTTGAAGATATTTTGTACCTACTTGGACTAGCCGTTCTTTCATAAGTTTGTTCGCGCTTATCTTTGACCATGCCGCCTTTATAGTCTGGAAATTTTTACAATTTAAACTCTCAGTTATAGGTAGCATTGAGTTCTTAGTACATCTTGCTAAATCGAAATCAGATTAATCAGCAGAAATTAGTCCACCCGGGGCACTACAACTACTTTGCCAATTAATTTAGCCATAAAATAGGAATGCTTTTGGTTTGAGTAACGATTTGTCTAGTAAATTACAGGGCAACTGAGACTTTAACATCTTTATGTCTCAAGGCAACAGGCGTAGTGAATTTGAAATTCTGGTAATCAATCCAGAATGCTGCCTACTGCTGTAATAAGTAGTCGTCATCACTTACCATCAGGCGAGCCTCATATTTATTCTATTACCTCATAAATCTCATAATAATATAACATTAAACAAAAAAATCGCTTCGAGTTGCGATAAACGTTAAAGTAGCGGGCAGTCTAATATGGCCGCTAAAAGGAACGAATGTGATAAGTTTTCGGTGAGATATTACCGACAGAATCGTTCGCTCAAGCAGTAGAGACTTCCAAATTTCGTTAGAATAACATCGGTAAAATATTTTTATTTAGTTGGCTTCACACGTAGTGTATTTAGCTAGTGTTTATTATTTCAATAATTATAATTTTTAGAGTTTTGCCTTAGAATGAAATCAAAGTTTAGTCACAGACTAGTTCAAGCCATAATATAGTCAAAATCGTACAGTAAAGATATGTGGATGCTTTACTGACGGCTTTTGCTTGAGTTTCGGATATAACATAAAATGGCTTGTTTATCGAAATTGTGCGGTTTCCTCGCTCTCGTACCTACTCGACGACACTTAATGATAAATAAACCTACATTTTATTTCACATTATTATGCCAAATAAAGTTTTAGGCAAAAAATACCGTGGTCAAAGATACAGTTTTTTTTTAAATAGATACTGTTACATTAAAAAATTAAAAAAGCATATAAGCGTAATTGTTTGATTTTACTAAACAGCATTGTAAACTAAAATCTATTAAAAACTTGAAATTTTTTTCTTGAAATGGCTAAATAGGCCAAATGTTGGAGCTATCACAAAAATAATCCGAAGCGATTTCAATGACAGATTAGATCGGTTCAACTGTAGAGACTACCATTTAACGGAAAAATGTTAGTGAATCAATTTTACGCCCGAAATTGATAGCTAAAGCGTCGCTAGGCATGTAGAGACTTCCACCCCAGGTATCTTAGGAAACGCAGGTTTTCTCTTAACTAACAATGTGAGCAGTAAACAGTTTTATGTCTCTCTTTATAGTCTACTTAAATTAACTAAGCACAAAAACATAATATTAAAATGTTGTGTTCGTTGGCTAAGTTAGACAGAGGTGCATTAATTTTTCGTCGAGATTTCCACGCTTAATTATATGATAATATATGTGAACACATTGCGATAAACACAACAGAAATAAAACCAAGTAATTATGCTAAGTCTTTAAACAGGTCCGCATAGAATCAGGGCGTGAAGTTCCAATTTTCATTTCGCATTGTAGGTATTTCACGTTGCTTAAAAGTGACCCTAAATCCGGCGTCCTCTTTGTATAAAACTCTTAATTTGCATATTAACGAGAAACTTTGCATCGGCAATACCGAAAAATGCCCGTGGTTGGATGTGAACAGACAGGTGGAACGTCGGGCTAATTCCGGAATATTTTGGCGCGGCGGCCGCTATAGTGGAATTCGCGTCGTAGCACCCATTTTTCAGTCCTTGTTTTGCCCTTGAGCATCAGATAGTTTTTAAATCACATAACTGTACCCATCAAGATGCTCTGCTAGTTGTACTTGTTGGCTATGTTCGGAGTTTCTCTTAAGGACCGAATCCGTAACGAGGTTATACGACAGAGAACCAAAGTTACCGACATAGCCCATCGAATTAGTAAGCTGAAGTGGAAATGGGCCGGTCACATTAGCCGAAGAACCGACAACCTCTGGGGTAAACGAGTTCTTGAGTGGAAACCGCGAATCGGCAAGCGTAGCGTAGGACGCCCTCAGACTAGGTGGAGCGATGATGTTCGCAAGGTGGCTGGCAAGAGCTGGATGTGATTAGCCGGGTTCGTACTCAGTGGCGTGCAACTGGAGAAGCCCTATGTCCAGCAGTGGACTAGTATAGGCTGATGATGATGACTATTTTGTAGAGGTTAAACAGATTTATATCTATTACTAGAAGTGCCCCGCGGCTTCGCCCGCGTTAAAAACTTCTTTTATCTACTTAAAACTTTTCTTTTGTAAGAACCAATCAATCATTAAAGACATCAAATAAGAATTAGCCAAATCGGTTCACCCGTTTTCAAGTTATTGCTTGACTAAGGCAATTCCGGCTTAATTATATCATTATATTTATAAAACCCGAAAAACCCAAATTTTCAGACTTTGTTACCTACCCTATTTCGAAAAATCCTACTACACGTACTTTATCTCATCTTGTTTCGCCATACAAACTTTGAATCCCCGTTCCGTATCCGGGAGAAATTTTTAGAAAATCCTTTCTGAGCGGATACCTACGTCATAATAACTATCTGCATTTTAAATTTCAGTGCAATCCGACACAATATTGATTTTTAGACTTTGTTACCCCAGTTTATCCTTTTAGGGTGGCATTATGAAAAAGTCTGGAACTTGTATTTACTTATTCATTTACATGTGTGAAATGTCGAATAAAATAACTGTCAAAACATTGAACCCCGCTTCATCCCCTTTGAAAAATTTTGAAAAATTCTTTCTTTGTCAAAATAACTATCTGCATGCCAAATTTCAGCGCAATCCGAAACAATATTGATTTTCACACTTTGTTACCCCATTTCACCCTCTTAGGGGTGGAATTAAAAAAAAACCTGAAACACGTATTTACTTATTTTTTTACTGAAGTACTTGTGTGAAGTTTCGGATAGAAAAGGCTATCTAATCTTGTTTCTCCATTTAAACTTTGAATCCCCATTTCATCCCCTTAAGGGATGAATTTTGGAAAATCCTTTCTTAGGATTTCTTTTTCCTTTGGAAAACCCTTACGTACTAAGACAAATATACCCTCCAAATTTCAAGTCTCTACGACCAGCGGTTTAGGCTGTGCGTTGTCTGTCAGTCAGTCAGTCAGTATGTCAGGACAAAGATTCTTATAGTATTAGATGTCATGTTTAAAAAGCCGTGAAGCCCATTCTGTACAGCGGCATTAAGTAGTATTGAGTCAAGTAAAAGTCAATGTCAAGTCCAAGACTGCTATAAAAGTGATTGAAGTGTTATACGGAAGGTATACACTAAGGTTTTGGAGCGAATAAAATAGGCATGATCTTCAACATTGTGCAAAATCTCTATATTCATACACATGCACCGTTAGTACTTAATTATAATGTAATTAATACAAAACGATAAAACCGACTTCACATGCCGCGATAGTCAAAGTACTGGCTCGTTATAATCATGTCATCAAAGTATACAAAATTCTTATATTGTTTATCTCCAGATCTCTGAGGATAATTGTCAGATCTGGATATAATTTGAATGGGACCAAACGGTCCCATTCAAATTTTGCAATGGGCGCATAACAGGAGAGAGGCATAATCTCTCAAACAAAAAAATATTTTTTTTAAATCGGTTATGATTTGACGGAGTTCTGAGGTAACAAACATAAAATAAACTGGCCAAGTGCAAGTCGGACTCGCACTCGTAGGATAACACAGTAAAGTCAGTATTCTATAACTATGATTTTTCGCAACTAAAAAAATAACTTTGTTTTTCATAGTGTTTGTGTGAAAAACAAAGTTATCTTTGCGGTCGCCATATCTCAAAAATTGCTGACTGTATCTCGTTCAAACCAATTTTCGTTGTTAGTTTTTATTGAGATGTACAGCATATATTTTTTTTAGATTTTTCACTCCCATACTTTAAAAGTTAGAGGGGGGGGGACACACATTTTACCACTTTAGACGCGCCTATCTTTCAAATGATTGACTTTGAGAAAAAATTATTTAAGGAACCTCAATGTCATTATTAAAGACCTATCTATAGACACCCCGCACGTATAGGATTGAAGAAAAATATTTTTTTTTGTTTCAGACCCAGGTATGGGATGGAACAAACTTTGAATCCCCAAAAACCCTTAAACTGTTATTTTTTATTTTTGTATAAAAATCGGAAAGCGGTTCACAGAATACATCTACCTACCAAGTTTCAATTCTGTAGTCCTAACAGTTTCGGAATAAAATGGCTGTGACATACGGGCGGACAGACAGACAGACAGACAGACAGACATGACGAATCTATAAGGGTTCCGTTTTTTGCCATTCGGCTACGGAACCTTAAAAAAATACTGTCGAATTGAAAACCTCCTATTTTTGTGAATCCGGTTAAAAAGGCAACATGCACATGTTTAAATTCTACCAAATATATGTCAATTATAACATTTTTTCTTTTTTTCTAATGCTGGATAGGTAAAAGCGTTTGACCACTATCTTACCTGATGTTAAGCGACGATGAGGTCGACGATGTAGCACGCTTACCTAGTAGATACCATTTCACTCGCGATTTGAAGACCCCCGGGTTGTAGCTATCGGGATTCGGGAGACCTAGACACCGGCAAAGAATTCCATTCCTTGGCGGAACGTATGATATGACATGACAAAGCAAAACGCTTCGTGCGTGTAGATGGCACGTCCACCATGAAGCGATAGAGCACATCGGTAAGTCTGGTTGTCCGATAGAAGAAAAAGGATGGCGGTACTAACTCGTGCAATTGGATGGCACACTCTCCGAAATGTATCCGATAGAAAACCGATAAACTAGCGACTTTACGGCGATGTTCTAGGCTCTGGAGCCTTTTCCCTACAAGTTTGTCGTCATTTATAAGTCTCTTAGCTCTCCTCTCAATTAGTTCCACCGCTTCCAGCTGATATTTGGCTGACCCATCCCAGAGGTGAGAACAGTACTCCATACATGATCGGACCTGTGGTTGATACAAGTTAAACAGCTGTCCCGGTGTGGAGTACTGTCCCACCTCACCATTTACCGGTTACGAAATAATAAAAAAAAAGTGTAGTCTATTTACATGTCCTTCTACAAAATTTAAATCTCGACAGAATGCCACGGAGCCGTTACAAGTCCGCCTCTGCCTGGCGCGAGCCTTTTATTGTCGATAATTATATGAATGGGGGAACCACGATAACTACCATACGATATTAGAAACGGCTCATTAGGTATTTAAGTGAAGATGACAGCTCTATAAATAATAGACGTCGAATGTGAGTACCGACCGTCTTGTTTATTTTTATACGGTTAGAGAAGAAAGCGTATTTGTGGCGTAAAGGTGATACGTTGACAAAACATCTGTTTCATGTGTGGGAGCTTTCATGATCTTTTACGACAAAATCGTTTACCGCATCCACGACACCCCGTAAACGAGCCTAATGCGGCCGTCGATGACAAATATAATCTTTGCTCTAAGACGAACTGACTTGACACTGTTGTTATTCTAAGAAACGGAAAGATTTATTTTTACTCAAAGAGCTAAATATTCAGGTGAAAGATATCTGTGAGCCGTTGTTTGGCTGCATCGTTAAATCTTTCGACAGAGTCGCGCCTTTAGTTTAATCACGCCAATGATACCGAAAACTCTGCCGGATTTCATTGCTTTGATATTCCTTCTCAAAGAAGGATAAATAAACACTTATATTTTATGACTTATTAACTTTTTAATTGAGAGACACAAATAACAAAATTCGCTACTCACTACTTGTCGTAAAGATGCAATGTTTAAATTAAGTTAAAAAATGTACATAACACTATAATTTATGTGTGCAATGGAAAAATTATAATATGTACTACATATATATACATATTTCCTTTTTGTATCCACTCCAATCGACATCTACTGTAAAATAAAACATATTAAACAAGGTTCGCTCACTTAGTAATTCATTTAAAGAACTCTCTATTTTTATAACGATCTTGCTTAGATTACTTCCTTATTATCACGTTTTAGACATTATATTTAATATACAGCGCTAATTATGAACGAGTTCTTTATTACGGCTAGTGAGTAGAAGACCCGTTCACAAATATCTAAGAGGAGGTTAATCGCCATTGTTTTTTTGTTTCTCTTTTGGGGTTCACTTTAAATCGGGCTCGGTGGCGTATTTTAGAAAAGGCCTACCAAGCCCAGCAGTAAACTGACATCATTTGATTATGATATGATGATGATGACGTAGACTTTGATCGAATTATGAAATATTATGATAGGATTGAGTAGAAATATTTATTATACAATTTAATTAAGTTAATGATTAAGTTGTTCTCGCTAAACCATATACAGTCAAATACTTATATCAAGCCAGTAAACATTTTTATTAGTATTATTGTCTCATTCCATCTATCGCGATGTTCTTATTTTCAAATTTGGAAAAATCGCAGTTCTATAGGACCCCAAGCCTAGGTACTCCCTATTTATTTCCGTGCATGATTTTTTCGGCTTAGCAAGACTGCAAATTGCCAAACCTCTAAAATTGATTATTTTTTCAAAAATTACTATTCACTAACTATTAATATATATTATATCATATATTAATTTTCGTCCATACATTGGGGGATCTAAATATGTCGCATTATCTGCTCCTGCCGGTAATACGTCAAATTACCAATTATATGTTATAAATATATACAGGGGTATAAGTTTTTGGAAAGTAAGCATGTTAGTGCACTTTTTTGAGAATATAGTTTATATATGTATATATATTTATGTTTCGCATTTCGAGGTTATGATGCCAGCTCAAATAAAAATAAAACTTGTGTTGAACTAGTGTTCCCTAATTTGTACCAGGTAGGGTAATCTTATAGTGTATCGGCACACCCCGGACACTCGACAAAATCTCCATACAAACTCGCCTTTTAACGACCTATTACACAGACACTAAACACATGTCGTTTTTCTACAGGCGCAATTGTGTGCGTGAAGTCTAAGGATGTCACCGTAAGAACCTACTTCATTTTGAAGTCGGTTTAGACTCGCTAGCCAGTACTTCGCTATGGTTTCAAAAGTATATAGATAATAAAATTATTATCATTTACTCTACGCGATACGCCATTACAAAGACACTTGTCGCTGCGAACGAAGACCGATACGCGTTTTTGCAAACTATGAAAATAAAAATCTTCTAAATATTTGATTACGTTATTTGAATAGTGTAGAATAAGGTAGGGATTTCATATACTTAAGTTACTTGATTTGAAAAAGTGACTAAGATAAATAAATTATTAAGAAAGTTTTTATTCAATATTTAAAAACTAAGGTTTATTTACGCACGAGTATATCGTTGTTTCATTTATGAAAATGAATTCTTAAATACGAATATACAGTATACAAATATAAGTGTATTAGTATATATATTATATAGAAACTATGTAAATTTGAACCTCCTGTGTCTACCTAGTCCCACAGAAATATTCCATAATACTTATTATTAATATGTCTGTGTTTTATATTCATACATGTTTGAAGTTGATGTTCTTCTACTTGTAAAGTAATATTGCTTTGTAGTCGTGCGCGTGTGGCGTCCTTGCTCACACTAGCTCCTCGACAGCTCCAGAATCGGTGGCGAGGTGAGGTAGCCCGGATTGGTGGGGTAACAGAGTGTCCATTCTATACGTAGTATTATTATCTTTTCTATGGTATCGGTACAATCTAGGTGTATGGTGATTTTATAACTCGATTGTTAACTAGATTGAATAATTTTCAGATGTCTGGAGAGCTTTAAAAGTATCATAGGACACAAGATGATTTAGATAGAAAGTCTTAGATTTGAGATTGTTTGAAAAAGAAATCTATGGGATTTAATGAGTGTTCACGCATGTTCAATGTACTATCGAGGGACAATAGTCCAGTAGCACCTCAATGTTCATAGTAGCTTGCACGATATTTCTGTTGAATGTTCCAACGCAAACAATAACACGTAAGTACGGCATAGATGGCATGCTTAGCCATACCACAGACGAATAAAAAGTTGAAACGTAGCGTGAGATACAGTTAATAAACATTAAATAGAGATAACAATATTCCACTGTATACTAGTTTTCTTTTTGTTTTTGTTTGTTTTTTTAGTTAACAATTAACAAAACGTCGAGTAAGCTATGCACAAGTAACGAATGCTTAAATTCGAATGAGTCATTAATACCATCTTGGTCGAGTGGTATGGTGAACTGATAAGGAAGCAGGAGGCCAGAGTTCAATTCTCCATCAAGTAAATTGTTTTGTTATAATTTTGAGAGGGCCCGGTGGCGTAATCGGGAGAACGGTTGGTTGAACTTTGATGCCAGAGGCACCGAGTTCAAACCGCCGTGCACCAATGGATTTTTCTATCGAAAAAATTATGTGCGCGTTTCATAGTGGCCCCCCGGTGAAGGAAAACCATCGTTAAAAACATCGTTAGAAACCAACAACCCCCGCATGGTGGTAGGACACTATCTAGTGTCCGCCTGGTAAGCTACCACCCTCAAGTTAGAAAATCTGTCGTCAAACATCTAATGATCTAATGTGTTCCGGCAGCTATCCTTGAGAGCCAGTTCCCATTCCAGGTAGGCCTAGAAAACTAGGCTTGGCGTGCTTACCATCTTCGACCTCATCATCACTTACCAACAGGTGAGATAGTGGTCAAATATATAAAGTACTCTGTGGTGGTCAATTAAAATATAAACTATGAAACGATAAAATATAAAAAAAAAACAATTATTAATAGCTTGTATTAATTTATATCTGTTAAAACAAACTTCGCTAATAAAGGTAAATTGGTGAACTATGTTATAATTATGTGAAATAAAATAAATAGCACGGTGATGTTATCTTAATAGTTTTTGAAGAAATATTTATTTGTATACCTTATAAGAATACACAGCAACAATATTTTTAAATAAACTGATTTACAACATATCGAAATATCATAAACTACTATTTTATTTCATATTATATTACATTGAAACCGTCTTCATTGAAAATTTTCTATTTTGAGAAAATAACACTAATGGTTGCATATAAGAATTGCTCTGACCTATTGATTATTTAAGGTATAAGCTTAATTATTCATTTTCTCTAGGAAAAGAGGATTGAAGCTTAATCCTTTATAATCATAACTTCCACAATTACTTATTACAAATTATCACAGCCGGCACATCGCGTAGTTTTTGTACACTTTTAAATTAATATTTCGTGTGACTTCTATTGTTTTTGATACAGATAAAAAGCCCTCGTAATCCACTATATTCGCACATATTATCCAAGGGGACTACAGCTGCTCAGGACATCTCTCGTCGCGCGCTTCTCACCTTTGCATTATTAAACCCCATGAAGTGCGCAACATTCCATAATGGTGTATAAAATTCGTCTGAAAACGCCAAATCTTATTAACACACTTTATTAACAATTTACTTTCACAACTACGATTTGTCATCACTTAATATCACTCAGCAATAACTTACACTTATGCCACTTTCATTATTTGAGATAACATAATTTAATTAGTCAACTTCTATGCAATGCTTCAATATTCGATGTATTTAATAATTATATTTGCTTGCATTTTGATTTTTTAAGTTATTTACTAACCAAACTTCAACCACCACCAAAGTTCACCAACCGACAATGTTATGTTCATATATTTATGCCATCATGTATGTACGTCATGTATACATTTTGTTTCAAATCTACCCTCATTAAAAGAAGCCAAACTATTCTACTAATTAATATATGCGCTCTTTCTAATGGGTTCATAATGAGAGAGTGCAATATATGGGTCTTTCTATCTTTCTCTTTCATTATGTTACTTTCGAAACGTCTTATAAAAGAAGGTCGTATGTGCATATTTTGCTGTCATGTTATTGCGTTTTGAGACTGCTACTCCAATTATGACCGATACTGTACCTGTTAAACTGTTAAAGAGACATTTATCAAGTTCAAACAAATATGCGAATGAACATACCATTTCCAAGGGCAGGCCAACTGTTTTTCAAAATGAACAAGGGTTTGTGAGTGAGTGACTGAACAAGGGCTTGTGTGGCAGTTGTTAACTTGTTAAACATGAAAAAGCATATGCTTGGACTTTGGATTCACAATAAAGAATGTTAGAGAACAGGCTTATGACATTGCGGAAAAAATTGAATTTCAAACACTTTTTCAAAAACGACTAAAAAGGCTGGTAAAAATGATTTTATTACTTATTTCTTAATATTATGTTTAGGAATTATGTATAACGGTAAGGCTGATTTTAGTTTATATGAGGTACTAAAATCTCATTTAGAACGTGAAGTACAATTAAGGATACTTATGGTACAATTACGGAAACCGGTTTCGTCAACTGTACTTTTTCAGACTTTTTTTAAAACTTTAATTGTTGTATTTTTTTTACATATCCTCATTTTCTAGTAATAAAAAATTAACACCAATAGAACAACCGTTTTATTTCTAGTAATACAATCCTCTTAAGTTAATAAGTTTTTGTGACAGCTTGTAAAGTTCGTTAACTGGTACAATATAGGCAACTTTACCCTACATAAGTCTGATTATGATCTGATTATGACTTTATTTCAATAGTAGTCAAATTCGAGTATTCTATAGTGTATGTCGTTACTTTGTACGGATGGAACCCATACCCATTTTATAAATTCACTCTTGACTCATCCAAACTAATTTAATTACCATATATTGTTATGTTGGGTAAACGTATTTAAACATGTAATTTTTTGGTGTAGGTTAAATGACGTGTGTACAAAGTCTTGTTAAATTTTATTTGCCATACAAAAATGTTTCTATTATGAGAGAATTAAATTTCACTACGGAAGTGAATATTTTGATGTGAGATGTCACTGTCCTTTAGTACACGGTTAATTACCGTTCCATGTGTTAATTATAATACAAACATGTTTTAGAACCAACTGCAAAATAAGTGGCATAATTGTTTTAATTGTAATGTAAACTATTGACGTTAGCTGAATTGAAAATAAATCTGTAAAACAGAGTTAAAACGAAGTAAATAAGAGTATTTAAATAGTAATAGATATCGATGAGCTTCTAAAATCATGATTTTTTCTCATATGGGCTACCTTGTCTTAGCTTATAGTAGCCAGACAATTTTTGTTTAAATAATTGTGAAATAATTGAATAAGAGCTGTAAGACCTTGCCTCTTGCCAAATTTCATGATTGTAGGTCAACGGGAAGTTAATTTTTTCACAGATGAAAGAGACCGTAGACCCGAGTATTTAATATAAGTTTCAACTTGATGCCTTAACGCATTTCTGAGAAAAAGTGTCTTGACAGACGGACAGACAAGCGAACAGACAGGCGGACAAAAAATGTTTCTACAAGGTTTTGCCACTGTCTTAAAGATATTTTCGTTTCCTCTGGTTGGGATTTAATGTAGTTCAGCAGGCTGTCAAGCAGGAACACATTTTTAACTGCATAACTCTACACATCATAATTTTCGCGTCTTTTCAGTTTCGGAATACTTTGAATATGGTTTACTACTATAATATTATTTAAAAACGAAAAGTCAACCACATTTGTATTTTACTAAATGAACACTGTAAAACGCTCAAAATGTGGATGTTCGCCTATAACCTCTTAAAACTCGTAGGCTTCGTCAGAACAACGGTCTTTGATCAAAAAGATCACTAAGCTCGTAAGACCAGACCTCCGGAACTCCAACACACACTCTATTAAAGAAGCGATTGAGCGAAACTAGGGGTCAAAAGTATTTGTTCAAGAGCTGGGCCGAAGCGATCTGACGAAGTTGACCACATCTAACGGGAGTGTCGTCGCTTCTAAGCCAGAGATTCTTAGGGAAGTAAAAGACTTCTACGGCCACTTATACACCTCACAAGCGTTCCATCTTCAACCCCATATTGAGGACCCTAGAGCCACTCTAACCTGCCACTATACCGAAGATTTGCCAGATATCAGCCTTGCTAAAATCGTGATGGCTCTCAGACAGCTAAAAACGGAATAGCTCCCGGAGAGGATGGAATTACAACGGAGCTCTTAAAAGCAGGTGGAACTCCTACGCTACAACAGCTTCGGCGTATTTTCAATTCTGTGCTCTATTCGGGGAGAACTCCGAAGGCGTGGAGCAAGAGTGTGGTCATTTTGTACGTTCTTTATATAAGGAGACAAAACCCTCTTAAAGAACTATCGACACATCACTCTTGAGTCACGTTTATAAGCTGTTTTCGACAGTCATCACAAATCATGTCGCGCGTAGACTCGACGAGTTTCAGCCCCCTGAACAGGGGGCTTTCTAGGAGGGTATGGCACCATAGACCACATACACACAATGAGGCGGGTTATACAGAAGACTGAAGAGTATAACCAGCCCCTGTGTACAGCGTCTGTGGGCTATAAGTAAGCCTTTGACTCAATTGTAACCTGGTCTGTTCTAGAGTCCCTGCAACAGTGCCAAGTTGATTGGCGATACGTCCAAATGTTGAGAGGTCTGTATGACGCCCCGACTAAAACCGTCCAAGTACAAGATCAGCAGACTGAACATATCCCTTTATATCGAGGTGTGAGACAAGGGGACGTTATTTCCCCCAAATTGCTCACAAACTCTCTAGAGGATATGTTTAAGACGCTGAACTGGAACGGCCCGTCCTTTCCAATTCAGCGTCTATATTAACGGCGAAAACCTCTCACACCTGAGATTTGCGGACGATATCGTCATCATGGCTGAAACCGTGCAGGACTTGTAATATATGCTGACCAGCCTTGCTGATTCTTCTGCACGCATCGGTCTCCGGATGAGCTTGGATAAGACCAAGATCACGTTCAACGAACATGTTATTCCGGAACCGATTGCCATCAACGGAGTATCTCTTGAAGCTGTTCAAGAATATGTCTACCTTGGGCAAACGTTACAATTAGCTAGAAACAATTTCGAGAAGGAAGCCCGCAGAAGAATACAGCTAGGATGGGCAGCATTTCGAAAATTGCGTCGAGTCTTTTCATTGCCGATACCACAAAGCCTAAAGAAAAAACTGCGAAAATAAGTGCGTCCTTCCTGTAATGACGTACGGAGCCGAGACGTGGACACTGACGGTACGACTAATGCACCAATTAAAAGTCACTCAGCGAGCTATGGAAAGGGTATCTCTGAAAGATCGAATTTGAAATGAAGTCATCTGACATAGAATCAAAGTTATCGACATAGCTGATAGGATTAGCACCCTGATGTGGCAGTGGGTTGGTCACATCTGTCGCAGAACCGATAACCGTTGGGGTAGACGTGTTCTAGAGTGGAGACAACGGCTCGGTAAACGAAGCGTAGGACGCCCTCCAGCTAGGAGGAGCGATGCGATGCAAGCTGGCTGGCAGCGGTTGGAAACAAGGAGCTGAAGATCGAGCACCGTGGTGTACCACAGGAGAAGTCTATGGCCAGCAGTGGACGAATACTAGCTGTTAATGATGAATGATGATGACATACATACATACATACAATCACGCCTTTTTCCCGTTGGCATTTTAATTTAGTCATAGAAAGAATACACAGACACATAGAAGTAGTCTCTGTCTACCAGAGACTACTTCTTTCCACATTCTACGATCCTGAAATTTTTCTAAAATATATTTCAAAGAAGTTAAATAAAGTATTAACGCAACGTGAAAACATATTTAGTATGTTAGACTCAACCTTACTGTAACAATGTTTACATAGATATACTTATTACGGTCGATGTTCTTGAAACGGTAAAGACGTTCCTGACGACAGGTTTAATGTATTCTACCGTTGCCTAAACAATACGAGCTTTATTAAAATTCGTTTTTAAATATGATATCTTGGAATGAAACAAAGGTCGTTCACACTGGCTACGTTCCTACAATTCGTGGAGTGCGACCGTGACCGTTTATACTCCCCGACTTATAGTAATTACTTACTTAAAACATAGGTTTTAACACTTCGAGTTTCGACTCCACCAAATGTCTACTCTATTTAAATAGACTGTCTTAGTACATTTAAGTGTTTTATTCATTTTAGAACCCACCTGTATAAATGTAAGTCGAAACTGTTATTTGAATTCGAGCCGCGGCTACATTTACCGCCTAACGGCTCGCCGTGATAAAAAATGTCGCCGTAAGTAGGTAGTTAAAAATCCGCTGTACCATTTATTTACAAAAGTGAATCCGTCTTAGAAAAACTAGCGTTCAAAATTATTAATGGTTTGTTTGAATGGTGCGTCACACGACTTATTGTTGGCGCGCACTCCGCCCGGATGCGCTCGCTGACACTAATTATTCCCATAGTGCTTGAATGATAGATTGCCCTGGACAAATCACTTCTAGCCTCACTTTGAGAAGCAATAAAAAACCTGTGTGATTAGTTTTTTATTCTTTCTATGGAACGTGGGTCGCGTTCAAAAGATCCTAATAAGTTGTCGTAAAACTGATATGGCTCAGAAACTCGGCGTTTTTTTAAAAGCCTTTTAATAAAAAACTTATGTCACGCAGCTAAAGACTTCTGTTTAGCTGATAATTATTATCTTGTTATAAATATATTTTTAGGATTCAAGCTTTCTAAGAGGCTGCTTTATCTCAGAAATCAAACATTAAAGGTTTTTTTATGTAGCCTGCGTTTATGCTGGGTTGGCGTTTTTATACTTATGTCAACCTAACCGTGAAGAATCCTCAAGAACGAAGAATTGCGAATTTAGAAGGCAGTGTCACGCCCGCAGTCTTTTTTTTACCTCATACAAGATTATTTTAATTTTATAAACCTAATACTGACAATTCATTCAAAAACATCTTGTAAAGGTATAATACCTGGTCAGATATTCCGTGTTCGGGTTGAACTCTTAACCTCGAACAAAGATTACATAACAGATCGGTACAGTAACTGAAACGATAGCGTCGGTCACAGTGTACCGATCCAGTGACACATTATCTCCCGGATAAGTTACGAGTGCGGGCCTCACGACTAGCCATAATGACATTTTAGTATTACAACATTTTATCTATACAAGACGAAAACTTCCGAGATAAGTTAAACGCCAACTGGCATATTGTTTCAAAAAGCTGACAGGCGATGTAATTTGTTAATGTCAAACGGAGTTTGGTTGCGTCTCGAAGCGGGCGACACTCTGACGGCAACGCCCGAGGCTCCACTGCGTAACACAAAAATATCCGCATTAATTGCGACGTGCCTACACAGAAGTATTTCAGTATATATGTAAAATATATGGCTAATCAATTTATTTAATTATTCTCTGACAAAATTCGAATTCAAAGTTTACAGATCAACAATATTTTTATCATCAATATTATCGACTAATTTCCATCCACAGCTGGTCATGAGCCTCTCCTGTATATTTTAATGCATAATACATAGCAGTTAATTTAATTATTGTTTCATTGAAGTGTTACACACTCTATATTTTTGTAAATTGTTAAACACAATTCAAAATGTCATCGTACCGACGGTACTTGAACCCGCACCCCTGGATAACATGTCCTGGTGCTCTGCCAATAAGCCACGGTTGGTTCTATCGATACGACGAAATTAGTGGATTGCATTTTTTCACCCAAATTTCGAAAGTTAATCAATCGGAAGAAATCATTACAATCCGACGAGAGATGTTTGCACCGCGTAAATCAAATATTGCGTTTCTTTGAAGTAAAGATTCTCAGACGACGAGTACAGTATTCTGCAGATTCAAGGAGATTCTCAGCATTAGGTCAAGCTTACCATATTTTTGCAATAGCATTGAAGTAACAGGATACTGAATATCAAATTAATTAATTTGAGATGTGTTTCAAGTGTAAAAACCGTAGTAAGTTTACTTTAGTCAAGTAGCTCGGCCTAGCAAACTAAGCCCAGTAAGTCGGGCATAACTCAACTCGCCTTCCACCATTTACATTGCAAAGAAATTGGACCCAGTAACCTCTGGTAATAGCACATAGTTCTTTACTCATGTGGTAATAGTACTGGACTCAGTTTGTAAAACGTATAAAATAGGTGCTGGGGGAACAACTCGAACGAGCAATTACGCTTCGCGCGAGACCCCTCGACTCGCTCAGTAATCGGCCTAGTAGATTTGCCCTTCGTTAACGTTGGTACGAGGTTGCCTGCTTTTTATAGCTCGCTACTCGACTCGGTCGCCTACTTGACTAATGTAAACTACGCTAAACAGAGTAGCGCGGCTAAGTCGTGCGCAGAAGCGTCATTCAGATTTCTTTGCCGTCCGCTGTCAAAGGGCTACGAAATTTGCTATCGTAGTTTCATCAACGAAAATTGAGCTGAAAATATTTAAACGGCTAAATAGATGTTTACGAAACAAAGCTAAGTACACTCACGATGAAGAAACTAAACCAAAATTGGTTCACCCGTTTGGGAGCTACGATGCCACAGAGATAGACAAATACACACGTCAAACTTATATCTCCCCTCTTTTTGTGTCGGCAGTTAAAAATAGAAAAAACCTGCCAAGTGCGAGTTGGACTAGCGAACCGAGGCTTTCGTAAAAATTTGTCGAACTAGGTTAGAGGACAAATTTAACTTTGCAGTTCAATCCATAGAAAATGTATGATACCAACTGTAAATAATAAGATTGTAATAGGAAATTCACTTTTTTTTATTACTAAACTACCTATATTAAAGTTTTTAGATTTTTATCCTTATAAGTGCTTCAAGACCTTGGTTCCTGTCAAATGAAATGAATTTTATTTCCATACATCATGCTTAGGTCAAGGGAAGTACCTACCTTTTAGGATTCGATTCCCGATGTAATCGCTAACCGTTAAATATGCTACATAAACGGTCATATCTTTTGTTCGCTTTCGCTCACAAGTTTGATTTTTTCACAGCCAAAAGAGACCGTAGCCCCAAGTACTTGATATAAATTTCAACGTGATAGAATCATGGGTTTTCGTACAGAGGTAGTGGGATCATTAAATCTACCAAAAAGTGGCTTATCACCAAGGAGAACATCTGCCGTTGTAACCATACGGCGTTTCGCGACGCAAAAAGTAGGGGTATATATATATATAGTAGTATTATACGTTTAACGTGTGTATCTGTGTGTCTGTCTGTAGCATCTTAGCACCCAACCCGATGAACCGATTTTGATTTTATTATTGATAGTTTTTTTTTGTTTGATAGATGTCTTCATCGAGAGTGTTCTTAGCTTTGATTCATGAAAATTTGTTCAATCGTTATAAAACTATCGAGGTTTTTCTAGTTAATTGCGCTATGAAATCAACTTCCATAGGTCTGATCAATTCGAAAATCTTCTTCAACGATATTGTAAGAACATGGAAGCATTGACCTGATGCTGGGACATCTCCTGGACTCAACAGAATACTCAAATCCTCACCAACTTACAGCTCAGATTTGAAATGTCGTGTTTAGAGTCATCGAGAGATCATTAGAGAGATTAGAGACCAGTCGGGGTGGTTTAAAATATTATATTATTATATATATAGATCACTATAGCTATGCCCGCGACTTACCACTCCCCTTCACCTCACTCCCCACTCCCCCCTCCCCCTCACACACAATGTCCTATTTATTTATATCGAATCAACAGCCCAAATAATAAGTTTCAAGCTTCTAGCTCTAAAAATGACGATACTTCCATACTAATTTTCATCCCCCCTTTCAACCCTCTTTTCGAATTAAAAAGTATTATATATATATATATAGCCTATGTCTTTTCTCAGGCTCTAGACTATCTGTGTGCCAAATTTCATTTAAATCGGTTCAGTGGTTTTGGCGTGAAAGTGATACAGACAGACAGTTACTTTCGCATTCGCATTCGCAGACGTGTCTTTTCTCCGCAAAACGGAGTCAGCTCCATCTGACTCCTACTTTCCGAAATGTATCCGTGCCGTTAACTAACCACCTTGAGCTCCTTGGCATTTCCTTTACTCCAACGTTGAATTTTCGATCGTATATCGAATCAAAAGCACAAGTAGCCTCCAAAAACTTGGTGTTCTAGCGAAAGTGAGACAGTACTTCACACCTGGACAGATGCTCAATCAAGCACAAGTCCGATCATGTATGGAGTACTGTTCTCACCTCTGGGACGGTTCGGCTAAATACCAACTAGTCGTTGGAGGCAATTGAGCGAAGAGGCTAATCAACAATGCAAGCTCATTAGCAGAGGACTCCAAAGCTTAGAGCATCGCCGCAGAGTTGCTTGTTTATCGGTTTGTTATCGGATACATTTCAGAGAGTGTGCCTCCCAACTGCACGAACTTATTCCCCCATCACCTAATTTTCAATCGGACAACCAGACGTACTGATACACGCCACCGCTACATGGTGGATATTCCATCAATCCGAACGAAGCGATTTGCTTCCACATTTATCATACGTACCGCCAGGGATAGGAACTCCTTGCCTAAGTCTGTGTTTCCGAAAAGGTAACATCTAGGGGTCTTCAAGTCGCGAGTGAATAGGTATCTTCTAACCAAGCGTGCTACATCGTCAACCACATCGTCACTTAACATCAGGTGAGTGTGGTGGTAGTGGTCAAACGCTTGACTATAACGAATAAAAAAAATTATAATATTAGTAAGGAAGTAATGATTATTATTTTATACAATATATCATATTATTATACTATATTGACTTCAAATTGATTGTGATCAGTGGGGATCTACAGAATAGAAGACTGTGTCCTTTTTCAGGCTCTAGACTATCTGTGTAACAAATTTCATTCAAATCCGTTGGGTAGAAGATTCACATAAACCTTACATATTTCCATATAAACTTTCATCCCCTATTCCCTATTGTTATTTTACACCCTTGAGGGTAAAACTTTTACAAACTTTGAATGTAATATTTATTTATATCTAATCAACACCCTAAAAAATAAGTTTCAAGCTTCTAGCTCCAAAATGACGATACTTCCATACAACTTTTCATCCCCCCTTTCAACCCGTTACAACTCTTTTTTCGCAGTAAAAAAGACTGTGTCCTTTCTCAGGCTCTAGACTATCTGTGCACTAAATTTCATTTAATTCGGTTCAGTAGAACATTCACATAAACCTTATATATTTCCATAAAAACTTTCATCCCCTTTTGTTATTTTACACCCTTGAGGGTAAAACTTACAGACTTTGAATGTCATATTTATTTATATCAAATCAACAGCCTAACAAATAAGTTTCAAGCTTCTAGCTTTAAACATGACAATACTTCCATACAACTTTTCATCCCCCCTTTCAACCCCTTACAACCCTCTTTTCGCATTAAAAAGTAGCCTGTGTCCTTTCTCAGGCTCTAGACTATCTGTGTACCAAATATCATTCAAATCGGTTCAGTTGTTTTGGCGTGAAAGTGAGACAGACAGACAGTTACTTTCGCATTAATAATATTAGTAAGGAAGTAAGGATTCTTATTTTATACAATAGATCATATTATTATACTATATACACTTCAAATTGATTGTGATCACTGTAGATCCCCTACAGAATAGCTAACCCTATAATAATATTTTCGTAGTAACTATGTCCTAATCTGTGGTTTCACTGCAAATATTTTATTAATTTTGCGATGCGTGTATGTGGAATCCGTGATATCTTCTAGAGTTTTCATTTGAAATATATAATCTATAATCAGAGGTGGGCGTTTTTATCGAAAAACGTTTTCCAAAATAAGCGCCAAAGCGCGCTTTCGAATTTAAGCCGTCTACGTTTAAACATTTTTTCATACTATATTTGACCATAAAAGTGACCTTATTTCTACAGCAATAAGGCACATTATAAACATTCTTTATTAAATTGATTTAACAACCTTATTTCTATGCACATAAGACTCAATATCGGTGGAATTGGTTACAGTATTATGCGACTAAAACAAATGCAGCTAGATTTCGTTGAAGCAGACTGACAACGACCCGTTTTTGATTTGTTAGTATTTTCAAACAAAACGTAATAGTGGGTATTATGCTACTTAAATAAATTCTGCCTGTTTTCATTGTGGCTGACTGACAATAATCCGTTTTTGATGTGTTAGTATTTTTTTAAGAACAACGTACGGTTATGTTTTTGGTTTCATGGATTATTTTTGTTGGTACGTTTTTTTTTGTTTTGATAAGACGAGCTCGTTTTATGCTTATATAATTTGAACGTATGCGAACGAAGTAAAAGTGCGTGCAGTCGATGTTTTGTTCATTAAATTGCGCAATGGTGCAATCAATTGTCAATTATCGAACTATAATAATTAAACATTGTATATATAACTAAAACATAGGTTAGGAAACTGTAAAGTGTAATATATATATAGTTGGCGATGTGAACTGTTGTAGTAAATTAGTGTTGTGAAATGTTAACTTGTTTATTTTAAGATGTCGAGAAGCGGCAGTTCTAAAATTTGAAACTATTTTGAAAAAAACCAGGACAACAAAATCGCAGAGTGTAAAACATGTAAAAACAAGATATCTTATCCTAACACTGTCCTAGTAAAGCCATTAAACATAAAAACATTAACTTACGTTACGTCATCACATTACTATTTCAAATAAGCCCTCGTTTTATTACGTTAAGATACTAACGATCTTCACAACAATAGTGACTTGCACTGCTTATAGTTTAAAAAAACGGTTCTAGCGTAACGCTTTTTTAAGCGCACTTTAAAAAAAAAGCGCAAGGTTTAAACCTGTTGTCAATTTAAAGCCGTTTATCACATCTCTATCTATAAAACGAGTATGTGGCCAAGCTAATTAACGTAATTATTTGAATAAGGATCAATACTATATACTTGAAAATAGCCTTGGAAGTTATGTAATATTTTTTAACAAAAAATTAAAGATTAAAATGGTTACTGTGAGTCAACCTTAAGAGATAGACATATGCTGTCGCGGACTTTTTGTAGGTCTTATTAAGTTGTACAATTCTTCCACAGAAAATATTCTTCCATCTATTTTCAATTGAGCAGCGTTCGTAAGAAACGTGTTTTTCGACCGTTTTTTTGTCGATTTAGGTTGCAAATTAGGTCTCCACGAATGTACCTTTGATTTGAACGGGATAATATATAGCCTATTTTTATTTCGAAAGTCCATTCTATATATTAGTGAAAGATTTTTTAAAATCGGTCCAGTAGTTTTTGAGCCAAATCATTACAAACATACAAAAATACAAATGTTCTCTCTTTATAATATTATTAGTAATTAGTATAGATCAATTGCTGTTCGTTAGTCTCGCTAAAACTCGAGAACGACTGGGCCGATTTAGCAGATTTTGGTTTTGAAATGTTTGTCGTAGTCCAGGGAAAGTTTAAGCGATGAGAAAATATGGAAAAATTGCAAGGAAGATAGTAAAAACAACAACTTCATTTTCCTATATAAACTGTTCTACCTACTTTTCTGTCAAACGTTTGATGTTCGTCCCTTCGGTACGGTAGGGTAGACTCTGTTCCACTCTCGAATGGAAATTTGAAGCACGTACATTTTCATTTGTATTAAATTAAGGGTTTTGAATCGACAACATAATATATCTACTTTACTCGGATTATCGCGTAATTAAATTTTAATATTTTGAATTTTGATGGTTGTCCCAGGTTGTCATTATTGGTTCGTTCAAAAATGTTTGACATTGTTTCGACAAATTTTGATGGTTGTCGATTCTCGAAAAGTAGTAGTTCGAAATCGATCCGCTGCCTTGGAAACCACAGATGACGTAGACCAGAAACTCGAAGAAGTGGTGGAAATCCTCAGGGATGAAGGGACGAAGTTTTGCGAGAGCAAGCGTACGGGCAAAAAGTCCAAACTTTCGGCAGAAACACTTCGACTAATGGAAGAGAGACGAACAGACCCTTTGTCAGCTTTGTCAATTAATCAGGTGCGCAACAAAACCATTAAGAAGCTGGTACGACAAGACCTCCGATCCTCTAACACGCTCTTGATTAAAGAATCAATTGAGCAGAATCGGGGGTCGAAAGTGTTCTCCGAGCCTCTGGGTAGAAGCCACCTCACAAAACTGACAACGTCAACGGGGAACGTCGTCGCATCCAAGTCGGAGATTCTGTCAGAAGTTGAAGACTTCTACGGCAAGCTCTACGCATCGCATGCTTCAAGGCCCGTACCCGATACTGAGGATTGTAGAGCCACCTTGACCCGCCACTTCACAGAAGACCTGCCCGAAGTGAGCCGAGATGAGATCGTGATGGCCCTTAAACAGCTCAAAAATGGAAAGGCCCAAGGTGAAGACGGAATCACAACGGAGCTTCTAAAAGCTGGAGGAGCCCCAGCTGTAAGCCAGCTGCAACAGCTCTTCAATTCTGTTCTCTTCACTGGGAGAACTCCACAGGCATGGAACAGGAGCATGGTGGTTTTGTTTTTCAAAAACTGAGACAAAACCCTCTTGAAAAACTACCGCCCGACTTCGCTTCTGAGCCATGTCTACAAACTGTTTTCAAGGGTGATCACGAACCGTCTTGCGCGAAGACTCGACGAGTTCCAACCTCCGGAACAGGCCGGATTTCGAAGCGGTTACAACACCATGGACCACATCCACACAGTGCGGCAGATTGTACAGAAGACCGAAGAGTACAATCGGCCCCTGTGCTTAGCGTTTGTGGACTATGAGAAGGCCTTCGCCTCAATCGAAACCTGGTCTGTTCTGGAGTCCTTGCAGCGTTGCCAAGTCGACTGGCGATATATCGAAGTGATGAGATGTCTGTATAATGCCGCAACGATGAGTGTACAAGTACAGAACCAGCGTACTAATCATATCCACCTGCGTCGAGGAGTGAGACAGGGGGACGTCATATCCCCGAAACTGTTCACTAACGCCTTAGAGGATATGTTTAAGACGCTGGATTGGAAAGATTGTGGCATCAACATCAACGGCAGGTACATCTCTCACTTACGATTCACAGATGACATCGTCATTATGGCAGAGACGCTGCAGGACTTACAGAGGATGTTGAATGGCCTAGCTGATTCTTCTCGTCGCATCGGTCTCCGGATGAATTTGGATAAAACCAAAGTCATGTACAACGAGCACGTTGTTCCGTACCCGATTGCCGTAGATGGAATCCCACTCGAAGTTGTCACTAAGTATGTTTACCTAGGGCAGACGCTCCAACTAGGCAAACATAACTTCGAAAAGGAAATCCAGAGAAGAATTCAGCTGGGCTGGGCAGCATTTGGAAAACTCCGTCGAGTCTTCTCGTCGCATATACCACAGTGCCTAAAGACAAAAGTCTTTAATCAGTGCGTCCTACCCGTCTTGACATACGGAGCCGAGACGTGGACACTCACGGTTCGACTGGTCCACGAATTTAAAGTCGCTCAGCGAGCTATGGAAAGAGCTATGCTCGGGGTTTCTCTGCGGGATCGAATCCGGAACGAAGTAATTTGCCAGAGAACTAAAGTGATCGACATAGCTCATCGGATTAGCAAGCTGAAGTGGCAGTGGGCTGGTCATATCTGCCGTAGGACCGATAACCGTTGGGGTAGACTGGTTCTAGAGTGGAGACCGCGAAACGGTAAACGTAGCGTAGGACGCCCTGTTACCAGGTGGAGCGACGACATTCGTAAAGCGGTGGGCAGTGACTGGAAACAAAGAGCCGAAGATCGGGCTCAGTGGCATGACTTGGGAGAGGCCTATGTCCAGCAGTGGACTGATACCGGCTGATTATGATGATGATGGTTGTCATTATATAGCGCTTCGATACATAGGTATTCGCTATATGTGTATAAAAACCGATAAAAACAAAATAATATGAAATAATAAAGGGGGTCCCCATACAAGAAACGTTTTTTTAGGGTTCCGAACCCAAAGGGTACCAACGGAACCCTATTACTGAGACTCCGCTGTCTATCTGTCTGTCTGTCTGTCTGTCTGTCCGTCTGTCACCAGGCTGTATCTCATGAACCGTGATAGTTAGACGGTTGAAATTTTCGCAGATGATGTATTTCTGTTGCCGCTATAACAACAAATACTAAAAACAGCACAAGTTAAAAATTAAAGAAAAGTTTAAAAAACGTTTTTTACGATAGCGCAGCGCCACCTACCTAGTTGCTAAGATGGCGCTATCGTCTTTACTTTAATCTAAATCTCGGAAGCGGCTCCAAAGATTAAATACAATTTAGAATACCCACGGATTAGACAAAGGAGGTTGGATTGGCAATGTGGGCGGGGCAGGCGCGCCACTAGTATGATTAGACAATCATAGATTCATAGAACCACGCGATCATACTTTTTAGTGGCTCGTGGTTTGCGTCGCAGCGCGGAGGTGCGCTAAAATCGTCTCAAAATGCCGTGTTGTGCGATTATTACGTGTAAATTAAAGAGTCAGACATCAAGTATTAAACAAGGAGGAATTTCTTTTCATCGGTAAGCATAAAATCTTCGTATTATAGATATTTTTGTCCAAAAACTATTTTTAATTATGAAATTCTTTGTTCAAACGACAACATACCCAGAGAACAGATAACTATACATTGCTGGTAAAGTACGAATATTTCTACCTCGAGACGCAGTTTACGCGCAATGGATTGCAAAGCGAGCGAAATCACCACGCCTCTCCGACTCGTTATATTCACGTTCGCGTCGGTCGCCGGCTAGTGCTTGCACGGCTGATTGCGCGTGTGATTGTGTGTAACTTATAGAGTCTCGAAGTAATGTGCGTAACAATTGCAGTAGTGTGCGAAGCAATTGCAGCCCCGTGTTCTATGTGTAATTTGTTTATTAGTTTGCGTAATTCGTGTATCTATTTGTATTGTTTATGTTGTGGAATCGTTTGGTGGGAGTAACGCGGCGACGCTGGTTTTCAAACAAAAGTGTGATTATTGCCAATCCAACCTCCTTTGTCTAATCCGTGAGAATACCTACAGGGGATTTCGGGGGCGATAAATCGATCTAGCTAGGAGTCATTTTCAGAAAATGTTGTTTTATTCGTGTTTTCAATAATCAACTCTATTGATAATCAACTTAAAATATGACTCTTCCCGACATCTATTGGCGAGTAGAAGTACTGTATCAGTAAAGGAGTTAGTTGCTCTCAATTAAAAAAATAGTATTATTATTCGTCAATAGATGTCGGGAAGAGTCATATTTGTCTGTTTAAGTGGCAAAAAATACCGAGCAAAGCTCGGTCAACCAGATATTTAATAATATTAATTACTACAATTACTGTTACTACTATTACTACTATTACTATTACTACTATATAATACTATTCTACCTTTGTGTTACCGTTTACTTAGTTGGTGTTAAAAGTTCGTTAGAAACTCGATAGATGGCGTTCGGAACCCTCCGTGTGCGGGACAAAGTCTGACTTTCACTTGGCCAGTTTTATTTATGCTTTTTATGCTGGATCTTACAAACCTTAACAGATAAAGACTTGACTCATGGTGTGTATTGCAATGGCTGCAAGATCAAATAATAAAAACGAAATCAAATGAACATTTAAAGGGGTCCTCATTTATTTATTTTTTATTTATTTATTTATTCATCTTGCTTTGGATGGACATTACAGTTTTCCAATTCGCCCTTCCAAGTTCTTAGATAGTAATAGCAGAAAAAAATATATTATAATAACAATAGATAATGAAATAAAGGTCCTACATGTCTAACTCCTATCATAACTTATACAAAGCAGATGAAAAAGTCTCAACAAAATTCATAGCAACTATGCGAAATTCTTGCTCTGTGCAATTAAATAGATCTACCAATTAATCCACGGTTCGATACATCGATACGACGAAATTAGTGGATTGCATTTGTTAAACCAATTATGCATTGGTGGCGCCATCTATGACTACTTATTACGTAAGTTAATCATTCGGAAGAAATCATTACAGTTTTCAAATCCGACGAGAGATATTGCACTGCGTAAATCAAATATAATGTTTCTTTAAAGTGTCTCACACTTTATATTTTTGTAAATTGTTAAACACAATCCAAAATTTCATCGTACCGACATGACTCGAACCCGCACCCCCCGGATTACACGTCCAGGTGCTCTGCCAATTAAGCCACGGTTCGATACATCGATACGACGAAATTAGTGGATTGCATTTGTTAAACCAATTATGCATTGGTGGCGCCATCTATGACTACTTATTACGTAAGTTAATCATTCAGAAGAAATCATTACAGTTTTCAAATCCGACGAGAGATATTGCACTGCGTAAATCAAATATTATGTTTCTTTGAAGTGTCTCACACTTTATATTTTTGTAAATAAGATAAGACCGCCTGTTGCCACATTGTTTTATTTACCATTTTTTTTAATTTGTATGGTGTAATAAAGTGTTTATCTATCTATCTATCCATCTCACAAGCCGACGAACAGGTTATAGACGGATTATGTGACTCCTGTACTGTAGTATGTACACTATACTTGTAACGTAACGGAGCGCCTGGAGGAGACCTACCTCACCTACATCCCTAAAGGAACCAGGAACCTACAACGTGAAGTTAATGTAAACAACGAATCAAAAAATGAATGTGAATGAAGAATGAAAAGTGAATAATGCTAACACGCGCAAAAGCACGAAAACAAGCGGAACATAGCGCGCAACCACCATCACCGCCCGTTCCTTTATCGCCGAGCTCATCATCGAGAGATGATTTTGCTACTCCACCCGAGGTCAGTTCGTCGAGCTAAACGGACAGGCCATCGACGCCACCGCCGCCGCCACCACCTGCGCGACGAAGTCAACCACCACTGCCAGTGGGCTTGGGGGCTCATTCTGCTCTGCGCCCAGCCCTCGCTACCGGTAGTGTAGCGCACCGCATGCGATGGACTCAGTCTATGAACGAGAACTGCATGCGCGCCTACTACGGGGCTACAGAGGGAAAAACAAATCTATCCGCGTATCGTGATAGAATGCCTCTGTTTCAGGCCCTTGATCCAGCCGCCGCCGTGTCTGCACAACGACTATCAGATCAGATGCAGGCCATCCAACGGCTATAACTGTTGGATGATTCGGCTGCGTCTCGAGGCGCTACCTACTCACACAACTTCTACTTTGGCACGGGTCCTGCCCGCTGTATCGTCGACACAGGAGCCAATAGGTTCGATTTCGAAGACTACTCCCGCGGATTTTGTGCTTAACTTAGAAGATTGTGTTAGAGCAACGCGACACGCCGGCTATAGCGTCAAGTTTCCGGATACTGACCGAATACCGCGACGCCCCGCTATCCCCGCGTGGCAAAAACGATTCGAGTGTCGAATCAATATGTTTAGGACTCTCATTGCGTAGCTTATCTGCTTCAGAGGGGGTAATTATCGCCCCCGAGTCATGCGTTTCGTGAACTAAGGCTTTGCTGGGACCGGGATTAGACCTCGGGAGTACATGACCTGTGTCCCGGAACGCATTTTTCAAAGCAGAAAGTTTATGCATTGTCAAACCGTATTCGCCGCTACAGGGAACGTGTGGATCGATATTATCAAAATCGCCTCTTTCAAAGCGACCAAAGGAAGATGTACCAGAGTTGGGAAGAAACCGACCAACGTGTGAGCGACGGACTGTGTCCGGATGCTATTGTCATGAATCACTTCTGGCGTAGTATCTGGTCGGTGCCAGTCGAACACACGGAGAGTAATTGGATGAACGTTGTTGAGCGCGTGTGTGAGCCTATCGAACCCATAGGGCTGTTTTAATCAGCCCCGAAGACGTCAGTTGTGCAATCCGTACGGCCCAAAACTGGAAAAGTCCTGGACCGGATGGATTGCATAACTTCTGGTTGAAGTGGATTTGATGCTCACACGACTGCTCAGCAACACAATTCCAAGAAGCCCTCGAGGTAGGTTCCTTGCCAACATTCAGGACAACCAGTGTCACCTTTCTGCTCCACAAGTCTGATAATACCACGGAACCGAAAAACTATAGACCCATCACATGCTTTGCTTGCATCACATTTTGCGATATAAAATTAATTCGCACATTGTTGCGCACAACATTTTAGCCCCTTCTCAGAATGGATGTAAGGTTGGGTCTTGTGGTACTAAGGAGCTCCTCCTCATCGACACGACCATTTGCCAACAAGTCCGGCGGAACGAAGGGGCTCTCTCCACCGCCTGGATTGACTACAAGAAGGCCTATGATTCAGTGCCTCATACCTGGTTGGAGAGGATCTTGGAGTTCTATAAAATTAAAACAGCTTTGAGATCATTTCTAGATTGTATGAGGCAGTGGACCACAGTCGTTCGTCAATAAGCGGAAGAAAGAAGGAGCGTTAACACCATAACACAGGTTTTTACCTAGCTTGGTTTTAACGAGTCTTTGAAATGTTACCTCAATGTATTAATAACATTTTATGTGTACTATTGCCTCAATGAGAATAACAAAATAATGTTTAAGCGCCTACCTAAAATGTATATTACTAGAAACATCCCTAACATTAGTTATAGAATTATTCATAAAATATTAAGTTAGAATAAAGGAAAATGTTTTAGGTAACATACTTATGAAATAAATAAATAAAATTATTATTATTCACATTATTTATTCATTTTTCTTAAGTTTAGGGTTTTTACAATATTTCATATAAAAATAATAAAGAAAACAAATATAAAAACATAAAACATTATAAAAACCTAAACCTAGGGTGCCGCCGGTAGCGGGGCAGGACCCAAGCTACCGGTGGTTAGGGCTGCAGAGAGAGGAACCTCCTGACGATGCGTGCCGTGTCAAGAAGTACCGCCTTCTGTATCTGAGCCTTGATCCAGCCGTCTAACGAGAGTCTCTTGAGATGTTGGTCGAGACTCTTCGCTATTAGGCCGTTTGCTGACACGACTATCGGGACAATAATAGTCAAGTCAACATCCCACATGGCGGTAACCTTGTAAGACAAGTCAAGGTACTTGCTAAGCTTGTCCTTTTCAGCCTTCACGAGGTTCTCGTCATGCGGGATGGTGATTTCGACTAACACTGCCCGCCGCTGGGACCGGTCGACTATCACGATATCAGGTTTATTGGCGACAATAGTCCTGTCCGTGATAATAGATCGGTCCCAATAGAGCAAAGCACGACCATTTTCGAGAACTGGCGCAGGTGCGTACTTATAGTACGGTACCTCGGACTCGACAAGGCCGTATTGAAGAGCAAGTTGCTGGTGGATGATCCTGGCTACGAGGTTATGTCTGTGCAAGTACTCGCCGTTAGCAAGATGAGAACAATCGGAAATAATATGCCTGAGTGACTCTCCGGGACGGCGGCATGCCCGACAAATGTCGACCGTACCGTCCTTCATGATATATTTCCGGTAGTTGTTCGTCTTGATAACTTCGTCAGCAATTGCACAAAAAAAACCTTCGGTTTCCCCAAAGAGGTCCCCGAATCGTAGCCAGTTCACCGATGCGAGCAAATTCACATCGGGCCCTGTTAAGGCCCTATAGAACCTGCCGTGCAGCTTCTTGCTCTTCCATACGTCCTTGCGGTCTTCGGTGCTCAGCACCTGAGGTTTGCGCCAGTTCTCTTTGCCTAAGGAGAGAGGCGTTAAGGTCCTGTCAACTGCTACCACATCGCGATGCATCCCACACTCGTTGCTTAGGAAATATTCCCGGAGACTGCATACTTCACGGTTATGGACTTGGCATTTAAAAAGCCTCGACCGCCCCATTTCCGTGGAATATACAGTCTCATAACAGACGAGCGTGGGTGGAGCATGCGATGTGACGTCAGTTGTTGTCGAACCTTTCTGTCCAGGGCGTCTAACTCGGTCTGAGTCCACCTTAGTATGCCAAAGGTGTATGTAAGTAGGGGCATAACCCAGCTATTGAATGCACGCACCTTGTTGCCTCCTGACAAAATACTGTTAAGTACCTTTGTCAGGCGACCAAAGAAACGCTCCTTCACCGACTGCTTTATCCCCCCACTCTCGATACCTAATGACTCTGACATACCAAGGTATTTATAGGTGTCGGCTTCGGAGAGAGATCTGAAAGTCATTGTATCAGAAAGTTGTAAATTCATTGAATTCACAACTTTCCCCCGCTGCACGTGCGTGACCGCGCACTTATCTACACCGAACTCCATGTTGATGGCGTTGCTGAAAGTCTCAGTGACTTTCAGTAATTCCATCAAATCATGGCGCTTCGGTGCAAAAAGTTTGAGGTCATTCATGTACAGCAAGTGTGAAATGACTTCACCCTCTCTCCTAAGTCGATAGCCCAGCCCTAAATCTTCTAATAATGTGCTTAGAGGATTTAGGGCTAGACAGAACCACAACGGACTCAGACTATCTCCCTGGAAGATGCCTCGCTCAATCCTTATAAAGTCCTGCGGATCAGAGGGGTTGTTTCCATCACCCGGTTGACGCAGGACTGTGGTCCACTGCCTCATACAATAACCTAGAAAAGATCTCAGAGTTGTATCAATTTTATATAACTCTAAGATCCTCTCCAGCCAGGTATGAGGCACTGAATCATAGGCCTTCTTGTAGTCAATCCAGGCGGTGGAGAGAGCCCCTCTGTTCCGCCGGACTTGTTGGCAAATGGTCGTGTCGATGAGGAGGAGCACCTTACTACCACGTGACCCAACCTTACATCCATTCTGAGAGGGGGCCAAAATATTGTGTGCAACAATGTGCGAATTAATTTTAAACCTCAGAATAGATGTAAGAAGCTTGTACAGCGTTGGTAAGCATGTAATGGGTCTATAGTTCTTCGGTTCCGTGGTACTACCGGACTTGTGGAGCAGGACGGTGACACCAGTTGTCATGAATGTTGACAAAGAACCAACCTCGAGGGCTTCTTGGAATTGCGCCGCTAAGCGGTCGTGTGAGCATCGAATCCACTTTATCCAAAAGTTGTGTAATCCGTCCGGTCCTGGACTTTTCCAGTTCTGGGCCGTACGGATCGCACAACTAACGTCTTCGGGGCTAATAGTGATAGCCCCCATGGATTCGATAGGTTCACACGTGCGCTCAACGACGCTCATCCAATCACCCTCCGTGTGTTCGACGGGCACCGACCAGATACTACGCCAGAAGTTATTCATGGTAGTAGCATCCGGACACTGCTCCTCAATCACACGTTTATTGGTTCCTTCCCAACCTCGGTTATACCTTCCTTTAGTCACTTTGGAAGAGGCGATTTTGATAATAGCGATCTACACGCGCTCTATAGCGACGAATACGGTTTGCCAATGCATAAACTTTCTGCTTCAGAAAGTCAATGCGTTCCGTGACACAAGTCATGTAGTCCCGGGGTCTAATCCCAGTCCCAGCAAAGGCCTGGTTCACGAAACGCATGACTCGGGGGCGATTATTTCCCCCTCTGAAGCAGATCAACTTCGCAATAAGAGTCCTAAACATATTGATGCGACACTCGATTCGTTCTTGCCACGCAGGGATAGCGGGGCGTCGCGGTATTCGGTCAGTATCCGGAAACTTGACGCGAACAACGCGACACGCCGCTATAGCCGCGCAGTAAAGAATCGAGTGTGTATCAACTAATGTTTCGCTAGTCTGCATATATGGGACTAGCAAAACGTTTAGGGCTCCCATTAACGCCAGGTTACGTTTATTCATTGGCAAACGTGGAAGTCGCGGCGTTGAGTCTGGAGTAGTGCGATACTCCAAAATCGCGTCTTCCAAAGCCCTCCAAATTATTATTATTATTATTAATAAGGTGATGGAGACAGCCCGTCTGGTCCGCAGGACATCATAAGGATTGAGCGAGGCATCTTCCAGGGTGATAGTTTGAGTCCGTTGTGGTTATGTATAGCCCTGAATCTTCTCAGCACTTTGCTAGAGAATTCCGGGCTGGGCTATCGGCTTACGAGAGAGGGTATGGTCATTTCGCACTTTCTGTATATGGATGACCTCAAACTGTTTGCACCGAAACACCATGATTTGATGGAATTACTGAAAGTCACTGAGACTTTCAGCAACGCCATTAGCATGGAGTTCGGTGTGGACAAGTGCGCGATCATGCACGTGCAGCGGGAGAAAATTGTAAATGCAACGAATTTACAACTTTCTGTGACAGTGACTTTCAGATCTCTCTTAGAAGCCTACAACTATAAATACCTTGGTATGTCAGAGTCATTGGGTTTAGAGAGCGGGGGGATAAAACAGTCAGTGAAGGAGCGCTTCTTCGGTCGCCTGACAAAGATACTTAACAGTCTTTTGTCAGGAGGCAACAAGGTGCGTGCCTTCAACTAGCCTTGTGTAGTTCATGTACTAAGTACTAATATGAATGAATTCTTGACACTGAACTAGAATGAACTATTCCGTAAGTCTACTAGTACATAGTACATTTAGTACTTCGTTCGCGATTATTGTCTGTGATTCAATTGCTCATGCTCACGGAATGAAAAGGACGATGAACGAATAGGTTAGCGTAACTAGTGAACGAACGAGTGAGATGCACTCTATGCTATTTTCAACAGCTATTTTGAACATGATGGTAACAGTCATAGGGACTATTTTTAATTGAGTAATTATGACCTACTGTACTAATAGTACTAGAAGTCCGAACTAGTACAGCTCAAAGAATGTACTAGTTCGGAGCGATCTTTTTAATGACCGAGCAGGAACAAGCCTACCTTCAACGGTTGGGTTATGCCCCTACTTATATACACCTTTGGCATACTAATGTGGATTCAAACCGAACTATATGTCCTGGACAGAAAGGAGCAACAGCAATTGACATCAAATCGCATGCTTCACCCGCGCTCGTCTGTAATGAGACTGTATATTCCACGGAAATTGAGCGGTCTAGGCCTTTTAAATGCCAAGACCATCCACAACCGTGAGGTGTGCAGTTTCCAGGAATATTTCCTTAGTAACGAGTGTGGGATGCATCACGATGTGGTGGCAGTTGACAGGACCTTCGCGCCTCTCTCCTTAGACAAAGAGAACTGGCGCAAGCCTCAGGTGCTTAGCACCGAGAACCGCAAGGAGCTGCATGGCAGGTTCTATCGAGCCTTAACAGGGCTCGATGTGGGCCTGCTCGCGTCGGTGAATTGGCTACGATCCGGGGACCTCTTTGGGGAAACCGAAGGTTTTGTTTGTGCAATTGTGGACTAAGTTATCAAGACGAACAACTACCGGATATATATGATGATGGACGGTACGTTCAACATATGTCGGACATGCCGCCGTCCCTCAGACATATTGTATCCGGTTGTTCTCATCTTGCTAACGGTGAGTACTTGAACAGACATAATCTCGTAGCCAGGAATATCCATCAGCAACTTGCTCTTCAATACGGCCTTGTCGAGTCCGAGGTGCCGTACTATAAGTATGCACCTGCACCAGTACTCGAAAATGGTCGTGATTTGCTCTATTGGGACCGCTCGGTTATCACGGACAGGACTATTGTCGCCAATAAGCCTGATATCGTGATAGTCGACCGGTCCCAGCGGCGGGCAGTGCTAGTCGACATCACCATCCCGCATGACGAGAACCTCGTGAAGGCCGGGAAGGACAAGCTCAGCAAGTACCTTAACTTGGCTTACGAGGTTACCGCCATGTGGGATTTTGACTCGACTATCATTGTCCTGATAGTCAATTCTGCGAACGGCCTAATAGCGAAGAGTCCCGACCACCAGAACAGAGCCAACAGAAGGCGATACTTCTTGACACGGCACGTATCGTCAGGAGGTTCCTTACTCTGCAGTCCTAACCACCGGTAGCTTGGGCCCTGCCCCGCTGCCAACGGCACCCTAGGTTTAGGTTTTGTACAATATTTTATGTTTATATAACAATTTTTTTAATATTTTTTATATACATTATTGTAAAAAAACCTAATCCCAAGATCTGAAAATAAATATGTGCAAAATAATAATAAAAATGTTCATTGGAAAAGATGGCATTAATACAATAAATCAATGATCACCTGGTACTTAAACGAGGCTCTAAACCCGCATGATAAGTACCAGGCCTTTTCCGTCTGTTTGTTCTGTTTTGCCAGAAATTACAATATAGTGTATTATTGTTACATGCATTTTGATATATATATTTACATTATATTACGATTAATATAAGTAATAATTGACTTATTTAATTGACTTTTGACGTATTAAATTGTTTTTAAAATATATTATTCAGTAAATAAGGTGATTTTATATAGTTGAATATATATACACAATATATATACATATATATACACAAATATATATATATATATATATATATATATACTACTTGTGCACAGTTGTTAGGGAAGAGGAAACATCGATATTTACAAGAAAATACACCAGAAAGTGTATGAAACAAATACTCGCCCTTCTTTCAATCCTTCCTCACTCACAATTCCTTCACACCTCCAATGCCTTATCTTTACGGTCATCAGAGAATCATACACTGTCCATGCCTAGCCATCATAGCTCTTTCTATGACAACTCATTTGCAGTGCAAGCTGTCAGGCTTTGGAATGCGCTTCCATTGGAAATTAAACGCTCACAGACTTACTACGTTTAAAGATCGCGTCAAGGCCCACTATCTCTCCTGAACTGCTATTGCTTTTGATCACAATTCTCTTTTATGAAATATGTGTATATTGTATTATGTGAATATATGAATATATATAATATGTATTATATGACATTATACATGTATTATATTGATATGTATGTATTTATATGTATATATTGCTATGTATGTATTAAATTACATAAATTATATGTACCTTTGTTATTATGTACATACCTATTATTTTATTGTTATTTATTATTATTATTATTTTTTTCAACACCTATACCGCCAAGTATGCTAATCTATTCCTTTCCACCCTAAGGTTGTCTGGAAGAGATCGCTTTAAGCGATAAGACCGCCTGTTGCCACATTGTTTTATTTACCATTTTTTACTTTTAATTTGTATGGTGTAATAAAGTGTTTATCTAAAGGAACCAGGAACCTACAACGTGAAGTTAATGTAAACAACGAATCAAAAAAATTTAGAAGTATATTTATTAAATGGAGAGTGGGGACTTGAGGAATGTGGGGTTGAAGGGGTTCACTATCTGGATATTCTTGATGCTGTAGTTCCACGGGACAGTTTCAGCATTTAGCTAATTCGTAGAAATTTGAGTTTACATCACTACAACACGGGAGATGCGTGACGCGATTCCGCACCTTTTCAGCTATCCTGGTGTTGTAATACCACGGGACAATTACAGCACGTAGCCAATTGTGATGCGATTCAGAACCTTTTTAGCTATCCTGGTGTTGCAATTCCACGGGACAGTTTCAGATGAAAGTCTCCTCGGATTTCTTCAATTTAATTCTCCAGAATACATTACAATTTTGAAAGTCTCTTCGGATTTCCCAAATTCAATTCTCAGGAAAATATTACTTTTTTCCCATTTCCAACATTCTTCCTTTCGAGCTGAAACTCGAATCCCGTCAAAAATGATTTGTTTATCCTTCAATATTTTTTTTAAATTTTAAAAACGTTTCATCCACACTCGAAAAATAAAACGACTCCATTCCAATATAAAAAGAGGATGGGTTATGAAAACATGCATGAAGTCGATTCAAAAAACAGAAATATCACACACTCGTACCTGGGCCGGTAGTCTCTACATGTATAGCGATGAATTTCGAGCGATAATCGTCGTTACGAAAAAAGATGCAGATAGCGACTGTCTAGCTGCATCTCATTCTAGCAAACGTTTGCGATGACAAGACGCATCGCTATCAATGTAGAGACTTCCACCCTTGGACACTAAACCTCATCTTCTCGGCGAAGACACAAATCAGCTGTTGATACAATTTTTTTACGGAGAATAGACTTTAATCTGTGATTTTTTTTTATTCTGACGTTAAAAGCCATTTTGTTACTCCTTTGCACTTAGTTTCCATAGTAACCAACATTTTTTTTTTTTATAAAAGATTACTCTCAATGTGGGTTGCACATTACTAGTATTTTTGTTAACCTCTCCAACTAAGCTAAACATGCTTGTGTCAGGAGTGGGTTCACGTCAATAGTGCAATGGGTGGGGTGGGGATCGAACTCACGACCTCTCGATCGCCAGTCCGACACCTTATCCATTGGACTATTGCCGCCGTAATTTGACCAATCCCGGAGTCGTTACCAAGGTGCTGAGTCCCTGCGCGCATGCGTATGGCTTCTCTTCGCTGCATTGGAATACACAGATATCAACGTGTCAACAGGATGTCATTGGACTCTATGTGATGACTTTATTTCAATGCTATTTTTTGGTATTTTTTATTGTATTTTTAAGTTTAGTTTTATTCATATTGAATATGAACAGCACCCAAGATGTGTACTTGCCATGCGAGCAATGCTCCGATGGAAGAAAATTCTAAGGGCGCCGAGGCCTTAACATTCATTTTACTCGGTGCCATAAAATCAGTTCCAGCCTTTCTATACTTACACACAAGCCTTCAAATTCTAACTTTTTCAAATTCCCTTCAGCTGCACCATCAAATATCCCTTTTGACCAATATCTTAGTCAACTCTACGCAAATGTGCCAATAGTTAAAAGGATACCTAGAGGAGCTCGAATGTCACTGGCCAAGTCCCTATCCATTGCTATCAATAGGAGCATTGATAATCAACAAAGCAACCCAGATTCTTGGCAGCAGTTACTTACTTTCAGCTACACTCACTTCCACGCCTCATCCGATAGCCTTTCTATAACTTCACAGTTTAAGAATAATTGTAATTCCACCACCACGCACCACAATATTATTGCAACAGATATCATGAAATTTCGTGAAAACCCATACAGTGTCACCAAAATTGTAGAAAATAAAGCAATGGACGGGGACCTTAAGAATGCCGCCAGAATTTTATTCTCAGACGATACTCTTGCTCCTAAAAACGATGAGACCCTTGCAGGCCTGCGGGATAAACATCCGTCAGCCATCCCATCCTTTACGTATCCTTATCCAACTGACTTGACAATTCCGGCCCTACAAATTATAAATGAAAATATTTTAGATGCTATAAATTATTTTCCCAATAGTTCTGCTGGGGCATCGATGGCATTTCACCTCAACATCTTAAAGATTTGGTCAGTGTATCCACACTGGTGACGTTGGCAGAACTCTACTAAGTGACATTACAAAATTTTGCAACTTTTTGCTTTCAGAAAATGTCTCAGACGGCTTTAGACCTTATTTATTTGGTGCGCGGCTCAGCGCTTTTAATAAAAAAGATGGAGGTATCCGCCCCATAGCCGTTGGTACCACATTTCGCAGGCTAGCTTCCAAGCTTGCTTGTCTGTCGCAATATTGCTCATAATTTAAGACTTATTTCAACCAAATCAGCTCGGATTTGGCAGTCGTGTGGGATGCGAAGCAGCAGTACATGCAGTTCGAACATTTTTGACCAGTGATAACGAAGCTGATGTACTGCTGAAGGTTGATGTCACAAACGCTTCCAACTGTATAGACAGATCATCCCTGCTGAATGAAGCATCCATTCACACCCCAGAACCTTTTAAATATATTTGGCAACGTTACAGTTCTCCATCAAAATTGTTTTAGGACAACCATCACATCTCACCGGAAGTGTGCGTTCAGCAGGGTGATCCTCTAAGACCAGCACTGTTCAGCTTAGGTATACATCCCATCACTTCAAATTTAAACTCAAAATTAAACGTCTGGTACCTAGAAGACGGAAGGAACCCTAGGAGGTAAAGCTAGCACTGTTTTAAATGATTTGACCAGAATCATCGTTAATTTTAAAAAACTAAATCTAGATTTTAATTTTGACAAATGTGCGCTTTATATTTTGGAAAATATGTCATTGATCGTACAAAATTAACACAAAAATATTAAGAAATTGCACCAGGTATAAACATTTTAAATAAAGAATCGCTATGCCTTCTAGGGGCGCCGCTGCTCGAGGAATGTGTTAGGCCACTTTTAGAAAAAAAAACTAAATTACTTTCAGATAATTTGAGCAGATTGGGCCTTCTTAATCCTCATATCGCATATACCATTTTAAAATATTGTCTTTTCGTGCCTAAATATACATACTTTTTAAGATCATACCTGATACGATATAGGTATATATAGATATAGGTATATCTAAAGGTTCTCCTATAACAGTCGGTCAAAATAAAGAGTAAGCTGTTTAAAATAAGGATCACTTAATTAACCCGCTTTACGTACCAACTCACTTTTAAGGTGTCAACATTTCGTCAAAACGGCAACGTGAGTTCCAACATATCATGATTATTTCGTTAAAAAGATTATCCCGATCATCCCTCGAAGACCCAAATGCGGAGAGGGTCCTGCCCTGATAACTGTGTGTATCGCAGGCACTCTCATTTTCGAATAAGTAAATTAACGTGAAATTGAATTAAATTTCGTCCCAAGTCGAGATTATAGCGATTTAGTGAGATTATCTGAATGTGTTAAGCCTCGCTATTGGGTTGTAATGAAAGGGCGTGGGTCAGGTCTATTGTTTAATTATATATAGTGCTTTAGCATAAAACCGCTAAGTGTTGCTATTTATAGTTATATCAGACTAATATGTTGATGACCTAAGTACTATTTAGATTGAATACAATCATAAGTATAATTTTGGAAACTATTCTTACTTTTGTTAAATTTCTTGAAATAGTAAGAATTTTAAGTGTCGTTTAGTACCTATCACATTATCTATATGAAGCCTGCAGACTTCAGTTTGTTTCACTGTACAAGTACAAAACCAGCGTACTATATCATAATCTACTATAACATATCCACCTGCGTCGAGGACTGAGACAGCGGGACGTCATATCCCCGAAACTGTTCACCAACGCCTTGGAGGATATATATAAGACGCTGGACTGGAAACATTGTGGCATCAACATCAACGACAAGTACATCTCTCACGATTCGCAGATGACATCGTCATTGTGGCAGAAACGCTACAGGACTTACAAAGGATGTTGAATGGCCTAGCTGATTTTTCTCGTCGCATCGGTCTTCGGATGAATTTGAATAAAACCAAACTCATGTACAACGAGCACGTTGTATTTGGAATCCCACTCGAAGTTGTCACTAAGTATGTTTACGTAGGGCAGACGCTCCAACTAGGCAAACACAACTTCGAGAAGGAAATTCAGAGAAGAATTCAGCTTGGCTGGGCAGCATTTGGAAAACTCCGTCGAGTCTTCTCGTCGACTATACCGCAGTGTCTAAAGTCTTTAAGCAGTGCGTCCTTCCTGTGATGACATACGGAGCCGAGACGTGGACACTCACAGTTCGACTGGTCCACCAACTTAAAGTCGCTCAGCGAGCTATGTAGAGAGCTATGCTCGGTGTTTCTCTGCGGGATCGAATCCGGAACGAAGTAATTCGCCAGAGGACTTAAGTGATCGACATGCTCAACGGATTAGCACATTGAAGCTGCCACTTCAATGTGCTAATCCGTTGGTGGCTGGTCATATCTGCCGTAGGACCGATAACCGTTGGGGTACACTAGTTCTTGAGTCGAGACCGCGAATCCGTAAACGTAGGACGCCCTGTGTCGACATTCGCAAAGCGGTGGGCAGTGACTGGAAACAAAGAGCCGAAGATCAGGCTCAGTGGCATGACTTGGGAGAGGGCTATGTTCAGCAGTGGAATGATACCGGCTGATTATGATGAGAGTTCAGTTTAATAGTATTTATTTATTGAAAACTTATTTATTGACAACGTATTTGTTGTAAATAAAGTTGATTTGTTAGTTAGTTTATTTAATAAACTGCCTCTATAATGTTTAATACCAAATCTTGCGCTAAAATTGAACACGAAGCAAAAATATCGTGGGCATTTTATTTTTCTTTTACCAATGACCAAGACTTGGCGCGTTAAAGCCTTGGTAGCAATCGTAAAGCTGCGTAGAGATCGAAGGCGATAATTGAAAAAACGTTACGACGGCTGAATCTTAACATCGATTTAAAAGTGCGATGGATAAATTAAAAGAATTCTGCCCTCGGCAATTGTTTTTCTTTCATGATTCTTCTCTCTGATTTAACTGATAAGCATGTTCTGAGCAATCTTTATGTTCAGATCGTACTTCGCTGTACAGTTCGTGTAGGTGGCGCAATGTCAACACACAAAAGGAACTTTTGATAAACAGATAAACCAGAAAATAGTCACAATAAAACCATAACTATTCATAGGTAAATACGAGTAATCAAAATAAACTAACCATTCATAAGTACGTGATGACGTGAACAATACTAAAGAAATAGGTGCTGTATTAATCATTTTATAAAATATGTTTGTAACTTGTAACAAAAAAAGGTACGAGATATAATGAGAGATATTCATATTTATCCTAGCTAAATTCTTCCATGAGTAGTCAGTTGGTTTAAAGGTGTTAAAAAGGCGAGGGTGCACAACCGGAACAATAATTCACAAAAATTGTGAGCATTTAATGTCCTCGAAAGCCTGAGCGCGACATAATCATTCGCAAAACTAAATTTAATGCTAATAGCACTTTTTAAAATAAAACCTCTGCAGGGTTGGGCGCTTAGTGGCATTATTTAAAGTGATTTTAATTATGTTGAAAGCAGATGACTCGGCGTTCCCTCCTCTTCATTGTCCGCAGTCGACCGTTTTATTGAAGTCAAATTCAGAAGTAGAATCTTGTTGACATTTTGCGTATGGTGATTATACGATGGTGTTGTATTTCTGAATAGCTTATAGATATAACTATAGAAAGAATTAATGACGATGTTTATTTTTCTTGTGGTAACTGTAACTAGTTAGACCATATTGTAATTCTAATAGTACTTTCAGTACTTCCAGTGTAAAATGATAATGACACATTATAATGATACAATGCTAATAGATTAGTAAATATCTTGTTCCTTACAGAATGGCAGAATCTACTATTCTGCGGCGTTCCCACATGACTAATGTAACCAATTTTTGCTGTAAACTGTTTAGAACAGGTGCTACAAGTGGTCTTGCTTAACATGGTTGATCTTCTGAGAAGCAACCATACATAGACAATTAATGTATGTGTATGATTGCGTGCAAACATTATAATAATTAAAAATAACGAAATATGTTATAATTATAAAAATATTGATAAAAGCGTGATAATAGAATGTTGTGGTGTGGTAGAAGATGTAGTGACAAATATAGCGAAAGGGATGCTTAGATGGTTTGGACACCGTCTAAGGCAAACGTATCACGATCAGATCGGAGACGTACGGACGTGAATAATAATAATAAAATTATACATGTACAGTAAACGTCTAGACAAAAAATATACAGAAGAGAGCTACTGAAAGGGTTCCCAAGATACAGGCTATGCCTAGTTTGGGATCCGCCGATAAATGTCAATGTTGCTTTTTGTGTAGCTATTACATTTTTTTCTTCGTAATTGGTTCTGCTTGCATCTTTTTGTAAATTGTTTACCTGTGAAATAAACTATTTATACGTTTTAAATAGAGGCCAAGTCAAACGTACCTATAACCGGCGAGCATGTATGAAGGCGCTCATGAAAGAGGAAGAAGCGAAAGAGGGTGCGTATGTCAGGGTCGTAGCATGGGTTCCTACCCCAACGGAAAAAGGCGTGATTTAATGTATGTATGTCTATAATTCAGACTCTTTTACCCTATTATCTCCACATGCCGTCATAAACTTCGGTAACCAATGAACAGAAAAAGTAAGCTGTACAGGACAAATTTCAGTATATAAGCTCCTTTTGACGGAATGGATGGATGGAATCAATCACCTTTATTTACGATCAGTGAGCAGCAGATCGCGGTTTCTAGACAGCTCACGGTTCATTGACGACTCTTACTGCCACTAAGGTACAATACTAAATCCACTGTTACCTGGACTGCGCTACCTCTACTACAATAGTTTATAATTTTTTTATGCTTTCACTTTCTTCCTTTTTGAGTTGACTGCGGTTGATATCATTTTGTTTTATGTGTTCTATCATTTTTGTAGTTCCGTTGCGCGAATTTTGGTCATCTATCTCTTTTGGTAGTTAGTTCGTCTCTTGTAGCTGCACTTAGTTTCCTGAACGCTGATCATAAATTTGTTTTTGTAGTTTATCTCTTGAAGCTCTCCGTTTTTTTTAATCATCAATTTGGTTTTGATGTTATTATCTGTCAGAGTTGCTCATCATTAACGAGTTCCTAGTTATCAGAATACTAGAATTTGTTAATTCACAGTGAAGTCAGGACTCCACAATCTCTGTACATAAAACAGTACATGTATTACTTGTGCATACCAAATTTCAGCGCAATCCGAAACAATATTGATTTCAGACTTTATTACCCCACTACACCCTTTTAGGGGTGGCATCTCAAAAAAGCCTGAAACACGTATTTACTTATTTATTTACTGAAGTACTTGTGCGAAGTTTCGATTAGAAAAGACTATTTTATCTTGTTTCTCCATAGAAACTTTGAACCCCTGTTTTATCCCCTTCAGGGGTGAATTTTGAAAAATCTTTTCTTAACAGATACTAACGTCATAATAACTATCTGCATGTCAAATTTCAGCGCAATCCAAAACAATATTGATTTTCACACTTTGTTACCCCATTTCACCCTCTCAGGGTTGAATTGCGAAAAAGACTGAAACATTATATTACTTATTTATTTACTGAAGCACTTGTGTGAAGTTCTGAATAGAAAATACTATCTAATCTTGTTTCTCCATACAAACTTTGACCCCAATTGCATTTTGAAAAAGCCTGAAACACGTATTTACTTATTTTTTAACCGACTTCACAAAAAAGGAGGAGGTTCTCAATTCGTCTGTATGTATTTTTTTTTTTTAATATAGCACTTGTGTGAAGTTTCAAATAGAAAAGACTATCTAATCTTGTTTCTCCAATCAGACCTTGAACCCCATTTCAACCCATAAAGAGCGGTTTAAGCTGTTCGTTGTTTATCAGTCAGACAGTCAGTCAATATGTCAGGACAAAGATTCTTATAGTATTAGATTATTGATTTAACAGGTATACATTAACATCTTTTCTACTGAAACCTTATAATTTCCAGGGTATACTTAACATCAGATTTAATAAACGGCAACATCCCAAAGGCTAAGGCGTCGGCCTGTCGATCAAGATGTCGTGAGTTCAATCCCCACCAAACATATTTAGCTTTTTCAAGTTTGAAAATCTGTCGATAAAACATATAGTGTGTTCTGGCAGCTATCCTAGAGAGCCAGTTCCTATTTTAGACCTTACGTCCTCGACCGCATCATCACTTACCAACACGTGAGAAAGTGGTCAAACGCAAGCTTATACCATATAAAAAAAAAATAGCTCAGTTGGAGGGGTTAACAAGACAACTAGTAATGTGCAAACCCTCATTGCTTGTAAGTTTTTACAAAAAAATTGCATTTTATTTTTCTAGGTATAGGTATTATTTGAAGCTATTCCCTATTAATGGAGGAGTCACAATGATCAATTGAAACTTAGACACAAAAAACAACAGTGACGAGGGTGTTTAATAGCCACACGTAACGCAACACCGCGTTCGCTGTACTCAGACGAGTGCGTGCCTCCAAATCCGCCGAAGCCAATAAATCACACGAAGGCAAACATTACGAGGGCTTTCTATGTATACTGTTACGCGCACTGCCCCGAGTTGTATACCAAGCGGCTGTTTGAGCTCGGGTAGTCGTTACAAAGCAGAGTGATTCACAAACAGAAATATGGCACCCGACCCGGGAAACATGTAAGTGTATTTCTGTGATGACAACATAAAATCAACCAATCTGGTCGTACTTGTATACATAATTTTTTGAAATTGTGTTAATCGTTAACACGCATTAAGTCTCACTAAATTTACGGAGTTCCGACAGGACTAGACGATTCACAACATTTACTTAACATTAGGGGAGGTAGTGGTCAAATACTTGACTACAATGAATTAAAAAAAACTGGTCAAGTGCGAGTCAGCATCGCGTCTCTTATCGCACACTTAGGGAGGTTTCCGTACAATACGAAACATAACAGAGTTAACATAACTTCATATATTTGGTTAATTGATATTACCAAGAATATTTGGTTTGGTCGCGATCTAGAAAGACGGGGCTCGTTTACTAGCGCCATCTATGTCATTTTGCCCCCTTTTAATTCTTAACTTTATTTTGTTTTTAGTATTTGTTGTTCTAGCGGCAACAGAAATACACCATCTGTGAAAATTTCAACTGTCTAACTATCACGGTTAATGAGCTATAGCCTGGTGACAGACGGACAGACAGACAGACAGACAGACAGACAGACGGACAGCGGAGTCTTAGTAATAGGGTCCCGTTTTTCCCTTTGGGTACGGAACCCTAAAAAGAAAGAAAAAAGTATTGTACAATTTGAAGGCAAGAACTGACAATGTCGAATAAACCAATCCGTTCGTTCGTTTTATAAAAAAATTGGTGAAATTGCGTTAACATAATAACATTAAATTCTATATTATATATACGAGTATATAAAAGAAAGTCGTGTCAGTTACACCACTTATAACTCTAGAACGGCTGAAACAATTTTTATCAGATTTGTATTTTTGGAAGTCTTTGTCAGGAATACGATAGAAGTGTTAAAAACAATAAATAATTGACCTAAAAAAAATATACAAGAAAAATTATTTTGCAAAATGTTCCTGGGTTTCTTACCTGCTAATCATTTGATGTAAAATTGTTAATCCCGTCGGTACGGTAAACCGCAAATTAATAAGGGTCATCGCCCCTCCATACATTGCTATTTGCTATTCCTGATTTGCGTATTTGGCATATACCTATTATAGCAAATCCATTCTAAACATGTAATTTTCTGTCACACATAGCAAATACAAATAGCCATGTGTGGATAGCATTACAATATTCGAATTATCGCGTTTTTTTTAAATAATTATAGCTCTACACGATTAGTGTATTTAGCCAGTGTCAAGTATGAAACATTTTGCCATGTGTGGATAGCATTACAATATTCGTATTATCGCGTTTTTTTATTATGGCTCCACACGATTCGTGTAAATACACTAATCGTATAATTATCGCCTTAATTATATAATACATATTTAGCCAGTGTCAAGTATAAAAAATCTTCAAGTTTCTGTGAATTCATGTCATGTAGATAGATGTAGAGTAGTAAAAATGTCAAATACTGTCAGTAATGACAATTATTTGACATATTTATTGACTGTCACATATGCGTGCGTTCAGAAATATATGCTTACAAGCAACTTAAAAAGGTTTATATTTTATTATAAAAACTCACGTTCATTTTAAACTTATAGATTTGAGACAGGAATTTTGAGACGGGAACAAAAGGTTTGAACTTTGCGCCGACACCGCGGAAGATACCGTTCGAGGTAATCATCACCGGCATCGAGGAAACGATCTCCCGGAATAACATACCGATTCATGACGCTGAATATTTACGCCAAGAAGTAGCATTGACATTGCGAAAATCCAAGGTACCTAAATCCAACATCTCGAACTCGGAAATGTTTGCACTACGTAGTTTACGTAACAACACAGAGCTTTTAGTTTTACCCGCAGATAAGGGAATGCAACAGTAGTCGTGGACACAGCACAGTACGAACAGAAAATAAACCAGCTCCTCAGTGACGGCAATACTTACAAACGTGTTACATACGACCCTACATCTCGAGTAACTACCAAACTGAGTACACTACTGCGTGCATTAAATGAAGATCTGTACAGTAGATTACGCCCTTTGAACCCAACTGCACCGAGAATTTATGGCCTACCTAAAATTCACAAGCCGTCGTGGCCTTTGAGACCTATAGTCAGTCAAATCGACTCACCCACTTATAAAACAGCTCGATACATGGCTGACATGCTACTTCCACTAACATGAAACACCACAAGTTTTGTGAGGGACTCGCGACACTTTATACAGCTCCTAGATGAAGTAACATTAGGTGAAAACGAACTGATGGTGAGCTTCGACGTCACGTCATTGTTCACGAACGTACCGATAGAGGACACACTCAATATTATAACGGATTTATTCCAGAGAGCTCTTATACCTATCGAGTACATGAACATAATAAAGTACATACTGACAAGTGGGTATTTTAAGTGGCGCGGTGAATTTTATATTCAGACGGAAGGTGTGGCCATGGGTTCTCCTATAGCTCCAGTAGTTGCGAATATTTTTATGGAGTGGTTCGAGACATCGGCACTACACGACATATCCTTCAAACCGAGATACTGGTTGCGATATGTGGATGACGTGTTTGCTATTTTACATAAAGACCATGTAACACCCTTATTAGAACATCTAAATAGCAAACATCCGACGATCACTTTCACTGTCGAACGAGAAATAGAGGGCGCGTTGCCGTTTCTTGACGTGTTACTCAAGCGACAACGGAATGGACATCTCTCACACACAGTGTACCGCAAGAGTACGCATACAGGCCGGTACTTGAGAGCTGACTCCCATCACCATCTCGCCCATCTAGCGTCGTTGCCTCGGACACTTATCAACAGAGCGCTGAGATTATGTGACCCACAACATGTAGACACGGAACTCGCGCATGTGAAGGCGGTGTTAGAGGCAAACGGATACAGCTGGAAGCAGAGTAATCGTATAGCAAACAACTCCACAAAGTGCCGAATAACATCGGTTGAGAGAGCAGTAACATACCTACCATACGTCAAGGGGGTCACGGACAAAATTGGACACTTGTTACGCCGAAGATATAGCATCAAGACGATATTCCGCCCCCGCTCACGGGTCAGGCAACTGTTGCGCTCTCCAAAGGATAAGGATCCTTTAGGGGCTCCTGGGGTCTACGTCGTTCCCTGCGACTGTGGTGCAAGCTATGTAGGCGAGACCAGAAGAAACGTGTCCACAAGACTCAGAGAACACATTGCTTCCATGAAGAACGTGGACAGCGGCAGCTCGGCAGTGACAGAGCACGCTCTCACATCTGGGACGACGCACTATATCAGATTTGACAAGGCACGGATTTTGGCGCGTGAAAAGCACTTTGTGCCCCGCAAAATCCGAGAAGCCATTGAGATTAGTCGTCGTCGTAACTTCAACAGAGACAGAGGGTGGTACCTGTCACATACGTGGAAAACCGTTCTTCATGGAAAGCACGTCACCAGTGGCAACAGTGAGGAGGACACCTTGAGTTCCGTCTGCCGGTTAGATGTGGTTTCGTCTGAAGAAAACAGCAGTGATGAAGACGAAGCCCTCCAACCTAATCCCGCGCCTCCACTATGTACACCGCATCATCACCCCCCACTAACACCACCGCCACCGCCACCGCCGCCGCCACCACCGCCGCCGCCACCGCCGCCGCCCGCTCCGTCCGCCCGCGCTGCACGAGCAGCGGCCCGCAGTGCGAGGCTGAACGCGTCGGCGAGCGCCCCGCACTCAAGAACCTGAAGGAGGCCTCCGGATGAGGCCGAAACATATGTCGATCACTATATCGACATCGCGTAAGTCACGTTAAATTCCCGTCTCAAATCTATAAGGTTTATATTTCCAAAAGCAATTTCAAAGATCTATCACGAAGGTTAATAAATGCAGTTTTATTGTGTTATTATTAACTAGCCGAGCTCCGCAGCTACGTTCGCGTGTAAATTGATGCGTAAAAGGTTGAGATCAATATCAGATTCAGACACGCTTACTTTCGCATTTCTACATACATTTCCAAGTTAATTCAAATCGATTTTGTAGTCACGGAAATACGTGGAAAAGATTTATTAATTTTATATGATTTTTTTAAAGCTTAATTAATTTTACACACGCCCTAGGTATATTTTTTATAAATTAAAAATATATGTAGGTACCATTATAGGTTTTTAAGTTTATTTTTACCGAGTTTTGAGTGAATCAGACCAAGAAAGATGTTCCAGAAACTTTATCATCCTATTTAACGGGTTTAAGGGATAATGTTTGAAAAAAATATTTATCATATGTCTTACACTAGAGCCTTACACTATTTACGTTTATAAGTTCATTAAAATTGGTTAAATTGATATGGAGATACGTGGTAACAAACATTCACACACAAACACATACACACATTTACTTTACCATCCTACTAATATACTAAGGGCCAGTTTCACTGGTTCCTGAGTTGCGTTGAGAATGCGTTAGATAATTTTCGGACACATGATGTCAATACTCAATACTTTATTGCTTTCATAATTGTTGTACATAAAGTCTTATAAAAGCTGTCAAATCTGTCCGATTTCTTCATATTAGCGCTATCAGGAACCGGTGAAACTGGCCCTAAATGAATAATATTAATAGAAAGTAGGATAGGTTAATCATGCTCCAACTCAGTTTCGCCTAATACGTATCGCCCCTATCCTAGCCGCTCCTAGACGATGGCCTATGTGTTAGGCGAACCTTTGAATAAAGATAATTAACCCGAGTGCATCCCATAACCAATAATAATCAATGCCTAATCTTATTTATTTGTCAGAATTTAGGTAAATACAGAGATATGCAAGAATGTCATAGGCAATTTATGAGTGCCTTATACATTCTTATCCATAAGGCAAATAAATATTTAAAATCACACACAGTTTCACCCGCCTTGCGTCGCATTACCCGACTTCTATCTCTTTTTCGAATCTCAATTTAACAATTTCCTGGTTATGAAAAGTATTTCCTGCGAACGCTGTCATATTTAACCGACTTCAAAAAAGGATTCGACAATTCGACTGTATATACATTTTTTTCTTATATTTTTTCGTGGATAACTTATTCGTTTATGAACTGATTTTGATGATTATTTTATGTATGAAAGGATATCCTATCCTAAGGTACCATAGTAATTCCATCGAGATATGATAAGTATCTCCATTCTCCTATGGAGAAAAAACAACTCAAACTTGGTACTGAAAATTAATAACGCGGCATTTGAAGTCGGTTCTTTAAGTTTTTTATAAACAATCTTATTATATACATACTATTATGTTCTTTCGGTAGTTAATGTGTAATAAATGTGGATAATTAACCATTAAGTGTCGGTGAATGTGTGTGAGTGTAGGGAAACAGCACAATATTGAAAACATGCTATTTGCGTTCTCATCAGAATATCACTGAAAATATTCAGTTATGTCCACACCTTTACTGAAGGTATGACTTAAACAAGACTATGACTTCAACTTGATCTGAAATGTGACTTTGACCTATGTTTGTGACAAAAACGTTAAAGAATTTGTAGAACTTTTATACTTGACACTGGTTAAATACACTAATCGTGTAGAGCCATCATATAAAAAATAAAAAATATGTGATACAATAATTAGCTATATCTGACACTGACAGTGACTGTTTTTGTAGAAATCACCGCACTCCATGCCAAATTGCAGATTAAATAAATCAGTTCCACTTTTAAATAAAAAATACCGATTCTATGATAGAGACAGAAAGGTAGTTCTAGGCCTTTATTTTATTACCTATAGCAATTCCAGATACAATTAATATTTCGTTATGTCTCGCGTAGGTCTACGTGCCTGAGGTTATATTAGGGTTAATACATATAACAAACTTATTAATTATACGTTAGGTAACAGCTAATTAATATCATGGATTACTGTTAGAAAATGCTGTTTTAGTAATTATAACGCAGTAAAAAAGTTTTTATCACTCTGTATACACGTTGTATCACACAAAGCAATAAACATATTTTTGCCGTAAGCGTTGGTTAAAGTTGGTATACAGATGTGACATTATCAATTGAAACTATTCATGCCCTACATAGCCGGGGCCCCTTGTAAAGCGAGTGTATACAGCGATGACTGTTAGAAAATGCTGTTTTAGTAATTATAACTTACTAATAAAGTTTTATTCACTCTGTATATACGTGGTATCACCACATGAGTAAAGAAAAGGAAGCAAAGCTTTTAAGGAGCGGACAAAATGTTTACCTATTCTTGTAGGGTTGGCATCAAAAAAATACCAAGAAATATCTACATCGTTATAAAATCCTCCTTCGAGTAAACCACAGACAGAGTAAACATGTCGACAACGATCAATGTCATGAAATGTCATTTAATGTCATGATGTGTCATATGTCATAAAATGTAATATATTACCTATATTACCTTAGCCTTACGTAGGCTGCGTAACTTCTTACCCACTACCGCTAAAATTGCACTTGACACACTTGGCACAGACTCTCTTGTTACCTATATTAGACTACGCTGACGTCTGCTATCTCGATCTGACCCAAGAGCAATTAAATAAACTTGAGCGACTCCAAAATTTTTGCATACGATTTATTTTCGGCTTACGAAAATACGATCATGTTTCCGAATACCGCTCTAAGCTCAAGTGGCTCTCTATTCGCCGTCGCCGGGATGCCCATATACTATCACTCCTTTACTCTATCCTTTTCAATCCTGCTTCTCCGCGCTACCTTCATGAACGCTTCGAATACCTATCCCATCCCCTACGTACACTTAGGTCATCAGAGAACTTAAGGTTAAAAATTCCCTCGCACAATACGAATTTCTATGGTCATTCTTTTACTGTTAACGCAGTCTGTCTATGGAACTCTTTGCCCATAGAAATTAGACGTATACAAACTCTGGACGCTTTTAAAAGTCACGTAAAAAAACACTATCTCTCCGAGTAATCTGCTGCTAGTTGGTTATCTTATATCACTGATAATATGCATGTACTTATGTAAATATATTGCTTGTAATTATATAAATATTTATATATATGTATGTTTATATGTGTATATATATATTTATTGTTCTATATTATGTAGTATATTAATAGTATTTATATGTAATAATATAGGTATTTACTGTAGGTATATTTATGTATTTTTACAAAATAGTTTTATGACCACCGCCATCCATTATGTTCTATTTTAAACCGCTCCATGCATGGTTGTCTGGAAGAGATCGCTTTGAGCGATAAGACCGCCTATTGACACTATTTTTAACAATAATGTATTAGTACTAAGTTTCTTGGTGTTCAATAAAGAGTATATCTATCTATCTATATATCATGAAATGTCACGAAATCTCATAAATGTCATGAAATGTCGCAAAATGTCATGATATGTCACAAAATGTCATAAAATATCACGAAATGCCACGAAATGACACAAAATGTTGCGAAATGTGATATGTCAATGAATTTCATTAAATCTCCTTAGACAGGTCACTATAAAAGAACATTCATGAGCCAAAAATTAAAAAATCATTTTCCCGTCCTAGGGCGGAAAAATATATAATATAACGCGACGCGTCGCGAGCGACAGCCCTGAGTTAAAGCACCAGCCGAGCCACTATAAACCGGTTTCACTCCGTACGTGACAGGCGGCACACAGGCCGCAAGTGCTCAGGCACACACTCGCGTCTACGTCATCATCACAGCGCAGTTGTATGAAGCTTTGTCTCTGTCCTTCTTTACTCATGTGGTATCACTCAAAAGCTGACTAATAAACATATTTCTGACGTAAGCGTTGGTTAAAGTTTGTATACAGATGTGACATTATCAATTTAAACTATTCATTCCATATACAGCCGGGGACCCTTGTTTAGCGAGCGAGTGTATACAGCTCAAGATGGCGGACTTGACTATTTTCGGCTGATCGAAATGATGTCTAGACGTAGTAACTATTATTGAATCTGTGTATACTTATCGCAGTCAATCCATATTTATCCATATCCATATTCCATACTATGAAAAACGTGTTTATTGGAACTGCGCTGCTCGCTCTGCTGCTTTGATTTAGATTTAAGTGATCGTTTGTATTCGTAGTCGCTTGTACACGTTATGTTTGGGTTTTTGTTTTCAATTAAAAGTATTAATCATCATCATCATCATCAGCCTATCTCTGTCCACGGCTGGACATAGGCTTCACCTATGGCACGCCACTGAGTTCGATCTTCTGCTCTTTGTTTCCAGCCGCTGCCAGCCAGTTTGCGTATATCATCGCTCCATCTAGCTGAAGAGCGGCCTACACTACGTTTGCCGAGACGTGGTCTCCACTCTAGAACCCGTCTACCTCAACGATTATCGGTTTTACGACAATGTGACCAGCCTTCAGTTAGTTAAAAATAGATTATATAAATTATTTCGATATATTTGACCAATGGGACATAGAGGAAGAAAATCAAAGAAATCGAAAACATTATAAAGAACGTGCAGATCCATTTCTTTTGAACGATATAGATTTTAAATATACTCACGGACTCATAAACTGCATCAATGTTCGCAAGACGTCTTTGAAATAAAATACGAATATTAAATATCATTACAAACTCTACAAATTTAAATTGAAACCTATAGTTTGGTTCGTTAACTTCATAACAGTGTCGTATCATATCCAAGTGTATGTTTGTATGCTGGAAAGGACCATTCTATTAATTTGAATGTAATCCTGAACTTTGATGCAGTTTATTAGTTCGTCAGTGTATAAATACAGGTTTTCGAACAGCTACGTGAAAAGAATTGTAGATTTAATCGAAGATGACATAATTCCGGATACAAGAAGAGGATTGCAGAGCTTCAGGTTTTAACAGCGTTACGGATTTGGGCGCGCCAAAAAGTCCAAGATGACGCTGCGGACCTCCGTGTTATAAGCCAGAAATCCGTCACTAACTTCTGGCGTCGGGTAGCGTTAGCTTTAGCCAGCAAGTAGTTAGCCAGCAAAGAATTTTCATTTTTATGTCTTGGAGAAGCAAGAGGAAGTCGTGGCAGGATTTCGGAGAATATGTAATTTTCGAAACACTATCTGGGCAAAAACAATTGAGTTTTAAAAGTAAAGAACCAAATTTTGATGAAGGAAATTGTCTTATCATATTAACAGAACCTGATACTATAGTTCTTGCAATTTATCGTCCTCCTTCTTTTAGAAATCTAGATAAATTTATAAACTCCTTAAATAAAATTCTAACAGAATACTCTCAGGCCAAAAATTTTAATATAATGGGTGATATCAATATTCCTATTAATAATGGAAAATGTGATGAAAACTCATTTCGATATCTAAACTTACTAGCCTTTCATGGCATATTACCAGCTCACTATTTTATTACGAGAGACGCAAGTGGGACTTGCTTGGATCACGTTATGCTACGAACAACTTTCAGGCCACAATTCTAGTACCTAATTCAACTCTTACGGACCATAGACCAACAACAACAACAACTTCTGCATTTAGAACTCAAATTAAAACGGGACTATGCAATAAAAACAAAAACTATCATAAACTATGATTTAATAACAGAAGAACTCTATACTACTAACTTAAAACCTATTTATGACTCTTTAGACCCTAATTTTAAAATGACCTCTCTATTACAAGCACTTCACACTGTTTACGAAAATAGTAAACCTATCCTGTCGTAAAAAACTAATAAAACCGTGGATGACAGCTGGACTGCTGCGCTGCATTCGCCATAGAGATAAGTTGCACAAAAATTATTTAAAATTCCCAAACAACGACACGTACAAACTGATATACATACGCTATAGACATTTCTGCAACTCAAAGCTAAAAAAAAGCTAGAAGAGCTTACGAGAAAGACAAGATCGAGATGGCAGGAAATAATAGTAAAAAGATATGGCAGGCAATTGAAGATATTTCTGGAACTAAAAAAACAAATGACTATCCTAAGGAGCTACTCATGATTAAAGATACTCCAATTGCATCTGTTAACGCTGTAAATTATTTTTTCGCGAACGTTGGTAAACTTTTAGCGGAGCAAATAAAATTCACACCAAGGGCTCAACAAACATCTTCTATAACTTCGCCCACTCAACTAAATTATTTTGTATTAATTAGCACAGACAACGAGGAGGTAGAGAGGCTTATTATGAATCTTAAGAATGAATGCTCAGTTGGATGGGATCAAATCTCAAATCAATTTCTTAAACAATATAAAAACTTTCTGGTTCCACCACCGGCACACATTTTTAATTCATGTATAGAAAAAGGCATTTTCCCCAATGATCTTAAATTATCACGTATTATACCAATTTATAAAGCTGGTGACAGAGACCGTATCATTAACTACCGTCCAATATCTATTCTTCTTTCTATTTCAAAATTACTTGAACGCATTATAAATAAGAGATTAGTTGACTACATTGAAAGTAACCATATTTTTGCAAACTCTCAATTTGATTTTCGTTGTGGTAAATCCACAAACGAAGCAGTACATGAATTGACTGACTATGTCTCAACAAATTTAGATGGTGGTAAAAAATGTATATCAATCTTCCTCGATTCGGCGAAAGCTTTTGATACGGTCTCTGTCCCACACCTCATCACTAAGCTGGAACACATTGGAATTCGCGTGAATCAACTTGAATTACTCAAAAACTACCTGACTGATAGATACCAAAGTGTTAAATTAGGAAATTACATAAGTACCAACTTACCCGTGATCCTGGCTTTCCCCAGGGAAGTATCCTCGGTTCAACTTTATTTTTAATATATATGAATGATCTGTGTCTATTTCAACCATTCAATGGTAAACTCATTTCCTACGCTGATGATACAGCTTTACTCTTTGCTGCAAATACTTGGAAAGATGTTTTTGATGCTGCCCAAAATGGCTTTAACACTGTAACATCCTGGCTACGATCCAACTTTCTGTCACTCAATATTGACAAGACTAAGTTCATCACTTTCTCAATGAGGTCTATCTCTCCAAACCAAAATCTTAATTTATATGCTCATAAAGACAATTGTTTAACAGTAACTAATAATATCTTAAATTGTAAATGTGATAAGCTTGATCAAACTGATAATATTAAATATTTAGGTGTTATAATTGACAATAAGTTAACTTTTCAAAATCATATAGAATCCATAAGTAGCCGTATTCGAAAAATTATGTTCATTTTCAAAAAACTAAAACACATTGCAAATCCAAACATAACAAAACTAATCAACTACTGTATATCCTCTTAGGGTGGTGGTCCCAAAACGCGCCTGGATACTATAGAAGTAGCACAACGTGGTATTTTAAAGGTTGCAACAGGTAAACCATTTTTGTACCCAACCAATCTACTTTATAAGTATTGTGAGGTCCTAACAGTACGCCAGTTATTTATTCTGAACATAATAATAATGCAACACTCAAGACTAAGTACGACCCCGTAGTTATGACAAAAAGAAGAAAATACAAAGTCTGTGAACTACCAAATTCAATAAAAACATCATTAATTAAAAAGTTCTTTTACTTTTTGGGACCTTTTCTTTATAATAAAATCAACAAAATTTTGAATACATATATGTTAACAAAATCAGAAGTAAAACATAAAGTCACAGTTTGGCTACAAGAAATGACCTACGAAGAAACTGAAGAACTTATAAAGACTTTTCAATAAGTAATTTCTAGCTCCTATGAATTTATGCATATCTTTAGTCAAACTAATAGCATTCATACATACTTTTAAACTCACGCTTTTATACACCTCACACACATCTTCTTACAAATCCAGTGACCCAGAATTCATTACTTAGTAAATCCTAGGTCTGTGTACAAATCACACACTCACCATTTACAATCCACACACCCTCTCACACTCATACACTCACTTTCACATTTAATACACCTAGAGGACTCACTTTCACACTTCACTCATGTCAAATAAAACGGTTTAATTTTAGTTTTTGTTTATACGTTTAGATATCTTAGTATAAGATTTAAATTGTATTCAATTGTTTTGTAAGTACGGCTAACTGCTAACCTTCGGGGGAGAGCGCTGTATGCTGAAACACAGGTGATCAGCCTATCTCAGTAGCAGATACTCAAGAATGAACATGAGCATAATAGCCTCACAACTTCTAGTATAATGATTGTAACAATTTTTCGAAATAAACGATTATTTATTTATTTGTGTATTAAATTAAGCACATAAAAAATAACACATAAATGTTTGGCGGCCAATCAGGACAATATTATGTCAATAGAAAAGGTTAATATTATTTGATTAATGTGCAAATAATATGCGATGCATAGTTGCAAATAAAGGATAGTATAGCGCGATGGAAGGGCAGCACACATGATTCCAGAATCTTCAGGGAGAGTCGGATACGAGATAGATTTGAAGCCGGAGAGTTTGTGGGACATCTTGTTGGCGATTCTGGATATGCACTAACACCATGCACTAACCCAAGGTCGCCAGGAGAAGAAGCATACAACAGGACTCATATACTTAAGTTAGTTATATATAGTTTTGGCCTTCAGAAATCGAGATTTCGGTGCTTGTTAACTGGGTTCACAGTAAAATTAGAAAATTTAAAATTATAAATAGTAGCACTTGCCGTGTTTTATAATAGCGCATAATATTTCGTTCAAACTAATTTTCGTTGAAACTGTGTATCTTCTTATTTATATCACCTTTGACAACTTTGTTGGTGTGTCGGATCGCGTCATTGGCATGTCTTATTTTGTAATTTATTATTGCTTAAAAAAATTGTAGAATTTTGTAACATTGACGAGACCAGCAGGGTATGAATTGAATATAAGTATTACGCTCCTATAATAATAATAATAATACGACAATAAAATAAAATAACAAGCAAAATAAGCCAAGACACTCCACAACCGTGAGGTGTGCGGACTCCGGGAATATTTCCTAAACAACGAGTGTGGGATGCATTGCGATGTGGTGTCAGTTGACAAGACTTTCACCCCTTTATCTTTAGGCAAAGAGAACTGGCGCAAGCCTCAAGTGCTGAGCACCGAGGACCGCAAGGACGTACGGAAGAGCAAGAAGCTACATGGCCGGTTCTATCGAGTCTTAATAGGACCCGATGTGGACCTGCTCGCGTCGGTGAATCGGCTACGATTCGGGGACCTCTTTGGGGAAACCGAAGGTTTTGTTTGTGTAATTCCGGACGAAGTTATCAAGACGAACAACTACCGGAAATATATTATGAAGGACGGTACGGTCGAAATATGTCGGGCATGCCGCCGTCCCGGTGAGTCACTCAGACATATAATTTTGTTCTCATCTTGCTAACTCCGAGTACTTACACAGACAAAATCTCGTAGCCAGGATCATCCACCAGCAACTTCTCTTCAATACGGCCTTGTCGAGTCTGAGGTGCCGTACTATAAGTACTCACCTGCGCCAGTTCTTGAAAATGGTCGTGCTTTGCTCTATTGGGACCGATCGGTTATCACGGACAGGACTATTGTCGCCAATAAACATGATATCGTGATAGGTGACCGGTCCCAGCGGCGGGCAGTGTTAGTTGACATCACCATCCCGCATGACGAGAACCTCGTGAAGGCTGAAAAGGACAAGATCAGCCAGTACCTTGACTTGTCTTACGAGGTTACCGCCATGTGCAATGTTGATTCGACTAACATTGTCCCGATAGTCGTTTTTGCGAACGGCCTAATAGCGAAGAGTCTCGACCAACATCTCAAGAGACTCTCGCTAGACGGCTGGATCAATACAGAAGGCGGTACTTCTTGACACGGCACGCATCGTCAGGAGGTTCCTCTCTCTGCAGCCCCAACCACCGGTAGCTTGGGCCCTGCCCCGCTGCTGGCGGCACCCTAGGTTAAGGTTTTTAGGGTTCCGAACCCAAAGGGTACCAACGGAACCCTATTACTGGGACTCCGCTGTCCGTCTGTCTGTCTGTCTGTCTGTTGTCCGTCTGTCACCAGGCTGTATCTCATGAACCGTGATAGTTAGACGGTTGAAATTTTCACAGATGATGTATTTCTGTTGCCGCTATAACAACAAATACTAAGAACAGAACAAAGTTAAAATTAAAGGATTTAAAACAAACAACGTGTTTATTACGATACGATACGAAATTAATTCACCTCGACGCAGCTAGATGGCAGCACAGGAAAAATTAGCACGCGCAAGCGTAATTTCTTTGCATTTTTAATTTCTTTGTTTATTTGCACACATGTAGTGTACAGTATTGAATAATATATCCAAAATTGGTGGGAATCGCAAGAGCTAAGACTTGAGCTCCAGGGTGGAAGTGTTAATGGCATAAAGCCGCTAGTAGCGTTAAGTGGAAGTGCAGCACACCTCTCAACACCTTTAGCTATCCACGCCAATGTTGCCCCTCGGCGCCGACATAACGGTCCGCCTTTATGGGTGGCCCATTCAGTGTATAGCGAGTCACCACCAGCCTTAATAATTTTGAAATGAGGCATAATTGGCAGGTGCCGTACCTCATCCCATAGACCAGAAAACAGACATCAAGCAGCACACATTCATAGCCATAATAAATGAATGTACCATCTTTTTATAGTTTTTCATCTCTCCATCCACAAATCATATTATTTAAGGTAATATTGTAAAGGGCCTCTTGACGTTGGCTTCGGCTCCGTCAATGCCTTCTAAAGGACCGGGCGATTTACGACTTGTGATGTAAAGTAAATAAAGAAGATAATAATAATTAATAAACTCGGAGGGGCGGCTTTGTGGCGAGCCGACAGTGAATGGCGACGCCGCTCGCACCCCTATCCCGTGAGGGCTAAATGAGACCCTCTGACCCCCCGCTTGCCTTGACCTGCCGGCTGGTGGTGGGAATCGTGAGAGCTAAGACCTAAGCTCCAGGATGGAAGTGTTAAAGGCATAAAGCCGCTAGTAGCGTTTAGTGAAAGTGCAGCACACCTCTCAACACCCTAAGCTATCCACGCCAATGTTGCCCCTCGGCGCCAATATTACAGTCCGGCTTTATGGGGGGCCCTTTCAGTCGATGGCAAGTCACCACCTGCCTAAATATTTTATAATGAAGCATAATTGGCGGGTGCCGTCCCTCATCCCATAGACTAGCTTTTTTTTTGGGCGGGTAGTTGCAAAGCCAACATCAACTGTAATAATCTCCTATTTTAAAGTTTAATAAATAATAGTTAACAGTGTTATTTGCATAAAGTTTTTATGTATTTATAAATAATAATACTCAGTACCTGCTATTGTGTGTTATCTCCGCCAAGCACTACTAATTTCACTGCATAAAAAATGGAAGCACTCAAGGAGTCAGTGGCACAACTTTCACAAGTGTAACCAGCGGATGGAGAGTTTTGAAAGTGAGTGTCGCAAGAATCCTAGCACTACAGCTGCTCCAGCTAATGTCCCTTCTGATTGTGCTGCTTTCAAGACTTTCGTTGTAACCTCCCTGCGTGCCTTGCAAGCCCAAGTTGAACTACTGGATAGGGGTGTGGACAACATTGAAATGCGTAGCCGTCGAAAAATGCTCCTATTCCACGGTTTGACAGAGGAGAAGCAAGAAAAACAAGGCCTCAGTAATCACTGAGACGGTAGTCAAACGGCTTCAGTTGTCGACTTTCACAGTAAGTGATATATCGCGTTGTCATCGATTGGGCCGGCCAAAAGATCCTCTTAAACCGAGGCCCATACTCGTATAACTGCGCGACATGTCATTGCGGGATGAAATCTGGACGTCGAAGACAAGTCTCAAAGGCTCCGGCGTCACGCAATCCGAGTTTCTAACTCGCCCGCGTCATGAAACTTTTATGGCAGCGCGGGAACGTTTTGGTGTATCCAAATGCTAGACTCGGGACGGCCATGAACATATCGCGGACCCTAAAGGCACCCGGCATCGCATAAGCTGTATGAAGGAGTTGAACAAAATCCCGAAGCCAGCCAAGACTGCTGAGAGGCCGGCGTGTGCGCCAGCCACGACCAGAGAACGACGAGCCGCCGCCAGCAAAAAATAAGCCCGCCTGCGATACTTCTATGCGTTGTGGCTATCTATTTTTAGTGTATAATCACCTCACTGTTTAGATTAAATATCACCAAGTCATATGTATAATAAGTATAATTTGTTTTGTTTACAATTTGCTGTGAGTAGGAAGAAGCGAAATTTTTCAGTCACAGATAATCTATAACTTGTTTATGTTCCAAACTTCTCGATCTTAAAGACTTTTGGCATCAATTTTGCCAGTCTCAGATATCAACCGCTCTCTGTCTCTTTCGCTCCATAACTTTTAACTTTTTAGTTGACAAGGCGTAGAGCGAGAGAATACTCCCTACGTGACAAGGTATATTCTGTCTTGCTTATTTTTATTTAGTAAATAAGTTTTTTTAAAATTTCCTTTTAAGGTCTCGTTCACACTGCAGTGGTCAGCGGTCTGCGGTCGGCCGTGGTGTGTGGGATCATAAGTCGCGAGGCCCAATGTTTGACCGCTGACCGCGACAGTGTGTTTGACGCCTAACGGTTAGTTATACTCACTTTTGGATGGAACAATCGCCATTAATGCGGGATGGTGATTTCTGGGTGGCGGCGGAAGAGTAGCTTAGGTTAGGTTAGATACCAACGGTGGCGCCCACGGGCTTAGTAAGACAGCTCACTGCATACTGATACGTACGGGACCAAAGTGCGTCATGAGTTATTTTGTCCCTAGCTGCATGAAAGGTACAACATTACAATGTCTCCAAGTGCCCGGCGACTCCGGGGGTGATGCTGATGACAGTAGGCAAGAACTCCCCGTGGTCAGGGGCGAGATGAATCTCCGGGCGGGATCGATTAACTGTCAAACGACAAATGCTTTTCATACGGACAACGAACAGAACAATGATAGGATAATATAGGTGATTTCCCACCAACCGAAGATGTTGTGCAGGAGACAACAGTCAATGAACTTGCACCCGCTGAGGTTGTGACACGTGCACGCAAGAAATGGAGTCAGGAGATGAATATCTTTATCTCGCGCACGTACCTAATTCTAACATCGAATAGAATAGAATAAGTTTATTTGTCAGAATACAAGTGATCATACAAAAATTGCACAGATGTTATTGCAGATAAAGTTTCTATACATATTCTGAGCCATCAGGCAAACAAATATTACAAATTATTGCAAATTAGTATACATTCTAACATAGTTTTATTTATTACAGTTGAATTATATTTATTATTAATGTCAGATATAGTAGGAAAATAAAATGAATAAAATTTTCCTATGAGAATTGAAATGGTCATTTAAATTACAAAATTTTTGTCATCTAATAAGTCCTAATAATCAGTAATATTCGTAATTTTAACTTAAAGCTAGCTAAGTTACACTCCCTAATGTGGTAGCTTATTATAAATTTTGGGAGCCATACTGAAAACTCTTTTACTATGTTTTAAATCGGATGATATTTTGTTTTACAAATACTGCAGGTCATAAATATACAAGCATGGAAGAATTAATATTTTTAATGTTATAAAATAAGGTCTGCAACTCTCTATATGTTTGATATTTGTAATTGCCCTACTGCATCTTTTCTGTGCCAAAAACACATGATCTTTATTTGTCGAGTTGGCCCAAAAAATGACACCATGGTTCTACTGTTCCGTTGTAGGCGGTTAGTGCTGTGTGGCGGTAGACTACCTTTGATAGATGATGTAGTGCATATGATAGACTATTTAGAGTAACTAGCTAACTAGAGTGTCTATGTGATACTTCCACGTGAGTTGTCTGTCAATGTGTGTTATAATTTAATTCGAATAAATAATGTCAAATGTTTATTTTAGTGTTCTCTGATTAAAATGCATTATTTTGTTTTTTTTTTCAAATTAATTTTTTGGTTATTACAATCAAGCATCATGGGAAACTACGTCGAGTCTTCACATCGCCAATCCCACAATGTCTCAAGACGAAAGTCTTCAATCAGTGCGTCCTACCCGTCATGACATACGGGGCCGAAACGTGGACACTCACGGTTGGTCTGGTCCACAAATTGAAAGTCGTTCAGCGTGATATGGAAAGGGCTATGCTCGGAGTTTCTCTGAAGGATCGAATCCGAAACGAGGTGATCCGACAGAGAACTAAAGTCATCGACATAGCCCATCGAATTAGTAAGCTGAAGTGGCAATGGGCCGGCCACATTAGCCGTAGAACCGACAACTGCTGGGGTAAACGAGTTCTTGAGTGGAGACCGCGAATCGGCAAACGTAGCGTAGGACGCCCTCAGACTAGGTGGAGCGATGATGTTCGAAAGGTGGCTGGCAAGAGCTGGAAGAGAGTAGCCGAGGATCGTGCTCAGTGGCGTGCAGTTGGAGAGGCCTATGTCCAGCAGTGGACAAATATAGGCTGATGATGATGACCATCAAGCCAGTCAATAATTTCATGTATTGTATCAGTAATATCTGACTTGTAGTCTTAGTTCTGTTTTTTAATAATAGTAGTACTATCGTCAGCGAATAGAACCATGGGATGTAGTGTGCAATTTGGAAGGTCGTTTATGTAACACAAGAATAGGAGTGGACCTAACACACTTCCCTGGGGCACTCCATAAACAAAGTTTCGTGGTTCTGATAGGTACTTTTCTTCAGTTTTATATTTTGTATTAACACTGACTATTTCTGTCCTTTGAATTCTATTTGATAAATAAGATTTTATAAGCTCTAATACGTTGCCTCTAATACCAAAGCGTGCTAATTTATATAATAAGATATTATGATCTACACAGTCGAATGCTTTATTCATATCCATATAAATTGCATATACCGGTACTCTATGGTCAATATTCATCATTACTATTTCTAAAAAGTCAAATATTGCAATATTGATTGAGTTTCCTTTTCTAAAACCTTTTAGGTCATTCGTCAAAATTTTAATTTCTTCTAAATATGTATAGATTTTGTCATAAATTATTTTTTCAAACACCTTTGCAAAGACCAGTATTAAAGCAACTGGTCTGTAATTACTTATAACATCTTTATCTCCTTGCTTGAATCTCTATTAAACCTCTGTTTAATTATAATGGTTTTAAGGTCGTCGGGAAATATTCCCTTTTCCACACACATATTCAATATGTGACACAGAGGAGAGCTTACAATTTTCTTTACGTTCTTAACTATCTTTGTAGAGATACCATTGTATCCTACGCTAGTGGTATTCTTGAGGGTGTCGATTTTTCTTATTATGTCAGACGTGACAGGTGTTGGCAGTAGTTTCATATGTTTGGAGTTAATATAGTCATTTACGTGGGTTTTCATATTTATATGAGATACAAAGTAATCGTTTAACACCTGAGAAATACTTTTTGCGTCTGTGACTGTTCTGTCATTGTGATATATTTTAAATATAATAATCTTTATTTACTAATTTGTCTTTGTTTATAACTTGCCAGGTGGCTTTAGATTTATTAAGTGAAGATTGTATATGGTAATATGATTATCCTAAATAGAGTTGAGTATTTTCTGAACGCTTTTTGTTTTGATGAATAGGTTTTTACGGAATTGCCATAGCAACTGCCTTTTCTTTTTTCTGCATAGATAGATAAACACTTTATTACACCATACAAATTAAAAGTAAAAAAAAAAGGTAAATAAAACAATGTGGCAACAGGCGGTCTTATCGCTTAAAGCGATCTCTTCCAGACAACCTTAAGGTGGAAAGGAATAGATTAGCATACATGGCGGTATAGGTGTAGAAAAAAAAATGATTAATTAAAAATAAATAAATAACAATAAAATAAAATAATAGGTATGTCATTATTAAAAAGGTACATATAATTTATGTAATTTAATACATACATAGCAATATATACATATAACACATACATAGCAATATAATACATGTATAATGTCATACAATACATATACTGCATAACTTAATGCCTTTTGAAACCCATTGTTTTCGTTTCTGATTTCGAATGATAATTTTTTCCATGTGAATCATAGACCGTAGAGAAGTTTAAATGTTTCAATGAACAATTTGTACGCTTCATTGGGATCGGTTGTATAGTACACTTCATGAAAAGAAAATTCACTGAGATATTTTTTAAATATTTCAACATTATGTTTACTCAGATCCCTTGTCATAACAGTCCACGATTGAAGTATACAGGTTCTTTTGACTGGAATTTTTATTAATTGAGCCGTGTGATCGGATAGTGCCATGTCGAAAACGACACAGCAAACCCTTCGAAATTCAGACCAATCACGTGCTTACAAAATATTTACAAAATAATAACTTCTTGTATCTGTGAAATTATATACAAACACATAAATACTCGATCACGTGCTTACAAAATATTTACAAAATAATAACTACTTGTATCTGTGAAATGATATACAAACACATAAATACTAATCTACTACTTGCCGAACAGCAAAAATGATGCCGCAGACACAGCCAAGGCTGTAAAGAACAGCTAACTATTGACGCAATAGCCTCTAAACAAGCTTTTATTAAAAAAAGAAATATTTACACGATGTATATCGATTTTAAGAAAGCCTCTGACTCCGTTCCCCATAGTTGGTTAATATATGTATTGGAACATAATAAAATCCATCCATCTTTGATACAATTTCTGAAAAGCTCAATGCTTAGCTGGAAAACCAGCTTAAAACTGAAATTAGGTGAGGCGTCAATTGAGAGAGAAAGCATACGTATACGTCGCGACATTTTTTAAGGAGATTCGTTGAGCCCACTGTGGTTCTGTTTAGCATTAAACTCACTTTCAAACTTATTAGACAACAGCAACAATGGCTTCAAAATCAATTATAACAACACACATCATAAACTCACACATTCAATGTATATGGACGATATAAAATTATTTGGCAGTAACCTCGAAGAAATCCATATTTTAGCGGACATAACGCAGACATTTTCTAACGATATCCAAATGGAATTCGGAATCGACAAATGCAAAATATTATCAGTTCAGAGAGGAAAAATAGACACAAATATATACGAACTTACAGAGGGCCAACAAATAGACCCAGTAGATCAGGAGTCAGGCTATAAATATCTAGGTTATTTCCAAACACAGCAAATTCATCAAAAAGTCACAACAAGACAAAAGTTCCTAGAAAAAAGTGGCTTCATTTAATTAAATTAAAATAATACAATTATTTATTTATTTTGCAATACTTTAATGCATAATTAAAGTAAAGTCTACAATACCTGCTAGGGAGTGTTTTCCATAACATCACACAAAGGTAAACTACTTTTCTGCACATAAGTTCTTCACTTTCACTGTCACAAGATGGAGGATATTAAGAACTCTATGGCTCAAATGAGTCAAATGTTCACAAAACGAATGGACGAGTTTACTGAGGAACTTCACAAGAATCCTTCCCAGGGACCCGGTAATCCGAACTTGGCATCTGAGTAGTGAACTCTTTAGAGACTTTATGTTGTCAGCACTACAAGCACTGCAGGGTCAAGTGAATCTTTTAGACCGTAGGTGTGACAACCTGGAGGCACACAGTCGCCGGAAGATCTTGGTGTTGCATGGACTGGCCGAAGATAAGAATGAATGTGTCCCTACAGTAGTGCAAAATGTGATTGTTGAACAGTTGAAGTTAACTGACTTTGCAGAGGATGATATTAGTCGCTGCCATCGAGTGAGCAAGCAGTTGTCTGGGAGGCCACGGGCTATACTCGTCAAGCTGCGCGATCTGTCTGTGCGTACCAGTATATGGAATGCAAAGACCAATCTCAAGGGCTCGGGCACCACACTGTCCGAGTTTTTGACCAAGTCGCGACACGAAGCATTCATGGAGGCACGACAGAAGTTCGGCATTACACGATGCTGGACCCGGGATGGCACGGTTTATGTGTTGGGAGCAAACGGAGAGCGCCACCGGGTGAACTGCCTGTCGGAACTCGATAAGGTGGCAGCAGTCTCGAAGCCACAGACTGTGTCTACAACTGCAAAGGAGACCGGTGCACCCAGGAGTCGTCGTGCCGCCACATCTAAAAAGTAAATTCTTTTTGCAAAGACTCTATATAGTTTGAAGTTATCTAATATGTAACTCCTCATCATAAAGTTATCATAGACCTGGCAGATAAGTTCCTGTAGGCTGTCAGGTCCCGTGAAACTGGTCCTTACCAGGACCAGTATTGGATATGTAGATAAATAGCATTATGTAGATGAACAGACATATATAAAATCTCAAAATGAGTCCTTTAAAGTTTGTGAAGACAAAAGCTACATTAGAAATCGAGGCACCTGTGTCCGGGTTAGAGGTAGAGTATCTATCAGGATTTTTCAAAAGAGGAGAGAAACCTTCTTTGATAATCCCGCAAGTCTATGAAACCATGGAAAAAGCGACAGATGCCTTCGCTGCTAGCTTGATAGAGTCAAAACCCAATTTAGATGCAGGAAAGGAATTTACCTACTTGTTTTTGTCAACATTCAAGGAGATTAATCCTGAGCAGTGGAAATCATTCGGAGTTCTTATCGCTGAGAAAGACGAGGAAATCGATGTCTTTGATCTGTTCGGAGTGACAAGAAAGAGAGGAACTCCTCCAGCAACTGCAAATGCCAGTAAAGACTGTGACGGCTCTGAACTTGGACTGTTAGTTATGTTTTGCGGGATATACAGAATGGCCACAATAAATGACAATAACTATCTATCTCAGGTATCCGACAGAATTGCATCCCAAGCAGTGTCAATCCCTGATACAGTTCCCAGACCGTCAACATTGGCCACCTTGGTGGGACATTGTGTTTCCGACCTGGAGTACTTAAAAATGATTGCAGGCATTGATATGTTCGTCCATCGATTTAATAAATGTCCATTTGCCCACGTAAGAATTGGGACTATCTCCTCGAGATACAAGGATTGTGCCTCTTTGCTGTCAGTTCGATACTTTCTCAATATGATAGGATCGAAAAACTTGCCTGGATCACATATGAACCAGTTGCTCTAGATTTGATCCAAATGTCCAAGACAGGAGAGGAGGCAGGGTCTGGGGACTCATACTTTCCTTACCAGACAGATCTTGGATTGGTAAGAAAATCTGCATACTCAACTGTGACTAATCCCTCCTACTTCTTTTTTGTGCACGGAGTAGATGCCCTCCTAGGTTTGGAGAGATCTAGAAATGCGAGGATGAGCTTGGAGTATGGGACAGCAGAGACAGTTGCAAACGTATATCTGGTGGCTTATATCCACAAGAGAAACCATATACAACAACTGCAATTCACTGCAAATGGGGACCCTATCACAGTCAACGGTCAAAGCTCAGACACTGAATCAGACGGAGTCACAATCAGAAACAACAACCCGATTAAATGGGCGAGATTTATGGCAATAATACAACTTTCAAATTTACGAAGGATGAAGACAAAGATTGTTTCGAAGTTCTCGCTAATAAATACAACGAACACTTTAAAACGAAGCAAAACACCACCATGGCTCGATTTAAATTTTTTACCCGAAACCAGGAACTTGGCGAACCCATCGATGACTACGTAACAGCGCTCAAATTACTCAAACAGCACTGCAACTTCGAACATTTAGAAGAGGGTTTAGTGCGCGATAGAATCGTGTGTGGAGTTCGTGACGGGAAGCTGCGGGACCGCCTGCTTAGAGCCGATGATTTGACCTTGGCTCGTGCGGTGAAAATATGTTAGGCTAACGAGATGTCGACAGAGGAGCAGCGGCAAATCGATGGGACCAAGACGTGGGCGGACGGCGGCGAGGGCACGTCCGCAATCGCGGTGGACGCGATGACCGCGCGTGGCGGCTGGCGCCGGAACGCGCAAGGTTGCGCGGGCGCGGCTGGTGGCACCGGCCGGGCGCCGGCCCGCGGCCGCACGCAGCCAGGCCGCGCGCGACCGCCAACGGGACAGCGCGCTGATAGTTATATGAAGATACGGTGTCTCGCGTGTTCTAGCTTTAATTGTGACGGCAATAATAGGTGTCCTGCGAAAAATGCGGTATGTTTTTGGTGTAGTGAGCGAGGACATTTTAAAAAGATGTGTCCGAATCAAAGCCGTCGCGGTCGCGTGTATCAAATCGACGCTGACGTCGATGTCGCAGGTGAAAACGGAGAGGAGTTGTACTATATATCGACGCTATCGGAGGATCGTGACAGTAAGGACAGTAAATGGTATGAAACTTTGGTTTTATTATGTAACGGAATGAAGGAAATTTTTAAGCTAGATTCAGGATCCGATTTAAATGTAATGTCAATAAAAACCTTTAAGAGATTAGGACACACGTTTAGCGCGAGTGGCATGTCGATCGACAAGAGTAAGATAAAAGCGATCGAGGATATGCCCGTTCCCGCTGACCCACCGGCGCTGGAACGGTTTTTGGGAATGGTCAATTATCTTTCCAAATTTATACCGAATTATTCAGAGTTGGCGGCTCCGCTGCGGGGCCTCCTGAAGAAAGAAGCCGCATGGGTGTGGCACGGGGCGCACGCGGAGGCGGTGCGCGCGCTCAAGGCGAGCGTGTGCGGCGCGCCCGTGCTGGCGCTGTACTCGGTGCGCGAGCCCGTGCTGGTGTCCGTGGACGCCAGCTCGCGGGCGCTCGGCGCCGTGCTGCTGCAGGGAGGACGCCCGGTCGAGTTCGCGTCGGCTACCCTTACCGAGACTCAGTGTAGGTACGCTCAGATAGAAAAGGAGCTTCTGGCGATCGTTTTCGCCCTGGAACGATTTCATCAATACATATACGGGCGGCAGGACGTCACCGTCGAGTCGGATCATAAGCCACTCGAGGCTTTATTTAAAAAACCACTCGACTCGACGCCGGCGCGTCTCCAGCGCATGATGTTACGCATTCAGTGTTACGATATTAATCTAGTATACAAGCCGGGTAAGTATATGTTCGTGGCCGACGCGCTGTCACGCGCGCCGGTCGACGATTTGATGCCGGGTAAGGTGTCGGACGAAGTATACGAACAATCGTGTTTTTTGATCGAAAACGTACGCTTCAGTAACGTCAAGTTGAACGTGATCAAGGACGCCACGGCGAACGACGCGGAATGTCAGCTGATCATAGGTTACACGCGGGGCGGGTGGCCACCAAATAAACACGACGTCGACGAACGCGTCAGAGGTATATGGTCATACAGGGACAGCTTCGAGAACGTCGACGGCGTTATTTTCAAAGACAATCTTGTTTACATTCCGCGAGCGGTTCGATCGGAATTGTTAAATCGAGTGCACGACGGACACATGGGCATAGACAGGTGCAAGCGGCACGCGCGCGAGGTGATGTTCTGGCCGGGCATGTCGCGCGACGTGGAGACGTTGGTGCGGCGCTGTGCCGCGTGCTCAACGCGCGCGCACCTCCCCGCACCGGAGCCGCTCATGCCGCATGCTGTGCCGTCCTTACCGTGGTTGAAAGTCGGCTCTGACATATTTCAGCACGCAGGAAAGTATTATCTCATAATGGTGGACTACTTTTCTAACTTCATAGAAGTGAATCCGTTGATCAATATAGGCACGAAAGCTGTGGTGACCGCTATGAAAGACCAATTCGCCAGGCACGGCATCGCTCAAGAACTGATAACTGATAACGGGCCGGCCTACGCTTCCAAAGAGTTTGCTGAATTTAGTAGACAATGGGGTTTCGTCACATCACCGCTTCCCCCAATTACCCGCAGTCGAACGGACTCAGCGAGAGAAGCGTTCAAATAGTTAAAAATATTCTAATCAAGTCAATTGCATGGTGTGGTGATTTCTACCTAGGATTATTAAATTTCAGAGCGACCCCTCGCGACGGTATCAGTTCCCCGGCGGAACTGTTGATAGGACGTAGGCTTAATACTAGGCTTCCCTCTCATGAGGACAAATTGAGACCCGGTCGGGACAATAGAATGGATTATACGAAAATAATGCATAAGCGACAGATCGCTACGAGTTATTATGACAGACAAGCGAGACCCCTGCCGGCGCTGCAGTCGGAACAGCGGGTGCTCGTTGCAGACGACGGTAGACGTAAGTACGGTACTGTGGTGGGTCACGCTGCACACCCACGATCCTACTTCGTCACTGACGACTCGGGCAGGCGTTATCGGCGTAATAGATGACACCTAATAAAAATTGAATGTCCGAGCGCTGATAATGATGTAACTCCGCCGAGTTCATGTGCCAATGATGAAGAAATCTGGCTGAGCCCGCGTAATAGCGATGATGTCATACAAGGCGAAGATAAGTCTGACAGGAATGACGGGCCATCTTCGCCCGAGCCCACACATGACAGCGGCTCACGACAACAATTATTATCTACCAGAAGTCCCAGAAGAGCGGCTATTAATGCCCGTAAGCAATTAAATCATTTGTTCCTAAACAAACATACAAAACAGTGATTTTGTACTTTTAAAAAATTAACAATCTAATTAAAATGTTACTTCTAACCCATATTTAATCATGCAAACTGTAGAGTACATTCATTTAAATATAAAATATGTAAGTCTAAATTATAAGTAAAGAAAATTAATCTAGATACTAATGCTGGTAGACATAAAATGAAAGAAAAGGGTGAGCATGACAGGTTACTTACCTTGTAAAAATGTGTATATTAGTATATAATTGTGGAAAACATACTAATACATACATCACAATCATATAAATAATCTGTCAATACATGAATTATAATAGAGTTTAGGTATTTAAATAAAGTAATGTTTTGCTAGTGTATTCTAATAGTAATTAGGCTTGTATTCATACATAAAAAAAAATTGTTAGGGGAAGATGTTGTATAAAATTTTAATGTAGGTATTGAGAATATTATCTATATTTAATGTGGGTACTTGAATAAAAGTTAGTCTTGGTCACGCTCGTGTTTTATTCACAACACGTTCGTTCTTACTGTAGACGCTATTCCTGTTTTTATGTCCTGAGTTTTACCCTCGTCTTTTTATTTTCTTTTTATATTTTCTACTATGTCGGTATCGGATAATTTTTATTTCTTAGTTTTTGTTATTTTAGATTGAGACGACGTAGTGTTACAGTGACAATGACAATGACATTTAGAGTTATAGTTTTTTTTTTTGTAAATCTTCGCACAATTATCGTATTCGACCAATTTAATATGAAAAACTGTAATAACAAAAACTCGCCGTAGTTATCTAAATTAATTAATTCTGTAATATTATATATATTAAGTTTTGTTAGTATAATCATAACGCTTTACTCGATATTCTTAGTAAGTTTAGTTCTCTCTTTGTGTTTTTTTACATTTTCTTCTAATGTCACGACAACCGGCAGGTGGAGTAGACAAAGTAATAAGTCTATTTGGTTAATAACTTTAACACTCGCATATATCGATTGGAATAGTTTTTATACAATTATAAATCGTAATTTGTTTATTGTATACATAATTACGTGATATGTGTAATTCCGATAACAGCAATAATGATTCTGAAATTTTTCTATCATGTTCTTCTAGCTCAAATATTGAGAGTGATGACAGCTTTGCGAGCATTCAGAGTCTATCGGAAAGTATCGACTCTCAATTTTCTGATGTACCTAAAAACTTTAACGTAATCCATTTTAATGCCCAAAGTATTCCGGCTCATTTCCCTGATATGCTTGCGTCCTTTGATAGTAAACATATTGATGCCATACTCGTTTCCGAATCCTAGCTTAAACCTTGTCTTGCTTCTATTTTATATCCCTTAACAGATTTTCGCTTAATCCGGAACGACCGCATTGGTAGCGGCGGTGGCGGAGTTGCCATTTACCGTGCTCATATCTCCTTTGCCGTAATTAGCGTATCTGCGCAACCCCCAACCTCCAACGCAGGTGAGCATCTCTTCCTTGAAGTCCTTCTTTCTCATACCAAAGTTCTTCTTGGCGTCTTCTACATTCCTTCTATACGCATCAACTATTTTTCTTCCTTTGAAAATATTCTTGAAGATCTTATACCCTCTTATAGTCATTCAATCATTATGGGCGATTTTAATACGTGCCTCCTTAAAAATGACCATCGTTCTTCTAACCTCAAATCTATCATTGAGTCTACTAATCTTCACCTTCTTCCTCTTAACGCCACGCACCAGTTCCCTAACTCTATTCCTTCTCTTCTAGATCTGATTATTGTTTCTTCTCTAAGTCATGTTACAAAGCACGGTCAATTATCTGCTGATGCTTTCTCCTATCATGACTTGTTATATCTTTCCTATAAAATTCATCCCCATAAACCTAAGCCCACCATAGTCCTGCAGCGCAGCTTTAGTAGTATAAATTGGGAACTCTTTATCAAGGATGCAGAGAAGATTGATTGGACACCGGTCAAAGACGCTGAATCCGTACATGATCAAGTGTCTATTTTTAATTCTCTCCTTACTCAGCTTTATGACGTACACGCTCCCTTAAAACGCATAAAAATTAAACAAATTCCTGCTCCGTGGCTTTGTGATGAGATTAAAATATTAATGCATAAGAAGTCAGTTGCTAAAACTCGTTACAAATGCTACCCTAATGAGAAAAATAAAGACAAATATGCAACTTCACGGAATCGCTGCAATAGGGTGTGTAGGGACGCCCAACGCCGCTATATCCACAACTCTGTCAAAATTGAAGACCCAGCTAAAATTTGGAAATTTCTTAGGTCTCTTGGAGTTGGTAATTCTCGTCATAATATTTCCACCCCTAATTCCCTAGACATCAATTCATTGAATCAGTATTTTGCTTCAGCTTCCTCTATTACGAACACAAATAAAAATAGCACGCTGGCTTATTTTTCTGCCCTTAATGCTCCTGACCATCCTCAATTTAATTTTAGTGAATTTTCTGTTGGAGATGTTAAGAAGAGTATGATCTTTATAACAGCAGTCGGAATCGATGGTATTAGTCGAAACATGCTTATCCCTATCACTGATATCATCCTCCCTGTCCTTTGCCACATCCTAATTTTTTTAATATCAAGCAGCACTTTCCCTTCCCAATGGAAAGATGCCCAAATTATTCCTTTGCCTAAGAAACCTAATCCTAAATCTGTCACAGAATACCGTCCTATATCTATCCTGCCCTTCCTTTCCAAGGTGCTTGAGCGCCTTGTCCATAACCAGTCACACGCATTCATTCATTTCCAATCAACTCCTTAATCCCTTTCAGTCTGGGTTTCGTCCTGAACACAGCACAGTTAAAATATCTGATGATATACGTATAGGAATGGAAAATGGGAATGTAACTGTGCTGACCCTTCTGGATTTCAGCAATGCTTTTAATACCGTCGATTTCGACATTCTCCTTGCATTACTTCACTCTATCAACATCTCCCCAGCGGCACTCGATTAGTTTCACACATACCAGTTTGGTCGTCGTCAGCGTGTTCGCATCGAAGAGTCTTTCTCTTCCTGGTGTGGCACGTCTGCAGGCGTACCGCAGGGCGCCGTTTTATCCCCTCTTCTTTTTTCACATTTCATCAACTCTATCTCTCGTAGCCTCACCTCTTCCTACCACCTCTATGCAGACCATCTCCAAATCTATTCTCAAGCCCCACTCAATCGATTATCTGATGCCATTTCCACTATTAACAATGATCTTTGTTCCATATCAGAGTAGAGCCAGGCCCACGGATTGAGAGTTAACCCGACGAAGACACAGGTTTTAATAGTTGGTAGTTCGAGAACAATATCAAAAATCAACTGGAATACTATACCGCAAGTTGTCTTTGAAGGAATAAATGTGCCGTACAGTGATACCGTCAAAAACCTAGGTATTGTCTTTGATCGTTATCTGTCATGGGAGCCTCAACTTGCGGCTGTTAGCAGGAAGATGTTCGCTTCCATCGGGGCTTTAAAGAGACTCAGAAACTTTTTACCTACAGCTACTAAAGTTGCGTTAGCGCAGTCCCTTCTCCTCCCTATTCTTGATTACGCCGACATCTGTTATCTTGAACTTACTGAAGAGCAGCTGAATAAGCTCGAGCGACTCCAAAATATTGCGATTAGGTTCATATTTGGTCTTCGCAAATATGACCATGTTTCAGATTTTCGTCGTAAGCTCAAATGGCTGCTAATTCGTCTTCGCCGGAATAGACACATCCTGTCACTTCTATATAACATCTTATTTAATCCTACTTCCCCAAGTTACCTTAAACAACTCTTTGTTTTTCTCTATGCCTCCAATTCCCTTTTATTAAGGTCATCAGAGAATTTAATGCTGTCTTTTCCCAGTCATCATAGTTCCTTGTATGATAAATCATTTGCTGTACAAGCTGTGAGACGTTGGAACGCACTTCCATTAGAAATTAAACAGTCACAAACTCTTTACACGTTTTAAGAACGAGTCAAATATTTCTATCTTGCTTAAATGTACTCATGCTCACGTGAACTATTCTAATCCATAATGTATATTTATTCGTCTTTCTTAACTGAACTTTGTAATTTATTGTAATTTATTAAATAGTTTTTTCCCCTCTCACTTATAACACCACTTACCACCATATCTTGTTACATTTATCTCCATCCATAGGTTGTCTGGAAGAGATCGCTTTAAGAGATAAGACCGCCTATTGATGCCCTATTATTGTAAATTGTATTACTTATTATGTTTGATTCTGTAATTTAAGGTGTTAAATAATAAAGTGTTTCTATCTATCTATTCATCAAAGACAAGCCAAACAAACAATAGAACAAAAATTTAAAAACAGGCTTTATAAAATCTTAAATACTCACCTCAATGCTAAAAACACAATCAAAGCTATCAACGCATACGCTGTTCCCATTCTCACTTATTCGTTTGGCATAATCCAATGGTCACAGTCACACTTAATGAGACTACAGCGTACTATAAACACATTAATGTCAAGGTATTGAAAGCACCATCTACGATCTTGCACTGAAAGATTAACCCTACCAAACTTAGAAGGCGGAAGAGGCCTTATTGACATCAAAAATGTACACAACTTACAAATAACTTCTCTCCGATCCTTTTTTCACCAACAAGCTAGTCGCTCTCCACTTCACAGCGCTATCATACAGGCTGACAACAAATACACACCCCTAAACCTCAGAGAACATACACAGCAGAACAATGCAATATTAGTAACTAAGGATCAAAAACTACAGAACTGGCTGCAAAAATCACTCTATGGCAGGCATCGCCGTGACCTCTTGAACCCAAAAATATCGACAGTCTCATCGAATGCGTGGCTTAAACGCGGTAAGCTGTTCCCAGAGACAGAGGGATTTATGCTTGCAATTCAAGATCAGATAAAAGATACAAGAAATTATAGGAAATATATCATAAAAGACGGCACTTCTGACCTCTGTAGACACTGTCACAGTGCTTCAGAAACAATCCAACATATAACTGGAGCCTGTAGATCAATCGCGCAATCTAACTATAAACACCGTCATGATCAAATTGCAGCTATAATACATCAATACATAAATTAATTATGTATTATTAATTCAATTCACATCACGGGCTGCAAATCGCCCGGTCCTTTGGAAGGCATTGACGGAGCCGAAGCCAACGTCAAGAGGCCCTTTACAATATTAAATTAAATAAAAATATGATTTGTGGATGGAGACATGAAAAACTATAAAAAGATGGTACTATAATTTATTATGGCTATGAATGTGTGCTGCTTGATGACTGTTTTCTGGTCTATGGGATGAGGTACGGCACCCGCCAATTATGCCTCATTTCAAAATATTAAGGCGAGTGGTGACTAGCTATACACTGAATGGACCCCCCATAAAGGCGGACCGTTATGTCGGCGCCGAGGGGCAACATTGGCGTGGATAGCTAAGGGTGTTGAGAGGTGTGCTGCACTTTCACTAAACGCTACTAGCGGCTTTATGCCTTTAACACTTCCACCCTGGAGCTTTGGTCTTAGCTCTTGCGATTCCCACCACCGGCCGGCCGGTCAAGGCAAGCCGGGGGTCAGAGGGTCTCATTTAGCCCTCACGGGATAGGGGTCCGCGGTGTCGCCACTCACCGTCGGCTCGCCACAAAGCCGCCCCTGCGGGATTATTATTATTATTATTTATTAATTATTTAAACATAAATTCATAAATGAAAAAACGGCATAAATACACGCCTCAAATAGTTTTAGATTCTGAAGACTATAAACTATACTGGGATAGAACAATAATTACCGACAAAACTATACACCATAATAGACCTGATATCATGTTACATGATAAGTAGAAAAAAATCTGTTTTTCTGATTGACATAGCCATCCCCAATACTCATAATTTATCCACAACTTACACTGATAAACTAACAAAATACAGACTTATCGATAGAGTTCAAAACACAATGGAAAGTCCAAGCAGTAAGAACAGTCCCTATTATACTATCAACCACAGGCGTCTCTTGACAGTTACACCCAGAGATTACAAAATTACATTAACCTAAAAGGGGTTACGAACACTACCACAAAGACACAAATATTCCTCAATTGCTTTGGTCCCAAATATTATCAATTATTGAAAAATATAATAACACCGGAAATACCTGAATCGAAGGAATATGATGATTTAGTGAAAGCACTGAAGAACCATATTGCACCAGAGCCTGGTGAAGTGGCACAACATAAATTCTGCTTGAGAGCTCAAAATTAACATGAATCAACCGCTAATTATGTGGCAGGCCTTAAAGAAATCGGAGGGAAGTGTAATTTCATTTGCACTGGCTGTAAGAAATCCACTTTTAAGATGCATTTGCGTGTACAATTTATTCGAGGCCTGCGGTGTACAGAAACAAAGGAAAGACTACTACATGAATCTCCTAAGACAAAATTTGATAAAATATGAAGATCGCAATGGCCATCGAAACCTCGAAGATGGAAAGTAAATCTATGGGTTATGACAATGTGAAAATAAATAAGATATCAGTGAAGAAAAATACATACAACAAAAACAAAATAAAAATGAAAATACAAAAGATATTCAATGTTTTATGTGTGGAAAAATGAATCATAAAGCTATAGATTGCAGAATCAATCGGGAAACATTATACTGTAAAAAGTGCAACAAAAAGGGACATGTTCAGACGGTGTGCTTCAGAGAGATTAAACAGTTGGAGGTTGAAGAAGAGAGTGAGTCAGAAAAAGAAATATTTCAAATCAACAAAATTGAAATGAATAAGAATACGGAGAAATTTACTATTAAACTACAATTATATAATAAAGTACATACCTGGGAGCTGGACACTGGAGCCGCAGTGACAACATGCTCGGAAGATTACTACAGATTACATTTCAAGAAATTACAACTACAAGATAAAAAAATTAAGCTGAAGACTTACACTGGCGAAATCATTAAATCCATTGGAACTTGCATGGTAAAAATTATATACAAAGACTGAGAAATCCAGGAAAGATTATTTGTGATAAAAAGAAATGTTGAACCAGTTATTGGTAGAGAATGGATAAGGAGACTAAACTTAAAATTTTCCATAAATAAAATAGAGACAGTAGATAAACTAACTGAAGAACAATTCAAAGGAAGTTTAAAAGAACTATTGGAAAAGAGTACAATGATTTGTTTCTGGAGGAGATTGGAGAAATAAAAGACTACCAAGTGTCTTTTGCATTAAAGGCGAATGTTACACCTATATTTCTTAAACCTAGACCAGTACCATTCGCACTGAGAGAAAAGGTAGAAAAAGAAACAGAGAAATTTGAACAACAGGGAATAATCAAGAAAGTAACTTATTCCCAATGGGGCACACCAGTGGTTCCTGTGGTAAAGCCGAATGGGGATGTAAGATTATGTGCAGACTACCGATCAACATTGAATAAAAACCTACAAAACGATAACTATCCAATACCAAGAATCGAAGAAATATTTTCAAAATTGAGTAAAGGGAGATACTTCTGTACGCTTGACATAAACCAGGCGTAACTGCACATGAAAACCGATGATGCTACGGCAGAAATGCAGGCCATCAGTACATGCAAAGGAACATACAAGGTACATCGATTAATGTTTGGAGTTAAAATATGTATATACATCGATCAAACCCTCACTGGAATGCCAGGTACGGCTTGTTTCTTCGATGACATTGCTTTACAAGGAAAGACACACACGGAGTTACTAGAACGATTAAAAGGGATTTTTGAAAAACTAAGAGAATTTGGATATCATCTTAATTTTAAAAAAATCCATTTTTTCCAAAAGTCTGTAAATTACCTTGGACATACAATAAATGAAAAAGGGCTACACCCGACTTAAGAACAAATTGATGATATTATAAATAGTCCACGTCCATCTGATATTTCATCATTACGTACATTTTTGGGCATGGTAAATTACTATCAACAATTTATTCCTAACATGGCAGCTAAGCTGACACCATTATACCAACTTCTTCAAAAAAATACAAAATTTATATGGTCAAACAAATGCCAGAACTCATTCGAGGCATTGAAGAGAGAGATCTGCAGTGACAAGGTATTAACTCCTTTTCAGGTAGACTTGCCGGTTCTACTTGTTACAGATGCATCTCCTACAGGATATGGAGCAGTGTTATCGCATATCATGCCTGACAAAACAGAGAGACCCATCATAACATTTTCTTCAAAATCTTAATCTAGAGCAGAAAAAGGATACAGTCAACTGGATAAGGAAGCAGCCGCATTAATATGGGGCTTAAAGAAATTCTTTCAATATTGCTATGGTCGAAAAATTACACTGATCATTGACAATCATCCTTTGGCAAGGATATTACACCCAGAGAAGACATTGCCCTCAACAACGGCTATAAGGCTAGTACATTATGCAAATTTCCTAGCTGGCTTTAATTAAAAAATGAAATTGAGAAAAACTACAGAACTACTTTTCAAGAGTGGACTCTACAAGGAATACTAAAGAGAAACTGACAAATGATGATTTATTCTACTTAAATCAACTTTCTATGTTGCCGGTTACAATGAAGGAAATTAAACAGACTACAGCAAAAGATTCGGAAGTGAGACAATTATACCATGAAATTCAATTAGGTACAGGAAACACCTCAAAACTACACAATTTTCGCTCCAAGACAGTTGTATTTTTTATGGAACAAGAATTGTAATACCAAAGTTGCTTCAACAACAAATACTACAAGAACTACACACAGCTCATACCGGAATTGTTAAGATGAAAGCACTAGCACGTAGCTATGTTTGGTGGAAGAATATTGACCTGGATATTGAACGAATGGTTAGAGATTGTAAAACTTGTTGTTTACTACAAAAAAACCTACCAAAGTACAGATACATCAGATACAGTTGGGAATATCCTAAAGAACCGTGGAGTAGAATTCATATTGATTATGCAGGGCCTATTCAAAATTACTATTTCCTTATAGTTGATGATGCCTACACAAAATGGCTGGAAGTAATTACCTACAACAACTATAACATCTACAGCTACAATTAACATTTTAAAGAACATGTTTACTACATTAGGACTACCAATTACTATAGTTTCAGATAATGGTAGACAGTTTCGCTCAGAGGAAATGATGAGATTTTTAAAGGAAAATGGAATGCAGTTTAAATTTACTGAACCAAGCAACAAATGGACAAGCTAAAAGATATGTACAAACATTTAAGAATAAACTCAAGAGTATGCAAAATGAAAAAGGAACTTTACAAGAGAAAATATCAAAATTTCTTATGATGTATAGGAAAACACCAAACAGTTCAACAGGGCTAAGTCCAGCTGAAATGATGTTCAATAGGATATATAGAACCAAGATTGATTTAGTAAAAAGGGATGATACTACACAATGTGAAACAAAAAAAATACTGAACAAATTATAGAAAAAAAAGAATTCGAAGAAGGAGATAGAGTGCATATAAGATTTTATGATAGTAGCAAATGGAGATCTGGAACAATAATAAATAGAAGATAAAGAAAACTACATTATGAGATAGATGTTGATGGTCGGATTCATGTCCGTCACATTGACCATTGATCGTCTATCTTAACTTATTGTGATACTGTTTGGGGAGGCACATTTCCCACTACGCTCCTACCTCTCGAACGAGCTCAGAGAGCAATACTGAAGGTGGCTTTTAAAAAGCCTTTTAGATTTCCTACCAACCTCTCTCTATAAAGAAATAGAAGTTCTCACGGTCAGGCAACTCTACATCTTCCATGTGATCCCCCGAAAACACAAAAATACACCATATCATCAAGACAATAATACAACTTTTCGCAGAACTAATCGTCATATCTTTCACACAACAACTTGCCGAACTACTCTAGCGGAACGTCACTACGAAGTTCTATCAACCCGAATATATAATAAAGCCAATAAAGTTAATAATATATTCTCGCTCACATACCATAAAGTCAAAGCTATTATTGAACAATGGCTACAATCTCTCACATACTCAGAAACTGAAGAATTGATAAAATCTCTAGCTATTTGATTACATATATTCTCGCGTTCACACATACATACACTCACACAATACATATAAACACACACACACACACCCACACACACACACACGCACACACACACACACACACACACACACATCACCAAATCTAAATAATCACACTCACAATCATCTTTATTTTAAGTTTTATTTAATTTTTATTATTCTCCATTTAAGTATTTTGATAAAACAAGAACAACATTACTTTTTTTTTTCTTTTTCTTATGTATACTTTTTCTAACTATTTAATTATAGTTACGACATTATGTATAACTAATAGTATAGCATTTGTATAGCAACTACCTTTTCCGAATGATATATGTAACGGGAGGCCTTGGTACCTGAGATACAGTTTAATTACTAGTTCAAGTGCCAAGGGACTATCTATAAATGTAAACAGGTAGCTAATTAATGATATAATTTATTGTTACGTTACCCTCAAATTGTGTCAATAAATTTTTATTTATTATTTATTTATTATTGACCAGATAAAGAAGACTTCCTGCCAGGGAAGAAATGAGTCTCACTTACCCCTGCAAATTCCTACTCTAGTGAGTGAGGTACCAAATACTAAGACGGATAAAGTGCCAGAGTTTCCGGAAATAGCACTTCCAACACCTGAACAAAAACGCTCCTCAACAACAGCAGTACCAGATGCAGCAATTCCTACTGAGCCAGATGTACTGCCTGTAGCAGCAAGTTGCCGGAATTCAATCATACCTGTTGAAGTCCCACCACCTACAGTGCCTGGTCGCCGGAGCACGAGAACACGACGTCCGCCAGACCGCTTAAACCTTTAGACTCTTAGAGGGAGAGCATACAAGCAAGTTACAACGAGGGAGAGTGTTAGGAACATCTCGAGTAAAGTACGGACATAATATAGATATTATCTACATAAAATATAGTCAATGGCAGAAGATGGTATCTGTGGTCTATGTTCTGTGATCTGTACTTTTATCTATAAATTAACCATTAAAAAGATCATCGAACATTATGTTTGTTACAAGTAATGTATTCTTAGTTTTACCATACGGAAATAAAAACTACAAGTTATCGAAAGGAATCAAATCATTTAATCACCTACATACACAACAATACCGTTTTCAGTATCTGTAGAACCCCAATATGCCTAATCTTTTTGAAAACTGGCAGATGCTTTCTTGTTCTGTTTGTTAATAATTCTATTTGCTTGTGCCAGTTAAGATTTTGGCCAACCCATACCCCCAAGTATTTGACATGAGATATTTTTTGTATTTTTTTATGGTAAAAGGTAACAGGACAAGCACGACGCTCGCCTGATGGTAAGCGATGACGTCTACCTATAACAGATACAGCGGCATGCAATATTCTGAACTGCCAGAATTTTGCATGTCATTGCACTGCGCCTGTTACCTTGAGACATAAAGATGTTGAGTCTCACAAACCCTGTAATTTCACTGGACACCATGCCATTTCAACCGAAAAAAAATCCTATTTTACGGCTGAAAATTAATTGGCAATGTGATGGTACCGCCCCAGACGGACTAGCAGAAGTCATACCACTACAATGCTAGGCACTGGCAGGTTTGAGTGTTATAGTCTTTGCATGTATGTGCAATCAGTGATGGTTGAAGTTCCTTAAGTTGTCCTATTTTATTTATTGAAAATGTGATGTATTTCGATTTGGTAATGTTTATTGTAGTTTAACCATTTTATGACTTCATGTATACCAGTCTCAGCCATTTCCAATGGGTGTTTCCAGCTGTCTCCGTTAAAGATAATCGCATTATCGTCTGCAAAAGTTAAAATTTGAGCACTATTTAGACTAAGGTTGCATAGTTCGTTAATGTAAATTAGAAACAAGGTAGGACCAACTATGCTACCCTGTGGCACCCCATATGTTATTAAAGCATATGCACTAACATGCAAACCAATCTTGAAACGTTGTGTTCTGTTTGTTAGGTTACTTTTGAAGGGATTGAGTGGATTTCCTCTAATACCCATTTGTTCCAATTTCTCTAAGTTTGGGTATAGAGACAGTGTCAAAAGGCTTCCGCGAGGTCCAGAAATACTCCTACACATTTTCTATTACTATCTAATCCAGAAACAATTGTTTGTGCTAATTATCTTAAGACGTCTTCAGTAGACTTTCCTATAGTAAAACCAAATTGATTCGGCGATAAAATTTTGTATTTTGTTAAAAAATAAGTAAGTCTTTTTCTAGTATTTTGGACTTTGCTGGGAGGGCGGATATTAGCTTAAAATTGGAGACACTGTCTCTATCTCCCGATTTGTGTATAGGGTGTATCAGAGCAGTTTAAAATTGTTGAGGAAAAACCTGGAACTTAAAGATAGGTTGCATATACTGTTAAAAAAACTGGAAATTTATGGTGTTCGTGGACCTGCACTCGAGTAGGCAAAAAGCTACCTAACTGATAGAAAACAGTGTGTAGAAATCACAAACATAAATGAAAACTCAGTAGTGACATCAGAAAGGTCAACTTATTAAATGTACTTTATTCGCTGCCGACATATCAATAATTTTGACTGGTAAAAACCTTATAAACTCTGACATAGAAATTAATAAAACAATTGACTCTGTTATAAAATGGTTAGACTCTAATAATTTGCAGGTTAATTTAAATAAGACAAATATTGTACAATTTATTACCAGGGGATCTAAGCCAAATCCCAGAAACATTTATTATAACGGCACAAAAATAGATGAAAGCAATAATGTGAAATTCCTTGGTCTCACTTTAGATAGATTTTGCGATGGGAAGTTACAGATTGATAGCATTTGTAAGAAAATTAATAGTTTTGTATACTGTTTAGGTAAATTAAGGAAAACCTCGTCCATAAGTACAGTTTTATTGGCATATCACGGCTACATAGGATAAGTACTGCGATATGGACTAATACTTTGGGGTAATTCTACAGAATTTCCTAGGGCATTCATAGCACAAAAAAAATGTATTCGCGCAATGGTAGGTATTCCTCAATACGAGTCTTGCAGACCATATTTCAAACACTTTCAAATTTTGCCTCTGCCTTGCTTATACATCTTTGAAATATGTATGTTTGTTAAAAACCATTTTGAGCTATTCCCGAAAGCTAAAGATGTATACCCTCGTAACACCCGACGTGGTGAACGACTGGTTCTAGACTTAACGCCACGAACAGCGGTACTAAGTAACAATTGTTTTGTTATTTGTGTAAAGATATATATCAAATTGCCTGAAGATATGAAAAAGCTGCCTTACGTTAAATTCAAGAGACAATTAAAAGATTGGTTACTGAACAAATTGTTCTATACTGTAAAAGATATGTTCAATCAATAATAGTTATATTTTGTAATATTAGGGTAGTTACTATTATTATGTACGATTATATTGATACTTTGTATTTATTATAAAAATGAAATAATATGGTATTTAATTTAAATGTTGACATATAGATATATAGATTATAAATTATTATGACTGCAAATTAATAGTGCTAAATTTCACATGCTCACCCGAGAGCTGAATAGAAGGATTTTATTATTCTTGTTATACCATCTAAATTGTACTCTATTTATGGTGAATAAATATTTCATTTCATTTCATCTAATACTATAAGAATCATTGTCCTGACATACTGACTGACTGACTGACACTGACAGACAACGCACAGCCTAAACCGCTGGTCGTAGAGACTTGAAATTTGGAGGGTATATTTGTCTTAGTACGTAGGGTTTACTAAGAAAGGATTTTCCAAAATTCACCCCTTAAGGGGATGAAATGGGGGTTCAACGTTTGTATGGAGAAACAAGATTAAATAGTCTTTTCTATCCGAAACTTCACATAAGAGCTTCAGTACAAAAATAAGCAAATACGTGTTTCAGGTTTTTTTGAAATTCCACCCCTAAGAGGGTGAAATGGGGTAACAAAGTGTGAAAATCAATATTTTTTCGGATTGCGCTAAAACTTGGCATGCAGATAATTATTACAACGTTAGTTACCTTTGAAAATTTTGAAAATTGATTTTTTCTATTTTATGTAACGCTTCGTTACAAGTTTCTATGGAGAAACATTATTAGATACTCTTTTCTATTCGAAACTTCACACAAGTGCTTCAGGACATAAATAAGATAATTGACATGCAGATAGTTATTACGACGTTAGTTCCCTCTGAGAAAGGATTTTCCAAAATTCACCCCTAAAGGGGATGAAACGGGGGTTCAAAGTTTGTATAGAGAAACAAGATCAGATAGTCTTTTCAACCGACTTCCAAAAATAAGGAGGTTCTCAATTCGCCTGTATGTTTATTTTTTCTTTTTTTTTGTGTGTATGTTACGCGATTACTCCGTCAATTCTGAACTGATTCGAATGATTCTTTTTGTAATCGGTAGGGTACGTTTCCGAGGTGGTCCCATTGTAATTTTATCGAGATCTGATAAGTATCTCCAGAGATATGACGATAAACATCTCAAACTTGCTACTGGAATTGACTCGCGGGGCTTTGAAGTCGGTTGTTTTAGTTTTTAAACTATCTTAATTATATATTCGAAACTTAACACAAGTACTTAAGTAAGTAAATACGTGTTTCAGGCTCTTTCGAAATTCCACCCCTAAAAGGGTGAAGTGGGGTAACAAAGTCTGAAATCAATATTGTTTCGGATTGCGCTGAAATTTGGCATGCTGATAGTTATTTTGACTTAGGTATCCGCTCAGAAGGGATTTTCTAAAAATTCCTCCCGGATATTGAACGGGTATTCAAAGTTTGTATGGCGAAATAAGATGAGATAAAGTACGTGTTGTAGGATTTTTTGAAATGGGGTAGGTAACAAAGTCTGAAAATTTGGGTTTTTCGGTTTTTATAAATATGAATCCCGAATTACCTTAGTCACGCGATAACATGAAAACGGGTGAACCGATTAGGCTAATTCTTATTTTATGTATTTAATGCTAGAATCGTTTTTACAAAAGAAAAGTTTTAAGTAAATAAAAGAAGTTTTTAACGCGGGCGAAGCCGCGGGGCACTTCTAGTTTCATATAAATGTAATCACTGGAGTAAGTAAAGAGCTAGCATATAACTTTTGCAGGAATTTCATAAAATCCAGTAGCACAGTCTTCTCTTAGACTTTTAATAACTGAAAACACATTTTTGCAGTCGGTTTCAAAGAGAACAAACGAGTTCGGTGATGTTTTATGGTTAGATTGAGTGCGTTCATTGACTTTAATGTATTTATCGGCTAATTTTAACCCACAGAAGCAAAGAAGTTGTTTATACTAGTAACAGACTGTTGAGGATTGTCAAATTGTTTCAGTAATTGTTCATTTGAGGTATTTTGGGTATTTAAAGATGCTATGTTTATTTATTATTTTCCATGCTTTTTCGGATCTTTGTTAGCCTTGACAACTTCAGACTTTTTGTAGGCTAATTTCACATTGTGTAAAATCTCATTGCAAAAATTCCTGTAACGTAAGTACATACATACATACATACAATCACGCCTTTTTCCCGTTGGGGTAGGCAGAGACTACTTCTTTCCACATGCTACGATCCTGACATACCTCCTTCGCTTCTTCCACTTTCCAACGTAAGTATACCTAATAATATTATAATATGCAATTTAACAATGATTCACATTGTGTAAAATCTCATTGCAAAAACTCCTGTAACGTAAGTAGACCTAATAATATTATAATATGCAATTTAACAATGATAATATGCAGCTAATAATGAATTTCATAAATTGTATGCATTTTTTTAGCAAAGACTATAAATGCCGAATTTCAATTTTTGAATATTTTTTTGTAAACTGTTCACCTACCCTAACTACGCAGACCTCTTAGCCTTCACAAGACAAACCTCTTAACAAACCTAACAACAGATCTGCTTCATACTTCTAGGACCAAGGGAACGCGTGTAATCGATAAAATGAAATTAAAAAATATTTTGTAAAACAAGCTTTTATCTGGGACAAGGAACTAAAATGATAAAAATAAATTCTAGTAAGTATTTTGCGGGAAGATACTTACCTATATTCTTAAAAGCTTGGGGCACTACCCGTTTAACAGGTTGGGTACCTATTTACTACACTTCTGTGCCTCAAGTTTTAAATTTTATAACAGAGATGCCGTGGCCACCTTCCGGCTTCATCATCAGACCCTGGATATCATCTAGGTTTGAGGGCCCGGTAGCGAAATCGGGAGAACGGTCGGCTTTGATGCCGTGGTACCGAGTTCGAACCCAGCCGTGCACCAATGGATTTTTCTATCGAAAAAATTATGTGCGTTTCTCACAGTGGCCCTCCGGTAAAGGAAAACATCGTTAAGAAACCAACAACCCCCGCATGGTGGTAGGGCACTATCTAGTGTCCGCCTGGCTAGCTACCACCCTCAAGTTAGAAAAACTGTCGCCAAACATCTAATGTGTTCCGGCAGCTATCCTTGAGAGCCAGTTCCCATTCTAGGCCTAGCGTGCTTACTTCGACCGCCTCATCACTTGCCAACAGGTGAGATAGTGGTCAAACGCTAGCCTATATAATATAAAAAAAAATATATAAAGTCCTCTTTAAGACGAATCATCGGACGAATCAAAAGACAAATCAATCAATCATCAAACGACATAAGCCATCGAGTCCAAACTCGGTTGGCTTATGTCGTTTTGGATGAACACATTTCAAAAAAAGAATAAGCCAAATCGGTCCACCCGTTTTCAAGTTATGGCGAAAGTAACCAAGGGAAATATGAATTCATTTTTATAAAACCGAAAAACCATATTGATTTTTAGACTTTGTTTGGAATTTAAAAAATCCTGAAAAAACGTATTTATTTATTTGTTTACAGAAGTACTTGTGTGAAGTTTCGAATAAAAAAATACTATAACTTTGAACCCCCGTTTCATCCCCTTAAAGGGTGAATATAGGAAAATCATTTCTTAGCGGATACCGTCATAACTGATAACAACTATTTGTTTGCTAAATTTTAGCGCAATTCAAAACAATATTGATTTTTAGACTTGTACCTCATTTAACTTTCTTAGGGGTGGAATTTCAAAAGAGCCTGAAACACGTATTTACTTGTTTGTTTACAGAAGTACTTGTGTGAAGTTTTGAATAAAATAGACTATTGAATCTTGTTTCTCCTTACAAACTTTGAACCCCCGTTTCATACCTTTAAAGGGAAACATTTTGGAAAATCCTTTCTTAGCGGATACCGACGTCATAATAACTATCTGCATGCCAAATTTCAGCGCAATCTGTCAAGTGGTTTGAGCTATGCGTTGATAGATCAGTCAGTCAGTCTGTCAGTAACGTTTACCTTTTATACATTTAGATAAAGCTTCTTTTTTGAAATAAAATCAGTTTTCACAGACAATAGGTATTCGGTAAAATGCGCTCGGTCGGCATGCATAACTACATTAGGCGCGCCGGGATGTCATTAGCGAAAGCTCTGCCTTTCTAATGCCTAACTGCGCACCGCCTCCCATTGTTGCGGTAATAATGAGCAACTAACGATTTAAGCCCCAGCACGCCTCAAAAAGCATTTTAGAGCTTTTTTTTATATTCTCCACTTTTGTTCATCAAAATCACGTTGGCTTCATATTTGGTATTGTCAGTTATAGACATTCAAACGAAAAATACCTCATTATTTTCTGTCTCTAAAACCAATAAATGACTACTTAGCTGCTTGAGTTGAAGAAACAATATGTTTGCTAGTGGATAATATTATTATTGACAAGGTGCGACCATTATGTAAGAAATATTCAAGGATAATTAAAAATATAATATAAGTACACGACAAGCATGATGCTCGCTTCTCGCTTAAAAATAAACAATGACGTTTGCCTAGAACAGAAACTGCACATTCTTAACTCGATAAACATTTCTTATTTCTCGGCTGAATAAGAGAAAAATGTGGTGGTACAGTTCCAGGCGGGCTAGCAAAAGTCCCACCATAAACATAGTTAAACTGTAAAAAATATTACCTACAAAGTTTAGTACCGATTATAGTTTTCACGTTGAATATTGCCTCTTGCATAATTTTTTCCTTGCTATACTTCTGTGAAAAATATTTTTACTTATAATTTATTACATAGAAAATATCAGTTATTACGAGAGGTATTCGCGTACAAAACACGGCCGTGTCCATGACACAGTTACACCATTTTTTTCATACATTATAACCATTATAAAAAAAAAAAAAACTAAATGATAATTGATTAAAATACTTTATGTATACTTTTGTCGTATTGATAGGATCGTACTGTGGCTAAGTTGGTTACATGGCCTGGTCATGTTTCCCAGCATGTGCGGTTTCAAATCCCGTCGGTACGATGACATTTTGGATTGTGTGTAACACTTAAATAAACTTTATTACTTAACTAGAAGTGCGCCGAGGCTTCGCCTGCGTTAAAAACTCCTTTTATTTACTTAAAACTTTTCTTTTGTAAAAACGTTTCTATCATAAAAGACATCATCATCATCATCATAATCAACTGGTATCAAATCCACTGCTGGACATAGGCCTCTCCCAAGTCATGCCACTGAGCCCGATTTTCGGCTCTTTGTTTCCAGACACTGCCCACCGCTTTGCGAATGTCTTCGCTCCACCTGGTCACAGGGCGTCCTACGCTACGTTCACCGATTCGTGGTCTCCACTCTAGAACCAATCTAAAAGATATACATAAAAGACATCAAATAAGAATTAGCCAAATCGGTTCACCCGTTTTCATGTTATTGCATGACTAAGGAAAATCGGGATTCATATTTATAAAACCCAAAAAACCCAAATTTTCAGACTCTGTTACCTACCTCATTTCGAAAAATCCTGCATCGCGTACTTACTTATTTATTCACAGAAGTACTCGTACATATGTAAAGTTTCGAATAAAACATACTATCTCATCTTCTTTCGCCATAAAATCTTTGAATCCCCGTTCTGTATCCAGGGCGAAATTTAAAGAAAATCCTTTCTAAATGATACCTTCGTAATAATAACTATCTGCATTCTAAATTTAAGCGCAATCCGAAACAATATTGATTTTCAGACTTTGTTACCCCACTTCACCCTCTTAGGGTGGCATTTTGAAAAAGCCGGATTTTCGTTTATACTTATTTATTTACAGTACTAGTGTACCAACAATCTGCTAAAATTGCAAAGGCAGGACCTTCGCCTAATAGTAGGCCTCATCACGGGACATTGTAATCTCAACTATCATCTTCATAAAATTGGAGCCACACACAGTCCTCTTTGTCGAGGATGCATGTCAGAAGATGAGACCGTGGAATATGTGATCTTACACTGTCCCGTCTTAAACGAAATGAGAACCACAGCTGGGTTGCATAAGCAGGACCCGGATGCAGAGTACCAGTCGCAGCAGCAGCAACAACATTTACAATCATCATCATCTGCTTTAGCTTTATCATTACATCCTAGTTCACAGATAAGCAGGCACACACACATACATTTACCTGAATCACCGTTACTAAACAATTCACCACCACCACCTTCACCATTGGAAGCGTTATGCCAGCAACCTAAAGCCGTGCTCCGCTTCGTCAAGGAGCTAGGATGGCTAGGGGACGCTGGCAGGGGGAAATGCACAATACACCCTTAGCGGGACGTCAGTGCAGGTCTTATCGCCCCCATTACCAATTAGAATTAGAATTAGTACTGGTGTGAAATTTCGAATAAAATGACTATCCAAACTTTGAACCACACTTTATTCCCTTTAAGAGTGAATTTTTAAATATCCTTTCTACGGATACCTACGTCAAAATAACTGCATACATGCCAAATTTCAGCACAATCCGATACAATATTGATTTTCAGACTTTGTTACCCCATTTCACCCTCTTAGAAGTGGAATTTAAAAAAATGCTGAAACACGTATTGACTTATTTTTTTACGGGAGTCACTTGTATGAAGTTTCGAATAGAAAATAATATCTAATCTTGTTTCTCCATACAAACTTTGAACCCGCATTTCACCCTCGTAAGGGGTGAATTTTGGAAAATCCATTCTTAGTACACCCTTACGTACTAAGACAAATATACCCTCCAAATTTCAAGTATCTACGACCAGCCGTTTACGCTGTGCGTTGTCTGTCAGTCAGTCAGTCAGTATGCCAGGACAAAGATTGTTATAGCATTAGAAGATATTTGACCTATTTTCGATGGAAAATAAACGCATGTCACCGGGGTTAATTGGCGGACGCTTTCGCTGTGTCATGTCAACAGCTGTAATAGCTATCTACCATACCTACACATAAACAAAAGTTTCACTTGCATCGTAGTTTCTTAAAAAAATCACACTATTTATTTTATTGTTGATATTGCCCAGATAAAACTTTGTGACTAGTAACGCCATCTGTATCACAAGCAGTGCAATGCAGACCGCAGCTTTTATATCTACCACCAGTGGGACGTGTTAAATGCAACGACTGACAAAACCGCTTTGAATCAATATTGACCCAAAATCCCATAATTTCGACCGCCATGCACACAATAGATTTATAAGATAAACACAGAGTAAAATGTCTGTAAATAGGATTGACAACATTTTAATATATGGTCTTATGTTTACTTTGGGTTGGTTCACCTCTCTGTTATGCCTACATGCGTTAATGCTGTACCGTGAAATCATTGTTTTTTGTAGACGCTTCGGAGCTTAAATATGAATAAAAGGACAAAGCTTTGTGAACATATTGAATTTTTTTCAGCAGCGTTGACTTTACTAATCCTGTGGGATTTTAGCCTTACGATGTGACGTTCCATACCTTGTTAAGTATTCTGATTTTTATACTGTGGGAATATAAATAAAAACATTGTCACTACACAACTTTTCTAATAAATTATGTAGTATGAGATTTTTTATTTTTTATTTAGAGTTTGACGCTCACCAGTTAGTAAGTGATGATGCGGTCGAAGATGGTAAGCATGCTAGGCCTAGAATAAACTTTATGTATAACAAACTAACTGTTTATTAGAACACAAATAATATGTCAGATTCGTGATCGTTATTGATGCAAGAATGTTTACACGTGTTTTATAGGTAAGCTTGCTGTTAAGGGAATTTAATTATATACCTAATTTATGTTGATTTTTTGGAAAAATCATGAAATATTCTTAAGATTAGTGTAGTAGAAATTTCAAAACATTTTGTGCAAGATTATTTTAGATATATCTGTCCATATTACAATATGCAGATGTCTTTACTTCAAATATCTATCCTGTCACCCTTCAAAGAGGTTTATAACCAATTTCGGTATTATAAAAGGATACACCTGAGTAAACTCGGCCATCCGTCAAAGACAGGATTTTAACAGTTTATGTTTACAGATTACCCTATTGACAAACAGAGTTCAAAGCAGGTAATCCTATATTATGAATAGGATATTATTGGCAAGCCAAGGCCCGACGGAAGTATGGAACCTGCATTCATGGTAATTAGATGATTTTGAAATGGATGATTTCATTTGTCAGCAACTAATAAAGCAAGTACTCTTCCGTAAAAGCGCTTTTATTTAATATCAGTCTGTAGGTTTAAACTTGGCATTAGCATCATTTTATTTATCCATTTATTTCGGGCCTTTCAAGAAATGAAACTCTGACCTATCATATATTTGGCATTGAAACTAATATTGAATTTATCAATACCGACTCGCAGAATAATAAGTATCTTTTCATTACTGAGCAGTTCAACTCGATTTATGTATTTATTTCGAATTTTGGACTGGAGTATGCTTTTTATAATACTGTAAGCTTACATTTTACCTACGATTTATTTATCATTTACGTCTTTAGTTGGTTTGTTAACAGTATAACAGTACAGTATTCTACTGCGACCTATCTTTTACGTATTAGAATAACTCGTTGTGACACATCGTATTATAAAGTAAAGTAACGTCTATGTAATTATAAATCTCATTACAGTAGTTTGAGTAATATTATGGGCATTTAGTTTTTGAATTAATAATTTCCAACTTATTTACTTGTATCTACATTTATATAGTAACGCTTCACGATGTAACTAACGGGCATTACAGCCCTGGCAATCAAATGCAGATCTACTGATAAATAGCCATGACTGACGAGATAAAAGAACTGGTAACAATAATTCATGTCGCTCTGTTTGTACACGTCCGTTGTACTGAGTACTGTACAATACTCGACGGAGGCGAAGGGGTGATATTTCACTCAAAATCAATGCTGGCACCATTGTATGCACACCACGTCAGCATTAGTAGGGGGAACTTTATGTCTTTTGCTTATACTAATAACACCACCCCAAAGGGTGGTTTCTTACGGAACGAGGTCCATCAAACTGTACGTAAGTACAAAAGCCCTTGCCATTTTCATGTTGTTATCATTTTAGATTTTTTGTTAAAGTGATTAGGTATGTCAATCTATTTTTCTTCAAACATAAACTAAAGCAGTAAAAGTTGTAAACTAGTGTTACTATTATTATATGTACTACATAGATTCACAAAAAGACTTTGGGAAGAATACATTAGGGGCAAGTGCTGTTCCAATGGACGCTTGTAACTGTGGACACAATCGATTTCAACGTAACTAAGAACCCTACAATTTTAATTTCAACGCTACCGCAAAGCTTTGTCTATTTTGGTTGACAGTTTTGACGTGGTCCATGTTTGTGTTCTGTTTGGTTGTTAGTAAGGCAGCTACGAGTATGAACATTTTAAGCGACAAAAAGTAATTTTTTGTAAAATTTCAAATGAGTTTTACCGTGAAAACACTTACGATATCGGTTTGATCGTATTTGCAGTATAATCTGTTGTTTATTGCTGCGTTAGTGTTTTTTCCCTGTCTGTTTTATCCTCACAGTTAGATCGGTTTTAATTTTTATGTCTCAATTTGTACTTAAGGACAAAAATATGAGTGTACTTGTGGACTGTTCACAGGTACAAAAGTGTCATAACGTTTTATTACAAAATCCTGAACCTGGTCTTTTCAATGCGCTCTTTACTAAAAACACTGAGATATCTAGCGACAAAAAGATTAAGTTATTAAAGAACAGAAGTTATCATTTGTTCAATGTATGAAGTGTAAAACCTTTAAAGACAAAAACCAAATGATCAAATGTAGTTTTTGCAATCATAATCGTCTTTATTAGTAAATATGTTTACAGCTCAATCGGTTAATTAGTTATACGTATACAAAATATAAAAATATAACAGCTGTTATATTTTTATATTTGATAGCTATCAACAATTATAGCGATATTATTTTTTTATTTATTAGAATGATGTATGAATTAGAATTTAATTTTATTAAATTCATTATTTCAATCGTTAAATTTATGATATTTTTGCGAATATTTAGAATTAATACGTATATCCGAAAATTCCTGGATAGTATTAAATGCATGCTAGAGGAGCCAACATTTTAATTTTCGTTGAAGCGTTTATACGAACAGAAGTTTATACGACCATACCTATGATATTTGTTGTGTTCCGAAGTCACACAGAGAAAACTTTAAGTCTGATGATGATGGTAAAAGTTTCGGTTGCGTGGCGTACTACATATTAGTTGATGATCACGATAGCGACTGATAAAACTGTTGTACTCGTAATACATTTTTTTTAATGTTTGTTTTTTGTTTATGTTGGTTTTAAGTTGTTTTAAAAAGTTTACAGTTATTTTTTTTTTATTGTCTAACTAGCTGACCCGGCGAACTTCGTACCGCGAATATAAATAAACTGTCCAAGTGCGAGTCAGACCCGTACACGCAGGGTTCCGATTGAACAATATTTGCCGAATTGGAGTTTGGAAAAATACGTTTCTTGTATGGGGACCCCCTTTAATTTTTAATTTAGTTTTTATTATTTTGCAATACACATCATGAGTACATTTCACGTCTTTATCTATTAAGGTTTGTTAGATCGAGCATAAAAAGCCTCAAAAACATGTTGCTTTCCCTTTATTATTTTATTTTATTTTGTTTTTTTTTTCGATTTTTATACACAAATAGCGGATACCCATGTATGGAAGCGCCATAATGACAACCATCAAAATATGTCAATACAATGACAAAAATGTCTGAACGAACTAAAAATGACAACCTGTAACAACCAATTCAAAATATTATAATTTTAAATACCTACGCGATAATTCGAGTAATGTGGATATATTATGGTGTCGATTCAAAACCCTTAATTTATTCCCTTAATTCGGGAGTGGAACAGAGTCTACCCTACACCGTACCGAAGGGACGAACGTCAAATGTTTGACAGGAAAGTAGGTAGAACAGTTTATATGGGAAAAATAAAATTGTTGTTTTTACTATCTTCCTCGCAATTTTTCCAAATTTTCTCACCGTTTAAACCTTTCCTGGGCTACGACAAACATTTCAAAATCAGCTAAATCGGCCCAGCCGTTCTCGAGTTTTAGCGAGACTAACGAACAGCAATTGATTTTTATATATAAGATTAATGTGAACCGTCCCTATGTACAACACCGTCCCCAGGTACAAACTTACTGTACATATATATATATATATATATGTGTGTGTACATTTGCCTGTTATAGGTGCCCATGGACAACAATATGGTGTGTTAAAAAAATATTGATTATTTTCGTAAGTATAAGTGATATTAAGACTCGAATTTTAGTTTAAGGTTAATAAAAATAACTAATTCAGATTAAAAAGATGTTTTATTTCAAATTCTGGAAAGTATCCACATGTTCCGCACTTGCCCATATAAACATTACAATTGTATAATAATACATATATATACGAGTATATTACATATTTACAATTAGATGTATGGTAGTGAATGCTGGTTATGTCAGAAGAAACATGAAAGTAAAATTAATGCTGTAGAAATGAGATGTTTGAGAAGTATGATTGAAGTGACTCTGATGGATAGTTTGGAGAACAGCCTGATAAGGGAATGTTGTGGTGTGGTAGAAGATGTAGTGACAAAGATAGACAAAGGGTTGCTTAGATGGTTTGGACATCTAGAGAGGATGGATGAAGAAAGATTGAAGAAACAGATTTATGAGACGAGTGTGAATGGGCCAGGTGGTAGAGGCCGACCTAGGCGAACGTATCACGACCCGATCGGAGACGTTTTAAAGAAAGACCAAGTCAAAAGATCCTATAACCGGCGAGCATGTACGAAGGCCCTCATGAAAGTGGAAGAAGAGAAGGAGGTATGTCAGGATCGTAGCATGTGGAAAGAAGTAGTCTCTGCCTACCCTAACGGGAAAAAGGCGTCATTGTATGTACAATTAGATAAATCAAACATTTTTTTTTCAGCTGTGCCGTACCTGAATTAATAATAGGATTGCCAAAATAATTGTATAGGTATAGTGGTTACATTAAATACAGGCTGATGACACATTAATTATTATTAATGTGTCATCAGCCTTCTTATTAATGTCACGCTTGACAACTTCGTTGATTAAATATTATGTTTCTTGAAGTGTTACACACTTCAAGAAACTTTGTTACACACTTTATATTTTAGTGCATTGTTAACTAATATGATACTGTAATAATTCCTTCCGAATGATTAACTTCGAAAAATGTTATCATAGATGGCGCCACCAATGCATAACTGGGTTAAACATGCAATTTCGTCGTATACTATCGCACCGTGGCTTGATTGGGAGAGCACCTGGCAGAACACTTAACTATTCCAATAACTAGATTTGTATTCGAATTCAACGCAGCTGTCTTGACCCCTTCTTCTAACTCGAAAAACGTATAGAAAGCCGGCGATCCGATAGGCGACATGTCGTTGTTCCGTGGGTTGTTCGTTTAGAATCACTCAGAGATCTCGTGTAGGATTATACACTAAACCTACGGACGCAGGTAGCTAACAATTTAATTATCCTCCCGTGGGTGATGATCCTATTTGAATAAGTCACCTCACACCAACATGCGATCAAGGTCTGTTTGTTATTTCTGCGACCTCATTGCCAGATTCGTAATAAACACATAATTGAATGAACAAGTAGGAAGACGCACAGATGCAGCAGTATAGCTGCATGTCTATCAATATTTACGGTCAAGATCGGATCAATTTATATTTTTAGAAACGAATGCCAATTTATAATGTTAGTTATCAACACCAATATGACAAATGCAAAAGTCAGTTGCATATTTGTTTATTTGAGAATTATCCACGGTCAAACGGCTCGACCAATTTAACTGTCATTTTGTACAATCACAGTACAACTGGGCATTAACCATGATAATGATCGACCATAACAACAGTGGATATACTTTGACCTAAGGTCTACTACGTAGTACTATTAATTCTTCTGTGCCTAAGGATCATCAATAGGGGGGACCTAGAACGCAAAAACTCCTTCTACTTTCTGAAAACGTATATTTTAAAATCCATCAAGCAGTTATGGCTATTAAACATAATGATGATGTACATATATATGTCATATACTTTAAAACATGGGCTTCGTAGTAGAGTCGAGTAAAACCCCATGTAGCTAGTAATGTATGTGCATGTAGCTGAAAGTTACTAATTACATAGCAGGTATTCCTAAACAAAAAGGAAGAAATACGTATCTAAGTGTTCAGTTCAGTAGGACTATATATGCCCACTCTAAGCATTTAGCATTACCAGTTCGCGGCTCATTGAATCCAAATTGGACTCGGCTTTGTGAAATCCCTTTTCTCCCTTTTTCATTTTTACGAGTGTTGCTTTGGCGCCAGCTCCTAATGAACACCGTTGACTCACCCTTTTCACGAAATAAATTATCTAAATCGTTTTTATTAAGAAACGAGCTTAATTGAATAACCTTAAGAAAACATCATATTTTACTAAAACATATTTCACAGTGATGTCAACAAAACCAAACAAAATGTTTATAGTTGTTCTTTTTCACTACTGCTGTGCGTTTATGAGTATCAATTCATTAAAATTAACTCTCAACGGCGTGCATATGATTGCCAGGACACGGTGCGTGACGAATGGACGAATGTTGTCACAGACATAAGAGGGGAACTTTAAATAATTATTTGAGTCTGTTTTTAATTGCTCTAAAGTTAGAAATGAATCGACGATACAATAGCACTAAGAGATTCAACTGCATTACAAGTCACTGTTGTTAAACATGTGCTGAGCTAGCTAGTACAATAATAGTGGGTTGAATCAGTTCTCAATCGGATCTATCGTTACAATTACAAATGATTAATGAATAAATTGTTTATTACTGTGCAGACTTAATATCAATAGAAATGAAGCTTTCATTCACATAAAGTCGGACTAGTCCCAGCCAAGTCAGAGATACTGTCAGAAGTCGAAGACTTCTACAGCAAGCTCTACGCATCGCATGCTTCAAGGCCCGTACCCGATACTGAAGATTCTACAGCCACCTTAACCCACCACTCCACAGAAGATCTGCCCTAAATTAGCCGAGACGAGATCGTGATGGCCCTTAAACAGCTCAAAAATGGAAAAGCCCCAGGAGAAGACGGAATCATAACAGTGCTTTTAAAAGCCAGAGGAGATCCAGCACTACAGAAACTTCAACAGCTCTTTAATTCCGTTCTTTTCACTGGGAGAACTCCACATGCATGGAACAGAAGCATGGTGGTTCTATTTTTCAAAAAAGGAAACAAACCTCTCTTGAAAAACTACCGCCCGATTTCGCTCCTCAGCCATGTCTACAAGCTGTTTTCAAGAGTCGTCACGAACCGTCTTACGCGCAGACTCGACGAGTTACAAGAGACGAGACGACAACCTCCAGAACAGGCCGGGTTTCGAAGCGGTTACGGCACCATAGACCACATCCACACGGTGCGGCAGACTATACAGAAGACCGAAGAGTACAATCGGCCCCTGTGTTTAGTATTTGTGGACTATGAGAAGGCCTTCGACTCAATCGAAACCTGGTCCGTCATGGAGTACTTGCAGCGTTGCAAAGTCGACTGGCGATATATCGAAGTGATGAGATAGATATCTGTATAATGCCGCAACGATGAGTCTACATGTACAGAACCAGCCAACTAAACATGTCCTGCGTCGAGGAGTGAGTAAGGGGGACGTCATATCCCTAACGCCTTGAAGGATATGTTTGAGACGCTGGACTGGAAAGATTGTGTTATTAACATCAACTGCAAGTACATCTCTCACTTAGGATTCGCAGATGACATCGTCATTATGGCAGAGACGCTGCAGGACTTACAAAGATGATGAATGGCCTAGCTGATTCTTCTCGTCGCATCGGTCTCTGGATGGATAAAACCAAAGTCAAAGATAAAAACAACGAGCACGTTGTTCCGGTACCGATTGCCGTAGATGGAATCCCACTCGAAGTTGTCACTAAGTATGTTTACCTAGGGCAGACGCAACTTGGAGAAGGAAATTCAGAGAAGAATTCAGCAAGGCTGGGCAGCATTCGTAACACTCCGTAGAGTCTTCTCGTCGCCTATACCTCAGTGTCTAACCAGTCTTTAACCAGTGCGTCTTACCTCTAATGACATACGGAGCCGAGACGTGGACACTCACAGTTCGACTGGTCCACCAGTTTAAAGTGGCTCAGCGAACTATGGAGAGAGCTATGCTCGGTATTTCTCTCCGGGATCGAATCCGGAACGAAGTAATTCGCCAGAGAACTAAAGTTATCGACATAGCTCAACGGATTAGCAAACTAAAGTGGCAGTGGGCTGGTCATATCTGCCGCAGGACTGATAACCGTTTGGGTAGATTTGTCCTAGAGTGGAGACCGCGAATCGGCAAACGTACAGTAGGACGTCCTGTGATCAGGTAGCGCGACGACATACGCAAAGCGGTGGGCAGTGACTGGTAAAGAAGAGCCGAAGATCGGGCTCAGTGGCGTATCTTGGGAGAGACCTACGCCCAGCAGTGGACTGATGCTAATGATGATAAATCGGGGCAAATTTTCTTCGTATTATATATACAAATTCAAAGTTTTTTTTCCAAAATTTAATTATAATATTCTAGCTGTGTGTCCCCGCGGCTTCGCCCGCGTTAAAAATCCTTTAGCCTAATCCATAATACTGGCTATCCCTATACAAAATTTCAGCTAAATCGGTCCAGCCGTTTGACCGTGAAGAAGTCCTAAAAAAACAAACTGACTTTCGCTTATATAATATTGGTGTTTATATGTGCCTTTTGTTCGATAACTTGTTGCGATCATGTAGGTAGTGACAATCTCGTTGCAGTAGAAACTTTGGGATTTTTTATCAAAAAAAATGCGACAAGTAGTTTAAACAGTCCTCTTTTGATGTTAACTTAACACTACCCAAAACATTGTGAAGAGACCAAAACGGGTAAAAATTTGAGGGTGCAAAGCTCTCTCAATTTTTGATTTGTGACCAAAGATGTGTGTGGTCTGACGTTAACATGATGAAAAACTCATTTTCTGTTCATCAATTCCGGCGGTTTTTCTCAATCTTGCTTTAGTTTCAATAGTTGCTAGCAGGAGAAATCCAAATCGATGGTTTTGCCCGACTATAAAAGCTCATAATAAACGATGCCCTTGCATTGCCACCATTAACATAGCATAACCTTATTGCGTGTTAATCTGGGTTTCGCTATAGTCTGTGGAGTGTAACTTGACGATCCTTTGACGGGTCAACTCTGATTTGTGGTTAATAAATAACTAACTTGCTTCATATTTAAAAAAATGGCATCAACTTTATCTGAATGAGGGCGCGACCTGAGCGAGCTACATCTTGGACATAGAAAGTCCCTGACTGAAAACGCTTGAACCATCTTTATGATATACTTACTGCTTTAGGTCCTTACTGATAAACGTCACAATTTTTTAAAAAGAAACTATAGATAACGTTTACACAATTTATAAAAATATTTTGTGACCTAGTTCCGTGATTTAATTCTAGAAACATACCTATAAGGCAGTGGTAGGCCCTCACTAGGACGAGTATAACGGAGTACTCACTTATGGCATACTAGCTGCGCCTTACGGTTTCGCCGGCGTAAAAAAAAAGCCTAGAGTCTGTGCAAAAAGAGAAACGTCGTAGAACTCAAGGGCACACAAGTTGATGGCTCTAATTTACTGTTTTTGTTGCGTTGACAATAGCTCTGTCAGTGCCAATACGACAAAATTGTTTGATACCTTGGTAGGTCCCTACTCCTATCATTATCGGGTGGTATATCGGCCTTCTTTACCTTTGAAAGTTAGTTCATCGTAAAGTCACGACGGTTCTCTTTTTGCACAGACTCTTTGTATTCTATCTGAAATATCAGATTATTTTTCAAATAGCACATAGGCAATCTATATGCCAAAGTTCACCCATCAGTCGCGCTGTAGGACTGTGAAGATTTAACTAGCAAACAAACATATAAACTGACTTTTGCATTTTTATGTTGATGTTGATAATAAAATCTAACAAAAATTTAAAAGCCAATCGCTGCCCTCTCCTAAGACTTATGGAAATTATAATGCAGTGATCGCGCACATCCGACACGCCGCCTGAGTACTTTCGCCTTTAATGTCGTATTATTAAACATGAACCGAGGACTTTATCAAATTTTGGCACACGTTTGTTTGCGGGGATGGGGAGATAGATGTTTGCCGACCGCGCATGCATCGCCTGCCTCCAGATAGAGCCGTCAATATGTCGACTGGCTATTATAACCTTGAGTGATTGCTGGATAAACAAACTAACGATTTATTTTTCATCCATTCATCGTCTTCATCAATTGTAGGGGTGTTTGCTTGGTATTTTAGATTATATATTATATATATCTATGAGTATTAACTTTAAAGTCACTGGCCACGTTCATACTAAAAAATATTTTATATATATTTATTCTAAGTGCAAATAACGTACAATACTGTCCCAGGTGTACTAATAGCACAGGTCCAACAATTAAAATTTTAACATCAGCGAATAATACAGGAAGTCTGGACAACAAATATAACAGATATTTCAGAATGATGAACTAATATTATCTATTCTAACAACAATATGGCGCAAGTCCCTGAAGTTAAGAACATTTAAGGGGGAAGCTAGCCGTCATTCATTCATTAATTTTAGGCGCGAAACGTCCAAGTCGCAAATTGCCTAATTAGCGGAAAACGCATTTCGCAAAATGTCCAAAATGACAAGTTACACTGTATTGTTCAAATTGGTTCAAAAATAGTAGTTAAAACAGAAAAATATAATTTTTGTGTTGGATACCCATCCAATCCATCCTATTCCATGCACGTTGCCGTTTGAAGAATTCAAATGATTAAATTTTTTCAGCTTTTCTCTTACTCTTCTTTTTTTACCTTAATTTTTGCACTTCGGAACATAATGTACAATACGCAAAATGAGCACGACACGCCAAATGTACAAACTAAAAATATTTTTTTATTTCTGTATCTCGAGAAATGACCTTTACCTTCATAATTCATAATTCTTTAAATGCCAAAATAAGGTACATATGGTCGTAAATAATTAAAGTAGTTCTCTTATTCTACCTGTCACAGGCGTGCAAATATAAACTTGTATTTCACCCTCACAAATCAGAAATATCACAATTACTTAATTTGAATAGGTACTTTAATAAAATAAATTACAATAAAATCAATTAAATTTTAACAAAAACAAAACAAAATGAAAATATTTAAATTTAGATGTCAATGATTATGATTATAAATTACCGACTATTATACTCACTAATAATTGTTGTCGACTGTGTCGATAATTAGATGTCAATGTAAATTTAGTGCAAAATAAAAATATGTGAAAATGTTATAACGTCAAATTTGATTAAAATAATGTCAATGTCAAATAATCATCTACACTGTAAAAGCTGCGTTCAAGCAGCCATTCTGTTAATTTTATTTTAAATTCATTTAAATGTAATAATTTTAAAAATTGTGGCAGTTCGATCGAAAAGTGTTTGCCTCTTTTGGTATCTTTCATATCCATAGCACTTGATATTTTCCGTCGTTTATAATTAATGTTCCTCTTCCAAAAATATCCAACCATACTCTTCTTAATTATTTCTACTAATTTCCATACTTCCTTTTCTTTATAAAGCGATTGAATCTGAAGTCCACCGACAAATTACTAAGTTTCTTTCGAAGGAAAATCTTTTTGATCCTCTTCAATCTGGGTTCGGGGCTAGCCACCATTCATGAGTAGACTTAAAGACTTCCTACTCACAAAAACAAAAATCTCCGTAATTTCTTTGTAAGTCTTGTTTAGTACAGCATCTTTTAACGATCTTGACAGCTGTCATACAAATCTACGCATTTATATAGCTCATATCATACAAACTAAATATTGCGTTTACCAATACGTGTGCGATAATCAAAGGTACATGTAACTCGACGCGAGTGGAGAAACGAGGACTTTGAGGGCAAGATGCGTCGGTCGTGGCAGACCCCACTCCATCCGTCAGGCTGTCGTGCGAGCGCCACTACATGGCATTGCACTTAACTTCACGCCAACCATACATATGTCTACGGCGATGAGGGGATAACTTGCTACTTGTTAATAGTTATGAAAGGGCCTCGCGGAGTGGTCATCACACACTGACAAACGATTACGAAGTCATACAGTGACAGATAGGTATCGATTCAGAATCCATTTGAAGCTCTTTCGGAGCAATAAGCGATGAGTAGGTATAAATTTACAATTATATCATTTTTAATTTCGGCTTGACTAAAATAAGAAAATAATCAGAAGAAAAAGAACAAGAACTAGAAAAGAATATATACATAAATAAAATCACGCCTTTTTCCCGTTGGAGTAGGCTAGGCAGAGACTATTTCTTACGACATGCTACGATCCTGACATACCTCTTTCGCTTCTTCCAGTTTCATGAGTGCTTTATACATGCTCGCCGGTTATAGGTACTTTTGACTAGGCCTCTCTATAAAACATCTCCGATCTGGTCGTGATACGTTCGCCAAGGTCAGCCTCTACCGGCTGGCCCATTCACACTAGTCTCATAAATCTGTTTCGTTAATCTTCCTTTAGCCATCCTTGGGATGCATCCTTTCTCTATCTTTGTCACTTCATCTTCTATCACACCACAATGTTCCCTTATCACGCTGATCTCCACCTTATCCGATCACTCCAATCATACTTCTCAAACTTCTCATTTATCCGGAATTAATTTTGCTTTCATGCTTCTTTTGCCACACCCAGCATTCACTACTATCATACATGAGTGTGGAGCAATTTAAACGCGTTAAGACACGTTTAGACTGCTCATGAAGTTATGCAGTGCCCCACTCACTTGGTTTCCTGCCAAAACTCTTCGTTCAATATCACTTTCATACTTACCATCTCTTATAAACTAACCCCCAGGTACCGGAATTAATAAAATCTCTTTCAATAGTTACTTTACTAGAAAATGATGATAATAAAAGGTCATTGAACATATTAGGGTGCGTACAGACTATTTAACATAACATGTTATAACATTGATCTTTAACATGTTTCAGATAATGTGGACACAAAATGTTATAAAACATTCCAAGTCTATATTATCTGAAACATGTTAAATAAAGGCTGGAAGTCACGGTTAGAACGGGTGGTACGAGGGTAAAATATGAAGATTAGCTTTTTAGAATAGTCTTGAATTTCCAAGACATTTATTTTAATTTATATAGTACGCTGAGGTAAACTATATAAAAAAACGACTACTTACCTATATTAACTGAAATATAAAACGAATACTTAGTATTGTCATAGATGAAGGAAATTGTCAACTGTTTTTTGGTAAGCCTTAAGTAGGTAAAATTTTACATGCAATTAATAGTAATATACACTTTTAATTTTAAACACTATTAATTAGATTAGGTGTCTCTGTTAATGTAAAATTATTACATTTTAATTTTACGAAAGTTATGAATTGACTACTGAGATTTGTTTTTAGTCTTTGTTTTTTTTATTGATTGTGTTTCGATTATATTAGATCATGTAAGGAATGCAAAGGTAAAAGTTGTACGAATGCTTCCGATTTTGTTGGGGACAGTGAAGACACCAATGAAGATGAAGAAGACGATGGTGATGAAAGTGTTTATTATGAATACGAAATAGACTTAGATAGGCAAAATCAATCTTCAGCCTTGACCATACTGAATCAGAAGACAAAGAAGAATAAGAACAAAAAAGTGAAAATAACCCAGGAGATGCAGAGCCAAGTTGTTCGCGAATTTCTCCCGTGGCCAAATAAGAAGACGTTGAATATAAACAACAGCTATGCATAAAACATACACTAATGCTGTAATGATGAATAAATAAACATGAATGTAAAATAAATAAACAATATTAGTACTTTTTGATAATATATACAAATAAAATATTTGCAAATTATAGACATTCGATAGAATTAAACGAAAAATTGCATGTTAAATAAAACATGAATAAAAAAATGTTACATAATGGAAACAGGTATATTATTTAAGCAATTAGATGTGGGTATGGTTCATAATAATTTTTTAGATAATTTATCGCTGAAGCAAATTGTGTAAGATTTATTGCTGTATCTGCATTATTTAACAAGTTGAAAGTCATAATATATATAAAAACCTAAAAACATATAAATATTTTATTAACAAATGCACATAACAGCTGATAAACAAAAGTTAATAAACTTGTTCTTTCATTCATTTTAAAGATAAATCAATCCTTTCTATGTCCGTCATCGTATCTCTAATAGTTTAACAGTTGTATCAATTTTTATTAGCTTCACCTGTATGTTTGTAACCGACTTCTTTGGGCGCGATTTCGACCCACTTTAAACGGGCAGATTTCGTTCAGACTTAGATTTATCGAGGACCGATGACAATACACTAATTTGATAAAAAATTATTCCATTTTCAGCTAAAAAGTAGAAAATAAATAATAGTTTCAAAAAAATAAAAAACACGCTTAAATATATAATTATAGAAAACCGAACTAAAAAATAGAAAATAAATTTAAATTAAGAATAGTGTTAAAAATTTCAATAAGTATAAGTTTATAATAGTTTGAATAAAAAAGTTATTAATTTGTCAATTCGGGGTGGTGCTGTGTCAGTAAAAAATGTTGGTTAATTTTTTTTTAAATTTATTTCATACATAAACAAATGTATCGGGGATTTTGGAAAAACTGTAATTCTGGTATCGCTCAAATAATAGTTGGAGCTATTTTTCTGTTGCTTAAACTACCATGTTATTACTAATTGATCCAGAGAATAAAAAATTTAACAGAAAATAAAACCAACCAAATACCTGCATTTTAAAAAGAAAACACTTTCTAAATATAATCTCATGTCTCTAAGACCAGCGGTTTAGGCATTACGTAAATATATTAGACAACTTTGTGGGGGGTTGATTTCGGAAAAACTAATTGAAAATTTGAATAAAAGAGTATTTGTACAAATTTTGGAGACAATTGACACAGAGAATAAAAAGTTTCACACTACATTTCAACCTTTTAGGGGTGGAATTTTAAACAACCCTTTTCGGTGGATGCCTACAATTCACAAAAACACAACCTCCAAATTTCACGAGGCAACTACCAGTGGTTCAGGCAGAGCGTTCATTTGTAAAAACTGTGATACACATGTTTCATAATTTTGATTAAAGAGTATGTGTACCAATTTTCGACACAATCGACCCAAAGAATAAAAAGTTTCACAGAAAATTCAACCTCTAATTTAACCATCTTAGAGATACATTTGGAACAACCCATTCATAGGAGATAGCTATACAACACAAACAACACACTCTAAATGTGATGTCTCTAAGGCCAGCGGATTAAACTATACGTTGATATATTAGTCAGACAATCGCGTAAGGGATGATTTTGAAAAAACTGTAATACAATTTTCTCATAACTTTAATTAATGAGTATGTGTACCAATTTTACGAGACAATTGACCCAGAAAATAAAATAGAACGTTCAACCCTCCATTTCACCATCCTAGGTGTAAATTTTTGTAAACCCTTTTCTTGGTGGATACCTACACTTAACAATGAACAGACCCTCCAAATGTTATGTGTGTAGTGTTTTAGGCGTTGATATATTAGTTAGACAAACGCATGAGGGAGTGTTTTTCTAGCTTTTATTTTTAAAATCTTCCTCTGCTAGAATTTTTTTTCAAAATGACTTAAATATTATTAGTTTTTAAGATATTAACAAAAAACTTAATAGGTAATTTTTTTCATCTTATTTTGTTAACAATAACCGCAATTTTAAACGTGCTATTAAATTCTTTCTACCCTTTTTTATAGAGGTCATTCTGAATCTAATGAGCTCATATTTTTAGTAGTTTTATGTCTATTTATCACTTTTTTGAACTTGTTAACCAGATAGACAACCGCGTCTTGCGTATTACCGTATTTATACTTGGCTCGAATGACACATTAAAAACAAAAATGTTGCAAATCAGTCTCCGCCTTTAAGGATCTACTAAATTTCAACCACGCGTACTATTATACGGATATGTGAAAAACACTTTTAAAAAAAAGTAAAATTCGGGGAAACCCATTTTATTTCTAAGTAATATAAAATAACGTAGAATATCGAAGAACTTAATTAATGAAATAGAAAATTAGAAATGGAAAGATGTGGCTTGTTAGCTGGTTCCTCGACGACTGTGCATCACTTTAATTGTATTATGACCAAAAAGTGCAGAAAGGCACTTTTCGGCATTATTTAGCGTTTTAATTTACAAACGAGGGTTATAACAGTACAAAACATCACATTTTAAATTTTCTACCTACTCTTGGTGAATGAATAATTTCTTGGCAGGTTAGGACAGTTTAAAAGCGAGGTTGTAAATTAGACTATTTACACTTGACACCTCCTTTACACTCTTTTATGTTTCAGTTCTGAACTCTCTTTAACTGATAACAACTCTTAACATAGCAACTTAATATCTGGAAAAATAGGAACTACTATTTATTTAATTGCTTTATATATATTTTATAATACTGTATTTTGTTTTATTTCGTGGTGTTTGTATGTGCATAGTTAAAAATAATTCATAAACAATCAGTATACTAGTACCCAGAAAAAAATACCAGTCCAATAGTAATGCATTATATATCACGTTCCAAAAGCCTGTTAAAACATATTTGATCCTAGTGGCGCCATCTTGTCGTAACATTAAGAATTACGAGAATAGAACGTAAGGTCGCTTCAACGGGTGCTTAGTCACAGAGAACCACGGCCGTTACGTCGGTGCAGAGAACACATACATTAATAAAACGAGCAAGTTAGATATTTCGAAATTCTAAAGAGATGGCACTGATCATAATTGTTACAAACTTTAATTTCTTAAGTGCCCCCGAGATGATCTAACAGTTTGATTCAAACGGCTCATCAAACGAACTACTGAGTTTGGTTCTGTACGCCGCCGTAATTAGACTTGTGACGCAAATAACTTTGGAAATGCCCTCGACGAAGGATTTTCTTGCGTTTATTATATCAATCGCCGGCCTAAAATTTAAAAAGATTTTTCACAGGTGGTAGGATAATTATTATATCGAAGTTACCCCGAACTCCTGAACGCGAACTTGCATGGTCGACGATATAGGAAATGATGTTGCTAGTTTTCATCCTACGGAAGCCCGCCCTATCTTAATAGTTAAGAAAAAAGCAGACGAAAAAAGACCACTTTGGAATACAAGGCCTAGTTTTAGCAAAACAAAAACTAGATCGTTATCATTTAGGGCATATTCAATTAATGGTGCCTAAGGCTTAGGCACTAGCAGATACCGATATCTAAGCAATCCCAGTAGATCAAAAAAATACTTCCTTCGTGACTCCTGATGGTCAGTATCAATTTGCCAATTGGGTGAGTGAATGAAGCTCCGGTATGTCAACGTGACATGAATAAGGTATTGGGTTTATGTTTTCCTATGGAATAGAATAACACTTTATTGAACACCATAAAAAAGAAACAATACATTACAATAAATGATACAATAGTGTAATAATAGGCTTCTCGCTAAAAGCGATCTCTTCCAGACAACCTTCTGATGAAGAAACATTTAATGTGACACGGCGGAGTATGGTGAATTACATTATCTTATCAAATTATATTGTATGCACGTGTATTTATTTATAACATACTAGCAGCCCGCCCCGGCTTCGTACGGGTAGAACATATATGCCTACAAAATTTGCATCAGTTTGTTGCATCGAATATAAAATATGAACATATTTAACAACCATCGTCATATTTCATCCAATTTACACAAAACCTTAACGAATTATGCACCTAAACCTTCCTCATAAACACTCTGGCTATTGGTGAAAACCGCATGATAATCCGTTCAGTAGCTATTGAGATTATTGCGTACAGACAGACAGACGCAGTGATGGACTTTGTTTTATAATACTTACGTAGTGATATTGGACGGCCCTTTGGCGTAAAGGATAGTTACACTGATTCTGACCCGACGGTCGTTGTTCTAATCCTAGCTATATACCTACCAATGAAAGTTTTATGTGCATTCATGAATCATGAGTTTTCGTACAGTGGTAGTGGAATCATTAAATCTACCAAAAAGTAGCTTACCACCAAGGAGTACATCTGCCGCCGTAACCTTACGACGTTCCCCGACGCAAAATATAGGGGTAATATACGTTTAACGTGTGTATCTGTGTGTCTGTCTGTAGCATCTTAGCACCTAACCGGATGAACCGATTTTGTTTTTATTATTGATAGTTTTTTTTTTGTTTGATAGATGTCTTCATCGAGAGTTTTCTTAGCTTTGATTCATGAAAATTCGTTCAATCGTTATAAAATTATGAGCTTTTTCCTAGTTAATTGCGCTATGAAATCAACTTTCATAGGTCTGATCAATTCGAAAATCTTCTTCTTCAACGATATTGTAAGAACATGGAAGCCTCCTGGACTCTACAGAATACTCAAATCCTCACCAACTTACAGCTCAGATTTTAAATGTCGTGTTTAGAGTCATTTGAAAAAGCTATTATACATAGATCAGTCGGGGTGGTTTAAAATATTAATTTATATTATTATATATATAGATGAATATTATTTTATACAATAGATCATATTATTATACTATATTGACTTCAAATTGATTGTGATCGGTGGGGATCTCCAGCATAGCTAAGCTTATAATAATATTTTCGTAGTAACTATGACCTAATCTGTGGTTTCACTGCAAATATTTTATTAATTTTGCGATGCGTGTTTGTTAAATTCGTGATAACTTCTAGAGTTTTCATTTGAATTATATACTGTAAAGGACAATTTTAATCTATAATATGTGGCCAAGCTAATTATTTGGATAAGGATTAATACTATATACTTGAAAATAGCCTTGGAAGTTATGTAATATTTTTTAACAAAAAATTTATATTTATATTTGATAGATGTCTTCATCGAGAGTTTTCTTGGCTTTGATTCATGAAAATTCGTTCAATCGTTATAAAACTATAAGCTTTTTTCTAGTTAATTGCGCTATGAAATCACTTTCATAGGTCTGATCAATTCTAAAATCTTCTGCTTCAACGATATTGTAAGAACATGGAAGCATTGACCTGATGCTGGGACATCTCCTGGACTCTACAGAATACTCAAATCCTCACCAACATACAGCTCAGATTTTAAATGTCGTGTTTAGAGTCATTGGAATGCTTTTAATGAAAAGATTATACATAGATCAGTCGGGGTGGTTTAAAATATTATATTATTCTGTATAGATGAATATTATTTTATACAATAGATCGTATTATTATACTATATTGACTTCCAATTGATTGTGATCGGTGGGGATCTACAGCATAGCTAAGCTTATAATAATATTTTCGAAGTAACTATGACCTAATCTGTGGTTTGGGCAAATATTTTATTAATTTTGCGATGCGTGTATGTGAAATTCGTGATATCTTCTAGAGTTTTCATTTGAATTATATACTGTAAAGGACAATTTTAATCTATAATATGTGGCCAAGCTAATTATTTGGATAAGGATTAATACTATATACTTGAAAATAGCCTTGGAAGTTATGTAATATTTTTTAACAAAAAATTTAAGATTAAAATGGTTACTGTGAGTCAACCTTAAGAGATAGACATATGCTGTCGCGGACTTTTTTGTAGGTCTTATTAAGTTGTACAACTCTTGCATAGAAAATATTCTTCTATCTATTTTCAATTAAGCAGCGTTCGTAAGAAACGTGTTTTTTCGACCGTTTATTTGCCGACTTAGGTTGCAAATTAGGTCTCCACGAATGTACCTTTGATTTAAACGGGATAATATATAGCCTATTTTCATTCCGAAAGTCTTCATTCTACGAGGTGCATTCAATAAGTACCTAGCCTCATCGCCAGAGGGCGCTGTAGTTTCAAAAGAGTTTTACCACAGTGTAGCACATTCTTTTTTAATTCTTTTTTCAAATTTTTATTCCAATCCCTTCATTTGTTTTATTTTGACAACTTATGGAAGCGAACGTATCGATCGGTTTTACAAAAATTGAAAAAGAGCAATATCGTTCGGTGATTCGATTCCTTTTTTTGGAAGGGAAAACGCGCATCGAAATCAAAGAGCGCTTGGATGCTGTGTACGGTGACTCTTCTCCATCGATGGCCACCGTCAAGAATTGGTTCAACGAGTTTGCACGTGGCCGTACGTCGGTTTTTGATGAACCACGTTTAGGTGCACCGAAAACAGCTGCTACGGAGGAAAAAATTAAAAAAATCCATGATCTCGTATTGGCAGATCGCCGATTGAAGGTTCGGGAGCTAGCTGAGACTGTAGGCATTTCAGAAGGAATAGTGCATCATATTCTTCACTGGAACTCGGCATGAGAAAGCTGTCGGCGCGATGGGTGCCGCGTTTACTCACACCGGAAAACAAGTGCAACCGTGAGACCACATCGGAGACGTGTTTGGCGCTGTTTAAGCGGAATCCAGCGGAGTTTTTGCGTCGTTTTGTGACCGTCGATGAAACCTGGATCCACTGGTACACACCAGAGACCAAGGAGCAATCAAAACAATGGATCCAGACCGGGGAACGTGCTCCAAAGAAGGCGAAAACTGTAAAATCGGCCGGAAAAGTTATGGCCACCGTTTTCTGGGATTCACAAGGTGTGATCTACATCGATTACCTCGAGAAGGGTAAAACAATTACAGGGCTTTACTATGCCGATTTATTGGGCCGATTCGACGCCGAATTAAAGAAAAAACGACCCCATCTGACTAAGAAAAAAGTGCTGTTTCACCACGACAACGCACCGGTTCACACGTCTGCCGTTGCCATGGCCAAATTGGTCGAATTACGCTACGAATTGCTGCCCCATCCACCGTATTCTCCAGATTTGGCCCCTTGTGACTTCTTTCTGTTTCCGAATCTGAAAAAATCTCTCGCCGGGAATAGATATGGATCAAATGAGGAGGTCATCGCCGCCACGGAGGCCTATTTTGCAGAGTTTGACAAAAACTATTTTTCGGTCGGGTTAAAAAAGTTGGAGCATCGCTGGGCTAAGTGTATCGAACTAAAAGGAGACTATGTTGAAAAATAAATTGCCACTTTTCCAAAATTTTCGTTTACTTTTTGTAGGCTAAGTATTTATTGAATGACCCTCGTATGTATTAGTGAAAGAATTTTTTAAATCGGTTCAGTAGTTTTTGAGCTTACTCATTACAAACATACAAAAATACAAATGTTCTCTCTTTATAATATTAGTATAGATAATGATTAAATACGAGTATACTGTATAATTATACGTAGATATATGTAATACATTTAAACGAGAAATTCTTGTATATATGTATACTAGAAGTGCTCTGCAGCTTCACCCGCGTTAAAAACTTTTCATATAGGTACATAAAACTTTTCTTTAATAAAATACATCAATAAAAGAATAAGCCAAATCAATTCACCCGTTTTCAAGTTATCGCGTGACTAAGGAAAATAGGGATTCACATTTATAAAACCCGAAAAACTAGACTTTGTTACCACATTTCGAAAAATCCTGCAACACGTATTTACTTATTTATGTACAGAAGTTTATGTGAAGTTTAGAATAAAAAAAGACTATCTCATCTTGTTTCTCCATATAAACTTTGAATCCCCGTTCCATCTCCTTAAGGGGTGAACATTGAAAAATCCTTTCTTAGTGGATACCTACGTCATAATAACTATCTGCATTCCAAATTTCAGCGAAATCCGAAACAATATTGATTTTAAAGATTTTGTTATCCCTTTTCACCCTCTTAGTATGTGTGTGGGGTGGCATTTCGAAAAAGATTGAAACACGTATTGAAGAAGTACTTGTGTGAAGTTTAGAATAAAACAAGACTATTTAATCTCGTTTCTTCAAACAAACTTTGAAACCCCGCTTCATCCCTATAAACAGTTAATTTTGGATAATCTTTCTTAGCGGATACCTACGTGTCGTCTCTATCTGCATGTCAAATTTCATCGCAATCCGAAACATTGTTGAATTTAAGACTTTTTTAACTCATTTCACTCTCTAAGGGGTGAAATTTTGAAAAAGTCTGAAACACGTTGTTAGATAGATAGCTAGATAGAAACTCTTTATTGCGACACCAAAGATACACACACATATAACTTTTACAGCTTAAATTTAATGTTTTGCAATGGCCGGTTTTATCGCTAACAGCGATCTCTTCCAGACAAACCTTTGTATGGAGAGGACCGAAATAGTAGCTTAATGCAGGGTGCGCCTAATTTAAATTAAAATGAAAAGAATAACAATAACATGTATACCTAAACTAACATAATCCTACTTACCTATAACAATAAACACAGATTACTTACATAAATTCCTAAACACGCATTCTTTAAATTTTAAACAGATTGACAGAACAGGCAGAAGCAGCTTGACACAATTTATAATGAAATTTAGCTTTTAAACGGCTCTTGAAAATATGAAGGGATTATGAAGATTTCACAGGTTCGGAAAAAGAGTTCCAAAGGCTAACAGCCTGGACGGTAAACATCCTGGAATGTAAATCCCAATCCAAACATTGATCTATTATGAGACCAAGATTTTTCACAGACCTGCTAAAAGGAATATCTATTCTACCAACATTAACTTTAGAAAGCATTTGTCAATCAACTTTGACAATAAGTAATAACTCCGGTAACCATGACCTGCGTTTTTGTTGGATTAACTTTGAGTCCAAAAGCTTTCGTCCAGTCTAATATGCCCTGTAGGTCTGTGTTAATGGAGGCAATAGCATTGGGTAGATTATAAAGAGAGGCTTGACAATATATCTGAAGGTCGTCTGCATACAGGTGGTAGGAAGAAGAAAGATTTTGAGAAATATAATTTATACAGAACAACAAAGAGAAGAGGAGAAAGCCCGCCGCCTTGAGGAACGCCAGCTGACGTGAAGTGTCACGAAGAAAATGTTTCATCAAGGCGAACACGCTGCCGGCGCCCGTACAGATAACTGTAAAATACAGTTATCTGTTACGTAACGTGGTGTACTGATTATATACACGTATTTACTTATATATATATATATTTTTTTTTTTGAACCACCTCAGCTATCAAATTTTAATATGTTTTATTCAAAAACTTGTCTAGACCAGAATGATGGCGTAGTAAGCTATGTAAATAATAGCTTAGATGTAGTTGTTAACGAGCCTCGTATTTGTGATGGTAATTGCCTAATTTTGGAAATTAATAGTGATTTAAGTATTATTTGTTCTTACAGGCCACCGTCTTTCTCTAATCCAACTAAATATTTAGAGAGCGTTGGTACTATATTACAGCATATTAGAACTTCAAACATAATATTCACTGGAGATATTAATCTTGACATTCTACAAAACAACTCATCTAGTTATGTACAGGATTACTTAAATCTAATGGCTACACACGGGTTACTGCAATGCATCGACATACCTACACGTATAAATAGCTGTTTAGATCACTTTTCTATTAAAACCAAACGTAAGTGGCAATCTTACGTGTTTCCGGAATTAACCGATCATTGTCCTATTATGCTTATTGTGCGCTCGGGAATTACCAGGATTGATAAAACTCTGTATAAAAATATTATAAACTACAATAAATTAGAACAAAGCCTAAAACAAATTTCTTGGGATAGTTTTTATAACTACTCTACTGATGTAAATATATTATCAGATATGCTCATAAAAAATATCCAATATGCTATTGAGGCGAATACAACAAACGTTACGTGAGCCGTCAAAATAAACCAATTAAACCTTGGATAACTAAAGGCATCTTACGTTCCATAAGGAAACGAAATAAATTACATATGAAATCTAAACAATCGCCAAATAATAATATTCTAAAGCAAAACTATAAAAAATACCGAAATATATGTAATAATTTAATTAAATCACTGAAAAAGCAGTATTATGAAAATGAACTGGCTAAAAATGCAGGTAATATTAAGGGCACATGGAATGTTATAAAAGAGGTATGCAATCTTAACCCTACACGTCAATCAGCTACTGATCTTTTAAAGTTGGGTGCGGACCCCTCCAGTTCTCTTGATATAGTTAATAATTATTTTACTTCTGTCGGACATGGCCTAGCAACGAAGACGCTACAAACAATCCAGTCTACTGATAGCGAACTCGCTCGTAAGGCTCTCACAAACAGCCCGTTGACTTCCTTTGTCTTTATACCTACTGATACCTTAGAAATAAAACAAATAATCATGTCACTAAAAACTACTAATTCAGCGGGAAGTGATGGTATACCTACAAAGATAATTAAAATGTTTGTCAGATTTTAGCAGAACCAATTGCTTATCTATGCAACCTTAGCCTTGAATCTGGTACATTTCCTAGAGCATTTAAAAAAGCTATTGTTACCCCGATTCATAAGGCATGTGATAAGTCACAGGCTTCAAATTATAGGCCAATATCACTGCTGTCAGTATTATCGAAGATCCTTGAAAAAGTGGTAAACAAGAGACTTATGAGCTACCTAGAAACTAAGCAGATTCTTGCATCAAACCAATATGGCTTTAGGTCTGGTAGATCCACGGAAGATGCAGTTCTACATCTAACCTCACTCATTACCTCGTATACTGATAGTGGTGACAAGTGCCTTGGCATCTTCCTTGATTTGCAAAAAGCATTTGACACCGTTTCGATCCCCATCCTTCTTTCAAAACTTCAGAATGTAGGCATACGAGGAATAACCCTGAATTGGTTCGAAGCTCGGTATTTCTCTGCGGGATCGAATCCGAAACGAAGTAATTCGCCAGAGAACTAAAGTTATCGACATAGCTCAACGGATTAGCAAGCTGAAGTGGCAGTGGGCTGGTCATATCTGCCGCAGGACTGATAACCGTTGGGGCAGACTTGTCCTAGAGTGGAGACCGCGAATCGGCAAACGTAGCGTAGGACGTCCTGTGACCAGGTGGAGCGACGACATACGCAAAGCGGTGGGCAGTGACTGGAAGAGAAGAGCCGAAGATCGGGCTCAGTGGCGCATCTTGGGAGAGGCCTATGTCCAGCAGTGGACTGATACAGGCTGATGATGATGGTTTGAAGATTATCTTACAAACAGGCAACAGTGTGTTAGGGTGGATAATAGTTTAAGTTCATGCTCTCCTTGCACTTATGGTGTCCCGCAAGGATCCACATTAGGTCCGTCACTATTTCTAATCTATATTAACCAACTTTGCTTAACCAGTATCCCTCAAGCAGACCTCATAATGTTTGCAGACGATACTGTACTTCTCTTTCGTTCCAAATCATGGGAGACAACCAAAGCCTTGGCCGAAAACGGACTAGCACTTATAACTTCGTGGTTAGAAGATAACCTTCTAGCGATTAATACGAGCAAAACTAAATATATCTGCTTCAGTAAAACATCAGTCTCAGCAGCTGCACGTGCTTTCAATATAAAAATTCATACTTTTCCATGTAACAGAACAACATTTCATGAAGGCTGTCGGTGTTTGGAACTAGGACGTGTCTACAGCATAAAGTATCTCGGTATCCTGATTGATCAGTATCTGCGCTGGGACTTACATGTAAATCTTTTAGTTTCTCGTATTCGTAAGCTGATTTACGTGTTTAAAAATTTGAGGTCAGTAGCCGATGGAAAGCTGATTATTCGAACGTATAGAGCGTTATGTGAATGTATCGTAACATACTGCATTAATGCTTGGGGAGGGATGACAAAAACTCTTATGCTACAAGTGGAAAGGTCACAAAGGGCTGTGTTAAAAGTTGCTATGTATCTTTCTTTCCGACATCCGACAACGGATGTATACATCAAAGCTGGTGTTCTCAGTGTGAGAAAGCTTTTTGTGTATCGCTGCTTGCAGAGGTACCATAGGTTCATAGTCCCTCTAATCCCGGTCACCAACAAGCGTCGCAACAAGTTTTCAACCCCAGTGACTAAAAGCACTTTCGCTCGACGTCATATAAACTTTATTGCTCCAACTCTCTACGCAAACATTGACAAGCAGTTTAAAACTATAAATTTAAACAATTATTTGTTTAAGAAAATAATATTTAATTGGTTAGTAGGCTTAAACTATTTAGAAACGGAAGATCTGCTTATTATTCCATCTTGACATACATTGTAACGCACCTATATTATGCACAATGAATAAAAATTGCATTACATTGTAATATCTCTTCTCTTCTCCTCTTTTATTTATTTTTTATTTTCATTTTTTTTCCCAAACACACACACACACAAACACACACACACATACACACACACACACACACACACAACCACACACACGGCTTATAAAATTAAAATTATTGTAAATATCATCCACTTGCTGGTAAGTCGTTAATTTTTATATAGGATAGGTATTAATACATTTTCATCTCCATCAAATATGTGTGCATCTCGTACCAAGATTGTTTAATTAGTTCCTAGGTATGAAAGCTAGCTTTTAAAATACAAGGTTTTTCTTAGTTTAAGAGTTAGTGTACAAGATGTCTGTAAATGGTTTTGGTTAATAAACAATTTATTTATTTATTTATATATATATATATATATGATGTATATCTATATATATATATATATATATATATATATATAGGATGTCCCGTTATTAAATGTCAAGCGGGCACGGGGTGGGAGGGGGGTCACAGCAGTCCCGGGAAAAATAGAAAAAAATCCTTATCTGTAAGTGTGGCGGCAAGGAGGTCTTCCGTTTTGTTATTCACAATGTTATGTGGATTTTAGTAAAAACTTTGACAAAAAGTACCTTGTGTTTAAAAATGAGACGTTGTTCAACGGTGGTATCGCGTGAAGATAAGCGTCAAATATTGAATTTTGACAACTGTTGCTGCCAACATTTTCGTCTATGGTTTCGTTTAAAAAAAGAGGGTGTCGCCTGATCGCCGCTAGATGTCGTACTCTGTCCGTAAGCGGCGAGATGCCACCGGCCTTGGAAGCACCTGCTTCCAAGATCATCATATACGTATGAGGTGTCAGGCGTCTCCAGCCTCTTCCGGCTGCAGAGGCAAGGGGCAGATCTTGGAGAATGCCCTTCTGGCGATCCCTATTGCAGTGCGAATATCGGCGACGCGGGAGACTCCATCAGCACCTGGGAATATTTGTATGACGCGTCCCAACCGTCATTTGAGAGGCGGCAAGTTGTCGTCCTTAATGAGCACCATGCTCCCCAATGTGATGTCACTCTGCTTCGTCTTCCAATTCGTCCTCTGCTGAAGCTCCGAGACATACTCTCTGGACCATCGTTTCCAAAAGAGTTGATGCAGCCGCTTCAATTCGATGATAGCGCGTCAGACAAGAAGTAGCCGTATCTACCATCTCTCTCTTAGGCGGCGCAGTGAACCGTCGGCCGATGAGGAAATGGCCTGGGGTCAGCGGAGTGAGGTCGGAAGAATTAGAGGATAAGGGAGACATGGGACGGGAACTAAGGATGGCTTCGATTTGTGCCAAAACAGTGCTCAACTTCTCGTATGTCAAATTCGCATTTGCAACACTACGCCGAAAAAAGTGTTTACAAAACTTTATCCCACTCTCCCATAGGCCTCCAAAATGGAGTGAGTATGGTGGAATAAAATGATATTGAATGCCGTCGCTGGCGACTAATTTATTATTATCGTTTAAGAATGAATTTAACTCCCTAGAAGCTCCAACAAAATTTCTGCCGTTATCAGAATAAAGTGAAAGAGGGTTTCCCCTTCGACTAATAAATCGCTTAAGTGCTAAAATAAAATCGTCAGTTTACAGACTGGTCACAAGCTCTAAATGATTTGTCCGCTTAAGGAAACAAACGAAAAGACACACGTAACATTTCACTAGCCGTGATCCTCTCCCCTATCGATTTAGCATCATCAGCGGACCTCCCAGATCCACCCCCGTCCGCAAGAAGGAAAATCCAGGGTCCAAACGTTCAGATGGCAAATTACCCACCGCAAACTGGAAAGAAGAAGTTGATGTCTTATTGCACTACATGTTCATGTCTTATCAATAGCACTGAAAACTGGTGTTTACTGCACAAATGAATCTGATGTTTTTTATTATAATCAAAGTTGGTAGAATTGCAAAGGCTTCCTCCAACACGAATTAATTTATTTTCTTCTAAAAATACGTTTAAACCTGAAACACGATTAATTTCCTTCGCGCTTGTTTTTATCGGCAAGTTATTTAATAAGCACTCGTTAATATCAGGGAACGATTGTCTCTGAGCGGACTTAACAAAACAAATTGCAAACTTCAAAACAAAGTACAAAGCATTGGAGAGGCAACGGCTCAATGCTAGATATTTTGCAGAGCCGCCAAAAGTAAGCCAGCAGACGCTAGCGGTGGACTTTGCGTACAAGGGTCATCCTCTCCAGGTTGCTGCTGCTGCTTTCTCTTCACCACAGTCGAAGAAGACTCAAATGTTAGCCCACGTTGTCGTGTCTCAGACCATTCTCTTGAAACCTGTACGTCGCCTAGATTTTTGATTTGTTTCCGCTGTGGTCTAAAAGGTTTTTCTGTCGCTAACTGCCCTAACAAATGCTCAGCAACCACTGGCCCCGCCGAGGGTTGTGTCCACTGCCGGAGCGCTAAAACTCTGGACACTAACAAAGCTACTAACGTTTCTTCAAAAAACTAAATACACACATCAACACTGTCTAGGGATATTAGATTTTTATTTTCATTTCTTTGGTTTTCAGAAAAACTACTCAGAATTAGGAAAAAGTTTATATGTGGGATTAAACCTCCTTGTTCCATTTTCAAACTGACATTGAAAAAAAAAACTAAAACTTATTAAAACAAAAGAAAACGCGGGAACACGCATTTGATTCAGTTAGCAGTGCTAGTTTTGTGTTGAGATTTGTTTAGAAAAACATTAATTAACTAACGCTATCAATTGTTTTAGTGATTTTTACTGTTTGTGTCATCTCGTTGGTGCCATGCAACGTCGACATTTGACGAGAGACGAAATGATAAGAGCGGTAGGAATGTTGGAAGCTGGCGCTATCCAAAACGTTGTTGCGGAGATTCTAGGCACCAGCCAGAATGTGATATCAAGGCTCTGGTCACGTTATCGTGATACTGGAGAAGTGGCGGAACGGCATGCTGGCAGAATTCGGGTGACCACCCCTAGAGAGGACCGTTTTCTCCAAAATACCGCCAGGAGAGAACCTACTCTGACGGCAATGGAAATGGTACAGAGGCTCCAACAGGAGCATCAGCTGTTGGTTAGCGACCAAACAGTCAGAAGAAGGCTACATGAAGCTAATCTTCATTCTCGCAGGCCAATTCGTGTTACTGCTTTGCGACGTGGCAATCGCGGAAGGCGACTATTGTGGGCCCATGAACACGTGTTATGGGATAATGAACAATGGTCGACAGTGCTCTTTACGGATGAGTCTCGGTTTGGATTTCATCCAGATTCGCGAAGAACACGCGTTTGGAGAGTTCCAGGCAGGGAAAGCCGTCTCCGGCATCCACAAGAGGTTCATTCGTACCAAGCAGGAACGATCATGGTATGGGCGGGAATTCGTATAGGCGCGCGAACCGATCTCGTTTTTGTAAGAGGCAACATGAATGCTCAGAAATACCGTGATGAGGTGGTGGAACCTGTCATTATTCCGCATAGGGTGCAAATCGGCCACCAATTCGTACTCATGCATGATAATGCCCGTCCACACACGGCGAGGCTGGTATCAGCCGCCCTTCAAGACAACAACGTCACGGTAATGAGATGGCCTGCGCAGTCGCCCGGATATGAATCCCATCGAACATGCGTGGGACATGTTGCAGCGAAGGGCTATGCACGCCCTCCCTCCAAATCTGGCCACAGAAGAGCAACTTTTCCTGCACCTGCAACGAACCTGGGAACGCATACCACAGCAAGACATCGACACCTTAATTCACAGTATGAATAACCGATGCCGAACTCTAATTAACGTGAGGGGTGGCAACACTGATTATTAAGAGTTAAAATGTCTAACTTTCTGTTGTTATTTTTAATAAAATTATTAATTTTATTAATTAATTTCACTCGTAGACAGCACCATTTTTAGTCTCTTTGTTATTTTTATTTTTTTTTTAATAATTGATTATCTAAAATGTTTTTTATTTATTTAATTAAGTTGGTCATTAACTGAGGTTTCATTCCATATATACTTCTCTGAACAAAATAATTATAGTTTATCAAAAAATTTAAGAAATACAAAATATCCCTAGACAGTGTTGATGAGTGTACTTCGGGCCGCAGCAAGGAATGGGAAGACTGGCTTAAAACTATAAAACTTTTCTTTACTTCTCATAGGACTGCTCAAAACGTTGCTTCGTTCCGTGATAACTACACTGACAACCGACTTTTCTTGACAGTTGACATCTACGGTCAACCAGCTTACGGTCAATCTACGGATTCAGGGTCATGTATCTCCACTGTGGGTGACACCTATCTCACCCAGTTTCTGAACTTAGGCGCCACCCTTTAACCAAGCGTGGACGCCACTAGGATTCAGTCTGTAAATGGAGCTACCTCAGAAGTTATTGGAACTCTACTTCTTCTAGTAATTCTGCGTAACACCTTTAAAATTATAAAGTTTCACGTCATCCCGGATGTGAAAACTCCCTTCATATTTGGATGGGACTTTTGGAAGGCGTTCGAACTCATCGTCAGCCTGTATCAGTCCACTGCTGGACATAGGCCTCTCCCAAGATGCGCCACTGAGCCCGATCTTCGGCTCTTCTCTTCCAGTCACTGCCCACCGCTTTGCGTATGTCGTCGCTCCACCTGGTCACAGGACGTCCTACGCTACGTTTGCCGATTCGCGGTCTCCACTCTAGGACAAGTCTGCCCCAACGGTTATCAGTCCTGCGGCAGATATGACCAGCCCACTGCCACTTCAGCTTGCTAATCCGTTGAATTGGCTTGAATTGGCTGAATCCGTTCGAACTGGCGCCGCCAATTCTAAGCTCTTTGCCGTGGCAGTCCCCTACAGACTTGCTACAAATTGCGGAGGTCAGCTATCTCCATGCGACGGATACATTAACTGAGTAGCAACGGCGTCTAGCGAATGAGACAGTCAAGGCATATGACGAGATATCTTGTCAAAAGGTAGGCTTGGGTAAAACGCACCTCATCACACACACCATTGACACAGGCGACACTGAGCCCATCAAGCAGAGATATTAACGAATGTCCCCCGAAAAACTGAAGGAGTTGTATCGGGAGTTGGATAATGTTGTTGGATGATGTTCGAACTTGATGTCGTCGAACCCAGTCAGAGTGAGTGGAACAACCCAACTCTCATGACTCCCAAAGCGTCTGGTGAGTTACGCTTCTGTCTAGACAGCAGGAAGTTGAATGCTGTATCCAAGCATGATGCTTACCCTCTTCCCTAGATCTCCCAGATTCTAGACAGCCTAAAGAATGCTAAATACCTATCATCCATCGATTTGAGCTCCGCATTTTGGCATTTTTTTTTACTCAGCGTCACGCGAGGAGACTGCGTTCACTGTCCCAGGAAGGGGTCTTTTCCATTTTAAAAGGATGGTATTCGGACTAACGGGAGCCCCGGCAACGCAACAGCGATTAATGGACCTCCTCTTTGGCCTTGAGTTTGAGAACCGCGTCTTCGCCTATCTTGACGACATTGTCGTGACTCACGAGACCTTTGAAGAGCACCCTTCTCCGGAAAGTCCTAGACCGCTTGAAGCAAGCGGGCTTAACCATAAAGGCATCTAAGTGCCAATTTTCAGGCGGGAACTAAAGTACCTAGGCTATGTGGTAGATGAGAAAAGCTTGCACACTGACCCATCCAAACTGCAGTCTATAGTCGAGTTCTCAACTTCCAAAACTAGGAAGGAAGTCAAGATGTTCTTGGGCACGGCGTCCTACTACAGGCGCTTCATTAAACACCTACCGGTGACTCATGGTATGATGGCATATTCTCTAACCTATTGACTGAACCTCTATCATGCCGCAATTTTACGGTGAAGGACAGAAAGCTGTTTCGCTACTAGCCATGCGCAGAATACTTCACTAAAAAGAAATCGTTCAGTACTTCAGTCCATCACCGCGAACTACTTCAGTCTTTTAGTTCAGTACTTCATCTACTTCAGTTGCTCAACATTTGAGTTTATCACTCGGACGAGGATTGAATAGATTGGCTTGGCATAGTCTCAGTGCGCGAGTCAATGCCTGAATGAAACAGAACGATATGCCGATTAATACAATAAAGTCATGCAGTCATTGGCGCTGATGGCGCGCGCGCCACTTTTTTACTATGAATTACGAAATTAATCTTAAAATGATCCTTATTACTATAGAGGTAAAGTAATATGAGTTTAAATTAAGTTTCTTATATTAGCGCTACATGACGTAACGATCGGCAGAAATCGGCGAGTTGGCTGTTGAAGTATTTTATTCTCTTTCTCGAATCGAATACGAAAAATTCAAGCGATGAAGCAGGGCTGCGTTCACGACCTACGCTCGAAGTGCACCTAAACGCTCTAACCCCGTTCACGACCTCAGAGCGTCGCACTCGGTTGCAGCAACTGTGTCGTTCACGACCTCGGTTGTTTCACTCCGGTTGCAACTTTTTAACCATCAAATTCGATGGTTAAAATACGCTCCGACGTTTGTGACAGTAAATTTGGCGGGAAAAGCTGTAATTTTTTACAGATAAAGGGGATCGGAAGAAATTGGCATTGTCGAGACCAAGACGTGACATTAATCGTAAAAACAAACGGAAAATATTCAGATAAAGAAAAATAAATGAACATAACCTCGAAATACGAGTCTGCGCAAAATGTCACAATTTGAGTGAAAAACAGCCGTGGTCGTTTGTCGACATTCGAGCGAGTTGCAAAACAACCAAAAATCCTTCACCGGAGGACGTGAACGCAGCCCTGATGAAGTAATTGGACTACTGAAGTATAGATTAGGCAAGTGAAGTACAGAGTGAATGACAAGAAACAACTGAAGTATTTCAATTGAGTCAGTCGTTCGCGAACTACACACGCCTATTCGCTACACAAAGTCTTCGAACGGACTAGTCAGAGATTTCCAGCGAAAAGAAGTGGTGCCACAACCACGCAGAAACGAGGTATTGGAGGAGTTTCACTGCTTACCCACTTCTGCTCACCTGGGAATCCAGAAAACTTTCAGGAAGGTAGCTCTGGTATACTACTGGCCAGGTCTTTTTAAGGACGTTGCGAACTTTGTGCGGAACTGCGACATTTGTCTCTCCCATAAAATTCCTGCTCAGACAACTCCCGGTCTAATGGGTTGCTCTAAACAATTCAGCAGACCATTTCAGACCCTACGTTTGGACCTGGTCGGTCCTTTTCCGGTTTCTAGAAACCGCTACACTCACTTACCTGTCGTGATGTGTTGCTTCTCGAAATACGTTATACTTTTCTATTTACGGCGGGCCACCGCGGTCAATATTGTCAAACATTTGCAGGATGATGTATTTATGAAGCATGGGATCCCGCAAACAGTAATCTCTGACACAACGGAACTCAGTTTACTGGAAACGAGATACAGGCACTATTTCAAAAGTACAGCATTCCACAAATACATCTTACTCCTCGATATTGCCCTCAGATCAATCCCGTCGAAAGGCAGAATCGTACTATCGCCACCCCTATCTCTGCCCTAATCAATGACGACCACAGAGGGTGGGATCTTCACCTACCTCATATCGAGTTCGCCATTAACACTTCTGTCAGTGATGCAACAGGGTTTACACCTTTCCTGTTAGTACACGGCCGAGAAGCTGTAGTGTCAGGCAGTCTTTACAACTCTACTCCCCTAGATTTAACCGATCTGACTTCCCCAAATCGAGACGATTATGCGCGTAATCTAGGAGAGTTAGCTGGTATATTTAGGAGGGTCCGCGAAGAGTTAGTGAAGGCCCATGCTAAAAACTCGCACTACTATGACCGTCGCCGTAGACATGCAGAGCTCAAAGTAGGACAGATTGTGTGGAAACGACATTTGCCGCTGAGCGACAAGGGTCGTTTCTTCTCTGCGAAACTCACCCCTAAATATATTGTGCTTGGTCTTGGCAAAGAAATCGCCACTGGTCTAGTTAGTGGATACTCAAGGTAGAGATGCGGGGACTTGGCATATAAAAGATCTTAAAACTACAAATTGTGATCTACTTTTAACCAACGGTCTACACCAAAACGCACTACAGCTCTATCTAATAAGATTATTTCCCCCCCACTTACTGCCTTTAGCAAGTCACTGCACCTACGCAGTCACTTGCGTTATTTAGGTTACTTGTTTTAAACTCACCGTAGGCCACTCTGTCGTTTCTCTCTAACGAAGCCAAGGTGAATACTTCTCTTTCTGTCTACCTCTTCTTTTATGTTCTTTATCCATCTCTATGCTAAGTTCTAAGGGTCCTATCGACCGCCTAGTTTTAACTTGTCACACTAACGGTGCTGTATACTAACTACCCTTACTAGGGGCACTACCCTAATTTAAGTCTACCATCCAACCCCGGACAGTGGCAGGGCCATTTATTATGAGTCCTGGGAGCTGAAAATGTGCTAAAGAAACCAAAGACCAAAGAGTAAGTTAGAACAGTGCCTAAAAATGTACAAATAAATCGAAACAATCTCAATCTCACGATTCTCAAACTAACTTATCGACCTTGTGAACGTTTTTGTAACTGAAAACTATATTGCAATTTCGTAGATTTTTTCTCATTTAAAACACTTATCACTCGCGGAAGAACACAAGTTTGAGGAACAAATACATTAAGAGCATTTTCGAAAACACAAACAATTTTATATATATACTAGATGCGTCCCGCGGCTTTGCCCGCGTTTGGGACACCCTTAACACTTAGGGGTATATAACCTATTATCATACCTACTTAATATACATATACAATTTCATCAAAATCGGTCAAGCCGTTTAGGAGGAGTATGAACACTAAACCTGTGACATAAGAATTTTATATATATACTAGCGGATCCGGCAGACTTTGTCTCGCAGCGCCACCTATCTGGTCCAATTGTGTATCTAAACAATCTACGGACTAACTCAATCACACATACCATAATTCATCTAAATCGGTCCAGCCATTTAGAAGTTCAGTGACATACACACGTATAGTAGAATTACATATACATAAAGATAGAAAAGAGATAATAATGTACTCAACACTGGCTAAATACACTAACTGTGTGGAGTCATAATGAAACTAAAAAGATAAACAAAACATCAAAACTGACGACTTGAATCAAATAATGATGACTGATTATACAATTTTAATTTATTTTCTATGTATGGCAACAATGAAGGGGACAAGGCTTTTCCTTCCATATCCACCGTGACAAATGTCCACCTGTGCGCCCATGCTCTAAGTATGGACAAAATCACAGATGGGGAAAAGATTTTTATCTATTCCCCGGGATAAATAGTCCCCTCGCCATGCTAGCCTTGCTGAGAGCTCATTCTGTAGAGTCCAGGAGATATCCCAGCATCAGGACAATGTTCCATGTTCTTACAGTATCGTTGAAGAAGAAGATTTTCGAATTGATCAGACCCATGAAAGTTGATTTCATAGCGCAATTAACTAGAAAAAAACTCATAGTTTTATAACGATTGAAAGAATTTTCATGAATCAAAGCTAAGACACTCTCGATGAAGACATCTATCAAACAAAAAAAAAACAATCAATAATAAAAACAAAATCGGTTCATCCGGTTAGGTGCTAAGATGCTACAGACAGACACACAGATACACACGTTAAGCGTATATTACCTCCGCTTTTTGCGTCGGGGAACGTCGTAAGGTTAAGGCGGCAGATGTTCTCCTTGGTGGTATGGTAAGCTACTTTTTGGTAGATTTAATGATCCCACTACCACTGTACGAAAACTCATGATTCATGACTGCACAAAACTTTCATTGGTAGGTATATAGCTAGGATTAGAACCTACCACCGTCGGGTCAGAATCAGGGTAACTATCCATTACGCCAAAGGGCCGTCCAATATCACTATGTAAGTATTATAAAACAAAGTCCATCACTGCGTCTGTCTGTCTGTTCGAAATAATCTCAATAGCTACTGAAGGGACTATCCTGCGGTTTTCACCAATAGCCAGAGTGTTTCTGAGGAAGGTTTAGGTGCATAAATCGTTAAGGTTTTGTGTAAATTGGTTGAAATATGACGATGATTGTTAAATAGGTTCATATTTTATATTCGATGCAACAAACTGATGCAAATTTTGTAGGCATATATGTTCTACCCGTGCGCAGCCGTGGCGGGCTGCTAGTTTTCTTATACGTACGCGGTCACTTGACGCGGTTCACCGCGCATCCACAGGGATACATCCCACATCCTAGTGCGAACCGTCGGGTAGTCCACCCACTGTGTTTCTGTTTATCTTCATACATGGAATGGTATGAGTAAGGAAATCCTACGTAATTCTTAGTTATCATTAACTCGACTGGGCGATCCCCTATTTTAGGAAAATAATATAGCTTTGTAGCAACAACAATCGGCAAGCGCGCGCTCGCGCGCCCCGCTCCAACGTCCGACGTCACCTGGGCACACCCATCGCACCGCGCCCCCCCGCCGTATGATATATAAGCGCGCGCCCACCCGTCCTCCAGTTAGTCGCAGTCTGCCGCGCGCATCCATCGCAACCCGCAACGGGTCAGATGACTGTGTGAGACAGGCGACCTTACTCCCTCCTAGTGCGTGATTCGTGTCCGTACGGTGCATCATTCTCGAACACCTCTCGGTCCGCTTCGCCACTAGTTGAGAGTTACTTACTCGTAGCTCTAAGGCTGAACTGTAGATTCTTATAGAAGTTATAGAAGAAGTAAACGGAAGATTATTTGTAACCGGCGTTTATTTTATCAAGCCCCCTTGAAGAGATAGCTTAGGTTACAAAACTGGCGCTCAACGTTAAGGCCCGGAAGAAGAGAAGCCCGAAAAGCAAAATAGATATCAAGAAGGAAGAAGCAATGAGTTTGTCAGATGAGCAGTTCGAAATATTGCTGTCAAGAATAGGCAATAAGGAACGTGGTTCTTTTGCATCATGCACTGTTTTCTTCAGTGGAACCAGGAATGCGGAAATCGTCGAGTCTTTTCTCACTGCAGCCAGCGTATACAAGTCGGTGAAGCAGATTGATGACGAAGAAGCCATCAGGAGTGTACCACTCATTTTATGAGACGAAGCAGCAGTTTGGTGGAATGGAGTTAAGGACCAGGTTAGAACGTGGACGGAGTTCCAAGAAAGGCTGCGCCATGCCTTTGCACCAAAGAGACCGGCCTATCTAGTTTACCAAGACATCATTGGCATGAAGCAAGAAGAAAATGAGCTGACGGAAGTTTTTGTGGCTAGGAAGAGAGCGCTATTCGCACAACTGCCTGGACCAGCACACGTCGAATCGCAGCAACTCGACATGGTCTACGGAGGATTATGTCGCAAGATCCGAGAGAAGATGCCACGCGACTCAATTGTCAACTTCGATGCATTGCTCAATACTGCCAGAGGCATAGAACAGTTGCTCACCGAACGACAACCAGAAATTGACGTAAAAGGAAAGGACACTTCTGCAGGAAACAGAAAGGCAAGATGTGGTTACTGCCGTTACCCAGGACATACCATAGAGACGTGCAGAAAGAAGGCCAGAGAAGAAGGCACAGCTATGGGTAGTGGAACGGGGACTTCAGCGACGGTTACGAGCAAACCAGCGGTCTCCGCAACTGCAACGCAAGCCCCTTCACCATCGCAACCCAAGTTTGCTTGTTATGGATGTGGTATGCCAGGGGTAGTTCGATCAAAATGTCCTACGTGCAGTAAGAAGCCACGGAACAGCCCAGAGAATCAAGAAGTAGGCTTCTGCTCCATCGACGTCAAGATGGACACTCGTCCCAGGCCAATTATTGGAATTGGTGTAGGCAAAGTCACCGGAACGGCATACATTGACTGTTGTGCCAAAACAAGTGTCGCATCCTATGGCCTTTATCAATGTCTTGCTGAATTAGGGTACCGTTTTGGACAAAGACAATTGACGGTGACTACGGCAGATGGAGAGAGGACAAAACGAAAAGTGTTAACTGTGCGGGCACCAATTAGCCTGTGTAACCGAATTGTGCCCACAACATTTATCATATTCCCGGAGTCACGAGAATCACGCACGCTATTGGGAGTCGGATTTCTTCAGGATGCCGAAATGGTTTTGAATATCCCACAAATGACGTGGCACTTTGTTGGGGAGCCGGATATGGTCTATGAACTGCAGGAAGAAGACGCCACAGAAACATCACTGGCGCATGTAGAAACGACGCCAAGACCGACCCCGACAAGCTCTCCTCTACGAAGCTGGTTGAAAGACGTCCAGGCAATGCCAGACATGATATCCCTCTAGCTTCTTCAGACACGTGCGATACCCTAGAGGGTGAGATATTGGGAGGCACCATAGTTGAGCCAGCCTTACCCAAATCAAGCTCATGTGCTGCAATAGACTGCCACAAACCAAAAGGGAACGTAGAGCCAGCACTACCCGAGTCAAGTGCTTGTGCTGGAAGACCATATCGCATGATACCGATAGACGTTACGCCACCACCATCAAAACGAACGCGAACATTATTCGATGGGTACTCACCTAGTTTCGTCGATTATATGTACAGGGACGCCCAAGTTGCTACGTACGAAACTGAGGTTCGCTTGTCACCGCATTCCAGGAAACTGTTTCCTAGTGATAACGAAAATGAGGACGATGTGGAGATATGCGCAGTGTCAATAGAAGAAGTGACCTCGGAAGTTTTGGACTCGTTGCAGAAGACGCAGTTGATGGAAGTGTTATGGCAGAATCAACATACGTTTGGTGATAGTAACACCCCAACCAGTCTCGCTGAACATTCTATCGATACTGGAAATCATAGTCCTATTTCAGTGCCTCCATATCGTCTGTCGCCTACTCATCTGAAATTGCTGAAACAGGAAATCGCAAAGATGTTGAATCAGAAGATTATTGAACCATGTTCTTCACCCTGGTCTGCACCTGTCATCATGGTTCCTAAGAAGGACGGAACAGTTCGAGTCTGCGTCGACTATCGAAAATTGAACTCTATCACCGTACCTGATATATATCCAATCCCGCGGATTGATGACTTGTCACACGCAGCGAAGCCAACGCCATTTATGAGCACACTGGATTTGCGAGCCGGTTATTGGCAAGTTAAAGTAAAGGACGAAGACCAGGACAAAACAGCCTTCATTACCCCTTTTGGAGTGTATCGATTCAGGCGAATGCCTTTCGGACTTCGAAATGCGCCTTCTACTTTCCAGCGTTTGATCGATCGAGTAAGGATTGACCTGGAAAACGTGAAGATGTTGGCTTACATGGATGACTTAATTATTTTCTCAGAAAGTTACGCAGACCACCTGGAAGACCTGGACAAGGTCCTGAAGAAGCTGAAAGAAAGTAATCTGCGTGTGAACCTAAACAAATGCAGATTTTGTTGCTCAACAATTAAGTACTTGGGTCATCTTATCACTCCAAATGGATTAGAGGTCGATCCGGGAAAGGTGACCGCGATAGTATCATATCCAGCACCTAAGAACATCAAACACTTGATGACATTTTTGCAGACTTGCTCCTGGGTCAGGCGGTTCATACCAAACTTTGCAAGGATTAGCGAACCACTTACACGTCTAACCAAGAAGAAAGCAGAATGGAGCTGGACAAAGGTGCAAGAGGAAGCTTTTCATGAATTGAAAACACTCCTTACTACGGCTCCCGTTCTTCGTCAAGCTGATGAAACTAAGCTCTACATCATCAAGACAGACGCCAGTAACTATGCACTAGGAGCTGTTTTAGTGCAGGGGGAGGGCGAGAATGAACATCTTGTGGAGTTTGCTAGCAGACTACTGAATCCAGCTGAAAGAAATTACTCCACCACTGAGAGAGAAGCTCTGGCTGTAGTTTGGGCCATCGCAAAATTTAGAGGATACATTGAAGTACTCCCTGTCACTGTGATTACTGATCACCAGGCTCTGAGATGGCTGATGTCGCTGCGATCACCCACTGGTCGTTTGGCTCGATGGGCGTTACAGATACAGGCCTACGACATTACCATCAAGTACACCCCGGGACGGACAAATGTGGTAGCAGATACCCTTTCCAGACCTATTTGTGACAAAGAATCAGCCAATGATTGTGGAATATGCAGTGTTGTAGTTGACATGCCGAACAGACCTTCTCCTGAAATAAGAAGCGAACAATTAAAGGATGAACACATAAACAGCATCGTGACAGCACTGGAGAACATCGAACGTACTGAAAACGCTGTGTATTGGAGTGGCAAGGGTTATGTTATGAGTAACGGGTTACTCTATCGATACAACCCGATTGATGATTCGGAAGACGCTCAGCTCGTGGTGCCTCAACATGAATGGGCAAACGTTCTATCCGTATACCATGACGACCCCTTAGCAGGTCATTATGGTGCTGATAAGACATATCAGCGCATTTCGAGGCGATATCATTGGAAAGGCATGAGAAAATATATCGAAGCATACGTAAAGAACTGCCTGCCCTGTCAACGATATAAGCCTTCGAATTTGAAGCCAGCTGGCTTAATGCAAACGACCCCTGTCAACCAAAGGTTTGAAACATTGGCATTTGACTTATTTGGGCCTTTGCCCGTTACAGCTAGTGGTAAAACTTGGATTTTCATCATTGAGGACATAGCTACGGGATGGGTTGAATTGTTCGCGATGGAAACTGCAACTGCTGAAAGCTATGCAAAAATCATGTTGGATGAAGTCTTTCTTCGATATGGCTTTCCCAGAAGACTTATTAGCGACAATGGACCACAATTTGTAAGCGCTGTCTTGCAACAGTTAACCTTTTGTCTAAATATCAAGCACATCTTCACACCAGTATATCACCCAGCAGCTAATCCGGTCGAGAGGAAGAACCGAGATATGAAGACCCAACTAGCTATCTTAGTATCAGATGACCATGGAATCTGGGACGAAAAATTACCCAGCATAAGGTTTGCGATGAACACCGCAAACACTCTTGTCACCGGTTTCACTCCAGCTTATCTGACATTTGCGCGAGAACTTCGAACACAGGACGACAATACTCATGATCTACGCAAAATCGCCCTATCTGAAAACTTCGTACCTGAGATAACTCCGAAACTTTTACAGCTAAACTTTTACAGGAGCGGGGCGCGCGCTCGCGCGCCCCGCTCCAACGTCCGACGTCACCTGGGCACACCCATCGCACCGCGCCCCCCCCGCCGTATGATATATAAGCGCGCGCCCACCCGTCCTCCAGTTAGTCGCAGTCTGCCGCGCGCATCCATCGCAACCCGCAACGGGTCAGATGACTGTGTGAGACAGGCGACCTTACTCCCTCCTAGTGCGTGATTCGTGTCCGTACGGTGCATCATTCTCGAACACCTCTCGGTCCGCTTCGCCACTAGTTGAGAGTTACTTACTCGTAGCTCTAAGGCTGAACTGTAGATTCTTATAGAAGTTATAGAAGAAGTAAACGGAAGATTATTTGTAACCGGCGTTTATTTTATCAAGCCCCCTTGAAGAGATAGCTTAGGTTACAGCTTCATTTAATTTTAGGATAGGCAGGACGCTAATATGTGATCAACCCGTCCCTACATACATTGTGTGGGTAAAACGTGTTTTCTCATTAGGTGGAGATAATATTTTTGTTGTTTTATATAAATACAGTATAGTCGTGCCCTTACCTTCAGTTTGCGGCAAGCGTCTAAAAGTTTTTTATTCTCATTAGGTGAAGATAATATTTTTGTTGTTTTATCTAATATATACTATAAGAATCTTTGTCCTGACATACTGACTGACTCACTGACAGACAACGCACAGCTTAAACCGCTGGTCGTAGAGACTTGAAATTTGGAGGGTGTATTTGTCTTAGTTAGTAGGGGTGTACTAAGAAAGGATTTTTCAAAATTCACCCCTTAAGGGGATGAAAAGGGGGTTCAAAAATTGTGTGGAGAAACAAGATTAGATAGTCTTTTCTATCCGAAACTTTACACAAGTGCTTCAGTACAAAAATAAGAAAATACTTGTTTCGGGTTTTTTTGAAATTCCACCCCTAAGAGGGTGAAATGGGGAAACAAAGTCTGAAAATCAATATTGTTTCGGATTGCGCTGAAATTTGGCATACAGGTGGTTATTACGACGTAAGTATCAGCTAAGAAAGGATTTTCTAAAATTCACCCCTTAAAGGAATGAAACGGGGGTTCAAAGTTTCTATGGAGAAACAACATTAGATAAGTCTTTTCTATTCGAAACTTCAAACAAGTGCTCCAGTAAAAAATAAGAAAATACGTGTTTCATGTTTTTTTGAAATTCCACCCCTAAGAGGGTAAAATGGGGTAATCAAGTGTGAAAATCAATATTGTTTTGGATTGCGCTGAAATTTGGCATGCAGACAGTTATTACGTTAGTACCCTCTGAGAAAGGATTTTCCAAAAGTCACCCCTGATGGGGATGAAACGGGGGTTCAAAGTTTGTAGGGAAAAACAAGATGTATTTTCTTTTCGAAACTTCAAACAAGTGCTCCAGTAAAAAATAAGAAAATACGTGTTTCATGTTTTATTGAAATTCCACCCCTAAGAGGGTAAAATGGGGTAACCAAGTGTGAAAATCAATATTGTTTCGGATTCCGCTGAAATTTGGCATCCAGATAGTTATTACGACGTCAGTTCCCTCTGAGAAAGGATTTTCCAAAATTCACCCCTGAAGGGGATGAAACGGGGGTTCGATGTTTGTATGGAAAAACAATATTAGATAGTCTTTTTTATTCAAAATTTAACACAAGTACTTAAGTAAGTAAATACGTGTTTCAGGCTTTTTCGAAATTCCACCCCTAAAAGGGTGAAGTGGGGTAATAAAGTCTAAAAATTAATATTGTTTCCGATTGCGCTGAAATTCAGAATGCAGATAGTTATTATGACGTAGGTGATTTTCTGAAAATTCCTCCCGGATACGGAACGGGGATTCAAAGTTTGTATGGCGAAACAAGATGGAATAAACGTTTTGTAGGATTTTTCGAAATGGGGTAGGTAACGAAGTCTGTAAATTTAGGTTTTTAGGGTTTTATATATATGAATCCTGAATCGCCTTAGTCACGCGATAACATGAAAATGGGTGAACCGATTTGGATTATTCTTATTTGATGTAATTAATAATAGAATCGTTTTTACAAAAGAAAAGTTTTAAGTAAGTAAAAGAAGGTTTTAACGCGGGCGAAGCCGCGGGACACTTCTAGTATAAATATAATCATAGAAATATGAATAATAAGGTATTAGAAGTCACATACTCTGCGGACATTGTCGCCGCACTTGTGACTTAAGAGCCACAAAAGCGCGAAACTGCTCGAAATTAGCTGTCAGTATTGTTCGAAACGGCGGACGTGAAAAACCCTACAAAAATGGTGTGTTGCAGCATATCTAATTCTGGAAACTCTTCCACAACGTGTAATTACACAAATAAGAGGGTTACATTTCACTGGTAAGTGATTTTTAAAAATTCTAATGCTGTTTTTTAATTAAATATGCCGAAACAAATTATTTACTACGAGAATAATAGTTTATTTGTTTTATCGTCATTTTGCATACCATTGCTGCATAAGTTCTTCAACGTCTTGAGCGGTACAAGCGCACGTAGCAATGTTATGAGATACAAACGATATCGTCATCCTCGCAAGATTAGCGAGCATGACATGGTGCGGCCGCAAGCCACGCGCCTGCGGTGGTCGTACGCTAGTGATGTGATTGTACAGTTTTACTTCGTCAATAGTTATCGATAAAATTGTAATGTATCGATGAAAATAATACTTCTAATATTAATACGAGTATATTCTTTGCTAAGACAAATACACAGTTGAAACAATCAATGTTACATCAATATTTTCTGCTTTTGAAATGTATTTGAGGTAGGTAGTGCAATGGGGAATGAAAGTTGACATGGAAAGTTTTTTCATTCATATAGTTAAAGTTATGAAAATTAATACATAATATTAATAATAATTTAATGAATGAATTAACGTGTCTAAAAAAGCACAACTGGGGCCTTATTCAGTATGACCAATGAGATAACGCGTTCCTTAACGCGCCACGTTACGTTATTGAAAAATTGTATTCTGTATGCCACACTATAGAAAAATTATAAAAAACGCGCGCGTTACACGTCCTCATATGTCACGATATTTTGACAACTCAAAACGCGCTCATAACATTACCCTACCGCATTTTAATTGGCATAGAGAATACCATAACGCGAAGATAACGTAACACGACACGGTAAGACTTTAAAATTGTCATACTGAATAAGGCCCCTGGCTGTACATAGGGGAGTGTTGGTTCCCACACTCATGTATGGTAGTGAATGCTGGGTATGGCAGAAAAAGCATGTAAGTAAAATTAATGCTGTAAATATGAGAAGTTTGAGAAGTATGATTTATTATAGGACTCTGACAGATAAGGTGGAAAACAGCGTGATAAAGGAACGTTGTGGTGTGATAGAAGATGTAGTGACAAAGATAGAGAAAGGGATGCTTAGATTATTTGGTCATCTAGAGAGGATGGATGAAGAAAGATTGACGAAACAGATTTATGAGACGTGTGTGAATAGGCCAGCCGATAGAAGCCGCTCTACCGGCTAGCCCATTCATACTGGTCTCATAAATCTGTTTCGTCAATCTTCCTTCACGCCAGGTGAACGTATTACGACCAGATCGGAGTCGTTTTAAAGAAAAGCCAAGTAAAAGGTACCTATAACCGGCAAGCATGTATGAAGGCGCTCATGAAAGTGGAAGAAGTGAAAGAGGTATGTCAAGATCGCAGCATGTGAAAAGAAATAGTCTCTGCCTCTAGCACTTCTAGTAAAGAAATATTTTCTTAAAGTCCTCGGATGATTGGCATTTAACTTCTCCTACATGTGAATTTGCAGATCCCTGTGTGTCATCGACCCCTATACTCCAACGCCCTTTTCAATCTGCAGGAGTAAGGTAATTAAAAAAAACATGTAAACGGTGCTTTGTTACAAAAGCCATGGGTCATTTTCTTGGACTTTAAATATTTGAAAATATTTACTATCATCAGTATGATTAGTCTCCATTCGATAGTCATATTATTCATTTAATATGATGCGTATTGGAGAGGTACATGAATATTCGTCTTCATCACTGCAAAAATCGGTGCAACAAGTTCAGAAAAGGCAACTTTTAAAGATTTTTTTTTTATTTCATAGGGCAGTAAAATCTGAAACTGTTTTACAAATAAATTATAAGTAAAAAATATTTTTAAAAACAAGCTTTTATCTGGGACAATGAACTAAATTGTTAAAAAATAAATTCTAGTAAGTATTTGGCGTGTATGTACTTACCTATATTCTTAAAAGCTTGAAGCACTACCCGTTATACTTCAGTGCCTCAGGCTTTTAAAAATATAGGTAAGTACCTAGTACCTACACGCCAAATACTTACTAGAATTTATTTTTTAACATTTTAGTTTATTGTCCCAGATAAAAGCTTGTTTTTAAAAATATTTTTTACGTATAATTTATTTTAAACTTTTTAGTAGGTAGGTATAGATACCGATTACCTACCTACTACCTAAGTATTTAAGAGAATGCATGATGTTTTAAAATATTCCACGAATATTTGATGTGATTATAGGTAAAGTGCTCTTCAAGGAAAATCAATCGACTCGGTGGGGCTATGTTGCTTTATAACAGAAATGCCATGGCCACCTTACAGCTTCATCATCAGATCCTGGCTATCATTTAAGTGTAAAGTGCTCCTCAAGACGAATCATTTGAGCCCAAATTCACTGGGGTTACGTAATTTTATCACAGAGATGCCGTGACCTTCCAGCTTCATCACCAGTCGCTAAATATCATCTAGGTGTAAACTTCTCTTCAAGACGAATTAATCGAGCCCAAACTCGGTAGTGTTCTGTTTTTTTATCACAGATATTTCGTGGCTGCCTTCCAGCTTCATCATCAGACCCTGGATATCATCTTGGTGTAAAGTTATCTTCAAGACAAATCAATCAAGCCCAAACTCGGTAGAATTAGGTACGTTGTTTTATCACAGAGACGCCGTGGCCACCTTCCGTCTTCATCATCAGACCTGCTCCGTGGTATCTTATCATTGTATTGTCACCGAAGATACATAAGTACACCAAATTTGAGTCCAATCGGACATCGGAAAGTGGGTCTAATTTAGCTTCACTGATTCCACCCGAACATACATAGTGTCATACATACATCCATACATACATTGCAAGTTAAATAAAATCTTGTAAAAATTTGTGTGACTGAGTATGAGTGGTATGTATGTGTGAGTGTAAATAAGGTAGATTTTTTAGTTAATGCATTTATTTTTATATTTACTTATTTTTTTCAGAATTAAATTAAATGTTAATCCGTTAATACACAAAATATTTTATTTAATTTTTAACATTATTCTACTTAATTGAATGTATAAATACACTGTTCAGTAACACTTACAATAAATGCAACGTATAATAAAACATGGATGATGTTTGTTTTTTAATTTAGCTAGTACATTTTGTAGTGGTTGGACTTCTGCTAGTCCGCCTGGGGCGGTACCATCACTTTGCCAGCAAATTTTCAGCAGTGAAATAGGAATGTTTTTCGTTTGAAATGGCAAGGTGTCGAGTGAAATTACAGGGCATGTAAGACTCAACATCTCTATGTCTCAAGGTAACAGGCGCAGTGTAGTGACATGCAAAATTCTGGCAGTCCAGCCTTTTGCATACCGCTATATCTATAATAGGTAGACGTCATCGCTTACCATCAGGCGAGCGTCGTGCTTGTCCTGTTACCTTACATCATAAAAAAACATAATAAAGCATTTAAAATTACAAATGTTATATGGTCCAGAAATAAATTAAAATATCTACCTCTACATGTTCTATTCAAATACTGGATACAGCTTATTGTATGGTACTTAAAAACGAAAAAAATATCACTATTTGCAGGAAGAAAGAAGATAAACCAATTGTTTTGTCGAAAATAAACCTACTACGCAAAAATTTGTTAGTATACGTTGCTATAATTGACCTTGTTAAAGTATAAACATTAATAATAAAGTTAAAAAATAATCAAATAAGATTGCATGCGCCCCGAATTTTGAAATATCGACAACTTTTTAGTTTTGAGTTTTGTGCAGCACTAGCTGTATTATGTCAATTAATTAAGGCTTTGTAACCGGAAAAATTTGCAAACCGGTTACGCCTTAAGAGGAAACGCGGGGTGCACTTTTCTATACAAATGTATTCCCCCGTTTCCTTCCTGGAAAATGCCTCTAGAGAAAAAATTGTTTCTACAAAAAATCAAGGTCTGCTGTAGCTACGCCCTATTATTATTATTTTGCCAACCAACAGCAAATAGACAATAATGACCCTATAAAAATCTTAAAGAGGAGATTAATTTTTTTTTTTAATTTTCTTTTAGCAATTATTTTGTCAAAAAATGCAAATGATAGAGGCGTAGCTACAGCAAACCTTGATGTCTTGTAGAAACAAATTTTAGCTCTAGAAGCATTTTCCAGGGAGCAATAAAACCTTTTCTTTTAAGTTTAGTTCTACCTTTACCTCTATTTAGAGCGATACCTGCAAATAAGAGTGTTTACGTGGTTTCGTTCAAAAAACCGAAATACGCACGCTAGTGTCAGTTTATTAATTAAAAGCTGTACCCGCGACTTTGTCCGCGTGGAATAGTGTCTTTGGGTAGCATTAACTAATAAGACATATACGTATCCCAAATACACCGCACCGCACCACGCCACGCTAATCCCTCCTTCCCCCTCCCCTTCCCCTCACTTCCACCTCCCCCTCCTCTTACTTGCCCCTCCACTCCCCTACCCTCCCTCTCCAATCCCCCTTCCCCCTCACAAACTTTGAATGTCATATTTATTTATATTTACAACAGCCTAAATAATAAGTTTCAAGCTTTTAGCTTTATAAATGACGATACTTCTATACAACTTTTCATCCCCCCTTTCAACCTCTTACAACCCTTTTTTCGCATTAAAAAGTAGCCTATGTCCTTTCTCAAGCTCTAACTAGACTATCTGTGTACCAAATTTCATTTAAATCGGTTCAGTAGTTTTGGCGTGAAAGCGGGAGAGACAGACAGAGTTTCTTTCGCATTATATAGTAAGGACAAATAAAACCCATAGATGGCGCTAGCGTAGATTTTAATAGCTCTCCTTGAAATATTGCCTAAATGTATGAGATCCTGCATTGCGCAAACGATATTTCCCGCGACAATGAAAGTGATGCACTTGCTTCGAGATTAAACATCTCAAAAGTTGAACTTGTTTAAAAACGTTTTCTCTTTATAATATTAGTCTGGATTGTAGAAATGTTGTCTGGAAATCATAGAAAATTCATTGACGTTTGTTTTTACGTATCTCCGTAACTACTGAATTTATTTGAATAAAATTGGAAATGTAGATAGTTAGTGTAGGTTCTGAAATAACACGTAGGCTAACTTTATTTTTGAAAATCATTTCCTAAAATGGTTAAACAGGGTGATACAGTTTTTATTGGAATTTTATTACTTGGTTAGCTTTTTTCAAAATTCGGTACAAATAAACCATAAAACTACCTACTAATATTATAAATGCGAAATATTTACAGAGTTCAAATTTTAAGATTTTGGATGACGAATTTTCAATTCCTTCCTCTTTTCGGGGATATCTCCTAAGACGTGGAGCAAAAGAGTGGTCAATGTGTTCTTTAAAAAAACTAGCTAAGTTGATTTGGACTCGCCCACCAAGGATTCCGTACCATTCTCAAACTATGTTAAAGGACATACTTAACTTTGCAGTTTGAGCCCCAGACCGATGCCTAGACACTGCAACCGCAAATAATAAGTTTGGAATAGTAAATTCGTTTATTGTTTGGTCTTAAACACACAAATTTACGTTTTTCAGATTTTTTCCTCTATAAGTACTTCAAGACCTTGCTACATGCCAAATTTCATGATTCTAGGCCAACGGGAAGTATCCTATTGGTTTGATTCAATTGTGAATTCGCAAACTAGGTATGCCATAAGTTATTTTTCAAAAAAAATAAAACCGACTTCATAACGACAAAAAAGCACTCAAAAGCGAAAAATAATTTACTTAAAATTATTATAAGCGTTACCCAATTCTCTATTTGAAGTCGGTGCCAGCCAAGTCTAATAGGTAGTAGATACGCGATATGATAGTGCGTGGCTCTGCGTATGTAGTAGTGATGGCATGGGTGGGGAGAATGCACGGAGAGGTGGCGACAAGCGTTTTGTAATTAATTAGAGTTTTTTGACACTTCTACTACCTTATTATTCATATTTCTATGGTCGTACCCTTACCTTCAGTTTGGGGGTAAGCGTCTTGAATGGTTTTTTTTAGGTGGAGGTTATATACTGTTGCTTTATAACAGGTAATTTAATAAATTAAAAAAAAAACAATGTACTGAATAGATAATTGAATGTTTTAAAAATTTGTGAACATTATCACCCTAATCACCCTCGAACCCTTAGGATCGTTTTACTTTTGTAACGCCTTACGAGGATTACACGTTACAATATACAGGGTGTTACAAAATTACCCGTAAAGCCGAAAGAAGGTTAAATGGGGCCTTATAACGAGTCCATTCACAATATTTAAAAACCGTAGTAACGCTGTAAAACATACACTAAATAAATAAAAAAATATTATTTTCACTGATGTGCAAACCCTACATAACCCCACAAAAAGAAGTCCAAGGGTGTGAGGTCCGGAGAACGAGCAGGCCATAGCACCGATCCCCCGCGGCCGATCCATCCTCGCGGAAAGCGAACGTTAAGATGTTCTCATACGTTGCGAGCAAAATATGCCGGAGCAAAATGGACATTTTTTGAAGCCAGTACCTACTTAAGTATAATGACATCCTTGCATTGAGGTAGCAAACATTTATTAGTGAAAAATAGAAAAACTATTGCATACATACATAAAATTTTTTCCTCTATAAGTACTTCAAGACCTTGCTACATGCCAAATTTCATGATTCTAGGCCAACGGGAAGTATCCTATTGGTTTGATTCAATTGTGAATTCGCAAACTAGGTATGCCATAAGTTATTTTTCAAAAAAAATAAAACCGACTTCATAACGACAAAAAGGCACTCAAAAGCGAAAAATAATTTACTTAAAATTATTATAAGCGTTACCCAATTCTCTATTTGAAGTCGGTGCCAGCCAAGTCTAATAGGTAGTAGATACGCGATATGATAGTGCGTGGCTCTGCGTATGTAGTAGTGATGGCATGGGTGGGGAGAATGCACGGAGAGGTGGCGACAAGCGTTTTGTAATTAATTAGAGTTTTTTGACACTTCTACTACCTTATTATTCATATTTCTATGGTCGTACCCTTACCTTCAGTTTGGGGGTAAGCGTCTTGAATGGTTTTTTTTAGGTGGAGGTTATATACTGTTGCTTTATAACAGGTAATTTAATAAATTTAAAAAAAAACAATGTACTGAATAGATAATTGAATGTTTTAAAAATTTGTGAACATTATCACCCTAATCACCCTCGAACCCTTAGGATCGTTTTACTTTTGTAACGCCTTACGAGGATTACACGTTACAATATACAGGGTGTTACAAAATTACCCGTAAAGCCGAAAGAAGGTTAAATGGGGCCTTATAACGAGTCCATTCACAATATTTAAAAACCGTAGTAACGCTGTAAAACATACACTAAATAAATAAAAAAATATTATTTTCACTGATGTGCAAACCCTACATAACCCCACAAAAAGAAGTCCAAGGGTGTGAGGTCCGGAGAACGAGCAGGCCATAGCACCGATCCCCCGCGGCCGATCCATCCTCGCGGAAAGCGAACGTTAAGATGTTCTCATACGTTGCGAGCAAAATATGCCGGAGCAAAATGGACATTTTTTGAAGCCAGTACCTACTTAAGTATAATGACATCCTTGCATTGAGGTAGCAAACATTTATTAGTGAAAAATAGAAAAACTATTGCATACATACATAAAATTACGCCTTTTTTCCGTTGGGGTAGGCAGAGACTGCTTCTTTCCACATGCTACGATCCTGACATACCTCTTTCGATTCTTCCACTTCAATGAGCGCCTTCATACATGCTCACCGATTATAAGTACTTTTGACTTGGCCTTTCTTTAAAACGTCTCCGATCTGGTCGTGATACGTTCGAGTAGACAATTATTAGGTAAAATAGGTACGTAGGCCTTCCTGTTTAATAATCTGGTTCCCTGACATGACAGCTTGGCTTTGATAATTAATTATATTTTTTACGGAGTATTTTGTAACACGTTGTATAATAATAACTTAAATTTTATCGGTTAATAATATAAAATCGAAGTTTTGGCGGGAACGCACAGTGTGTTATAGAGACAATTTTTCAGACATCAGCTTTTTATTGTATAATCCGATGAACTTCATCATATAAATCATTAGAGTAAAACTCCTGAATGAAAAATATACTTATTTAGCGGGAAAAAAAATGTTGAACTTTCATCAATTTTTTTCCTTAAAATTAAAAAAAAAATCTTAGCACTAAAACTAACAACAATATATCTAAGGCTGAGTTGCACCATCTTACTTTAACCGTAACTATAACTATTAACCGGTGTTTTTATATGGATTTTGACAGATTTTTGACGTTTGTTATAGTTAAAGTAAGATGGTGCAACTCAGCCTTAATGTTTTATGTAGTTTAAAAGTAACATATAAGCAGCACTTTTCAGAACTTTAATCAATGTCGTAACTTGCTAAGAATCAGAGAAATTAATATATTTTGATTTCCCATGTTATATGTTTTACCGAAGAAATCCGCCGTTTTGGGAAGAGATATTATATATATTTATATGAAAATTAAGATATTTTACGGATCTATGCGCCACAAAAAAATCAGCTCCCAATCTTGTGGAGTTAAGATACTACAGCCATTTCAATTTATATCCGGAGATTTTGTCGATAGGGTTGTCACTCTTTCGGATAATGTAAGTATCCGAATTATATTTTATTGTATTCTAAAATAGGAGTAATTTTATTCCAATGATACGTTATATCATATGTTATATGGTATATCAGCTGTATGATGATAAGGTTGATAATAAGGCTGTTGCATTTTTGGTGATTAGAAGAAGTTGGAAGTGCATAGACTAGTTTTTTAGGGTACCTTACCTCAAAAGGAAAAAGGAACACTTATTGAATAATTTTGCTGTCCGTCTGTCTGTCTGTTCGTTTGTCAAGACCATTTTTTCTTAGGAACGCGTAGAGATATCAAGTTGAAATATGTATCAAATACTCGACTCGACAGCTGAATGGTTAATTACTTTTGTTTTCTTTCTAATTCAAAGCGTTAAATTCTGCTTTTGCTATGGTTACTTGATTAAGATCTATTAGATCTAGATTTTGACGTGTATTTATACTGCCTACATACTGAATAAATGCTTTGATTTGATTTGATATGATGAAAGTAACTCTGTCTGTCAGTCTGTCTGTCTCACTTTCATGCCAAAACCACTGAACCAATTTAAATCAAATTTGGTACACAGATAGTCTATTAGGGAGGGGAGGAGGGAATGTGGAAGTGAGGGGAAGGGGGAGGGTAGGATTAGTTAGGGGAAGGAGAGGGAAGGGGGAGGGGGAGTGGAGAAGGGGATGTGAAAGTAAGGGGAAGGGAGAGGCGAGGGTAAGTGAGAGGAGAGGGGAAGGGGGGATTAGCGTGGTATGGTAGGGTGCGGTGTAGCTGGGATACGTATCTGTCTTATTAGTTAATGCTACCCAAAGACACTATTCCACGCGGACGAAGTCGCGGGCAGCTCAGCTAGTACATTACTAAAGTTAATATCTCGTTGGTATTCATTGTATTACGTTCATAAACGCCTAATTTTTTTTTTTTTTGTAAAAGATTATTCTCAATATGGGTTGCACATTACTAGTATTCTAGTTAACCCCTCCAACTAAGCTAAATATGCTTGTGTCTGGAGTGGGTTCACGTCAATAATGCAATGGGCGGGGTGGGGATCGAACTCTCTCTCGATCGCCAGTCCAGCCAGCACTATTGCTGATATCATCTATATGATAAAAAGTTCGGCGAGTTTTGCAAACAGATCGCTTTTAAATATGTCCAAAGTTATAACTAGCATCCAATGACAGTGACGTTACACAAGATATTGGTGCACGGTGCTGACATTATTAACTCAACAACACTGCGCATTGGTATGTTCTCAGAGTAGGCCTCTGAATCTAGAAACAAATATTGGAGATGTGATCGCGAGCGTCATTGCAGAAAAATGGATCGCATAAAAACAATGACAGACTTGTTTCACAGGGCTTTGGAATCGTCTGATCCTTTGATTTCAAATGCACAACTTCATGAAAGACAAAAAAAAACAGCAGAAAATACCGCTTCCTGCAGCAGCAATAAAATTACTAAAGCCTGTGGTTAACCCAAACTTACATCAAGATCTTCGCACCGCCTACAACAATGAGTTGGAAAACTTTGATTCCAATGAAAGTTTAGTACTCTGCAATGAAGAAGAGTGATTCGGTAAGCTATATCCAGATTATATATATGACGAGGGAGGATTGTTTTTACAAAGTGTGAAGCCGGCAGTGCTGACGTCATCATGGTGACGATCACCCATAGTGCAATTATGAAAAAAAAGTCTTCTGTTCAAATATCAAGTAACTTTATGTGGGTACAACATAAATATTACAAGTAGACGGCAATGTTGGGAATTACGTACCGCTCGACGGTCCGGGTTCAAAATAATAATGAAGTGATTTTAAATTTAAAATATTTTTATAGTTACCAGTTTATTTAAGTTTTTATTTAGTAATAAATAATGAAGTAAGTCGACCATTCCTATTAAAACCATCTCAGACCCACCTCGTTTCTATCCGGTGTTCCGGACACAAAAAGTGACAACCCTAAACAAACAAATTCTTATATAGGAATAAATCTGAAAACCATTAGTATGTAGTTTAATTACAAAAAAAATAACTGGCCAAGTGCAAGTCGGACTTGCACTCGTAGGGTTCCGTATTTTATAAAAATTAGCATAAAATACCACTATCATTTTTCGCCAGCAAAAAATCACTTTGTTATACATATTGTTTATATGAATTACAAAGTTATATTTGCGGTTATGAAAATGTGCTGTATCTCAAAAACTACTGACTTCATCCCATTCAAACCAATTTTCGTAGGAAGTGTTGAGATCTACAGCATATATTTCTTTTAGATTTTTCACTCTCTTATTTTAAAAGTTAGAGGGGGATAGGGGGGGGGGGGCACACATTTTACCACTTTAGAAGTGTCAAGAAGAAGAAGTGTTTAGTGTATCTTTCAAACGTTTTAACTTTAAGAAAAATTAGGTTTTGGAACCTCTATGTTATTTGTATCTATAGACACCGTATCTGTCTGTACCTATCTATAGACACTGATCACGTATAGATTTGGATTGGGAGCCCCCCCTTTATATTTTATTATATTTATTTTTGTTTAAGGATCGTAAAGTGGTTCACAGAATACACACCTACTTACTAAGTTTCAACTGTATAGTTTTAATAATTTCGGAATAAAGTGGCTGTGACATACGGACGGACGGACAGAAAGACATGACGAATATATAAGGGTTCCGTTTTTTACTATTTGACTATGGAACTGTAAAAAAGTGAATTTACTATTACAACACTTATTATTTTTCAAACTTATTATTTGCGGGTGGTGCAATACATTTTATATTGATCGAACTGCAAAGATAAGTTTGTCCTTTAACTTAGTTTAACAAGTTTGTACGGAAGCCTCGGTTCACGAGTCCAACTCGCACTTCAACGGTTATTTAAGTAAGAGCAACACTAAGTACAAGCAAATACATGATGAAAATTAATTACTGACTAACCTCGTCTCTATCCGAAATACCCGACACAAAAAGTGACAACCCTAACAAAAACTATGAATTGTTCATAGCTTCTTTACTCCACATGATTGGGATATGGTTTTTTTGTGGCATATTATACTATAACAGACCTACATTTTTATATAAATATCTCTTCCCAAAACGGCGGATTACTTCAGAAAAAAAATAAAAACGAAATACCATAATCTTTTAATTTCTCTGGTTTTAAGCAACTTGCGACATTCGTTTATACTCTGGTACGTGATACTTATAAGGTAATTTTGAACGACTAATACTATTCCTTTACATGTCTTTTACTTTTAGTTTAATGTTTTTTTCTAATTCTATCCGGGCAAAATAAGTTAAAATAAAAAAAAAATATAAAACTTTGTACATGCAAATTTTTCAGGCGGGAGTTTTACTCCAATGTTTTATATGATAAAGTCTATCGGATTGTACAATAAAAAGCCGATGTCCGAAAAATTGTCTCTATAACACATTGTGGAACGTGGAAAAGTGTGTGTGATCTCATTGTATTTTTTCCTAAAACTTGTGTTTTTCCGCGAGTCAATGTGTAATAAATGTTCATTATTAACCATTAATTAAGTGCCGGTGAATGTGTGTAGGGAACGAGTGTAGGGAAACAGCACAATGTTGAAAAACATGCTATTTGCGTTCTCACCAAAATTACACTAAAAATTTGCAGTAAACACCACATCTTTACTGAAGGTATGACTTAGACTAGACTTTTACTTGAAAACTGACCTGAAATGTGACTTTGACCCATCTCTACGACTAGAGAGCACAGAGTTTAAATAGCAATAAACACATATTTGTCAATTATCTTTACACACATAATATACGTATTGCACTAATTTCTGAAACATGGTTTAAAGCACAATAAAAATTTAATATCAAACATTACAATATAGAACGCAATGATTGTGGCAACAATCATAATGGAGTTGCAATAGTAATTCATAAAAGTTTATCTTACTCTAAAATAAACACCTACTTTGATAGTTCATTACAAAATATTTGTGTACAAATATAAGTAAATAGTAGAGATATTGCATTTTGTAGTTTCTATTCTCCAAAAACCTCTGATAATGTGTTTAGCAAAATTAAACTTGACAGTCTAGTTAAATCCATTCCTGCACCATTTATGTTAGCAGGTGATTTCAATGCTCATCAGACCTCATGGGGATGTGGTTGTGACTCTCCTCGGGGACGAGATGTATTAGACATAATTGACAACAATAACTTGGTTCTTCTTAATGATGGTCAACCAACAACAGTGGGATCATTAACATGGCGACCAAATGCTTTAGATTTGTCGCTAGTTTCATCGTCTTTAGCCACTTAGCACTTCAATGTGATAGGTCAGTCCTTGATCATCCTTTTGGCACTAGCTATCATCTTCCAGTAATAATGAAATTATTGCTTGGGGGTGATGGTGTTAATTCTGATGGTAGTTGTTGTAATGGTAATCATTTGCCCATCCACACCAATTATAAACGGGTGGATTGGAAAATGTTTGCTGTCTGTGTAGATTCTTTGTTAGTAGATTTTCCTCTGAATTATTCAGATACTTTAGATTGCTACGAGGCTTTTTGTAATATCTTAAAGGAAGCAGCTGCTAAATCTGTTCCTCACTATGATAGCTCCAAAGATCCTGTGAAAAATAACCAATCGTGCTATCAGTCATCAAAATCCCAAAAGAACTTGGTGGAACTTAAAGTGCTCAGAAGTTGTTTTTAATTGTAAAATGTCATATTTAAAGTTTAAAAACGAACCTACTGAAGAAAATTATCTTGCATTTAAAAGAACTCGAGCCATTAAAAAACTAACTTTGAGGAAAGAGAGGCAAAACCAGTGGAAGACTTTATGTGAATCCTTTAATAGATAAACTACAATGTCCATTATATTGATGGCACACCCGCGCTAAATTTAGAAGATTATGTAGGTATGCCATATTTTCCTACTAACCTACACTAATGTATGGGGTAGGTAGTCATGCGACGCGACTCCCACGCATTACAAGAAGTCCCTGCTTGCATTATGACCATTCGCACGTAGTCAGCAGAGATAAGACTTATTTCTTAGTAGAGATATCTGCATCCGTCGAATGATCATACTGAATAGATTTTATTTAATATTAAGTCAGTCTTAAGCGAACCGTCGAATAAACGACATCTTTTATAATTCAAATTTGTCTTTTTAAAAACATCTCCGGTAGCCGTCGATACTTGAGTGGCGCAGCCGGTAGGATACCCGTAATCCTTCTGTCGTGCTTGCGTTTACGCTCTATTCAAGGTCCCAATATCGGCTTTGACGCGAAAAGTTCCGCGAAATCGACTACGTCGGGTATCCATACGAACCAAATAAGAAGTCTCCTGTGACGGCCAGAATCCGGAAGACGCAGTAGCTGACTCAAAGGAGGATATGTGTGGCTTGTGAGTAGTTTACTTCACTATTTCCTACATCCATATCTATTCCATTTTATGTCTGTTTAATGTTATTTTGGGTCAAAACTTGCCTAATCTATTCATTAACTGATTTTCGGTATAAATGCACTAATATTGGCGATTTATATTTCGATTTTAGGTATCATAGTTAGATATAATATGTTATAAGTGGTATAGATTTTAGGCAATTGTTTTATTGCGTTCTCTCATTGTAATATTGCGATTATAATTTAAACATTGAACTAACTATTATATAAATAAATAGGTACAATTATTGTGTGATATAGGTACGATTTAAGGTTAGATAAAATGACTGAGGCTAAAGTTGTGGCTATCCCTATGGAAATGTCCAAGGTCATTCCGAAATTTGATGGTGACGAGAAACTCCTCAATCTTTACATAAAAAAATGTGAATATGTGATTGGTTGTTTTACAAATGCTGAAAACCAGGCACAAGATCTATATGTCTTTCATGTAGTGTCTAGTAAACTCACCGGTAAAGCCGCCCAGCTTATAAGTGAAAGGCAGGATATTGAATCTTGGGCCGCACTAAAAGAAGTTTTAATCCAACACTTTGGCGATCCACGTTCAGAAGAATGTATCGCTATTGAGCTTGAAACATTAAAAATAAATCAAAATGAATCTTACCTTGATTTCTGTAACAGGATTCAGCAGGTTAAAAGTTCTTTAATTGCCAAAGTAAACGCCATAGTAGACCCTCATGTAAGAAAAAGCAAAATTACTATTTACGACAATTTATCTATGAATGTGTTTCTCTACAATCTGCCAGAGGACCTCATACGGATAGTTAGGCTTAAGAGCAGCACAACACTAGAAAACGCGCTTTCTATCGTGTTGGAAGAAGTCAACTTTCAATACCAATATAACGCTAGGAACAAAATGTTTCGTGCAGGCTTAACTAAGCCACAAGTGCCGGCATCTAACAATCCATACGTAGAGAAATTTGGTTTGAAACAATACTTACCCACAAATGCTCCTCATCAGACAGGCTTTAGATTTGGTATTCCGAATCAGTTCAGACCACAAAATTCTAATTCTGGCGCACAACAGACACCGCAATTTAAATTTGGTATACCTCATACCTCATCCGGTTTTAGACCACAGCTTAGCCAAAATGTTCAATCTGGCATGCCAAATCAAGGACCTCAAGGCTATAGGCCAAATTTCGGAACACCCCAAGGCTACAGGCCAAACTTCGGTGCAACTCAAGGTTTTAGGCCAAACTTCGGTGCAACTCAAGGTTTTAGGCCAAATTTCAATGCACCTCAAGGTTACAGACCAAATTTCGGTCCGCAACAAACAAAACCAATATTTAACCAATCACAGCCCAATCAATTTAAATTTGGTATTCAAACGCAACAAAAACCATTTAACACTGACGTCACAATGCGCACGGCGTTGCCTGCCCCGCGTCCTAATCAAGCTTTTAATAATGAAATTGAAGTTTACGCGGACGGAAATAATGATGGTTTTGACTACAACAGTTACGAGATGAACTATGACTATGACAGCTATGACAATGACCATGCACAAGTTAATTCAATGAATATGACAGAATTTTACGATGAGACAGAATGTTTGTCTAACGATTCAAATTTTTACACACAGGCCTCGGACACGACCATGAAATAATAAATTTGAACTGTGACAATTTTGCTAAGTTGCCGTATATTTATTTACCTATCTGAATTAGACGCGAGATTTATGATAGACACCGGCAGCTCACGATCTTTTATTAGTCCTCACAAAGCGGATGAGTTCTTTGAACACAGTAAAATTGCAGTTCCTTTCGAAGTAATAAGCACTCACGGTAAAAGCTTACATGATGAAGCTATACATATACCGCTTCCACCAACATTTAGAACTACGGAAGCACATACGTTTTACGTATATAGTGTAGACAAGGATTATGACGGCTTGATAGGCTCGGACCTTCTCGCGCAACTAGATGCAAACATAGACATGAAACACCAAGTTCTTAGAACACGTGATGCGGAAATTCCGTTCACTTACAATCCAAAGGTGCATATTAGGCTTGAACCACGTTCGGAAACTCGTGTGAGGTTGCCAACTAACATATACAATGGTACCGGAATTATTGAATATAGGGAATTTACAGAAGGAATCAGGATGCCATCTGCATTCGTTAATTGTGTCAATGGTCATACATACACAGTAATTCAAAACACATCAGAGACTCCAATCACGTTAAAAATAAACGACCTCATAAATGTTACTCCATACGAACCAGTAGTATGCAATACCAATACCAACGTTATCACTGAAAACGACTTGGGCAAAGATGACTATCTGATTTCAAACTTAGAAAAACTTCGACTCGATCACATGAACGACGAAGAAAGACATGCAATTGGTGAATTGTGTTTTGAATATAGAGACATCTTTTACTGTGAAAAATTACCTCTGACTTTTACAAACAAAGTGAAACACCAGATACGCACCACTAACGACGATCCCATATACTTAAGACCATACCGACAACCCCCTGCAGTTGATAATGAAATAAATAGACAAGTAGATAAAATGCTTAAAGACAACGTCATTCAGGAATCTTGTTCACCTTGGAACGCACCCGTGCATCTCGTGCCAAAAAAGCTAGATGCTTCCGGGGAGCAGAAGTTTAGGATGGTGATAGACTATAGGCGGCTAAACAGCGTAACAACTGATGATAAATATCCGCTACCAAATATATCAGATCTGTTCGATAAATTAGGTAAGTCTAATTACTTCACCACGCTAGATTTGGCTAGTGGGTATCATCAGATTGAGATCAATAAAAAAGATAGACAGAAGACTGCGTTCAGTTCCCAGGCAGGACACTTTGAATTTCTTCGTATGCCGTTTGGTCTAAAGATGGCACCAGCCACATTCCAAAGAGCAATGGACAGCATCCTACGTGGTCTCCAAGGGATTCACTGTCTCGTGTATCTCGATGATATTATCATATTTTCAACCAGTCTCCAGGAACACTTAGGTAAATTGCGCAAAATCTTCGAACGGCTAAAAGAAACTAACCTTAAAGTGCAGATTGACAAATCAGAGTTCCTTCGTAAGGAAGTCCTATACTTAGGACATTCTATAACTAAAGATGGACTAAAGCCCAATAATGATAAAATCGATGCAGTTCTGAGGTATCCTCTTCCAAAAACTCAAACAGAAATCAAGAGCTTCTTAGGATTGGAAGTGTTATATAGAAAATTTATAAAAGACTTTGCGAAATTGACAAGACCTATGACCGTTTGCCTAAAGAAAAACCATAAGGTAACAATCACCCAGGAGTTTGTAGAGGCGTTTGAAAAATGTAAGGAATTGCTTACACATGCACCTCTACTACAGTTTCCCGATTTCGAAAAACCTTTTATATTAACCACCGACGCATCTGATTATGCTATAGGCGCAGTACTATCACAGGGAAATGTAGGTAGTGATCGACCTGTTGCGTTCGCTTCTCGAACACTTAACGACGCTGAAACGAGATATAGTGTCATCGAAAAGGAGGCTTTGGCCATTGTTTGGGCCGTGAAACACTTTCGCCCATACCTTTATGGCAAGAAATTCACGATATACACTGACCATCGACCGTTATCTTGGTTAAATTCGTTTGAAGAATCCAACAGCAAAATAACTCGCTGGCGTTTAAGACTAGCCGAATACGACTATGACGTAATATATAAAAACGGTCGCCAAAACACAAACGCTGATGCCTTATCCCGAATGAAAATCAACGCCTTAGGTAGCCGTGATGAAAATTCATCTATACAGGTTAATGTTGATGAGAGAGAGTTAGAATTACAGAGGCACTGTGAACAAATAACGAAGAAAATAACAAAATTAGGCAAAAAGAAAAAACAACAAAAATCTTTAGGTAGCCCTATACCAATTTCGTCAGATTCCGAAAAAACAATTACGATCTCTTCAGACTCGGAGAAAACACTATCGATTCCAGAAAATAATCCAAACAGAGCTCGATCACCGTTTTCAGTTTTGGCACCGTCTAGCGGTACAATTACTGCATCAGAAACGGATACAATTCAAACAGAAACCATACATTCAGCACGTGATGTTGACTCCTTAGGTATTCCGATTCTCAAAGAGGCAATAGATACAAAACCTAACCAAATTTTGGTACACACATGGTTCCGAAACGAAATCGCAGTTAAAGATATTTCAAATAAAAAGCAAAAGATCCTAGAGTTACACTTGCCATTAAATCGACCAGATTTAATAACTGACTTTCTCAGAAGATATATAAGAAACAAGGTCAAATATTTCATATATTTTGAAGATGTGCGACACAGGGTCGAATTCACAGACGTAGTTATTAAACTTTTTAAGGCCGGCTCAGTCAACATTCTAGAGTGTACAGAAAGGGTAGTTTACGTAGAAAACGAAGAAGAACAAAGAGAAATAATCCTAAAATATCACATAGGCAAAAGCTGCCATCGCGGCATAAAAGAGACCGTATCACACCTAAAACGGACTTACTTTTGGCATAACATGGACATAACAGTAGCGGCAGTTATTAATACATGCGAAGCATGTCAAAAAATGAAATATAACCGGAAACCTTTAAAACCCACAATTCAGTTAACACAAACTCAGAATAAGCCTTTTCAGGAGCTATTCATGGATTTATTTAAAATTGAAGGAAAGATCTTTCTCACCATAATAGACGCATTCAGTAAATTGGGCCAGGCGTTTGAAATCTCAAATCAATCAGCACCCGAAATAGTCAGGGCGCTTATCAGATATTTCTCCTATTATGGGACCCCTAGCAAAATAAGTTCAGACTCAGGATCTGAATTTAATAATCGACTAATACAAGAACTTTTGGACTTCTATAAAATCCAATTACATTTAGGAACCCCAAACAACCCCAATTCAATGGGACATATTGAAAGATTCCATTCAACATTACTAGAAATCTATAGATTAGCCAAATATGAACAGAAACTGACTGATGCTTCATCCACTATGACTTATGCTGTAATGGCTTATAACCACACTATCCACTCCGTAACGGGACTCACACCTTTTGAAGTAGTATTTGGCCACACGGAGTCTAAAAGTACTTTCAACATAAATTCGGACAAAGAATACATGCAAGCATTAATGCGAGATCACCTAAAGAGAACTAAATTCCTTTACAAAAACCTGACGGACAAAGCTATACAAATTAAACAAAGATCCATAAATAAACGGGGAGGTGAAAATGAATTTAAAATAGATACAGGCGACGTGGTTTTCTTCAAAGGAACCAATGTCAGACGAAGTAAAGACAAACCTAGGTATGATAAAGCTGTAGTGACCGGAAAAATAGAAAGAAATATTGTTACTTTAGACAAAAATAATCGCGAATTGAAGGCCCCAGTAAGGATATCAAACGTCCTCCACAGAAACATCCAGATCGCCGTGCTGGTCCTGATGGCGGCCAGCCTACTGCAGGCCCTTCAAATGCAGTCACTTAAAGAAGTACCTGGAGTCCTACCACTTAAAGAAGGGAATGCCGTAATAACTCAGGAAAATTGGACAATAATTAAAATATTAGATATAAACAGTATTTCTGAAGACATAAGATTAAATATCGATAAATTTGATGAATTAAACAGGCTTATTAATGTTAATTTTAACGAAACATATAATGACTCAATATTTCTAAACTTTAAAACCCAAACAGAGTATTTTAAAAATGTAACTTTAAATAAATATAAACAACTATTTCCTAATAACAGAGTAAAGCGTGGTCTCATAAACCCTCAAGGAAGCATGATTAAGATGATTAGTGGTAATTTGGATAATGATGATGCAAAACGTTATGACCAAATTATCAAAAACATAAAGATGAAACAAAATATACTAAATAAAAAGATAACTCTTACCGAATTCATTGAAAATTTTAGTAATTTGACAATATCAATTCACAATAATATAAATCAGTTAAACGAGCAATTTCAGAAAGTAGTAGACGATCTTGATTCATTCAAAAAGCAAGAAAAAATGAATTTTATAAGCAACATGATAATTAATACATATTCATTCATTTTACATAACTTTCAAAGCATTACCAGCAAATTAAACGAAATAGAGACAGCCATAGCTTTCAGCAAAGTGAAAACACTTCACCAATCAATTATTGACTCGGAAAACCTGTTAGGTATACTAAAGAATATTGAAAAATCTGAGAGGTTAGCTTTTCCAGCGAGTCTAGAGAATATTGTTAAAATTGAGCAAATTATAAGTATAAAGGCATATTATAAAGAAAATCAGTTAGTGTTTATGTTAGCAATACCACTCATTGGCAAAGAGACCTATACATATTATAAACTATATCCCATTCCTGTTTTCCGTAACCAGAGTACATATATTATCCTACCCAAATATCCTTACCTGATAGTGAATGGACTGGTCTCCAAGCCACTCGCCGAACCTTGCAAATTGAAAGCAGCCTCCAGTTTCATTTGTTTTGAAGATTTAAATGCTGAATTTATAGAAGATAATTGTATTTCCGACTTGATGAAGTATATACCAAACCCTAGCTCATGTGCTTTAGTTCCGGTTACGTTGGAGAAAATTCTTGTACAACATATCCAGCCAAATCGATGGATTGTGTTTGCCAAATGGAACACACCACTCCAGAAAATCTGTCAGAATGAAGTTTCTCAGCAGCACATCAAAGGAAGCTACATCGTCACTCTGGAAGACACGTGTGAAGTAAAGATTGACAAGTTCGCAATGAAACTACGCCCACATCAGATGGAATTCCTGAAATATTCTAAATTGCCCATAGTGACCCTGCCGAATATCAACAGTCTCAAGATTGAACACAGGAAACCGATAAAAATGGAAGATATGAATGTGAAAAGTATGCAGATCATAGTTAAATCAATCCAAAGTGCCAGTGAAAATGTAAATGAAAACGAAATCAGTGAAATTAGAATCCGTAGTGTTAGCGTCTGGACAATCTTATTATACTTAATTATAGGAACATTAATCGTTGTAATTTTATATGTTAAACTTAAGAAAATGGGTTATATTTGTAATGTTCGAAATTCTCAGAATCCTTCTGATAATTTTGAATCTCAGGAAGGAGAAGTCATGCGACGCGACTCCCACGCATTACAAGAAGTCCCTGCTTGCATTATGACCATTCGCACGTAGTCAGCAGAGATAAGACTTATTTCTTAGTAGAGATATCTGCATCCGTCGAATGATCATACTGAATAGATTTTATTTAATATTAAGTCAGTCTTAAGCGAACCGTCGAATAAACGACATCTTTTATAATTCAAATTTGTCTTTTTAAAAACATCTCCGGTAGCCGTCGATACTTGAGTAGGTAGGTGAAATAATAAGCACTGTACTCACATTTTCCAATACGGGGTATTATAATCACTACACAATATATCAACGTGTACACATTAAAACTTATTTTATAAACAGACATAGTCTTGTTGAATTTAACTTTAAAATAATACTGAGCGTCCAGCCTGGCTGCTTTCAGACTTATATATCCAAAAGGTAGACCATAAAATGTCTCCCGCCATTACATTATGCGATGCTAGCGCCATCGCTCGATAACTACAGTCTATAGCCAATAGAATGTGTATTTATTAAGTTTAAATAATATTTAAAAGGTCTTCTGACTTAATTATATCCTAATTAAATAGAACTATAATTATCAATATAGTTATCAGTCTATAGTTACAAGTATTGTTATTAACAGTATTACATTAGGCGATGCTAGCGCCATCGCTCGACAACTACAGTCTATAGCCAATAGAGTGTCTATTTATTAAGTTTAAATAATATTTAAAAGGTTTTCTGACATAACTATATTCTAATTTATAACTATAATAATTAACAATACTTAACGCCTACAATATTTATATTAGTGTATAAATATTGTGTTAATAATTTAAGAATTAACTATGTAACATAAACATCAATAACTATTTATAAGTATTGTTTACAATATGGAGATATATGCGTAAATTTAATAAAACATGTATATTTAACTATGATGAAATTAATACATGAATTCCACAATTTTTAAGTAAATATACTCCGGATTTTGTGACTAATCACAACATTGAGCATTGTAACAGCAATATAACTATAAGGCCCTCAAATGTTAACTATCTTCATTCTCCTTTCTCAATCAACGAACTGGTATCTGCTATTTCAACGAGAAAAGATTCTGTTTTTGGTCTAGACGGAATACCATATTGTCTTTTAAAAAACATTAATAGTAATGGTTTAGAAACATTTTTAAGGATACTGAATCTGCTCTGGCAATTTAACAAAATACCAAAGGAATGGAAATCGGATTGCTTAGTGTCAATTCTGAAACCTCACAAACCTAAGTTGTCTCCTGACTCCTATCGTCCCATAGCACTTACTTCATGTGTAGGGAAAATATTTGAACAATTTTTGAAACAACGATTAGAGTTCTATATTGAACTAAATGGTATTTTTCCTTCTAATTAGTACGGTTTTCGCAGAAACCGTTCGGCTAGGGAGTCTATATATCAGTTGAATCTCGACATTCATAACGCCTTTAGTGCTAAGCATCATATGATTGCAGTTTTCTTTGATATTACAGGTGCATTTAACAATTTGAATATTGATATTATTTGTGATGATTTACTTTTGGAAGGAATCCTAAGCAAAATGACAAGTTGGATTAGAAACTTCCTCTTCAATAGAAATGTCTTTGTCAAATTTAATAGACATTTGTATGGTCCTAGACTGTCATCTAAAGGGGTGTGCCAAGGAGGTATTTTATCACATCTACTTTTCATTCTCTATATAAGACGTTTAAATTTGATATTAGGCTCAAAAGTTTAATATTTATAATTCGCCGATGATTTAGTTGTATATGCATCTGGTAGAAATATACCGCAAGTAGCTAGCGTTATTAATAATGACCTAATACAACTTCATGTGTATTTTTCATATCTAGATCTTGACGTTAATCCGTCAAAATCGAAAGTTGTACTAGTCGGAAAACGACACACTGGTGTAATGCCTAATATATATTATAATAACGTTCCATTGGATATTGCCCTAGTAACAAAATCTTTGGGAGTAATATTCTTATACATTTATATAATATTCTTATATATTTCACAATTTATCGTGGAGTAACTATATAAAACACATAACCAATAGAGCTGACAAAGTTTTTAACGTTCTAAAATCCTTATGATATTGGGGAGCAGATCCAAAAGTTCTATTAACCTTATATACATTTTTAGTTCGTAGTCACTTTGAATATGGGTTTTTCTGCTTTGCTGCAAATGAAAAACTTGTAAATATTTTAAATACTTTTCAAAACAAATGTCTGCGTTTGATCACAGGAGAATTCATAAGTACGCCCATAAATTCAATGCAAATTGAGTGTGGTCTTCCTCCTGTTAAGATTAGATTCGATTTTCTAAGGGAAAAGTTTCTTTTTAAGCTTTACAAAACTTCTAATAATAGTCTTTTAATAAACTTATTGAATCCTCAAGCAGTGTCAGCGATGAAACCTTTTTACATGCACCAATGGTTACAACACTTTATGAGTTATCTCCAAAGCTTAGATTTCAATCTAAGTACTGTCCTCCATGTTATAAAGGATCTCATCAGCAAATTTCCACCGATTAATGTAGTTATTGATAAATCGATATCAAATAAAGAAGAAGCACATGCTTTGTTTTCGCAGTGGACAGACCAAAAGTTTGTTCACACCGATGGATCCAAAAATGATATCGCTGTTTCCTTTGCAGTATATGACTCGTCGTTGAATATAGGTGTTGGCCATACAATTGGCCATGCAAACATGCGTACATTTTTACCGAAGAAGCTGCTGCAATTTATAGTGCTTTAAAACATATCCAAATCCAAAATCAAGGTCATTGTAATTGGGTGATAGTGATAGCATGAGTGTCCTAAACAATCTAATGAATAATAAACTACATGCCAACTATCTTATTTATTTTATAAAGGAGTTATGGATGGAATTACTAAACTGCAATATTAATGTGAGCTTTGCGTGGGTACCCTCGCACAAAGGAATAAAAGGAAATGAAAATGCAGACTATTTGGCTAAAACTATTGTTAAGTTCTCAGATGTTATCCCTGAACAAAATAATACTGATGTTAATATTTTATTACCATTCACCGATGTTGTCCCTCTGTTAAAAGAAAGAATGTGTCAAACATGGAGAAGACGTTCGTATGAACAAACTGAAGTATTAAACAAAGGTTCTTGGTACGCCGCTTTGAATGTTCCAATTAATTCCAAACCATGGTTTTGTAGAGACACAGTTGCATGTACATTGCATTTTGCCGATTTAGCACTATGCAATATACGACGCAAGTTCCCTACACCAGTCGTCACCATGCTAGCACGCTCGTTATACGTTATATTTGTAATTAGACATAAACTAATAATATCGTTTAAAAACTAAAAAAGAACCACTTCAATGCCGCGCTATTCAATTTCAGTACCGATTTTGAGATGTTTATCTCAATATCTTATCAGACCTCGATAAAATTACCATGGTACCACACTGGGGATATATCCTTTCGAACAAAAAAAGAATAATCAAAATCGGTTGATAAACGACGAAGTTATCCGCGAACAAACAAAAAAATATATATATATATATAAGGTCGAATTGAGAAACATCCTCCTTTTTTTGAAGTCGGTTAAAAAGACAATATACCGAGTGATTATTTTTATACGTGACTTTTATTAATATCAATTTAGTATATTTCTAAACTGGTGACCCCGCAGTTTCGGGTGGCGGCTCACCTCGTGTTTACAGACTTAGTGCTATTTGTGATCTTTAAACTCGGTTATAGTTTATTGTGAACTATTTGTGCGTCATGTTACCGACACCGATTAGCGGACCGGCACTGTCGCCGCTCCCAGCGCCAGCAGGCTCGGCTACCGACTCCGCTCGGGTGAAAGACGAGACCACAGACATACAAGCAATCACCTTAACGACCAGAGTTGCTGATTTCTGGGTAGATCAGCCCAGATTATGGTTTTACCAAACCGAAGCCATTATATCGTCACAAAAATTATCTGACGAAGTGAAATACAACCTTGTCATCACCAAGCTGTCAAATGAGGCCATACAACAGGTCACGGACATATTGATGAAACCTCCTGTCATGATTTCTTATTTTTATAAGTTAAATTTACTTATATTGATGTATTTTAATAATGAATTGTGCTCATTTGACTTATGTTTTGTGAAACTGCCATTGGAAACGTTTTGACTCACACTGTCAGTGTCAATCGATGGTGCCAACCTGCCAACTTCAAAACTACCGCGAATGAGAATTGTCTGTGGCCTATAAGCATGGATGCCAACCTTAAAAAGAAAACAAGAAAGTTAACGCCGTAGAGTGTTGGCAGTCGGGTTTCAGTTCGGTCTTGGCGTTTAAACTAGTAGGTCGTGGTTATAAAAGTACCTCTAAATTCTCGACATTTATTGTATAGTTTGTGATGTACCGACATTGGTCGGATGTATATTATACGAAGTTTGCGCCCATTACACGATGTTTCAATTGGAAGAAGGTGTTTTACTGACAATTCAGAAGCGGGATAACCCAAAGGGTATGTTGATTGCTTTTAATAGATTGTTTTTTTTTCTCCTATATTTGGTATGCTTGATATGCGTCCACTAAAGTAATTTATCAGAAGTAACTGACATTTATTTGAAAATTGAACTGGATCACGTGCAATTTACATGATTGTGTTGGATTTGTGCAGCGTGTCTGGTCAGGGCAACCCTCTGGTGATGTGCTGCTTAAATCAAGATCATTCGTGTGCGGTGGTGTGCGTGGGTTCTTGGCCAAGGCTACCCTATGGTAGAACCTAGCGCATGCTTTCGTACGCTTTTGAGTTGGGCGTGTTTGTGTTTGGTCGGGGCCACCCTCCGATAGCATATAACACGTTTGACATTTTATTTTTAATTTTTATGTTGTGGTTGCGCGTGCTATAAGAAAGTATTAAACCATTGAAAGTCATTGAACTTTTTAAGTTTTGATTTTAATATTTACAAACGTTTCAAACAGAAAGTCTAACAAGCATTCAGAATATAAAGTTACAAGTGTGTTAAAATAATATATTGTTTTTCTAATGGATGGGTCGACTGGTTGTCAGATTATTGGATACATTAGAGGGCATGCCAGTTGACTCAACGGTTAATTGGGCGAGCACCTGAGTGTTTCGCTAGACGTTGGTTGGACACGTCGGATTGTTAATTAGGGGGCGTTCTAATTATACTCAACAGTTAATTGAGCGGGCACGGGAGTGTCCCATTGGATGTTGGTTGAGTCGATTAGACACGTCGGATGGTTAATTAGGGGGCGTTCTAATTGTACTCATCGGTTAATTGAGCGGGCACGGGAGTGTCCCGTTAGATGTTGGTTGAGTCGATTAGACACGTCGGATGGTTAATTAGGGGGCGTTCTAATTGTACTCATCGGTTAATTGAGCGGGCACGTGAGTGTCCCGTTGGATGTTGGTTGAGTCGATTAGACACGTCGGATGGTTAATTGAGCGGGCACGGGAGTGTCACGTTGGATGTTAATTGAGCGGGCACGGGAGTGTCACGTTGGATGTTAATTGAGCGGGCACGTGAGTGTCACGTTGGATGTTGGTTAAGTTAATTAGACACGTCGAATTGTTAATTAGGGGGCGTTCTAATTGTACTCATCGGTTAATTGAGCTGGCACGTGAGTGTCACATTGTACGTTGGTTGAGTCGATTTGACACGTCGGATTATCAGTTAAAGGACTAGCTGTACTTATTGGTAAATTGAGCGAGATAATAATGGTGATGATGGTGATGATGATGGTGATGATGATGGTGATGATGATGATGGTGATGATGGTGATTATGACGGTGATGATGACGGCGATGATGACGGCGATGATGGTGATGATGATTATGGTACTGATGGTGATAATGGTGATGATGGCGGTGATGATGATGGTGATGATGATGATGATGGTGATGCTGATGGTGATGATGATGGTGATGATGATGGTGATGATGATGATGGTGATGATGACGGTGATGATGACGGCGATGATGACGGCGATGATGGTGATGATGGTGGTGATGATGATGGTGATGATGGTGGCAATAATGATAACGGTGATGGTGTTGATGGAAGTGATGATGATGGTGGAGATGATGATGTTTATAAAAATATAACAGCTTACTAAAGTAAATATGAATTGAAAAATGGGTTAAATAGAAATAGGAGAGTTTTATTTATTTTATTTTAAATACTGGATTCAATATGCTAGATAATTTTGGAAAATTTAAATGCTTAATGAATCTAAATTGAATATTGTCGGTGTTTTGTTTGTGAATGGATTATGCCGTTGGCAATGTGTGTATTTCAGTGTGTTGCCAATGATGTCTACTGATGATGATGGAACCCTGCCTGACTCGCCACTCGACGGCGACCATGTAATAACCAGAAGAGAAGGTCACCTTCTACTACTAATACCAGCGAAGAAGTTGCTACATCGCGTAAGACCTGTAGGGTGTCAAGGAATCGTTAACATGCTATCTTCGGCAAACAGAGTCATTGGATATTGATCGGATTGCTCTAGAAAAATCATTAATGTAGATGATAAATAGAAGTGGGCTAAGTACGCTAGCTACTCCATACTTCACCTTGCGTTGAATTGATGTGTATATTTAATTAATTATATTTAGATGATAACTTACAACTTATTGTAAGCTGGCTGCGTGTATTGTACACGGGTACAACACTGTAAAAATGACGTGTAAATTTGACGATTTAGGAATAAAAGAATATGAAATATGAATAATTATGCCAAGTGCATTTGACGCCATGGACGTCCAGCTTGTAACTAAGTAACTTTTTAACTAAGTAGTATGGTCATGGTTACAGTAGATCGCATAAACTGCATTATGGTTGTCAACATCGAAACTTATATTCTTGCTGCTTTAAAGTTAATTATTGTGATAATGTGTAAATCTATATCCCTTTTTCGTCACAGAAAATATCATATTACTCGAAGGAGTCGTTTAATTGTAGAAGATATATATATATATGCATATCTATATTACATACTTTTCAAATAGTTTGGATATTATTGGCATTATTACTATGGATCGGTAGTTATGAACTAAAAATCAGCTTTCTTTGGATATCTGTAAAAAAATATTTTAATTTTTTTCTATTTTATTGTCTGGATATATACCTGATTTATCGAAAAGGTTACCTTTTCGTCGCATTCGTTTAAAGCATCAATATGACTCAAATCATAGCATAGGATAGCATCATGTGTATGAACACATTTGCTGTGATCGACAATGATGACACGTTTTATTATTTTATAAGAAATCGCATTATAATGAAATAAATGGAAATGAATTTATTTCACATGAAATAGAGTTTAAAAGGTTTTCGAAGAAATCATATAAGACCATCTATTTCGCCATGTCATGACATGTGAAAGAACATAAAATTAACATTAATGAAATACAATGTCAAATATAGCCGACACAATTGGTATTTTTCAGTGACCTTCAGTTTTAAAATATATTGTATGATATATGAGGTGAGGTATATAAGGGCACATGAACATACAATTTGTATTGCTCCTTATGTTGTTATTTTGTTTCCTAATTGTGGTAGATATTAGTATGACTTTATTTACAATATAATCATTTAAGATGTAGGATATTTCTTCAGTATGAATTACTCATACGTAACTTTAAAGTTAAAATAATTGCGAATTAAGATAACATTTTGTTTGATATATTTACGTATTCACCACGACGTTTTCGATGTATTATTCGATATTTTTATTTTTGTGACATGCGTATAAAATGTTTAATAGGAGTTTAGAGTATTATTTTTATTTTCTATTTGTCATTGTAGATTTGAGTGTAGATGTGCTGTAAAAAGTATCTGCTTTTTACTACTGATTTTCAATCTCCACACCGTATCAGCTGTGCAGTGTGTTCATAGAGTGCTAGTTTCAACAGTTCAGTTTTACAGTAATTTAAAAAAAAAAAACAATGCACGGAGTTATAAGACCAACTTTGGTTCCTATTTTATATAGTCTGTTGTTTAAAAGCTAATGCTTTGAAAATTGAAAAATGCTAATAAAATGTCTATAATCCATTAAAAAACAAATCATTAAAGTATAAAGCGATGTTAATTTTGTACGTCTATATGGAAATCATTATTACTATAATTATAATTTCATTACACAGGAAAACAGAAACATTTGTTCTAATTAAGAAAAGATCAATTAAGCTACAAATATTTTTCATGAGGATTACTACTCCATTGTGGTTTTTTTTTGTTCTCTTTATATTCCTATTTGGATTATTTCCTTGTGATTGATTTTAGCTCAAGCTCAGGAATTGTGATATTCTACTCTTCAATTGTAAGTCTTGAGTATTCAACAGTTTTTTTTTTTTTTTTTTATACGTTATAGGCTAGCGTTTGACCACTATCTCACCTGTTGGTAAGTGATGATGCGGTCGAAGATGGTAAGCACGCTAGGCCTAGAATGGGAACTGGCTCTCAAGGATAGCTGCCGGAACACATTGTTAGACATAATAGGTAAACTATTAGTATGTATAATATTTATAAGTGTACTATGTATTACATGGATATACCAAAGTGATCACTTGATATTCTGAAGTTCTTTTCGCGGATTAATGCAGTAATCATTCTCCGTAATTTCGCTAACTTCTTATCCATATCTGTAACAAGCTGCTTGTTGCTACTGACATTAATCTAAAGGTGGAATAGAATAGAATGATTATTTATTGCACATCAAATAAAATATACAGACAATAATTCATAACAAGATAATGTTCATACTATGGGCGGTCTTATCGCTTGGAGTGATCTTTATTAGACAAGCTTTGGGTGGACAGGATTTCGAATATTCATGTTGCAAGGGAAAGGGGTGTACAGCTATAAAATTATATAACAATAATTATAATACATAAAATACATACACTAAATGTACATTACACACACATTTTATACATACACACATATATATAGCCATATACATTATTATACACACATACATAAGATACTACTGGATGAATACGACAAGTTAGTAACATATTATCTGTCTTTTTATGATACGGTACATTATTTTCTGCCACCGTTACTATCTTTATTTGATATTTCGAGCTCTAAACACAAATTTCTTTGTTGGTAATGTCAAGTGATATTTCCTTCTTTAGACATGTAGTGGATACTTGGGTTATTTCTAATGACTTGAAATAATTATGAAATATTTGTTTTTGGGTTCATTTCATAGTAATTTTCCATCTATGTCAACGCTGTCTTATTATACGTTGAATGTTTTTTTGGAGTCTATATTATCAATAATTTTTTTAGTTCGGGCAACAGCCCGAAAATACACATCAATGTTTTACTGAAGATTTACTACTTTTGAGATGTAGTTAATGACTTCGATTTAATGAAACTTTAAATATCTTTTTATATAGTTCGTTTCAAAGAGGTTATTCTTCATTCTTGCCTTTTAAAGTTTCGTCTTCAAGAGGTAATACTATAATTTCATTCTAATGTCTAAATATAAAGTCCTGGAATTATTTCGGGAGTTCCAAATTAATTTTCAAAATAATCAGGTAAACTACAAGTGGTGCTATCTTGGTTATCTGCTGACATTTTACTAACATTGATGTTGCTATTCAAAGTTACTGCGCTGGCGACAAAAAAGAAAACGATAAATGACGGTGTTCGAATCAGGGTCACGCAGATTGCAAATCAAAAACGCTAACCTTTCTGCCAGCGATTCTTAGAGGCGACTGACGAAATTAACGTTTCGTATTAAAGTGTATTTATTTTATTTTGGCTGGAGTCGAAGGTATTTCAAACAAAAGTGGATTAAAAATATTTTATTGTTTAGGTGCTTGATACCTTTGTAACGTTACAATTTATAATTGATATTTTAGTGATTTATATACTTTTGGTGATTAATTATGAACTCACTGCTTATGTTTTTGTTTATCAGCAGTTATGCTCTTGTTATTTATTGATCTTGTCAAATCTATGGGCTTAGACGTATTCCTTATTGTTCTGAATATATTACGTTGTTCCGTGCCTTTTTCAGCATTTATTAAAAGCCGTAGTCATGTTTTATTTTCATAAATAATCTTTCGAACGACTTTTCATACTTTACTAAGTTTTTGATAATTTTGTTAGATTAAAATAACTTGATTAAATAATACTTTTAAACTTATTAGTAACTGCGGTTACTGCATTCAATAGAATCCGACCTTGGATATATATTAAATCCGTTGATGTACAAAGCTATGATGATGGCATCTTTACTGGTGGTATGAAATAAGGTCTGATGTCATGATTTCAGCTACTGAGGTTACAAAACCAGGGTTTTATGTTATATATTTATTCACACATTATATTTTGTGTCATGATTTAATTAAAGCATAGTTAAATAATTTGTGTAAAGCGAATTTGTCTAATTAATTAGTTTTGTTCATACATATAAGTAATTATTTTTCAATTCGTGTGAAATATTAGTAAACATAGTAAATTTATATTAAGTTAAATAAACATTAATTTGGAATTAATATTCGTGGAAAAGTTTATTTGATAAATATTGTAGGAATTTATGTTATCAGAAATAATGTAATATGATATTATAGCGATGAAATATTAGAATCATAGTTTTATATTCTTGATATTTCTATTATTATTAAAATATGATTGAGTTATTTTTATGTGTATGCCGGGAGGCATCACGTTGTCGGATGGCCGAGTGTCATGATTTCTTATTTTTATAAGTTAAATTTACTTATATTGATGTATTTTAATAATGAATTGTGCTCATTTGACTTATGTTTTGTGAAACTGCCATTGGAAACGTTTTGACTCACACTGTCAGTGTCAATCGATGGTGCCAACCTGCCAACTTCAAAACTACCGCGAATGAGAATTGTGTGGCCTATAAGCATGGATGCCAACCTTAAAAAGAAAACAAGAAAGTTAACGCGGTAGAGTGTTGGCAGTCGGGTTTCAGTTCGGTCTTGGCGTTTAAACTAGTAGGTCGTGGTTATAAAAGTACCTCTAAATTCTCGACATTTATTGTATAGTTTGTGATGTACCGACATTGGTCGGATGTATATTATACGAAGTTTGCGCCCATTACACGATGTTTCAATTGGAAGAAGGTGTTTTACTGACACTCCAGACACACGGAAGTATGACACGTTAAAGGAGCGATTACTCACAATTTATGAGGAATCCAAAACGCGGCAAATTCAAAAATTAATCGGCGATATGGAGCTTGGAGACCAGCAGCCATCTCAACTTTTAAGGGGGATGGTGGATCTCGCCCGTTCCAAAATACCAGATGACACCTTGACAATACTATGGCAAGGCCATTTGCCACCCGCTGTACGTGGTATTATAGCTGTCGCCGATTCTAGCGATATCACCACGTTATCCAGACTAGCCGACAAGGTTATGGAAAACGCCGGTACAGTCCACACGGTATTGGAGGTGAAGACAACAGCAGCCGCACCAGGTACTTCCAACCACTCCAGCCAGCATGACGCCATCATCAGTGCTATTAGGAGGCTAGACAAGCGCATCGATGACCTACAGCGTAGTTCTCGACGGGACGTGCCCCAAGCTAGGCAGCGTAGCCAAAGTAGGGGAAGGTCCTCCAGCGCGCCGCGTAGGACTTCGCGAGACCCTGACTGGCAATGCTTCTACCATTTCCGTTATAAGGAGAAGGCGCATAAATGCGTCCCGCCTTGCAGCTGGAAGCGTGAGGAAAACTAGTGGATGTACAGGCAGTGACGGGTACCTGTACGACAAACGTGAGTAGTAACCGTCTTTGTATCACTGATCGTACTACAGGCCTACATTTTTTAGTCGACACCGGTGCTAATATATCCGTACTCCCTGTGCGTAACTTTAAACATCCTAGTGATAATAGTGCTAGTAACTATAAACTGTTTGCAGCTAATGGAACTGAAATACGTACTTTCGGCGTTAAATCATTAGTTTTAGATTTGAAAATGCGAAGACCTTTCCGTTGGACATTTGACCTACCTTGAGCACTATGGATGTGACACATCCATATTATAAACTTTTGTCTAAATACCCGGAAATAACCAAACCTGTTTCTTTTAGGGAGACCCCTAAGCATTCAGTGTTACTATATTGAGACGAATGCAGAGTGTGATTTTTTAATTCGATTTTTGTTTAGTCCCAGTGTATCAAGTTTTAAGTCTAAATAACTGAGGTTTTAACCGACTATTAGAACTAGTTATACCCAATGTATGTAATGTTCTTCTTATAAAGTTGCGATAGTGTTATTGTAATTAAAATCAGTAGGTAAAATCGCCGAGACACTGCTGTTGAACGTTTAGCGATCACATTCCGCTGCTATCAGCATTGCGCTCGCTCCGCGACGTACTTTGTGCACTTTATTAAACTGTTTACCGACTACATAATAAGGAGGTTTATATCCTTGATTATTTTATGTGATTAAGTATGGTGATTTTTGTAATATTTTTTCTTTTTATGTTAAAAGGGGGAGGTTGATGTAGCGACACAGTTGCATGTACATTGCATTTTGCCGATTTAGCACTATGCAATATACGACGCAAGTTCCCTACACCAGTCGTCACCATGCTAGCACGCTCGTAATACGTTATATTTGTAATTAGACATAAACTAAAAAGACAATATACCGAGTGATTATTTTTATATGTGATTTTTATTAATATTAATTTAGTATATTGCCAAAGTTTTGTAGTAGCCTTGTGTAGTTCATGTACTAAGTACTAATATGAATGAATTCTTGACACTGAACTAGAATGAACTATTCCGTTAAGTCTACTAGTACATAGTACATTTAGTACTTCGTTCGCGATTATTGTCTGTGATTCAATTGCTCATGCTCACGGAATGAAAAGGACGATGAACGAATGGGTTAGCGTAACTGGTGAACGAACGAGTGAGATGCACTCTATGCTATTTTCAACAGCTATTTTGAACATTATGGCAACAGTCACTATGACTATTTTTAATTGAGTATTTATGACCTACTGTACTAATAGTACTAGAAGTCCGAACTAGTACAGCTGAAAGAATGTACTAGTTCGGAGCGATCTTTTTAATGACCGAGCAGAAACAAGCCTATTTTGTAGGAATAGTTCAATTTCTAACAGAAAGTTTTATTCAACGCTTTGTCGTATGCGATTTGGTCATTGTAGATTAAATTATCATCTATTTCGTATCAAACTGGCTGATTCTGCCTTTTGTCAATTTAGCCAAACTCGAGAGATAGAGTCGATGCAACATGTCTTCTTTGAATGTCCATCATTTGGCATTCAGAGCTTTGTGCTAATGGATGGGCTTTTAGAACTTTATAAGAATCCAGAATTGGTCCCGCGCTGTATCAAAGATCTGCTTATGAATGCTTCAACGTACCCTCTCTTGTATAAATTTGTAATTAGTACTGTAAATGATTTATAAAATTTAAAAAAAAAAACGAAATTAATGTACATAACAATAAAATAAATTTAATATATAAATAGAAAATATAATCCGCGTAAGCCTATCGTCCCATTAGTTCCCCCTCATCGTAGGACTAAACTCGGTTGTAATTCTCCGGTAGCTCGATTAAGTAAATCACTTAATAAGTATAATGACACTATTGATATTTACTCAATATAAGGATATTGAGTTAATATCAACTGCTTAATATCAATTGCTTAGTTGCTTAGTTTTTAAGGAAAAACTAAGTAAGCAATTGTTGGATGGAATATCAAATGAATAAGTAATAATAGTTATATAAAATATCATTTTTATTTTTATTTTATATGACTTGCTAATTTCTTAAAAAGGATTAAAGACATACATTTTTAAGTATGTTTATTAAATTTTTAAAAATATTAAAATATATAAAATTAATCATATTTGCGTAAAAAATAAATAACACTAAAATCTGATTGTTAACATAATAAAACAAACATTATTTCTCCCTTGCTTAAATTTTTCTGATTTTGCACAGCAACAAATTCCCAACATCTTAAGTTGGCAATTTCGTTCATTTTTGCGCTGATTGTTAAGGACTTATGTCTAGTGAACTTTACAGTAAAAGAACTATTTGCTTTGTATAAACATATACCTGAGTAATTCGTGTCAAATATGACTATTATCACTTAAAATTTACTATTTATATTTGTCCTACCTACATTTCTAAAAACAAGAGAGAAACTGCTCAATTACTTACTCACTTAATTTAAGTACCTAAATGAATTAATGCTGTACAATACGTAACGAAATTTAGCCTTGTTGTTAGCGACAATTGCTTTTGAAATGAAATGAAATGAAATATCTTTATTGCCAGAATGTAGTACAATTAGTTATTACGTAATCTCATACATTCTACCACAACAGTGGTGTGCAACAGAAAACTCGTTTATTGTGTTTCTGTTCAATTTTGGAAATGTGGAGTTTACCTTTAATTGATTGTGCAATTAGCTAAGAAATATGTGTTATATGTTGTTTAGTATAAGTATTGTTGTAACAATCATTGGTAGACCTATTTAAATAAATATTTAATAAAAACATAATTAACCAAGGACTTGGCGGTATGGCCGTAAGGCTGTAGCCTGTCCCCAGGGGCGAAAAAAAAACTCGCACGCTCTACACAGTCACACGCACGCGCAAACACACATATGCACATACATACATGTGCAGTCGACGTAAGTAATGTAACTGCAGTGCTAATTAATTTTGTAAATAATATCTGATAAACTTCTATTTATTTAGTAATGGTTTTGTAAAAATTATTTTTGAATTGATTACCTACAGTACAGGCAGTGTTCTAGTGAAGGCTTTCTATTAAAGATACGCTATTAAGCCCATAAATAAATAAACAGTTTTAGAGATCTTGCATGTTTTTCTGTATATTTGAACGCACTAATATCAGCAACGGCTAAGCTAATTTTTATGCAAATAATTTTATTGAACCGCAACTGACCTAAGTAAAAGCATAGGCTGCAGTGATTCTGTAACTATTAATACATATATACGCCTGAAACACGGGTCCTTGGATACAAAAATGAGAGCTAAAATAACCAGGTACGTTATATTCAGTCCTCATCAGAACTTATCTATCGACTGCTGGACAAAGGGCCGCTTTTTTATCACGCCACGAAACGTTACGGAACAGCCAGCTATCTTACTTCTAATTCAGTATCAAGATAAAATTATGAGTCTGGAGTCCCAGGGCGTTTCAGTGCGCCTGTGCGGCGTGTTCGGAGCGCCACTGTCAACAGCAATGATACAGATTTTTTGTTTACCTTTATGATAGTTTGGACTTTTTTTTTATTACTTGTGTATATTATAACTAAGATACTGAAAAAGATGACAACATCAGGTAATATAACACTGTGTCGCATCCAAGCGAACAATGACCCAATTGTGTCATTGGAAAACATGATTCAGTGCCCGGAATGTCCTCAAAGTCGACATTTCAAAGGTTTAAAAGGACTACAAATACACCAAGGTAAGTGCCACAAAAATACCACCATACCCCTTTCGGTCCCCAATTTAATTTCACATAGCCCTACTACTTCGGATGGTACCCCACAAACGCTCTGCCGTTTTGCAATTTATTAGCTAATTCAAAATTAACAGACAAATTTTAAAACGGATTCCTCGAGGCGCCCGCATTACTGCTGCTACTGCTCTGTCACACGCAATTAGAGCAGTTCTTACCCACAACTCTAAGCATAGTTGGGAACATTCACTTATTTTCCCTTATATTGCACTTTATGTGAGGCGAGATATAAACAAAAAAAAATCACTCACCAACAGAGTAAAAGAAAACTGCGTCAATTACAGTACAATGGAAGACATTTCTTCTGTTTCGGATAATTCGGCAATCTGTTATCAAAATTTCAAATCCTCAGTGAAGCCTTGTAGTGAGTCAGCGATCTACAAACTTGTGGAACGCAAACTCGGCGATGGGGACATTAAAGGCGCTGCTAGAATTCTGTTTTCTAGTGACACAATTGCACCAGCTACATCTGAAACCCTAATTACTCTAGAAGCGAAACATCCACCAGCTTCAGCAAATCTACAATTACCTCTGCCACCAGAACAGCTGGATATCGCTGTTGAAGCCACCGCCCTCGAAGTTACCTCGGCTGTTGCTTCTTTCTTGAGTGGATCCGCTGGAGATTTGGATGCCCTCACCCCTCAGCATCTAAAAGACCTCATGAGTGGTGGTAATGGGGAAATTGGTGAGTCACTCTTAAAAGACGTAACAAGCCTGATGAACCTCAGGGCGAGTAAACAGCGATATCACGGCAATCATTTACGGTGCTAACCTTTGTGCTTTAAAAAAAGAAGACGGGGGCATTAGGCCAATAGCTGTCGGTATGATATACCGCCGCTTGGCAGCCAAAATTTGCTGCAGAAAATCATCACAAGATTTTGCACATATTTTTCAGCCTTTGCAGCTTGGTTTTGGCTCACGCGGAGGTGGCGAGGCCGCCGTCCACTCTGTTCGAACTTTTTTAGATCAAAATTGTGGAGATGTGCTTTTGAAGGTGGATGTTAAGAACGCTTTTAATTCTGTAGATAGAGGAACCCTCTTAACGCAAATAAAAGCGAAAATTCCAAATTTATATCCATTTCTTTGGCAATGTTATGGCTGTCCTTCAAAATTAACATGAAATAAAATTAGCTCTGCTGTAGGATGTCAGCAAGGTGATCCCCTAGGACCAGCAGTTTTCGGTCTTGTCATCCATCCCATCATTCAGCGTCTTAAGTCAAAGTTAAATGTTCGGTACTTGGATGATGGTACATTAGGTGGAGATACAGATACAGTCTATAACGATCTTCTTTTACTTATAGAAGATTTTCGTTTAATTGGTCTGGCACTAAATTTCTCAAAATGAGAACTTTATATTTCGGAAAAAAATTCATTAAAAGATTCGATTATCAAAAAATTCAACTCCATAGCATCCAACATAAAAACAATTGATAAATATTCACTACGGTTATTGGGTTCCCCTATCTTAGACGAATCCTTCCAATAATTTTTTGATGAAAAATTCAAAATTTTACAGAATGCTCGAATCGTTTGTTCAAAATTAACACGGCTTTTACTATTATTAAATTCTGTCTTTTTGTCCCTAAATGTCCCTAATTTTATTGAACCGCAACTGACCTAAGTAAAAGCATAGGCTGCAGTGATTCTGTAACTATTAATACATATATACGCCTGAAACACGGGTCCTTGGATACAAAAATGAGAGCTAAAATAACCAGGTACGTTATATTCAGTCCTCATCAGAACTTATCTATCGACTGCTGGACAAAGGGCCGCTTTTTTATCACGCCACGAAACGTTACGGAACAGCCAGCTATCTTACTTCTAATTCAGTATCAAGATAAAATTATGAGTCTGGAGTCCCAGGGCGTTTCAGTGCGCCTGTGCGGCGTGTTCGGAGCGCCACTGTCAACAGCAATGATACAGATTTTTTGTTTACCTTTATGATAGTTTGGACTTTTTTTTTATTACTTGTGTATATTATAACTAAGATACTGAAAAAGATGACAACATCAGGTAATATAACACTGTGTCGCATCCAAGCGAACAATGACCCAATTGTGTCATTGGAAAACATGATTCAGTGCCCGGAATGTCCTCAAAGTCGACATTTCAAAGGTTTAAAAGGACTACAAATACACCAAGGTAAGTGCCACAAAAATACCACCATACCCCTTTCGGTCCCCAATTTAATTTCACATAGCCCTACTACTTCGGATGGTACCCCACAAACGCTCTGCCGTTTTGCAATTTATTAGCTAATTCAAAATTAACAGACAAATTTTAAAACGGATTCCTCGAGGCGCCCGCATTACTGCTGCTACTGCTCTGTCACACGCAATTAGAGCAGTTCTTACCCACAACGCTTTTAATTCTGTAGATAGATGAACCCTCTTAACGCAAATAAAAGCGAAAATTCCAAATTTATATCCATTTCTTTGGCAATGTTATGGCTGTCCTTCAAAATTAACATGAAATGAAATTAGCTCTGCTGTAGGATGTCAGCAAGGTGATCCCCTAGGACCAGCAGTTTTCGGTCTTGTCATCCATCCCATCATTCAGCGTCTTAAGTCAAAGTTAAATGTTCGGTACTTGGATGATGGTACATTAGGTGGAGATACAGATACAGTCTATAACGATCTTCTTTTACTTATAGAAGATTTTCGTTTAATTGGTCTGGCACTAAATTTCTCAAAATGAGAACTTTATATTTCGGAAAAAAATTCATTCAAAGATTCGATTATCAAAAAATTCAACTCCATAGCATCCAACATAAAAACAATTGATAAATATTCACTACGGTTATTGGGTTCCCCTATCTTAGACGAATCCTTCCAATAATTTTTTGATGAAAAATTCAAAATTTTACAGAATGCTCGAATCGTTTGTTCAAAATTAACACGGCTTTTACTATTATTAAATTCTGTCTTTTTGTCCCTAAATTTACCTATACAGTGCGCTGTTCTCAGCTCTGGAAACACCCAGAAATCCTAAACACTTTAGATAACTTAATGAAACATACTTTGGCATCGGTTTTGAACATAAATTTGGATGAGAGAGCATGGGTACAGGCGTCCTTACCTGTACGTATGGGAGGGCTAGGAGTTAGGTCGATTTCAGGTGTAGCACTCCCCGCATTCTTGTCGTCCGTCCATAGCATTGCTGAGCTTTCAAAAAAAAAAAAAAACTGGCAGCGTCGCTACCTACAACTAAGACTCTCACATACATGCACGAGGCCAAGAATGCGTGGACGTTATCCTGCCCAAACACTGATTTTCCCAAAACTCTATCATCACAGAGACTTTGGTACGGACCGATCTGCGAGCTAACACGGAAAAATCTAATACAAATGTGCTCTAGCTACGAAGATCGTACCCGTCTCTTAGCAGTTGCAGAGTGGGAATCAGGTTTGTGGCTACAGGCTCTTCCATCGCCTAATACAGGTACTCGATTCCTCATCTTTCAGAGTATCTGCATCTCTTCGCTTGGGCGTACAGTGTTGTGCTCCACACAGTGGCCAGTGCGGTAGTGCCGTCAGCCGGCTTGGTCACCACGGTCTCTCCTGCATTAAGGTGCAGGCAGGATTTCTCGTCACGCTAGCCTTAATGACATCCGTCGGACTTTTACCACCATCAACTGCGCAGCAGTTTTGGAACCAAATGGCTTAATGCGTGATGATGGTAAAAGACCAGACGGTATGACATTAATACCATGGAAGTTGGGGCGGCCCTTGGTATGGGACGCTACTTGCGTCGACACTTTGGCACCATCACATCTTCCCGGTACACACAAAAGGCTGGTGTGGCCGCAAAAGCAGCTGAGAACCTCAAAAGGCGCAAATATAATGGTTTAGACAGCTGCTATCTATTTGTGCCTTTTGAGGTTGACACTCTAGGACCATGGGGACCGGGTGCACACAGCATTTTCAATTTTTTTTTTTTTTTTTCTTTCCACACTGCTGGTTGAAACGACACGGGACCAAAATGCTGGCATGTATTTAGCTCAGAGACTAAGCATCGCCATTCAACGGGGGAATACAGCCAGCATTTTGAGAACTTTACCTACTGGTAGTGGTGTGGTAGACTAAATTTTAGTTTTTATGGTTTTTTATTAGGTATATTTATTTGTTTATAGTTAGGTAGTTTTAAAAATATAATAATGTATATGATGTAATTGATAGATTGAATATTAAAGTAGATAAAATTAAATACATTTATTCAAACGTTTATTTTTAACCAACAATATGTATCCATTCCTTATATTAAAAATATTTTGTCTTTTATGCAACATCTCACTTCATCAATGTTACCATATCACGTATCAATGTTATCACATTGACGAATTAAGATGTATATAGATGATATACAACGCTTAAAATAGTAAATTAATTAAAATAACATGAATAAATATCTAATATTTACCCGACTACGGCGAAGCAAAATGAGGGTTATGTTTTTGACCGGTATGTGGGTATGTTTGTATGTATGTTCATCTGTTCCCTCATAACTTCTAAACTACTTATCATAATTTAACAAATGAGGTGTCGTTGAACGCGTCTTATTTGTCTGCTGGTTATAGGCTATATAACGTCACAACAAATTGTATGTGGCGCCTCCTAGAGGGGACGAAGTGCAGAACTAAAAAAAAATCACCCCACTCCATCGTGTGTGGTATCGTTGAATAGGGAATTTAAAAGATAGAGTTTAGTACATCATATCTTTGTGGGGCGTAGCGTTGGCGAGATATATCCCGCCGAAGTCAAGAAAGCTAATTTTTACCCCACGGCTTCGCAAAAAAACAGTTGGGAGGGTTGTGTTTGTTGATCGCAGTGTATGTATGTAAGTATCTTGACATGTATACATGTATACATCTATCCAAAAACCCCAAAATGCTTTCAATAAAAAATAAGTTCAAAAACTAAAACCCGACTACTGAAAAATCACTCTCTAAAAAGTATAAAACAAGAAAATATCTTCATCTGAGACCGCTATCTACAAACTATTCAATATGTATCGTGTATTATACAAACAACTAACTTGTAATAAATATTTTATTGTATTTCATATATATTCATAGTGGTGTTCAGTGGATACCCGTGGTCGTATGTTACTCGCTTTCGGTTTCGCGGGTGTATCCTGCGGGACTCGCATCATCGCACGTACAGCTCTTTTCTGCATCCTGAAGACACGCTCCCAGTCGGCGGCGTGTCCCCAGAGCTCGATACCGTACTGAATGAGCGAGTGCACGGATGCGAAATAACAACACCGAACCATCTCAGTAGGTAAGACTGGGGATATCAGCCATAGCGCAAAGCAGGCACGCCCCAACTTTTCGCACAGTTTGTTGATGTGATCCTCCCAGGTCAGCTAGGCTATTCTGTAAGCTATCTCGACAGCGGAATCCGCGGTTTTTTTCGATTTTCGTACTACGAAATTCAATCGTATCACGTTCGTAACACGGTTGAATTTCGTAGTACGAAATTCAAATCTCACCGCGGATTCCGCTGTCGAGATAGCTTACAGAATAGCCTAGCAGGGCACAATCGAGCTGAAATCTCAAGAAGGAGGTTTGATTTACTTGCTCAATAGGCGTATCACCTACAGTAACACTCATTTTTTATGGCGTCGTCCGGATAAGTCATACTCCATGAAATGGGTCTTTTTAATATTTAATATAAGACCATTAATTCTAAACCATCGGTTTGGGTCACACGCTACTTTATTCAGAGACTCCTCTAGCCGGTCTCTGGAGGTGGCGGTTACAATGGCTGCAACATCGTCTGCGTACATCAGTACATGGCCGTTTTGTACGTTCTCGGGCAGATCGTTTAAGAGCAAGGAGAAGATGATATTAGACAGTGAAGAGTCCTGAGCGACACCTATGGAGGTCTGCAGCGGTTTCGATTTGACGTTTCCACCTTCGCCTGCCACTATCTGTTTAAAATTTGAAGAATGCGTGTTTAGAAATGTATGTAAGTCATCTGTGTTTATTGTTATAGGTAAGTAGGTATGATTATGTTAGTTTAGGTATAATATGTTATTGTTATTCTTTTCATTTTAATTTAAATTAGGCGCACCCTGCATTAAGCTACTATTTCGATCCTATCCATACAAAGGTTTGTCTGGAAGAGATCGATGTTAGCGATAAGACCGCCCATTGTTACATGTTAAATTTAAGCTGTAAAAGTTATATGTGTCTGTATCTTTGGTGTCGCAATAAAGAGTCCATCTATCTATCTATCTGAGTACGACCTGTCAGTCTGTTAGAAGGTCCAGGGCGGGTCCATCAATGCCATAATGCTTCATCTTAGCAGCGAGCACGCTATGATCTGCAACGTCGAAGGCCTTGGACAGGTCACAGAAAATAACAGCTACCTGTTTCGTACCTTCACGTGCCTCCAGCACTCCCGTTTCCGTCCCGTCTCTGTAAAAGGTGTAAGTGTCAGTGATCGGTCAGCCGGTGGGCGCGCTGCCGACAGCACACGGTTCGCCTACGCTACGTCAGCGGCGGGCGCCCCGCACGTCGTCGCCGCGCTCACAAAGTGCACGTTGACGGCGTCGACCACGTCCGCTTTGCTAGGGAATCTGGACCCGTCGGGTTGCATCAGCAGATCAGTGTATTCACGACACTTCCTAGATCTCCCAGTCTCCGCATTGACCGTGTGCCACATAGCTGTAACTTTATTACTAGACTTCATTATTTCATTTGAATAGTATTGCTTTTTTTCTATAGTAAAATATTATTGTATTTATGTTCGAATTCGTCAATTTTTAAACTTAATTTATTATTGTATGGAAACTTTGGCTTTAGCTCCTTCATCTCTCTGAGTATATCACTTAAATATATACACTCTTTGGTAATCCACGAATGTTTTTTAGGCATCATTAGTCTTTTTAGAGGGAAGCAGTCATTCATTTTATTTCTCAACACGTTTATTATAGCCATTGCAAAGCTATCTACCGATCCTGAGTGATTGCGTTCGATCTCATCCCAGTCCACACTGAGTAGAGCTGCGACGAAATTACATTTGTTAGCGTGCGTGTTTATCTGAGCTTTGCTGGCATTTGAGCGGACTGTGAGTCGCACGGTACCGAGGCGCACACAACATAGTGATCGCTCACGTGTGTATGTAGAGGCTCGGCACGCGACTCCCGCGCCATCCCGCTGCTCACGTACACGTGATCGATACACCTACGAGTTATACTTGTCACTCGAGTTGGTAAGTCTACAATGCTGCACAAGTCATGTGTTGATAAGATATCGTTTAGTCGTTTCCTATCACCGCTCAATGAATCTGTCAAGTCAATGTTAAGGTCTCCTACGATGACGTAGTTCATATTTGTCTTCGCTAATTTATCTAGTGCATTATCCAGAATGGGAAAAAATAATACAGTACTAGTTAAGTTGGAGCGATACACACATACTATTAAATTCTTAGTGGCCAGTTCGACTGCAGATATCTCGAATACAAGATTTTGTATTGTCCTGACACTAGTTTATCATTAATGTAAATAAACGACCCACCGTGAGCCATTGTTAGCCTGCAGTAATGCGAGGCGAGCGTAAAGTGGTCAATTTTAATACACATCAGTTCGTGCTGTTTTAGCCAATCTTCAGTTGAACAGAGTAAATCACATTTCATTTTAGATTGTAGCAAAACATCCAGTTGATTTGTTTTGTTTTTAAGCGAAGCAATATTTTGTAGATAGATTTGTAACGTACCCACATTATAGTCATTGTGTATTGTACGTGTAAGACAAGGTAGTCCGTAGTAGTGTTGAGTCGCGCTGTGTCCGCGTGTTTTGTTTCACTCCGGCAGGCCGAGCGGCCGCGGGTGCGCGTGAAAAATCACTCAGTGAAACGTATCCCCTGCGGCCACACTGTAGGCTTCGTAACTTCTTCGTATACGCTGTCGGTAATCCAATCAGAAACGATGCATGAGTTGTAGATTTGATGTCGCGCTTGCTTACGATATACTTAGTATTAGTTATTTTATTCAGAAACTTTAGCACCTGTTTTGGTGTAGTGTCATATTTAAAATTCCAAGCCTGTATATGCTTCAATTTTTCAATAGCCTGTAGATCGTGGTCATCCTTATTACCTACGCCAATAAAGACAGGTCGTCTGTTTTTGTTTCGTTGGTTCTTGGTGGCTACTTACCATTGCCCTTGGGATTCGTTGTCCTTGTCATTTTCACCTGCGCTTTCAAGTTTCGACAGTTCCGATACAGTTTTGTTTATATCAGATGTAATTTTAGGTGTTAGTTCTGGTTCGGCTACGGTGATGCCAGTTGATTTTTCTTCCGTTTCTTTTACGTATTCGGACATAACGGCTTTTGTCTAGATTTCCCTTCTTCGATGTTGTTTTACTAGAGTTCGTTGCTTCAGACAGTGCCACTGATGCACTTACTCGTGCATTCCATAAAGGTCGCTGCGGTGCAGGTACAACAGTAACGACGCTTGTTGCCGGTGACGTCACTACGCTTGAAAATGACTTACGGGTATTCGGTGCCGATGGCGCTTGTGTTAATTTCGCGATAATAACAGTTTGTTCGGTTAGCTTCGTTTCGATTGCTTCTATTCGATTTTCCATTCTTGTCATGGAGTTCATCACGTTATTTTGGAATTCCCGGATGAGGTTTTCAATTAATTTTGAATTCATATTGCTTAAAAAGCAAAAATCAACACGGAGCACGATCTAAACCCGACCACGGTGGTGGGGGTGATTGAATAATGATTTGAATAACGATATGAAGTAATACACGATACATATTGAATAAATTGTTAAACACAATCCAAAATTTCATCGTACCAACGGGACTTGAACCAGCAACCTCCGGAATAACATGTTCCGGTGCTTTGCCAATGAAGCCATGGTGCGAAGTAACGTTACGACGAAATTAGTGGATTGCATTTGTTAACCCAATTATGCACTGGTGGCGCCACCTATTATCATTGTGTAACACTTCAAAGAAACATAATACATATTGAATAGTTTGTACATAGCGGTCTCAGATGAAAATATTTTCTTGTTTCATACTTTTTAGAGAGTGATTTTTCAGTAGTCGGGCTTTAGTTTTTGAACTTATTTTTTATTATGATAATATGATGATGCTGTATCCTGAAGATGAGCGAATTTGACACTATTATCTAACGAGATGGGTCAGCAGAGACAAAACCCATGAGGACAAACACCCTGATTTGACCCTATATTGAAACATAATAATACGCAATATTTGCGTCACTCGGGATTTAACTAGTACTAAGAAAACAATTGAATTCATCTAACTACGCTGCTTGGATGACTGGGAGGGCTAAGACTTTTGCACAATCATGTGGTGTGCAAGAGTATGACGACATACAGAGGATACTCCTGCCAGACTCAAAGAAGAGCGGGTCTATTTATGCTGGAGTTTCTAGTAAATGGGAAATAAGAAAAGAGATATTTCTCATTATTAAAGCCTTATCTAAGAGTATCGGGATTCAGTAATCCCGAGAGCCTTATCTAAGGCTGCCATGGTGATCCTTGATGGAGCAGAATTGGGAAATTTCAATCTGACAAACAAATATATTGTTATAGAGAACCCTATTATATTATGTTGGTCAGAACTGGCAAAATACTCCCCGCATCATCAATAGCAGTGATAGACAAATACCAGTCTCTAGGAGAGGATGCACTTTATTGTAAGCTGTTATACCATAGCTCAGAACTGCCAGAGTTTAATAGAAACAGTCTAAAAGTGTTTGCTACGATAGCTAGGGAAATAGCTATACTGGAGGGAGTATATTCATTTAAGAATTACGAAGGTACGACCAATAACCCCAGTTTGGAGGAAAAGGATTGCAGATAAAGCAATCGGGCTAGTGAAAGCGTTCGAAGGTGCCAACATGAAAATAACATGTGATATCAGGAGTCATATCTTTGCCAATGACGAGACAAATAAGGAAATCCTTCATGATTTAGCTTTCGGGGCTCACATCGAGGGCAAAGAGGAAAACGCCGATGAAAGCAGCGGCGAAGACGAAAATATAGGAGCTTGAGTCTAATACGAGGGTCGTTCAATAAATACTTAGCCTACAAAAGAATAACGAAAATTTTCGTAAAGTTCCGATTTATTTTTCACTTATAATACCACAAGAGCTTCAAAATTATCGGGTATTTCCCGATAGGTTCGTTGCAAACAAATGAAGGAGTCAAGTTTTTCAGGTTAAAAAATCACGAGCGCGGCGAGTGATTTTTCCTGAAAAACTTGACGACTTTATTTGTTTGCAGGGAACCTTGAGGGAAATACCCAGATAATTTTGAAGCTCGTGTGGTATTCGGGGGATTATTTTTCCGACTCAAATATCGACCAATAGAATTGCACCATTCGACGTCACGTGGTACAACAGAGAAAATTTTCAAAAAATTATCAGTATAATACCATGTAGGTTGTACCACGTGACGTCGAATGGTGCAATTCTATTGGTCGATATTTGGGTCGGAAAAATAATCTACATAATCTCCTTTTAACTCAATACACTTGGCCCAGCGATGCTCCAACTTTTTTAACCCGTCTAAAAAATACGTTTTCCTGAAGTCTGCAAAATAGGCCTCCGTGGCGGTGATGACCTCCTCATTCACCCAAATCTTTTTCCGGCGAGTTACTTTTTCAGGTTTGGAAACAAAAAGAAATCACAGGGGGCCAAGTCTGGAGAGTAAGGTGGATGGGGCAGCAATTCGTAGCGCAATTCGAATAATTTGGCCATGGCGACGGCAGAGGTGTGAGCCGGCGCGTTGTCGTGGTTGTTGTCCAGTGTGAGCAAACGCGGCACCCATCGCGCTGACAGCTTTCTCATGCCCAGTTCTTCGTGGAGAATATGATGCACCGTTCCTTCTGCAATGCCCACAGTGTCAGCTATCTCGCGAACCCTCAATCGGCGGTCTGCCAACACGAGATCGTGGATTTTTTTTATGTTTTCCTCCGTAGTAGCCGTTTTCGGGGCACCTGGGCGTGGCTCATCAAAAACCGACTTGCGGCCACGAGCAAACTCGTTAAACCAATTCTTGACGGTTGCCATCGAAGGAGAATAGTCACTGTACACAGCATCCAAGCGATTTTTAATTTCACAGCGCGTTTTCCCTTCCAAAAACAAAAATCGAATCACCGAACGATACTGCTCTTTTTCCATTTTTGTTAAACTGACCGACACGTTCGCTTTCAAAGGCTATTAAAACAAAACTAATAGAGGTCATTGTTTAAAACTTTGACAATAGGCTTCAAAAACATTGCACTGTACTATGGTAAAATTTTTTTGTAATCGCAGTGCCATTGGGCGATGAGGCTAAGTACTTGTTGAATGACCCTCGTACATGTAAAATAGCTAAGAAGCTTACAATTATTATTTTAATAACTACATTCGCATTTTGATAACATTACATATCACAAAAAATATTTGTAAACCCGAAGTCGTAAATACAAAATAAAAACAATGTATGTGCATAGAAAAAGCTCTTTAAATCGTACTGTTCAATTCTGTGCATCCCAACCCAAGGACCTATCAACAGCCATTTTCCACTGCTTATATCTCATATCTCTTTCATCCTCACTGATGCGTGGGTTGTATATAACGCCGTCGCTCATAGGTATAGGTGACATTTGTTTGTTTTCTACACCCCAATAGGCCGCCAACGCCGCTCCTAAGGCTGTACTCTCAGTAAAGCCTGCCTTAATTACATTGATCCCGATCAAATCCGCTTGCATTTGCATGACCAAAGCATTGGAAGTCATACCGCCATCAACCTAAAATGTTTCAAAAATTATTATACTTATACCAAACTGAAAACATCTAACGCAAATGACAACGGATGTAGGCGTTACAGTGCCAATTATTGTAGATTTTCGTTTCTAGATTTTTTGTGAAAATTGTAACCATGTCTTACATTGTCCTGGACTTAATAACTGCGCTACAGAAATATACCTTTAGCAACTGCAGAGGTATACCGCAATCCTCATTCATTGCATCTAATATATCTCGAACTTGATAACAAACAGCTTCCAAAGCTGCCTTCACGATATGGTTTGAATTAGTGTCTTCTGTTATTCCGCATATGACCCTGCAAAACACTTTAATGATACAGTCTGTAACACTCGGTTTTTTTAAGGGCCTAAACACATACAAGTACCAAATGCATGCCAAGAATCACAACTTGTGGCGTTTTCCGAACCCATTTTTTTCTGGTGGCTAAATACCTCACATGCGCGTAGCTTCAGTCAATGAGAGTGTTTAAAAAACTCAAAGCACCGACTGCAAATGCCGCGCTATTAATTTTCAGTGCCAAGTTTGAGGTGTTTATCTCCATATCTCTGGAGATACTTTATCAGATCTCGATGAAATTACAATGGTACTACCCTTGGGATATCTTCTTTCCACCAAAAAAAGAATCATCAAAATCGGTTCATAAACGACAAAGGGTCAGTTCACACCGCAACGCGACGATGTTTTTGGTTTCGCGCGGCGCAGCGCGGTGCAGCTCGACGCAGCTCGACGCCGCACGGCGCAGCACGGCGCAGCAAAACGCGCGACGCCAACAAATTATCTCAATGCAATGTGTATCTTATTGTGTAGTTATCAATTATAATAGGTACAAAACTGGATGTCGTGATCTAAAAAAGAGTCTACCGTCTGGAGGCTGGAGTTATTGTTTCAGAAAATGTATTTGGCAAAAGACAACAAACAGATGCACGGTGGTTTTTATATGCGTGGACATCGTGTGAAATTAAATGGAAGTTGTCGCGATACAATTGCCGATTTTTTATTCATGTTAAAAATAATGTTGATTTGGTTTCAATAAAGTGCTTTCTGGAAAACGTAGATTCGAAATTTTTGCACAAATCAAACAAAGTTCACGTCACAAAGTTCAAGAATCACCTTATGTTCATAAGCTTAAAACTCTCCAATGTCAGAATTCGGGTATGTTATGTACGTCCGGCTATTTTCATATAAATAAATAAATCCATTTATTTTCTCTCACAAAGTTGTAAAATAAGGTATAACTAAGGCATACATGGGGCACACTAAAAGTTTTGCACTTCTAGCTAATCGGAACTATTTGAATTTCAAATGTTATATTTTTTTAAACGTTGAACCTTAGTAATAAAAAAAACAATTGGCGGGAAATCATATGTCAATTTTTTTATCACACATCAAAGTTCTACGTACGCAACGAAAATGGAATAAAGCTGAAAAAATTTTAGAGCGATGATTTTTTATGATTTTAAAAGTTCTCTCTGTCCGCAAGACTATATGCCGCTCGTCTTCAAAATGCTTTTGGGAGAGAAGCACCTTGTTTGAGCACCGTGAGGCGATGGTTTGCTGAATTTGAGAGAGGTCGAGTTTCTTTACACGACGAATTTCGTAAAGGGCGGCCTTCAACTGCCGTCAACGAAAATAATGTGGCTACTGTTAAGCGGCTAATTGAAGAAAATCCTAAAATGCCGCGTTCTCCTACATCATGACAACGCTTCTGCATACTCGGCCAACAAAACAAAGTCATGTTTAACTTCCGAAAAAGTACAACTCGTCACCCATCCTGCGCATAGCCCCGACCTAGCACCCTGTGGTTTCTGTATTTTCCCCCAAAATCAAAGATTTGATGAGAGGTTTCACTTTTACCAACTCCGAAGAGGCAGTGATAGCGTTCAATCAGCACGTAGAAAAAATTACTTCAGATCTGTGGTCCTCCCATTTTAAAAAATGGTTCGATCGCATGAAAAAATGTTTAAATGTAAGAGTATTTTGAAAAGCTATGAACATAATATTTTGGTTTATAACATGTTATTTTAAGTTACGCAAAACTTATAGTGTGACCTACGTATATAACAACATAAATACAATATGTAAAGAACTTAGAAGGTAGACAGAAGGTAAGAATATAAAGTTATTGTGGATGATTTATGGAGAATGAGTTTTACACCACTATTTGATACTGTTATCCGAAACGTTTTGCTTAAACCCGTCTATGTGTACTACTGGACAAATTTGCTACGTACATTTTATGAGAATTATCACAAAAGGAATATATTTCATTGAGCTTAGATGCAACTTGATCAATATTTTAGAAAATATGGCCAACAACCGACCCCAAGCGCTGATACCAATCAAAGCATTTATTCTTGTACGTTCTGCTCCTCAAAATCAAAAACGCATCTATACCAATTGCACAGATGATTTCGGCCACTCAAACGCTAGATAACATATACATTTGGCTAAAAGCATGGATACAATCAATGCCAAAACCCATGGAAATAACTACTGATGACTCTAGCGCTTTAATCGCTGATTCTATCAAAGCATTTACTAGATTTGATACAAAAGCCTACATAAATCATTGTTTTGCACTTTTGGAGAAGCAATAACATTTGTCCCGATTGTATCTTGCGCCTTGATTCGTCACACTAAATAGAAACTCTTTATGGACTTAAGTATTCAAAAATGGTGGCATGTATGTGAAATAATGCCTCATTACATTCAACAGAATCGCCTCAAAAATCTTGGTGACATTACACTGACAATCAAAAAATGTATTGCCTTAAGTAGGAATTTTATCACAAAATTAATTTAAGAATATCTGATATTATGAAATATGATGATATAATGAATTAACCGTAATCACACCCCTGACACTCGACTAAATCTCCATACAAACTAGCGTTTTAACGACCGACACTGTGACACCGACACAGACACTACACACATGTAATTTTTCTATACGTGCATTTGTGTGCGTGATGTCTAAGGTTGTCGCCCGTAATCACCGTATCACAGATTCTATAATAGTTACTTCGTACATACGTACTACGTACTGACCGATGAATATTTTTTGTACACTTACCCAAAAAGCTTTTAACACTAATAATATTAGTCGTTATTTCGTAAACCATCGTCTACAGAAACATTAAATCACAACACTTCAACTCAATTGCGAAGTAGGTAGATAGGTAACAGTAGTACCTATAGTTCTGTAGCCGTACGCGTGTAGCGTCCTTGCTCAGACTGACGCCTCGACGAATCAAAATCGGTGGCGGGGTGAGGAAGCCCGGAATTGGTGGGGGGCACAGAGTGTCCGTTCTATACGTAGTATTATTATCTTTTCTATGCCGTAATAGTCCGTAATACATCAACATTTAAATCGTTAAGAGATACTGCTTTAACCAATGCATAGAAAGTCGAATTTATGCCGTCGATATGTTCAGCTACAGCTTTATTCTCTTTATGAATGATAGCATACGCTTGCAAGACAGCATCATTATGTAAAATTTACTTCAAAGTTCAAAGATCATTATAGCAGTTCCAGTTTAATCCCGTTTTACAATGAGCTGTAAAATTACTCAGACTTGTTGTAATTGGAGGAGGAACAAACTCAATATACTATAGAACAACGCATGGTCGCCCGGTCGTATTATCTATTTGTTTTTAGAACGATTGTTTTAGGTAATTTCTCTATTGTTACTGTATCAAAAACTTCAATTATTATATTCAAATATTATGATGTGATCAGATAAATCATAGGTGATCGGGACTGTTCCAGAACATTGCTTTTTATTACACTTAGTAAATACATCACTCAACATTGAGTTAGCTGATGGTTTTAAACCGGCAAGGCTCTCTCAGTCCTCTGCCAAGTATAGAATATTTAACGGAAAAATTGGTGATAATATTTGTATTCTATTGTCACAATTAAACATGAGCGCCGCGCCGGCGCGGCGTGAGATTTTTATTATTCTAACGCAAAGACGTGCGCGCGTGACGGTTGCAGTTGCAATTGTGCTAGTCTGCGGCGCGAGTCTGAATTGATAACACGGTTACGTAGATATCTAGAGTTTGATTCAGTGTCTATATCTATTTAGAAAGTTATTTTTACTCTACCGTTTTGCTGCCTAGGCCACATATGACATGGTCCAGAAAATCGAAGAAGTGGTGGGTGGTCAAAAAGGGAAAAAGTTTTGTGACAGCAAGCGTACAGGCAAAAAGTCCAAACTTTCAGCAGAAACACTTCGACTAATAGAAGAGAGAGGAACAGATCCTGTTGGATACTCGCGAAGAAAGCCTGATGCTACTGCTTAGAGACGACACGCTACGGATATTTGACTGTGTAATGAGGGAATCGCCCCGGCCACCACTAGGATTAGAAACGGGAATATAGATAGGACTCACCAGCACCGCAGGCAGAAATATCCGCCGGAGTCTAAGTCTCGTGCCACCAGGATTTTCGTGACTTTTATTTTATTATTTTATACACAAAAACACACGCGCGTGTATGCACACGAACGACATCGGCCATATTGAAGCGCGCGCGGCGAGAGGGCGCGCGGCAAGTTTGAATTAGGAGGAGGAACGTGTCATTGGACAGGATTAATGATACCAGGATTAGTATGTAGCCGTAACATATTCCCCCCACTTGAAATCTACTAAGATTTCACAGTATAAACCTAAAAAATATGTGCTCAAGACTATTACAAAACAGAACTAAACTGTAGCCTTATTACATTAAATTACTTAATTCTAAATTACCTAAAGATACGTTTAAACTATAATAGCTTAGGCATCAATAGGCAAAGGGCAAATCTTGACAACAGGTCGTCGAAAAACATTGCCATTCGCAGAGCGAAGCGTCACAACGCGGACTACGTTATCGCGACCAGGGTGCAATTGTTCTATTTTCGCTAGCCTCCAACACAACGTAGGTAACGTGGGTTCAATAATAATAACCAAATCATTGACCCTGATATTAGGGACACCTTTGAACCATTTGTTCTTTTGTTGAAGAGTATGTAAGTAATCACGCTGCCAGATACGTCAAAACGATTGTGTTATCTTTTGAAGTAACTGCCAACGAGAACGCGGTGTTTTAACATCGATCATTGATGACTCGGGTATCGACACGAGTGGACCATTGGAAAGAAAATGTCCAGGTGTTAATACATCTGTTTCATTAGGGTCCGGTGATATAGCGCAAAGTGGGCGCGAATTGAGAATGGCTTCGATTTTCGTTAAAACCGTGCTCATTTCTTCATACGTCAGAATTTGAGTACCTACAACTCGCTTGAGGTGGTACTTGGTAGATTTGATGCCACTTTCAAAAATTCCTCCGAAGTGAGGCGCACTCGGTGGATTAAATTCCCACTTGATGCCGCGGGTGGCAAATCCGTCCGCTATATCAGGATAGTGATCCTGCAATTCAGCTAGGATATTTTTCATAAGCCTATTTGCGCCAACAAAATTAGTTCCACAATCGCTGATAATCGTTTTACAAATACCACGACGTGAGACCATTCTATCTAGAGCAGCCAAGAAGGCTTCTGAGCTCAGCTCGGTAACTGCTTCTAGGTGCACGGCCTTCGTGCTAAGACACACAAATAAGCACACGTACGCCTTGAATGTGGGTGCCTTACGTCGACGACTCTCTTTCAAAAGAAAAGCACCGCAAAAGTCTATTCCGGTAGTTTCAAAACAACGACTAGGTTGTAACCTGGCGGCTGGAAGTTTGCCCATCTCAGGTTGACAAGGTACCGGCTTGACCTTGAAGCATTGTACGCATTTGGAGCATACTGTGCGAATGAGTAGACGACAACCTATTATCCAGAATTTCCGTTGGACCAACGACTGCAAAGTTCTGGGTCCACAATGCAGATACTTGATATGAAAATGTTCCACGATCAAGCGTGATAAAGCACAAGCTTTAGGCAACAGAAGAGGATGTAACGCACAAGCAGGCAAGTTGGCGTTATCGATACGTCCCCCCACTCGCAGCAGTCCTGCACTGTCTAAGAATGGAGACAGTTTTTGAATAGGTTTAGAGCAAACCTGATTATGAGCGACCTTTTCGAGCTCGTCTTGCAAGAAATTAGTTTGAGTGTACTTTACAAGCAACATCAAAGAAGAGTCAAGTTCGATGGTTGAAAGAGAAGAAAGCGTTCGATTCTCTTTCTTTCGCTTTATATTTGAGGAAAAGCGCATTACCCACGCGAGCACTCTTGTGACTTTAGGTAACGAGGAATATCTATTTAGTAGTTGACTTATTAAGTCATCTTCCGGAACCACCGTGAGAAGAGTTTGAACCACGGAAGGTTTCATTTCCGGTAAGTCAGTGTCCGGAGAAGGTAATTTTGATGGCCATTCCGATGGCGGTTTTGAAAGCCATGGAGGACCTGACCACCAGAGTGGATGCTCGACGAGTTCAGAACAGCTAATACCGCGACTACAGCAGTCCGCCGGGTTGTCCTTGGTGGATACATAACTCCAACAGTGGATGTCGACCACATCGGTTATTTGAACCACCCGGTTTGCAACAAACATTTTTAGTAAATGTGGCGGCGTTTTCAACCAGGCCAATGTGGTGGTGCTGTCTGAGTATGCTCGGATTGAGTCAATACGTAATTTGACGTTGAGCAAATCATACATATGACTCAAAACCCGAGATAGCAACACTGCGGCACACAACTCGAGCCTATTTACTGTCGTAGGTTTCAAGGGTGCTACCTTGGACTTTCCTATCAACAGGCGAGAGACGGTGGCGCTTGGCGTCACCGCACACAAATATACACAACAACCGTAGCCCTTAGAGGAGCCGTCACAAAATCCGACTAAATGAATTTGAATGGGATTTGTTGGAAGCACGCTACGTGGCAATTTGATTCGTTGAATGTCATGCAAATTTGCAGCTATAACATGCCATCGCTTGGCTAAGTCATGAGGAATGGGTTCGTCCCAATCTAAATTCAGTTTCCACATGTCCTGCAATAGTAACTTAGCAGAGAAAATCAACGGGGAAATCCAGCCAAGAGCATCGAAGATTCTCGCAGTGATCGAGAGTATTGACCTTTTGGTAAATTTTATATTAAATGTATCCGAAAAGGAATACGAGAAGTTGTCACTCGAAGGATCCCACTGGATACCTAAAATCTTGATAAATTCCTGACCACCTTCGTCGAAGGTCTTAGGAGTTTGACAATGCTCAGGAGGAATATCAGCTAACAATTCGGAATTGTTTGAACTCCATTTCCGAAGTTCGAATTGACCTTGAGCCAACAAAGAAGTCAAATCCTTTTTTAATTGCATGGCTTCTTCTAAAGAAGCGCAGCCAGTAGTAACGTCATCCATAAATGTATCTTCTCGAAGAACCTCGGCGGCACGAGAAGAATACTCCGACCCGTGATCGTCGGCTAACTGACGCAGAGTGCGGATAGCCAAGTATGGAGAGCTACTGACGCCGTATGTGACAGTGGCCAACTCATATTCGACGAGTGGTGCGTTAGGTTGGTCACGCCACAGAATGTGTTGGTAGGACCTGTCTTCAGTTCGAACGAGAATTTGCCGGTACATTTTACAAATGTCCGCAGTGAAGACAATAGTATGCAGTCGAAACCTAAAATCGATTATGATTAAAATCGACTAAATCGATTATGTCGATTTGAAGTTTGGGTCCGACATGAACTATATCATTTAAAGACTTATTGACGGAAGTCTTGCTACTGGCGTCAAAGACGACGCGCAGACGTGTAGTAGAACTATCGGGTCTGACTACACCGTGATGAGGTATAAGATACCTTGCCTCAGTAGACGAAGCGACTGCTGGTTGCATGTGACCAAGGTCTTCGTACTGACGCATGAAGTCCGCGTATTCAGATTTTAAATCAGAATCACGCTCGAGACGTCTTTCTAAATTTAGAAAGCGATTTAAACTGCAACGACGAGAATCACCAAGAGAAGGAGCATCATCCTTCAACATGAGAGGAACAACGTAACGACCTTCAGGAGTTCGGTAAGTACTTTCTCTGTATTTCTGTTCGCAGACATCATCTTCGGGAATCGAAATGGCAGGACGTGGCGGTTCTTCAATCTCCCAGAACCGTTTTACAATATCATCGAGAGCACACGTGGCTGTAAGAAGTGACGTCATCGGTTGGGATACCGCCCGCGACAAGGAGTGGTGTAAGAGCTGACCGCTAATAACCCACCCGAACACACTATCAAGCGCGCAAGGTAAGCCCGGACCTGGCGAGTAACGAGCGCCGGTATATATTTGATCGAAACACTCGACTCCTAACAAAAGATCCACAGAACTAGATCGATGAAAATTGTCATCCGCTAAATCGAGATGAGAAAATTGATCGTGTACCACCGCGGGTAACGGAGAGGAAGGCATCGATGTGGTGATTTTAGGTAACACCACAAAGGACAACTCGAATGTGGGAGTATCACTTTGACGCGGCATAATCGAGCAAAAAGTAACAACCTTTATATCGAGTACCGAACTTTGACCTAAACCGGTAACATTCATTTTACATTTCTGGATATGTAACCCAAGTCGACGAGCACACGAAACTGTTATAAAGGAATCCATCGAACAGCTGTCAATAAGGGCGCGCGCACACTGCAGCGAACCATTCGCATGACGTACGCGTACTACCGCGGACCCCAGTATTTTGGTACTCGGAACGTTTGAGTCTCCCACGCATGGCGCGGTTGCAGCGCTTGTGAGCGCCGTGCTTGAATTAGTAATCTTATTTTCCGTTTTATCATTAGAACGAGATGTAGACTGCTTGTCTATATGTAACAACGTGTTGTGTTTAGAAGCACAAAGTAAACAACTATTGTTACTGTTACAACTGTTCGCCTCGTGACCCGCTCGCAAACAATTAAAACAAAGTTTTAATTCCATCACTAACTGCCGACGCGGCTGAACATCCAATGATTGGAATTTTGCACATCGATAGATCGAGTGTGAGGATTGGCAACACGGGCAAACTAGTTTACGCTCGTTTTGCGACGAAGACGCGACTAAAGTTGTTTTTGCTTGTTGCGTGAATTTATTGTTAGTATTCTTATTATTGCGAATTTGTCTATTTACCGGAGTAGAAGGAGAAACAGACGCGGTTTGACTCACTTCTAATATTTTAATATAATTTTGCAGGTATTTTATTAAATCGTCAAACGTAGGTATCTCGCTCGCATTCTGCAACTCGAACCGTTGACGAGTCTCGCAGTCCAGTGCACGCGAAGCGATGTAAAACAATAAAAAATCAGTAAGGTTGTGAATCGACAGCGACCGCAATGCGTTTACATTTTCGTATAATATATTTAATAAGCTCGTTAAATTATCGAGTGACGGCTTATTTATTTTACTAGCGTTGACTAGCTTATCAATATACGCGGTAGCCAGAACTCGCTTATTATCGTACCTATCGAGCAAAGCCTGGTAAACTATACTATAATTCGCGGCCGTGACAGGTAAACCTTTCGCTATAGTTGAGGCGAAACCAGACAAGCATGAGTTCAGATAATGGAACTTTTCCGCATCGGATAGCGTAGCGTTGAAGTGGATTAAAGACACATAACTGTCTTTAAAACTTTGCCAGTTTTCGATGTTTCCATCAAACTTCGGAATTTCCAGTTTAGGTAATTGAACGCGAGGACTCGGAGTCTCCTGCACTGGAACACTAGCATTCGAACTGCTACTTGTCACTGATAACATTGAATCCGCGAACTCGACCACGGCATAATACAACTCGTCAAACGCTAATAACGTTGCATTATCAATCATTGATTTCGGTCGCAAAGTTATTTCCAACTTGTTTATACGGTCGTTGACCTCGACAAAATTTTCTTTTGTTTTTTCGACAGATTTATATCTACTACGAAACGACGATAATTTAGATTTATCGGTTGTAGCCACCTTAGACAAATCGAACAATATTTGCATACACGAGAATTCATATTCACGTCTTTTAATGAGAGATTGTAATTCGGCTTCCATCTTGTCTGTCATTATTGAATCTTTTTATAATACAATATATTTCGATAATAAGATCAGTACAAAGACGAAACAAATTAACTAGGTACTTAATACAAACAAAGCTGCGTAAGCTATTATAATTTACTAGGCATTAGTAAAATTATAGAATAGTTAATACGAGAAATATTTGTAGCTGATAGGTAGGTAGGTACCTACCTACAATTTATCTGCAAGATATACGAAATACAGGTTACGTATTTATGTAGTATGTAAATATTACAGTAAATTCAATGGTTTTAAGTTTGAACTAACACTTTACACTCTTAGTGAATCAGACGTACCTAACAATTAAGACCTATTAAATCTTTACCTAGCCTAGACTCGAGCACATATTAATTAAATCTACTGTTTGACAACTAAGTTGCAACTTCAGGCTTTCCTCGCAATAGGTGAAGTAGAATGTCTGACAACAATAGGATTGAAACAGATTAGATTATATTTTATACTGGAGTAGGTCTGTCGGTAAGTTTATTAAAATAGATAGTAGGTAGATTATAAAGTAACTCGATGGAACGTTCGCCCGGGTGAACCGCGCCTCGACCGGCCGCTGCCGGTAGGTAGGTATGTTCGAACAGCGAACGACAATACGATGAGATATCAACAAAATTACGAGATTCTATGAGTTTTGTTACAATACAAAGTAAACAATATTGACTATTTGATGTTTTTAGTGTAGCTAAATAACAAAATAGCATTGATTGTTTGAACCAGGGAATATGGCGATTATTATTATTACAAGTAAACACTAGTGATTTAGACTTGTAATCAACAAAGATGAGGACTTAGTCCTCACAGGAGGCACCATGTATGTTGGATACTCGCGAAGAAAGCCTGATGCTACTGCTTAGAGACGACACGCTACGGATATTTGACTGTGTAATGAGGGAATCGCCCCGGCCACCACTAGGATTAGAAACGGGAATATAGATAGGACTCACCAGCACCGCAGGCAGAAATATCCGCCGGAGTCTAAGTCTCGTGCCACCAGGATTTTCGTGACTTCTATTTTATTATTTTATACACAAAAACACACGCGCGTGTATGCACACGAACGACATCGGCCATATTGAAGCGCGCGCGGCGAGAGGGCGCGCGGCAAGTTTGAATTAGGAGGAGGAACGTGTCATTGGACAGGATTAATGATACCAGGATTAGTATGTGGCCGTAACAGATCCATTGTCAGCTTTGCCAAATAACCAGTTGCACAACAGAACCATTAAAACGATAGTACGACGTGACATCCGATCCTCTAAAACGCTCTTGATCAATCGTATAAGTTGTCGAAAGTGTTCGTCCAGCTACTGAGTAGAAGCCAGCTCACAAAGTAGACAACATCAACTGTACAAGCCGTCGCATCCGTCGTAGATTCTGTCGGAGGTTGAAGACTTCTACGGCAAGCTAAACGCATCGCATGCTTTAAGGCTCACACCCGATACTGAGGATTGTAGAGCCACCTTAATCCGCCACTTCACATAGGATCTGCCCGAAAATAGCAGCAGTTCAGCAGCTTCAACAACTTTTTAATTTCGCTCTTTTCACTGAGAGAACTTCACAGGCATGGAACAAAAGCATAGTGGTTTTGGTATTCAAAAAAGGAGACAAAACCCTATGAAAAAACAACCGCCCGATTTCGCTTCTGAGCCATGTCTACGAGGGCGGCACTGAAAATTTCGGGAATCAAGGAAGTGACACAACATTACTATTTAAAAATATATTTATTGCTTTTCGAAGTATTCTCCGCGAAATTTGATACATTTTTCCATACGATGGAACCCAATCATTGAAGCAACCATTCCATTCGGAAGTTGGGGTCTAAAAATGGCCGTTTTGTAGGCGTCCACAGCTTCTTCAGGTGACGAAAAACACCCAAACTCGTGATTGGTTTTTTGTTTCGGGTTCGTACGCGTATATCCAGGATTCGTCACCTGATACGATGTTGTATACAGCATTTGAGGATCCCGCGTGGAATCTTTCGAGAGTTCTGACGCACCAAGTAACGCGAGCCGCTTTTTGCTCTTCACAGAGCGAATGCGGTATCCATCGGGAAAACAACTTATTTACGCCTAATTGTTCATGCAAGATTATTTGTATTTGACTCATGCCAATGTCTAAAGTTGCTTGAATTTCGCGGTATGTCACATGTCGATCTTCCTTAATCAGCTTACGCACAGCATCAACGTTTTCTTGGGTGACTGCAGTTTTTGGACGACCTTGACGGGGATCATCACTGAGCTTGACACGTCCACGTTGAAATTCAGCAAACCAGCGATAAATTGTGGTTTTGGATGGGGCTTCATCACCAAATGCAGAAATCATCCAGTCAATATCATCGCTCTTGAATTTTCTCGAGTCAATTCAATTTTTTCAACGACTAAACAAGTTTGACAAAACCTTGTGACAAGACCGAGAATCTTTTATTAAATAAATAAATGGTATTTGATTTTTAAAACCAAGTAAAAATATGTAATATGACAGGAACAGGGGGAACAGGGGATGTAAGGGAGCACAAATACGACCTCGGTGCTCCCAGCCAACCTGACCTGCCCGTGGTGCATCCTGCTGACCAACAGACGGGGCTCTGGCGACCGGCAAATGGCGGTATAACCATTCATATCTATGGCGTAGCTAAATTCTACAGGCCGGTGACGGGCAGCAGCGTCACCGGTGCGAGAAGCTACGTCCTGCGATCGCCAACACGCCTGCCCAGCGTGGCGATTAGGGCATATCCCTCCCAAGGGATGCAAAAAAGTATGGAAAAATTATGGAAGGACACCTAAAGCCAAGGCCCCCAGTTCCCGGCCGCCCTGCTATTCCTGACCACGGCGGCGGTCACGGTAACGGCAGGGCAGGGGGTGCTAAGAATCCCCGGGCTACGGTAGGCCGCCAGAAACAACTGACCCTCGCAACCTATAATGGACGCACGATTCGGCTGGACGATCATCTGGCGCAGCTGGAGGAGGAGCTGAAACACATAAGATGGCACATACTGGGGCTATGTGAAGTCCGAAGACAGGGAGAGGACACCATAACCTTAGAATCGGGCCATCTTATGTACTACAGAGAAGGAGATCAGCCATCCCAAGGCGGCGTCGGGTTTCTGGTCAACAAGGTTCTCAGTGACAACGTTGTAGAAATCTCCAGTGTGTCGACCAGGGTAGCGTACCTCATAATTAAGTTAACCAAGAGGTACAACCTCAAGGTTATCCAGGTCTACGCACCGACCTCGAAACACTTGGATGATGAGGTGGAGAGCATGTATGAAGATATCTCCAGAGCTTTACACACCACCTCCAAGGCTCACTACAACGTTGTCATGGGAGACTTTAACGCCAAAGTGGGAGTACAAACTTGCGGCGAATCGTCTATAGGACCACACGGATTTGGGAGTAGGAATCACAGGGGACAAATGCTCGTCAATTTCCTCGAGAGGGAGGGGCTTTTCTTGATGAACTCGTTCTTCAAGAAACAGCCCCAAAGGAAATGGACGTGGCAAAGCCCCGACTTTGTGACTAAAAACGAGATTGACTTCATCATTACGGACAAACGGCGCATATTCAGAGACGTCTCAGTGATCACTAGGTTTAATACTGGAAGTGATCACCGACTGGTACGAGGCACTCTGGATATCGACTTTAAAGCCGAGAGATTCCGATTGATGAAGTCTACGCTCCGTCCGAACCTACTCCAAACCGTTGTTGGGTCCGAAACATTCCAATTAAAATTGGAAAATCGATTCGCTGCCTTGGAAACCACAGATGACGTAGACCAGAAACTCGAAGAAGTGGTGGAAATCCTCAGGGATGAAGGGACGAAGTTTTGCGAGAGCAAGCGTACGGGCAAAAAGTCCAAACTCTCGGCAGAAACACTTCGGCTAATGGAAGAGAGACGAACAGACCCTTTGTCAGCTTTGTCAACTAACCTGGTGCGCAACAAATCCATAAAGAAGCTGGTACGACGCGACCTCCGATCCTCTAACACGCTCTTGATTAAAGAATCAATTGAGCAGAATCGGGGGTCGAAAGTGTTCGTCCAGCCTCTGGGTAGAAGCCACCTCACAAAGCTGACAACGTCAACGGGGAACGTCGTCGCATCCAAGCCGGAGATTCTGTCGGAAGTCGAAGACTTCTACGGCAAGCTCTACGCATCGCATGCTTCAAGGCCCGAACCCGATACTGAGGATTCTAGAGCCACCTTAACCCGCCACTTCACAGAAGATCTGCCCGAAATTAGCCGAGACGAAATCGTGATGGCCCTTAAACAACTCAAAAATGGAAAAGCCCCAGGAGAAGACGGAATCACAACGGAGCTTTTAAAAGCCGGAGGAGCTCCAGCAGTTCAACATCTTCAGCAGCTATTTAATTCCGTTCTTTTTACTGGGAGAACTCCACAGGCATGGAACAGAAGCATGGTGGTTTTGTTTTTCAAAAAAGGAGACAAAACCCTATTGAAAAACTATCGCCCAATTTCGCTTCTGAGCCATGTCTACAAGCTGTTTTCAAGGGTCATCACGAACCGTCTTGCGCGAAGACTCGACGAGTTTCAACCTCCGGAACAGGCCGGGTTTCGAAGCGGTTACGGCACCATAGACCACATCCACACGGTGCGGCAGATTGTACAGAAGACCGAAGAGTACAATCGGCCCCTGTGCTTAGCATTTGTGGACTATGAGAAGGCCTTTGACTCAATCGAAACCTGGTCTGTTCTCGAGTCCTTGCAGCGTTGCCAAGTCGACTGGCGATATATCGAAGTGATGAGATGTCTATATAATGCCGCAACGATGACTGTACAAGTACAGAACCAGCGAACTAAACATGTCCACCTGCGTCGAGGAGTGAGACAGGGGGACGTCATATCCCCGAAACTGTTCACTAACGCCTTGGAGGATATGTTTAAGACGCTGGGCTGGAAAGATCGTGGCATTAACATCAACGGCAGGTACATCTCTCACTTACGATTCGCAGATGACATCGTCATTATGGCAGAGACGCTGCAGGACCTACAAAGGATGTTGAATGGCCTAGCTGATTCTTCTCGTAGCATCGGTCTCCGGATGAATTTGGACAAAACCAAAGTCATGTACAACGAGCACGTTGTTCCGGAACCGATTGCCGTAGATGGAATCCCACTCGAAGTTGTCACTAAGTATGTTTACCTAGGGCAAACGCTCCAACTAGGCAAACATAACTTCGAGAAGGAAATCCAGAGAAGAATTCAGCTGGGCTGGGCAGCATTCGGAAAACTCCGTCGAGTCTTCTCGTCGCCGATACCACAGTGTCTAAAGACAAAAGTCTTTAACCAGTGCGTCCTACCTGTGATGACATACGGAGCCGAGACGTGGACACTCACAGTCCGACTGGTCCACCAGTTTAAAGTCGCTCAGCGAGCTATGGAGAGAGCTATGCTCGGTATTTCTCTGCGGGATCGAATCCGGAACGAAGTAATTCGCCAGAGAACTAAAGTTATCGACATAGCTCAACGGATTAGCAAGCTAAGTGGCAGTGGGCTGGTCATATCTGCCGCAGGACTGATAACCGTTGGGGCAGACATGTCCTAGAGTGGAGACCGCGAATCGGCAAACGTAGCGTAGGACGTCCTGTGACCAGGTGGAGCGACGACATACGCAAAGCGTCGGGCAGTGACTGGAAGAGAAGAGCCGAAGATCGGGCTCAGTGGCGCATCTTGGGAGAGGCCTATGTCCAGCAGTGGACTGATTCAGGCTGATGATGATGATGATGATGATGACAGGAACAGTGGAAATATTCCATTCCCGATACTTTTAGTGCCGCCCTCGTACAAGCTTTTGCACGGGTTATTACGACCCGTTTTGCGCGAAGTCTCGACAAGATTCAACCTCAGGAACAGGCTGGATTTTGAAGCGGTTACGGCACCATAGACGACATCCACAAAAAGCGGCAGATTGTACAGAAGACCGAAGAGTACAATCGGCCCTTGTGCTTAGCATTTGTGGATTATGAGAAGGCCTTCGACTCAATCGAAACCTGGTCCGTTCTGAAGACTTTGCAGCGTTGTTAAATCAACTGGCGATATATCAAAGAGTCTGTATAATGCCGCAACGATGACCGTGCAAGTACAGAGCCAGCGAACTAAACATGTCCACATGCCTATGGCAGAGACGCTGCAGGACCTGAAAAGAATGTTGAATGGCCTAGCTGATTCTTCTCATCACATCGGTCTCCAGATGAATTTGAATAGAATAGATTGCCGTAGTTGGAATCCCAATCAAAGTTGTTACGCAGTATGTTTACCTAGGGCAGACGCTCCAACTAGGCAAACACAACTTTGAAAAGGAATACCAGAGAAGAAATCACCTGGACTGGGCAGCATTGGAAAACTCCGTAGTCTTTTCGTTGCTTATACCGATACCGTAGTGTCTGAGAACAAGTCTTGAATCAGTGCGTCCTACTTGTGATGAGATACGGAGCCGAGACGTGGACACTCACAGTTCGACTGGTCCACCAATTTAAAGTTACTCAACGAGCTATGGAGACAGCTATGCTCGGTGTTTCTCTGCGGGATGGAATCCGGAACGAAGTAATTCGCCAGAGAACTAAAGGGATCGACATAGCTCAACAGATTAGCAAACTGTAGTGGCAGTGGGTGGTCATATCTGCCGCAGGACTGATAACCGTTGGGGTAGACTTGTTCTAGAGTGAAGACCGCGAATCGTAGCGTAGGTCGTTCGGTGACCAGGTGGAGTGACGATCTATACGCAAAGCGGTGGACAATGACTGGAAAAGAAGAGCAGAAGATCGGGCTCAGTGGCCTCTTTTGGGCATAGTCTACGTCCAGCAGTGAACTGACACCGGCTGGTGTTGATTATTACTGGAACAGTGAGAGTATGTTTCGACATCTTACGGCCATTGCTAAGCTGTACCACGTGTGCCTGCCACAAGTACATCGAGTGAGAAAGTGTTTTCACTAGCCAGGTTAAACGTTTCGGCGAAAAGGTCTCGTTTGAATCCAGTAAAAAGTTGTACATTATCAGTTAGTGATGTTTTGCATGGATTGGGTACTTGGGGTTTGAGAGTAAATAGTTATTTGTGATGTAGAAAAACGTTTTTAAGCTTGATATACTTAATATTTTTAAAATAAAACAAAAAAAAGCGTACAAGAAGTAGACGCACAAACATAGGTTGCAGAACTCTCAATGCCGCAAGTGAAAGATATTTGAGAGCAAACCGAACTGATGAGTAACGCAAAGAGCGAAATGAAGTTGAACGAAATCGATATCTTGTTTTTTATATCTTACTAGAAGTGTCCCGCGGCTTCGCCCGCGTTAAAACCTTCTTTTATTTACTTAGACTTTTCTTTTGTAAAAACGATTCTATCATTAAACACATCAAATAAGAATTAGCCAAATCGATTCACCTATTTCATGTTATCGCGTGACTAAGGCTATTCTGGATTCATATTTATAAAACCCTATAAACCTAAATTTACAGACTTTGTTACCTACCCCATTTTGAAAAATCCTACAACACGTACTTTATCCCATCTTGTTTCGCCATACAATCTTCGAATCCCCGTTCCGTATACGGGAGGAATTTTCAGAAAAACATTTCTGAGCGGATACCTACGTCATAATAACTATCTGCATTCTGAATTTCAGTGCAATCCGAAGCAATATTGATTTTTAGACTTTGTTACCCAAGTTTATCCTCTTAGGGTGAAATTTGGAAAAAGTCTGAAACTCATATTTACTTATTTATTTACAGAAGTACTTGTGTGAAATGTCGAATAAAACGACTATCCAAACTTTGAACCCCCGCTTCATCCCCTTAAAGAGTGTATTTTGAAAAAATCTTTCTTAGCGGATACCTAAGTCAAAATAACTATCTGCATGCCAAATTTCAGCGCAATCCGAAACAATATTGATTTCAGACTTTGTTACCCCACTTCACCCTTTTAGGGGTGGAATTTCGAAAAAGCCTGAAACACGTATTTACTTACTTAAGTACTTGTGTTAAATTTCGAATATAAAAGACTATCTAATATTGTTTTCCATACAAACTTTGAACGCGCGTTTCATCCCCTTCAGGGGTGAATTTTGGAAAGTCCTTTCTCAGAGGTAACTATCGTCGTAATAACTATCTGCATGCCATACAATATTGATTTTCACACTTTGTTACCCCATTTCACCCTCTTAGGGGGGGAATTTCAAAGAAACCTGCAACACATATTTGCTTATTTTTTTACTGAAGCACTTATGTAAAGTTTCGGATAGAAAAGACTATCTCATCTTGTTTTTCCATACATACTTTGAACCCCCGTTTCATCCCCTTCAGGGGTGAATTTTGGAAAATCCTTTCTCAGAGGGAATTATCGTCGTAATAACTATCTGCATGCCAAATTTCAGCACAATCCGAAACAATATTGATTTTCACACTTTGTTACCCCATTTCACCCTCTTAGGGGTGGAATTTCGAAAAAACCTAAAACACGTGTTTACTTATTTATGTACTCAAGCACTTGTGTGAAGTTTCGAATAGAAAAGACTATCTAATGTTGTTTCTCCATAGAAACTTTGAACCCCTGTTTCATCCCTTTAAGGGGTGAATTTTAGAAAATCCTTTCTTAGCTGATACTAATGTCATAATAACCACCTGTAAGCCAAATTTCAGCGCAATCCAAAACAATATTGATTTTCAGACTTTGTTATCCCATTTCACCTTCTTAGGGGTGGAATTTCGGAAAATTCTAAAAAACCTAAAACACGTGTTTACTTATTTATGTCCTGAAGCACTTGTGTGAAGTTTCGAATAGAAAAGACTATCTAATAATGTTTCTCCATAGCAACTTTGAACACCCGTTTCATCCCTTTCAGGGGTGAAATTTGACAAATCCTTTTTCAAAGGTAACTAACGTTGTAATAATTATCTGCATGCCAAGTTTTAGCGCAATCCGAAAAAATATTGATTTTCACACTTTGTTACCCCATTTCACCCTCTTAGGGGTGGAATTTCAAAAAAACCTCAAACACGTATTTACTTATTTTTGTACTGAAGCACTTGTGTGAAGTTTCGGATAGAAAAGACTATCTAATCTTGTTTCTCTATACAAACTTTAAACCCCCATTTCATCCCCTTAAGGGGTGAATTTTGAAAAATCCTTTCTTAGTACACCCCTACGTACTAAGACAAATATACCCTCCAAATTCCAAGTCTCTACGACCAGCAGTTTAGGCTGTGCGTTGTCTGTCAGTGAGTCAGTCAGTCAGTATGTCAGGACAAAGATTCTTATAGTATTAGATAGGCTAGCGTTTGACCACTATCTCACCTGTTGGTGATGATGCGGTCGAAGATAGTAAGCACGCTAGGCTTAGAATGGGAACTGGCTCTCAATGATAGCTGCCGGAACACATTAGATGTTTGGTGACAGATTTTCTAACTTGAAGGTGGTAGCTGGCCAGGCGGACACTATATAGTGTCCTACCACCATGCGGGGGATGTTGGTTTCTTAACGATGTTTTCCTTCACCGGAAGGCCATTGTGAGAAGCGCACATACATTTTTCGATAGAAAAATCCATTGGTGCACGGCGGGGTTTGAACTCGGTACCACGGAATCAAATTCGACCGTTCTCCTGATTACGCCACCGGGCCTCAAATATCAAGAAGATAGAAATGTAGCAAAAATTATTCGAGATTATTTTATGTCCACTAGGCTTGTTCTTGCTCGGTCATTAAAAGGAGCGCTCCGAACTAGTACATTCCTTCAGCTGTACTAGTTCGGACTTCTAGTACTATTAGTACAGTATTTCATAATTGCTCAATTAAAAATAGTGCCTATAACTGTTACCATAATGTTCGAAATAGCTCCTGAAAATAGCATAGAGTACATCTCACTCATTCATTCACTAGTTACGCTAACGCATTCATTCGTGCTTTTCTTTCCGTGAGCATGAGCAATTGAATCACAGACAATAATCGCGAACGAAGTACTAAAAGTACAAGTACTATTAGGCTTACGGAATAGTTCATTCTAATTTAGTGTCAAGAATTCATTCATATTAGTACTTAGTGTACTACACAAGGCTAATGTCCACTTTCAAGGTCAGTGTAATGGGAAACATTGAAGTTTTACCACCAATTTTACTTTTACCTATTATTTTACATATTATTTACATCTATTTACCGTTACAGATTCAGCGTCAAATACACTGAGCGGCACGGAAACTTGGCCTAACCCTTATTTCGCGTCCACAAACATTTGAAGTGTTTTTATTGAGTGTTTTTTATAAAGATAGGTCAAATAATGTTGGCTTTTTTAGTTCAAGAGCGTAATTCATCAAGGTAGAGTTCCTTTAGATACCACTTTTTAAAATGTAGTCATAACGGGACGATTTACCGATGAGGACGAAGATTGAACTTAAAATGTTTTCAAAAGTGTGGCTTAGAGTTAATCCAGTTTTGAGGTTTTGTGGCTGTTTTTGAATGTTTAACTATACTACTTACTTTAAAACGAAAAAAAAATCTGTTAACAGCAGAACAGGTCGCGTAAGCCATTGCATTGTTCGACCAAGGACTAACGCAGCGTGAAGTGGCTACTGTATTGAATATACCAAGTTCACCTATGCAATACCCCTTGAAACGATATCAGGAGACGAGTAATTACACTCGAAGATCAGGCAGTGGAGGAGCAAGATGCACATCAGCTCGAAATGGCCGGATCAATGTCTTAGAAATATTTAAAAACCACTTCCCTTCGGTCTTTGAGATACGAGAGCGGCTCCAACACGTCAAAGGCATAAATGTAAGTGAGCGTACGTTCAGAAGACGAATGGAGGAAGTCAGTTTAAAAGGTCGTAGGCCAGTGCGCGATCCTGAATTCCTTAGACACCACCGAGTGGCACGTCTTCAGTTAACTTGAGAACATGCCAACAGGACACAAGAGCAGTGGGCCAGTGTGCTCTTTACAGATGAGTGCCGAATAGCTTTACGAGCTCTAAATGGTCGAGCAAGGGTGTGGAGAGGAGAGCGATACCTACCCAATACAACTAAACAAACAGTGAGTTTTCACGGCGGCTCCGTAATGGTTTGGGGAGGTAAATTTTTATGCTCGTACGGAGTTGGTGGTCGTCGATAATCGGCTAAATGCTATTCAATACACCGAAGAGATCCTCCATGACCATGTTATGCCATATTCCAGTGTCATTGGGTATGAACATTTTCTTTTACTACGCGATAACGCACGGCCCCACGTTACACAGTGTTTCGAAGATTACCTTCAAGAAGTTGGGATTCAAAAGTTACAGTGGCCCGCTATTAGCCCTGACTTAAACCCGATAGAGTACATCTGGGACATGCTCAAAAAAATCAAGTCCAGTTCCAATCCCCTACACACTCTCATACGGGTTCCTTATTGCCAACGCCGGACAGTGACTACAAATTTTTGTAAATTTATTTTATGGGCGACTTAGCAAGATGAGTCAATCAGCGTTGTGCACACAATAATTTAGTGAAAAGAGCAATTGTGGAACAACTCCAAATATGTTTCCATCAACACAACGAATTGGTTGCAATATTCAAGGCCGTGTCTTAAGTGTTTTTGCACCATAATTTGCCTCTGTTATCTCGTTTCATGTTTATTTGATTAAACAGAGAATTTATTTTAAGGTTAATTAAGAAGATTTTTTTAAATTTGTTTTTATCGCATACCAGTTTAGGTTTATTATTATTAATTATTACATTTTCCAATTAATAAATGACCATGAGCATATAAAAGACTTATTTTATTTCACTGTCATTACAATCAAGTTTTTTTTATTAATTTCAGTCTAGAATTAGGATAGTGCAAGTTATTGATAGTGCATACGGCATTCAAACCGAATCTTGACCGAATGCTGAAATTCGGCTCAAGCTGACGGAAATCAAACCGAATGTAAAATGAATTTCGGTCCTTCACTAGGTTTTAGTATTTGTTGTTATAGGGCCCATTGTAATACTTAGTTTGTGAAAATTTCAAGTATCTACCTATTACGGTTAAGGAGATACATTCCTGTGAAAGGCGAACAGCCGGACGGACAGCAAAGTCTTACTAATTTGGTTGAGTTCATACGCTTCCTGATAAAATTTGGAAATGAGAAAGATACGTACTACATGGGTGCTAAAATCACTTACATACATACATACAATCACGTCTTTTTTCCGTTGGGGTAGGCAGACTACTTCTTTCCACATGCTACGATCCTGACATACCTCTTTCGCGTCATCCACTTTCATGAGCACTTTCATACATGCTCGCCGGTTATAAGTACTTTTGACTTGGCCTTTCTTTAAAACATCTCCGATCTGGTCGTGATACGTTCGCCTAGGTCGGCCTCTACCGGCTGCCCCATTCACACTCGTCTCATAAATCTGTTTCGTCAGTCTTTCTTCATCCATCCTCTCTAGATGTCCAAACCATCTAAGCATCCCTTTCTCAATCTTTGTCACCACATCTTCTACCACACCACAACATTCCCTTATCATGCTGTTCTCCACCTTATCCATCAGAGTCATTTCTACAGCATTAATTTTACTTTCATGCTTTTTCTGCCATACCCAGCATTCACTACCATACATGAGTGTGGGAACCAACACTCCCTTATGTACAGCCAGTCGTGCTTTTTTAGACACGTTCTGACTTCTCATAAAGTTATACAGTGCCCCACTCACTTGGTTTCCTGCCAAAACTCTTCGCTCAATATCACTTTCATACTTACCATCTCTCGTAAACTTAGAACCCAGGTACACAAACTCTTTCACTTGTTCCACTCTCTCTCCTTCAATCGTAACCTTACAATCTGTCATTCTTTCTTCTCTTTCAAAAACCATTACTTTGGTCTTACTTACATTCACTTTCATCCCTTTCAAAATCACTTACAATGGAACAAAAAGCAGTGGCGATCAAAATGTCTATCAATTGTTTGGCGAAATTTCAGTGCAATAAAGCAAAGTCTTTGCGAGACACTTGAGACATATGAGCAACTGAATCAATGGACTGATAGGACAAAGCCTGCTTCAAAGACAAAAGGAAATCCCTCTAGGTTCAGCCATGATTAAAAAATCTGTTACTTAGACGCGCGTGAGATAGCCGTCATTCATTCAGAAAGGAAAAATAATACTAAAGACAAAATCAAGACCAACGGTTCACACTTCACGGTTTTTTTTTAATTTTTATTACAGCTTGAAACTTCGTTAAGCAGACGACCGAGCGGTTCCAAAAATGTTTCACCACAGGCGTTTTTGTACTTAACAGTTTTATTAACCGACTTCACAAAAAAGGAGGAGGTTCTCAATTCGACGGAATTACTCGAAGATGCCTGAACCGATTCGGAAAATTCTTTTTTGTTTCATAGGGTACCAGTAAGTTCCCAGGCGGTACCATTTAAATTTTAACGTAATCGGTTGAGCCGTTTTTAATATATCAACATTTGTATAACGATTTAAAATTATCGTGAATTTGTAACATTATTATTGTTATATACCGTGAACCATTGAACATCTCGATCTCACCGCGTGACCTCACTCCCGAGGAAGAGCGACTGACTCGCTCGAAACCTAGGTCGAGAAAATTCGAATAAAGGTACGTGAATTACAGCCGGTATATAACAATAATAAATTTGTATTACGATGCATTTCTATATAGGTAGATATATAGGTAATATAGGTATTATATATAGGTAATACAAATGTTGACGACATGCTAATAACTACTAGCACAGATTATATAATAGTTACTGCGTCTACTGGCTACTTGACTAGCGCGACGTTTGAAGTTGGTTCTTTTAGATTTTTAACACATTCAGTGCCCATGACGCGTCTGTGCGTCTATAGATAATCAGCCCCGCGTTTTCAACAATAGACGCACAGGTGCGTCAAGTGGGGACCTACTAGGTTTATGCAGTCACGCTCCATTACCTTATACTAAAAAAATGTATAGGTAGTATGTCTATGTACCATTTTCAAATTAACTCATATGATCTGTTACCGAAGCTTAATAGTAGACTGTCAAAATGAGCTAATACTATTTACTACGTGGACGGAATTTTCCCTCTACGAACTTAAATAATAAGATTAAAATTTGACATTGACAGAAAACAAAACAACACTGTTGGTAAGAACGAAGTTTGACGTTAACTTCACTCTGCATTCAATTCAATTTGCATACTTGCGGTCCCCTGCCTTTAAAATCGAGTATTAACTAGTTATTCAATATATAGGAATAGGATTTATTTTCAAAAGGTAAAAACACTTTTATTAGACTTTAACCAACAAGCTTAGTACCTATCTTAAGCTTACGACGCTTTACTAACCTATAATTATCCCGTTTTACTAAGAGCATGAAAACTAATCAATTTTCACCCTAGATGCTGCCGAGCAGTCTACCGAAACTGCAGTACAAAAAAAAAGATCTATGAAAACTAATGAAAAGGGGGGCGCGTCCGATGGAAGTCTATATTCGTCTCACTCACTATTTCTTACTTTGACGTCGTTACTTCTCGTTTTGACATTTCGCTATTTGGTCAGTTTGCTCTATGGGAGTCCCGACTCTTCTTAACGTAGTGGTTATATTCTCTTTGCTGCCGAGGCGCCCGCCCACTGCTACGGCGGCAGTGGGCGCGTAATCAGGACGTAAAACGGTGCGCTGACGGGCACTGCCACGGCCCATCGTGTCGGCGCGCACACTGCCGCTACAAAACAACGTGTGCGCGTCGACGACTAGCATTTGGGTAGCCAAGTAAAAAGTTAAAAAATATAATGACGTATTTTACTTAATTCTTACCTAGCAATATTACGATACGATCTTAAATTACGACTTGGACAAGGCACCACTTCATATCAAAGTTACATCGATCCCAAAATAAAACATTGTTAAAGTTCGAATTCATTTTGTTGGCGTCCAGTAGGTAAAACCTATTTTATAAAGATTTCTACACTCGCCCGCAAAAATATAGGGTCACCTTTGAAAAAAGCAATATCTCCAAGAAATTATCAAGATAACTTCTTTTGCTTATGAAATTAAGCCAAAAGAGGATATGTGGACTGTATGCAACCCCCCTTCATTTAACCTTTTTTACTATAATGGCATACAAAAAAAATTACAAACTAAAAACGACCCATTTTCAAATTGTGATTCATTTTTCTATTTCGACTTTGTTGATTTTGTTTCTCAATATTGTATAAATATGGAACTTGAAATTGACTTTCCTTATTCAATTCCAGTAATTAGTGCAAAATCATACATATGACTTTGGAAGAATGCATCAGAATTATCACCATGTTAGACTTTGGGTTTAGCCAGCGCAGAGTGGCCAGAATTAGAGGTGTGACGCTTTTTAAGTCCAAAAAGTGCTGAAAAGATATGAAAAAAACTGTACATCATCCGAGAAGACCAGGCAACGGCCGTCCAAGATGACGAAAGAAGATCGAGTTATTGTCACGTCTTTGCTTCGGAATCGACATTTAGCAGCAGTTGCGATCCAACATCTTCTACAGAACCACATAAAGCTGACCGTGCGAAAAACAGCTAAATACTTAGATCCACACCCACCACTTTTAGCGTCTGATCTAGGGCTTTATTAATTGTCATCGCAAAACATTAACTTTATGTATTATTATTATATAATCATAATCCATCTTCCTGATCCTCCTGTCCTGACCTGACCGACTGACTGACTGACTGACTGATTGACTGAGATATCCACGCACAGCTCAAGCCGCTGGTCCTAGACACATAAAATTTGGAGGAGGTGTACTTTGTATTTTTTTTTCTTTGTTCTTTGTGTAGGCATCCACTAAGAAAGGGTTTTTCGAAATGTTACCCTTAATATGGTGAAATGGAGGGTTGAAGCTTCTAATAAACTTTTTAATGTCTAGTTCAATAGTCTCGAGAATTGGTACAAATACTTTTTAATTAAAATAATTAGTTACGTGTATCACAGTTTTTCCAAAATCATCCCCCACGCGTTTGCCTGACTAACTGAATGATTGTCTGATATAGCAACGTACAGCCTGATCAACTGGCCTTAGAGACATAATATTTAGAGGGTGTATTCTTTGTATAGTGCAACTCTAAGATGGTGAAATGAGATTTTTAATTTTCTGTGAAACTTTTTAATCTCTGATTCGATTGTCTCGAAAAATGGCACACATAGAAAGATAGGTAGATAGATAAACACTTTATTTGCACACGAATAATTACTGAAAATACTTAAGGTACTTATTCTAAGTAATGCTAAGGACGGTCTTATCGCTTAAAGCGATTTATTCCATACAACAAAGAAAAGAAGAAGAAGAAGACAACCAAGAAACCAAGAAAGAAGACTAACAACACATACTGTTTTATAAAAATGATGGGACACGATGTGTATCACATTTTTTTTTTCAAAATTATCCCTCACGCGTTTTTTCTTTATATAGCTTCAAAAGTTTGCAGTTTCCCTTCAAAGTCTGCTTTGCCAAGATCATATATCAAGATAATATCTCAAGGCCAAACTCTTAATTTAAAAGGAGTAGTTTAATAATTTACTTAGGGAGGACTGCTTTTTATACAGTCTGTTTTATGTGGTCTGCTCTAAAGTAAGCACACGGAGCAGCATTTGTTTGGGATATTCTCAGTTTGTATGTTCAATTGAGAGGGAGTAAGAGCGCATGTAATATATATTGTTTTTGAAAAAAAAAATGTAATTTGTTTCCTGTAGGCTACGCAAGCGAAGCCGCGGGCAGAAGACATTATTATCAAGTTTGGTAAAGGTCAAAAAGTTTGAGGTCCCGGTGGTGTAAGTGGGAGAACAGTCGGCTTTGATGCCAGAGATGCCGAGTTCAATCCCCTGCGTGCGCTTTGCGCAGTGGCCTCCGGTGAAGGATAAACATCGTTAAGAAACCAACAACCCATCTTTGTTGTTGGACACTATCTAGTGTTCGCCTGGCCAGCTATCACCCTCAAGCTAGAAAATCTGTCGACAAACATCTAATGTGTTCCGGCAGCTATCCTTGAGAGCCTGTTCCCATTCTAGGCCTAGCGTGCTTCCATCTTCGACCGCACCAACAGGTGAGATAGTGGTCAAACGCTAGCCTATAAGATATTATTAAAAAAAGGTTCAATCAATGCTACTGACCATAAGATATTATTAAAAAAAGGTTCAATCAATGCTACTGATCAGAGAAAGTATATATTATTATTAATAGATATAGTAGATAGTTTACCAAATGTTCGACGTGATTCTTTAAATTTACATAACTTTTTTATTTATAAGCCGATTGAAATGAAACGACATTAAATGTTAAGTGGAGCTTACCACAATATATTAGTGAAAACCGCATCTAAATCGGATATGCCGTTTCTTGAGATTATCGTGAACAAATGCACAGACAAAAATTATAACAATAATTGTTTTGGGTTCTAGTGCGTTTTATAAAGGTCCCAATAATATTTTTTCCTATATATCTTCCAGCTACAGATAGCGATCTGTTACATTTTTATTATTATTATTATTTTCTTTGTTTTTGGCTTTTGCGATAATACCACCACAATTTCGCCAATGTCAAGTTTAGTTGGTTTAGTCGAGTGGAAACTGGAAAGACCTTAGGACGCTTTTTATAAACACAGATAACAAATAAAAATTTAAACTTACTTTCTGCGGAATCAATTCTACAAAACTAGTTACAGTATGGATGAAAATTAAAAAAAATTAGACAAAAAGAATTCGTTTTGAATATTTACAAGAAAATTATAATAAAACATGGAAATGAGTAGGTAGGTATATACATAATATTTACAACTTAATTTTATTAATTTCAATATATTTACATAAAGAACCAGTAAAGCGGGTGAAAATGAGAGAAAGAAGATGTTTAAAAGAGACTGGACGAGATATTTGAGGAGGAAGAAAGTCATAAAGAGAGAAGCGCATATTAGGACAACTGAAAAACAAGTGGTTCACGTTTCCTTCGTCTAGACTTATATTACATATAATTTTAAAAAATATACAATTTCTATTTAGATTCACAGAGTACTGAATCATATATTATGTTACTCTTTGACTGAATCACTCTACTACGTTATAAGAGTAGGCACTGGAAGGCACTTCCTGTCAGTTCTCTACATTGTTGATACCCGAATTAAGAACGTACTTTGTAGCCAACCTAACAACGGAAAGTATTATGCTTATAAATTTAATAGAAACTTTTTTGCAGTATCGGTTGGTACAAAGTACGTTCATAATTCTGAGTTATTCAATTATGTATGCAATGTCGCGGGACTATTTAGATTGACAGTTTTTTTGTTATATCGCTTAGCAACCAATTGACAGTTTTTGATCCCCATTGAATGCGCAGCGGCGCGGCTCACGTAGCCTTAGGCCTTGTCTGCACAGCGATATTTCACAGCGCGATTTTTATTCTATCGATTTAAATTCCGCGACGATTTGCATCAAATCACAGATTTTATCGCGCGATTTTTTTTCTGCCAGTGCGGATACGTCTAATAGATTCAATACTTCTCAGAATTGCGAAAAAAAATCGCGCTGTGGAAAATCGCTCTGCGGACAGGGCCTAAGGTAGAAGACCCTATTTCATATGATTGATGATATAGATCTTAAGTCAACTTACAATGGTTATGAAAAAATTCCGAAACTGTTCATTTTTATTACCATTAGGCCTTGCCCGCACAGCTATATGTCACAGCGCGATTTTTATTCTAGCGATTTAAATTCCGCGACAATCTGCATCAAATCACAGATTTTCTCGCGCGATTTTTTTTACGCCAGTGCTGATACGTCCAATCAAAATTGCGAAAAAAAATCGCGCTGTTAAAAATCGCTGTGCGGACAGGGTCTTATTATGAAGTTTCGAGCCAGTTCCCATTCTAGGCCTAGGCGAAGAAAATGTTCAACGTGATTCTTTAAATTAGCATAACTTTTTTATTTATGAACCGATTGACATGAAAAACACACTAAATGTTAAGTGAATCTTACCACAATATATTAGTGAAAACTGCATCTAAATAGAATAAGCCGTTTCTGAGATTATCGTGAACAAACGCACAGACAAACAGATAAACAGACAAACAGACACAAATTCTAACAATCATTGTTTTGGGTTCTATTGCGTTTAATAAAGGTCCCAATACAATTTTTTCTCATTTATCTTCCATGTACAGACAGTGATCCGTTACATTTTTATTATATGTATAGATAATGCTTGCGCTCTCACTGCATTATCTGTGAAGACATTGAAGAAGACGATATCGATCTCATGGTCTGTCCAGCGAAGTCCTGACCTGAACCCTATCGAGCATGCATGGGACGAGCTTGGAAGGCTAGTCAGGAAACGAATTCCACCCTTGATACTTCCTGGCTTAAAACAGGCCCTATTATTTTTATTATTTTTGTTGACGATGATTGTCGATTTAAGTTTTCTCATAATTTTCAAATTATTAAATGGTTATTTTGAATCATACTTTTATTTTATGCGTTATTTTTTTTTAGACGAATTAGCTTTTTAATTTAAAAAACTAGTTCGTGTGGTTTTAATGTTATTTGGAGTTAACTAGGTGATCCTTCATTTTTGCGGGCGAGCGTATAATTTATGTTTCTATCTTGTTTACAGATTTGTTTCATAACTTGTCAAAATTCTTGTTTTTTGATTAGTCTGCAATATAAAGTGAATTGGGAATTTTATTTTCCCTTATTTTTAGTGCGACTCATCATTACGCAGGCTCATGGCGAATCCTTTTTAAAAAATATATCTTACAGGCTAGCGTTTGACCACTATCTCACCTGTTGGTAAGTGATGATGCGGTCGAAGATAGTAAGCACGCTAGGCCTAGAATGGGAACTGGCTCTCAAGGATAGCTGCCGGAACACATTAGATGTTTGGCGACAGGTTTTCTATCTTGAGGGAGGTAGCTGGCCAGGCGGATTATAGATAGTGTCCTACCACCATTCGGGGGTTGTTGGGTTCTTAACGATGTTTTTCCTTCACCAGAGGGCCACTGTGAAAAGCGCACATAACTTTTTCGATACAAAAATCCATTGGTGCACGGCGGTTTAAACTCGGTACATCTGGCATGAACGCCAACCGTTCTCCCGATTACGCCACCGGGCCCGCAAATTCGCATGTTGGCGACCAGTAAAACATATTTTTCAGCAAATTTGCTCAAAAAATGCATTTACGAAGCCTGTATACATTGTTCGAAAGTTAAAAATTATGCACTATACAGCGGAGCGTGCGGAAAGTACTTACTGCACGTGTGCGGTAAATACTTACCGCACGCTCCGGTGTATGGCACTAGTAACTATTATACAATCTGTGGTATGGCACCGTGCATTTCCTTTACGGTTTATTTTTAACCGACTTCACAAAAAAGGAGGAGGTTCTCAATTCGTCTGTTTTTTTTTTTAATTTCGTAAAACCTACATAAGAATTCCACCAAAGAGTTTCATATAGCGAGAATAAAATAAGCTGAATGATAGCGCTTTTTAATACATTTGTCTCACTTTAATACTAGATGTACTTTTAATACATAGCGCCATTTTTACATTAGAAACGTCAAAGATAGTTTCGACTTTTTGATTATATTTATTTATGTTTATTTTATTACCAATTGTAGCGTTTTATTGCACATTGGCTGAAAAATGTTGTATCACACGTGCGGATATTGGTATAGTTGTGTCTGCAAACGGCATAATTCGACTCGGCGAAGAGTCTCGACCAACATCTCAAGATACTCGCTAGACGGCCGGATCAAGGGCCAGATACAGAAGGCGGTACTTCTTGACACGGCACACATTGTCAGGAGGTTCCTCTATCTGCAGCCCTAACCACCGGTGGCTTGGGCCCTGTCCCGCTGCACCCTAGATTTAGGTTTTTTATAATTTTTTTATGTTTTTAGGGTTCCGTACCCAAAGGGTGAAACGGGACCCTATTACTAAGACTCCGCTGTCCGTCTGCCTGTCTGTCTGTATGTCTGTCTGTCCGTCTGTCACCAGGCTGTATCTCATGAACCGTGATAGTTAGACAGTTGAAATGTTCACACATGATGTATTTCTGTTGCCGCTATAACAACAAATACTAAAAACAGAATATAGGTAAAAATAATAGAGGGTCCCCATACAAGAAACGTGTTTTTTCGGCATTTCACGCCACCTATGAACGCTTAATTAGATAAACATCCCATAGATGGCGTTATATTGAAATGTCGATCCCTAACTCCTTTGTTAGACGTTAGATGGCGTTATAAGAAATAAAATGTTTATTAATTATTAGTTTTTGCTGGCGAAAAATGATAGTGGTATTTTTTACTCGATCTTATAAAATACTGTAGTGTGGTACGGAACCCTACTAGTGCGAGTCCGACTTGCACTTGGCCAGTTTATTATTTTCTCTTATTTTTAGTGCGGCTCATCATTACGCAGGCTCATAGTGAGTTCGCTACAGCTTTTATTCCCACACCTTTACAGTTTCCTAACGGCAAAAATACTCGGTGGCAAATGATTTGCTATTTAACACTATGAAAGATAAAGGTCCTCACTATAAACCAGATATCGAATATATAATATAAATATATAAAATATATGCCTTCTGGGTGCATCACCTTAACACCCAAAGATTGCAAGACAGTCAATATTATGTAAAAGTAGCCAAAATACGACCCAATCCAGATTTTTTAACATATCATCGGATTTTTGTAAATTGTTAAACACAATCCAAAATTTCATCGTACCGACGGGACTCGAACCTGCACCCCCCGGATTACACTTCCAGGTGCTCTGCCAATTAACTACTAATTCACTACACTACAACTTCACTACAAATCCACTAATTTCGTCGTATCGATGTATCGAACCGTGGCTTAATTGGCAGAGCACCTGGACGTGTAATCCGGGGGGTGCGGGTTCGAGTCCCGTCAGTACGATGAAATTTTGGATTGTGTTTAACAATTTACAAAAATATAAAGTGTGAGACACTTTAAAGAAACATAATATTTGATTTACGCAGTGCAACATCTTTCGTCGGATTTGAAAACTGTAATGATTTCTTCCGAATGATTAACTTACGTAATAAGTAGTCATAGATGGCGCCACCAATGCATAATTGGGTTAACAAATGCAATCCACTAATTTCGTCGTATCGATGTATCGAACCGTGGCTTAATTGGCAGAGCACCTGGACGTGTAATCCGGGGGGTGCTGGTTCGAGTCCCGTCGGTACGATGAAATTTTGGATTGTGTTTAACAATTTACAAAAATGTAAAGTGTGAGACACTTCAAAGAAACATAATATATCATCGGATGTCCATAAACTCTTTGGACAAAAGCCCAGACCCGGACTATTAAGGTTCGACATGCTTAACCATTGTATTACCGGGTAGAATGGCTAAGAGCGTGTCGACCCTACTCTACACGTTATCCCTAGGTGGTGCTAAATGGCAGGCTTGGTAGGTTTTGGCCGTGGCTCCGAGCCACCTTACCTTTCCACCTTTGGCTTTCACCCACCGGACAAAGAAATTTTTCCCATAGGTTCGCCGACTTCCAGCATGACATTCGGTGCCAGCCAATAAAGAAGACGTCAAGTATATAAAAAAAAATACACAGAGTCGTAGATACTTATAACAAAACTATTTAACATAAAAAATATTAGAAAACTAGCTGGCCCGGCGAACTTCGTACCACCTACAGACAATTAATGTCGTGTTACCTTTTCGATTAACTTAATTTAGGCTTTTACGAACGTAATAAATGAATACAAAAGAGACCGTATCGACGGGATAATCAATTGAACATCAAATGATTGGCAGTTTTGAAACCCAGGAACATTTTGGCAAAATATTTTTTCTTATATAAATTTTTTAGGTCAATTATTCATTGTTTTTAATACTTATTATTCCATTCCTGACAAAGACAATTCCAAAAATATAAAAATCATAAAAATTGGGCCAGCCGTTCTTTTGTGGACAAATAATACGGGTCAATGACAAAATCATTTGTATCTTGCAAATTAATAATGTTACGTGCATGGAACTAACTTTATATTACGGAGAATTTAAAATCGTATGAATCAAAAAATAAACAAAACTTCGAACTTGGTAATGCATTCAAATCACACATGTTTTACTTTTGCTTGTTTTCTCACTTTTGTTTTCAATCTGCCAAATCAAAACGATAAAAGGCAGTCATCGCCGTATTTCACGGTCATTATTGAATTACTATCATGTCGCTAACACTAGAAGAACACTATGCTGGAAGAAGGCAGTAATCAGAGAAGTACCGCGTGAGTAACAGGCGTGTCACTTTCTACGGTACAAAGAGTCGTTCAACGTTACCGAGAAACTGGACACAATATTAGAAGACCAGGAACCGGCAGACCGAGGTGTATTACTGCTCGAGAGGATAGATTTATTGTTATGACCATGCTCCGAAATCGACACCTCACGTCAGATGAAGAAACAAATCAATTTGGAGAGTCCCGAAGAGACGACGTTAGCGACCTGACTGTAAGACGGCGGCGCCGAGAAGTTAATTTGACACTACATAGACCCGCAAATGGCCCAAAACTTGCAAGGGAACATCGAGTAGCAAGATTACGTTTCGCCCGCGAACATGCACAATGGGGAGACGAAGAATGGATGTTTTCTAAAGAATCCACATTTATGCTGTACTAGCTGACCCGGCGAACTTCGTACCGCGAATATAAATAAACTGTCCAAGTGCGAGTCAGACCTGCACACGCAGGGTTCCGATTGCCGGAATAATACGTTTCTTGTATTGTACCCCTTTAATTTTTAATTTAATTTAGTTTTTATTATATGATCTTATAGCAGCCATTGCAATACACAACATGAGTAAATTTCAAGTCTTTATCTATTAAGGTTTGTAAGATCGAGCATAAAAAGCCTCAAAAACACGTTTCTTGTATGGGGACCCCTTTAATATTTTATTTTATTTTGTTTTTATCGGTATTTATACACAAATAACGAATACTCATGTATGGAAGCGCCATAACGACAACCATAAACATATATCAATACAATGACGAACATGTCTAAACGAACCAACAATGATAACCTAGGACAAAAATCAAAATTCCAAATATTAAAGTTTGAATACCTACGCGATAATCCGAGTTATGTAGATATATTATGTTGTCGATTCAAAACCCTTAATTTAATACGTGCTTTAAATTTCAATTTGAGGGTGGAACAGAGTCTACCCTACAGTGCCGAAGGGACGAACGTCAAATGTTTGACAGGAAAGTAGGTAGAACAGTTTATATGGGAAAATGAAATTGTTGTTTTTACTATCTTCCTCGCAATATTTCCATATTTTCTCACCGTGTAAATCTTCCCTGGACTACGACAAATATTTCAAAACCAAAATTAGCTATATCGACCCAGCCGTTATCGAGTTTTAGCGAGGCTAACGAACAGCAGTTGATTTTTAAATATAAGATGCACAGGATGGGCGGGGAAGAATTTATCGACGGCCAGGGGAACGTTTTATTCAAGAGTGTTTTGAAGAAAAGTATGGTTCGGCGGTGGATCCATTATGGTTTTGCCTGGAATCCCTTCAGAGAGTCGCACGGAATTAGTGCTGATAGAAAATGGTACGCTATCTAGTGCAAGATATGCAGAAGAGAACCTTAATTAGCATCTCGGCCCATACTTGATTAATGTAGGTAAAAAATCCATATTTATGCATGACAATGCTAGGCCAAATACAGCTCGAATTGTTAGTGAGTATCTTCAAGACGTTGGCATTAATTGCATGGACTGCGCTTCGAGAAGCTCGGATTTAAATCAGATTGAGCACGCTTGGGATGAGCTCCGGAGGTGTGTAAGAAGTCGAAACGCCGCCCCTGCTTCACTTAAAGACCTGAAATATGCGTTAGTGGAAGAATGGAACAATATCCCGCAACATCGCATAACAAATTTAATAAACAGTATGCCAAATCACCTGGCAGCTGTAAGAAGAGCCCGTGGAGGCAATACAAAGTATTAAAATGGCTTCAAAGTTCGTTTTTTTGTGATATATGTGAGGCTGCGTCTTTTAATTTTTTAACGCAGAACAAATTGATACATATATTCTTTTTATGTAATTTTAATAAATAAATAAATAAACGTTTTCAACATTTAGTGTCGTTTTATTCACTGTTAAATTATCTAAAACATACATTTTCATTCATGGTGCTAGCTAGCTCTATTATTTTGAGAGTTATTCTAATTTTTCATACTAACCCGAATTATTTGTCCACGAGTGTATAGACGACTATGCGACCCTCACAGTAGGCCTGGTACACAAATTCAAAGTCGCTCAGCTCATCGAGCTATGCAAAGAGCTCTTGGAGTTTCTCTGAAGGATCGAATCCGGAACGAGGTGATTCTACAGAGAACCAAAGTCATCGACATAGCTCACCGGATTAGCAAACTGAAGTGGCAGTGGGCCGGGATATCAGCCGAAGAACAGACAACCGTTGGGGTAAACGAAATCTTGAGTGGAGACCGCGTATCGACAAGCGTAGCGTAGGACCGACGATGGATTCGATAGAGAGTATCAAGTCAATTTTCTCGAAATTGTCCTATGCAAAGAAATCCTAGAGTATCAGGAGTGCCTAGCACTAGCACACTACGCACCTAGGATAGTATGCCATGCCGATGGCAATGATTAAAAACAAACCGATCCACATTTAGAGAAATACATTTTGGCTTGTACTAATTTTGAATACAATTTATTGCATGGTATAGAATCTATATTATAGATAGACGAAGTTCAGGCGCTTATTGTATTTTTACTTAAACCGTAAGCGTAGGGAGCAACCAGAAATAAGGTACATAAGAATCTTACAATTTATGTAGAAAATAAATGATATAACATTTAAAACTGCTCTCTCAATAAGCAAGAGCACAAAAAGTTTCTTTATTTGACATTACCCATTGGTAGTATCAATATGGCTTGAAAAGGACAATATTTTGGTATTAGAATTTGATTGTTGGTCTTGGTTTTGAATGCTGTTTTTTTTTTATTATAATGATAATAAAAAAACCATCATTCAAGAAGAAACTCATACAAGTTGATATTACCAGGAAGTTTTATTGTTCGTGGTGCAATTTTTTCTGACGTGATAACGTCTTATTAATCGATGAACGCCGGCTGCACGCACGAAAAATTGTCACGTTCCGCTTGGGCCGAGCGTGCAATCGTAGGACATTATCACGTAAAATTATCGTCCGTAAACCGACTTTACAGACAACCAATTTTTGTATAATTAGTACAGACTATATCAAGAAGAAGTTAGAAAACTACGTCGAGTCTTTTTATCGCCGATACCACAAAGCCTAAAGACAAAATATTTAATGAGGACGTCCTACCTGTAATGACATACGGAGCCGAGATGTAGACACTGACGGTGGGACTGATCCACCAATTAAAAGTCGCTCAGCGAGCTATGGAAAGGGCTATGCTTGCAGTATCTCCAAGAGATCGAATTCGAAATGAAGACATCCGACAGAGAACCAAAGTTATCGACATAGCTCAAAGGATTAGCTAGCTGAAGAGGCAGTGGGCTGGTCATCTGTCGTAGAACCGATAACCGTTGGGGTAGACGTGTTCAAGAGTGGAGACCACGGCTCGGTAAACGTAGTGTAGATGTGAAGATCGAGCTCAGTGGCGTGCCATAGAACAGGCCTATGTCCAACAGGGGACGAATACTGGCTGATGATGATGATGATATAAAAAAGTGACATCCGTATAGGCCTGTTCTAGGGCACGCCACTGAGCTCGATGTTCAGCTATTTGTTTCCAACCGCTGCCAGCCATCTTGCGTATATCATCGCTTCTAAGACAATATGACGAAATTGTTCTGAATCAAGAAATATAACTGATTATAGCAGCCATAAGATTAAGAACCAATAGGCTAGCCTGGTATGGATGATTATGAAAAGTGAAGTCCACTTGACTAAAAAGGCAATGGACATGAAAGTGGATGGCTATAGAGGAAGAGGAAGACCTAACTAAATGTGGATGGACTGTGTGATGAAGTATATGAATGTAAAAGGAGTGGATGCGGAAATTACAGCAGGGAGACCCAAATGGAAGAGAATGACATGTTGGACAGACCCCACTTAATCATCATCTTACCCTTATCCTACGATAAGGGTAGGATGATGATGACTCACCGCAGCTCAGATAACCTAAACCATCGGGAAATCCTTTGGATCAGTTTCACAGGTTTCTAATGATGTTACAGATAGTTATCTGACATATGACGCCATATAAAAATTTGTCAACAATCTGTCAGATTTAGTTAAGTTCCTAATATCCTTATCAGCGACCTGAGAAACTGGCCCTACTAAAATTGTATTAGCTGTGCGCCATATTTTGAATTCAGTGAGTAACCAACGCTAGCCAATCCGATTATATTATTTGTATGCTTTCTCGGCGACTAGCCACTCGCTCTTACGAAATGTTACGATCTACCAGGATCTATCTTTTTGTAGTCTTGTTAACCCTTTCAATTAAGCTAAATATGCTAGTCTGGAGTGTGTTCACGTCATTTGTGCAATAGGTGGGGAATTGGGGATCGAACTCACGACATTCGCCAGGCCGACGCCATAGCCATTCAGCTATTGCCGCCTATTGTAGCATATCCACGATATACAAGCGTAGTAGGGATAATAGTGGTTAGTCATTCTAACCATTATCATTTCCACATCACATTAGGATAGGTGTGTTTTACCCCCGAGCATCCTGTCTCCAATATGGTGCATACAATCCACTGAATGCTGGGACAAACACGACACTTCCATTCTCTGTTGCTTTTTCAGCTAAACTTTGGGACTCCTTGGCATTTTCTAAAAGTCCGATGTTTTCTCTTAACCAGCCCAGTGCAGCGCCAGCTACTGCCACCTAGACAAGATATATTATCTTTAAAATATATTCAAACGAGCAATTCTTGTATCTAATGCGTGTCTCGGGCAGGCTCTGGTGATTTGGATGAATTTTGTATTTAGATAGTTTATAATTTTGTATATTCTTTACTTAGCCAACTCTGTTTTCCATCGCGCGAGAATTAAAAATCGTAATGAATTAGCTTGATTTTGACAAAATTATTTTAAATCCATATCCTTGCATTAGATTATGTTAGCTGACGTCATGGATACACTGCATTACTCATTAATTAATACCTAATACTAAGTGCGACCGCGCACAGCGGCTATGCGCGCTTCTATGTATCGAATTGCACACAAATTCTGTGAAGTATGAAGTGTCCTAGAAGTGCGCGCATTGCAATGATTTTTTGTATCCAGTTTATTCTACCGTGCGGTAGAATAAACGCACCGCAATGCTGTGAGCGCTCGCACTAAAAACAAAAGGTAATACTTAGATATAAGTTAATGAACATTGGTGTGAATTTCGTTTGGGGTTCATACCCTTAATTAGGAGATTGAATACTACAAATACTATGTGTAATACTCTGTACTAACCGAACCTTCTAAAGCGTAAACTGGTGGGTTTGCAGAGCCAAACTGATATCCAACTGTTGTGAGCAATCCACTACTAGAATTAACACGGACATCACCAGTGTTATAGAGGACAAAACATCCAGTCCCATAGGTAGCTTTCGCTTGTCCTTTCTGTAGGCACATCTGGCCAACTAAAGCAGCTTGTTGGTCACCGAGACAACCCGATATAGGAACACCTGTTAAGAAACCTTCAGGTATGTAGCCATAAATCTGAAATAATTTGTTGTTAATATGTTATTTATGTCAGAACACTATAGTTGCTTTTAATCGCAGTAGGTACATATTGTTCAGTTTAATACAGCTTTTCATGTAGCATATCTGATATTACCAATATAAAGATGCAAATTTGGAGCCGTATATTCAGTACCGGTGAAAACAATATTCTGTGTGTTTGTTGACAATAGTATGACTAATTTTGATCATATTTCTTTCGAGTCGTCCATAGCAAAGTAGCGTAACTTTGCCACTATCAATAAGATCGAACATTCGAACTTCAAATGCCGCGCTGTTAATTTTCAGTACCAAGTTTGAGGTGTTTATCTCCATATCTCTGAAGATACAGTAATAAAAGGCGGCAATAGCCTAATGGATAAGGTGTCGGACTGGCGATCGAGAGGTCGTGAGTTCAATCCCCACCCCACCTATTGTACTATTGACGTGAACCCACTCCAGACACAAGCATATTTAGCATAATTGGAGGGGTTAACAAGAATACTAGTAATGTCAAATGTGCAACGCACATTGCGAAAAAAATAATAATAATCAGATCTTGACGAAATTAAACGAAAAAAGAATCATCAAAATCATTTCATAAACGACTAGTTATCCGTGAACAAACATCCAGACTAATATTACAAAGAGGAAACGTTTTTAAACGAGTTCAACTTTTGAGATATTTAATCGCGAAGCAAGTGCATGAGTTTCAATATCACGCAAAATATCGTTTGCGCGATGCGCGATCTCATACATTTATTTTACTCAATATTTAAAGGAGAGCTATTAAAATCTACGCTAGCGCCATCTCTGGGTTTTATTCTAATATTATAAATGTGATAGTAACTCTGTCTATCTGTTTGTTTCGCTTTTACGCCAAAACTACTGAACCGATTTAAATGAAATTTGGTACACAGGTAGTCTAGAGTCTGAGAAAGGACATAGGCTACTTTTTAATGCGAAAAGAGGGTTGTAAGGGGTTGAAAGGGGGAATGAAAAGTTTCATTTTTAAAGCGAGACGCTTGAAATTTATTTTTTTAGCTGTTGTTTCGATATATATAAATGTGACATTCAAAGTTTGTGAGGGGGAGGGTGGGTGGAGTTGAGGGTGAGGGGAGGGGATGGGTAGGGTAGGGGGAGTTGAGGGGGTGGGGAGGGTGAGGGGAGGGTGAGGGGAGGAGAGTTGGAGGGGAGGGGATGTGGAAGTGAGGGGAAGGGGGAGGAGAGGGGAGCAAAGGGGGAGGAGAGGGGAGCAAAGGGGGAGGGGAGGTAAGTGAGGGGAGGTAAGTGAGGGGAGGGGAGGGGAGGGTATGTGAGGGGCGGAGGGAAGGGGGGTTAGCGTGGCGTGGTACGGTGCGGTGTAGTTGGGATACGTATGTCTTATTTGTTATTGCTACCCAAATACACTATTCCACGCAGACGAAGTCGCGGGCACAGCTAGTAATATATATATTATATACGGTCGAAATGAGTAACCTCCTTTTTGGAAGTCGGTTAATAATATTATTACAAACACATTATCTTACCTCAGAACTGGATTTGATTTCTGGAAGAACAGATTTTGGCACTTCGAAAAATTTCAATAATAACGAGTCCCAAGTCAAAGTTTCAATATTCATTAACATAGTTCTTGAAGCATTTGTAACATCTGTAATATGTTTGCCTCCCTTTGGTCCACCTGAAATTCATGTCAAGTCATAACTATGATTTTGACCTTGACACAGTAGTGATTTCATTATAATCAGAAATAATATCGTTTAAAAACTAAAAAAGAACCGACTTCAATGCCGCGCTATTCATTTTCAGTACCAATTTTGAGATGTTTATCTCTGGATATCTGGAGATACTTATCAGACCTCGATAAAATTACCATGGTACCACACTTGGGATATCTCCTTTCGAACAAAAAAATAATAATCAAAATCGGTTCATAAACGACGAAGTTATCCGCGAACAAACATAAAAAAAATATATATATATACGGTCGAATTGAGAAACCTCCTCCTTTTTTTGAAGTCGGTTAAAAATCAATCTACTGTTAGACATGAGAGCTATTCTTTATAGATATATATATCTTTATGTATATAACCATTGTTCAGCCTTAGACTGTTAATCCTTGTTTCATCTAGAATATGGAAGTATGTGTTTGTCTAGCCTAGTAGTGCATTAAATTGACTTTAACACTCATGGCACACATGCTGTAGTAGATGAATTTACTGGACAACTTCTATATAGAAACGGTCTCATATCTAACATTTAAATTAGGAACATAGGATAAAATCTTAATATATAATAATTAATCCCAATTTCCCTTGGTCACGGCATCACGCGTGAATGGCTAGACCGATTTCGCTAATTCTTTTTTTGTTGTATTTTTTATCGTCAGGAGATGGATATTATAAAAAAAATTAAATAAATGAAAGTTGTTTTCAACGCAGGCGAAGCCGCGGGGCACAGCTAGACAACAATTAAAATAATTTCTGCTAGTATAGAATACGGAGCTACTTAGATATTTTATATGTCAGATTCTATGACCTTTGTAGGATATTAAGTATCTTATATGTTTGAATAAACTCATAAGTCACAACACATAGTTGATAACCTTGGTATCAACTATGTGTGGTACCTATGTACCTAACTTTATTGAAATCCAACAATGCTTAATAAAATACAACTTTTCACATTCACAATGTTAAGTAGGAACATGATAGGACATGCTACAGTATCTGTTATAGCCAGACGTTATTGTTTACGATCAGGCGATTATGATTGTCCTATTATCTCATATTACAAATAAGTATAATAAGTAAGTTCTAAAACTTAATCCGGACTACTGAAAAATCACACAAATTTTAGATTTATTGGCAATTTTCCAGAGCGTGCAAGCAAAGCCGTTTGGTATACATATATAATTAAATAAATTAATCGATGTAGTTGCATAGACTACAGCTAGGTAAAGAGTTTATATATCCAAATACTACAGAAGCAACCTTAAAGATTTTTCACATGCATGAAATGAAAGAACAAATAAAACACACAACACACAGTAGTGAACAAAACAAATCTGTAAATTGGTGCAATATTGTAATTAATGCTGCTAATTCTAGACACAATTTTGTTATCATTCTGGAATTGATAATGAGGTCATGGTATTATCCATTTGTCGGCAAAATTTACAGTGTGTGGCTGAAAAGATTAAGTATCTTAACTGTAGCTATAGTAGTATTAGATATCGTACAATAAAATTAGTAATCATATAATTTTACACAATTTAATGAGTTAAATATTATAAGTATACTCTGAGATATAAAGATGATCATGATAAATATTACTGGAAATATCTATGTGGTCAGCAATATTTATTGCTTTAATTAATACTGACTTTAATTTTAGGGTTCCGTACCCAAAGGGTAAAAAACGGGACCCTATTACTAAGATTCCGCTGTCCGTCTGTCTGTCTGTCCGTCTGTCATCAGGATGTATCTCATGAACCATGATAGTTACACAGTTGAAATTTTCTAGTAAATTAATTAATAAAATTGAATTAATCAATTAATCTAATAATCAATTGTTAGACATTGAAATAAAATATATATTATAATTAAAAAATTGTATCTAAAACTAGGTTAAATATTAATGAGGCTTACCTGTAAGGTTCCAAATAATCCAAGTGTCGACAGTACCAAAACAGCAAGTGCCATTCTTCATGGCAATTTTCACCGCATCAACATTATCACATAGCCACCTCAGTTTAACTGCACTAAAGTATGGAGATAGCGGAAGGCCACACAATGGCTGAAAATGTAAAGAATAAAGTCTCAATAAATCTCAGTAAAGTTTATTCTTACCATAATAAGAACATTATACTTTATGAAATGTCATCCATCAATGATATGTCATCAATGCATAGTGCAGTATATACATCAGGCTTAGATTTATCTTTATACAATAAATTTTTACGAAGGACTATGTTTTATTAGAATCTTTATGCAAAGCCAGCTCTCTCCACTGAGCTCTATCATCTGCTACTCTGGTCCAGTATGACCCCAAGGTTAGGCAGATATAGTCTTTCCATCTTGTTTTCGGACGCCCCTGCCTCCTGTGTCTTCTCTTGGGTATCATAAAGTTACTTGTTTAATTTAACTTACTTTAAGGTAATTTTGATTTCTAGTTTTGTTTGGCACTGTGTCAAGCAATTTGTCAATAGTTGAAGATGTTCTCATATCAAGCCACACTATAGCATTGTGCAAAGGTTTGCCTGTAATTCTATCCCATACTATAGTGGTTTCCCTTTGGTTTGTAACTCCGACCGCAATTATGTCCTGTAATTAATTATTTAACAATATACCATAACCTATAAGATATAGTGATGATAATTATATACATGCTGGCTAGCAGCAGTTGGAATCAAAGAGCTGAAGATCAAGATCAGTGGTGTGGACTAGGTGAGGCCTATCTATGTCCAGCAGTAGACAGAAATGGGCTGATGATGATGACCTTATCATTTAGCTAGTATCTTCAAGGAAATGTTTTATTATAGCAGTTTCTGGCCATGTTTTTAAAATGTTTTATAACATTATAAAAATTGCTATTTTTGATGCCAGATTCATTATTTTTAATCTTAAAAAAATCTGTTTGACCACTATCTTGCCTAATGGTAAGCGATGATGTGTTTAAGATGGTGAACACGCTAGGCCTTGCATACTCTGACTCAGGTTATGACGGTAGAAATTTCTTCTTGAAGGTGGTAAACTACTTTTTGGGATCGAGTCAGGTAGAACATCGATATAATATGCTCCTACCACTTGGGACCTTAAAAGTTAAAACAAGTTGGAATAGGAGAGATAATCTATATATATAAAAGAAAGTCGTGTTAGTTACTACACTTATAACTCAAGAACGTCTGGACCAATTTTTATGATTTTTGTATTTATGGAATTATCTTTGTCAGGAATAGGATAATAAGTATTAAAAACAATTAGTAATTGACCTAAAAAAAATATATAAGACAAATTATTTTGCCAAAATATTCCTGGGTTAAAAAACTGCCAATCATTTGATGTTCAATTGTTTATTCTGTCGATAAGGTAAACCGCAAATTAATAAGGGTCATCGCTCCACACAATTAGTGTATTTAGCCAGTGTAAAGTACAAAAATTCTTCAAGTTTTTGTTGAAATCACAGTCATGTACATTTTAAAAATGTTAATAAATTTTGAATACTGTCAGTAATGGCAATTGTATGACATATTTATTGATTGTCAAATATGCGTGCGTTCAGAAATGTATGCTTATGATTATTTCCTAAAACTGTTGTTCTTCCGCATGTTAATGTGTAATAAATGTGGATTATTAAGCATTAAGTGCCGGTGAATGTGTGCGAGTGTAGGGAAACAGCACAATGTTGAAAAACATGCTATTTGCGTTCTCACCAAAATTCCACTGAAAATCTTCGGTAAAACCACATCTTTACTGAAGGTATGACTTAGACTAAACTTTTACTTGAAAACTGAGCTGAAATGCGACTTTAACCCATCTCTACGACCAAAATTGATAAAAACTTGAAGAATTTTAATACTTGACACTGGCTACATACATTAATCGTGTGGAACCATAATGAAACTTAAAAAAAAATTTATGCCTACTAATTTTATATTTTGTCAGAATGTAGGTAAACACAGAGATATGCAAGAATGTGATAGCCAATTTATAAATGCCGTATGTATACAGTCTTATCCATAAGGCTTATTAGTCGGACGAGGATTGATTGGATTGGCTTGGCATAGTCTCAGTGCACGAGTCAGTGCCAGAATGAAACAGAATGATATGCCTACTAATACAATAGAGTGTGACAGCTACAATGCCGTCGGTAGCTGCAGTCATTGGCGTTGATGGTGCGTGCGCCACTTTACTTTGAATTACGAAATTAATCTTAAAATTATCCTTATTACTACTTACATAAAGCTAAAGTAATATGAGTTTAAGTTTCTGTTATTAGCTCTACAGAACGTTTGGAAGTAATCGGCAGAAATCGGCGAGTTGGCTGTTAAAGTATTGTATTCTCTTTCGACTCGAATACGAAAATTTCAAGCAACGAAGCAGATGAAGCGTAAAGAGATAAAGATGAAGTAATTGGACTACTGTAGTATAGATTAGGCAAGTGAAGTACTGAGTGAATGACAAGAAACAACTGAAGTACTTCAATTGAGTCAGTCGTTTGCAAACTACACATGCTTCGTTACAAACAAAAAAGAAAACAAACCCACTTTGGCTTAATACAATAATAGTTTTGATGAATACATACAAAAAAGGCAATAACTAGCCTAGACACCTAAAATTAGCACACACAAGTAGACAATAATTAGACTCAAGTGAGACATTAATGAAGTTCATATCACACTCACCACATATTAGAGTAACTTTAAGAAAACAAGACAAGGAAAATTAAGTGCATTTATGATAACAAGAAATATGTTTACTGGAATTTCTGATTGGAAACACATAAGATGTAATGAGAATATTGAAATCAAGTAATGAACCAAGTGACAAGATGTATGAGATATGTAATTAATCTGGAGCTGGTTATCTTAAGAAGACCTACAGGTCTGAAGATAGCTGCTGTGATCTGTGCCTAGATGTATCTAGGCACAGATCACAGCGGCATGATCAAACAGCATATGATGATGGAGGAATGGAGTATAAATGTTAAATATAGTTTATGTGGACACAAAGACAAAGCACTAGAACTCTACCTTAACTCTCAATGTACTCTCAATGTAATTATACTCTCAATGTTATGTAACTACCTATATAAAAATTAAATTTCAGATAGTAATAATAATTGTTGAAAAACTTATAGACAAGCCACAGAAGTAGGTAGGTATGCAAGCAAACATTTTTGAGGTGTTAGTTACTGACCATTTAAAAGAAACCCATTTAAATAACCTAGTAGTATAAGTACCTATCTAAAATATTCAACAGATGTCCAAGATGTCCAAGTTCTCAGCTATGATATTAAAAAACAAAGCAACATTTACAGGAATTAAATTTATACTCCTCCTTTGAAAACGGAATGAAGGCGATCAAAAATATAAGATAGGTACCTTAGGCGTCCCGCCAATTCCGATCAACTGTTCGACAGCTTTTTCGATGCACGTTAAAACCACTTCGAGAATGGCGCAGGGGTCTTGTTCCACCCATCCTTCTTGTGGGAAATGTTTATCAAGCTCTTTCTGGTGTAATGCAACCACTTCCGAAGATTCCGCTTTAAATATTATGAAACGCGCACTTGAAGTGCCCTCATCAATGGCACCGACGAGAGGGCCAAATTTCCCGTAGTTTGACATAGTTTCTTCTTACACGTACGGACGTATTTTCTCTTGACAAGTAAATAATCAAAGGTATTTTCTATGAATAGATTACAGAAAAAGAGGAAGAGGAACTCCACAGTCAGTGACGTCAGTGTCGAATATAACCATTAATCACTACGTTAAGAAGAGTCGGGACTCCCATAGAGCAAACTGACCAAATAGCGAAATGTCAAAACACGGGGCTTTCATAGTAGCCAACGTACCAGCGAAATAATCTTCTGCTTCTTCTACTTGACCAACATAACAAAAAAAAACAAGTTATTTTCCGTGTTATATTTTTACTTAACTAATTTTGTTTAAGTGGTTAGATTGTGAAGGTTTATATTTTTCCTATTTTGGTTAAAGAAATCCACCACTAAGACAAAACCAGTTTGAGAAAATTATGAGCAGTAAAACAAAATATTAAATTTTATCAAGCTTTATATTTATGAAGTATGATGCTCTGTAGGGTTCGCTCGGCATCGGCATCAGCAGCTTAATTTAACGAGATACCTGTAATGTAATATTGACTTATCAGTTTATCGCTTAACACTAATTTCTGGGACATGCTGTATACAGGGCCGGATTTAGGGGAGGGCAACCGGGGCAGCAGCTCCGGGGTCTATACAAGAAGGGCCCCCACAATAGAAAAAAAATTCAAACATCTAAATCATCAACGATATTTCGGTTTAAAAAAACCGGCCATATCGAGTTGGACTCGCCCACCGAAGCTTCCGTACCAACGTTGGTTGGTACTAATTAAGCCAGACCTTTAAATTGTATGAGCGCTCACATAATTCAGAGACTTATCTTAATTGGCGAAACTATGTATGTGGGACACCCTTTAATTTTTTTTTTTTATAGTTTGGATTTTTTCCACCATTTTGTCCACCATTTTTTCCACCATTTTGTCCACCCGTTCCTGAGAAAATCTGTGGTGACACATGGACAGACAGACAGACAAGAAATTGATCTTATAAGGGTTCCTTTTTTTACCATTTAAGGTACGGAACCCTAAAAAGCTCGGAAAGTTTCGTTCGTTAACGCTAAAATTTCATTTCCGATAAAAATAAATCTTGTAAAACACCGGCTATATATATATTACGTTTGGTTAAAAATAAAAGAATCTATGCTACTTGGTTTAAATTATTTATTGGAAAACTCGACTGAAAAATAATCTTCATTTTATTATGAAAATAATTTGGGGCCATTAAGCCTCCACTCCTATGTTGCCCCGAGGCCTCTAAATCCAGCACTGGCTGTAAATTATACAACGTGTAAGTAGTAATATTTAAACTGCATACTATACCTAGCCTGATGTATAGTCTACCTGGCAAGTCTCCTTTTCCTCGGTACCTAGCTGGGATCGCGAGTCATCATATCACATGTTAAACTTTTACGTAAACTTAGCCAGATACAACCATAAATCAGCTATTCAGCGTCACTGACCTAATGAAAACAGAATAATAAGTTTTATCTGTGCAGAAGGAAAATTGTTATGAGTTGACGTCTGAAAGGGTCTAGGTATAGTGCCCGTTGCGGTAGCTTGAAGTTCGTCTTGATGTATTCATCATCCAGGAGGACGAAATGTTTGTCCGATGATGAGTATGAGCTTGCGGATTTTTTGCTTAAAATTAATTAAATTTACTCAATATCACTTTGATGGTTTATCCCTATTAAAATATTGTCATAATATCTCGCGAAATTGCACTTCTATTCCGATCACTGATCATACCATAACTATAAAATAACATACACTATCGATATCGACAATCACCGCAATGTGCCCCACACTATTTTTCACAAAGAATTTATAAAGATTGTTATTGATGAAATATGGAAATATTTGACCTAAAGAAGCAGTAAACGGCTATTATTTTAAGTTGATCTACTTACTGAGCTTCATCAACTGGAAATCTCGCCATAAAAAACGTTTAGTAGAGTCAGTCTTTGCAGTCCTTAACCCGCATATTTCACTATTTATGTTTCATTATCACTCACAAGCAAGGTGTTAATAATCACACACCGTAAATTCAATGCTTTCTAACGTCCACACTCGGTTATTGGTTGTAAAACACAAAATAAAACACTTAAATAATTATTTTGAAAAAGCCGGTTAAAACGCTACCACAGGCTAAGTAGAAATACATGCACAGATAACTATATATTAGTCCGAGAAGAATACATGCTACCCACAGATTAAGTAGAGATGTGTGGCATATCTTTAATCACCTCATACATTTTCATATATCATACATATACTCTTTTGTATTAAAACGATTTATGACGGAACGTTTTCAAAAAAAAAAGAATGACGGAAAAATATGAAGTAAGTCAGTCAATTAGAGGGTGATCAACGGGCAGGTTGCCATGGACACGATCTAAACAAAGATGAATTTTATTTACGTAAAACTGAGGTATTCCTCAGCAAAATGACTGAGCAGATGAAATACATAGGGAAGGAGGGGTCTTCCAGTGGTTATGGTAGACAATATTCTATCGTATCTCTCTTACGATGAAATCGCTAAAAACAGAATTGTATCCAGAGCCTTCAATGAGATATGCATGAAGATGCTGAACCGAGAGTTTCTGATGATAGAGCGGAGGCATGCACATGCTCTGAAGAATGTCAAAGCTCAGCTGCTAATACGGGAGTCAGAACGCAGATACCACCAGTTATCACGACACTGTGATACCCTGACTTCCATTGAGACCAGGATATCCATGCTCAACATGACTTACTCCAAGTTTATTGACCAAGGACTTTGCTGCTTCATACCAGGAAAAGATACAATGCAATGGACCCTAAGTGCAGTGATAAACACTTAGTTTTATTTAAGATAAGTATCATAGAGTATGGTAGAATCTATAGGAATATAACTGTTATAACCCGTCTTCTGTAGTTTATCTTGTCTAGGTTCTCTTGATCCACGTAATGAGAGGTAGGCCTTCTCCAGGGCTCCGTTAAGTGACATTACGTTACGTTACAGATGATACTTCTTCTTCTTCACATCATGCTACATGATGGCATTTATTATGACAACCAAACGAAAGAGATAGTAAGAAATAGTGAGTGAGACGAATATAGACTCCATCGGACGCGCCCCCCTTTTCATACATCTTTTTTCTTGTACAGGAGCTTCAGTAGACTGGTCAGTGTCAGTCTACAGCTACACCAAAATCCTCCTGTGTAGTCAGGTCCAAAGAGAACTGTTAGAGGTTGCATTATAATAAGTATCTATTGGATTAGAAAAACGTTTGTGTTGTCAATATATATAGATTTGTCAGTGAGAGAAAAAATGTGTCAAAATGAAATAGTTAAAGTAATTTAATCGGAAATAGCTATTTATTATTCGCCCTCAACCCTGCTATATATATAAAACTAACTTAACTAAGTGCTGGTGAGTTTCCCGGCTATAATAGGTTATGCTACCAGCTGAGGGGTAACTGAAATAATATGATGGAAAATTTCACGACGAGACTACAGATAGGTAATATGGAAGGAAAAAAAAACTGGGCTACATGGAAATATAAGATTTCCATAATGCTGAGAGGTGTAGAAAGCGCTATGGAAGCAGCTGAAGGTACCCTTATCGAGCCCATCGCACCTACCAGAGGGGCTGGTGACGCTGAAATCGGCAACTATAGTGCAGCTATGGCTAAATTTAGAAAGACCGAATGTAGCGCTCTGCTCATAATTACCACGAATATATCTGAAGACACACTAAAAAAAGTGATGAGATTTAAGACAGCAAAAGAAGTCTGGCAAGAATTGCATCGATTATTTGATGGACAGTCAGGTGATAGGGCGTACAATCTGTGTGCTGAATTTTTCAGTTTTCAATACAACAAAGAGGATGATGTATCCACACATATGTCTAAACTGAAAAATATATGGAACAGTCTTAATATAGAAATCACAAAGATGGACCCCACAATAAAACTCCCTGATTTATTCCTGATATGCAAAATTCTGGACACGTTGTCCAAGCTGGTTATTATTGAACTCGGGAGAGAGAACAGTTAATAACTTGACGAGTCACTTATGCTCATTTGAGAGAGTCTTGGAGCACAAAGATGCACAGCAAGAGGCCTTAGCGACAACCAGTATAGAGAAGAAGACTGTTATGCAAAAGAAACAGCTGATCTGTAACTACTGTTCTGGCAAAGGACATATAGTACGGAAGTGCAAGAAGTGGATAAAGGACGGAAAGCCACCTAAGCCCACACCAGGTACATCAGTTGCTTCAAGCTCTAATCAAGTGCAACATATATCTCTAAGGGTAAATGCCTGTACCAAAGGACACATTCAAGATAAAGAAAGTTGGTTTGTCGACAATGGCGCCACAACCCACATTGCTGTGAGGAGTGATGTTTATCAAGAATTTCACGAATTTGATTCGAAACACACCATATCCACTGCAGATGGAAGTATCATTCCTGCTATTGGAAAAGGTACTGTAGAAGTTGAATCAAATGTCAGTGGCAAGACAGAACGAATAACTCTGAACTATGTGTAGTTAGTACCATCTCTAACGAAGAATCTTTTCTCACCGCTTGCTGCACATGACCGGATGCAGAATAGTATCTTTAATTCTACAACAACAGAATGCAAATTGGACATTAATGGCATTACGAGAGTTGTTGGAAAAAGAGTCCAATACGGAGGACTATATAAATTGGATATGAAGAAGATCATTCCAATGAAACCAAAGACCATAGAAGTAAATGCTGTGACTGGCTCAAACATGTTACTGTTATACCATGAGCGTTTTGCTCATCAGGATAAGAAACATGTTATTCGCCTTGTAAAGAGAGAGCTTGGAATACAGTTGAGTCCTGACAATGTTAAATGCGAGGGCTGTATTTATGGAAAGTCACACAGAAAACAGTTTGGAACAAGAGAATGAGCAACAGCCGTAGGAGAGCTGATTCATACCGATGTTTGCGGCCCTTTTATAGATAGTATCTCGAAATTTAAATACTACGTACTTTTCAAGGATGATTACTCTGGATATCGCATGGTTTACTTCATCAAAGTTTGAGGTTAAAGACAAACTTCTTCAAATGCTACAAGAAGCTAAAACCGCTGGATATGATATCAACAAGATGGTTCTAAGTGACAACGAAGGCGAATTCGATAACAAAGATGTACGTAATATTCTTCAAAAACATGGCATTCAACAACGGCTTACAATTAAAAAACATGGCATTCAACAACGGCTTACAATGCCTTACACTCCTGAACAGAACGGATGTAGTGAGCGGGAAAACCGTATTTTAGTTGAAGCAGCGAGATCTATGCTACATACGAGAGAGGAACTACCACAAATACTTTGGGCAGAACTTATCAACACAGCCGCGTATGTGCTGAATAGGACTGGTCCAAGTAGAGTTGATGGTAAGGTGCCTTACGAACTCTGGCATGGGCAGAAGCCTAAGATAAGCCACGGAAGTGAATGCTTTGCTCATATTCCAAAGCAAAAACGAAAAAAGCTTAGCAAAAAAGCAGTCAAAGGTAAGCTTATAGGATATGAAAATGATGATGGTTATCGCATTTGGGACGGAAACAAAACTTTGCGATCTAGGGACATCACGTTCTAGACCAATGTCGAGTTCCGAATATCCACACTGCCTTCAAGGTCAGAGGGAGATGACCACACTTTCATGGATGAAACTGCGTCGGAAAATATCATAGTAGAACAGGAATCTAATAATGATCATGCTCTGGAGGGAGACAGAACATGTCAAGATCATGTTCATGATGAGATTTCTGAACAAAGACATGAATTCAGAGACTACGAGAGTGCAAACGAAGAGTTTGTAGATGCTGATGAGCAGATGGAAATAGTTGAGCCAACGCTGTCTGATGGATCGCCTCGATACAACTTGCGCGACCGAACTAATCTCTCACGTCCTGAAAGGTTGAAAGATTACGTGTGTTTTGTAGACACAGAGGTTTTTCCTGAAACTTACAAAGAAGCAGTTGGAAGGAATGACAGAGCTGAACTCTCTGAAAATGAACTCTCTTAAGCAAAATCACGTCTGGACGCTCTGTGAGTTACCCAAAAACAAGAAAGCTCTTCCATGTAAGTGGATTTTTAGAATAAAACAAAATCCAGATGGTAGTGTCGACAAATATAAGGCTTAAGGCTTGTCGTTAAAGGATTTAAGCAACAGAAAGGAGTAGACTATGATCAGACTTTTAGTCCAGTTGCTAGAATGGAATTAGAACATTAATAAGTGTCGCTGCCAAAGAAAACTTATATTTGGTACAATTTGATGTCTCGACCGCATTTCTGAATGGCAAGCTGGCAGAAGAACTTCATATGCAGCAGCCAGATGGATTCAATGATGGTACATCAAATGTATGTTGGCTCAAAAGAAGTTGGTACGGACTTAAACAGGCTCCAAGATGCTGGAATTCGTGATTTGAGGAGACTTTGCTGGAAAAAGATTTTGCACAAAATTCAGCTGACAGTTGCCTTTTTACGAAAAGATCGGAGATAAGAAAATTCTTATAACTTTGTACGTAGATGATGGGCTCGTAGCTGCGACAGATGCAGAACTGGCAGATCAATTCCTAAAGGAATTGGGTGATACGTTAAAGACCACTACGAAACCCGCATCATTTTATCTGGGGCTTGAAATTACACTATCAAAAGATTCCATTACTATCAAGCAAGAAGCTTATGCCAAGAAGGTGCTAGAGCGTTTTGGAATGACTGAGTGTAATCCTGTTTCAACACCGATAGAAAGAAGTGCTGAACTAGGGAAAGTTCAACAGAATACATTTCCATATCGAGAAGCAGTGGGTTCACTGGCTTACCTCATGACAGGAACGCGACCAGATATTGCATACGCAGTTGTGTTGTTTCGAGAAAATTAGAAAACCCAACTTATGAAGACTGGCTCCGCGTTAAACGGATTATGCGATAAATTAAAGGCACATGCTCTTACGGAATAACATATTCAGCAGGACATGTATCAGATTATCTGCAAGGCTACAGTGATGCAGATCACGCTGGACATGAGCAGACAGGACGTTCCACAACGGGAATAGCTTGTTTATTTGTTGGAGGGATTGTCTCCTGGTTAAGCCAACGTCAACCATCAGGCGCTCTATCAACTACCGAAGCAGAGATAGTAGCAGCTAGTGAAGGAGCTCGGGAACTAGTGTGGCTTCAGAGAGTGTTTAGCTCACTTACTACCATAAGCGGAGTTCCTACACTAAAGGTGGATAATGAAGCAGCCATACGTCTTGCGAACAATCCGGAATTCCATAAGCGGACTAAGAACATTCGGACCAGACATTTCTTTGTAAGAGAAACGGTTCAGGAAGGACTTGTTAATGTGCTAAGGACCGACACCACAACACAATTGGCAGACATCATGACAAAGGCGATTCCTAAGCCAAGACTTAATACTATGTGCAACGCCTTAGGTCTGAAACCAACTTATTAAATGAGGGAAAGTGTTAGAGGTTGCATTATAATAAGTATGTATTGGATTAGAAAAACGTTTGTGTTGTCAATATATATAGATTTGTCAGTGAGAGAAAAAATGTGTCAAAATGAAATAGTAAAAGTAATTTAATCGGCAATAGCTATTTATTATTCGCCCTCAACTCTGCTATATATATAAAACTAACTTAACAAAGTGCTGGTGACTTTCCCAGCTATAATAAGAACAATACGTTGAGAAGACTGAAGAGTCGGGACTCCCATAGAGCAAACTGACCAAATAGTGAAATGTCAAAACACGGTGCTTTCATAGTAGCCAATATACCAGCGAAATAATCTTCTGCTTCTTCTTCTTCTAATTGACCAATATAACAAACAAATCCTAGTGATGTGCCGTGTAGGTATAAATATCGATAACGATTGAACTACCGCTGCCTGGTTAATACTTTAGAAGATTATATTTTGTACAACTAATTTTGGTTTAGTGGTTAGATTGTGAAGGTTTATTTTTTTCCTATTTTGGTTTAACAAATCCACCACTAAGACAAAACTAGTTTGAGAAAATTGTAGGCAGTAAAAATATAAATATATATATGCCGATGACGTGGCGGCAGTGGTAACAGCGTCCTCGGTAGATCTCCTCGAGCAGAAGCTGAACGTTACTACTTCACAACTTACTAAATGGTTCCAGTCGAATGGACTTGCACTCAACCTAACGAAAACGCATTTTATTCATTTTAACCTGTGTCAGGACGATCGTATCGACCCTTGACAGTGTTTTTGAACAATATTAAGATAACACAAGCTCGATCGACAACTTTCTCAGGTTTCGAGTTAGATGCGGGGCTTCAGTGGGAAGACGACATTAAAAAAATATGCGGCAAATTCGGAAGTGCGTGCTTCGCGCTCTGCAGGGTGTCGAGTCGTATCTGCGAGGGTGGCACGTTCCTGCTATTTCACGACCGTACACGCAGTCCTCCAATATGGTACCGAGATGTGGGGGCGTTCTGCGGACTGGCAGCGAGCATTCAGAATGTAGAAACGCGCCGTGCGTGCACTCGCCAAAATTCCGCAGTATGTCTCCGTGCGACCATATTTTAAGAGTCTAGGCATTCTAACGCTGCCGGCGCATGTTGTATTTCAAGTAGCTGTGTACGCTAGGATGAACCTGGACTCTTACACAAAAGGCAGTAGCGTGCACGATCACCACACCCGTGGCAGGGACAAGCTATGTGCAGAAACTCGGACACTCACAAAAACTTCCAAGGTGACTCATGTTATATATCAATAATTTCAGCGCCGAGGTTGAGTTCAAACGGCAGTTTCAAACGTCGGCTTAAATACTGGCTTATCGAGCAGACGTTCTATAGTTATGATGAATTTGCTGAAAGCAAATAATAATATTTTTACAATTTATTTGATAGCCTGATGTAGTCTACCTGCAAAGTCAGCAGTACCTGGGATCGCAAGTTATCATATCACATGTTAAACTTTTACGTAAACTTAGCCAGATTCAACCATATATCTGCTGTTCAGCATCATTTACCTAATGAAAACAGAATAATAGTTATGTGCTTTCTGTGCAGAAGGAAAATTACTCAATATCACTTTAATGGTTTATCCCTATTAAAATATCGTCATGAAATCTCGCGAAATTGCACTACTATTCCGATCACTGATCATATCATAACAATAACATACATTATCGATATCGACAAGCACCGAAATGCACCCCGCAGTCCGTACTATTTTTCACAAAAAGTGTATAAAGATTGTTAATTGATGAAATATTTGATCTAAAAAAGCAGTAAACGGCTATTATTTTAAGTTGATCTACTTACTGAACGTCATCAAGAGGAAATCTTGACGACATAAAATAACGTTTGATAGAGTTATGTATTTGTAGTCCTTAACCCGCATATTTAATCACAAGCAAAGTGTTAATAATCACACACCATAAATTCAATGCTCTAAAACGTCCACACTCCACACTAGGTAATTTGTTGTAAAACACAAAATAAAACAATAAAATAATTATTTTGAATAAGCCGCTAACACGCTACCACAGGCCAAGTAGAAATACATGCTACCACAGACTAAGCAGAGATGCTTCTTCTTCACATCATGTTACTCGATGGCATTTATGACAACCAAACGAAAGAGATACTTAGTAAGAAATAGTGAGTGAGTAGACTCCATTGAAAATGTATTCAAAAGGAATCCCGTGTAATACATCTTTTTTCTTATACTGAGTTTAAGCAGACTGGTCAGGGCCCCTAGACAAACGCAAGTTCAAAATGTATGGGAATGACATTTTTGTTGTGGAAACATAAATGTCAATCCATACATTTTGAACTTGCGTTAGCGTGAAGGCAAACAGGAAATTGGATTTTGTCTAGGGGCCATGGTCTATCTCTAACCACCACTGAGCATAGCCACACCAACACTAACAAAATCAAGTACCAACAACACGCAAAGAGAATATAATCACTACGTTAAGAAGAGTCGGGACTCCCATAGAGCAAACTGACCAAGTAGCGGAATGACAAAACACATCATCATCATGATGGTCACACTGCACCACAGCCACACCAACACTAACCAAGGTCACCAGGGCAAGTACCAACAACACGCAAAGATAATTTAATCATTACGTTAAGAAGACTCGGGACTCCCATAGAGCAAACTGACCAAGCAGTATAATGTCAAAACACGGTTCTTTCTAAGTAGCCAACGCCGGCGAAATAATCTTTTTCTGCTTCTTCTTCGTAGAGGGAAAATTAAATAGAGAATTAAATTTAATTCGCATACGCTAATGGATGCGAATTAAATAGCTAAGATGTAACCCGACTAAAATTATGAACAAGTGATACATATGCCTGATATAAGATAAAATGAACAACGTAATTTGTTGGGTCATACATAACTGCGGGTGAAAGCCAATGGGTGCACTAGAACTGTGAGCCAGAGCTGGCTCCAAACAATAAAAATGCATATGCAGAGAAGGATACAAAATTATTGTCCATCTAGCTCTCTCATACTATTGATTGTATAGTTTTATCCTTCTCATATTAGTATTGTTATTTAAATGCCAGATCAATCTATTATTCCATCCACGTTTGTAACAAAACACATTCCTCCAATTAAAACATAGTGTACCTATCAGTCGGAAACTTCATATCATTTTATACATCAGATCAATGTAGGTACATCATAAATTATATTATAAACGTCGAGAATTTAAAGGTACATTTATAGCAACGACCTACTAGTTTAAACGCAAAGACCGAACTTATGCGCGCCTGCCAACTCTCCACCGCGTTACTTTTCTTGTTTTCTTTTAAGGTTGGCATCCATGCTTAGAGGCCACTGACAATTTTCATTCGCGGCCATAGACGTAATATAAATTGACTGCGCAAAACGGCCCTGATGAGACCGACCTAGAACGGAGTTTTTCCCTTTCTTTTGTATTGACGACTTATATATATATATACCATACATATAGTATAGAACATAATATATAGCACTAGTAGGTTGTCAGACAAGGACACACTCCCACCCGGGTGCCTTTCGATTGAGCCGTTTTGTTCTACAAAGCAATTACAACTTTATTCTTAGACCATACGGATTAAATTGAATTTGTCAAAACAGCTGCGGTGCACCATCAATTTATATTACGTCTATGTTCGCGGTAGTTTTAAAAGTTGGCAGGTTGGCACCATCGATTGACACTGGCAGTGTAAGACGTAAGTCAAAAAGTTCCAATGGCTGTTTCACAAAACATTAGTCAAATGAGCAAGATTCATTATTTAAAATACATCAAAATAAGTAAATTTCCTTGTAAAAAAAACATACAGACGACTTGAGAACCTACTACTTATTTATGAAGTCGGTTAATAAAAAATCATGACACTCGGCCATCCGACAACGTGATGCCTCCCAGCATACACATAATAACTCAATTATAGGTACTAAAATAATAATAGAAATACCAAGTATATAGTAAATCCTACTGTTCAACAATGATTCTAAAATTTCATCATTATAATACCATCATCATAGCTTTGTACATCTACGGATTTAATATGTACTTATCCAAGGTCGGATTCTATTGAATGCAGTTAGGTATCGATATCACTCAAATTGTACGCAATTGAATTGGAATAACACCTAACGAAAAAATTAAATGATAATAAATGTAGTAAATATAGCTTACCCTCATAATGGTAAATGATATATCATAGAATAAGAAATCGCATCATTTCCAGGTGCCGTGTCTTTGTTATTAATACCTACAGCTGTTCAATTCTTGAATATTGAAAGGACCCTCTAACCACTTATTTGTAGAATGAATAATTGGATGTTGATTCAACACATTATGAGGAGTTTTTTTTTTTTTTTTTTTTATATACCGAACTGGGTAGCACTTGATCACTATCTCACCTGATGTTAAGTGATGATGCGATCGATGATGTAGCGTGCTTACCCAGAAGATACCTATTCACTCGCGATTTGAAGACCCCCATATTGTACTTAATCGGAAACACGGACTCAGGCAGGGTATTCCATTCCTTAGCGGTTCGTATGATGAACGAAGAAGCAAATCGCTTCGTTCGGGTAGATGGTATATCCACCATAAATCGGTGGCGCCTTTTAGTGTCTCTGGATGTCCGATTATAAAATGGGGATGGTGGAATCAAATCATGCAGTTCCATTGCACACTCTCCGAAATGTATCCGATAGAAAACCGATAAACAAGCGACTTTGCGGCGATGCGCGAGACTCTGGAGTCTCTTGCTTACTAATAGGTCATCGCTGATGAGTTTTTTGGCTCTCCTCTCAATAGCTTCCAGTGTCTCCAGCTGGTATTTAGCAGAACCATCCCAAAGGTGAGAACAGTACTCCATACACGAGTTAGAGATTGTAATAACTCTTTTTGTTTGTCTTCCGATGCAATAATCTTTTCCTGCCGATAGCCTTTGAACCAACGCATTTTACGCCACATGTCAGCAACTGATGTAGTTTCTTTTAATATTACTAGGTATGTACCTACAAAAAGATTTAAAGTTTTTGGATTTTGCATCATTACTTAGAGTGTCCGCCATTTTAACTTTTTCTTAATTTTTTTTAGATTATTATATTTGCTGACATCGATATATATGTACTACGTACCAGATGTGGCATCGCGAACTAGCTCTACGTTCAAATAAAAAGCAGTGCTGAATCTACATCTCGCTTAGTTTAGCGTAAGTACTCCTCACGCCGATCGCGTACCGCTCGGTACGTAAGTCAGCTTATGATGGGCGCCTCTGGTTTACATGTACCTCTTATGTTTGCTGATATATTATTATGTTTTTCGAAGTAATCATACTGTTTCTGTAAATCATCGAAATCATGGCCACAAGGAAAATATTTTTCAAGGTCGATTCTGTAATTGTACCAATCTACATACATACATACAATCACGCCTTTTTCCCGTTGGGGTAGGCAGAGACTACTTCTTTCCACATGCTACGATCCTGACACACCTCCTTCGCTTCTTCCACTTTCATGAGCGCCTTCATACATGCTCGCCGGTTATAAGCACTTTTGACTTGGCCTTTCTTTAAAACGTCTCCGATCTGGTCGTGATACGATATACCAATCTGTTTTTTTAATTCCGTTTTTTAACCAATTTAAAGATGTCTTGATCATCATCATCATCATCATCATCATTATCAGCCTGCTGGACGTAGGCCTCCCCCAAGACACGCCACTGAGCCCGGTCTTCGTCTTTTTGTTTCCAGTCACTGCCCACCATTTTGCGAATGTCGTCGCTCGCTCCACCTAGTCACAGGGCGTCCTACACTACGTTTGCCAATTCGCGGTCTCCACTCTAGAACCAGTCTACCCCAACGATTATCGGTTCTACGGCAGATATGACCAGCCCACTGCCACTTCAGTTTGCTAATCCGCTGAGCTATGTCGACCACTTTAGTTCTCTGGCGAATTACTTCGTTCCGGATTCGATCGCGCAAAGAAACACCGAGCATAGATAGCTCTTTCCATAGCTCGCTGAGCGACTTTAAATTGGTGGACTAGTCGAACCGTGAGTGTCCACGTCTCGGCTCCGTATGTCATGACAGGTGGGACGCACTGATTAAAGACTTAGGCACTGTGGTATAGGCGACGAGAAGACTAGACGGAGTTTCCCAAATGCTGCCCAGGCCTGCTGGGCCAGAATTCTGCTCTGGATTTTGTTCTCGAAGTTGAGTTTGCTTAGTTAGAGCGTCTGCTCTAGGTAAACATACTGCGTGACAACTTCGAGTGGGATTCCGTCTACGGAAATCGGTTCCGGAACAACGTGCTCGTTGTACATGGTTTTGGTTTTATCCAAATACATCCGGAGACCGATGCGTCGAGAAGAATCAGCAAAGCCATTCAACATCCTTTGTAGGTCCTGCAGCGTCTCTGCCATAATGACGATGTCATCTGCGAATCGTAAGTTAGAGATGTACATGTCGTTAATGTTGATGCCGCAATCATACCAGTCAAGTGTCTTAAACATATCCTCTAAGGCGTTAGTTAACAGTTTCGAAGATATGACGTCCCCCTGTCTCACTCCTCGACGCAGGTGGATATGTTTAGTACGCTGGTTCTGTACTTGTACAGTCACCGTTACAGCATTACATAGACATCTCATCACTTCAATTAATCGCCAGTCGATTTGGCAACGCTGCAGGGACTCCAGAACGGATAGGTTTCGATTGAGTCGAAGGCCTTCTCATAGTCCACAAATGCTACGCACAGGGGGCGATTGTACTCTTCGGTCTTGATAACTTAACGTAATTTTAATAATTAAATTATCACTACCCAGGATTTCATTAATTACACTCCAAATAAAGTTGACTGCAACGTCTGAGCTCACAAAAGTAACATCTGGCAATGATTTTTGCTTATTCCCATTATAGAACTTTACTCAGCTCTAGTATCCCCTCCATTGTTTAATGTAATAAAATCATTTTCCAAAGATGAGTCCTATCATTGAATTCCCCTCTGATCGATTTTATAGGACCAATTGGTGTGATGCCCATTTAAATCACCCGCTATTAAGGTCTTTTTACAACCTATAGAAAAGAGACTATCCCAGTCTGCGGCACTAGTTTCGAACAGTTGATGGCAAGGCTTGTGCACAGGTTTTCAGTACTATGGCTGGAATTCCATCAGGACCACTGGCTTTGTTCACGTCAAGATTCTGCAACGTTTTATGGACCTCCGTCTGACGAATGCGTATGTGGCGACCTTACGCCAACCTTAAACTCTTTTGACAGTTTTAATCTTGGTGGTCAATCTTTTTGAATTATGTTTTATGTTCAAAATCGATCACCAATGTCAGAAGAGTTTTGACAACAAATTTTCATCATTCAGTAATACATTTTTCTTCAAGCTGAATGCCTTTGAATACAACTAGATATACAAGTGTCGCGTGTTCTCGGCATGCAAAGTTGCTGAGATACGACGATTGTGTAAAGGCAATAAGAGAACTAATAAAAGTTATGACTAACTTCGGGCATCTTTATTACTCACTGCCCACTCAAATGCGTTGAACGGTCCGAATCTACGTAAAGGACCGCGCCCCAAAAGCTAAGTACCTACACTTGCATAATATATTTATATAGACACGTTTCACATCGTGAGAGTCAGCTCTGATCTCCACCGGGTTTTGTGCACGAGTCGCGAAACGCCGGAACTGCAAGTGCCATCCCGCATCCTGTCTCAGCATCTAAGTAGCAGTAGATAGGGACGGCACGCGTAGCAAGTACAGTTACTTGCTACGCGTGCCGTCCCTATCTACTTTTCGGATATCCCGGGAATTTTCCCGGAGGTCCCAAACATATTTCCGACATGTGTGTCTTGCATCCCGGTACTGGATGGTACAGCGCCAGCAGAATCTAAATGCGAATTTTCTGCAAAAAGAGTAGCAAACAAATTTTCCTTCTCTTTAGCAGTGTGCGCCAGGGTTCCGTCGGGCTTCAGCAGTGCAGGAACTGAAGAGCGGCAGAAGTTGGATTCAACTTGTTTAGCCAGGGTCCAAAATGCTTTACTCCCAGCTGGGAGCGATGCTAATTTGGTCCCTATCCAGCCAATGTGGTTAAAAGGAGCCTTCTGGAGGGCTTTTTTACAGGACTTAGTGGCTTTATTGTAGGCTTTCTTCTTTGCGCTTATGTCCCTGGCTTTGCGGTTTCGAGCATCAGCCCATGCCGGGTATGCCTCTTGCTTAAGCGCCTCAGCGCGTCGGCAGTCGGCCCTGAACCATGGTTGAGCTTTGCCAGGTATTGATACGTCGTAGAATGGAATGTAGTATTCCGTCCCATGACGTAGCACATCTACCACAGCATCCGCGCAGACCGAGGGATCGTCGGAAGAAACGTATACACGTCGCCAAGAATAAGACGCAAAGAACGAGCGCATCTCATCCCAATCTGCTGACTTGTATAGCCACACCCGCCGAGTGCCTCTAGGGCTTAGATCAGGCGGGGAGTAGACTGATACAGATTTCACCAGACAATGGTCGGAGCTACCTAGTGGTGATGATACCGACACTGAGTAGCGGTCTGGATCAGTCGTCAGCAGAAGGTCCAAGCAATTAGCCGTATGGCCGTCAACATCAGGAAGCCGTGTTGCTTCTTGGACTAGCTGGGTGAGATTTAACGCTAGAGCAAGCTTTCGCGTTTCTCTCCCAGCATGGTCAGTGAACTGGTTTGGAAATAGCCACTCTTGACCCACTCGGTCATAACCACTCGGTGGGCGTTAAAATTTCCCAGTAGCACCAATTGACCGGACGGGTACTTGTGTTGAGCGGCATCAGCCGCCTCACTTAGATACTCAGTGAGCCTGGTCGTCTCCTGATCTCCGTTGTGCGACCGATAGACACAGGCATAGAGAGTTTTCTCTAAACCTGTGTCCACCAGTACCCAAAGCACGGAAAAACGGGGGTCTTCAAGATTTCGGAGACGCCGACAGCTGACAGTCGTCACGGGCGTACACGCACACACCTGAACGTGGTTTTAAATTGTGCTCCAGTGTAAAACCTGGGTATGAGAGGTACGCCACGTCAGATGGACACCATATCTGCGTCTCCGTGAGAAATAAGAGCGCTGGTTTTTCGGTTTCTAGATGGTGGTGGACCACAACGAGATTTGAGTGCAGCCCACGGATGTTCGTGAGGTGCACTTTCAAGGAGAGGGAGTGCATCCGCTGTTTAACCATGCTCTTTTTCTTTGACCTTTTCATGTTAGTAGAGTGTTATAAGGTTGGAAGACGGTAGTAGAACGAGGCACTACGCTGCAGACATTCAGACTCACACTGGGTAACCACACTGATGAGAGACTAGACTGGAGGCTGCGGGGACGCCCGAGCCCCCCCGGAGATGTTCCTGGGGCCCTCTCTTCCGGTCACCAATCGGCACCATGACGCATCCCCGGGTATTTTCGTAAGATGGCAGGGCAGCCTTTCACGAGTGGCTAACCCGTTACTTGGGCCCCCAACTATCTACGGTCTTCCAGCGGTAAACCGTGCCTCGGATCCCGCTAGCCTCCGCGTCTAGATTCTCGGTGCGATGACATCAGTGTATGTCAGCTCGGTCTGCTTGCATGGAGCAACTGTTCTGACCCATCCTCCGTAATGGCTTAACACCGGTCTTCGTATCGGAAAACGGCCGCTTGGCGATACGGCTTAGACCGGTGGGTGGTAAAAATGCCGCGGACGAATCCTCCCACCAAAGTCACCTGGTTAGCACCACACAGGGGCCACGTGTAGGGTTTCACATTTTACGGGTTTACTCCTACGGACGAGGGTGACTCGGCCCCCAAATGAAACTGGAAGGTGGCCAAGGCATCTCTGTGATAAAACAACATAACCCTGCCGAGTTTAGGCTCGATTGATTCGTCTTGAAGAACACTTTACCCATAATCATATTATCATAATATCAGTAGAATATTTTAAAACATCACGCTTATTCTAAAATACTCGGTAGTTAGTTCCTAATCCATACCTACCAAAAACTAAAAAGTTAAAAATAAATTAAAAGTACAAATATTTTATTAAACAAGCTTTTATCTGGGAAAAGGAACTAAAATGTTAAAAATAAATTCTATTTTGCGGGTAGCTGCTATCCTATATTCTTAAAAGCTTGTGGCACAGAAGTATAGCAAGTTCCTAACCTGTAAGACGGGTAGTGCCTTAAGCTTTTAAGAATAAAGGTAAGTACCTACCCGCAAAATACTAGAATTTATTTTTAACATTTCAGTAACTTGTTTTTTTTTTTATTTTTTTCCTAAAAAAAATAATTAGAAGGATCATCTAAGATATGAGAACCTAATAACCGTAGTGAATATTTATTTATCAATTATTTTTATGTTGGGCGCTATGGAATCGAATTTTTTGATAATCGAATCTTTGGATAAGATTTTTTCCGAAATAAAGAGTTCAAGTGGTAAATAATTGCCGTGATATCGCTGTTTACTCGCCCTGATAACATAAGGTTTATCAGATTTGTTACGTCTTTGAAAAGTTACCAATTTCGCCATTAAAACCACTCATGAGGTCTTTTAGATGCTGAGGGGTGAGGGCATCCAAACCTCCAGCGGATCCACTTAAAAAGAAGCAACAGCTGAAGAAACGACCAGGACGGTGGCCTCAACAGCGATATGTAGCTCTTCCGGTGGCAAGAGGTAATTGGAGATTTATCATTAAATATTAGTTTGACATTTGTTAATGGTGTCACTATTCGTTTTTTTGATCTGTTTTATTTAACTCTGCTTCTATCACAGAATTGTTTACATGTTTAATGTTTTTGTGTCTTCCTTTGGTTTGAACCAATATCGGAATGGTAACGAATACCCTTGTTCAATGATCACATATTTTACAAGGGGTTACGATCTTCAGTCCTGGTAAAGATTATTGAACTTACATATTTTCTTTGAACGATATAATTCTTCTTATTTACCATATGTTCATACTTACTTAATTCATTAAACAGACCCTCTGCATCTTCCAATTTTTCTGTCTATCTTGTTAATATTGAATTCTGGTAACCCAGCCGCAACGAGATCAACCATATCCCACCCTGTATCAATTGTTCTTCTCATATCTAGTAACAGTTTTTCTTTCTTTATAGCATAATCTACCAACGATCCATCTTTGTATTTAAATGAGAGTGCGTTGGTAATATGGTTCCATCCTTTGTTTGTGAATGATTCGCAAAATTTATTCCTCCATACTGTCCACTCCGAGCTAGTGGGCAATTTTATCATCATTGAGCTGTACCAATCGAATCTATACAACTCTTATCCATGAACAATCTGAGTATTTCACTTTTTTTCTCATCTTCTGTCACATCGAAGCGTAAGCATTCCTTTTCAAAGATATCGATCCATTGCTTTGCGATTGAATTTTTATTTGTAAACTTTTCAATCACAAACTTCTCTGCAGTATGTTTTAAGTTCTGTTGTTTACTCTCTTGTGTATTTTGAACTAACTTTTCTATTAATTTTTCTAATGTACTGATTTCCTTATTTTGTGCAGCAGAGGCCTGTTCTTAATTCACTTCTATATATTGATCTAAAAATTGTAAATTACCATCCTCATCTATGTGTGTTTCCATAAGTTCTTTTGACATGGTTATCCAAACATTTCGTGTTTGATATCTTTTTTTCAAACTATTTTTTATCTTTGTATAAGCAGCAGTCCGCATCAGCTCTTTATGAAAACTAACAGGTTGATATTCTTCCGGTATAGTACCTATAGACTTTATATTCACTCGTAGTTATCGAGGTTATGCAACATATATTTGACTTTCCGTCACTTCCTGATAATATTGTGAATTCAAAACGAAATTTATCCATCTTTTATGTCTTTATAAACAAAAATATCGTTTTATAAGACCATTTATTATGCCAAATAATGAAATGAAATAAGGGTTAATCAACTATTTTACCCACACTTTGCTGTCCCTGACATATCTCTATAAAATAAGGCGACTTGATTATAGTTGCACTCAAAAATAATATCAGAATTATTACTATGATAATTAAGCACAATTGAAAACTGCATTTCATTAAACAAAATATTTTATTTCTATGAAATTATATGGTAACTCAGGATACAAAATATTTGCGCCATACAAAATATACCTGTCTGAAATCGACATTCACTTGTTAACTATCTTTAGTAAATGAACATTTAGCCTGCGCTTTTGCCTAAGTTTTTTTGAGGAATAAGTTAGAGATAATCACTTAATCGTGTCTAATAAAAACCCACAGAAAGACAAACCACTTTAACAAAAAAAAATTGTGAAGTTGTGTCCCCAGCTAAAATGTTTTTGATTATGTATACTGAGTTACGTTCATAGTTTCCAACTTGCAACAGATAGATAGGTAGCTCCAATTGATGTAAGTAGCTTTAGTTCGGTATACTTATGCTCATGCGACGTGGCGGTGGCCTTTGATAGTGCCGTCAAGTCGCCAGATTGCAAAGAGTGTTCAGAGAGTGCACGTGCCTTTTTGCGCTGTCTGCTGAGTGACTTCGATTTCTCGACGTAATTTAAAAATTATAAGTAACAAATTATATGTTTTTGTCGTATCTAACATGTATAATCGACTAAAGTTTATGTCACAAACAATATATAAATATAAAAGTACTCTTTTCTCCAGAGACGATTGCTCACTCCTCAAGCTTTTTAACTTGAAAATGTTAGTAAAAATGATTTTATTAAACAGTTTTCTAATTACTATAATAATTATTATTTAAAATTGATAACAATCATGCGAGTTACGTCAGTTGTGAAGTTATCATAAAAATCTTACTAAGATCAGCCTTTTTAGCAAAACGACAGTACAAATTGGCAATGCCGATAGATATTTTCAACAAATAAGTGTAATACATCTATGTTATAATGTCTCTTTGTTGATTTTTAGCTTTGGACTTAGTATGCCATCCATTTGTTATCATTTTTGATTGTATGTCTTAAGCGTTACCCAATTTGTCTCTGGAGTTACTGATTGTCCCCTAATTATAAATTACGTTTTCAGTCATAACATACTCATTTCATATTGTATAACTTTATATCAGCAGTAATTCATTCAAACAATTGTCGAGTTATTATACATAGTGCTTATCTATTTGTATATCTCTAATATTTAGTTTTAACTGAAAAGTAGTCCTACGTTTTTGTTTAGAGGTAACGCAAAAGACACAAAGTAATTATATTTGTGCTAAAACTTAATAACATACGAATACTGATTATGTCAAAATAATTGAATATGCATTTGAAAGCACATAAAAAAATAAGAATAAGTTTTTATATTTCATTAAAAAATTATCTAATATTGAATGTAGGTAACGCAGGGGACAATTTTTAAGGGTGTTCTGGATACTTTTTACTATAACTATATTCAATGCCTTTTAACTGCGTAGCCCATCTAGGTACTTATAGCAGTTGATATTTCTAATGCCTTAAGACATCGATAACGTGCTAGATTGGAGTTTAGCTAACAAGCTGTTTTTTAATCAGGAAAAGTGCGAGTTGATGAGCTACGGCTTGGGTGTGGAGATGGTTCCCAAGAAGACAGCTTGGCTCCAACCATACCCGGTTGTACAATTAAACTTAGAACACGTAAATCGAAAAATGTGGGAGGTGGGATCGGTTTTTATATAAAAAAATGTCTCCGTGTCCGGGTCCGCAATCACCCTGAGTCTATTTTGGTACAAATGTGGTTGGAGCTCACTCTTCCAGCCCTGGAATCTCTAAGTGAGTCGCTAAATACGTTTGCATACTGTGACTTTATCTGTCTCCTCACTGATTTTAATGTTGACACGCTTAAGTGTGACTCAGCAAAAGCTACTGAAATGACTTTATTCAGCACACAGCAGAACCTTACTCAACTTGTTAATGAGCCGACCAGAGTCACAGATTCAACGTTTAATAGATTTGGTTTTTACAAACGTGCCGTAAAAATTGTAAAAAAATTGCGGTACTACACAACCCACGTCTCAGCGATCATGCTATGGTGCTATGCGAGCTAAATATAAAAAAACCAAAATGTATTCCTCGTGTTGTTGAGTCTCGGGCAATTCACCAAATTAATGATGACAAATTTAATATTGACCTTAAAAATTTTGCTTGGCAAAAAGTGATCTCGTTAGAAAAAATCCAGGACAAAATTGAAGAATTTAATAAAAACATAATTCATCTATTTGATATACACGCCCCTCTAAAACGAAAAACGGTTAGAGCAAGTTCGTAACCATGGATAACTAGTATAATTAAGCTAATAATATCTCTAAAAAACAAAGCTCTTGTTAAAGCTCAAAACCAAAAAAGAAAATCATCTAAAATATATCATAAAAATCTTAAGAATTTTGTAACAGGCTCGATTGAGAGAGAAAAAGCAGCTTTTTTCACCCATTACATTAACAAAAACCGCCACCAGCCTAAAAAAATGTGGAATTATCTAAAACAAACAAAGTCAGTCAACAATAAAACTTGAATTTCTATCCCTGAACACCTTTTAGATCCTAATAAAATTAATAACCACTTTTTAGACATTCCAGGTGACGGAAAAATTGACAATGATTTATTAAATTTTTTAAAACAAATAAAAAAAATACAGTTTATTTTACCTAAAGCCAATAGTCGAAAATATAATAGGAAATATTGTAATTCAAACTAATGCGTCCGGGCACGATCGGTTGAACGCAGAAATGATTAAGCTCACTTTGCCGGAAACTCTAGAAGTAATCACAAATATCATAAATCATTTAATATCTACTTGCCAATTTCCATATGTCTGGAAACGAGCCTTGGTAAAGCCGCTACCTAAGTCCAGTACAGTAGAAGAATTGAAACATCTTCGTCCTATAAGTATTCTTCCTGTGCTGTCGAAGTTATTAGAGAGAGTTGTGCTTGACCAGATAGAGAAATACATAAGCCGTGAGAGTATAATTCCTGCTTTTCAATCTGGTTTCAGAAAGAACCACGGCACTGAAACTGCTCTCCTAAAGGTTACTGATGACATATAACAGCTTCTGACTCAGGGCTTAGTACAGTAGTTATATTAGTGCTTCTAGATTTTTCGCGAGCTTTTGACTGTCTAAGTCCGGATTTACTCATAACAAAGCTCTGATATTACGGCTTCTCAGAAGATGCATGTAACTGGTTTAAGTCATTTATTTTCGATAGAGAACAATATGTGGAAATAGTAAGCTCGAACGGCAGCAAGCTTATCTCTGATGTCCTAAAGGTTCCGAGAGGAACTCCACAGGGATCAATTTTGAGTCCAATTTTGTTCTCTATTTTTACTACTGATATGCCTAACTACATAAAAACGTGAAAGTATCATCTTTACGCTGATGATACACAGATTTACCATAGCTTTAAGTCAGGTGATACACAGGAAGCTACTGCTATGATAAATGATGATTTAGAAGCAATTTATAAATGGGCTAATCACAACTCCCTCATTCTTAACCCAGGTAAATCAAAATAACTTAGCTCCATGCGATTTTCCTTATATTTCCCACGGCAATATTTTAACTCTGAAGACAAGGCCGTAGAAGAATTTTGGCGGTTATTTGTCGAGCAAGATCTACGCAAGATACATTTTTTAAACATTTTAAGGATGGTTCACCCAAATGCATAAATGCATTCTTGGAGAAAGCATTTTGAAAAGCTTTAAATACACTTTTTCATATTCCAACTAGGTTAGTGCTTATTATTTATTTCTTTAACAGTTTTTGGTACAGCCCACGTAATTCAAAATAACTGAGCAATAGCTACTGCAGAAATGCTCTCTGATAAAGAGTAGATTGTATAAATATTTGTTTTTTATTATAACCATCTACATCCTATAAATAAATTGAAATTGAAATACATTTTGTCGTCGCATGCAGGTCCCCTTAGTTTTAGTTTTACCTACTAGTTCCACCACAGACCGGTATACACAGGGGCTGTTGGACTTCAACTTGTACAGTAGTCACAAAGACCTCGAAGAAGATTACACTTACATCCGTGATCGATCGATCGATAAAATTAATCGAGGATGGTGAAACATGAGAAATAGTGCCGTAAGTATACAGACTTTATAATAGGTACAAAGTACATGGGTCGCCAATTTATGTATGAATGGTTATAATTAAATCATTCGACGGAGTATCTTCTGTCATTACGGATTACGGGCCACCCGAATAGTTTCTAGTTCAGAGGCGAACAGAGATTAAGGTATGCATAGGTGCAGGGATAGAATTACTTTAGTTTTAAAAATTTTGATAAAGCATAAGCACGTATTGAGACTACATTACATACGTAAGCAAGATAGCTTGGTACTAAGCAAACTTACAGAAACAATAAGTATGACACTAATTTTTACTTTGCGTTGCAGGAATGCCTCTTATCGACTACATAGAGCTATTTGAGTACATATTATGTCATATTGAGTCTTCATTAACAACAAAGCGATGCCAAGATCTTTAGTCGCCGTAAAATAAACCGTATATCACAAGACGCAAGTCTTACAATTCTGTTCGAATATTTAATGAACATCGATTGAATGTACGATTCATTTATTCTACGAACAACCAGTTGAGTTGCTCGTCTCTGCTTCTAGTGTACGCTGCAACGATAAATAAATTTCCGCACCGGTGAACAACTTTACGACGATTAACCTCATATATATTTTGCTTCACGTTATTCGAATTCCACAGTGAAGCGACACACGCAGACCCTTCTCATTATAAAACGTGAAGTTTGGCTGGCATATGGGCCAAGATTTTATTGTCAGATTTATTTTATCTTTTCTTGGCTAACTTTAAAGGGCGTATAGTTTTAGCATAGATCTGTCATCCCAGTGTAATGAAGGCCCGTTAAAATACTAAATAGTTTGTAAATGTGTATAGCTTGATAGATTACTGAATTATATCATAATAAATGTTTCTCAAAGATCACAAAGTGATACCATACAGAACATATTAATATTTATTATTAAAATTTTCTTAGAAAATGATTTCAATTGTGATAGCTTTATTTATTGTGGTTTTGGTAGGCTATATTATTAACACAATAATCAAGCCTAAGAAGTTTCCGCCAGGTGAGTCTATCATTATTATTTGTTTTAACATAATATTATCTAAATAAACAAGCGTGGCGATTTATCTCACTCTCTTTAATACAATGAAAGACCATATTTGAAACTAAGTCTGTATTAATATTTTTTAAGTATGTCTAGTAGGTTCTCGGACATACATAAATATTATATTTTATTTTTCTAACTAGATAAGCAAGCTACTTGAGAAGGATGATTATATGATGATGTTATTTGAAAACAATAATAATTAACAAATTTTTAATCATTATTCTAAAAAAATAATAAAGATATTAAAAAAATATTTTTAAGACAAGCTTTTATTTGGGATTATTAACGAAAAAGTTAACAAATTCTAGTAAGTAATTTGCGTGTAGGTCTAAAATACTCAGGTATACTTACCAAAAAGTTAAAAATAAATTAAGAGTAATAATATTTTTTTAAACTATTAGCGAAAAACTGGGACTATTAACGAAAAAGTTAAAAATAAATTCTAGTAAGTAATTTGCGTGTAGGTACTTACTTATCTATATTCTTCAAAGCTTGAGGCTCAAAAGTATAGTAAGTACCTAACCTGTAAAACGGGTAGTTAATACATACATACATTGCAAGTTAAATAAAAGCTTATACTAACTTTATTAACAATATGCTATATTGTAATCTATACATTATAATACAAATGTAACGGATCGTTGTCTGCACATGGAAGATATATGAGAATAATATCGTTTAAAAACTAAAAAAGAACCGACTTCAATGCCGCGCTATTCATTTTCAGTACCAATTTTTAGATGTTTATCTCAATATCTCTGGAGATACTTATCAGACCTCGATAAAATTACCATGGTAACACATTTGGGATATCTCCTTTCGAACAAAAAAAGAATAATCAAAATCGGTTCATAAACAACGAAGTTATCCGCGAACAAACATAAAAAAAAAAAATATATACGGTCGAATTGAGAAACCTCATCCTTTTTTTGAAGTCGGTTAAAAAATATACCTTGGGACCTTTATCAAACGCAATAGCACCCAAAACAACAATGATTGTTAGATTTTTTGTCTGTTTATCGTTTGTTCACGTAATCTCAGAAACGGCTTATCTGATTTAGATTCGGTTTTCATTAATATATTGTGGTAAGCTTCAATTAACATTTAGTGTTTGTTTCATGTCAATCAGTCTATAAATGAAAAAGTTATGCCAATTTAATCACGTCGAATATTTGTTAAACTATCTACTATACCTATCATATATATATTATATTCTTTCTCTGTTAAGAAGCATTGACTGAACCTTTGTTTGTATATCTTACTCGTATATTATAGGCTAGCGTTTGACTACTATCTCACCTGTTGGTAAGTGATGATGTGGTCTAACACAGAACACGGATATAATTGGTCGAAGATGGAAGCACGCTAGGCCTAGAATGGGAACTGGATAGCTGCCGGAACACATTAGATTTGGCGACAGATTTTATAACTTGAGGGTGGTAGCTGGCCAGGCGGAAACTTGATAGTGTCCTACCACCATGCGGGGATTGTTGGTTTTTTAATGATGTTTTTCCTTCACCGGAGAGCCACTGTGAAAAGCGCACATATATTTTTCGATAGAAAAATCCATTGGTGCACGGCGGGGATTGAACTTGGCACCTCTGGCATCAAAGCTGATCGTTCTCGGACGGACAGACAGTCAGGCAGACAGACATGACAAATCTTTAAAGGTACTGATTTTTGCCATTTGGCTACGGAACCCTAAAAAGTAGATACTTAGATATCTATTTCTATATAATTAAAAGCAAAAGGGTGTTCGCTTGGCATAAATTATATTAATCGTGCGACATTTGAATGCTGTTTGGTTTATACAATTATTAACAACATTCAAGAATAAAAGTTATATATTTATGTAATTACTAATTGACTTAGTGCATATAGTGTTCATCACATTCTTTTATGTGTCGTTACGTGTTTTTATAAGGAAAATGCTTGCGTGATGGTAAGCAATAATAGGTAATAACAGCACATGTACGAGCCACGCAAAACTCTGGTTTAGTAGAATTTTACGCTTCATTGTGCTGCGCCCATTATCTTGAGTTATAGAACCTCACATACCCTGTAATTTCACTGGTCACTTTGTTCTATATACCAAACAAAGTTTCCGCTTCGAGTATTGGTTTACAAAGAGCTGAGGTAGTATCAGGTAGACTAGCAGAAGTTTAACTTACATAACTATATTGTAAAGAGCTAAAAATAAAAACTCTTTAGCATTTTACAAGCTTTTATTTTATATATAAGATGAGATAATATTACATGATACATGATTATAAATGAGATAATTAAATTAATTCGCAGAATAAAAAATAAGAACACAAAAGATCATAATGACATACCAGTAAGTTTATTAAAAAAACTACCTTTTATGTTTTGTTACATATTTTATGTTATTATATTATGTTTTTTATGTAACAAGAGCGTTGAGAATGGTATATTCCCACTATGTTTAAAGAATATAAAAATAGTATTTAGAAATGGTACATTTATACAGCTTAAAAATAAATTAAACTATTTGAACTGTAAACGGAACCAACGTCATACCGTCGGGCCTCTTTCCATCGTCACGTGATATACCGTTCGGCTCTAATATATCCGGCACGTTAACGGTGGCAAGGGCCCGACGAATGACGTCATTCAAAGAGGCGTGACGTGAGAGACGCCCTGCACTGCGGCGGCATGACAGGCCATGGTGGCCTAATCTGTCCACTTCACTGCCGCAGTGACAATTGTGAGGTCGTGATGTGAGAGACGCCCTGCACTGCGGTGGCATGACAGGCCATGGTGGCCTAATCTGTCTACTTTACTGCCGCAGTGACAATGGTGAGGTACTATCCGGGAGATGCCCAGACGTAATCCCACAGCAATGGAGAAGCTGTCATCGTCCATAAGGGTATCTATGTTGGAAGAAGGTAATGCGTGTAGCCAGTATCCAGATTCTTTTTCACTGGCAAGGAGACGAGCCCGGTTCCTAATGTCGACACTATTTTGAAATAGTTCATCTTGAATCATTTTACAAAGGGGCTCGTCCTATAGCCTTTGTGAACTAAGTTTTTTGGTAAGACCTCACCTGGACAAGCCAAAGACCAGGCCGTTTTAGCTTCTTCCATGATGAGTTTGAAATTATTTTTTTAAAAAGAGCTGAAACACTTTTAGTAGAACATAAAAAGGCCGGTAGCGGAACACTTAAAATTTTGCGGATGTCAATGCCTCCAAACCAAATAGGCAGAGAGGCTTGACACCATGAATTATTTGAAAGTGAACAATTAAGAATTTGGGTTAAAATATTTTTTATCGAGTCATCTAAACTTAATAGTAAAGGCCTTTTCATTACTCATGTGGTAAAGGCACATGATTCCAAAGAGGACTACAGCGTAGTATGTATGTAAATTTTGCACCAAAAAGACAAAATTTAATTAGATGGAAAGCCATGTGGTTATGTATTTCTGTGAGACGCTTAGACGTATCGTCAAATTTTTGACGATGTTCATCCACAAAGACCGGGAATGACTCTTGAAGGATCGGAGCTCCTATGAGGTGTATACTTTCTTTGTTGAGTAATTTTAAATTTGGAGCCAAATTTATTATACAAATTGTCTCTTTGGTCCGATGGTACAATATCTGTGATAAAAAGTTCACACTTAGAAAAATTTAGTACCAGGGGTGGAAGTCTCTACATTGATAGCGATGCGTCTTGTCATAGCAAACATCTGCTATAATGAGATGCAGCTAGACAATTGTTATCTGCATCTCTTTTCGTATCGATGATTATCGCTCGAAATTCATCGCTATGCATGTAAAAACTACCGGCCCTGGCCAATTAATTTAAATTTGTTGATTAAAAACTTTCAAAATTATTACGATTAAAAATCTTAAACTACCATGTACGAGCAAAGCTCATAAAGCACATGCCTCTTCTATACTAGGGGTGGTGGGTTGTGAATTGAAACTACTTTTGTTTGGTAGGTAAACAATTCTAAGAAGATGTATGTAGTAGTAGTAAGTAGGTACATGTAGGTTAGTAAGTAGGTAGATACATGTAGGTATTATTTTTCGCTTTTGAGTGCCTGTTTGTGGTTATGAAGTCGGTTTTTTTTTAAATAACTTTTTTTACCCTTTTGTAGTGCAAAATAAGTTTTAATTAAATTTCATGCATCTATTAAATTTCGTGTCTGGGCCGTTATACACTGACGGATATATACTTTTTGAAAATTTCAAGTATATACCTATAACGGTTAAGAAGATACAGATCTGTAAAGTGCGCACATATATACACACGGACAGACGGATGGACGGACGGACGGACGGACGGACGGACGGACGGACGGACGGACGGACGGACGGACAACAAAGTCTCAGAAAGTGTTCATTTGGTACCCTTTGGGTTCGGAACCCTAAAAAAATTGACTTTAAATGCCGCGCTAAAGTGAAAATATTCACTAGTAATAATGATGTCGTCAAGGTATCAAAGGACAATGTCCAAAATGGCCCTTTGCAATTAACGCATCTGACACACACGATAATTAATTGTCTATTTTATTACAATAATTCCAAATACTTTTATAACACGGACTAGTTGTATTCCAAAATGAATATTAAAAAGTATTATTTGCGATTATTAACATTAATTGCCGCCATATGGCCAACAGAGTACTGAATCACTCTACTACGTTATAAGAGGCACTTCCCTATATTGTTGATACCCGAATTATGAAAGCACTGTGTAGCCAACCTAACAACGGAAAGTATTATTTACTTAGTTACTATTATATAATCTGTGGTATTATGCTTTTTTTTTTGCAGTGTTGATTGGTACAAAGTACGTTCATAATTCTGTATTTCATATTCATTAGTATTATATATATATATATACATATATATATATATATATATATATATATATATATATATATATATATATATATATATATATATATATATATATAATACTATATATATATATATATATATATATATATATATATATATATATATATATATATATATCATTAGTATTTCAGGTACGTTCATAATTATGTATGCAGTGTCGCGGGACTGAAATGGCCGCCATCTTCGCCAAACGTCATGTCATGTCAAAAAATCTTAAGTATGTTTAAAAAAGTTTGCACCCTAACAAGACTTTGCCCGGTAGAACATTCCTGTGAAGACGATTTATTTATATTTATACATAATTATTTATTATTATTATTAATATATAATTATTTATTGAGGGCCCGCTGGCTTAATAGGGAGAACAGTCGGCTTTGATGCCATGGTACCGAGTTCAAACCGCCGTGCACCAATGAATTTTTCTATCAAAAAATATATGTGCGCTTTTCACAGTTGCCCTTCGGTGAAGGAAAACATCGTTAAGAAACCAACAACCCCCGCATGGTGGTAGGACATATCTGGTGTCCGCCTGGCCAGCTACCACCCTCAAGTTAGAAAATCTGTCGCCAAATATCTAATGTGTTCCGGCAGCTATCCTTGAGAGCCAGTTTCCATCTTCCTATCCTTGAGAGCTAGTCCACTTCTCTATCTTCGACCGCATCATCACTTAGCAACAGGTGAGATAGTGGTCAAACGATATCCTATAAGAAATTAAAAAAAAAAAAAATTATCCCCACCTTTATTTCTATCTCGCTCACAGTTACCGTAAGAATATCTGTCAAAAACCAAAATCAACGAGAAGAAAGATGTAAAAACATTATTCAAGGTCATATTTTTTAGTCTTCAAAAGTATATACAATAGCAACCTCCATTGTGTATAATCTTCTTGGGACTCTTCTACTAAAACCAGTACATTCTCCTATGTTTGAGGTATTTATATCCATTTCTCTGGAGATACTTATCAGATCTCGATATAATTAAAATGGGACCACCTCGGAAACGTATCCTACCTATTAAAAAAAGAATCATTTGAATCCGTACACAATTGACGGAGAAATCGCGTAACATACACACAAAAAAAAACATACAGACGAATTGAGAACCTCCTCCTTTTTTGTGAAGTCGGTTAAAAATATAATTTACTATGTCAAATTCACGGATTATTTCGTCAGCGCGATTCAGTTTAAACGCGTTACGACACTATCGCCATCTAATAAGACATTTTGTTACTTTACTATAACCACGCCTCCAACGAGTCGTCAGTTACACTAATCTCTACTAGATGGTATAAGAAATATATTAAACATATCGCCCACCAAGGACAACCCTAGCTTGTCCTTCTACAAATGTAAAAAAACTTCGCCCACCATGACAAGATATTGCAATAAAATTATTAAAATAAACTTATTTAACATTGTTTATAAAAAACTTAAATTATCTACACTCAAATGAGTGTCTATAATATTAAAACTATAATATTATTTTCATAGGTCCGTGGACTATATCTATAGGTCGTAGAACTTTAAACATTCATATATATGCTTAACAACTATTACACTTAATCATGCCATTTTACAATCGTGGTATCTCAATGCGTCACCGGTAAGAGACACAACCTCAGAGCAATAATTACTTACTTTAGCTCAGAGCAATAATTACGAAGGTAAGTAATTATTGCTCTTAGTTACAGGTCGTTTTATATTACCAGTTTTCATTTTTGGAGTTACAACTCGGACTAAATTGTCTTGTAGCGGGTGCGTTGCTACCACTCTGCCATATAACCATTTGCAAACTATCCTCCCGTACTAGAACTACATCACCAACGTGATAAAATAGTACCCATTTATAAAGTAAAAGGCAAAAAGTCGGAACTTAAAAATGTTCCAAATTCCAGTGTTTTCTAAAATTTAAATTAGAATTAGGAATCGCAGACAGACTAATTAATTATTTTAATTTAAACAAATTGTCATCGCAGCAACAATTTGCTTACCAGCAGGGCAAGTGAACGACGATTGCAACTCTTAAAATCTATCCTAGACAAAAAGGGCAAGCAACCAGCAGGCAACCCTTATACTATGCGATCTATCACGCGCTTTCGACCTAGTAGACCACAGCCTTTAAATTAAAAAATTACAGCACTGTGGTGTAAACGGTGTCTGTATTCAGTTACTGACGTCTTTTTTATCTGATAGCTAATCGAGGTAAAATCCTATAGTTGTGTGGGATAGGTCTGATTTCGTTCAGCTAGGGCTAGGGCCCAGTGTTAGGTAACTACCTATTCCTGGTACTAATTAATTACCACAGTGTCGCCACCAACACAGCAGAATTGATTGCGTTTGCTGACGACAGCGCGTTTCTGGTGTCGGCTGACAACATTCAGCAGTTGGAAAGTAAATAAGAAAAATCTATCACTGACATCAAAACATGGTTTTGATGGTACAGTTTTGAAAGTCTGTGACACTGTGAAAAACCTCGGTATCTATATAGATCGCGACTTTACATGGGTGCATCAGATGGCTGAAGTAAGCCGCAAACTTTTTGCTGCCGCTTTTTCCCTTAAGAAGTTGCGAAATTTTCTGCCAATATCCACTAAAATTGCGCTTGTCCAATCCTTATTACTCCTGTGGCGGCGTACGATGAATGTGTCAATACTTGATTATGCCGACGTCTCATACCTCGACTTAACCGAAGAACAGCTGAACAAACTAGAACGATCATATAGCACATGCCTCTTCTATACTAGAATTTCTGTATAAGATTTATCTATGGCCTTCGTAAATTTGACCACATCTCAGAATTTCATAGTAAGCTGAAATGGTTACCGATTCGTCTGCGCCGGAATGCACACATCATCTCCTCCCTTTATTCTATACTCTTTATCCCGGAAGGGATGGGAGGACTCCTCATTATCTGAAAAACCGTTTTGAGTTTCTACATCAGTCCCATTCTCTATCCTACGATCTTCCGACACTCTTATCCTGAACATTTCCTCCCATACATTTGAGTACTACGGCAAGTCCTTAACCGTCCAGGCTGCACGATTATCGAATGCACTTCCATTAGATATACGCCAAGCTAAATCTCTCGCTTTCTTCAAAGATATGTTATAAAATCATTATCTATCACATTTGTAGCACTTTTCCGTTGCATTTATGTATATGCATGTATATTTACATATTGTGTATGTATGTATATATATTCGTATGTGTGTATATTAGTATGTATGTATATTCGTATGTATGGAATATGGATATTTGTGTATGTATAAGTACTTTTTGTATTGGTATGTAGATGTATATAGATATATATATATTATTATGATTATCATAACAATTTTTGATCGTTATATTTATTTATTTGCACTGTAGTTATGTTACGCATTGTACCACCGGCAACTTCTTTTAACAATTCTGTCCATACAAAGGTTGTCTGGCAGAGATCGCTTCAAGCGATAAGACCGCCCATTGTATAACCTATAATATAAGTAGCTTAATTTTAGTCTGTTATTCTTGTAATGGTGTGCAATAAAGAATTTTTCTATTCTATTCTATTCTATGGTTCAGGGTAAATGGAATGATTCTGAATATCGACAAAACTCACATCATGTACTTTAACCTGAGAGGACAATCAAGTCAATTGACTTTTAAATGTGATGGAACGCAGCTCGAGGTAGCTGCGTCGAGTCATGCCAAATACCTAGGTTTCATTTTAGACTCGGGTTTAAAGTGGGACAAGCACATAGACTATCTCTGTGAGAAACTTGGAAGAGCATGCTTTGCCTTGTCAAGACTAGTCGGTGTGCTCGACTCAACAGCAGTAAGAACCACTTACTTTGCATACTTCCTATCGCTACTGTCGTATGGCATCGACTTGTGGGGTTAAGCTGCGGACCGACAGCGAGTGTTCATCATACAGAAGCGTGCAATTAGGACAATGTGTCTAGTCTATGCCAACAGCCCATGGAGCATATCTATTTCGTGTCTCAACCAAGCAACGACTGACTAACGTTTATGACTGAAAAAAAGTTGAGCAATGATCAAGTCCTTCAGAGGTTCTCAGTTGAGAGGCAGTTCAGCAATTGATCAACAGATTTTTATAAGTAACACTGTATATGTATACTGTGTATCTCGACGATACAATTCACAAAATTAACCTAGGCTGAGTTACACCATCTTACTTTAACCGTAACTATAACCATAACCGGTGTTGTTGTATGGAGTTTGACTAAATTTTGACGTTTGTTTTAGTGCAACACAGCCTTAAGTGCCCCCGAGACGGTCAATCGCAATTGAGATTTTTTACGTTATTGATGGACCAAAATTGATCGGCTACAGAGGCAATTAAAGCCATTGTCATTCGCAACTACGTGATTGAAGGCCATAGATGGAAATTTTGATGAAAGACCATTGACAATCGCGAATGACGCAAATGTTGAACGTCTTGTTATGCAATTGACAAACGTTCGGTCATTCGCTCGCTAGTCGAAATCAGAATTTGATATCATTGTGCGTCTACCTTCTCTACTGTCCAGAGAGCAAATGTGGGCGAGCAACTGACGCGTCGATTGATGCTCCATCAATTGCACCTACAATTGAAACGATCAATAACGTAAAAATTGCCAATTACAAATAACCGTCTCCGGGGCACTTTAGTTTTCACTTCTATCGGCAGTCCCCAAAGACTGCCCCGAATAATTTTTTATGTATGTTTGCCGATTACTTAAGGACGCCTGCACCAATTTGGCAAATTCGAATTTTGTTTAAAAGGGTGCTACTTTCCGGTGATCCATTTAAATCTCATCGAGATATGATAAGTATCTTCAGAGATATGAAGATAAACACCTAAAAATTTGTACTGAAAATGACTAGCGCGGCATTTAAAGTCGTTCACTTATTCGTTTTTAAGTTACAATTTAAAATTTCGTAGAAAACGGCGAAATTTTGGATTTTATATACTGAACAAAGTATATAAAGTTTAGGTAACACTAAAAATAAACATAATATTCGATCTAATATTATTATACCTACTACTTACTCCAAAGATTTTGTAGTTGAGGCTTACACGTATTTTTCTTTTATTAGTTAATCTTGTTTTTAAAGGTTAAGCATTGAGGACAAAACCTATGTACAAAAAATAAATAAGAACACGGTACAACTAATACTAATACTTGCAAGGTTACATTTTGTTTTAGTTTCGTGTGGTTATTATTTTAGAAAAGACACAACACAACTGAACTGATTTTAACAACTGTCTATTAGGTTACTATCTAAACGAGTAAAGTAATTAAAAAGTGAGCACTTACATGATTAATTAATTTATCTATCAATGTGGCCTTCAAATACTTTAGTGCCTTCTTACATACCTTGCTAATTGTATCTATCAAAGCAGATATTTGAATATATCTACTCTAAGAAGAGCAGTACTTAGTTATCATCATCATCACCAGCCTATACTAGCCCACAATTGGGACATAAGCCTCTCCAATTACATTTATAACTAGCTTGTACCCGCGTTAAAAACTCGTTACTTTACTTAAAACTTTTCTTTCGTTAAAACCTTCTGTCATGAAAACACTTCAAAATAATAAAACTGGCCAAGTGCGAGTCTGGTCTGACTTTTGTCCCGCACACGGAGGGTTCCGAACTTCCGAACGCCATTTAACGAACTTCTAACACCAAATCAACTAAGTAACCGTTAAGTCAAAGGTAATTGATATTGATATTATTAAATATCTGGAAGACCGAGTGTTCGTACGACTAACTAACTTTCCACTAATTCTAGCTAAATTCATTTAGCAAAGACATATTATATTAATCAATACTGTACTCATACATATATGCAATAATTCTCTAATAAGTTAATAAATCGACCGAGGCCCAAAACTTTAACAAATGAAACGCTTGCGCGTGCTAATTTTTCCTGTGCTGCCATCTAGTTGCGTCGAGGTGAATTAATTTCAAAGGCTATCACACAGGTAATTTATTTGTTCTTGATAAACTCTTTAATATTTTACTTTGTTCTGTTCTTAGTATTTGTTGTTATAGCGGCAACAGAAATACATCATCTGTGAAAATTTCAACCGTCTAACTATCACGGTTCATGAGATACAGCCTGGTGACAGACGGACAGACAGACAGACACAGACAGACAGACAGTCAGACGGACAGTGGAGTCTCAGTAATAGGGTTCCGTTGGTACCCTTTGGGTTCGGAACCCTAAAAAGAATAAGCCAAATCAAGCCTAACCGTTTTCAAGCTTTTTTCAAGTTATGGCATATCTCATAAGTAATTAAGGGAAATAAGGATTCATTTTTATACAACCCAAAGAACCATATCGATTTTCAGATTTTGTTACCCCATTTCACCCTCTCAGGGGTTAAATTTAAAATGTGCCTGAAACACGTATTTACTTATTTGTTTACAGAAGTATGTGTGTGAAGCTTTGAATAAATTAGTCAATCTACTCTTTTTTCTCCATACAAACTTTGAACCCCCGGTTCATCCCCTTGAGGGGTGAATTTTTGAAATCCTTTCTTAGCGGATGCCTACGTCATAATAACTATCTACATGCCAAATTTCAGCGCAATCCGCTAAGTGGTTTGAGCTGTGCGTTGATAGATCAGTCAGTCAGTCAGTAACGTTTGCCTTTTATATATACAGACGTCCAATTGTACTTGAATATACCTCCTGTTATTTCCTGTTAGCTAATAAAAATATTTAAAAAAATCAGAAAAAACGATTTATGTTGTGGATGGTTTGATTCGAAGCTATACGCTGCTACCTGGGTAGAATATATTGATTTGACAGTGTTCAGAAATGAAGACGGCCTGATTGAATAAGAGAGGTGTGAAAAATATGGAACACTTAGCAGTTTTGCTTCAATCGTCCTACTATACAGTGTGGAAATTAAACTCAGGCCCTGGAGGGAAACTACTTTAAATCCTTAAGCTAGCTAATTTTATTTAAAGGAGACATTCCTTTATTTTTGAAAAGAAACAAATCTGCATTACAATATTTTTCAAAACTCGCTTGCTTCGCCCGGGACTCGAACCAACTAAAATAAAAAAAAATAAACACTCTTTATTTTAATATACTAATCGGTAGTATTAATATTCAGGATAAAGTTTCTCTAACAAACATTAGGTCTTAAAAATAAAAATAATCGTTAAATCTAACATCAACTTTATTTTACTATCAATTTTGTAACACTTAAATTATTTAACTGATAAATTGTTCGAAATGAGCCCCGTCGTTCCGGCTACACAACATTAGTCGCCGTTGAAATTCATTTCTTGTAGCCTTCAGCAAAGTGTTGTGGTGTATGCCCCTAATAACATTTTCTATCGCAATCCTTAGCTCTTGAACGGTTTCATAGCAAGTTTCATAAACAACATTTTTTACATGACCCCATAAAAAGAAGTCCATGGGCGTCAGGTCTGGACTTCTTGCAGGCCATCTGATCGTCCCGTTTGTACCTATCCAGGCATTGAAATTTTCATTAAGGTATGCCCTGGCAATTCTGCTGTTGTGGGCAGGTGCACCATCTTGTTGAAAAATGATATTATTTCGTTCCTCTTCTGGCAGAAGGTTTAATTGATTTTGTAAAAGCTCCAATATTTCAATGTATTTTGCTGCATTCAGATGTCCTTCGTAAATGTGCATCAAAACAACCATGTTACTTTTGATTCCACACCAAACATTAAACGAAAATCTGACCTGATTGTTCGTTTCACGGACACGGAATGGATTTTGACGAGACCAATAATGATTGTTATGTCTGTTATACATTCCATTATTACTAAAATTTGTTTCGTCAGACCATACAATACAGTCCAAGAAATTTGGGTTGCGGGCTATTTCTGTTTGAATATTTTCACAAAACTGTAATCACCTGTCACTATCTCCGGGATGTAGTTTCTGCACCAATCGCCCATCATAAAAACATTTGTATTTATATTTTTTCAGAACTTTAAGTATACTAGTATGGTTGATGCCTATCTCTTGAGCAGCTTCCCTGCTTGAAGCCTTCGGGTAACACTCGAAGTATGTCAAAATGTTTAACTCAACATCGCTATAGTCCAAATTTTGTTGCTGTGGGCGTCCAATCTTCTTTTTTAAAACTTCCAACGGTCAGTAAATTATTCACAATTCGAGACAAAACTTTTCTAGATGGTAGTTCTCTGTCTGTATACTTCTCGCGATACCACTGCAGAGCTAAATCGTAGCTCTTGTTGCAAACAAAGTAAGCTTCTAATAACTCGAATTGTTCTTGATACGCAATTATGAGATAATTTAATTACGTAAGGAAAGCAACACTACTTAAATAAAATCTGTTGATAAAAATCGTTCGAATTTTAAAATTATTGTCCCGCATTGCAAACAAAGTCAAACGTTCCATTTTTAAACTTCTCCACTGAACGCCTCGGATCATGTAAGAAGGAAATGTGCATAGAGGTATTACCACCATTGAACAATTTTCTTATCGAAGATTTCAACAAGGTACTTAACGATAAATTAGCAAGCGTGTACTTCATACGAAGTCTTTGAGTGTCGGAGAGATAACAGAACTGTAACGTGTCTTTTACTTGTTAAAAGTGAACAGTAACCAAACATTTTTTAGAGAAACTTTATCCTGAATATTAATACTACCGATTAGTATAATAAAATAAGGAGTGTTTATTTTTTTAAATTTTAGTTGGTTCGAGTCCCGAGCGAAGCAAGCGAGTTTAAAAAAATCTTTTAATGCAGATTTGTTTCTTTTCAAATATAAGGGGAATGTCTCCTTTAAGTAAAATGAGCTAGCTTAAGGATTTAAAGTAGTTTCCCTCCAGGGCCTGAGTTTAATTTCCACACTGTATATGAGTATAGAAGTATATGTTATAAGTAATATAAGATAGTTTCTATGTCTGTTCTTCAATCACCCGAATCAATGGATTTGGAGGAAATTTGACACACATATAGTTTGTAGCCTGGACACTTTTTATACAGGATACTTCTCAACCCAGATGAAACCGCAGCTATAAAATACAATAATTTCGCAGGTCCCAGATGGTATCCGTTCGTTGGCAGTACTAAGGTGGTGCACAGTTACGCGAAAAAACATGGATCACAGTTCAAAGGCTTCAAAGAATTATCGATAGAACATTCAACGGAAGTACTGGGATTGAAATTAGGCAGTGAACTATTGGTAGTTGTTTACGGGGAGAAGAATGTTCGCGATGTGTTTACGGATAAAGCTTTTGAAGGACGACCTAATAACTTTTTTTTGCGATTACGAAGTCTTGGGAAAAGGCTGGGTAAGTACTCGTATGTACGAGTATAAGTAAATTTGAAAATATTTTATATGATGAAAATGGGAACGGAATTGCTCAAAATGTCGAATCCATATTGATCCGACATAAATCTGTAGAAGTGGGAATGGGTCGACTACAACATTTTAATGAAACCCGTTTACCCAAATTATTATAATAAACGAGTTATGAAGCGACCTCAGATTGCAACGCAGAGTAACGTCCTCATCATATTAAATTATTTATTTCTAAGGTGGGTGGACCTTAGATATAATTAATTTAGCCAAGCCACCGAATGCACATATGTACAAGTAATGATATATAAAACATTAGCTGATACCTATTGAAGCCCGCGACTCCGTTCACGTATTCCAAGAATTTTACCATTGTAAGGTTAGGTTAAGTCATGTGTAAAAGTCATGATTTCATTTTCACAAAAAGTATCCCATCCTCATGCCATAAAGTATCCCCTTGTTTCATTTCGGTAAGATCGGATCGTCCGTTTCGTTTAGGAGTGATTACATAGCAAACAGACAGAGTGACATAGTAAGGCAAACGTTTTTATAATGTCAGTCTGGACAGTATTATACTCTTTGCAGTGGTTGTCAAATGTTGAAAGTGGGAAGCACGGAGAATAGACTGGTAGATCATCCGTGGTGGGAAGCAGTAGAGTGATTCTGTACTCTGTGGTGGGAAGCCAGGGAATCTTGCTTATAGAATTGCATTTGATTATTATTATTTACTGTGAATATGACAATGAACATTTTAAGAAATATTTTTATTGTATTTGCAGGTATAACATTTACCGATGGACCACTGTGGCGAATACATAGACAGTTCACTCTAACTCAGCTAAGAAATGTCGGTTTTGGAAAAACGCCGATGGAATGTGAGATCCAAAAAGAGCTACTCCTTGTATTAGACTATTTGAAAAGACGTAATAAGCCAATAAGTCCGAATAATTTCGTGTCTCAAGCAGTTATGAATATTTTATGGAAATATGTTGCAGGTAAGTAATAAAACTAAAAATGTCAAAACATGTTACGAAACAGTTTGTAAAAAATAATAAGCCCTATTTTTTTTAATTTGCACATAATTTAATTTATTTTCTAAAATAATGATGAGAAGATGAAGTTAAATGAGATGAAATTAACATTCAATATATGTACATATGAGTATCATATGAGAATTATATATTTTTAATTTACCTTTAATTATAGATAAAATTTTAATTTCCGTTTCATGATAAAATGTAAGTATGCATGTACAATGGGCCTGTCTAAGGCTTTTTAATAGAAGAACTCGAACATTGACAGTAAAAAGCGGCTATTTTAGTAAAGCTTAACTTACACATGGCTGAGTTGCACCATCTTACTTTCACTATGACAAACGTCAAAAATCTGTCAAAATCCATATAAAAACACCGGTTAATAGTTATAGATACGGTTAAAGTAAGAGCATTAAGGCTGAATTGCACCGTCTTACTTTAACCGTAACCAAAGACTAAGGCTGAATTGCACCATCTTACTTTAACCGTAACTATAACTATTAACCGGTGTTTTTATATGGAGTTTGACTGATTTTTGACGTTTTTGTTATAGTTGAAGTAAGATGGTGCAACTCAGCCTAAATGTAGTATGAAATTACCTAAAATTTGCCAGATTTGACCACCTGCTTCGTTAAGGATTTAGATTTTTGGGATTCTGTTTACAGGAGAAAAAATTAAAGAAGAAAAATGGAAACATATGCAAGAACTGTTCAGACAAAGATCAAAAGCATTTTCCATGGCAGGTGGACTTCTAAATCAGATGCCCTGGTGCAGATTCTTTATTCCACATTTTAGTGGTTATGCGTTGATCGCAAATCTGAATAGACAAATATCAGAGATAATTGAGGTAATGACTCCACTACATATCTCTCCAAATTATAATCAAGTATTTTTACGTAATTTATCCAAGAAGCGCTCAAAGCTATCGCTGAGGCCTGGGACGTTTAGTCTGCGTCATAGCGTCATAGAGTTGCGCCTCCCACCACGCGTCCGTGCTCACTGGTGGAGCGAAGAAACAACTTTAAAATTTGTTTCCAAATAAGTAGAACATGAATGCATGTGGAATATTAAGTCACCGCATTATAAAAAAATGAGTTTTTTTATTCACTCTGTTGCGTTGCAGCCCGTTCATTTTGCAAAACACCGCTCACTTGTGTTCTGTACTGGACTTAAAATGCGAACGATTTCTGTGCAGTAGCGAGTAGTTTAGCCACTAAATTACACGCTACTACTACTAATTTACTAACCTAGTCTGAATTAGGCTTAATGTTCACCCATTTAGCACCACCCGGGCCAGGTGTAGGGTAGAATAAGGTTAAAGTCCACAGACGCAGGAAGGCAGCAATGTCCTTCCTACGGGTGACAATGACCACCAAAAAGATTAATAAAATGCTCCGAATACATTATATGAATACAAATGATTATTGGGGGTAGAGAATTAATGAAAAAAAATATTGGCGGAAACAGAATCATACTAGTCTATAGTCTATAGTATCCGTGATCGCGTAGAAAAAAACCGTTCGGCTTCATGTCCCAAATGAAACGAAATGATATTTGGTAATATTGGTTACATATTTGTTTATTGGTATTTAGTAACTTTGGAAGATTTTTTTAATTTGCAGGAAGCCATTGAAAAGCACAAATTAAAACAAATAGATGGTTATGATTTCATATATGCTTTTATGGAGGAAATATCTCAAAATAAAGAAACTTTTACAGGTAATGTTTCAAAACTTTTATCAGGTAAATAATCTCAGCCTATATTGAATTTTATGTCGCAGCTTTGAATTGGGAGTTATAGAATAGCAGCTTTATCTCACCTATGATTTTTTTAAATATCTTATAAGGTAATGTTAGACCACTATCTCGTCTAATTGTAAGCTATAATGTGGTTTGTATGCCGAAAAACCGTAAGGTTATGGCTGCAGATTTTCTCGTTGATGGTGATAAGTTACTTTTTGGTAGCAAGTAGGTGGAACCATGTAATATGCTGCTAACACCTGTGGACGTACGCCCGCGCTAGGATTTGAACCGGCGACCTCTCGCTTAGAAGTGAAGCCATCTATCCTTTACACGCTGAGAATAACAAATAGCACAGGCAGATTTAATTCTATTCTATAAATGTTAATTAAACGATTCCCAAGTAGATGGTAGGTGGGAGGGTGAGTTCGCGTTAAAAGAACTTATTGAGTACTAGCTTCTGCCCACGGCTTCGCTCGCGTGGACTACAGGAAACAAATAACACATTTTTCTTCAGAAACAAATATACAAATATTATGTTTCTTTGAAGTGTTACACACTTAATATTTTTGTAAATTGTTAAATACAATCCAAAATTTGCGGGTTCAAGTCCCGTTGGTACGATGAAATTTTGGATTGTGTTTAACAATTTACAACAAATATACAATCTGACAATAACCCAAAGATAAGCAGTCCTCCCTAAGTCAACCCCTGGTAAGTTAAGAGTTTAGCCTTGATGTTTATTTGGGAAAAAGAAGATTTTGAAGGCAAACTGCACACTTATGAACTCGCAGGGGAAGTTCGATAAAGTCAGGGTAGTCAAAGAATAGTTCGTTTTTTAATTTATTTCAAACAGAAAGAAATTTGTAGGGATGATTTTGGAAAAACTCTGATAAATATGTCTCATAATTTTAATTGAAGAGTTGTTGTACCAATTTTTGAGTCAATCGACCCAGAGAAAAAAAATCACAGAAAATTCATCCTCTCATTTCACCCTACCCACCAAAAACATGTATGTGCGCTTTTCAAAGTGGCCCTTGTTTTTGTCTAACAGCGTTGAAGGAAAAACATCGTCAAACCCCCAACCCTAGCATGGTGGAAGGACACAATATAGTGTCCGTCTGGCCAACTACCACCCCCAAGTTAGAAAATCTGTCACCAAACATCTAATGTGTTCCGGCAGCTATCTTTGAGAGCCAGTTCTTATTCTAGGCCTAGCGTGCAACCATCCTCGACCGCGTCATCACTTACCAACACGTGAGATAGTGGTCAAACACTAGCCTATATGATATTCAAAAAATCTTTCAAAAAATCTTATTTAAATAGAATCTAAACTTCATAAAGTACACACCCTCCAAATTTAATGTCTTTAGAACTAGCGTCTTTTTGTACGTTGATATATCAGTCAGTGTGCAAATCATACGAAGGCGTTTGTTATGATACTACGACGATAATGACGACGATAATGTTTACCATTTTTCCAGATACCAGATAATAAAACGTTTAACAGAAAATGTTACCTTTCATTAGACCCTCTTAGGGGTGGAACTTCGAAAATCCCTTTCTTAGTGGATAGCTTCACAAAGAGCACACCATCTTAATGTTATAACTCTAACACCAGCGGATTAGGCAGTGCGTTGATATATCAGACAATCATTCAGTAAGTTAGAAAAACGCGCGATGGATGATTTTGAAAAAAACTGTGATACACGTGTCTCATGATTTTAATTGAAGAGTATGTGCACCAATTTTAGAGAGAATTTACTCAGAGAATAACATTTTTCATAAAAAGTTCAGCCCTCCGTTTCACCCTCATAAGAGGTGGACTTGCGAAAAATTATTTCTTTTTGAAGTGTGCCTACACTACAAAAAGAACACACTTTCCAAATTTCATGTATCTGCTAAGATACACACGGATTTAGGCAATGCGTTGATATATTAGTCAGACAAACGCGTAAGGGATGATTTTGGAAAAACTGTGATACACGTGTCTCATAATTTTAATTGAAGAGTATGTATACCAATTTTGAAGTCGATCTAGCGCTTCAGGAATAAAAAGTTTCATGAAAAGTTCAACCCTCCATTTCATCTCCTTAGGGGCGTAATTTCCCTAAAAACCCTTTCTTAGTGGATATCTGCATTTCACAAATAAAACACCTTCCAAATATCATGTCTCTAAGACCAGTAGATTAGGCAGTGCGTGATAATATGATATCATATCAGATAATCATTCAGTACGTCAGATAAACGGATGGGGGATGATATTTGAAAAACTGTGACACACGTATCTTACCATTTTCACTGAAGAGTATCTGTATCAATTTCGAGACAATTTAGAGACCAGAGAATAAAAAGTTTCACAGAACGTTCAACCCTCCATTTCACCCTCTTACGGGTGGAACTTTGAAAAACCCTTTCTTAGTGGATGCCTACACTTTCCAACGAACACACCCTCTAAATTTCATGCGTCTAGGACCAGCGGTTTGGGCTGTGGGTCATCATATCTCAGTCAGTCAATCAGGACTTTGGATTATATATATTGAGATTCTACGTGTTCACCCAGGTTATAAACTATCTGTGATCTTCGATTTCATCCAAATCTAACCAGCTGTTTTTGCGTGATATATGATTGATTAACAAAAATTAATACTCTTACATTTATAATATTTAATAATATAGAATTTCTTATACACAATCGTTATTTTTATGCAACGAACATTCTTTTGATGTATTTTTACAGAAGAGCAACTGAAAACCGTATGCCTGGACCTACTCATTGCGGGTTCTCAAACCACTAGCAACGTGCTTGAATTCGCTTTACTACAAGTGTTAAGAAATAAACCTATTCAAGAGAAAATTCATGAAGAAATCGACCGAGTTTTAGGAGACAAAATGCCCTGCTGGGTTGATAACACAAAGTTAGTATATTAATAGTAGAGTATGTATAAACTATTAAGTACACAGACACGCACATTTGCTCTGAAACGTATTATGTACCTACCAAATATAATATGATTAATAATAAATAAATAAATTAATTATCATTGATGGCGCCACCAATGCATAATTGGGTTAACAAAAGCAATCTACTAATTTCGTCGTAACGATACTTCGCACCGTGGCTTAATTGGCAAAGCACCGGAACATGTTATTCCGGAGGTTTCGGGTTCAAGTCTCGTCGGTACGATGAAATTTTGGATTGTGTTTAACAATTTACAAAATATAAAGTCTGAAACACTTCAAAGAAACATAATATATGATTTACGCAGTGCAACATCTCTCGTCGGATTTGAAAACTGTAATGATTTCTTCCGAATGATTAACTTACGTAATAAGTAGTCATAGATGGCGCCACCAATGCATAATTGGGTTAACAAATGCAATCCACTAATTTCGTCGTAACGATACTTCGCACCGTGGCTTAATTGGCATAGCACCGGGACATGTTATTCCGGAGGTTGCGGGTTCAAGTCCTGTCGGTACGATGAAATTTTGGATTGTGTTTAACAATTTACAATATATAAAGTGTGAAACACTTTAAAGAAACATAATATAATATGATTAAGTTAAAAAATAAATATACGTAATTTATTCCCAGCATTCTTATTCCTAAAAAGCTAAGTAATTCTATATATTATCATTACATACTCGACAACGTTCTCCGCTTATGGAAAATTACGATATGGAAGGCGACATAAATCTTTATGTGGATGATAGATCGTGTCGGTAGCAAATGATGATATTGATTAAAGTTCACGACGAAACCATTATTTACAGATTAACATATACAGCAGCGTTTATGTTGGAGCTGCAAAGATACCATACAATTGTGCCATTGGCTGGCCCAAGGCGGGTCCTCTACGATACAGTTTTAGATGGATACTTGATCCCTAAAGATACGACGGTACTGATATCTGTTGCCGATATACACTTCGATCCAGAAGTGTGGGGTGATCCGCATGTGTTTAAGCCTGAAAGATTTATAAACGAGCGTGGTATGCTTAAAAATTTAGAGCACATGTATTTCTTCGGATTAGGTGGGTGCTAATTTTATTTACTTACATTTTCTTATGTGAAGGCTGGTAGAATGTAAATGTTCATTTCACACCGAATATCTCTATATCACGCTATTTTTTGGATGTTAATTAAGGTACCTATATTATTTTTATAACTTTAGTCCAATTTAACTACTACAACTAATAAAAGGCAATTTTTAGTATCAGCCTAAAATAGTGTATATTCCTAATAAACATCTGTTCATCTTCATATCACTGTAATACACCCACATGATTGTCTTTCTTTTGGCTCGGATCTTTATAATTCACAATGCTCCGACCGGAGACATTTGACATATCGATTCGAAAAATTGGTAGTTCTAGTAAAAAAAGGTTTCCAAATAGCTCACAAATTCGTACAAAATACAAAATGCGGCTTGATAATACGAATAAATATGAAATCTATCCGATTTAAATTAGAACACCTATGCAGATCTTGATAACATTTATCAAAGAACAAAATATGGTAAAGGCTTACACACGGCTCACGAATACTGTTGATGATTAAGTTGCAAACAAAACGTTTTTGACCTATTAGATGTATGTGTGTGTAGGTGGGATAAAATTAGGTATATGGTGATGTATGAAAATCAGTTTAATACTTTCCAGATTTTGATCCCTAAAAGCAACACGATGAAATGTGATTGGTTTTTTATTTATTGTTTACAGGTCGTAGACGTTGTCCTGGTGATTCTCTTGCGAAGTCTTTCGTGTTCCTAATGTTTGTGGGAATCTTGCAAAAATTCAGAATACAATGTATAAATGGAATACTACCTTCTGACGAAGCAAATACAGGTCTTATAGCTTCGCCCAAGCCTTTCAAAGCAGATTTTGTCCCAAGAAATAAATGTGTGGGTTAAAGAGGAGCTAACATGGAGCCAAACTAAATTTTCAAAACAATGACGGTCTTGTATTACTGAAATACAATGTTAATTGACAAATAAGTGTAAAAGTAATAACTTTAATTTATGTAATTTTAAGACGCGTAACCGTAAAACACTAATGTAGCCTTATATTGTTCGCAAGATATATGTAGTAGAGTGACTCATTAATTATGTATTTATAAATATTAAGTAAATGTTTAATGCTTAGAGCTTTTACCCGTCTACAAACATTCATAGAAAACTATATGTAGGCAATACATCAAGAGGTTAAAGGGTCACCTCGGATTCAGGTAATTACTGCAAAATAGTGTTATTCTCGACATCAATACACATTTTCTACTAGTAAAAGTGCTTGTTTCTACGTCTGTATGATTATAATTATGTAAAACGCCACTATTATAATGTATTCCATTCAAATTGACCTAGCCGTTACATCGTGGAGAGGCAACGATGAATAAGCATTAAAATAGATATTAGCATTTATAACATTGTCAGCATTAATTGTCATTATTGTTTTTAATACACTATATCTATCTACCAATTATTTTTTTATCAACTTTTATTTAAGGTGTTTTTGGCTAAGCATCGCTATACATTGAAGGTTATTTTTTTTTTGCATAACATGTTCACAGAATCCACCAGCTACTCTGGTAACTCTGTGATATCTTATTGTAACAAATATTTTAAATAAAAAATACCTCCCTATAAACCCTAAAGAAAATAATTGTATAGAAGACGGTGGTGGTTATGTTGCGGATAATTCATTTATATTATAAAGTGTTATCTTCTTATAAAAGTAACAATAGTTATAGTTTATTCATAACTTATAATTGAAATTTTAAGTATATAATTATCTTATAAACTTTGTTTTAATTTTTTTTGTAAGTACCTACCGTAATCATACCGTTGAGATAACCCCTCCCCCCCTACAAATGAATTCAATAGGCATTTTGGCCACTGAAGATATAGAAATAATAGATCTGGTATGCGGTTTACGGAACAGTGCAATGGGTCACGATGGCATATCAGCCCAAATTGTAAAGCTAGCAGCTTCAACAATAGTACCTTTGATAACCCACATATGCAACGTGAGTTTGTCGTCCGGTCAGTTTCCTAGGATTTTTAAAATATCCATAATTACTCTGATTGATAAAGCGGGTAGCAGAGACAGTGTCAGCAACTATAGGCTAATATCTTTATTGCCAGTCCTATCAAAAAATCTAGAAAAACGAATTAATAAACGTCTTGTATCCTACTTTGAAAAATATAAGATTCTATCGAGTTGTCAATTTGGTTTTAGAAAAGGGAAAAGTACATCCGTTGCAGTGACCAGTTTATCGAATCAAGTTTTTAAGAAAATACGTAATAAAAAAAAGGTAATAGAAATATTTTTAGACCTGGCAAAGGCATTTGACACTGTCTCTGTTCCCATTCTGTTGAAAAAAACTGCATTTAATGGGTTTACCAGAGAATATTTCAAAGCTTATAGATAATTAATTATCTCACTAACAGAACCCAGCGAACAAAAATAAACAACACAGTTAGTCAAGACGCAACAGTTGAATATGGAGTGCCGCAGGGAAGTGTGCTTGGTCCTACCCTATTTTTAGCCTATGTAAATGATATCTGCGCACTAAATCTAGATTGTGTAAAAATAATCTCGTACGCAGATGATACTGCCATTGTATTTTCTGGAAATTTATGGGAAGATACTTGTGCACGTGCAGAGTCTGGACTCAAAAGAGTAATCCTTTGGCTGCAAGACAATCTTCTTACCCTGAATCTAGAAGAAAATGAAGTACATGACATTCACAATTTATACGGGATACATTATGATTTCTGGGTGTTTCCAGAGCTGAGAATAGCGCACTGTATAGGTAAATTTTGGGACAAAAAGACAGAATTTAATAATAGTAAAAGCCATATGGGTGTTAATTTTGAACAAGCGATTCGAGCATTCTGTAAAATTTAAATTTTTTTCATCAAAAAATAATTGGAAGGATTCGTCTAAGATAGGGGAACCCAATAACCGTAGTGAATATTTATCAATTATTTTTATGTTGGGTGCTATGGAGGTGAATTTTTTTGATAATCGAATCTTTAGATGATTTTTTTAGCGGCGGTATGTCATACCGACAGCTATTGGCCTAATGCCCCCGTCTTCTTTTCTTAAAGCACAAAGGTTAGCACCGTAAATGATTGCCGTGATATCGCTGTTTACTCGCCCTGATAACATGAGGTTCATCAGGCTTGTTACGTCTTTTAAGAGTGACTCACCAATTTCGCCATTACCACCACTCATGAGGTCTTTTAGATGCTGAGGGGTGAGGGCATCCAAACCTCCAGCGGATCCACTCAAAAAAGAAGCAACAGCCGAGGTAACTTCGAGGGCGGTGGCTTCAATAGCGATATCTAGCTGTTCTGGTGGCAGAGGTAATTGGAGATTTGCTGAAGCTGGTGGATGTTTCGCTTCTAGAGTCATTAGGGTTTCAGATGTAGCTGGTGCAATTGTGTCACGAGAAAACAGAATTCTAGCAGCGCCTTTAATGTCCCCATCGCCGAGTTTGCGTTCTACAAGTTTGTAGATCGCTGACTCACTACAAGGCTTCACTGAGGATTTGGAATTTTGATAACAGATTGCCGAATTATCCGAAATAGAAGAAATGTCTTCCATTGTACTGTAATTGACGCAGTTTTCTTTTACTCTGTTGGTGAGTGATTTTTTTTTGTTTATATCTCGCCTGACATAAAGTGCAATATAAGGGAAAAGAAGTAAATGTTCCCAACTGTGCTTAGAGTTGTTGGTAAGAACTGCTCTAATTGCGTGTGACAAAGCAGTAGCAAGAGTAATGCGGGCGCCTCGAGGAATCCGTTTTAAAATTGGTCTGTTAATTTTGAATTTAGCTAATAAATTGCAAAACGGCAGAGCGTTTGTAGGGGTACCATCCGAAGTAGTAGAGCTATGTGAAATTAAAATTGGGGAACGAAAGGGGTATGGTGGTATTTTTGTGGCACTTACCTTGATGTATTTTTAGGCCTTTTAAACCTTTGAAATGTCGACTTTGAGGACATTCCGGGCACCGAATCATGTTTTCCAATGACACAATTGGGTCATCGTTCGCTTGGATGCGACACAGTGTTATATTACCTGATGTTGTCATCTTTTTCAGTATCTTAGTTATAATATCACCATAATTTAAATATAGGTCAAACAAACTAATACCTCAAAACCAAAACATGTTTTTTCCCTACTTTTATGGAAAATATTCAAGAGTATATCACTCAAAATGCCATCAGTGACGTACCACGCTTGTCTACAATGACGTGACACGCTCACGTGCGCTTCAAGCCTGGCCTGTCGTTTAATTGAGACTGCAGCGCAACCCTCTATCTAGCACATATTACCTTCAAAGGTAAAAAAAAACATAAGATGTTTTATTTGTTCAAAAACATGCGTTATACACATACACAAAAGCATGCAGTGTGGAAATAAACATAAAAGATAGCCCGTCATGTTTTGCCCATATGGGCGTACAAATAAGATGTGTGACGCTGCTGAATGTTGTTAAAAATAATTACAGTTTCATAGAAACTTAGAACTAACTCGAGTATGCAGGTTGAACATTGGAGACAGCGATTTTGCATTTGCATTTTAGAATATATAATTTTTGTCCGTTGAGTTTCTCCAGTTCCGTGGAGATTCGATCGGCTGATCGAATCTAACTATCAAAACTGCAAGGTACAGCTAGTAGCCTATAACCAGCGGACAATCAAGACGCTCCCAACGATACCCCATTTGTCAAAATGATGATAAGATGTCTGGAAGTTAATTTAGGTTAGGTTTTGGTAGGTAAGAACTTAAAATGGTTTAAAAATCTATCATTGTTTACCTTTAGAGTTACATTCTACCACAGAATAAACAATCCCACCAAAACATTTTCATGTAAAATGTTGCCAAGACACCTTGCGGCTCGAACTGTCAAAAAGTTATCAGATCTAATGTAGAGCTAAGCTGCTAACTCTACACGCCCTAACTGTACAAGCTCTAACTTCACAAGCTTTAAACCTTAGGCAAAATATGTGGCTTGGTCATTTCGTTACTACTAGAAAGAAAAGTAATAAACAGTGAATACATTTTCACCTTACACCCATGTGAATGTAGCGATATGGCCAAGCCACATATTTATTTAGATAGACACACTAGAGCTATGCCATTGAAACTGTATAGTTACTATTGACATTATATCTCAAGAATTTTGTTTATCGACGACGACGAAGCGCTTCGAGAAAAGGTAGGTAGAGCCCTAGCGCTTCGCTCGGCACCACCGTGCCCCCAGATAGTACCTACTTACTTCGTAATTAGTCGCTGATTATGTTGTTGATTTTGACGATTAAGTATAGAAATAACTATACAGAAAAAAAAACCGTATGAAATATTCATAACATAAATTTCGTTCAAATTCGTATCATCACGTTACAAAAAAGCTATCTACTTTGATTATAAATGTATATTATCTAAGGCTATGTAATTATTTTTATTGCTTTACGTAGGTAGGTACGGTATATTGTATAAATATTTATACATATTTTTTTTTCAGTTACAAATACAATTACGTCAATAGAATATTTAAAAAAAAACATGGTAATAAAACATGAGCGGCGGCGTAACGTGATCTTCTGGATCCAAGATAGAGCGTTTGTCACTGTAGGGCTTCCAGTGAGGATCTAAGCGAAGCGTCACGCTGCGAGCCGTAGGTGGCCGGGTCGCGGTCGATAGGCGAGCGGGCGCATGCCCGGGCACTTACCGCCACCGGGGCCGGGAGAAACGCCAGTCCACCGGCTGGCTGATCCGCGGCCGCCGGAGCTAGCGTCCCGCCGGGCGCTCGCGGACGTGCATAAACATGCATGATCACCGTGCCTGCGGCGCTCACACCTTCACTTTAGTGATAGCGCTTGCAATCGCATGGCTGCCTCATTCCGACCACGCCGCGTAAGTATTATCACCCTAGTTCTTACGAGATAGCCGCTGTCCGATGATCACATTACGTGACGACGCGAGCGTCCCTCATGCATCTTCGAAGCCATAGCGGGCGTGTAAAACTCTTGAAACCGAGAGATCGCATTGCTCGACGCGCGTCTCAATTGACCAATGCGACTCACTGGTAATCCATTGTTACTTATGCTGCAACTAGTATTAACGGATTTAACATTAAAGCCCAGATTAGGTAGGTTTTATAAGTAAATAATGTGGATCTAAAACTTTTGCAATCAAATAGCTGGTAGGTTTTAATGTCACAAAAATTGTAAATAACGAGAAATAGCAGGATTTTATGTTTTACTAAGTTTGCTTACAAGTAACATGATATACATGTGCAAATGATGTTATCATAAATGAATTATTAAAATGTACCTATAAACATATACATTATTAAAAATCAGCTCACTATCAACTCAATTTATAGATGTAAAACGAAACCGCCATTGGGTCCTTGAGGATACATTTTTCGCCCTTAGCTCGATTAAGCTTATCTGAATTCGGCTTATCTGAGTTAAACATAAATTAAGTGTATTTCAATATTTGATAATGATAATACAGTACCAGCGTTAACTATTTCGGGATTTGAAGTATTGAAGGGTAATTGGACTAAATTTAATTGAGCGTAATTTTAGTAATAGCGATGATTAAGATAACTTAAATAGAAAGTACGCATGACAGAGACAGAGAGAGTTGACCTTTACTTAGCTGATATATACTTTAGTGTGGTACATTTGCGTGTAATGTTGTATTTCTAGCTTTCATACAATTATATTATGCATTATGAAAAAAATCACAGCTTTTCAATATTAGCTATATACCTATATTCCGAATCATTTATTTTTGTGTTTACATTGAAGCAACGCACGGTTTTCTTTGTGATTTGATAATGTGACATGATTATGGTAGTTGATGATGATAAATACGATTTTTCTTATGAGAGCGGTAATATTTTTAAAAGTTAGGTACTTAAATCAGTATTTTCTTAAAATGTACTTATACACATTAAGATAAGATAAGACTAACTTTTGAAAATTAGGTACATCAATGTTATCAATCAATTTAATAGTAATAAATAGATGAAAGCTTATACTACATATGTGTAATATAAAGACTTGAAGAAAGATTGATATTTTATCATGAAGTATTCATCTGTATAAACATAAAAGTTATTTTTTAGTCATATTACATTATCACTTGTAGCCCTCATAGCACCCAATATATATACATACTAGCTTGTGCCCGCGGCTTCGCCCGCGATAAAACTAGTTAATTTACTTAAAACTTTTCTTTTGTAAAAACTTTTCTATCACGAAAACACATCAAAAACAGAATAAGCCAAATCGGTCCATCCGTTTTTAAGTATGTAAGGAACCAAGAGATATAAGGATTCATTTTTATAAAACCCAAGAACCATATTGATGTTTAGACTTTGTTACCCCACTGGAATTTCGAAAAAGCCTGAAAAAGGTATTTATTCTAATCTTGTTTCTCCATACGAGTACAAACTTTGTACCCCCGTTTCATCACTGTAAGGCGTAAACTTTTAAAAATCCTTTCTTAGCGGATACCTATGTCATAATAACTATCTGCATGCCAAATTTCAGCGCAATCCGTTAAGTGGTTTGAACTGTGCGTTAATAAATCAGTCAGTCAGTCAGTCAGTCAGTCAGTAACATTTGCCTTTTATACAGGATGTCCCAGAAAGTTGTGTCAAGCGGAAGTCCAGAGGTAGAACATCTCAAGGGGTATCCAAATCACCCCCATGTAAGTTCCACGATTTTTGGTAGATTAGGAGTTATGGCCTTTTATAACAAATTTCTACTAAATTACGACTACAGAGACGTTTTTGGTCATATTGACCTTACCTATAGAGATAATTGGCTGATGTTTTTTTTTAAATGTAGCTGGATAGCTGATCATTAATATCATATTAAAATAACAACCAATAATAATAACCGGTTCGACAAAAAAATAATTCCATAAAGTGAGAAATCATCAAGGCAGGTCATATTAATAGACTTATAGCAAATATATAATAGCAAATATATCAAACTTAATAAAAATGTATCACAATTATTGTAATATAATAATTATACTTAGTCTATACTAATATTATAAAGAGAGAACATTTGTATTTTTGTAAATTTGTATTTTTGTAGTTTTGTATGTTTGTAATGATGTGGCTCAAAAACTACTGAACCGATTTTAAAAATTCTTTCACTAATACATAGAATGGACTTTCGGAATGAAAATGGGCTATATATTATCCCGTTTAATTGAATTTGTTGATTTGGCTAATTCATATTTAATGTCTTTATTTATATTATAATATTATATATTTATTTTATATTATTTCTTTTATAGAAACATTTTTACACAAGAAAAGTTTTAAGTAAAGGAGTTTTTAACGCGGGCGAAGCCGCGGGACACTTCTAGTATAATATAATATTTTATCCTAGAAACAAAAAATATGTTAATCATTTTTTTAATGGTAATAAAATGATACTTTTTTGACTGATAACACATCTACATGTGAATTTGAATTACTATGTTAAAGCACAAATCAATAGGCGAGATAGTTTTTCAGTAAAGTGTACCATAAAAGTGCTCAGGTTGTGGAATAGTGTTAGGGCTCGCTTCGCTCGCCCTGATAACCTACTAACGCTCACTTCAAGTTTCATTAAAATCCTTCCAGTAGTTTCAGCTTGTTGCGATTAAAAAACTATATATACGTAAAGACAAAAATTACAAAAATAATTGAAAAATAAAAATCAGGCATCTATATCTTTCATAATCTTTGAGTATTCTTGGTTGAATACTCAAAGTTCATAATGCTTTTACAGTTTTTACTTCGTTACAGTTTTATTACAGTACAGGTATAGATTAACGCCATCTAGGCTAGGAGAAAAGAAATTAGATTATCAACTAGCCTGGGCGGAATTTGCAACTAAGTTTAAGAATTAATCAAGAGATAAAGCATCTAGATAGCGGTAGAGTAGGTTTTATTAGCTCTTAACGATTATCATGATTTTATTGTCACAAAAATTATGTTATCCTATTATGTCCTATGTTCATCCTCATACTATAAAGTATCTCCATGTTAAATTTCAGTATGATCGAATCGTCCGTTTAGGCGTGATTAGATAACAAACAGACAGAGGTTTTTATAAGATGATCCAGAGATGGCGCTAGCGTAGATTTTGATAGCTCTCCTTTAAATATCGCCTAAATGTATGAGATCCTGCATGGCGCAAACGGTATTTTCCCCAATATTGAAACTGATGCACTTGCTTCGTGATTAAACATCTCTAAAGTTGAACTCGTTATAAACGTGTTCTCTTTATAATATAAGTCTGGACATAACATTCACATGTTTGATTGAAAATTCGTTTAACTAAAAACGCCGAAACAGCACAATTAAAACCTTAATAATTAACAATTCAATACTTCGGTCAATTTACACAATATGTTTATATATTATAGCCTATGTGCTATTCTACATTAACTACTAACATTGTAAAGTTTCATCAAAATCCGAGTTACAAACATCTATCCTTATCCATCCATTCTCACAAACTGTCGCATTTATATTAGAAGGATAGGATAGTAGAATCTATACGTACTATTGTACCAACCGAGTACTAAAACAGACTTCATTGTAAATAATCTATTGCAGCGGTTTTACATCATTTAGTTGGTTTAGATATTTTGGTGTGTAGTACACTATTGGACATTGACCTATTTAGAAGACCTTGCGAAGCTAACGTAGCTCTAATATTAATGAGTTAGTATATGTACAGTACCAGGTACACTGGTTGTCTGGTTATGCGCTGCAGTGCATTTTCTTGATTAGTTGCGCGAGCTCCACCTCCTTTTTAATCTTACAAATGTCAAGGGAGATACGAGGCTCTAATCCCGCTAACAATCCCACTCCATCATAATATGATATCACAATAGAATATGATATAACAAATACAAGTCTCCGCCTCGTTTTTGTCTGTTATCATGATGAAAATTGGACATTGAGGTGTAGGTCTACTTTTGATGTTTAAATAATAGAAATAAATAATATTAGGTAGGGTAGGTAGCTGCTATCTGCAACAGAATTTGATTATAGGTTGAAACATATATTTAAGCTGACTTTGCATGCTGAATGGCATTCAGACTGGCAAGCCTTTATTAATACCTACTTGAAAATAACAGCTATGTACTCGTACATGAAAGAGTTTGACTTGTGTGTAGAGTGGTAATTATATATTTTCTTCTTTCTAGGCAATATGAGTACCATTTCATCACGCCCTAGCCTAGCACTACACATAAATTATTAATTTTAAATAAAAATAGCTTCCGAATCACCGTTAGGTACAAGAATGTTTAAGGCTGAGTTCTTACTTTAACCGTAACTGTAACTATTAACCGATGTTTTATATGGATGTTGACAAACTTTTGACGTTTGTTATAGTTAATGTAAGATGGTGCAACTCAGCTTAAATTAAATAAATAAATAAATATCTTTATTAGGTTTAACAAAAGTGTTGGTACATTTTAAAATATCTTAAGTATATAAGTATCCATTTCACAATGGATAGTAAGTACCCTTGTAGAGCTCTGTACCCAGCACTAGGACTGTGCTGGGTACAGACTTACAGTGACCCTCTCCGGTAAGTGCCATTCCTTTATGCATACAAAAATTTGTTTTATCTTAAATGTGTACTAATATAAACACACACACACACATATATATATATATATATATATATATATATATATAATATATATATATGTATATATATATATATATATATATAATATATATATATGTATATATATATATATATATATATATATATATATATATATATATATATATATATTGTTTTTATCTATAAATATTTTTCTTCTTTCCCTTTCCACATCCCCTACTACACAATAGCCCAGATTTTCTTTCTACTTATATTCTATATACTACAGTTATATACAATGTTTTATTGACTGAGCTATATGAGTAAAGAAAAAAAAAAAGTAAAGAAAAGAAAAATATTTATAGATAAAAACAATATATATATATATATATATATATATATATATATATATTGTTTTTATCTATAAATATTTTTCTTCTTTCCCTTTCCACATCCCCTACTACACAATAGCCAAGATTTTCTTTCTACTTATATTCTATATACTACAGTTATATACAATGTTTTATTGACTGAGCTATATGAGTAAAAATAGCTCTTACCTACATCATAATCAATTATCATATTTTTTGTATCACTCTCTTTATAAGTACGCGTCGCGGTCTTTTTCTTTTTTTTTTTACTTGGGGAAACTCGGTCGGGTACCAACGTCCGACTCCAACGGACTAAAACCCCAAGGTGCTCCCTCTCAACACCGAGTGTCGGAGCTACGGGTACGCTTTCGCACTCGCCCGCGGCCCCGACAGTGTTTGTCCACAAGGACTCCTCCTCGGGGGGTCAACAGGATTTCGCCCCTCCCCCCACGTCACGACGTACCAGAACACATGGACGTCGCAACCTTCTTCCCGGGGACCACACCAGCAAATGGGCGCCAGACAACACCATGTCTTAACGCCCTTGGTCCCCTGCGGTGGGTCAGATCAGTGGCTCCACCGCCAGCCACTTCGATCGCAGAAGATAGGGGGAGCGGCGCATCGCCATACCAACACTCCACCTCTTCTGCGACCCCGCCGCGTCCACCATCTAACGGTGGCGGCCCCGTTGGGGCCGCGAAAGGTAGGGAGGCCGGCGCACCGCAATACCAGCTCTCCTCTCCCGCCGCGGCCCCTCGCCTACAGCTGCAGTGCATCCCATACTGCACCGCAGCCCGCCTCAGTCGCAGTACTGCCCATACGGCACTGCGACCTACTTGTACCGCTCACTCCCGAGTTTGGTGGATAACCCGGAGGAGCGGTCCCTCTCGGGCCAGCCAGCTCCTCCAGCCTGGCATGGCCCCGGATTCCTCGGTTCCTGGCATGGCACACCGCGGCGTCCTGCGATCTGCAGGCACAATCTCAGTACTTTTCAATTGTTTTTTGATCGCGTTTGGTGTGAACCAGTCGATACAAATACTACTGCGCTATCTGATCGCCGCTTAGATCGCGCACGCAGGACGCTGCGGTGTGTCCGTACATTTAGAGATCGCCACAGTCAGTAACAAAGTCAAGACTCTCAGATTATGCGCGACGTACTTTGTTTATTTATTCATTGTTCTTAAATAAGTACCGTGTGAACCGTAAAATGCAGCCAATTGAAATTTTCACAAAATGTATTAAACCATTGGGTATGTAATAAATAACAAAAATATTATGAAATGAATGTCTCTCTCTCCATAAGATAAACCCTGTTGTAGTTTACGCACTTCCGTAATAACAAGCGTCAATTTGGCATTAAAACTATAACGCAAGCTATAACCAATAACAAGTTCTATAGAAAAAAACAGAATGAATTATATAATTGGTTTTTTATATTATTGATTACTGATGACCAAGGTCATGCCGCCTACGGGTAAGTTGTTGGGGGGGTCATTTTTTATATCGTTTGACCACTATCACACCTGTTGGATATATATAATTAGTGATAATGTGGTCGAGAATGGTAACACGCTAGGCCTAGAATGAGAACTGGCTCTCAAGGACAGCTGCCGGAACACATTAGGTGTTGGGTCATTGTTACCCACATGCGTCTGTCAGCTTCAGCGACGTCCTACCAGCTTGTCAGATTAGTCCCCAATCCTACACGTGATCCCTGTGTGGTTCTGAATGGGTGACTACTGGTAATAGGCTTCCACGAAACACCATCCTTCGAACCACCCACTGTACAGAGACATACCGTTAATCAGCTCGTAAAGTCCCAGTCTGATATTCGGTGCCAGCCAGTTTGAAAGACGGATCGAGATAGCAGTTGCGCTATGTGGATGGGACAAAAGTCAATTAGCGTATTTTATTCATATGGTCTTTCAATTCCAGATACCATTCTGTACTGAATGACCATATAACATCAGTCATAATTTTTCTGTGATGGAAGTACATTCAAACTTTACACACCTGTAGATTAACAGTCATTCAGTTTTCTTCTTTTGTCTGCACATCTTTTAGGGTTTCCATTAATACGACAGTATTATGCAGCTGATAGACGGACAATCAGTTCCATTCAGAAAATGATTTGTACTGCAAATCAGTACGCGTTTTATTTATTTATTGTGTTTCATTTTAAGTACTGAAACATACATTGGGGGTGCATGTTGGCAACTCTATATTAACCACGGGAACTATTTTTTAGTAGTCTGACGTTTCACGATTGTATGAAAGTTGAATGGCTAATTACTTTTGTTTTTTTTTTTAATAATTCAAAGTCATAAATTATGCTTTTTATACAAGCTTTTATTTAGTTTCACCTGTCCCGACATTGTCATCAAATCTTGCAAATTAAATTTGATCCTCTTCCCGGTTACCGATTGAGCTGAAATGTTGCGTACCATGACATGGTGCTGATCTGATAGGTGCAATCAATACCGAACACTTTTTTGATCTTATGCAGAAAATAAATTCCATTAGTTTTGGAGAGTTCTCGATTGAAAAAGCTCTACGTATCTACCCGACCAAACTGCAGGTCAATAAACAATGCAGCCATTCTCGAACATTATTAGATGAAAAAAACATATTTTTTTGAAATAACGGCCCAAGAATAATTTATCGATGGAACAAAAACGAATTACCAGATTAATATTAATAATATAATACACTCGGACATTAACAAAACAGGAGGTCTTCCAAAAGAACTAGACATTTTTGTTGCTGCTTAAGTCATGTTGAGGTCTAACGTTGACGTTGCTAAGGGACTTGTTAATGGAGCTATAGGCCACATTACTGAAATTATATGGCCAAATTACAAAGGTGCTCAACTACATGATAGCGATACACCATAGCTTCGCGTAGACTTTGATAATTATGGCATTCACAAGATACGGCCTAAATCAGTTCAGTTTCCTGCTAAATTGTATCACGGCACTAAATTTTATCAAAATGCAGGGAACTACTCTAGATTCTGTTATTTATCTTGATTCCAAATTGTTTGCTTCAGGTCAAGCTTATGTGGCTCGACTTTAAAGCCGAGTCCGGTCTTTAGCGGGTCTTCAAATCGAAGAACTTGACTGCTCCAAGTACACTTCGAAGAAACCTTGTTATATTTACGCATTAAATAAAATTGATAGGATGAGAAATTTTACAAACAACTAACCAGTAATTACATAACTAATTTGTGGGGAATCCAAAGCCCGGCGATAGAACAGTGGACTGTATTGCGGAAAATTTCTTCAAAGCAGCAGACTCCGGGTTCCTTTACACCACACTTATACTGTGAAGCTTGGAGCTGGGATTTAAACACGAATTCTTCAAGTCTTGCAACACTAATTTATTCTTCTTAGTACAATTCTTCTTAATAGCTACTCTGCTATTCACTATACACTAGTCACTATTCTTCCTAGTTTTCTTCTGTTTCCTTGAGCCGCCGTTGGTGAACTGAACAGTTTAGTACGGTAGCGACGCTCTATTTATATTGTTGTTGGTACTTGCAAAAGAGCGAGAGGTCGATAGTCTGGGAGCGCGCGCACTCTGTTTCGCGGGGCGTGTCCTTGTGCGGGCGCACGCACGAGATGCCGACTTTACTGAGATATACTCTCGTGAGACACTATTCAGTCGAGCGCTTCAAACTCTGCAAGCAGATGTCGAGCAAGAAGCCCCCGGTACAACCACTAACTGACAGCGACGGGTGCCCGAGATTCTTAGCAATCGATCGTGCCAACATGTTCGCCAGCTCGCTAGCTAAACAATTCACACCGAACGATACAACAGACACCGAGCACGTAAAAGAAGTAGAAGACTATTTAGAAAGCTACTTCCAAGCGAGCGATACACGGAAAAAGAAGACGACATTTTCTTCACTCCCGGCAGAGTGCAACGTCTCATCCGAGAGTTGCCCAGAAGAAAAGCCCCGGGACTCGATAACATATCGAACGAGGCGATAAGAAGATTCCCTTACAAAACCATTGCCGCACTGACAAGACTGTACAATGGAATTTTGAGATCGGGCCACTTTCCCACCGAGTGGCGGGTGGGCAAAGTGGTCATGCTTCCGAAGCCGGGTAAAAACTCCAGAAAGTCAGAGTCCTACCGACCTATTACGCTGCTCAGCACGCTTTCGAAGCTTTTTGAAAAGGCACTCATCCCGCTCATGCTGCCCCATATTCAGCCAAGGAAAGAACAGTTCGGGTTCCGGGCCGAACATTCAACGACTCTGCAAATCGCTAAGATGTTAAATGAGGTGGCCTGGCGCTACAACAGGAAGGAGGTTGTAGTGTCCACAATGCTAGACATGGAGAAGGCCTTTGACTGAGTCTGGTACGAAGGTCTTCTCTATAAAATCGCAAAAACAAGCATGCCAAAGAAGCTTGTAGAAGTAATAAGAAGTTTTCTCACTAATAGAAAGATAACCGTGGCAGTGGAGGACAAACTGTCAGACTACAAGGTGGTCCGTGCCGGCGTACCCCAGGGAAGCTGCATCTCTCCGAAATGCTACGCCTGGTATACCGACGACATCCCAGTCGTCGGGCAGGCGCAGCTGGCGCTCTACGCAGACGATGCAGCTTACTACTTCGCGTCCAAGAACCCGGAACATGCGGTCAAGCAACTCCAATAGACGCTAGACGCCCTCCCAGCGTGGCTATAGCGCTGGCAATTAGCAGTAAACGTCGCAAAAACCCAGGCTATATGCATGGGTAAAACGAAGCAACCCACAAAACTAAGACTTCTAGGCGAAGAAATACCGTGGAGAAACAGCGTCAAATACCTGGGTGTGGAGATTGACCGCAACCTCTCCTTCAAAAAGCATCTAAACTTTATCATCTCCACGAGCAGCACTAGCGGGCACCTGGTCCTCGAGACTACCTACACGCACAAAAATGCTGATCTACAAAACATACGTGAGAACCCGTCTCACGTACGCCGCCCCCGCGTGGTATCCCTACCTAAGCGGGTCTAACAAGAAGAAGATACAAACGCAAGAAAACTACACACTCAGACGGATCGTGGGGGCGCCGCGGTACGTGAGAAATGATGTCATTCGTAGAGATCTACGTCATGAAGACATAGAAACTTTCAATTATCGCCTAAGTAAAAAGATGTTTGCCCAAGCGGATAAGTCTTCCCACGACCACATCCGTGGGATAGCCCCGCTTCACACGCGACCACCTAACCAGCCTGGAGGATGCAAAAATCCATGAAGCCCTATGTACGAGAGTTCGCCCCATACGAAGAAGAAGACGACACTAACAAAGAGGACACAAACCTCATTGAAGCCAATGATGAACGGAGGGACCCGCCGGAGGCCGCTGCCGTGGCTGCTGATCGGTCCGCTGGGCTTCCCCGAACGGGGATCAACCTGGCGCGGCTTGATCGCGCCGGCAGCTAACGGTCACCGCGGCACCCCACTCCCAGATTCCACTCAAATGAAGACACAGAAAGACACGCCCATCGTTATGGGCGGAGAAGAAAACCAGGGGAAGAGGGTTTCACCCTGACCCCCTCTCTCTGCACCAACCGGTGCAAGATGAAGACCAGATTGAGTCGAGCGCTGGATCGCCGCGCTCGCCGTGTACGGACGTCTCCACTTCAAGTCGCCTTCGCTTTGTCCTCAGTATTTTGTATGTGAAATAGTGTCGACGGTGCCCGGAGCTGTGTGCTTTGGAGGGGAATATCTGCGCCTACGGACTGTCGGAGAGGTCGGTATGCTGGTGGTGTAGTAACCAACACCACCCTGTAACCGGCCTCTTCTTGCGTCACACGGAAGCCAGGACTACGAACCTCTGAAGCCATGGACCCGCCACCGCCGGGACCACCAAAAGGCCCTTTTCAGGGCCAACCGCATCCCAGGTCTGTAGCCTCGGCTGCAGACACTGAAGCCACTACTACGGAAAACGTAACCGAAGTAACCGCAGTAACCGATGTAGTAACCATCGGAATTGAGTCCGGCCCTTTTCAGGGCCAAAATGTAACCTCGCCGGCCGTCGCTGACACGACGCCGACCTCCCATCACTCGAAGGGCTCAATTCTGGCCGCCTTCTGGCAGGCACTCTCACCGAGAGGGTGATATGCTCACACTCGCCCGGCTTATGCAAGCCGGGGGCCCTCTCGGATGGGATGCTTCGCTGGATGGCGCTGTACTTGCGCTTATCGGAGGCGGAGATTGAGGGAACCGAACTATCGAACGACGACCAAGTCGCGATGATGTTCGCTCAGAAGAGCATCATTACTCTACCGCCGGCCCCAGAGCCATTTTAAATTGATTGCCGACAAACTCGGACGACCACCAATTGGACGCCCGTTCGGGCAGGGTATTCGTTTTCACCCCCAAGACGAAAACGAATACAGAGTAATCCAGTCGTACCTGTCGAACCTGGAAAAGGAAACGAAGCTGAGCTGGTTCTCGTACTCACTCCCGGCGGAAAGAAGCTTAAAGATCGCAATCCGCGGCCTCACAGCGGACACAGACACCGAAGAGCTGATGCGCCCTAGAAGAGAAGGGATTCCAACCCGAGTACGCAAAAGTAATCAAAGGAAGACAGGGGCGTCCCGGATGCGTCTTCTACGTGCTTTTAAAACGTACGCCGAACCTGAGACCAAACATATACGAAGTAGACGAACTACTTCTAATGCCTGGTTTAAAAATAGAAGCCTGGCGAGCCAAGAAAGGCCCGGCACAATGTCACCGGTGTCAAAAGTTTAGACATAGCTCCCACAATTGTCACCGGGACCAAGCTTGCGTGCGATGCGGAGAGGAACACTTCGCCAGGGAATGCCCCCGCCCCCGCTAAGAACCTGCAACCTGTGCGAACTGTAACGGGACGCATCCGGCAAACTACGCAGCCTGCCCCGTATATAAGAAAGAGGCAAGAAACAAGAAGGCCGGCACCCTCGCCCAAACCCTGCCAGAGAGAGGAAGGAGAGGCCTTGCCCCAGTGACGCACGCTACAGTGGAAGAGACGGCGCCAACGTCACTCATGGCCCCCGCGAACCAGCCAGGAGAGCCCACCGGCAAAAAGCCGACGAGAAGACGAGCGAAAAAGAAACCAGCACAACAGCGCGCGGATAAAGACGCCTCGAACGCCCCCGCCCCCGCAGCCCGCAGAGACTCCATCGGGCAGACCATCGGTACTAAAACAAATTTTAGAAGCGGTACAGGCAGGCACTGACGCAGAGACCGCAACCCTGATGGGCCTAATGCGCATACTTAACAAAAATAATGGGGGTACAGATTAGATGCGTATATTGGAATGCTCATTCGCTCGCGAGGAAGAAAAAACTGCTGACCGTCTTCCTCCGCGAGCAGAACATAGATGTCATGCTGGTCAGCGAAAAAATGCTCAATGAAAATGAACCGTTCAAGATCCCAAATTACATCACGTATAGGAAGGATGAAAAAAGGAGCGACGGAAGTGCCTACAGGGGCCTAGTGGTGTTGGTGCATCGCAGAGTCGTACACCAGCTGATCCCGCCAGAGGAGTTCCAGTCATTCCAGGCGCTAGGAATACTGGTCAATGTCTCCGGCCAAAGAAGAAGGCTCTTCGCTATATACAAGCCTCCGAGTGAAAAACTAATCACAACTGAGCTACGGAAAATTGTGATTAACGAAACCCCGATGATAGTGGCCGGCGACTATAACGCCAAGCACCCCCACTGGAACTCCTCCAACACCAATCCAAATGGGAAGATACTTTACGAAGATGCGCTGCACCATCACTACGAGGTGATTGCATCAATGGAGTCCACACACTACCAAGCAGCAGACGGGTCATGCGACATCATCGACCTGGCCGTCTACCAAGGGCTTGTGACACCACCAACGCTCACAGCTTTAATAGACTTGCCCTCAGACCACAGACCGGTGCTGATGACGATGGAGGAGACCCTGAGCCGAGTTGCGCCACCAGCCAAGAAAGCTAAGATAAGCTGGAACTCCTTTACAAACGAGACGAGACTGAGAAACGCACCACAAGCGCGCCAATAAACGACGCAGATAAGGCAGTGGGCGACATCACCGAAACCATCCAATTGTCTCTGGAAACAACATCGCTCACCACCGCGTCGAGAGGAAGGCTAGACCCACTCCCGGCGCAGATCAGGAACCTTATACGCGAGAAGAGAGACAAGAGGAAAGAGTGGCAGGACACCCGCTGCCCTAGAAGGAAAGCCGAATTGAATAATCTCGTCGAAAGAGTAAAGAACGCTCTTACAATACACGCCACTCAAGAATGGGAGGAGCACATATACTCCATCGGCGAGCACATACCGTCTGTGCACCGTCTGTGCAAGCAACTGTCGAGTACCACACAGCCGACAAGACCACTGATCGGAGAAGACGGTCATCTCAAATTCGAGGCGAAAGACCGCGCTGAAATTTTTGCAAGCTGTCTTGAGAAACAATTCAAGCCGAACCCAACCACAATGCTTGACCACGCAAATGAAGTTGAACTGAAGCTCCATGAATACCTGCACTCACCAGAGACAGAAGAAGAGACCGAAAGCATCCCCTTCTTCAGTCCCTTCAAAATCAAGACAGCCATATCAAAATTGAAAAACAGAAAGGCATCAGGCCCAGATAGACTCCCTAATGAAGCCCTAAAGAACCTCTCACTGAAGGCAATCGCAGCGCTGGCGAGGATGTTTAATGGCATCCTCCGCAGTGATAATTTCCCAACCAGCTGGAAAACTGGAAGGGTGGTGATGCTGCCAAAGCCGGGCAAGGACATCAAGAAGCCTGAAAGCTATCGGCCCATCACGCTGCTGAATACCATGTCGAAGCTCTTTGAAAAACTACTTCTACAGCTGATGGGTCAACACTTAACGCCCAGGAAAGAGCAGTTCGGCTTTAGGCCAGAACACTCCACCACCCTCCAAGTAGTAAGAATTATAAATGAAATGACCACTTGCCACAACAAAAAGGAGTTCGTCGCAGCTGTCTTCTTGGACATGGAGAAGGCGTTCGACAGGGTGTAGCATGAGGGGCTGCTGCACAAGCTGTCGACGTCCTCTATGCCCAAAAGAATGGTTCTGGCATCCTTTTTAAAGGATAGGAAATTCAAGGTCGCGGTCGAAGATGCCGAATCGTTGGAAAAGCCTATAGAAGCTGGAGTCCCGCAGGGCAGCTGTCTGTTGCCAGCCTGCTATGCCTGGTACACCGACGACATTCCTGTCGTCGGGCAGGCGCAGCTGGCACTTTACGCAGATGACGCCGCTTATATCGCCACGTCGTTCAAAACCGCGCACGCTGTCGAGAAACTCCAGCCAACATTGGACGCCCTGCCAGAATGGCTAGAAAAATGGAAGATTTCCATTAACGTGGGGAAGACGCAAGCCATCCTCACAGGAAACAGCCGACTACCAAAACAGCTCACCCTCAAAGGCCAAGATATCCCATGGGCGCCCTACGTGAAATACCTCGGTGTGAAGATCGACAGGCGCCTATGCTTCCAAAAGCACCTGGAAGAAGTCGTGGGGAAAGTAAAAATCGCCAGAGCAAAATTGATGCCGTTACTGCGCTCAAAGCTACCACTCCGGACCAAGCTCATGTTATATAAAACGTACATCAGATCCCGCCTCACGTACGCTGGTCCGGCGTGGTACCCACTCCTGTCAAAGACAAACAAAAAGAAACTCCAATCGCAAGAGGATATCTGCCTGAGGAGATAGTTTGTGCCCCGCGATACGTCCGCAACACAACAATCCGAAGAGACCTGGAAATGGTAGAGATAACGATAGAGGAATTCATCCGCCACCTCGCCAAAGCAATGTATCGGAGAGCGGACGTATCCGGGCATGAGCACATCCGCAACATAGCGCCGCTGCGCACTAGACCACCCGACCCACTTGGCAAACGCAAATCGAAGGCCTATCTACGGGAACTCTGTCGAGACACAGAAGAAGGAAAAGAAGAAGAGGATAGGGCGGCGCTAATACTAAGGTGGACTCAGACCGAGCTAGACGCCATAGACAGAAAAGTTCGAAATCAATTGACATCACATCGCATGCTTCACCCGCGCTCGTCTGTTATGAGACTGTATATTCCACGGAAATGGGGTGGTCGAGGCTTTTTAAATGCTAAGACTCTCCACAACCGTGAGGTGTACAGTCTCCGGGAATATTTCCTAAACAACGAGTGTGGGATGCATCGCGATGTGGTGTCAGTTGACAAGACTTTCACGCCTCTCTCCTTAGGCAAAGAGAACTGGCGCAAGCCTCAGATGTTAAACACCGAGGACCGCAAGGACGTATGAAGGAGCAAGGAGCTGCATGGCCGGTTCTATCGAGTCTTAACAGGACCCGATGTGGACCTGCTCGCGTCGGTGAACTGGCTACGATTCGGGGACCTCTTTGGGGAAACCGAAGGTTTTGTTTGTGCAATTGCAGACGAAGTTATCAAGACAAACAACTACCGGAAATATATTATGAAGGACGGTACGGTCGACATATTTCGGGCATGCCGCCGTCCCGGATAGTCACTCAGACATCATTTCCGGTTGTTCTCATCTTGCTAACGGCGAGTACTTGCACAGACATAATCTCGTATCCAGAATCATTCACCAGCAACTGGCTCTTCAATACGGCCTTGTGGAGTCCGAGGTGCCGTACTATAAGTACGCACCTGCGCCAGTTCTTGAAAATGGACGTGCTTTGCTCTATTAGGACCGATCTATTATCACGGACAAGACTATTGTCGCCAATAAGCCTGATATCGTGATAGTCGACCGGTTCCAGCGGCGGGTAGTGTTAAAGGCCGAAAAGGACAAGCTTAGCAAGTACCTTGACTTGTCTTACGAGATTACCGCCATGTGGGATGTTGACTTGACTATCATTGTCCCGATAGTTGTCTCGGCAAACGGCCTAATAGCTAAGAGTCTCGACCAACATCTGAAGAGACTCTCGCTAGACGGCTGAATCAAGGGCCAGATACAGAAGGCGGTACTTCTTGACACGGCACGCATCGTCAAGAGGTTCCTCTCTCTGCAGCCCTAACCACCGGTAGCTTGGACCCTGCCCCGCTGCCGGCGGCACCCTAGATTTAGGTTTTTTATAATATTTTATGTTTTTATAGTTGTTTTCTTTATTACTTTTATATGGATATTATAAAAAACCTAAATATAAGAAAATGAAATATATATGTGAATAATAATAATAAATCTTTATTGCCAAAAAGGATTCTTATACATATTACATTTACAACAAACAGGAAATCATGTTAAATCTCAGAAAAATAAATACTGTGAAGTCCAAACTAGGCAGTAAGCCTGTGTTTTGGGCCTCTGAGTGCGTAACAAACTAATAATTGATTTTTTTATTCTGACACGCAAGATCTGTAGTATGGAAAATATTTAAACACAATAATACAGTTATACTGTTAATTAAATTAGTTATTTTGACCACTTACATTGGTAACAGTTAGTAATAAAATAACACACATTAGATGGTGTGTATAGGTATGTGCTATAACGTATGTGTACTAACTATAATATAGCCTGTTCCAAACACCATCATGACATGGCTGCACCCAGAGTTGACTTCCGGCGACAGAACTCTCAACAGTGAATAGTACTGACACAACATTTTGATTTGACTACAATAGCCTGTTCTAAACTCTTCAATGCTGAACAGCCCACAACAGAACACACGTATGCATGTAATTACATCATAAAATGGCCGCTACACCCAGGAACAAATTGAAAGAGATAACGGATGAACGCGCACTTGATGAAAAACACCACGTCTATACAAGCGTTACGAGAAATGAAAATATTATAATCGCTTTAATCTTTCCATTTCTCGTTATGCTTTTTCGTTCTGTGGTTTGGTTAGTAATTTCTTTGGTTCCAAATCACTCAGTCCAATACCGTCTAAAGTCTTTACTCAACTAAGCGCAACATACATCCTCCCCGAGACAGGGTATCCTTGGGGAAGCCTATTGCTCACAGCGATATTTTATGTAAAGCAAAATTCTGGAAATAGACATTATTATTATTATACAATTGACCTTTGGCAAAGTTTTTTTCCCCAAGTCTATTACTGCTTTGTTTAAAGTGGTGCCTTAAAGCGTATGAACCGTTACAGCCCAACTCAGGATTAACGGTACAATTTTCCTTTCCACATCCCCGTAGCCTCTTGTTGCTTAAAATGTTGTACTTTAGTGCCAATAGTTTTGTCATCGAATTTGATACAAACTTCATCAGGTAATTCACCTACTTTTAATTGATCCCGACGAAGGGCAGGCCAAATAAACTAATTATTTGGCCTGCCCTTAAATTCCCATTGCACCTTTTATGTGTCCCTCAATAACTGATATGTTACGCTTTGACATTACTCTGGAACCTATGCCCAGTTTTAGCACATGCAACTAACCGACACAGTTATTTACATCAGCAGGAATTACGTTACATGGTGGTCGTTTTCTGTAGGTTGCGGCCTCTCGCAATTAATCGATAGCATGTAACGTAAAAACGCGACTTGACTTATTTTTTAAAATCTCATAAAACGTTGCTCGTAAGTGTGAACTGGCTAGCCACAACAACTGGGTACTTTTATACCAGTTTCAGTCGCACATCGAATGGCAAATCTTCAACAGCATCAGGCATTGCATCTTGTTATCGTTTCATCTGCTATGAGTAATGCTTTTATCATGTCTGGCCAGTTTAGGTCATTACATGAAAATTTAACAAACAAAGTTGGAGAACCAAGACTTTGAACCATAGCAATCAACTCAGCGCAATATCTTTTCCAGTATGCAGCCGATCTTCTTATGTTTCTCATTGTTAAATGCATATTGTCTACAAGCTTTTGCGGCGTATGTTCACCTTGTTTCATATGACATGAGACCGAAACGTTTGCCTTGGCCTTAAAGTATTCAATTACAGACAACGTAAAGAATAAATAATCGTTTCTTTGAAATCGATTATCGTTGCCCATGATTCATGCTTGAAGAGGAGTTATGGCAATGTCTATGTTTTCACCGAAATCATTTTCCCATTAGGGTATGGAAAGTACCAACCAAGTTCTTTCATTCCTTTTTCCCGTTCATGTTAAGAGGGGGTGTGGTTTTTCTTTGGACATCAACAACTGTGACTTGATTATCTAACTCGTTTTCATTAATAACGGTATCCAAATTTGAGACGTCTGCGTCAATCAAGTGAAGTAAACTTGTTATAAAAATTACCCGTCTTTCTAAATAGCAGTATCTACTTCCACATGAAGTATTGGGGTTGTGGAGTTAGGCGATATTGCAGGTGACACCAGTACTTGGAAAGTATGTACTTGGCAAGGAATAATCTGATTGTTACTTCTAGTAGTGATATCATCAGATATAGTAGAGCATACATTGTCAGGACCTTGACGGGAACTCGTATAAACAATACCAATAGAAATAGGCGTTATGCTATATATGTTTAAACATTTGTAAAAAATATGTTTATTTATCTTTAAATTACGACGTTGCATTGCAAATAATTGATTTATATGTACCGAGTTTGGAGTTAGTCGGACCAAGGAATAAAATGTTTCATTGGAACTTTATTAGCCTATTAAACCCCTTTACGGGTGATTTTTCTAATAAAATTAATTTACTTCGGTCTTATTTTAAAGGTGATGTACACTATCTTCGTTTAAAATTTCATTAAAATCGGTTTAATAGTTATGCAGATACGTGAAAGAAACATGACTGAATTTCTATGATTTTTACAAACAAAATACATTTTACACACCACCTAGGTTGATTTGGAAAAAGAAAAAATTCGTGTCTTAATAATTATTTGTTTTAAAGTTTAATAGTACCGAGTTTTGAGTGAATTGACTAGACCTGTGTCGATCGTGATTGATCGAATCTTTTTGATTCGATCGCGACCGGTACATGAGTGACCGAATCATGGCTCTCTAAAAATTTGATCTAATTTGACTCGTTCTCGAATATCAGTCTCGTGTCTCGTGATCTAATGCTTAGTCTGAATGTTGCAAAATCATTGAATGTCTAAGTAATTATTAATTACGATACTTTAAAAACAGGCAACATGTTCATGAGATCAAAAATAAGTATGTGTTTTCATCATGACAAATAGCATTAATATCATGATTCTAACCATCATCCGTTCAGTTTAGCATTCCTCATTCGGTCATACACTCATACAATACAACAAAGTACAATTTCGATCATTTCGATCATTTGGGTCGCATTTCGTTTGTACTTTGTAGCAAAAACTAACGAACTGCGACCTGCGACCAAAATGACCGAAATGATCGAAATGATCGAATCTTTTGGATCCGATCACTGTATAAGTCGGTCACGAACGACCCGGGTCACGACAAATGAACGATTAACATAAGTCTAGAATTGACCAAGGAATACGTGGAATCACACATTACTGAATTTTCTATGATTTTTCCAAATAAAATTCATTTTAAACACCCCCTAGGAATAACTTTTAAAAAAAAAAACCATAGATGTGTAATTATTTGTTTTAGGATTTATTTGTACCGAGTTTTGAGTAAAACAGAATAAAATTTTCCCCTATTATTTGTCCCCTTTAGGGAATGATAAAAAAAAATAAGATAATCTAATACTATAAGAATCTTTGTCCTGACATACTGACTGACTGACTGACAGACAACGCACAGCCTAAACGGCTGGTCGTAGAGACTTGAAATTTAGAGGGTATATTTGTCTTAGTACGTAGGGGTGTACTAAGAAAGGATTTTCCAAAATTCACCACTTAAGGGGATGAAATGGTGGTTCAAAGTTTGTATGGAAAAACAAGATTAGATAGTCTTTTCTATCCAAAACTTCACACAAGTGCTTCAGTAACAAAATTAGTAAATACGTGTTTCTGTTTTTTGTTTGAAAATTCACCCCTAAGAGTGTGAATGGGGTAACAAAAGTGTGAAAATCAAAATTGTTTCGGATTGCACTGAAATTTGGCATGCAGATAGTTATTACGACGTTAGTTCCCTCTGAGAAAGGATTTTCCAAAATTAACCCCGGAAGGGGATGCAACGGGGGTTCAAAGTTTGTATGGAGAAACAAGATTAGATAGTATTTTCTATTCGAAACTTCATACAAGTGCTCCAGTAAAAAATTAGAAAAATACGTGTTTCAGGGTTTTTTTTAATTACACCCCTAAGAGGGTGGTGAAATGGGGTAACAAAGTATGAAAATCAATATTGTTTCGAATTGCTCTGAAATTTGGCATGCAGATAGTTATTACGAAGTTAGTTGCCTCTGAGAAAGTATTTTCCAAAATTCACCTCTGAAGGGGATGAAACGGGGGTCCTAAGTTTGTATGGAGAAACAAGATTAGATAGTCTTTTACATTTGAATTTTAACACAAGTACTTAAGTAAGTAAATACGTGTTTTAGGCTCATTCGAAATTGCACCTCTAAAAGGGTGAAGTGGGGTAACAAAGTCTGAAATCAATATTGTTTCGGATTGCGCTGAAATTTGGCATGCAGATAGTTAGTTATCTTGACTTAGGTATCCACTAAGAAAGAATTTTTCAAAGTTCACTCTTCAAGGGGATGAAGCGGGGGTTCAAAGTTTGTATAGTCATTTTATTCAACATTTCACACAAGTACTTTTGTAAATAAATAAGTAAATACATGTTTCTGACTTTTTCAAAATGCCACCTTAAGAGGATAAACTGGGGTAACGAAGTCTTAAAATCAATATTGTTTCGGATTGCGCTGAAATGTAGAATGCAGATAGTTATTATGACGTAGGTTTCCGCTCAGAAAGGATTTTCTTAAAATTCCTCCCGGATACGGAACGGGGATTCAAAGTTTGTATGGCGAAATAAGATGAGATAAAGTACGTGTTGTAAGATTTTTTGAAATGGGGTAGGTAACAAAGTCTGAAAATTTGGGTTTTCGGTTTTTATAAACATGAATCCCGAATTGCCTTAGTCACGCGATAACATGAAAACGGCTGAACCAATTTGGCTAATTCTTATTTGATGTATTTAATGATAGAATCGTTTTTACAAAAGAAAAGTTTTAAGTAAACAAAAGAAGTTTTTAACGCGGGCGAAGCCGCGGGGCACTTCTAGTATAATATAATAATATAATATAACAGCCGCTAACGTAAATAAATATGCATAACTATCTTCAAAGTACTATGTAAGGAATAGATTGACTGAAACTGAGCAAAGCCTTTCCAGATGTAGATTAAACTGTGAAGACTTGTGCGAAGTCTCTGAAGTAGTCTCTCAGTTCTAAAGAGCTCAGTAAGGGTCGCTACATCGAGAGCTCAAGAGCTCTCTCTTTGTGGAGATTGGCACTTTTGTACACTTCATACAAAGGAAAATAACACTTTAAACTAATAATTTTGGACACGTACGAAATCATTGAATATAAACACTCTCTTAAACGAAAATATTGTTAAACTTAGCAAGCTGGCTGGCAGCAGTTGGAAACAAATAGCTGAAGATCGTGCTCAGTGGCATGCCATAGGAGAGGCCTTTGTCCAACAGTGGACGAATACTGGCTGTTTATGATGATGATGATTGTTAAACTTTGTCGTTAAAATAGAATACTTAGTTTCGATCAGTATAATCATTATTGTTCTGAATAATTTACGAATTATAAAAGTTTTTTTTTACGTCGACGGATTTCTTTATTAATTTATCCCTACATACATACATACAAACATACAATCACGCCTTTTTCCCGTTGGGGTAGGCAGAGACTACTTTTTTCCACATGTTTATCCCTAGACAAATACTAATAGTATTGCTAAACGAAGTTAAGGATAGCTAGAAATAAAAGCTGGCTTAACTGTTAGCACTAGAAAACCTAATGTGTCTTATACCTCAACTTCATTGTATTTATTTTAAGGGCTAGAAAACAATACAAATGCGTGAAAAATTTTAGCGATTTTATTTTCGCAATTTAGTAAAACTTGGAATCATGTTCAGTCAAAGAATGGCTCACAAAGGGAGTGTGGAGTGTGTCAACTTGCTGATGATAAGGTGGGTGGTAGTAGTCTAGTGGTAGTGTCTGGAGCTAAATATTCACTTGGTCCACGTCCAAAAGTACCTGCATATACTCCAGCTAATAGGTAGAGCTTATTAATAAAATAGAAAAGCAGGACATCACCGAGAAAGAATTTTATTTATACCATACCTTCATCATTATAACAACATTTTATGTAGGTACCATAAGGAGACTCAGGACCATTATAATAGACAATTGCGTTAAGAATATTTTTAAAACAAACAGAACAGCAAACACACAAAGCATTTTATAGCAAGTTTCAACAAGACATAACATTCAAAACTCTATACCGATTTACATAACTTATACAAAGTATTATGGGGTTTCCCTCAAAAGGCTTCCACCACCCCTCATAGCCTTTCCTTACCACCCTCAACGAAGCTAAATCGCTTTGCCATCACCATTTTTAGGCGAAACCCTCATTATTAAAAACATATCTTAGAAAACCACATTCTAGCCACAATTATTAAATACACCATGTAATACAAATACTTGATTGAGATTGAGTTGGACAGCACTTCGTCGTCTGAACGATATTCCCGACAGAGAAAAGATGACAATGTTAGCCCGCTGCTCGAGCAAAAGTGCCTCAACTATTGTATCTACCGCTTTTACAGGGCGGCGAGCAAGTGTGGTGCGCCGAGTGCCGACGGCCCACGCGCCCTAGCCACGCTAGCAGACGGAGCGTCAGCCAGCGATACCTCGATCAGGCTGACGACTTTTACGCCGACTGAAAGCAGCATAATAGCCAACAAGTACATAGCACCTAAAACGTGCACCGATCTATATGGCATTTCTGCTAGCCTTATCAAGACCGCAATTGGGCCGCTAGCAAACATTATAGCTTATATTTTTAACAAAAGCATGCGCGAAGGCGTATTTCCGATGGCATTAAAAAAAGTAAAAATAAGCCCATTGTACAAGGGCAAAGGTAAAAAGACTGAGGTTAAATCCTACCGACCTATTTCATTGGTGCCCGCCGTGAGCAAGCTGTTCGAGGTCGGACTCAATATGAGAATTATCTCGTTTCTATCGAGTCGCGAAATCTACACCGACAGACAGTTCGCATACCGAGCAGGGCGCTCGACTACCGACCTGGTGCGGGAGGTGGTGTGGCGCGTGCTGAGCGCGCGCGAGGCGGGACTACAAGTAGCTTTGTTGTGCTGCGACCTGCACGCGTTTGACACAGCCGACCATGCACTAATAGCGGACAAGCTACGTTTCTATGGTCTCCGTGGACCCGTCGTGTCCCTCCTGACGTCATTTATGTCAAACAGGACACAAGTGGTGGTAGGTGATAAAGGTCGGGCGGTATCATCCGAGTTGGTAAATGTTTCTGTTCTGTTTCACTCTGGGGCGGCTCGCGAAGACAGCCTTCCGCGCAGTGGGGCGCTCGTGCTATTTTGCAACTTTTGAACTGTAGGGTCGCGCCGCAGACAGACAGAGAGCGTTCGTGATGCAGAAGCGAGCCGTGCGCGCCATCATGGGAGTCACAGACGACGTCTCCTGCAAAGATCTTTTCAAAGAACTAAAGATACTACCTTTGCCTTGTGAACTCATTTTTGTGATTGCCTTGTTCACGTTCACACATGTCGATGTGTTTGCAAAAAGAGGGATAAACAAGACACGAGCACTGCGCAGCGACAAATACAAGGACCGCCTTAGAACACCCTCGCATAGCCTCGCAAAATCTGAAAGGTCTGTGTATATAATGGGTCCGTCAGTATAAAATAGACTGCCTGAGACCGTGCGTGATGCGCCCTCCACTGTGTGCTTTAAAATACGTTTGAAAAATGGCTGTTGAGCCACTGATTCTACAATCTGAATGAATTTTACATATTACCGGAATTTAACGGCATTATTTTCATTCATTTTATTATACTCTGTTGGAAATATCGTTCAGACGACAAAGTGCTGTCCAACTCAATGAAGCTAAGTATTTGTATTACAAAATGTATAGAATAATTATGGCTAGAATGTGGTTTTCTAGGATATGTTTATAGTAATGATGGTTTCACCTAGGAATGGTGATGATAGTGTTTTAGCTTCGTTGAGGGTGGTAAGGAAAGTCTATGAGGGGTGGTGGAGGCCTTTTTGGGGAAACCCCATAATATTTTGTATAAATTGTCTAAATTGGTAGTGATTTTCATGTGTTATGTCTTGTTGAAACTTGTTATATAGCCTTGTGACTTCACATTAAATACTTATTGGTATATTGCTGTTCTCTTTGTTCTGTTGTCTATTATAATGGTCCTGAGTCTCCTGATGGTACATAAACTGTTGTTATAATGATGAAGGTACAAATAAAATGCTTTCTCGGTGATGTCCTGACTTTTATATTTTATTAATAAGTCCTACCTATTAGCTGAAGTATAGGCAGGTAGTTTTGGAAGTAGTTCCAACTGAATATTTAGCTCCAGACATATTAAGGTTATGGTAGATTACTAGACTACCGGCTACCACCCATCTTGATATCTATGTGGTAAGCTAACACGTGCAAAATTCTTCCGTTACCTTGCATGTATCTCAGAGATATTTGTCTTTTTGTTAAAGCACATCCCGAATACTTTAAAAAACAAAGTGATATCCAAACTAGGCATAGAAGGGCAAAACATTTAAGAACGCTTTATCAACCACCATGTCGAAAATGTATATAAAAAAATAATGTATTTAATATTTATATTTACAACATGATTCCTAATGAATTAAAATATTTGGAGGGAAATAACTTTAAAAGGAAACTGTGTGACTGGCTATTATTTAATTGTTTCTACAGTATTACAGAATTTGAAATGAAATGTAAAAATATGACAAAATTTTAATATTTGCACGTCTGCATGCAGGCTGAATACTAATACTAAATACAATTATAAGACCTATGAATGTAAATGTATTCTGGCAAATAAATGTATTTGATTGATTGATTGATTGGTAATTGTATAAAGCCTCAGTCGAACAGAAAACTAAAATGGCGGCTCTGACACATCTTGTGAAGTTTAGCCTACCCTCAAATGTATATTTGCTTTATATCACAGAATAAATACCCTTATTTGAGGCAACATTAATAATTTATAAATTAATAAATAATTAAATCATCATCAAACATTGGAAATATGTCTTAAATCTGTATGTACTATGAAAATATTCTAACAAGTGCGTGAGCAGGTATCTTAGCGATTCTTGCAGAAATTGTTCAGGGTTATTACGGTGTGAACATTCAAAGTCCTGAGGTCTAGGTGGTAAGTTGGAGAAGGGTAGGGTGGGAAAAGGTCCCAATAACCCTGCCGAGAGTAGAGAAAGCACGTAATTATTTGACAAATGCGACGATACGTTCAGAGTAGGTCAGCTGGCATCAATTTGACATTGAACATATCAATACCTAGAGGCTTGGAAGAGGTGACAAGTTCTAGGCAAGCGTGCTAGCTACATCTTGGACCACATCGACACTTAACTTGTACTATTATTTATTCTGTGACTTAACATCGAGTGATATAGTGGTTAAACGCTTGATTATCCTAAATAAAAAGGCATTTCCTTAAATAGTACAGCGTCAAAAATACGGACCACCACAACCAGTACCAATTTCAGTACTTCACGGGTCGGTAGCAAATATAAAGCATGACGGCAGCTCCCTCCCTCCAACGAAATACGCTGCTAAACAACATTCCCGGCTCACTTACCACCAAGTTCAGCAATGGCTCGGGATTGAGCTACCCTATGTTCTATGTCAAATTGATGTCAGCTGACTTTTTCAGTTGCATTGTTGCACCTGTTCTTATGATATCCTGCTTTTGGTAGAGTCTGTGTACACACAAACAATATTTTTTAGAAATTTTAAGGAAAACATCGCTATGTACCCCCAGGCAGAATAGTGGTAGAACAGTTGCTTAAAATTGGAAAATGTCTCGTCTGTCGTCATAAAATGTATTGAGTTTTGGCAGCTGTCCTTGAGAGCCCATTCCCATTCTAGGCCTAGCGTGCTACCGTCCTCGACCCTACGAACAAAAAAAAGGAAGAATTCCTAGCGATACAAAATGACTCAACACAGTTTGGGCCTTGGTAGGCAGTGCTTACCAAATGTGCCTTGTACGAGTTGTGGCAAATTAAACCCAATTCACAACAAAAAAATAAGATCGATTTATAACTGGAACACATTGATAGCTTAATCAGTGACCGAGTTCCGAGTACTTCTGAGTAGTTCCGAGGACGCGCGATTTTGTTCGTGACATTGGGTCAACATTTGCGCATAGCTTCCTTGAAGAAATTCTTCCGTGTTTTTTTTTGTTCGTAGGCTCGACCACATCAATTACTTACCAACAGGTGAGATAGTGGTCAAACGCTAGCCTATACGATATTACGGATATTACGGACGATTACTAGAAGTCAATGCGCTTGTCAAATAATGATTGTCAATGATGATAATAATTACTTAATTTAAATTTAATATTTCTTGGAAGTCTCGGTCTTAATTCCATTGTTAATAGTTTTTGTTTTTGTTGCAGTGGAACCGGCGGAGGTGGAATGTTTGGCGATGTCAACATATCTGCGATTCTGGACTCTCTCAGCGTCAGCTACGATAAACGAGTGAGGCCAAACTATGGAGGTACGTCATCGAAAGATTAATTTCTTCTACCTAATAATATTTTGGTAACTGGTTTGTAGTGATTGAAGGTTTCGTCATAATGCGCATGGTTTCATGTCAGTTTTCTACAATAAATAATTTAGGTCGATGTTACTTCCGATCGTATGCATCTTATCTAGCACTGGTCCGAAGACATTTTTATTTATCCTTTAGCAGCTAAACGTTGGTCATTGATGGAGGTTTTAGCCATGACACGTGCCGCTGTTTTATTTATCTAGTTTCGGCATCATCATCATTGTTAGCCAGTTTTGTTTGGGATCGTTGCGTTGTGTGCGCCTATATGTTGAAATGGTGGTAAAGCGCCGTATCACAACATCGTCTTTTACTTCCTAGCAAACACGATACCATTTTGGACCCCATCATCAATCGACTTCGGGTAAAATAAACTACTACAGTCAAAATACAAAATATATACATTTAAAAAATCAATTTATTCATGCCAAAATCAACATTAAATGTATGAGATACAAATACTTAATAGTAGTTTATGAAATTGTTTTAATACCTAGTTATGTGCAGTTTTATACACTAGGTACTTTATCTACACTCAGGAAATACGTTATCACTTAGAATCATCTATTTAAGTAAATAAAACTGGCCAAGTGCGAATCAGACTTTTGTCCCGCACACGGAGGGTTCCGAACGCCATCTAACGAACTTCTAACACCAATTAAGTAAACGTTAACTCATAAATGTTAGTAATTAAATTTATTAAATATCTGGTTGACCGAGCTTTGCTCGTTTTTTTACCTCTTAAACAGAAAAATATGACTCTTCCCGACATCTATTGGAAAAAAATAATACTATTTTTTAAATTAAGAGCAACTAACTGCTTTAACGACACAATAACCCTAAAGCTACTTCAACTCGCCAATAGATGTCGGGAAGAGTCATATTTTAAGTTGATTATTGAAAACACGAATAATACAACATTTTCTGAAAATGAATCCTAGCTAGATCGATTTATCGCCCCTGAAATCCCCTGTAGACTAAATTTTATTGAATCGTTGGAGCCGTTTCCGAGATTCAGATTCAGATTCCGAGATTAAGGTAAACACGATAGCGCCATCTTTGAACGTTCATAGATGGCGCTATCGTAAAAACACGTTTTTTAAACCCTTTAATTTTTAACTTTGTTCTGTTCTTAGTATTTGTTGTTATAGCGGCAACAGAAATACATCATCTGTGAAAATTTCAACCGTCTAACTATCACGGTTCATTCAGTTCAGACGGACAGACAGACAGATAGACGGACAGCGGAGTCGCAGTAATAGGGTTCCGTTGGTACTCTTTGGGTTCGGAACCCTAAAAATCAAAGTTAGCTAAACAAACACAACAATAAATGGCTCCGTAACCATCGGTCAACCGCGCGTGTGCCAAGAAAACCCGCGTAACCCCATAAGCAGTGATAAAAATCGAACTTAAAACTATTTGGTCCATCAAGTGTTCCTTGACAGAAAAAAAAATTGCGTGTTTTATAGCATTATTTTATTTAAAATATCTGTATCACAATAAAGCTTTGCATAAAAATAAGCATAAAGTCTGTCATTATGGTATTATTTTTAATAATAATTAGAACTTTTCGATATTGACAAAATATACGAGTGTAGATAAAAAAAATTGGTACCTGCTGCTACCTGCCATAAAATATATCTAAAAGCTTAAAGGTATAAATGTTATCGAGTGAAAAGTACAAAAGGTGCCAAGTTTTTTGTCTGTATTCATTCAAAACTGTATGTATTCATCATCTGCTTATGTAAAGCTTTGGTTTCCTAGGAAAGCGGTGCCGTCATATAGCGGCCGTAATATTACGGACGCAAAAAGGCGGCCACCTTGACGGTGATGACATGTGGAAAGTTCCACGGCCGTTTTAACACACCGTCAGTAATTTTTTTAAAACAAACGTCATACGAAAAGTATAAAATTTCGTCGTCCTCGCTGCTCCAAGAGTTGGAACTCATTTTGTACGTTGTTCCGGTAAAAAAAAACAAAATAGCTTCACCGCTATCAAAGGAACGTTCACGAAACCATATGACACCGACAAGACGGCCGTCATGCAAATGGCGGCACCGCTTTTTGTCAGTTACCGCTCTCTAGGAAACCGCGCCATTTTGTTTACATAGACAACGTTCTAGTGACGTCATTCACCGCTGTACTACGGCCGCTATATGACGGCACCGCTTTCCTAGGAAACCAAATCTTTAGTCTACTGCTAGACATAGGCCTCTCCAAATGCACGCCACTGAGCACGATCCTCAGCAACTCTCATCCAGATTTTGTCAGCCACCTTGCGAAAATAATCGCTCCATCTAGTCTGAGGGTGTTCTTTACTACGCTTGCTGATACGTGGTCTCCACTCAAGAACTTGTTTACCCTTACGGTTGTCGGTCCTTCGGCTGATATGTCCAGCCAGTGGGCTGGTGAAAACTGAAGTGGCAGTGGCCACTTCAGTTTGCTAATCCAGTGAGTTACGTCGATGACTTTGGTTCTCTGTCGGATCACCTCGTTCCGGATTCGATCCTCCAGAGAAACTGAGAATAGAAGAAACCGAGCATAGCCTTTCCATAGCTCGCTGATTCGAATTTGTATTTATGTTTATGTTTGTCAGTCTCTGTTACAATACTATACTCTTTTATCCACTGTGGGTACCTTAGATTAATGACTAAAGCAAAGATGGAGTTTAAAGCTGAACACATGTCACGTATGGCTGTCTCAATTTAGTTATGTGAAAGAGATACGGTTGTCATGACTGGTTTTTGGTAGCGTACAACCCTTGATTGTCAAATGGTTACCTTTGGCTACCTTTGCCCTATCAAGTTAGAAAGGTACTACAGATAAGATGATTTAATGAGTGTCAAGCATTGTCTTTATTTGGTATTTTTGTTTGCTGTTACGTTCACTAGTGATGGGATTTGGTCAGTGGGAATATGTTCGATTGTTTCAAGTGTGGTGTTTTTATTGGTAGTGGGATTAGTAAGTACTTAGGTACTAGTTTGCAATCTTTTTTCTATGTTTGGTTTGAGACCTCATATTAAAAATAATTGATTTTTGTAACACTTAGTGGATGCTTCCCCATGTGACAATGGTTTGTCGTCCATTACCAGTCTACGTTACATGACAACTTTTTAACGATATCTAACAAACCATGCACATATAAATTGAAGTATCTATAGACAACAGTGGACGTTTCGATAATTATCGTTGCTCCATCTTTGTTTTAGCCAATAATCTAAGGTTTAAATCTAAGGTAAAGGACATTTTGCAATGTCACTTGCATGTTAATTACCTTGCCAGTTAAATAAATAAATGTATTCTGATTCTTAATCTTAAATGTTATTTTAAAGAACCTTGTCTATTCCCTTTTCTCATAGAAAGGGATTAAAATAAAAGTAGAGTGTATCATTTGGTTGCAAAATTATTTGTCTCAGCCGACGTACTTTCAATCCCTCGCTACAATCTGAACTCAAAATAGCGGCCTCAAAAAAAAAACTGCTATGTTGCGCCCTCATCATAGAAACTTTCCAACTCCTATTTCACCCCCTTAGGGAAATAATATCAGAAATCCTTCTTACCTTATGCTCATATAAGAAACTTTCGTGCAAAATTGAAGACATGTAGACACAGTGGTTTCGGATGTGAGTTGATAAATCAATAAAATATGACTGAAAACATAACAAAATAGCGTGAGGTAGCGGCACCTCAGAATGAATGATAGATTACGAGTATAAATAGCTGTGACCGAGACTTAAAAAAATGTCGACTGTGTTACACAGTCTATTAATACTCCCAATCGCTCTGACGAACAATCTCTTGAAAGAGGTTCAGCATATTATGAATATATAGTGTCGCCACGCTATGTAAAACACCGAAAATGTTCCTGAAAATATAAACTTTCGAAGATAATCAAAAAATTACTTATCGACTCCCAATACAGAGATGAAGATAATTTGCTGATTTGTTGATTGAGTAAAGTAATATATAAATAATGTAAATCAGCGGTTTTAATTTTAAAACCACTGATCGGCCCACTGACGGGACCACTGATGACGGTTTTAATTTTAAAACCACTGATCCATGCTTCAATTACAAAAAATTAAAACAGCTATTAGAATATATATTATTATATGCCACGCAACGCCTGATGCTATTTTAAGTTCTCTGGTTGTAAACACATCAAATGGGTACCTCATTTTTCTCTTTTAATGTTTTAAGTACTATTTTAGGACGATGTTTATGATGAGTTTTTATAACTTTTTTTTGTACAACTCTATTTACAGTCTTCTACAAATAGTAATTTGATTAGCAGCTTATGAAAAATACATGGATCGTTTAGTTGCTAAAATTAGTAAAGGTAATAATGAATGACAAGTAGCTTAGATTCAGATAACTAAGGATGTAACATTTCAGGGCCGCCAGTGGATGTGGGAGTCACCATGTACGTGCTCTCCATCAGCTCGCTATCTGAAGTGAAAATGGTATATAAATGCTGCAAAACTAATTTTACGTAGATTGTCATTTCGTAGCGAGTTCGGCGTTTAGGGCTAGCAGCTCTCGGTCGAACTGAGGATTATTTTTAAGAGATTCATCCTAAATCCTAATCCATGTTCGAGCGAGGGTCTCCGGGCGTCACGACACCGTCCTCTGGTTTGGTTTTCACGGCGCGAGGCGCATGCTCGACTCACTTATGGGCTTGATTGCAGGTCCGCCAGTGGAGGTGGGCGTCACCATGTATGTGCTCTCTATCAGCTCCGTCTCCGAAGTGCTCATGGTACTCGCCACTGTCAGTTAACGCTTGTCTCGGTCGCTCCGGCCGCGGTCGCGTGCTCAGCCGCTGCGACCGAGCAGCCCCAGATACGAGGCTGCGAGCATGCCGGCGTTGTGGAGCAGACCGCTCGGATCGAACTACCACTTCTTTCATTATCTCAATATTGACATTGATTTCTAGCAGTCCTAATATAAGTGGTAGAGCCCCTCCGAGTGTGTCCAAAAAGAATAAAATGTACTTGGCCCAAGAGCATTCCTCCTAGCCAGACACTGTCGTTAAATGCTCTGTTGTTTTGTTTCAAGCTTTATATGTTTTTAAGTAGGTATTTGTTGTGACTGTGAGTTTCTTAATTGTTCGTTAAAATTACCTCAATTATTCAATGGTAAAATATATATAAATCGATTTTTAATGTTTGAAAATACATGCAACCCAGATGTTAAATATTGTTTTATTAGATATCTAATACAACCAAGTACGTTACATTTAATTTAGAAAACAAAATTGTAGGATACATGGCAAGGGTCCGCAGGCAATTCGACGAGAACTATTAGTAATATTACAATATTATTACTTTAATTCGAATCTATGCTGCTACAACGATTATAATATTAAATTTCACAGATAAGGAAATGCTTTCTTTGATCGATGTACGTATCCTTGCTGCGCTTTGATTTATTTGTGAACAAACACCGAGATGCCCTTGATAACGGTTCCTTAATCGTATTCCTAACTAAGACCAGGGTGTATGACCCCTAGTGGAAACCAAATCAAGGGGACTGTTGCAAAGTCACTTCAGGACGTGACCGTATCCGGATAGCCATATAATATAATCTAGCACTAAAATTAATTTAAGAGTCAGACTTATCATCATTGGCCAGTGTTGCCAAAAGCGGCTTTGAATGTTTGTAAATCTGATTGGATGATAAGTCAGACTAATGGTGTCTATCTATGGTCTAAGATATTCGATCGATCCGGTTTCTTACAGCAAGTGATTTTAATATTATTTAAATGAAACTTTTCTAGTCGTTTGAAATCAGGATCGATGGAATCGTTGGAACACATCATATTACATTAGTTTCAAAATATACATACAAAAAGGATTTTAATCATGGGTCAATCCAAAATTATTGTTATAGGTATTTATTATTATGCCTATGCTAAGTCAAACTAAAACTTTGCTCATCAGATTAATGCCCAAATATCAGCAATAGGTACACATACTAATATGTACATTTCTAGCATCTTGGGTAATTGCTTGAGCAGTAAAATGCAATGTTCTCATGTTTTTGTTGGTAAGCTTCGGAATTTAATTTGATGTGTGACATGTAATGATATGTTAGATATATATTATTAGCATTTAGTATTAGTCCAGCAGTGGACGGAAATTGGCTGATAATGATGATTATATTTATAATAAGAGTTGCATTTGTATACCCTCTTTGCCTATTTCATATTCAAAGACAATCGTACTTAGGGAGTAAACTCCAGTCGCGCATTGGAGCTGACTACACACTTTTAATATCATGTATATGCTAACGTTTGACCACTATTTCACCTGTTGGTAGGTAATGATGTGGTCGAGGATGGTAGCACGATAGATGTTTGGCGACAGGTTTTCTAACTTACGGGTTGTAGCTAGCCAGGCGGACACTAGATAGTGTCCTACTACCATGAAAATATGCCACATTGTTTTTGATTAGACAATACACAATTAATTCTTGTTTCTCTATGTTTATTAATGCCATATTTCATCATAAAATATATAAAACAATTAACTAACTCAAAATATCTTTATCGTATATTTTACACACTTTTTATTTTATACGTCTTATCTGATTAATACACTGGCCTTTCGTTAAATTTTAATTACTACAATAAATTATATTTACTTCTTTAAATGACCGGCCAAGTGCGAGTTGGACTCACGCACCGAGGGTTCCGTACAAAATTGTCAAGCTAGTTCAAATGATAAAATTTTTTTTAAATTTATACTAGATAGATAAGCGTTTGACCACTATCTCACCTGATGTTAAGTGACGATGCGGTTGACGATGTAGCACGCTTAGCTAGAAGATACCTGTTCACTCGCGATTTGAAGACCCCCGGTTTATAGTTACTGGGTAACACAGACACCGACAAGGAATTCCATTCGTTGGCAGTATGTATGATAAATGATGATTCTTTAATAAACTTCACTTTGCGTTCTCAACTTCACGTTCGATCTCTAGACACAGTTATTGCACTTACCACAAATAATAAGTTTGAATTAGTAGTCGCTTATTTTTTAGCTTAAAAAACTGCATATTCACGCTTTTCAGATTTTTCAGATTTTAAAATTCATAAGGCTTTTTGGCAAGGAAGGGTGATAACTTCCCATACATTTTGTGACCTAACATTTTTGTCACCCGTACCGGACACGGACCTATAGACATCATTAATAATATATAAATAAATCTAAAATATAATAATTCTAAAACTCGTAAAAGTTGGGTGAAAAAATTTCTACAAAATATAACTAACCTAACCTAACTCTTATGTGAAACCACTGAGATAAATGAATGTGAAACAGAATAATTGATAATAACAGTTTCGGTAAGAATCAAGACGACTATACACAATGAAAGTAGTTTACATGTAGAAAACACTTTAAAAGATTAAAAATATGACCTTCAAACATATTTTTACTCTAATCTTCACGTTGATTTTAGTGTTTGGCGGATGTTATTTCCTTATGGAAAGTGTAAGCGAGATAGATAGATACCACCAATACGGGGCGAATTAATTTGTCTTCACAGCAATGTTCTACCGTGGAAAGTCTAGTTATTATTAGTATTTCAAATTGTAAATGAAGTAAACTTGAAGCACGCGAATAATGTCGATTACGTCCTGTTTCACAATTACATTACACGATTTTAATAACATATCGTAATTTTGATTCCCAACTATAAAAAATATAGGTGATATCTGAAATATAAAGTGACTACAAATAGGGAAAGTACTAACAATAATGTACGCGATCAGATTTTTTTTTAATGTTGGGTTCAGTGTATTCCATCCTTAATTCATGATTCCAGGTCAACGGGAGGCACTTATATTTTTTCAATATAGGTTTTTATTCCCCTATGAATGGCAATGTATGCGAAAATATTCAACATATACGGTACATATCTTTTCATCCCATCTATTCGAAAAGTGATGTTTTGTTCCTCGATAAGTGCGCGCAAAGTAGGTCATTTCTGCCCTAGGGCGGGAAAGTAATTTCTTAATTTTTGGCTTATGAATGTTCTTCTATAGTGCCCGGTCTAAGGAGGTTCAATGAAATTCCTTGACATTTCATGACATTTTTTTTATGCTGGATGGGCAAGCATTAGACCACTATCCAACCTGATGTTAAGTGACGATGCGGTCGACGATGTAGCACCTTATCTTGAAGATACCCGTTCATTCTCGATTTTTTTTTTATTTCACAACATTACATGACATTCCGTGACGTTTCGTGAAATTTTGTTACATTTCATGACATTTCGTGAAATTTTATGACATTTCATAACATTTTGTGACATTTCATAACATTTCGTGACATTTTATGACATTTCGTAATATTTTGTGACATTTCATAACATTTCGTGAAATTTCATGACATTTATGATATATTGTGACATTATATGACATTGCATGACATTTCGTGACATTTGATGTCATTTTGGATATTTTGTGACATATCATGACATTTTGTTACATTTCGTGACATTTCATAATACTACATGACAATTTATGGCAATTTATGACATTTTGTGACATTTCATAATACTACATGACAATTTATGACATTTTGCGACATTTCGTGATATTTTATGACATTTAATTACTTTTCATGGCATTTATGATATTTCATGACATTATATGTCATAACATGACATTTTGTGACATTATATGACATGACATTATGAGCCTTTTAACTGTTTTCTTTTCTCATAGAGGGGGATGAAAAGCAAAGAGTATAACTCGCCCGCAAAATGATTTTCCTTTGGCCGACATACTTTAAATCTGTCGCTACGCTCTGGATTTAAAAAAGCGGCCTCGCAGAAAAGTACTATTTGAGGGCCCGGTGGCGTAATCGGGAGAACGTTCGGCTTTGATGCCGTGGTACCGAGTTCAAACCGCCGTGCACCAATGGATTTTTCTATCGAAAAATTTATGTGCGCTTCTCACAGTGGCCCTCCGGTGAAGGAAAACATCGTTAAGAAACCAACAAAACCCCCGCATGGTGGTAGGACACTATCTAGTGTCCGCCTGGCCAGCTACCACCCTCAAGTTAGAAAATCTGTCACCAAACATCTAATGTGTTCCGGCAGCTATCCTTGAGAGCCAGTTTCCATTCTAGGCCTAGCGTGCTTACCATCTTCGACCGCATCATCACTTACCAACAGGTGAGATAGTGGTCAAACGCTAGCCTATAACGTATAAAAAAAAAAAAAAAACTATTTTGCACCCTTGTTATACAATCTACTATTTGATTGCGATGACTTAGTAAGTAGACTTATTGCGTGGACTGTTAAGTATTATTTTTTCCAGGTAAAAAAAACGTGATACCTATACGCGATCCTCAGAAAAAAAGGGCTCTGACAGACAGACTGACGAACAACAAAGTGATCCTATGAGGGTTTTTTAATCTTTTACGGTACGGAACCCTAAGAATGGTTCAATTTAAAGTCTAGTGTAAAATATCACTATATAAAATTCATTGTTATCGTGATACAAAAAGTAAATTCACACACGTTACAATCATTAAGAATTGTTATCGTGTGATACATAATACGATACCTACTACGGTGAATTGAAAAATAAACAATGGATGATTTTAAGGTCGGGTTGAGTCTTTTTGCATAGAGTGCTTTGATATGCAAACGAACTTGCCGAAACCTATTCGTATGTCGTAACTGAGAAAACATGCCGCTCGCAGGCATCGCATCCATTGTTTATGGACACTGAAGAATTCAGCCATGCCATTTCCTAATGCTGTAACAATGTAACATCTTTCAGGATTTCACACTGGATTTCTACTTCAGACAGTTTTGGACGGATCCACGGCTTGCATACAAGAAAAGGCCCGGCGTTGAAACGCTTTCCGTCGGATCTGAATTTATCAGGAACATCTGGGTTCCTGACACCTTCTTTGTGAATGAGAAACAATCTTATTTTCATATTGCTACAACGAGTAATGAATTCATACGTATACATAATTCTGGATCTATAACGCGAAGTATAAGGTAAAAACACTAGTTATAGTGTATGTCTTACAGTTGTACTAGGTAACGATAATTCAGAAAACATAAAATCAACGTTCTAATTGCAGGCTGACTATTACTGCTTCTTGTCCCATGGACCTTCAATATTTCCCCATGGATCGACAACTGTGCAATATTGAAATTGAAAGCTGTGAGTAATTTATTCGAACCGTTTACATCAATAATTTGCATTTGGCTTGTATAGAACCAATTATACCCAAAATTCAACTACTAATACAATTAACCTTCTTTATTTTCACTTTATGAAAATGACCCGATATAAGTGTTAAATACCAGCAGACCCATAAAGCTTTCATGTTCGGTAAACCTTATAACATTAAATATGCTAAAACTACTGACTGAATGTCGTTCAAACCAATTTTCGTTGAAAGTTTTTATTGAGATCTACAGAATATATTTTTTGTAGATTTTCACTCCCTTACTTTAAAAGTTGGAGGGAGGGGGGGGGGGGGGACACGTTTTACCACTTTAGACGCGCCTATCTTTTAAATGATTGAGTTTGAAAAAAATGACTTTAGAAACCTTAATGTCATTTTTAAAGACCTTATTCATAGACACGGTTTGAATAAAAAAAATGTTGTTTCAATTCTATGTATGGGATAACCCCCCCCCTCCCCCCTTCCCTTACATTTTTATATTTTTTATTTTTGTATCAAAATCGGAAAGCGGTTCACAGAATACATCTATCTACCAAGTATAAATAATCGGAATAAAATGGCTGTGACATACGGACGGACAGACAGACAGACAGACATGACGAATCTATAAGGGTTCCGTTTTTTGCCATTCGGCTACGGAACCCTATAAATGTGCTATGGTATAAAAAATATTTTACGCTTTTACTATACTTGTTTTTAAGGATTGTTGAAATATTTTAAAAGTTTTCGCTTTTTTAAACCGAACCGCTTTCATTGCGTCCCAGTGTAGTTTTTCAACCGAGGCATCCAAAAATACGTTCCAATATTATGAAAACCCAGTGCGATGGGTGCTTGTTTTATCGTTTCATATATCTGCATGGTACAGTCGGCTACACCATGCGGGACATCCGATACAAGTGGAACGAGGGCCCTAATTCAGTGGGTGTGTCGAGCGAAGTATCTCTGCCGCAATTTAAGGTTTTGGGCCATCGCCAGCGAGCAATGGAGATCTCCCTGACAACAGGTACCGAGCACCGTCGCAACTATTCAGCACCCATATCCAAAAAATAATGACTATTCTGATTTTTTTCTTTACAATAATTATAAAAACAGCATGCATTGTTACTTCAAAATTTTGTTACTCAATGGCTAAGATCTGAAGTTTAAGCTCATTGTTCAATATTTTGATTTTAAAAATATGAAGAGGAATGATTGTTTCCGCAGGTATTGCTTCTAACAATTTTATTTGCAGGAAATTACTCAAGACTGGCATGTGAGATTCAATTCGTGCGTTCAATGGGATACTACTTAATCCAGATTTACATACCCTCTGGATTGATTGTAATTATATCTTGGGTATCGTTCTGGTTAAACCGCAACGCTACCCCTGCTCGAGTATCACTCGGCGTGACTACTGTGTTGACTATGACTACTCTGATGTCTTCAACGAACGCTGCTCTTCCTAAGATCTCTTACGTCAAGTCAATTGACGTTTACCTGGGCACCTGCTTCGTGATGGTTTTCGCTAGTCTTTTAGGTAATGTACATTGACTATTTGACTATTTATTTCAACGGGGGAATAAAGCTAGCATTTTGGGAAGTTTACTTACTGGTAGACAACATTTTTGTTTTTATTGTTTTTGTTTAGGTTTTTTGTTTGTTTAAAGCTAGGTAGTTGTAAAGTTATATTGATTTATATGTTATACGTAAATAATTGGTGTACTTTTACTATTTTGTTGTGCGGAAATTCTAAAACAGAAAAAATCATTTATACATTAATTGGTTAACCTATCAAGTGGCTACATTCTGTGTTAAGAGTAAATCGGTGCTTCAGTATCGTTCTTTAATACTGGCCTCAACAATTTATTACTATTCCATATACTTTTGGATTTGACCATACACTCCATCTTGAATAATATTTCATTACGAAGTGTTACAGAGTTATGGATTAATTAAGTTTCGTAATATCATTACTTCCCGCAATCTTCATTACTTCGGTACGATCCGGATTTAGTCTCAGCGGTTTTGCAGGCCATCTGTTTTGCAATTAGTTGAGCTTCTGCACTAATAGCTGAAACGTTTTCATTAACAGTACCTACACAGTTCATTAATATTTAACAAGCTTTTATTAAACTTGCCGTGTTAGTATGTATGTGTGGGCCAAATTTTGGAAGCTAAATTAGAACCACTTTCTGACGTATGATAAGACTCAATTTTGGTATAGGTACTTTCGTATCTTTGGTATCAATGCAATGATATTGATTCAACGAGCTGATCTGATGACCTGGAGCTGGCCTGTAAGAAATGGAACACCGTAATGACAAATAGTAGGACAGACAAATTTAGGCCAGTATGTTATTATTTGTACTTTTCATAATACATAACGTCTTTACTAAAATGTGTGTTTAAAATGTTCCTAACTTTTAATTAATTTATACTTTTACTAGCTGCGCCCCACGACGTTAACCTTCCTCTTGAATCACTCTATCTATTGATCAAAACCGCATTAGAATTCGTTGCGTAGTTAAGAAGATCTCTTCTAAGCGTACAGACAGGCGGAGGAAGCGACTTTGTTTTATACTATGTAAAGATAAAGATGCCATGCAACAAGCAAACTAGGAATTTATTTTTGTAGTATTTAAGTTAATATCTAAAGTGTTATTCGTAAAAATGCGCGTTCGTACGTAACCGAGTAGAGTTAGAGTGCACCGTTTTGGGCCGTTTCTATGAAGAAAACTACTGTGGTAATCCACTGCGTTACGTTACGTTAGGTTACCTAGTCCTCGAATACGTAGATTTTATTTATTGATACCTTTTTTAGAATATGCAACTGTGGGTTACATGGCTAAGAGGATTCAAATGAGAAAACAAAGATTCAATGCTGTACAGAAAATAGCAGCGGAGAAGAAAGCCAACGTGGATGGGCCACCTGGTACCTTGGAACCCTTACCTCCACCAAGGAATAGTACTTTATCTAGACCTCTTCCACCAACCAGATCATCGGTAAGGTTTCACGCATATATTTTGATTATGCTGTTGGTCCCCGTCGGCAGGTCTATACATTTTCACGAAAACGCACTTATATTGATATCGAAGTTTTGCACATTATTAATCATAATAAAGCGTGAACTCAGAGCCTAATAACAGAATTACGGTATCGAGCGCTCGATAAAGGTTACCTTTGTTCTAAAATAAAAAGGTATTTTACTAAATTAATACATTTCAATGCATTGCAGTAGGTAAGAATAATGTAATATCTTATAGTAATATAATCATATTAATTTTAAAACAACTAGTTTATAGAAAAAGATAAAATAATAATTTTATTAGTTATTGGATTATTATATATATCTCTGTCACAGTCATAATTCATAAGTTCACAATAAACCACACAGAGAGCTTCAGGAACTTGCGTTTAAAAACAAAGTTGCAATCTGAGCTCTGAGTGTGATTGATGCAAATGAAATCACAATTTTCATGTAAAATAATACACACTAAACGTTGTTTTGGTTGATTTTCTCATATGGTTATGCAACGTTGTGTATTCGATAGTGACGTATTAGATCATAAAACTGCCAGCGTCATAACAGTTATGACAATTTTCACGACGCGAACGCGGGCGAAGCCGGTAACAGCTAGTTGGCTATATAGGCACATAGACAATGAATGACATACGAAGGTATGTAGTCAATATGATATTATAATACACCAATTGTCACCACACCAACTGGAGAGCCAGTTCCCATTTTAGGCCTAGCGTGCTTACCATCTTCGACCGCCTCATCACTTAACAACAGGTGAGATAGTGGTCAAACGCTAGCCTATAATATATAATTTAAAAAATTGAAGCAGTAAAAAGGAAGTTATAAGAAATTCCCCTTTGCGCTTTGGTGGATATGATTCGCATATATTGAGCACAAAATAATTTAAAACGTTTACAAAACGGAAAAAAACCGACTTCGAATGCCGCGTTAGTCTCCAGTACCAAATTGAGGTGTTAATTTTCATATCTCTGGAGATTCTTATCGGATCTCGATGAAATACAATGCGACCGGACTGGAAGTATACTCTCTCAATCAAAAAATAATTTTCCAAGTCGGTTAATAACTGACAGAGTTCTGAAATTACCACAAATCTCGGTCAAATCGGTCAAATGTTTAAGCATGTTGATATAGTATTTTGTTTAACACATTAAGACATAATTCATTCTGCAACATCACTTGTTAATTAGTAATATAAATTGACCAAGCGAGCGTAATGAGCAAAGCGTTTCAATTTCGACTAGGGCGACTAGGCCAAAATGATTTTGTCCGAATGAAAATGAAAAAAACTCTGTCTGTCTGTTCTGTTCTCGCCTACAGGGTCGCATTTTTCAACCGATTTTATCGAACATTGGAACACAAGTTCCTTAATTTATTTAAGAATTTTTGTTGATCGCGTTTTTAGATTTGGGGGAAAATAGAGGGGTAAGGGGAGAAGTTTGCTGTTGCGTTATTTATCAACGGAATTTCAGTCAAATTGGAAAGGCACATTAAAAATTTCATTCTACTCAAGATGTTGCGAAGGAAGTTTTCTGTAGCATTACTAATTAACGGAATTTAATAAGATTCGAGAGGCACACTAAGGACTTCATTCTACATATGATGTGGCAAAAAGAAATCCAAGAAAGGTGGCGAAAGGTATAAACGGGGGTGAAGTATGCTGTAGCGTTATAATTATATGGACGGATTTAATTTTTAGGGTTCCGTACCCAAAGGGTAAAACGGGACCCTATTACTGAGACTCCGCTGTCCGTCTGTCTGTCTGTCTGTCCGTCTGTCACCAGGCTATATCTCATGAACCGTGATAGTTAGACAGTTGACATTTTCATAGATGATGTATTTCTGTTGCCGCTATAACAACAAATACTAAAACAGAATAAAGTTAAAAATAATAGAGGGTCCCCATACAAAAAACGTGTTTTTTCGGAATTTCACGCTATCTATGAACGCTTAGTTAGGTAAAAGTCCCATAGATGGCGTTATATTGAAATGTCGATCCCTAACTTCTTTGTTAGATGTTAGATGGCGTTATAAGAAATAAAATGTTTATTAATTATTATTTTTTGCTGGCGAAAAATGATAGTGGTATTTTTTGCTCGATCTTATAAAATACTGTAGTGTGGTACGGAACCCTACTATTGCGAGTCCGAATTGCACTTGGCCAGTTTATTTATAAGGGCATGCGAGGTCTACAAATCTCTCAGAACTACTAGTATATACATTATACCTAAATAATTTGCTTGCCTTGAATCAATACTTCATGATATGTTGACATAATGAATCATTCACTTACAGGATCATAGATATAAAATGCATGAACCTAAAGGGTATCCAAAAAGCGGCATGGTGGACAGCTCCATAAACGGATCCCGTACTACTATTGCTGCTCCTCCGCCACCGCCGCCGGTGCCACAACCTGACGAGGAAGCAGTAGGACCACATCTGATACAAGCCTCGAAGGTAAAAGCTTTTTTATACGCTTAAGATATTATGACTCTATAGGTCAAAATATACTTGTGGTCATAATTATGTAGAAATATAGTGCAAACGTGCAAAATTCTGTTATATTCAATGATATGAAAGTTTAGCCGCGACTCACCGCGTCTTGTTCAAACGTAACGTTTACATATCGGTGTATAGATATAATACCAAGGGCGACCTCAGATTTATATAAACCTTTTTTATATTTAAGAAAGGCCAAGTCAAAAATACATATGACCGGTGAGCATGTATGAAGGCGCTTATGAAAGTGGAAGAAGTGACGAAAAACGTGTGTCAGGATCGTAGCATGTGGAAAGAAGTAGTCTTTGCCAACCCCAACGGGAAAAAGGCGTTATTTTATGTATACATGTATGTATATAAACCAGGTTAGGTGCGAGTTGGACGCCCGCGGATAGAGTAAAATACACAAAATTCACTCCGAAGGACGAAAACAAGGTATAAACCATAGACCAATAAGTTAACTGTGCAATGAGAGCGTCAATTATTTTGTCAGAAATGTCCACCGTCTTTTGTATGTATTTAAAATTAGAGATTCTTCGGTTGGTTTTCTTATAAAACATTATAAATATAATATTCAACGAAAACTGTATATATATTTTTTATTATATCTTTTACGCTAGCGTTTGACCACTATCTCACCTGTTGGTAAGTGATGCTGCGGTCGAAAATGGTAAGCACGCTAGGCCTAGAATGTGAACTGGCTCTCAAGGATAGCTGCCGGAACACATTAGATGTTTTGGTGACAGATTTTCTAACTTAAGGGTGCTGGGGTGTGCTAGCTGGCCAAGCGGACACTAGATAGTGTCCTACCACCATGCAGGGGTTATTGGTTTCTTAACAATGTATTTCCTTCACCGGGGCCACTGTGAAAAGCGCACATACATTTTTCGATAGAAAAATCCATTGGTGAAAAATCCGTCTGTTTAAACTCGGTACCTCTGACATCAAAGCCGACCGTTCTCCCGATTACGAATATATTATTAATATAAATATAATATAAGAATAATAAAATAAAAATAATATATTGTCTTTAGTAAAGTTACTCAAAAAACTGTAGTAGAGTCCACCCCTGTCTTAATCCAATTAGGTTTCTTGAATCACCTTCATTCAAGTAAAGCAAGGATTAGTTAAATCAAAAGTATATAAATTGCGCTTGGAATTTTGCATCAATTATTAATTATTAAAGGTTGTAATTATTAATGTGTGTTTTAATTGAAGTAGTTAACGGTAGGTTAATTGGTAAATGCATTAAAATTTATGAATTACGATTACTGTACCACATATGCTCTGCGAATATGTATTGATCTGAACTGGATGCGAATGACTTTGCTAAAGCCAAATGATATATTTTTATTGGCAGTATGGCATTATATTGCGATTGTTATCTTTGCAAAAACATCAGACCTTCACTAAATCTAAGCATACATACTATTAAAATCAGACTAAAATCTCATGCCTGTTTGCACTCAAAATAAAGCGATTCTTTTTTTTAGGAGAACCTCAGGTGGTTTTTATGCTAAATGCAAACGGGTTTTACTTTTAAAGAGGTGAACGACACTTAGTCAACGAACATAAAACCACCTTTATCACATATTACAAAGTTAATACAACGCACAAAACTTCCATATTTGATTTGACAAAAACAAAATGAACTAAACCGAAACAAGTAAACAACTAGTTGCTGGGGTCAGTTATTTGCTTATGTCGACAACCGATTTTAATTAATTGATCTCTTGAACTATAAAACCTCAAAGAATAAGCATAGATCTCTTCACGGCTCGCTGAGCAATTTGATTTTGGTGGACCAGTCGAACTGTATCATGACAGGAGGGACGCACTGCGGTAAAGGCGACAAGACAAGAGGACTCGATGGAATTAATAGAATGCTTGCTAGTTGGAGCGTCTTCCCTTGGTAAAAAATCTTGGGACAACATCGAAGGGGGTTGTCATTTACGGCAAGCAGTCGTCGACAACATGTTCGTCGCACATTTTACAACATCTGCTCCTTATAGTTATTGAAATTAGAAAATAAAAAATAATGAATTCTTTTTAACCAACATCCAAACAGGAGGAAGTTCTTAATTCGTCTGTATAATGTTTTTTTTTTGTTATGCGGTTACTCCGTTACTTCGCCGATCGTGAACCGATTCTAATGATTATTTCTTTCATTTAGCACACTAGGTATAGAATAGGAACTGGCTCTCAAATCTCAAGGGCAGCAACTGCTAGAGCACATTAGATGTTATGGCGACAGATTTTCCAACTTTAGGGAGTTAGCTGGCCGTTTTCTGTTCTAATTTAAATACCAGTTTATATTGTATACATATATAACAAACATATGTCTGTATTTGTTGCCAATTAGCTTTGTTATTTTTATGGCTTTTCTTGAATTTGCTTGTCACGTTCGAATTATGATTACGTTTACGTCCAGTAAACGTAACCGACAGCGTGTCGACAGTGTAAACGGAAAGTGAGCATATGTTTTATAAATAATATTTATTTTATTGTATGACCTTTGAATTGTGATTTATACATAATTTTGCCACACTTTGTTGATATTTTAAGCTTAAATTTGCCACCAGGCTATCATAAAATACAAATATATTTTTGTGAATTGTGCCTAGCGAACATTTTTTTATTATCTATTTTAAAATAGTTTTACTGTTACTATTAATAATCTCGTCCGTCATATACATTTTGTAATGCCTGAAATTAACGATGATAATTATAATATCCCTATCCTGATGTCTTTTAATTACTTTACACTTTACTTAATAACTATAACCGGTGTTTTTGTACGGAGTTTGACTGATTTATGACGTTTGTTATAGTTAAAGTAAGATGGTGTAACTCAGCCTTAGGCTGAGTTGCACCATCTTACTTTAACTATAACAAGCGCCAAAAATCTGTCAAAATCCATATAAAAACACCGGTTAATAGTTATAGTTACGGTTAAAGTAAGATGGTGCAACTCAGCCTTATTGTATCACTTTTGAGTAGCAATTTAACTGGTGTATTCCTTTGTTTCAGGGTATCAACAAATTACTCGGCACCACACCATCAGATATCGACAAGTACTCACGCATCGTCTTCCCGGTCTGCTTCGTATGTTTTAATCTTATGTACTGGATTATTTACCTCCACGTCTCAGACGTTGTAGCCGACGATCTGGTACTCCTCGGCGAAGAGAACTAAATGTACAAAACAAGGACGAATCTATAGCGAGAACCAAAGAATTAGCCTATTTTATTATAGCTTCGCTGAATTCATCTATTTCATTAACAAATTAAATTTAGATGCAAATACATTTTAATTCGTAAACTGACGTTCTCTTGAACATAGTTCATAGTAGCAATATAATATATAACTAAGAATGTATGTACTCTTTCACGAGATATTAATTATTTAGAAATTACACACAAATTAATTAGCAGCATGAAGAAAAACAAAAAAAACTTATACATGTTTCGTTCTATTTATCTCATAAAAGCCACTATGAAGCAATTAATTAAATGCTAATGAATCGCTCACAACTCGGACTTTTTGCTATATAAAAGCTTATATAACATGAGTTTGTTCAGAAAAGTAAATAATAAAAAATAATTACAAATTAAAGGGGATGACTAAAGAATATAGCCGTATTTTAAAGCTGCGTATCCGACAAATATGCAAACTCGTAGCGTTCAGGTACTTGTAATGTAGATGTGGTCTACGAATAATTGCTCTACGCAGTTGATCCATACCAACCATCCATCCATCAACAAAAACACAATCCCATATTACTATGACGGTACTCAGTTTAGTGTATATTCGGAATATTGTAACTTTAATATTTATAAATAGTTGCAATATTACGACAGGGTAAAACCATTTTTTTATTCTATGAGCCCATTATGCTACTTTATTTCGCTAAACCAGTGAAACATTCAATAAAATAGGTACAATATCATTTTCACTGTTCACGAATTCATGAATAAAAAAAGAATTTCAATATAAAAAACATCAATAATTCATTAATTGATTTAATAAACACAATATTTAAGACAATGCGGATCAAAATTTGTATAATTACGATTAGTATTTACTTACATTAGTATTTACTTACAAGACACAGATTTAAAAATTATCATTATCATCAGTCTATCTCTGTCCGCTGCCGAATAGGATTCACCTATGACACGTCACTGAGCTCAATCTTCAGCTCATTGTTTCCAGCTGCTGCCAGTCAGCTTGCGTACCTATGTCATCGCTCCATCTAGCTGAAGGACGTTCTACAATGCGTTTGCCGAGCCGTTCTCTCCACTCTAAAACACGTCTACCCCAACGGCTATCGGTTCTACGACAGACGTGAGATCCCCACTGCTACTTCTGCTTGCTAATCCTTTGAGCTATGTCGATAACTTTGGTTCTCTGATGGATGACTTCATTCCGAATTCGATCCTATAGAGAAACTCCGAGCATCCTCCATAGCTCGCTGAACAACTTTAAATGGATGAAATGACCCAACAAAAACACAATGAAGCTTTAAGACACTTGAATAGTAAGATACCTTAATTAATTTATATTTTAACTGAAACATGAACAACTATACGCTCTAAATATTTGTAAAGATTTTTAATTAAAAATGTTCGAGGCTGTTATTAGGCTGTGTGATTTTTTAAATTTCAGAATAGTAACCTTATATTTCTTTTAATAAATGCAATTCGTACATATCCAAAAAGACACCTTATCGCAATGAAAATATGTTACTGGCAAATGGTATTTTATTCAATATTTCCAAAATACTCTTCGAACTATTGTTCTGAGAATACTTTTATAAAATACCTGTGCTCTAAAATTATTTTGCATATAAGGGGCAAGTGGTTATTTTTGTATCAAGATATATACTACATATTTAATTTTGACACAAACTCTTTTATTACGTACTCATAAAATATTACTCTTTAAAATAAAATGCTTATGCTAATTTCTTACGACATTTTTAAATTAACAAAATATCCACGCATATATGCGCATTATTGGCGTATGTAACATATATTTTTAGGATTTGATTTATGTATATAGAATTTTAGACAGATAGACAATCCCAACATACATAATATGTCCTATGTATAGCCTGGGACAGGAAAAATAAGTATTTATTTTTCCATAGCTATGGTGACAACAATGCATTTTGGCAGGTTAACAATAGAATATCAAGAGGCAACAACACATAGGCAAGTTAATTAGATACTTGAAAAGTTTAATCACAGACATATTCCAGCGGGAAGAGTTTAGTACAATATTTATAAACGAGGTTATTTATCACTTTGAAATGTATATAGCTATAGGAAATCCTGTAACCACCTATAATTATTACCTACTCAATAAGCTTTAAAGGTGAAACCAAAATGCCAAATGAGAGTTAAAATTGCATATATTAGGGTTAATAAATACAGTTAATTTGTATAAATAAATTTTATCACGCAAATGGAATATAATCTAATATGTAATCTAGAAAATGATATCTTTAGCGTCTAGACCCTAATGTAATGTTACAACTAGTGCCTCTTCTTCAAGTGATATTTGGTCCGTGGATAAATCAATGGTTCCTTCCGACAATTTTAATGAATTTAAAAACTTTATTATCGAATAAAATTTATTCAACGGAGGAATGTGAAGAGGACTTAAACGTAGCAACTAGTTTAAGTAATAAAGAACTGTAAATAGTAATATTGTACAACATAATAATATTTATACGATTAGATTACTTCCACACTTCATAGTTAATAACATAGTTTGCTAAGAAATATTACTCAGTTCAATTACGAGAATAATATACACCCGGTAAACACTTCAAAATTAACTCTAGTGCACGAAACACTTTTATATGTAGTTTAACATTTACAACTATTAATTTAATTGCACAGCGTTATCTACCTACATATTGAATTGAATAAGAATATAAATTTACCGTAACTCCATATGCGACGTATCTAACCATAAACAAACTTGTGATGAGTGGTACTCGTAAGCTCACTGAAAATGATTTATATTTTGTACGCAGATGAAATGCTACCATGTCCGTGATTTACGAATACTATAGAAATAGTAACTCATTCAATCAATATACAATTAATCGACACCAAACTAATGAATAGGAACAAACTAAAAATAGTTAAAGATAAGAAAAAAATTTCTAATTTTATTCATACAAACGTTTTAAGCAGTAACGAATAAAGTAGTAAGAAAAACAATACCAAATAGTGCTGTGACTAAACTGAAACTCTTTTTATGCATTAGATTTAAAGTTAAGAATGTTAAATATACATATTAAATTAAGAACTCGCTAAGAGTCTGTAGTTAATATTGTCCCAGTCTATAAAGTGGAATAATATCTATATATTATATTATCAAACAATATAGTGCCAATATTACAAATTTACGTTTTACTTATTACATGAGTCGTAGAGTTAAACTATACATTAATAATTTACTACAGTATATCTTAAATATCAATCAAATATTTTACAATCATGCGATGCAATATTGTTATTCTTATTAATTCAATCGCTAACGTTTTATACCGGATACCTAAACTTTTTCAATTTAAATATAACCTATTCTATAATAAAAACCCACTGTACCAAACCGGTGCAAAGAGAAGTAAGTTTTAATTATTATATTTATAATAAAGTAAACTATAATTTAAATATAAAACTACGACTCATTACTTAGGTAAATACGAATAATTATAGATTTTAAGTTGTATTCTGAATTTGCTCAACATTAAAAACTATTTAAGGTGGGTTCAGAAAAGGGGGAATGTTTAGGAATTGTTAATCATATTAGAGGATTTAGGTATTTATTGTGTGTTCACACATAAAAATATTGTTAATTTGCTTCCAGAATATGTTTTTAATTTGAATTATTAATAAACATTTTTTGAATTAGTTTTTATAGTAATGTAATGGTTGTTCATCAATTGAGTGATTTGTCTTTAAAATGATCAATTCTAATAAGACTGAGTCAGTATTATTTTGGTTCATGGATTTCGTTTTCATTGTTATTTATCATAAACAAGATGAATACTTATCAGTTTTATCAAATGAATACAATGATTGAAAATTATTGTGTTGCTATTATAAATCTTATAAACAAAGAAAGTCGATACCTAAGTTTGATCTACAATAATTGTTATATACTTTACTTAAATATAAATAAAATGTGAAATAAATGTACAATACATGATTACGATGGTAATTTTAAATATAAGTATGTGAAATTTGCATTATATTGCACCTAGTTAGTAAGGAAGTAGCGTAGTGTAGTGTAAGGGGGAATGGGCGACGCGTTTGTGAACAGAACGACAGATGTGCTTCAAACGGAACGAGCATTATGTCTTGTGCTGCATCTAGCTTTTATTACTGCTAGATATATGAGTGATTTCAAGTTCTGTGAAGACTGGTGACTGATGGAATAAAACAGTTAGAATGAAAACGCTTCGCCCACAAACCTCTTGTGCGAAACCAAATTCTAAATCACATATAAATAAACGTAGTAATGTAATTAAACAAATTATATTATGAAAGTAAAATCAATTTAGGGAAATAAGATAACTATATTATTTATTAGGATGATAAGTATTTCGAAGAAAAGTATAGAAAGAAAACAATTAAATTAATGATAATTAATTCTCAATTCCGTTACACTTATTGTATTCGCTGAAAACAATGTATGATACGGCTCATTTTTAATAATATATAATAGATTTGTTGGTTGTTAATTGTTTGATGCTACTGACACTAAAGTTGAATTTTAAATACATCATAGGATGTATGTAATGCAGTAATCAAGATCATTAAATTCATGACATTACATGTATGTAATGATCTTGTTTGCATTGTAATTTATACCAAAAGGCGTAGAGGCTATTTTCTGAAATAAATGTATATTTAAAATTGATAAACATGGTGATATCTAAAATAATAACAACGATACATACTTTCACTGTATATTCTGAACTTATACAAATATATAATAAAATGTATCAGTAGCGTACTATTTTGACTATTATTAAACTTACTCCGAAGGCATAAGTTCTGCAGAAAGCACACTTACTGAAACAATAAAGAAGAAAAGGCAAATATCAAGTGTATAAGACCAATTAAGTTATGCGGCTATATACCAATGGATACGGTGTCAGATTGGCGATCGAGAGGTCGTGAGATCGATCCCCACCCATTGCACCCCCAGAAACAAACATATTTAGCTTAGTTCGAGGGGTTAACCAGAATTCTAGTAATGTGCAGCCCAATTGCGCTAATAAGCTTTTAAAAAAAATTACACCATTAATTAAAGTAAAAGTATCCCTAGACCCTAGATTCTGTTGATATTTCTACATAATATTACATGTGATACCTGATTGGTTGCGAAAAGAAGGCGGGACTGAAACGATTTATTTATGCTCCTCTTCGAGTTAATTCATGAGAATATTGAGTGCTGAAGTGGGTGAGATTTTTTATTCTTTTATACAAGGCTTAATTTTACTCCCAGAATCAAACAAAACTTATTAAAAGCTTAAATACATTGAATGAATTACTACCAAAAAAATATACCCAAATACCTACTTCCAGATGAAAGTTCGTTAACAGAATTGTGCTCTTTGCATTACTTGTACTTCAAGCAAAGATTAAAAACATTTTTTTATGTAAATCGTAGCAATAATGCACTGTAAACAGTATTATAATTTATGTATTATTTGTTATACTTTGAGACTGATGTATGAATAATTGATCATTGATCACGGTTAAAATCTGTATGTATTATGATTTAAAAGTTACACTGCGTTTTAAGTTTGTTATCTATACACTGCCATGATTTTTTTAGTTCGTCAATAAGTAATACAGGTAAGTATTAACAATTCTATTCGATTTATTGTATTTTCTTAAAGATTTTTAAAACTTGTATGTTTCAGTGTAAATAGTGTTTTTTGAATTCGCAGTGATACTGTTAATAATTATTAATGGGCTGTCTGAAACATACTATACATATAATATTGCATTTTTGTGTACTACCTAAAATCAATTATTTTTTAATCCTTATAGTTATATGTGTTTTAATATAACCGTGATTGTTCTTCCTTAAATAAACTTTACGATATTGGTGTGGTTAAAAATATTGCTCAAACTGAATAACTTTAAACAAGTAGTTACATTGTATGAAATTTAGTTCTGTGATTCAATAAAATATATGATCTATATTTTACTTATTTAACTATCACTATAACCTATGTTTTTCAAAAATAAAGTAACAGGAGAAGCACGACGCTAACTAGATGGTAAACGATGTCTACCTATTACAAATGAATAAACATGTCAAAATATCCAGAATTCTGGTTAGCTAGAACTTCGTAAATCTAAAACACAGACTGGTACTGGTAACTGGTAGACTTCAAGATTGGCACGCATTATCGACCCCACGTGTGTTGTCTTTATATCTAGGCAGTTCCAGAGTTAAGTTCGGTTTTACTAATAATAACGATCAACGATCAGTATGTCGATATGTTTTTGAATAACAGAAGTAATATGATACCTCATTTGATCAGCCATTAAGTGATGATGCGGTGGAAGAAGGTAAGCACGCTACGCCTAGAATGGGAACTGGCTCTCAAGGCCGGAACACATTAAATGTTTGGCGACAGATTTTCTAATTTAAGGGCCCGGTCGCGTAATCGGGAGAACGGTTGGCTTTGATGCCAGAGGTTCAAACCCCGCCGTGAGCCAATGAATTTTTCTATCGAAACATTTTTGTGCGCTTCTCACAGTGGCCCTCCGGTGAAGGAAAACATCGTTAAGAAACCAACATCCCCGCATGGTGGTAGGACACAATTTAGTGTCCGCCTGGCCAGCTACCACCCGCAAGCAAACGCTAGCCTATAAGATATTAAAAACAAAAAAAATCGTAGAGTGGCTTTTTAGAGTAATCTTCTGATCTTCAAGACTAACCATGTATATTCGGGGATATCTGAATGGACACAAGACATAGTCTAACACTATTAATTGATATTTATTCTAATTAGCCAGTTGATTGTTCCATTGTTAGACCAAGGCCTCCGATGACGCAGCTGACCACGGGAATAAATTAATTTAATTTATTGCCTATATTATTTCGTCGCTTACACCTTTTCAGCATGCTCAATAACAAAAACTGCAGAACTGGCTAAAAAAGCATTGCATAGCAGACACCGTCGTAACTTATTGCTCCAAACGTAGCTATAGATAAGGTAGCTTCTAACACATGGTTAAAGCGAGTAGACATTTTTCCTACGACAGAAGGTTTTTATAATCGCTATCCAGGACCGAATCAAATTACCTAATCGTATACATCTTCGACGACTTTTTTGACATTTCTTAAAGACTCTAATCATCTGCCTCCACGACGGACGTGCGCTATTCTTATTCTAATAAAATAAAAAAAAACACATTTGGGTTAGGTTTCTTGTAACCACAACGCCAGATGCCAGAACCAAATCAGCCCCTGTTCACTAGTCTAAGACAAACACTTTGGAATATTTATTACAGATACCTACTTCACAGAAAGTGACTGATTGAGCCAAGATAATCCTTTATCGGAAATTTACTAGATAGCGTTAGTGATATATAATATTATGTATGAAAAATGAAAATTAATTAAAATTAGTTCAAATAAAATATTATGTTTCTTTGAAGTGTTACACACTTAATATTTTTGTAAATTGTTAAACACAATCCAAAATTTAATTTTGGATTGTGTTTAACAATTTAGTTCAAATAAGTTAGTGGTAAGTAAAATTATTACAAATTAAAATTACACTAAATAAGTTAAATAAATATAATAAAACTGGCCAAGTGCGAGTCAGCATCGCGTCTCTTATCGCACACTTAGGGAGGGTTCCGTACAATACGAAACATAACAGAGTTTCAACCTCATATATTTGATTAATTGATATTACCAAGAATATTTGGTTTGGTCGCGATCTAGAAAGACGGGGCTCGTTTACTAGCGCCATCTATATCATTTTGCCGAAACTAATTAGATAGATGGCGTTTAAGAACACGTTTTTTGTATGGGGACCCCCTTTAATTTTTAACTTTATTTTGTTTTTAGTATTTGTTGTTCTAGCGGCAACAGAAATACACCATCTGTGAAAATTTCAACTGTCTAACTATCACGGTTAATGAGCTGTAGCCTGGTGACAGACGGACAGACAAACAGATAGATAGACAGACAGACAGACAGACAGACAGACAGACAGACGGACGGACGGACAGCGGAGTCTTAGTAATAGGGTCCCGTTTTACCCTTTGGGTACGGAACCCTAAAAATGAATCCCAATTGTCCTTGGTCACGGCATCACGCGTGAATGCCTGGACCGATTTCGCTAATTCTTTTTTTGTCGTGTTTTTTATCGTCAGGAGATGGTTCTAATGAAAAAAAAATTAAAATAAATAAAAAATGTTTTTAACGCAGGTGAAGCCGCGGGGCACAGCTAGTTTCCAATAAAAAAATAGCAAACAAAAATAAGGTAGGGTAATTTTTTTTTATACGAACTAAAATTATACAATGAAGTAGGTTAAAGATGAATTATATCGAAAATTGTTATGCGAAACAAGGATAAACAGTTTTAACAATCAACAACAAATACAATATTGTTGAATGATACCGAATTAGGGGGGCAAATGCTTGTCAACTTCCTGGAAAAAGAAGGGTTTTTTTCTGATGAATTCTTTCAGAAAGACTCCCGGTGGAAGTGGATGTGGCAAAGCCCCTACTGTATTACCAATGCCATTGTATAAAAAAACTAAAATAACCAACTTCAAATGCCGCGCTATTAATTTTCAGTACCAAGTTTGAGATGTTTATCTCTATTTCTCTGGAGACACAAATCAGATCTCGATGAATTTACTATTGTCCTAATACTATAAGAATCTTTGTCCTGACATATTAACTAACTGACTGACTGACAGACAACGCACAGCCTAAACCGCTGTAAACCGCGCGAAATTTAGAGGAATTTATATTTGTCTTAGTACGTAAGGGTCTACTAAGAAAGGATTTTCCAAAATTCACCCCTTTAGGAGATGAAATAAAGAGGGTGGAATAGGGTAACAAAGTTTGAAATTTAATATTGTTTCGTATTGCGCTGAAATTTGGCATGCACATATTTACTACGACGTTAGTTCCATTTGATAAATGATTTTCTAAAATTCACCCCTCCTTAAGGGGATGAAACGGAGGTTCAAAGTGTGTATGGAGAAACCAGATAATATAGTCTTCTCTATTCGAAACTTCGCACAAGTACTTCAGTAAATAAATAAGATAGATAGATAGATAAAACTCTTTATTTGCACACCCAAAGAACAGAAACAATTTATAATTTACATCAAACTATAAGTAATGCAAAGGGCGGTCTTTTCGCTTAAAGCGATTTCTTCCAGACAACCGAAATAGTAAAGAAGAAAATTACGAGACTGTGAAGGACGGTGGTGTACCGATATAAACTCTAAAATTAATAAATATACTTACTTACATAATATGAACATATTGTCATACCATACACTGCTTAAAAACATATATATATAAACATATAATAATAATAATATAAAATACACTGTAAGATAAAGATTGCAATGAATCAGACTAGCAATAACTATAACACAACAAAGAATAATCATAATAAATAGATTAAAAATAATAATAAATAGTTTAGTCTAATAATAATTCAGTCAAGATGGGTTAAATAGAATTTCAATAGTCGTTCTTTAAGAGCGTGTGGAGATGGAGATTGTCTGATTTCCACTGGTATATCATTCCACAGGCGCGCAGCCTGTACCGTAAACGATTTATCAAAAAATGTGGTAGAATGAGAAGGTATTTGTAATGTTAGATTATCAGATGACCTCAACGTTAGTGAGTGCTGTGAATGTAGGAATTCAGAGCTTCCCTTAAAGTAGCGCGGGGAAGCGAGATTAAAAAGTATATTATATAGGAGGGAAAGAATGTGAGTATTCCGGCGGAGTCGAATGGGAAGCCACTTGAGAATAAGTAAATACGTGTTTCAGGCTTTTTCGAAATGCCACCCCTAAAAGGGTGAAGTGGGGTAACAAAGTCTGAAATCAATATTGTTTCGGATTGCGCTGAAATTTGGCATGCAGATACTTATTTTGACTTAGGTATCCACTAAGAAGGGATTTTTCAAAATTCACTCTTTAAGAGGATGAAGCAAGGGTTCAAAGTTTGGATAGTCATTTTATTCGACATTTTACACAAGTACTTCTGTAAATAAATAAGTAAATACGATTTTCAGGCTATTTTAAAATGCCACCTTAAGAGGGTGAAGTGGGTAACAAAGTCTATGAATCAATATTGTTTCGAATTGCGCTGTAGAATGCAGATAGTTGGTATGATGTAGGTATCCGCTTAGAAAGGATTTTATAAAAATTCCCTCCAGATATAACTTATTATTTTTAATTATATATATATATATATATAAACTTATAGATTTACTTAACACGTTAAGTGCGAAGCGAGGCCTAAATCACCCCTGATGCAACTTCCCTGTGGTGCGGCAAGCAAAAAAGTGAATTTCTCTGTCGTGCGAATGGCATAGCTTTGGTTTGGTCCAGTGTAGGAAAGATATAAATATATATTTGAGATCACTAATGGTTCCGGACTCGGTGGTGTACCTACCTTGGTACCGGATGTCTTAGGCCTCGTGCCGCACTGAATTAATATAATTTTAATGCAGTGCGGAACGAGGCTAAAACGTCCCATATCCCCCCTGACCTCGTACCGCACTCAACGCGAGCTTCCCGCGACCAGTGTTGTGCATCACGTCGATTGGAGAGCACGTCCTTTTAGATTATTTAAAAAAAATGTATCCTTTGATAGCTTTGTGTTGTTTTGCCAGGTTTTGCCCTTAAAACGATCTAATGAGATATAATTGATCAAAATCGGTCAAGTCGTTGCGTAGTTAAGACAGTTTAAAAACGTCGAAATTATTTTTCCCATCACTAATCGCAGCGAAAATTTGCCCTATTTCAGTGCGTTACGAGGTGTATAAGATCCCATATTTTGTTTTGCTAATAATTCCTAAACTAGCCATCAGATCCCGGGGCGACGGTGGATTAGGGTTCATCAATTCACTGTCTATATCAATAAGGACCAAAATTCTCATTTATCTTTGATTTCGCGCCAGAAAATGGATTTTAGTCTGTAAAAGGAGGTGGGGTCTAATAGACCGCGTGTCGCCCTAACGTCTGGTCACGGTACGGGCCGATTATACCTCGTGCCGCAGGAACGGAAAGTATGCAAAAATTGGTGCCGCAGCTAACGTGTTAAGTACTTCCGTTAGTAAATACGTGTTGCAGGATTTTTGCAAGGAGTTGGTAAAAAGTCTGAAAATCAATATGGTCTATATATAGACTATTATAGACCATATTGATTTTCAGACTTTTTACCAACGGTATATATACCGATTGTCTTTTATGATAGAAAGGCTTTTAAAAAATAAAAGTAAATAAAAGAAGTCTTTAATGCGGGCAAAACCGCGGGGCACTTCTAGTTATATATATATATATATCTAATACTATAAGAATCTTTGCCCTGACATATTGACTAACTGACTGACTGACATACAACGCACAGCCTAAACCGCTGGTCGTAGAGACTTGACATTTGAAGGGTATATTTGTCTTAGTACGTAAGGATGTAATAAGAAAGGATTTTCTAAAATTCACCCTTTTAAGGGATGAAATGAGGGTTCAAAGTTTGTATGGAGAAACAAGATTAGATAGTATTTTCTTTTCGAAACTTCACACAAGTACATATAATTTAAGTAGTATTAATAAATAATATAATAAAAACAAATAAAATACATGTTTCAGGTTTTTTCGAAATTCTACCCCAAAGAGGGTGAAGTGGGGTAACAATGTCTAAAATCAATATTATTTCGAATTGGGCTGAAATTTGGCACGCAAATAGTTATTACGACGTTAGTTCCTTCTGAGAAAGAGTTTTACAAAATTCGCCCCTTAAGGGGATGAAAAGGGGTTTCAAAGTTTGTATGGAGGAACACGATTAGATAGTATTTTCTATTCGAAACTTCATACAAGTGGTCCAGTAAAAAAAATGAGTAAATACGTATTTCAGGTTTTTTTTTATTCCACCCCTAAGAGGGTGAAATGGGGTAACAAAGTGTGAAAATCAATATTGTTTCAGATTGCACTGAAATTTGGCATGTCATTGCAGTCATTACGACGTTAGTTCCCTTTGAGAAAGGATTTTCCAAAATTCACCCCTGAAGGGGATGAAACGGGGGTTCAAAGTTTGTATGGAGAAACAAGATTAGATAGTCTTTTCAATTCGAAACTTCACACAAGTCCTAAAGTAAATAAAAAATTAAATACATGTTTCAGGTTTTTTCGAAATTCTACCCCAAAGAGGGTAAAGTAGGGTAACAATGTCTGAAATCAATATTGTTTCGGATTGTGCTGACATTTGGCAAGCAGATATTTAGTTATTTTGACGTAGGTAGATATCCGCTGAGAAAGGATTTTTAAAATTCACTTTTCAAAGGGATGAAGCGGGGGTTCAAAGTTTGAATAGTCATTTAAACCGACATTTCACACAAGTACTTCTGTATATAAATAAGGAAATACGAGTCTCAGACTTTTTCAAAATGCCACCCTAAGAGAGAGAACTGGGGTAACGAAATCTTAAAATCAATATTGTTTCGAATTGCGCTGAAATTTAGAATGCAGACAGAAGGCAGATAGAAACAACTTCGAGACGGAAGCTCGCAGAAGGATACAGCTGAGATGAGCAGCATTTAGAAAACTACGTCGATTCTTTTCATAGCCGATACCACAAAGTCTCAAGACAAGAGTCTTTAATAAGTGCGTCCTACCTGTAATGACATACGGAGCCGAGATGTGGACACTGACGGTGCGACTGGTTCACCAATTAAAAATCGTTCAGCGAGGTATGGAAAAGGCTATGCTCGGAGTATTTCTGAAAGATCGAATTCGAAATGAAGTTATCCGACAGAGAACCAAGGTTCTTACCATAGCTCAAAAGATTCGCAAGCTGAAGTGGCAGTGGACTGGTCACATCTGTCGTAGAACCGATAACCGTTGGAGTAGACGTGTTCTAGAGTGGAGATCACGGCTCGGTAAACGAAGCGTCGGACGCCCTCCAGCTAGGTGGAGCGATGATATACGCAAGCTGCCTGGCAGCGGTTGGAAACAAATAGCTGAAGATCGAGATCAGTGGCATGCCATAGGAGAGGCCTATGTCCAGCAGTGGACGAATACTGGCTTTTAATTATGTGTATAAAGCAGTGGACCAAATCAATCGGGTGGCGGAGCCCAGCCCCGCTGGTCCACAGGACTACGTAAGGATTAAGCTAGGCATCTTCCAGGGTGAGTCTGCATCCGTTGTGGTTCTGTTTAGCCTAAAATTCTCTAAGCACATTGGCATAGGTATATTCGTGGACCTATTTTGCAACCTAGTCGACAATAAAACGGTCGAGAAAACAGGTATTTAAAGTAACGCTGATTAAACGGAAATGTAAGAAAAGTGTCTATGGAAAAGTTTGACAACTTAATAAGACCTACAAAAAAGTCCGTAGTAACATGTGTGGTCGCCTCACAGTAACAATTTTTAATCTCTAATTTCTAATAAAAAATGTTACCTAACTTTGAAGGCTATTTTCTACTTAACAATATAAATCCAAACTAAAATAATTATGTTAATTACCTTGGCCGCATATTATAGATTAAAATTGTCCTATACGGTATATCATTTAAATAAAAACTTTATTAAATATCACAGATTTATAATTACGTGCTTCGGAATTAATAAAATATTTGCAGAGAAACAACAAATTACACCATAGTTGTTACTGTGAATATATAAACATAGCTATTCTGTAGATCCCAAACGATATAAATCAATTTGAATTTTTGTATGTGGTCGAGGATGGTGAACACGCTAGACCTAGAATGGTCTAACTCTCGAGAGCTGTGCTTCCGGAACACCTAAAAGTTATAGCGGCAGATTTTCTCCTTGATGGATATAAGCTTGGTGATAAGCTACTTTTTGGTAGCAAGTCAGGCCGAGCATAAATTTAATGATCCCACTACCTGTGTACGAACACCCATCATTCATGCACATAGAAACATCCATTGGTTAGCTAGAATTTATAATCTCCGGGATAAAAATCAAGGTAACTACTATCCTTTACGCCAACGGGCCGTCCAATATTACGTTTAATTTCAATTTTTTGCTAGTATGTATTCCAATACAGAGGGAATGAGAGTTTATATTATAATATTTGTTTCTAAAAAATAATATTTGTTCTATAATATATCTACTAACGCACAAACCAAATAAATAAATAAACATCGACCCTGAACACTCTCAGCTGTATAACATATCACGGGCAATAGTGAACATCGCGATCTCACCGCGTGACGTCACTCCCGATGAAGAGCGACGGATTTGATCGAAATCTAGGTCGTGAAAATTCAACTAAAGGTACGTGAATTACAACCAGTATAAAACATTAATAATGTTTACAATAGCGACACTGTTACATTTGTAGCGACACAGTTGCATGTACGAGTACATTGCATTTTGCCGATCTAGCACTATGCCAATATACGACGCAAGTTCCCTACACCAGTCGTCACCTTGCTAGCACGCTCGTAATACGTTTTTGTTTTTTGTAATTAACATAAACTAAAAAAACCGGCCAAGTCGAGTTGTACTCGCCCATCAAGGCTTCCATACCAATGTTGGTTGGTATCAATTAAGCTAGACCTCTAAATTGTACGAGCGCGCATATAACTCAGAGGTCTACCTTAATTGGCGTATACTATGTATGTGTGAGGGCACCCTTTAATTTTCGACAAATTTTATTTTTGGAATTTTTCCTTTATTTGTGCTAGCTTGCTTCTTGCCAAATTTCATCATTCTAGGTCAACGGGAAGTACCCTATAGGTTTTCAACCCAAAACCTAAAGGGTACTTCCGGTCGACCTAGAATTGTCAATTTTGGTTAAAAGCAAGGTCTTACAGCACAAGCAAAGGAAAAATTCCGAAAATAATATAAAAGTTGAAAATTAAGGTAAATTTTGGTACTTACAAGTTTCCAAATAATTTCAATTTGCCTATATATTTTTATCGTGTTGACTCAGAACTTTGATTTTTATACACTTAATAGGGCCTATTATAAATATCAGTATCTGGTATCAATTTTAACTTGCTAGTTCCACCCGTTCCTGAGAAAATCGGTGGTGAAACACGGACAGACATATAGATAGATGGACGGATATACAGACAGACAGACAGACCGACAGATAGACAGACAGACGGACAGACGGAAAAGAAAGTTATTTTATAAGGGTTCCTTTTTTTACTTTTTAAGGTACTGAACCCTAAAAAAGACAATGATGATGAGTGATGCTTTTTAAGCGACGAAAAAAAACGGAGGAGGTTATCAAGTTAACGTGTATATTTTATTTTATTTTATGTGTGACCACGCATAACTTTTTACAGAGTAGTCTGATTTTGATAATTCTTTTTTTATTGGAAAGGTGTACCCCCCAAGGTAGTCCCATTTAAATTTTAACGAAATCGGGCAAGCGGTTTTTAATAAATCAACTAAAATAATGGGAAAAGTATTATTGTATTGATGATTTCATCGTAACGTCGATGTATATCAATTGACAAACTGGAAAAAACAAAAATAGCCGAAAATCGGGATCAGTTACTTGTACTATTCATTATTCTGTGGCTCAGTGGCGTGTCTTGGGAGAGGCCTATATCTAGCAGTGAACTGATACCGGCTGATTACGATGATGATGATGATATTATTTCACAGGTACCATTTGAATTTCATCGAGATGTTGATGATGTTCAGTATCTTCAGAGATATGAAGATAAACACCTTAAACTTAGTATTGAAATTGATTAGCGTGACGTTAGAAGTCTTATTCCTTTAGTTTTTTAAATGATCTTAAATTATTTTTATTATTACAAAGCATTTTTATTATTATGACCTATAAAACGTTTATCTAGGCCAGGGGTACACAATGACGCCTGCTCATGACATGTGGCACAGAAAACTTGCTGCTAAGTGAAGATGTGATTACACCTTTAATGTAGATTATCACCTCTATAGTCTTACCATGTGCTGATCTAAGCTCTCATGTGGACGTGGTAATCTAATTATTAGATTCTTCTATATTATCTTTTTTTCATTCGAGCGGCATTTTTTGTAGGCTTACCCATGTTGGTATATAAAGCCTGTTTTTTTAAATTATTTATAATTATGTTACAACAAATTATATAATAGATAAAGTAGGATTATATTACAGTTAATAGCTAAAGTAAAGTAGGTAGCTATTTTAAAAGTAATAAAAAATTAAGAATGTAGTAATTAGTAGATTATGGCCACAAACAAATTTAAAATAAAACTTTTTAACAATAAAATTAAACCCCCGAATACACTGAAAAGTAAAAAATAATAAACCTTTGTCATTAAACCTTAATAACGAAGTTCTTAAACTACTGTTAATATACCTCAGTATATATTTTTATGATGGTTTTGAGTTTTTAACTAAACTTAATAACTAAGTTCCTAAATTAATGTAAGTATGTATACCCAAGTAGTTTTGAGTCGGCGCCAAACAAGCAAATTAATTAATTACGCACGTATTTTGTACGGAACTCCTCACTGACCTTCTTGTATCTATCGGGAGGCAGAGGGTGCGCGCACGCATTCACGGGCGGTCCATTCGTCTCAATATAGTACAACATTGAATGCTTAGGGGTCTCCCTAAAAGAAACAGGTTCAGTTATTTCCTGATATTTAGACAAAAGTTTGAAATATGGTTGTGTCACATCCATAGTGCTCAAGGTAGGTTGGTTACATATTACAACAGAACCTACTATATTAAAATTTATCACTTCATTAATTAGCCTATGATTTTCAGGTTTACTAACAACTTATGGTGTATTAAAAAATCCGCTTCTAAAAGAGGCTGGTTAACTGCAGCTACAACAAATGTCCAACAGAAAGGTCTTCGCATTTTCAAATCTAAAACTAATGATTTAACTCCGACAGTACGTATTTCAGTTCCGTTGGCTGCAAACAGTTTATAGTTACTAGCACTATTATCACTAGGACGTTTAAGTTACGCACAGGGAGCACGGATATATTAGCACCGGTGTCGACTAAAAAATGTAGGCCGTTTGTACGATCAGTGGAACAAATACGTTTACTACTTACGTTTGTCGTACAGGTACCCGTCACTGCCTGTACATCCACTAGTTTTCCTCGCGCTTCTAGTTACAAGGCGAGACGCACTTATGCACCTTCTCCTTATAACGAAAATGGTAAAAGCATTGCCAGTCAGGGTCTCGCGGCGTCCTACGCGGCGTGCTGTAAGCTGAGACAACGACCGAGATCCATCATCCTCCTCAAAAACTGAGATGGCCGCTAGTCTCCATGTTCCGTATCGATGATAATTTTTTGAATTTGTCGCGTCTCAAATTCCTCATAAACAGTGAGTAATTGCTCCTTTAACATGTCATACCTCCGCGTGTCTGGTGGAGGTTTCATCAATATGTCTGCGACTGTGTTGTATGGTCTCTTTTGACAGCTTGGTGATGAGAAGGTTGTATTTTACTTCTTCTTATTTTACTTTTAATTTCTTATTTTACGGATAATTTGTGTAACGAGATAATGGCTCTGGTTTGGTAAAACCACAATCTGGGCTGATCTACCCAGAAATCAGAAATCAGTTAATGCATAGGAATAAACAGAATCAGAAGCTCAACTTATCACCTGCAAAGTAACGGGACGATAGAGAGATGGCACAGAAGTCTTAAAGTTGCGTTTCTTTGCCGTTTGAACTCAACGTCTTGGGTAGATGAGCTACCAACTGTTTTATTGGGACTCAGATCTACTCTGCGCTGTGATTCTAACATCAGCGCAGATGAACTGACGTACAGATGTACCTTAAGGTTACCAGGCGAGTTTTTTGTTTCTGAAAAATCATAGCGCACGCAACCGCAAACTTTGGTACAGGAGTTGCGAGACAGGATACGTAAACTGAGAGCAGTACCAACAAAAATATACGGTCGAATTGAGAAACCTCCTCCTTTTTTTGAAGTCGGTTAAAAAAGAGAGATGCACGTACTTTGTTCGTACATCCAGATTTAAAGTCGTGTAAATATGTTTTTGTTCAGAACGATGCAGTACGTAAGCCTATGCAACTTCCCTATGACGGTTCGTACCGAGTCTTAGCCAGAAGAAATAAAGTCTATAAAGTACAACTTCCTAATAGACGTATAAATATTTCGATAGATCCTCTGAAACCAGCTTATTAGCTGAACGAAGAAACTGAGATGTGCAGCTCATTGCCCACTCACATTTCGAGAGATGATGTAATAATCAACACTCCGAGTACATCCAGTAATCTAACTCCATGTATAAAAACTCGAAGTGGTCGTGCAGTACGCGCACACCATTTCGTTTTAAGTAGTATGTAAGGTAAGGTAGGTAAGGCTAGGGATAAAAGTAAATAGTAAGTTTTATAAATTAAGTGTGCCATACCTCTATTTAGTTATTAGTTTTTTTTTAATAAATACATTTTTTTAATATATCTTATAGGCTACCGTTTTGACTACTATCTCACCTGTTGGTAAGTGATGATGCGGTCGAAGATGGTAAGCACGCTAGGTCTAGAATGGAAACTGGCTCTCAAGGATAGCTGCCGGAACACATTAGATGTTTGGCGACAGATTTTCTAACTTGAGGGTGGTAGCTGGCCAGGCGGACATAAGATAGTTTCCTACCACCAGGGGGTTTTTTGGTTTCTTGACGATGTTTTCCTTCACCGGAGGGCCACTGTGAGAAGCGCACATACATTTTTCTATTGAAAAATCCATTGGTGCACGGCGGTTTGAACTCGGTACCACGGCATCAACGCCGACCGTTCTGCCGATTACGCAACCGGGCCCTCAAATTTGGTGACAAATTGATCGCTGTAGGTTGGTTGCATACATACCTTTAGTTATAACTAACTTAATAATTACACCTTTTAGTCGTAGTTTAGCTCGGCAAGGTATAATCGTTTAGTACATCGTTATGATTGTACTTACGTTCGCTTATCAAACCGCTAGTAGAGAAGCATACTGCTGTCTGTGAGTGAATAAGCCAGAAGGACGGTTTGAAGCATCTTTGGTATGGTTACGCAGAGAGCTTTTCAAGCAATGTGTCACAGACTAACATGATATATTAACATTCGGAACCGATAAGAATGCAGTATTGTGACTGCACGCTTATATTCATTGTATTGTTACCATGGGTAAATCAATGTCGAAACAGTCTGATGATAATACAATTGTCATCGCTCAAAGATCCACGCAGATGGAAACACATATGACCCTTCAAAGTTCGTTGATGGTGGCCATCGCATCATTGTTGGTCCTGATGGTTTTCTACGTAGTTTGGCGTCGTTTCCGTAGCAAAATAAGCGCCTGGCTGAATAAACAGGTACCAGCCAGCGCGGCTCCGCAGGTGGCTGATTTGCTGTCATAGTTGAGGATAATGCAACCGGTAGTTGCACCAGCAGCGGTCTCTAATTCCGCGCCAGCAGCTACCACGCACGGTTACGTGTAATAATTATAATGTTCGTTGTGTTAGGGAAGTATTATTTTAGTGCGTGCAGTGCAAACTTTTTTAATAATATATATGACGAGGGAGGTACCTCACTATTGTTTTAAAGAGTGTGTGTGTGAGTGATGACGATCACCCATAGTGGAAGACTTCAAATAAATGTCTTCTGTTCAATAATCAAGTAACTTTATAAGATAAAAACTTAAATATTACAAGTACACAGCAATGTCGGGAGCTCCGTAAGGCTCGACGGTCCGTGCTCGAATGAATTATGGAGCGTCAGGGGGCCGTATTTTATACCAACTTCAGCTCGTTGAGTTTACGTTTTAAATGTTTTTACGCTATAATGTTTCTATGAGCCTGAAGCTTATATATCACAAAATGAATTAAGAAACAATAATGAAGTGATTTTGGTAATAAATAATGAAGTTAGTAAATTAAATATTACAACAATCTTAAATGAATTCAATCAACTTAAAATCCTCAAATAGACATTCAAGCTATTAATTTAGCGTTAATTGTGAATTATTATTTATTGGGAGTCAAATAGAGCGTTCGCGCCGACATATATATTTTATTTTATTTAAATATATTTTATAATATATTCATATTCATTTAATCGTATTATTATAATACATATGTATACAATATACAATGCAATACAATATAATCTATACTATCAATACTAATATTATAAAGAGAGAACATTTGTATTTTTGTATGTTTGTAATAATTTAGCTCAAAAACTACTGAACCGATTAAAAAAATTCTTTCACTAATACATAGAATAGACTTTCGGAATGAAAATAGGCTATATATTATCCTGTTTAAATAAAAGGTACATCCGTGGAGACCTAATTTGCAAGCTAAATCGGCAAAAAAACGGTCGAAAAAACACGTTTCTTACAAACGCTGCTTAATTGGAAATAGATAGAAGAATATTTTCTATGCAAGAATTGTACAACTTAATAAGACCTACAAAAAAGTCCGCGACAGCATATGGTTATCTCTTAAGGTTGACTCACAGTAACCATTATAATCTTAATTTTTTTGTTAAAAAATATTACATAACTTCCAAGGCTATTTTCAAGTATATAGTATTAATCCTTATCCAAATAATTACGTTAATTAGCTTGGCCACATATTATAGATTAAAATTGTCTCTTACAGTATGTATTTCAATTGAAAACTCTAGAAGATATCACGAATTTTACATACACGCATCGCAAAATTAATAAAATATTTGCAGTGAAACCACAGATTAGGTCATAGTTACTACGAAAAAATTATTTTATAATAATATTTTAGCTTAGCTATGCTGTAGATCCCCACCGATCACAATCAATTTGAAGTCAATATAGTATAATAATATGATCAATTGTATAAAATAATATTCATCTATGTAAATAATAATATAATATTTTAAACCACCCCGACTGATCTATGTATAATCTTTTCATTAAAAGCATTCCAATGACTCTAAACACGACACTTAAAATCCTCACCAGCATCAGGTCAATGCTTCCATGTTCTTACAATATCGTTGAAGAAGAAGATTTTCGAATTGATCAGACCTATCAAAGTTGATTTCATAGCGCAATTAACTAGAAAAAAGCTCATAGTGTTATGACGATTCAACGAATTTTCATGAATCAAAGCTAAGAAAACTCTCGATGAAGACATCTATCAAACAAAAAAAAACTATCAATAATAAAAACAAAATCGGTTCATCCGATTAGGTGCTAAGATGCCACAGACAGACACACAGCTACACACGTTAAATGTATATATTACCCCTACATTTTGCGTCGGGGAACGCGTAAGGTTACGGCGGCAGATATTTTCCTTGGTGGTAAGCTACTTTTTGGTATATTTAATGATCCCACTACCACTGTACGAAAACTCATGATTCATGAATGCACATAAAACTTTCATTGGTAGGTATATAGCTAGGATTAGAACCAACGACCGTCGGGTCAGAATCAGGGTAACTATCCTTTACGCCAAAGGGCCGTCCAATATCACTACGTAAGTATTATAAAACAAAGTCCATCACTGCGTCTGTCTGTCTGTTCGCAATAATCTCAATAGCTACTGAACGGATTATCCTGCGGTTTTCACCAATAGCCAGAGTGTTTATGAGGAAGGTTTAGGCGCATAATTCGTTAAGGTTTTGTGTAAATTGGATGAAATATGACGATGATTGTTAAATATGTTCATATTTTATATTCGATGCAACAAACTGATGCAAATTTTGTAGGCATATATGTTCTACCCGTGCGAAGCCGGGGCGGGCTGCTAGTATATTATATTACAATATATATCATTATAGGCATATGTTTGTCTTGCAGACCGCCGCAGACAGAGTATGTAGAGTGTTTTATATGAATTCGGATTTTTATAGACCAGTGTAACTAGTTTTAAGTCTAAATAACTAAAGTTATAACCGACTGTTAGAACAAATTATACTTAATGTATGTAATGTTATTCTTTAAAAGTTGCGATAGTATAACTTTTTTTTATTTCAGTAGGTAACATCGCCAAGACACAGCTGTTGAACGCTTAGCGATCACATTTTGATGTTATCAGCACTGCGCTCGCTCCGCGACGTACGTTGCATGTTTTCATAATCCATCCTTTTTTTATATTGGAATGTAATCGTTTTATGTTTCGAGTGTGGGTGGAACGTTTTCAAAATTTGAAAAAAAAATTGAAGTAGAGAAAAATCATTTTTGACGGGATTCGATTTTGGGTCTGGACGACAAAATGTACGAATAATGATGAAAAAAGTAGAAAACAAGATTCGGTAAGCTGCAGGGCTAGCATGGCGAGGGGACTATTTATCCCGGGGAATAGATAAAAATCTTTTCCCCGTCTGTAATTTTGTCCACATTCAGAGCATGGGCGCACAGGTGGATATTTAGTGTCACAGACTAACATGATATATTAACATTCGGAACCGATAAGAATGCAGTATTGTGACTGCACGCTTATATTCATTGTATTGTTACCATGGGTAAATCAATGTCGAAACAGTCTGATGATAATACAATTGTCATCGCTCAAAGATCCACGCAGATGGAAACACATATGACCCTTCAAAGTTCGTTGATGGTGGCCATCGCATCATTGTTGGTCCTGATGGTTTTCTACGTAGTTTGGCGTCGTTTCCGTAGCAAAATAAGCGCCTGGCTGAATAAACAGGTACCAGCCAGCGCGGCTCCGCAGGTGGCTGATTTGCTGTCATAGTTGAGGATAATGCAACCGGTAGTTGCACCAGCAGCGGTCTCTAATTCCGCGCCAGCAGCTACCACGCACGGTTACGTGTAATAATTATAATGTTCGTTGTGTTAGGGAAGTATTATTTTAGTGCGTGCAGTGCAAACTTTTTTAATAATATATATGACGAGGGAGGTACCTCACTATTGTTTTAAAGAGTGTGTGTGTGAGTGATGACGATCACCCATAGTGGAAGACTTCAAATAAATGTCTTCTGTTCAATAATCAAGTAACTTTATAAGATAAAAACTTAAATATTACAAGTACACAGCAATGTCGGGAGCTCCGTAAGGCTCGACGGTCCGTGCTCGAATGAATTATGGAGCGTCAGGGGGCCGTATTTTATACCAACTTCAGCTCGTTGAGTTTACGTTTTAAATGTTTTTACGCTATAATGTTTCTATGAGCCTGAAGCTTATATATCACAAAATGAATTAAGAAACAATAATGAAGTGATTTTGGTAATAAATAATGAAGTTAGTAAATTAAATATTACAACAATCTTAAATGAATTCAATCAACTTAAAATCCTCAAATAGACATTCAAGCTATTAATTTAGCGTTAATTGTGAATTATTATTTATTGGGAGTCAAATAGAGCGTTCGCGCCGACATATATATTTTATAATATATTCATATTCATTTAATCGTATTATTATAATACATATGTATACAATATACAATGCAATACAATATAATCTATACTATCAATACTAATATTATAAAGAGAGAACATTTGTATTTTTGTATGTTTGTAATAATTTAGCTCAAAAACTACTGAACCGATTTAAAAAATTCTTTCACTAATACATAGAATAGACTTTCGGAATGAAAATAGGCTATATATTATCCTGTTTAAATAAAAGGTACATCCGTGGAGACCTAATTTGCAAGCTAAATCGGCAAAAAAACGGTCGAAAAAACACGTTTCTTACAAACGCTGCTTAATTGGAAATAGATAGAAGAATATTTTCTATGCAAGAATTGTACAACTTAATAAGACCTACAAAAAAGTCCGCGACAGCATATGGTTATCTCTTAAGGTTGACTCACAGTAACCATTATAATCTTAATTTTTTTGTTAAAAAATATTACATAACTTCCAAGGCTATTTTCAAGTATATAGTATTAATCCTTATCCAAATAATTACGTTAATTAGCTTGGCCACATATTATAGATTAAAATTGTCTCTTACAGTATGTATTTCAATTGAAAACTCTAGAAGATATCACGAATTTTACATACACGCATCGCAAAATTAATAAAATATTTGCAGTGAAACCACAGATTAGGTCATAGTTACTACGAAAAAATTATTTTATAATAATATTTTAGCTTAGCTATGCTGTAGATCCCCACCGATCACAATCAATTTGAAGTCAATATAGTATAATAATATGATCAATTGTATAAAATAATATTCATCTATGTAAATAATAATATAATATTTTAAACCACCCCGACTGATCTATGTATAATCTTTTCATTAAAAGCATTCCAATGACTCTAAACACGACACTTAAAATCCTCACCAGCATCAGGTCAATGCTTCCATGTTCTTACAATATCGTTGAAGAAGAAGATTTTCGAATTGATCAGACCTATCAAAGTTGATTTCATAGCGCAATTAACTAGAAAAAAGCTCATAGTGTTATGACGATTCAACGAATTTTCATGAATCAAAGCTAAGAAAACTCTCGATGAAGACATCTATCAAACAAAAAAAAACTATCAATAATAAAAACAAAATCGGTTCATCCGATTAGGTGCTAAGATGCCACAGACAGACACACAGCTACACACGTTAAATGTATATATTACCCCTACATTTTGCGTCGGGGAACGCGTAAGGTTACGGCGGCAGATATTTTCCTTGGTGGTAAGCTACTTTTTGGTATATTTAATGATCCCACTACCACTGTACGAAAACTCATGATTCATGAATGCACATAAAACTTTCATTGGTAGGTATATAGCTAGGATTAGAACCAACGACCGTCGGGTCAGAATCAGGGTAACTATCCTTTACGCCAAAGGGCCGTCCAATATCACTACGTAAGTATTATAAAACAAAGTCCATCACTGCGTCTGTCTGTCTGTTCGCAATAATCTCAATAGCTACTGAACGGATTATCCTGCGGTTTTCACCAATAGCCAGAGTGTTTATGAGGAAGGTTTAGGCGCATAATTCGTTAAGGTTTTGTGTAAATTGGATGAAATATGACGATGATTGTTAAATATGTTCATATTTTATATTCGATGCAACAAACTGATGCAAATTTTGTAGGCATATATGTTCTACCCGTGCGAAGCCGGGGCGGGCTGCTAGTATATTATATTACAATATATATCATTATAGGCATATGTTTGTCTTGCAGACCGCCGCAGACAGAGTATGTAGAGTGTTTTATATGAATTCGGATTTTTATAGACCAGTGTAACTAGTTTTAAGTCTAAATAACTAAAGTTATAACCGACTGTTAGAACAAATTATACTTAATGTATGTAATGTTATTCTTTAAAAGTTGCGATAGTATAACTTTTTTTTATTTCAGTAGGTAACATCGCCAAGACACAGCTGTTGAACGCTTAGCGATCACATTTTGATGTTATCAGCACTGCGCTCGCTCCGCGACGTACGTTGCATGTTTTCATAATCCATCCTTTTTTTATATTGGAATGTAATCGTTTTATGTTTCGAGTGTGGGTGGAACGTTTTCAAAATTTGAAAAAAAAATTGAAGTAGAGAAAAATCATTTTTGACGGGATTCGATTTTGGGTCTGGACGAAAAAATGTACGAATAATGATGAAAAAAGTAGAAAACAAGATTCGGTAAGCTGCAGGGCTAGCATGGCGAGGGGACTATTTATCCCGGGGAATAGATAAAAATCTTTTCCCCGTCTGTAATTTTGTCCACATTCAGAGCATGGGCGCACAGGTGGATATATTTGTCACGGTGGATATGGAGGGAAAAGCCTTGTCCCCTTCATTGTTGCCATACACAGAAAATAAATTGATATTGTATTATCAGTCATCATTATTTGATCCAAGTCGTCAGTTTTGATGTTTTGTTTTTCTTTTTAGTTTCATTATGACTCCACACAGTTAGTGTATTTAGCCAGTGTTAAGTACATTATTATCTCTTCTCTATATTTATGTATATATGTAATTCTACTGTACGTGTGTTTGTCACTGAACTCTTCCTAAACGGCTGGACCGATTTAGATGAATTTTGGTATGTGTGTTTGAGTTAGTCCGTAGATGGTTTAGATACACAATTGGACCCGATAGGTGGCGCTGCGAGACAAAGTCTGCCGGATCCGCTAGTAAAAAATATATAAAATTCTTAAGTCACAGTTTTAGTGTATATACTCCTCCTAAACGGCTTGACCGATTTTGATGAAATTTTATATGTATAATAAGTAGGTATGATAATAGGTTTACAACTAATGTTTAAAACCCCTAAGTGTTAAGGGTGGCCCAAACGCGGGCAAAGCCGCGGGACGCATCTAGTATATACATAAAATTGTTTGTGTTTTCGAAAATGCTCTTAATGTATATGTTCCTCAAACTTGTGTTCTTCCGCGAGTGATAAGTGTAATACATGAGAAAAAATCTACTAAATTGCAATATATTTTTCAGTTACGAAAACGTTCACAACGTCGATAAGTTAGTTTGAGAATCGTGAGATTAAGATTGTTTCGATTAATTTGTTAATTTTTAGGCACTGTTCTAACTTACTCTTTGGCACTGCTTTTAAGTCAAGTTCCGTGTCTCGCAATTTATTCGGCATACCTTGCGATTAAAAGAAAAAAGTATTTAAAAGAAATGCATAGATCGAGTGGGAAAAAGTAAGTAAGTATTGTGTATATCTTTTACATGTCCATGTAACGGTAAAATCCGAAAATATGTAATTTACGTTCCATTTTGTGCGTTTCTAATAACGAGAAAATGTAGATTTAATACGCACGCGACATTTTTTAGGCAAATTGCGGTGATAGATAAACATAAACCCACCTCTTATGATAGTAGATAAATTTGTCCTCTTTAAATGTCAAATATCGCAGTTATTCCCTTTCCCTCTGTCGTCCATGCTTTACAAGGTGGAAATACTTAAACGTCAAATGATATACGGGGATAAATATTGTCTTTCCACTTAGCCATGCTCTGACATGTAGAAAAAACAATTTTATCTCTTTTCAGAGGAGAAAAACAGGGGACAAAAATTTTATCCCCTCGCCATGCTAGCCCTGCAGCAAGAGAAAATGAAATTGATGGGTCTTCCAATCACAGAGTACTTTATATATACGCTTCCAATGGTTATGGTTGAAAATCTTCTACGATGAATTATCTCTTTTACGATGAAATCGCTAAAACGGAATTGTATCCAGAGCCTTCAATGAGATGTATGAAGATGCTGAACCGAGTGTCTCTGACGCTAGAGCGGAGGCATGCACATGCTCTGAAGAACGTCAAAGCTCAGCTGCCGAGACGGGAGTTAGAATGCAGATACCACCAGTTATCACGACACTGTGATATCCTGACTTCCATTGAGAACAGGATATCCATGCTCAACATGACTTACTCCAAGTTTATTGACCAAGGACTTTGCTGACTCATACCAGGAAAGGATAATGGAGTAATGGACCCGAAGTGCGGTGATAGTTTTTGGTTTAAGTTAAGTACCGTAGGGTTTTGTAGTCAATATATCTTTAATATGTGCGTCTGTTTTCATATTTTCTCTTTTAGGTTCCATCCACATCAGGCGCTCCGTTACGTTACAACCCCCATTTCATCCCCTAAAGGGGTGAATTTTGGAAAATCTTTTCTTAGTACACCCTTAGTGCCTTTTCGTACGTACCGGTTGCCGGGTAGCCCGGCGCCGAATACCCGGTGTCAAATAAGCTAAATGCCGGATAAATTACGCCGGTACATGTGAAAGCTATGTACCATGCCCATACATTTCACCACCGGATAACCGGCGAAGAGTTCGGTAGCTCGAGCTCACTATTTAAAATTGATGACCACAATGAACATTTCTTAAAAATGTGAGAGTCACAGTCTTTTCCGTAGCTACCAATATCAACATATGTAAAGCAGTACTCCGAATCTGCTACAGCCATTAATACTACTGAAGCATAGCCTTTATAATTATGGTACATCGACCCAAGAGGATTGATAATTCGAATGTGCTTCCCGTCAACTGCACCTAAGCAGTGTGGAAAGTTGGCCCTTTGTTAAAATTTTAAGGCAATCGATTCCCACATTTCTTTTCCATGTATAGGGAAACATTCAAATTTCATAATAGACCACATAGCTTGGCACACTTCTTTTAGTATAACGTTTATAGTTGAGATGCCAAGTCTGCACTCGAAGCTCATATCTGTAAAAGTATGACCACTTGCTAGGTATCTGAAACAATATAATTAAAATTAATTTTATTATTATAGGTAAAGAAGGGATAAAACGTTGGGGAAACGTTTTTTTTAGACTTTTTAAATGAATCACTTGATTTAAAAAGTCTTATAAAAAAACCAAAGGACGTTACCAAATCAGGTGCTAGTGCTTCAAATGTAAAAAAATATGTTTTCAATGATCAGCTACAATTTCTCAACAAAGTTTTTAAAGAACGTCCCACTACTAATACTACACAGGAAACAGAAGATCCTCATACAATAGAAGGAAATACACCGGAGATTGAAAACAAAAAAGAACAATTGGAAAAATTAAAAAAAACCTAATAAAGAACTAGGATCTCGAAAACGGCCAGCAAAGATGGATCCAATAGAATTGAAAATGTTGAAAAAAATGGAAGAAGAACCAGTTAGACATTTGTGTTTTTTCAAAGGAATAATTCCATCCCTAAACACTTTTACGGACGATGAAGTTATACAATTCCAGTTGGGAGTAATGGAATTAATAACGAAAATTAAAAAGCAGAGATGCTCGGTAAATACCACAGAATATACCACGCTGATACGACTCATTCGCAACTAATACATCAAACATTTCGCCCCCAGTTGCCTGTTTCATTTCTAAATATACCTCCACAATCTCAGTTTTCACAACAAACTTTTGTTCCACCATCAACACTACCGTACCAAACTGTACCACTAAATGTACCATCACCAATTCAATCAACTGTACCATCATCACAATTGCCTCTGACTTCTCCAACGACTTCGACTGCCCAGTTTTATCGTGTTTACGGCGAAGAATTATCAAATACTCCATCTCCATATTCAATAAATTATTCTACAATGGATTCCATTCATTTTGCGGATGAAAATATGTTGTAACAAATTGATAATTGATTTTTATTTTACTTACGGAATTGTAACAGCTAACATCTCGACAGGCTGAATGCAGTTTCTCAGTAATTTTGTATCCCGACGTTGCAAAGAGTTCTTCAAACGGTTATGTAATTCGTCAAAAGAAGTTATAATAGACATTGTGACTAAAGTACTTGAAAAACCTGTCTTCATGTGCTCGTAGATCTGGGAATAATGTAAAGAATGCACCTAATGCTTTTCTTTTCATATTAATTGGATGAACCCAATAATTTCTTGATTTTTCTTTCCGGCGCAAATATTTTCGTCTTCGATATAAAAGCCACATTGCAATTATTTGTTCACGGTCCATCTTTAAAACTATAGAACGAGACTGTACTCTTATCGGCTCTCTAGCCGATACTGCCCGCAACAACCGGGACATGTGAAAGCTTGTGAGCAATGTGAAACACCGGGTATCCGGCGCCGGCTACCCGGCAAACCGGTACGTGTGAAAAGGCACTTGTGGGCCGCTCCCACATAATATAATTAATAAAATGTATTTAAATAAAAACATTGAAATATTAAAATAGTAAACTTAAAAATAAAAATATATAAAACAATATGTAGGAAATGCTATCAACTTACTAAATTCAAAATTATATTTACAACTTAAACTTAACTTAATAAACCTTTAATTAATAATAATAAATTACACTAAATACATACTAAAAGATAAATTACTACTACATTCTACATAAAATATTTCGTACACAAACACTCGAGTGCCATGCATTGGAAACGAGCATTTCTTATCTATCGGTGCGGACGCTTTTGTCCAGGCGCGCCGCAGATTAAGAAATAGTAGTCGTCCCCGTCAAGCCACTGTCACAGATAGCGTACTAGTTAGTATGCAACTTTATATTGTATGAAGTTCGGTGATAAGGCTAGGCACGGGAGCCCGGCAGTTGAGAGTTAGCTTCAGACCGGAATAATAACCACGCGATCGCGCTGATTTAAGGAACCGCACTTATTTATTCGCCTAATATTAGCAAGTTATTGTAATCATCGCTGTATATGACTCAATACAAGTGTACGAGTGAAGTGTGGAGTTTTCCTCGTACCCATACACCTTCCAATACCTTTAGATCAACGGAATAACGGGCGAAGCCAAGAGGTGCGCGCCCGCGCACCCCATCACACGTTGGCCACACACATCCACGCCATACTGGTGACCCTCTCCGAACACAGTGAAGATGAGTGAAGGCGGTGATGAAGCTAGTGCTAGTGAATTAGGAAGTGCTAAATCACATCGCGAAAGCGAACCTTTCGTCACCACGCGATCGTCGAAACCGGCGAAAATGCGCGTTTCCACTGACTCCGTACGGCACGATTTGTCGTCGTCCGATTTTCGGAAGTTGAACCTGAAGGTGCCACCGTTCTCTGCTGACGACCCCGAGATATGGTTTGCCCTACTAGAAGGTCAGTTTGAAAGCTACGGTATAACTGAAGACGCGGTGAAATTTAACAATGTAATCACCAACCTCGACGTGAGTACGGCCAAAACAGTGAAAGATATTATTATCAGCCCTCCGTTGAATAAGAGGTACGACAAACTGAAAAGCGTACTTATTAAACGTTTAGCCGACTCACAAGAGCAGAAATTACGCCAACTTCTGTCAAACGAACAGTTAGGTGACAGGAAGTCCTCACAGTTCCTGCGACATTTGCAAGATTTGGCGGGCCCTGACGTCCCTGAAGATTTTTTGAAGACGATTTGGAGCAATCGATTGCCGAATAATATTCAGACTGTGTTGGTAGCTCAACCCACGCAGTCCCTAGAGCAGTTGTCAGACCTGGCCGACAGAATTCAAGAAATCACTTTGAATCGTGACGTCGCTTCAACGTCGAGTGCCGCACCATCAAACGAGATTGCAGAGCTGAGGAAGACCGTGGAGCGTCTTTCGATCAAGCTGGATGAGCTGTCACGTCATCCATCGTCGTACTCTAGCGAGCGTTCGAGACCGCGACAGCAACGTCGTTCTCCCTCTCGCCAGCGCACCCGGTCCAACTTGAACTACCGCAAGCATCCCCTCTGCTGGTACCACTGGAAGCACGGGGACAGCGCGACTCGGTGCATCAAGCCCTGCGACTTCGGGAAGGCGGAAAACTTCAAGGGCAGTCGCTAATGGCGGCTGACGATTGCCCAGTTTCCAAGGGTCGCCTCTTCGTTACCGACCGCATCTCCAACACCCAGTTCCTGGTGGACACTGGCAGTGACCTCTGCGTGTACCCACGAGCTGCACTACGAGAGCGTCGTAACAGGATGGACTACGAGTTATGCGCAGCTAATGGGACCAGCATTGGAACCTACGGATACCTGGAGCTTAATCTCAATTTAGGTTTAAGGCGCGATTTTCCGTGGCGTTTCGTGGTTGCCGATGTGACTAAAGCAATAATTGGTGTAGACTTTTTGAGTTTCTATAATTTGGCCGTAGATTGTCGCAAACAACGCCTCATAGATAATACGACTACCTTGTGCTCAAACGCTGTTTCCGCGAATACTGATATTTTTTCTGTCAAGGCTTGGACGGGCGACACTAAATATCATTCAATTTTAAATAATTTTTCTGAGATTACTCGCCCTTCAGGCAAACCATCAGTTCCAATGCACAGCACAAAACACTTCATCCGCACTACACCCGGGCCACCCATTTCATGCACACCGCGCAGACTTGCACCCGACAAACTTTCAATCGCGAAAAAAGAATTTGACGTCATGCTTAAGTTAGGTACAGCGCTTTCTTCGGATAGTCCATGGGCATCACCATTACACCTCGCGCCAAAGAAGGACAATGGTTGGCGTCCCTGCGGCGACTATCGAATGCTAAACGCACGCACTATCCCAGACCGCTACCCTATAAGACACATACATGACTTCGCTTATAGTATATCTGGTTGTGCCGTCTTTTCTAAAATCGATCTCGTGAAAGCGTACCAACAGGTACCAATAAATGAGGAAGACATTCCGAAGACCGCCATTTCAACCCCGTTCGGCCTATTTGAATTTCCGTACATGACGTTCGGGTTACGGAACGCAGGCCAAACCTTTCAAAGGTTTGTGGACGAGGTTACCAGAGGTCTTGATTTCTGCTACTGTTACATTGATGACTTTTTGGTCTTCTCGAAAACAGAGGCAGATCACGTGACCCACCTTCAGCAGCTTTTCACTCGCATGAAGGAATATGGCATTCTCGTCAACACGGCGAAATGCGTCTTCGGCGTTGCAGAGGTATCTTTTTTAGGCTACCACATCTCTGCAAATGGTACGAAGCCCACGGACGCGAAGGTTGAAGCTATCAATAGTTTCCCCGCGCCCAAGACAGTAAGAGAGCTACGGCGATTCTTAGGAATGCTTAATTTTTACAGACGGTTTTTACCAAACGCCGCTAAAATACAAGCACCCCTAAACGAACTGCTCACAGGCTCTGTCAAGGCTTCACATCCAGTCAACTTGATTGGAGATACTCTATTGGCTTTCAACCAATGTAAAGAAAGCTTAGCCAATGCTGCATTACTCGCTCACCCAGATTGTCAGGCCAAACTCGCACTTGTAACAGATGCATCTGACTTGGCAATAGGTGCAGTTGTGCAACAATTTGTGAAGGAATCGTGGCAACCTCTCGCGTTCTTTTCGCGTAAGCTGAGCCCGGCTCAACAAAAGTATTCACCATACGATCGCGAACTTCTGGCCATTTACGAAAGCATAAAATACTTTCGCCATATGCTAGAGGCCAGACATTTCGTAGTGTATACTGATCATAAGCCACTCAGCCACGCTTTCGCGGAACGCAAAGCGAACTGTTCACCTCGTCAGTTTCGCCACCTTGACTTTATCGCGCAGTTCACCACTGATATTAGACATATAGCTGGTCGAGATAATGTCGTGGCTGACACTTTGTCTAGAATCGAGGAACTGCAGACACCAATCGATTTAGCCTTGCTCGCCACATCCCAGAACTCTGATGATGAGTTGGCTCAACTCCTCAGAGGTGAATCTTCACTCCAATTGGAAAAACTTAAATTTCCCAACTCCAATGTGGAAATGTATTGTGACACGAGCACCACATACCCAAGGCCTTTCGTGACCAAGCCTTTTCGAAAGCAAGTTTTCGACAGCCTTCATAATCTTAGCCACCCCGGTATAGACGCTAGTGCTAAATTAATAGCTCAGCGATTCATTTGGCCCGGGGCACGCAAAGACTGTCGAGAGTGGGCACGAAAATGCATAGCTTGTCAACGCGCCAAGGTTACTCGCCATGTGTCATCTCCTTTGGGCACATTCGACCTACCTCGCGCACGATTCGCATTTATCCACGTGGACATTATTGGACCGCTGCCTTCATCACAAGGCAATCGTTATTGCCTCACGATAGTAGACCGATTTACACGCTGGCCTGAAGTTACGCCAATGCCAAACCAGACAGCCGAAACTGTCGGCAAAGCGTTGATGTCATGGATATCCAGGTTTGGATCTCCAACTGACATCGTAACTGATCGCGGTGGATCGTTTGAATCGGCGCTTTTCCAATATCTTGGAAAAATGATTGGATTCAAACATCGCAGAACAACCGCGTATCACCCAGCGTGTAACGGCCTAGTGGAACGTTTCCACCGTCAGTTGAAAGCAGCGATAATGTGCCACGCGGACTGCAACTGGGTTGACACATTACCACTGGTGCTATTGGGCATAAGAAGCGCTTATAAAGAGGATCTGCAAGCCTCTTCAGCCGAGTTGGTGTATGGTGAGCCATTACGCCTGCCTGGAGAATTCTTTCAAGCAGCTGCTCCCGAAAGTACCGACATATCAGACTTTACAACTCGCCTGCGGAAGTTTGCCGCAAAGCTCAAGCCCTCGCCAGCCGCTCGTCACAATAAAGACAAAATCTTTATTTTCAAAGATTTGACAACATCGAGTCACGTATTTTTACGGGTCGATGCATTGCGAGGATCATTACAACCTCCTTACACCGGCCCTTACGAAGTGCTCGAGCGAGGTGACAAAACTTTCAAGTTATCTGTAAAAGGGAAAACAGTAACCGTGAGTATAGACCGGCTTAATACGTTGGTTGACCCATCTCCCTCACCAATTTCTACCCCCACTCCTATTCTACCTGATCCCATTCAAATACGACAACAGGATGTCCATGTCCCGGGACCAGACACGTCAGACCGACAAGACTACGTAAAACGTACACGTTCCGGACGAGTAGTTAAGTTTCCCGATTACTATCGACCGTTATGACGGTCTCTGGAGGGGGAGTGATGTGGGCCGCTCCCACATAATATAATTAATAAAATGTATTTAAATAAAAACATTGAAATATTAAAATAGTAAACTTAAAAATAAAAATATATAAAACAATATGTAGGAAAATTCAAAATTATATTTACAACTTAAACTTAACTTAATAAACCTTTAATTAATAATAATAAATTACACTAAATACATACTAAAAGATAAATTACTACTACATTCTACATAAAATATTTCGTACACAAACACTCGAGTGCCATGCATTGGAAACGAGCATTTCTTATCTATCGGTGCGGACGCTTTTGTCCAGGCGCGCCGCAGATTAAGAAATAGTAGTCGTCCCCGTCAAGCCACTGTCACAGATAGCGTACTAGTTAGTATGCAACTTTATATTGTATGAAGTTCGGTGATAAGGCTAGGCACGGGAGCCCGGCAGTTGAGAGTTAGCTTCAGACCGGAATAATAACCACGCGATCGCGCTGATTTAAGGAACCGCACTTATTTATTCGCCTAATATTAGCAAGTTATTGTAATCATCGCTGTATATGACTCAATACAAGTGTACGAGTGAAGTGTGGAGTTTTCCTCGTACCCATACACCTTCCAATACCTTTAGATCAACGGAATAACGGGCGAAGCCAAGAGGTGCGCGCCCGCGCACCCCATCACACGTTGGACACATTTCCCGCCATACACTTACGTACTAAGACAAATATATCCTCCAAATTTCAAGTCTCTACATCCAGTAGTTTAGAGCGTTTGTCCACAGCAACGGCACCGGGACGTCAACGAGAACGAGATGCGCCGATGTGGCTGTACATAATATGTATAGTATGGCAGCATGTCCACAGCATGACCGGCACCGGGTGACGTCATCCCGGCCGCTGATATTTCGAGTAGATCGGCGCGACCGCTAGAAATCGGCTCGAGATTTTGACGGGCCGATGTGCCGGCATTGGGTGGCAATACAAAACACGTTTGATCATTTCCACTCACTGCCGGCGGCCGGCGCCGTTCGATCGCTAATTGCTTTTTTTATTCAGATTACTGTATGAAGGCTGACGGAGTGGACTCGTACACACGAGTGTCAGCAAGTTCAGTATAACATTATTTATATATTAAATGCTCGATTATAAGGGGAACCACCACACTAAGTCAGGGTCCCTAACTCTTTAATCAGGCAAGTGTGATAAGAGTAAGGCAGTAAAGGTCCCTAATTAGGTTTCAATTAATAAAGATTCAATAATTATAATATTAATAAAGATTCAATTTATTAATATTATAATTTTATTTCTGATTTTTTAATTATTTTTGCAATTGAAGTGTATTTTCTTGTATGAATAAATGATTATGATTATTATTCACGTTATTTATTTTCTTTCTTAGTTTTAGGTTTTTTTACAATAAAGATATCCAAACAAAAATAGAAAAAAATCATTACAAATAAACAATATTATAAAAAAACCTAAACCTAGAGTGCCGCCAGCAGCGGGGCAGGGCCCAAGCTACCGGTGGTTAGGGCTGCAGAGAGAGGAACCTCCTGACGATGCGTGCCGTGTCAAGAAGTACCGCCTTCTGTATCTGGCCCTTGATCCAGCCGTCTAGCGAGAGTCTCTTGAGATGTTGGTCGAGACTCTTCGCTATTAGGCCGTTCGCAGAAACGACTATTGGGACAATGCTAGTCGAATCAACATCCCACATGGCGGTAACCTCGAAAGACAAGTCAAGGTACTTGCTGATCTTGTCCTTTTCAGCCTTCACGAGGTTCTCGTCATGCGGGATGGTGATGTCAACTAACACTGCCCGCCGCTGGGACCGGTCGACTATCACGATATCAGGTTTATTGGCGACAATAGTCCTGTCCGTGATAACCGATCGGTCCCAATAGAGCAAAGCATGACCATTTTCAAGAACTGGCGCAGGTGCGTACTTATAGTACGGCACCTCAGACTCGACAAGGCCGTATTGAAGAGCAAGTTGCTGGTGGATGATCCCGGCTACGAGGTTATGTCTGTGCAAGTACTCGGAGTTAGCAAGATGAGAACAACCGGAAATGATATGTCTGAGTGACTCTCCGGGACGGCGGCATGCCCGACATATGTCGACCGTACCGTCCTTCATAATATATTTCCGGTAGTTGTTCGTCTTGATAACTTCGTCCGCAATTGCACAAACAAAACCTTCGGTTTCCCCAAAGAGGTCCCCGAATCGTAGCCAGTTCACCGACGCGAGCAGGTCCACATTATTATGATTATTATGATTAGGGATCAAGAGAGGACCAGGTCCGTCTATATTATTGCAGTGTACTAACACGATTCGTAAATATAATCGTGCAGTGTAATCGGACGGTTCCGGAGTATATTACTTTGCAGCGTTATTTTCATTGTAATATTGCCGTATAGTGTCTTTCAGGATTGTCTTTCGGTCTGGCTGCCTTTTTTAGAGTAGTGTGAGGTTGTTTATTTTATTTCTATGGAAATTCATCTGCCACGCATGATAGCTAGAAGAAACAGAACCACCGGAATCGGAGGCGGTGGACAAACGATCGCCGGCACGTCGTTTTAAAATCGGCCTAGAAAAATCTTTATCTCGTTGACGGTCCGGTGCCGTTGCTGTGGACAAACGCTCTAGGCTGTGCGTTGTCTATCAGTCAGTCAGTCAGTATGTTAGGACAAAGATTTTTATAGTATTGGATTAGACATAAACTAAAAAAAAACAATATACCGAGTGGTTCTTTTAATATGCGATGTTTTTTAATATCATTTTAGTATATTGCAAAACTGTAAAGGGCGAAAAATAAAACCATTTTATCAGTCCCAAGTAACATACTGTTTAATGTTTTATGCAACAAGTCGAACATACGCTATGACGTTTACTGGAAAAATAAATAATCTTCTTTATTTTTTTCTCATTTCAGTGTCACAGCTTCGTCAGCTTTGTTGAACGTTGTTTATGCTTCCAATTATTGTATTTCATTGCTGATGATAAAATGTATTTACAATTAGGGCATGTTCATATTGGACTCTCAGTCAAGAGTTGCTGTATCTAAGCATTACAAAAATATTACATAGTATAGATTAATGACTTTATATTACTATCATACTAAGTGTCCTACACAAATAATATTAATTTTACACTAACAATATTTTAAGGGTTTTGCGATTACAATTATATTACTGTAATCATATATCACGGAAAATAAGAGGGGTGAAACCAAAAAATAATCTAAGTATAGAAAACATCAATACCAAAAATTATAAGTTGGTATCCAATATGGACAAAACCCAAACATAATAAGTGTACATAATGTCAAGTTTTATTAACAAATACAGCAAAAGTTCTAACTGTGATTGTAGAGAACTAAGAATGATGTGATCAACTATTTTTAATCACATTGCTTAAGCAATGACTACAATATTGTACTACCGAGTAAAGATATTAATAGTTAAACGGTGCTGTGAAATTTCCTGTAAACACTTTTCCAATATAAATAAAGTGTTCTACCATTAATTACAAGTTATCTTAATAAGCATTAAATTAATGATAATCATTCTTTAATATTACAATAATACTTAGCTCGGTACATAATATGAGTAGACATTGTCACAATGCTTCCCTCTTACGTTCTCAAATTAATAAAATTATTTCACTAATGTATGAATGTATACTATAGCTAGTACGAATGAGATCCATTATATTTTTTATCTAGAATCATTACTAACCTCTTTGTCATGCACATTTATGCAAAAGTTAGCTAAAGTTAGTAGGCACAAAAATAATATTATTGCTTAGAAGTAGGTTGCAAACCGACTATTAATTAGAGCATTTTAGTAGACATTACCGATACTTAAAAAAGTTAACAGACACATTTTTAATGCATGTACTTGCTTAAATTATTGGATAAATAAAATTTTGATATAAGTCAAAAAAATATTCTGTAATTTGGGAAAATTCAGGAGCATTCGTAATGTAACTTAGTTTCGTATTGAACATAACGTTACAATACTGCTTCACCAGCTGACAACTTTTGCCTGTCATTATACACGGTTCGATTTTGAGCATAACGTTACAATAATGCACATATCCCTGACTGACAAACATTCGCCTAAAATGAAACAATCCAAGATTAATATGTTGAGAATTCGCCTGCAGTCGAATCAGTTGTTTTTTCAGTGTCGCACAAAGCAGCGCGGCTATATTAATTAGATTATGTTATTTACGTAAAAATAAGCCAAAGAAACGATATAGGTGTCACAACCGATGTTACACGTTGTATCACAAGCATTAAAAATTGTATAGGTTACTACGCACTGTAAGGCTAGATTCTTCTCACTAACTGATGTAATGTTACAAATTGTATCATTACGAGTTGCGCACTGACAAGTGACAACAGAATGGCTGATAAATGCTTCCGACAAGGAATGCGATATTATTTTAAGCAATCTAATAACACCCAATTAACCCATTCGTTGCCATTATGTAGCCCATCTCAAATATTTTACATTTTATTCTACTTTTATACTAAATCTAAATAAATTAAATAATAGCCAGAAAAATATATTAAAATACTGCCATAGATACTTAGACTCACCATTAAACAGTGTAAATGTTAACACAACTTTTATTCTCACTTTACATTTTCAAGCTTATAAGCTTATCTTCACGTTTTTTTATCTTAAATACTTGTCAAATTTTGATAAGGCTAGAAAAGATTTATTAGGATAGTTACAAAATTATTTTGCTTTAGTTAAAAAGTAGGGTTTAGTCTAACATTGATATGTTAATATATTTTCTGTTAGCCGCTAAAGAAATAAGACTTGCGTGATTTGTGAGGAATGTGATTTATTTAGAATTCAATTCGAAATTAGTTTTTGAACTGCATGGAGGATAAAATTATGCGTCAGAATTGAGTTGTTTTAATTTACAACGTACACATAAAACCCTTTTGTTCTTAGACTACTGTAATATGAAACAATTCATTTGTGAAACTGTTCAGTTAATAAAATAAGTAATCAAATAAAACTTTTAATAACTATTATTTGCACATTGAAAGTTATTTATTATGTGGCACGTGTCCGAAGCGTGACTACTGTCAGAGCAAGAAACTAGAATAGAATTCTGCCAACTACAACTTTCAATCATTCAGGTATGTTGTTTGCTAATGGGGAAGATTATCGAAAGCTTATCCGGCAGAGGGCGCTATATGTTAGTTACCTGTCAAAATACCTTGATATAAGTTTTTCACTCTGCGTTTTTTTAATTTTTTTAGCATTGTTTGAGTTTTTGTCGAGATTTTTAAGTTTTTGTGAGGTACCTGTTAAGCCTACTGCATGCTTTGGTGTTATTAAAAGTTAGTGTAGCAGGCTTTAAAATAAATAAATAAATAAGAGAACTTTAAGTTATAATCGGTTCCTTTGAAGTGTTTATGTATATTCATAATGTTAATTTTAATTTGACATAGTGTAATATAACATAATAAAGTTAATTTAACATATATCTTGTCAGTGCTTTTCCCACAATCTCTTTAATATAATATCACTTGGAAATTTGTGTACACCAATTTTTTCACATCAAAAAGCTACACAACGACCCATATTTTACGTTATAAGTGAAAGCAATTTTAAATCATACAATTTTTATGTAGATAGACAGTTCTTCTGGAACAAACATTATTGGTGACCTTTAGTCGGGATTAATAATCAGTTTTCTTTCCCTTTAATTCGTTATACATAAATGCAAACCGGAGATCCGTTCGTAATAATATCTGAATTTTTAATCATTTTTTTTGTGCATTTTTAACCGACTTCAAAAGAAGGAGGAGGTTTCTCAATTCGACCGTATATATTTTTATTTTTTATGTTTGTTCGCGGATAACTTCGTCGTTTATGAACCGATTTCGATTATTCTTTTTTTGTTCGAAAGGAGATATCCCAAGTGTGGTACCATGGTAATTTTATCGAGGTATGATAAGTATCTCCAGAGATATTGAAATAAACATCTCAAAATTGGTACTGAAAATGAATAGCGCGGCATTGAAGTCGGTTGTTTTTTAGTTTTTAAACGATATTATATCTCGACCATTTTTCCACATAGAACAGAATAGCAATAAAATCAACACTAAGTAAAGTATTATTGACATCTGTCTGTATTGAAAAAAGAATTTTGCATCAATTACTTTGACTTTGAAGTTTTTACAAATAATTTGATGCTTTATACTTATTTACATAACGATTTTACTTTTCTAAGCCTTGTTCTGAAAGATAAAATCGTTTTTCATCAAACTTAGTTTGTAATTCAATAAATAAAATGACTGTTTTGTATAATAACAAAATATTTTAAGTATTTAGAAATCCACTTCCAACCTTATCAATTTAATGAGGGTTTTTAATAATGAATTAAAATACCTACATGAGACAAATATGCAATCTGCGACATAGCTTATATCAAAATTCATGATCTTTTGATACATTATGACAATTTAAATTATTGCATGTTATATTTATACTCTATTTTACATTTTTAATCACGAATGTTGATTAAGTAATCAGTTGCTAAAACAGACTATAGATTTTATTGAAAGATTTCTTCTTTATCTTTACTGACGGTTTCTTAAAGTTCAAGCTGACCAGGACAAGATACGAGTACACTTAAGGACACGGGAGCATAAACAATTTTCTCTAAGCTAAGAGGATGTTACTTTGGCTAGGCCGCCAACGACTAAGATAAAAAATTAAAGCTTAATTTACTCTTACGATGATTGTATGAGTGAAAATGTGATAAAAGAGTATTTATTATTGCCCATGTTTATTCAATGTAAATGTCTTCTATTGGGTATGCTGTCTCTATAAACTTCTGGTAGAATCTTTGGAATGCTCTCCTGAAATAAAAAATAAACAATTTATCGTATTATTTATTTTGCTTGTCCAAGTGAGGTTTTACCAAAAATCTTAGTTCGCAAAGGCAATGAATGCCCTGCGAGCCCCTTTGTAAAATTGTACAAAAACAAATTTTTGACAAAAGTGTTGATAATAAAGTCCGGGCTCGTCTCCTTGCCACGCGCGAACGAGAATCTGATCATTAGTTACAAGCACTACCTTCATCCAACATTGATACCTTAATGGACAATGAAAGTTTTTCTATTGCCATAGGGTTGCGTCTGGGCATCTCTAGGACGGAACCTCACAATTGTCACTGCGGCAGTGAAGTGGACAGTATAGGTCACCACGGCCTGTCATGTCGCCGCAGTGCAGGGCGTCTCTCACGCCACGCCACGATAAACGACGTCATCCGTCGGGCCCTTGCCACCGTGAACGTGCCGGCCATATTAGATCCGAACGATATATCACGTTGGTAAGAGGTCCGACGGTATGACGTTAGTGCCATGGTGTCGAGGAAGACCATTGGTGTGGGACGCCACATGTGCTGACATATTAGCGGCGTCCCACATATGCGGGACCTCACGGTCAGCGGGCGCGGCAGCGGATGCTGCAGAAAACCTCAAACGGAGGAAATATGCTACCATTGGTGATGGATATATATTTCTTCCGTTTGGGGTCGAAACAATAGGCCCATGGGGTCGAGATGCCCGAGGTTTGTTAAGGAGTTGTCCAGACGCCTAATTGACATCACCCGTGACCAAAGAGCTGGCGCTTACCTCGGCCAACGTATTAGCCAAGCTATACAACGAGGTAACGTCGCTAGCTTTTTGGGAACATTACCGGCAGGTAGCGATCTAGGTTCTGTCTTTTATTTGTAGTACCTATAGATATTATTATTGTAGTTTATATAATTTTGATATTGTCATAAGGTAATTACTTTTAAGTCATTTATCGTATATTGAATAAGGGTTCAATGTATATTAACAAAATTTAGTCCTGTAACTATTCATTAAAAAAATGCTTTATTTAATAAAACTCAATGATATTTTATGACTGTATAAGAATATATATTGTTACAAAATTGATGCTACTATGAACTTGGTCACATCATTACAAAACAAAAATGTCTTGTATGATTAACAATTCTATTAACATAAAGATAATCACATCTATTTATTCTGTGTCTCTTATATTTCGATTTAGTTTACTATGGTACCTATTATATTTTGTTTTCGACCCTTTACATAAAAAAATATTTAGTTTTCCCTGCCTTATTTGTCTTTCCAGATCCCAAATGTAATTAGCTATTTATTTACACTACCATACTTTTAATCTATATTGATTTATTTCTTAGCTGCAAAAATATAGGTGTAGTATTATAATTATATCTTGTCTTACCCTACAGCTTCCGCCACCGGCCTCGTAGATTCCTGCCCTCTGAATACATGGCAGGCAAACCGTTGCAGCGTTGGATGCTTCGTGATGAAGCCCAGATAGCGATGATCCCGCGGGTGGAACGCACAGAACGAAACGTTCTTCAGAGAATAGAAGTAGTCAATACATGGCCCACTTCGATTGCCCTAGAAAAATAATGAATATTTTATAACATTTCAAGTTGATATTGTATTCTGGAACATCAAATTGTACCAAATTATAACCTGTTAAAATTTGTTAAAAATGCGAAAGTGAGCTTGATGGATTTGAACTGTACTTTTGCATAGAGATAGCCTGTATAATACTTTTAGCTTGTAGGATACTTCCTAAGTCGGACGAAGTCGCGAGGCGCAACTATACATGTCAGTACAAGATTTTATTTAACTTGACGTGTTAGTAGGTATGTATAGATGTGTTGATCAAACCTTGGACGCTAAATTAGAAAAATATCCTGACTTTCGATTGGACTCAAATTTGGTATATTTGCGTATTTTTGGCGACTGACAATGAATATGGTAACATTATTGAGCTGACCTAATGATGGAACTCCATAATGGCAAATAGTAGGACAGTCGAGTTTGGGCTAGTTTGTATTGTTATCATTAGTACTTTTCATTACTCATGATAACCTCTTTACAAAAAGCTTGTTTTTAACAAATATACCAACTTTTAATTTATTTTTTATGTGTTTTTATATCTAGCCTTCAGAAGATACATCAACTACAACCTCTTTGTCTGGTGTTATTACGGCACATTCTCGATTGTAATGGTTAGATACAATATACAAATTGAAGTCAATTTCAAAATGTGCGACTGATAAAAAATTACAAAAAAAATAAAAATTTTCTACAACAGAACCCAAACAAACAGTCCATTACAATTTTGGAATCTTTATTTAGTCCAAGACAACGCTAGAGCTAAAGCTAAAATTTCAACTCTATGTAACAAAATATTTAAGCTTATATTGCAATGGATAGCTATGTTGTTAGAGTAGGCAAGATCAGTTTGTGTACGGAGTGGAATGTTTAGTTTATAAACAAAGCCTCACTCGTCTTTAAGACTTCAAACAGAATCGAAAATCCATCCAACATTTTCGTAGTTTATGATGTTTTGTCGATCAGGTCGTGTCGAACTAAAGAATGTTATGTATGATTGATTATTAGAAATATCGAGTTTAAAACCAATAGCAGAGAGAAGCATTTTTGAAAAAACTTTATATTTAAACACAGACTGATATTTTATTATGTATGATGCACTTTGAATGTTGTTTGATTTTACAAGCTTTTATTTAATGTATGTTAAACAGACGGAAGAGACCTGGAACCTATCATACAGGTCTCGAGCCTAGTTTAGGTACCAAATTTGTTACATTTACCTGCCTTTTATTGATCAACTAGCTTCTGCCCACGGCTTCGCTCGCGTAAACTACAGTAACAAATTGCAAATTTTTCAAAAAAGAAAAGCAGTCCTCCCCTTTTTAACCGACTTCAAAAAAAGGAGGAGGTTTCTCAATTCGACCGTATATAATTTTTTTTTTTTTTTTTTTTTTTTTTATGTTTGTTCGTGGATAACTTCGTCGTTTATCAACCGATTTCGATTATTCTTTTTTTGTTCGAAAGGAGATATCCCAAGTGTGGTACCATGGTAATTTTATCGAGGTATGATAAGTATCTCCAGAGATATTGAGATAAACATCTCAAAATTGGTACTGAAAATGAATAGCGCGGCATTGAGGTCGGTTGTTTTTTAGTTTTTAAACGATATTATAAATTAAGAGTATGATTTTCGAAAAACTGTGATGTCTCATAATTTTCATTGAAGAGTATGTGTATCAATTTTCAAGTCGATTAAGCAACCCAGAAAATAAACCGTTTCACAGAAAATGTGACCTTTCATTACACCCTCTTAGAGGCGGAATTACGAAAAATACTTTCTTAGTATCCACTAAGAAAGTATTTTTCGTCGGATACTAAGAAAGTATTAGTCGAAAAATACTTTCTTAGTGGATACTAAGAAAGTATTTTTCGTAGTTCTTTGTGAAGCTATCCAGCTTCACAATGAACACACTCTCCAAACTCTCATGTCTCTAAGACAGCGGATTAGGCAGTGCGTTGAAATATCAGACAATCATTCAGTAAATCAGACAAACGCGTGAATGGTGATTTTGGAAAAACGATGATACACGTAACTCACTATTTTAATTTTGACTCAGTGAATAAAAAGTTTTATAGAAAGTGCAACCCTCCGTTTTACCCTCTTAAGTGTGTAATATCGAAAAACCCTAATTCATAATTCTTTATTTGCCAGATAAGGTACATATGGTCGTAAATAATTAAATTAGTTCTCTTATTCTACCTGTCACAGGCGTGCAAATATAAACTTGTATTTCACCGTCACAAATCACAAATATCACAATTACTTAATTTGAATAGGTACTTTAATAAAATAACTTACAATAAAATCAATTTAATTTTAACAAAAACAAAACAAAATGAAAATATTTAAATTTAGATGTCAATGTCAATTTAGTGCAAAATAATAAAAATATGTCAAAATGTTATAACGTCAAATTTGATTAAAATAATGTCAATGTCAAATATTCATCTACACTGTAAAAGCTGCGTTCAAGCCATTCTGTTAATTTTATTTTAAATTCATTTAAATGTAATAATTTTAAAAATTGTGGCAGTTTGTTGTAAATATTAATTGCCATGCAGTATACATTCTTGCCATAAATATTTAATTTACAATTAGGAAACATTAGTCTATTTGTATGCCTTGTCTCCCTTCCTAGTAGTCTAAAACAGAAGAGACATATCCGTGATAAGCCATAAGGGCTGCCCTTTGAGATATAGTTTGCCTCAGTCTATACAAAGCATATACAAATTTATAATTTTTTTTACATATGGTTTCTATTTGACATTTCCAGTTTAGATTTTTATCCATTGTCAAACCAAAAAATACTGTCGTATCCACCTGTTCTATTTGTACATTATTATAATTGATATTTAAAAGTATTGGTTTTGCTTGATATGTATTGTACTGAATTAATTTAGTTTTATGCATGTTAATCATTAAATTATTTCTGTCAAAGCAGTCAATTACATCACTTAATGCTTTATTGATTTGATTTTCAAAATTTGGTTTATTGTGCGCTCTTACTACTAAAGTAGTGTCGTCTGCGAATAATAATATCTTTTCATTAGTAACGTTAATAATATCGTTTATATAAGTTACGTGTATCATAATTTTAATTGGAGAGCATTTATACCAATTTTTAAGACAATTGACCTAGTAAATTTAAAAAAATCATAGAAAATTCAACCCTCCATTTCATCCTCTTACAGGTGGAATTAAGAAAAACCTTTTCTTAGAGGATGCCTACGCTTCACAAAGAACACAACATCCAAATTTCATATATTTAGCATAAACGGCTTAGGTCATGCGTTGATAGATTAGTCAGACAAAAGAAATCTGTGATACACGCATCTCATAATTTTAATTGAAGAGTATGTGTACCAATTTTCAAGTAAATCGAGCGACCCAGCTAATAAGGTTGAAATGATGAGTTCAACTCATCATTTCACTCCCTTAGTATTTTAGTATTAGTCCAGAGTAATTTTGAAAATCCTATTCTTAGTGGACTACATACTATTATATAATCTGTGCCTGCATTTCACAAATAACACACCCTCCAAATATGATGTCTCTAAGACCAGCGAATTAAGCAGTGTGTTGATATACCAGACACTCATTCAGTTTATCATAAAAACGCGTGGGGGATGTTTTTTGAAAAACAGTGACACATGCAACTCACAATTTTAATTGAAGAGTATGTGTACTAATTTTCAAAACAATTGACCCAAAGAATAAAGGTTTTATAGAAAGTTCAACCCTCTGTTTCACCCTCTTAGCGGTGGAATTTTAAAAATCCTTTCTTATTGGATGCTTACACTTCCCAAAGGATACACTCTCCAAATTTCATGCGTCTAGGACCCGCGGTTTGGGCTGTGGGTGGATATCTAAGTCGATCAGTTAGACAGAACTTTGGATTTTATATATATAAATAAAAGATTTATTTATATATAGTTATTTATGCATGTATGTAACTATGTATGTTACATACATACATAAATACATGAATCTTAGAAGCTAAATTAGACGCACTTCCCGATGTCCGATTGGACTCAAATTCAGTGTACTTATGTATCTTTGGTAACAATACAATGATATGGTACCATGGAGCTGGTCTGATGATGGAGACGGAAGATGGCTATATGAACTTCTGAACTAAATAAGATAAACCAATCGAGTTTGGGCTCGACTGATTCATCTTGACGAGCACTTTAAACCTAGATAATATCCATAATCTGCTGATGAAGCTGGAAGGTGGAAATGACATTTCTGTGATATAACAACATAACCCCAGCGAGTTTGGGCTCGATTGATTCGTCTTGGGGAGCACTTTTTCCTAGATGATATCCAGGATCTAATTATGAAGCTGGAAGGTGTCCATGGCATTTCTGCGATTAAACAACATAACTCCACGAGTTTGGGCTCGATTAATTTGCCTTGAAGAGCACTTTACATAATCACATCATAATATCGGTAGAATATTTTAAAACATTACGCCTACTCAAAAATTTTTAGGTAGTTACTTATATATACCTACTTAAAAGGTAAAAATAAAATAAAAGTAAAAAATATTTTTAAAAACAAGTTTTTAATTGGGTCAATAAACTAAAAAGTGAAAAATAAATTCTAGTATTTTGCGGGTAGGTAGGTAGGTACATATTCTTAAAAGCTTCAAGCACAAAAGTATAGTAAGTACCTAACCTATAAAACGGGTAGTGCCTCAAGCATTTAAGAATATAGGTAAGTACATACCCGCAAAATACTTACTAGGATTTATTTTTAACTTTTTAGTTTTAGTTTTTTTTAGTTCACTGTCACAGATAAAAGCTTTTTTAAATATTTTATACTTTTAATTTTTTTAATGCGTACATGAAAATAATGTATATCCGGTGTATTAAAATAAAAAGTTAATAGATTTAACCCATAAGAAATTGTTTATTTATAATTATTTAAAATCGAATAATATTTTCCAAATGCAAAAGCATCATACCTATTGCCATCTGTGCTACCATCATAAACTATATAATTGTTCATACCTATTACATTATACACCAGTTCAATTTTGTTTTAGTTTTTAAATTGTTATATTGTTATAAGGATCTCATACAATGCTTTACACAGCAGACAGAACAGTCTTCTGACCATCTAAACAAATAGTACATGTAAATTACATAATTTTACATGGGAATATTATAAGCGCTGATATATCGATTATTATGATTGGTGTAGATGCTGCAAATGATTTGGCAAGAATCGCACCACATCTCTTGTCGTGGGACATTTGTAAAGATTGTGACGCAAGCTCGTAAAACATCCAAAAGTATGGGCAAATATGAAAATATAACTTACATCAGGCTTTGATCGATCGACCATTCGTAGACCTTGGTCAGACACTTCCAGTATACATGGCTGCAGCGCTGGATCTACCGTGCAGTCTCCAACTATCTTCTTCACAGCTTGGCATACAACGCTGGTGCCTTTATGGGCTAAAGTCTCTACTGATCCCATATACCTAAAATATGATATTATAATGAATCTGAGATAAAGATCAAATGCTATTTAGAAAATAAAACATTATTAAGAGTATCTCGTTGCAATACAAATAAAATTGCTAATAAACTGTTTATACATAAAAGCCACTATAGTACAGTTTTTACTCGCTGCAGACTGGTTTGTAAAACATGGGAGCGGTGCAGATATTATTTCTTTCTCTCTCCCACTCATGGGTCTTACCTAAGGTCTTAAGGCGGGCGGAGTGTTGCTTATTTATTATTACTATAGATAAGCAGTATCGATAGTTTACCCTGGAAAGACTGTGCAAAAAGAGAACCGTCGTGGGGTTACGATGATCTAACATTCATAGGTAAGGAAGGAAGGTACATACGAGTACCTACCTAGTAGTACCTACGTAGTATTTTTAAGTTAATTACTAATTTGTAAAGTTTTATTTTCTTGATGTAATAATATCTGTGTAAAATTGTAAATTGTTAAACACAATCCTAAATTTCATCGTACCGACGGGACTTGAACCCGCAACCAATAAAAACAATATAAAGTGAGAAACACTTCAAAGAAACATAATATCTGTGTAAAAGTTGAAATAAATTGTAAATTGAAATTGAGTATTATCACAAAAAAGATAATAGTGTTACGAACATAAATTTCACTCTTTGATAGCAAACATGCGAGATTAAACCTACTCGTAGTTAACGACGCTGATAACGTTCAAAATACGCTACACGCTTCATACGCGACCTTGAATTTGAGTGACTGAATAAGCAGTAGTACTATGTTGCGGCGCTCGTATTAATCCAAAATGCACCGTCAGTCTGCACAACGAGAGTCTGAATCACTCTGCCGGTCACGCGCCTTTGATAAAGCTGCTTCTGCTGTAGGGTTGGGTGTTGAGAGAAAACAAAATATTGAATTCTTTGATATTAATTGGTAGTAGAATTTTACCGATGTCACGTTTATGTTATTTATGTTATATATACATAAAATGATATTGACATTGGCAACATAACACATATTTTCGAATATTCACCGTAATTAATAAAAATTTGAAATGTGTTTTTTTGTTTAAACTATTTTTCATACGCTTAGTAGTGAAAACAGGAACTCGGAAACGTTCTATTTGTGACTGCAGCGCCACGTCGTCTGCGGAATTTCATTCGTAGCGGGGACTTGTATAGCTTTGTGATGCTACGTTGCAAAAAGTACTCGATGTTGAAAAACCATCGATGTTTCTTGCCGATGCATCGGAAAATATCCATACTGTATAGCCTCGGGGTATTGCATCGAAAGAAAAACATCGATGTATTTTTAAGTGGACACCCCTGCTGTCCATTGTGTCATGGGCGACACGCGAAGCGGTAGGTATTGATCGCGTGTCCTTGAGCGAGTTCTCTGAATGACGCCTGGTATTATTGTCTGTTCTTGTAAAATGTTTAGTCGTTCTAATCGGTTGACAGCATTGCTATCAATGCAACAAAAAATTGTTAATTAAAACGACCGACGATAACGGTGTTGCGCTTGCGCAACAAGCTCACCGTCCTACCATGATTTTATGACCCAGTCTGCAGCAAGTGAAAAACACTACTATAGCGCGAGTTTCCTTTGATGATTTTGCTTCTTGATCACGTTATAGTAAACACAGATTTGTTTGGATTATTGTATATTAACTATTACACTATATTATACACTATACGGCGCTTTTTAATTTCATACAAATTTACGTTTACTATAAAGCGATCGATTAAGAAAACCAACTAGAAACTAGTGCACTAGGCACTCTGAATGTAAAATGTAAATCTCGAAATCAATGGGTTTAATTACTTAGGTAAGTATCAGACAGTGGTCAACGCACATTAAGTAGGTAGTATATACTATTAGAAACAATTGAGTGATATATAATATTTTATGCTGTCATAGCCTTTTTAACCGACTTCACAAAAAAGGAGGAGGTTCTCAATTCGTCGGAACTTTTTTTTTAATGTATGTTCACCGATTACTCGAAGATGTCTGAACCAATTTGGAAAATTCTTATCTTGTTTCAAAGGGTACACTTTCCAGGTGGTCCCATTAAAATTTTAACGAAATGTGTTATGTGCTTAACGCGCCCAAAGAAGTTTTCACTTCAATAAAAGAGTTTAAAAATAATTTAAGATAATTTACAAAACGAAATAAATTATTTAAAAAAAAATCGTCTTCATAACCACAAACAGGCACTCAAAAGCGAAAAATAAATTTCTTAATATAATTATTATAAGCGTACCCACTTATCTATTTGAAGTCGGTGCCAGCCAAGTCTATTGGATAGTAGATAGATACTATGTATGTAGTAGTAGTAAGTAGGTAGATACATGTAGGTAGGTAGTATCTATCTACTACCTATTAGACTTGGCTGGCACCGACTTTAAATAGATAAGTGGGTAGCGCTTATAATAATTATATTAAGAAATGTATTTTTCGCTTTTGAGTGCCTGTTTGTGGTTATGAAGTCGGTTTTATTTTTTTGAAAAATAATTTATTTTACCCTTTTCAGTGCAAAACAAGTTTTAATTAAATTACATGCATCTATAAAATTTTGTGACTGGGCCGTTATATACTAACGGATATATACATTGTGAAAATTTTAAGTATGTACCTATTACAGTTAAGAAGATACAGATCTGTAAAGTGCACACATATAGACACACGGACGGACGGACGAACGGACAGCAAAGTCTCAGAAAGTGTTCATTTAGTACCCTTTGGGTTCGGAACCCTAAAAAATCGACTTCAAATGCCACGCTAGTGAAAATATTCACTAGTCATAATGATGTCATCAAGGTATCAAAGGACAATGTCCAAAATGGCCCTGTGCAAAAAAGCGTCTGACACGCAAGATAATTGTCAATTTTATTACAATTCCAAATACTTTTATAAAACGGACTAGTTGTATTCCAAAATGAATATTAAAAAGTATTATTTGCAATTATTAATATGAATCGCCGCCATATGGCCGCCATCTTCGCCAAACGTCATGTCATGTCAATAAATATTAGGTATGCACAAAACCGTTGCACCCTAACAAGACTTTGCCCGGTAGAACATTCCTGTGAAGACAAATGAATTCTCCCCACCTTTGTTTCTCTTCGTTTCTCTCGCTTACAGTTACCGTAAGAATATCTGTCAAAAACCAAAATCAACGAGAAGAAAGATGTAAAAACATAATTCAAGGTCATATTTTTTAGTCTTCAAATTTATATGCAATAGCAACCTCCATTGTGCATAATCTTCTTGGCACTCTTCTTCTATAGTAACTAGTACGTCGAGATAAGTAAATGCGTCATAATACGAATGTAGATAAATTAAAAACGGCTCGGCCAATTTCGTTACAATTTAAATGGGACCACCTGTGAAAGGCACCCTTTGAAAAAAAAAAGAATTTTCCACATCGGTTCTGGCATCTTCGAGTAATCGGAGTACACACATTAAAAAAATATATTTCCGATGAATTGAGAACCTCCTCCTTTTTTATGAAGTCGGTTAAAAAAACAGACTTCAAATGTCGCTACAGTTATTTTCAGTAGCAAGTGCGAGACGTAGTATTTCGATATCTCTGGAGATACTCATCGGACATGGAGTACATATATTGACACAATTTGTTCAGCAAAGCCGCGAACATTATTTAAGACCCATTCTGCATAAAATTAAATCTAAAATCTTAATGTATCACCTAGGCAAGTGGTTCTGCGTTACTGTGTTTAATGAAATAGCCGAATATCCTAATACGTCGCAGTTTTAAGACTTGGCTTGGTAATCAAACTAGTAAAAGACTTGGCTTGGTTTTCAAACCAATTGGTTGCAACATCTATACATCTATACATTCTGGCTAGAAAGTACCGGGAATCGATTATCAAATAAACTGGCCAAGTGCAAGTCGCACTCGCACTCTTAGGGTCTAGACAGACGGACCGAATTTCAACTGTAATCCAACCGCAAATTGCAGTTCAGGTGCAATTTGAAATTAGTTGCAATAGAATAGAATCAACTACATTCAAACTGCACCTGAACTGCAATTTCGGTTGGATTGCAGTTGAAATGCGGTCCATCTATCTAGACTCTTAGGGTTCCGATTCTGTACCACAGTACACTATTTTATAGAATCGAGTAAAAAGTGTGTACCTAACCTCACTTTGGACACATTGGCGTAGCAATAACTTGTAACGAAACAACCGTGGGTTTCATCTAGTATCGCTTTGTAACAGAACAGCTTTTAATTCTACGTTTTGTTGAGACTGGTTCAGATTTACGCCATAATAGTTCAAATGTATATTGATTTTAATTATTTACTAAATTGATATTCAAATGTATTCATAAATAGTATCGTTTTATTTTGAATTTAAATATTTGAATCAAACATAAAAATATTTAGAAATATATAGATGCGGTGTGAAGCCACCTTGTAGAGAAATAAAAAGTTGCTTGTGTTGTGTGAAAAAAAACGGGAACAGAAAAAAGGTGTTGCCAGAACGATATTTTTGATCACTTAACGGGACTTTACGTTACTACTCAAAGTAATGGTTTACTATCACAAAAGTTCAAATCGCGGAAGTTCAAGTTTACAATGAACTACATTTTCAAATTTGCAATTGAATTTCGTGAGACGAATTAAAAACAAAAAAAAATCAAAACTAGGCGCAACAATAAACCAATCGGTGTCAGGCATAATGTCGGTAATTCAACATGGAAAATAAACCAAAAGTACCAAAAATATATATTATAATCCATCGCACTGTTAGAATCAGTAAACAGAAAGAGCCGAGAGAAATCGATGCAAACTGATGAAAGGCTTAGGTGCATAGCTCAATCATACATACTGTAATGCAAGGTCGAGTTGTTTTATCTTAAACGAAATATTAATAAATTGTCTATATTGTATCAGTTACAATACGAACATTTTAAAATACGTTACTTTTCTTGTGATAATGTTACTTTTGTGTGGTGAAATGTTACATGGTTATTGGGGATTTTATGGGAACGGTGGCAACAGGATAGGCATGCGCAAAACGGTACATCGAAATGTAATGCAACATTACTCATTACTTTCGAAAATGTAATATTACTTCGAAGCATCACACATCACGCATTACACTTAGCGTAACCATTACCTACTCCATTCTATTACATTGTTAAATGAGTCTCACAAAAATAAACCTTGCCTGTAACGAAATACTCTTCAAATTCCAAATATCACACTTTCATACACGCTCGTCAAGTATTATCTTATTATACTTAGGTCTCGCTCACTCAACATGAAATGAGTATTGTTGTTTCTTTCGTGCCATGATCGCACTCGTGATGTGTGTGCAAGCCATCTCACTCACGCAAACCTCACGGTCATATTAGTGTCTCTCTCTGCTCTGCAACAAACGAACTTTAATATGTGATATGAAATATGTGATGCTTGAATTTCTCGCGTAATGATTGATGCTGCATTACTTGGCCGCGTGATATTACATTTGTAATATTACATGGATTACCTACACATGTCTAAACAGGAATGGAGATCGAGGAAGCGAGGAGTTTGGATTTTTACAAGAAAAAAATTTTGAAAAAAGTTGGAAATACTGTTAATTCAAGGAATATAGAGTGTTCTTCGATTGAGGGAAATAGAAGATAGCCGCAAAATGGGATGGAGTACCGACTTGTCTTCAAAGGAAGTATTATTGTGTAGTTACTTTGTTAGAAAAGTCCTGTCAAAATTGTACGAGTTTTGTTGTGTTGAAGTGGCGGTGGATTGGTCGCGTTTGTCGTGGAGGCTGGAGCCGATGACTATAGGTGGATGTGTGATGGAGTGAAGACCGTGGCTTGGTAAGCGTAGTGTGGAGCGGCCTCCTGCTAGTCAATGATGTGTGTGGGTTGTTGGTAGTGGTTGAAGGCGGAAGCTGGAGTCATGTTCAGTGGCGTGCCGTGGGTGAGGCCTGTCTCCAGATGTATAATGAGATGGATTGGTAATCATGATGTGTGGCTGGAAGTGTCGGATGTCTACCTGGGACTTTAATGGGAAGAGGAGAACCTGATTCATAATTACTCATCAAAGTATGTAGGTACTGAACTATTAGGTGTTTGAGTTTTACAATATTGGATAGCAAGAAGGCACTCAAACATTTCATTTGATTGATGAGATGAATGTGATGATGCAACTTGAGAAAAGATATGATTAAAAGTAGGTTGTTTGATATGAATCTTTGTAATTTTGAGATCAAAATTTAATAATAGTAAGCTTTAAATAATTTTAAATGCTTATAATAATATATAGAATAATGGAGTGATTCAGTATGCAATTTTATACTGAATTTTTTTATTAATTATCATATTGAGATTATACATATTAGTTATTTTCGTGATGATGATCAATTGAGAGACTCCAACGCTTGAGTATATTATAGTCACAAGATTATTATATGAACTCTAATTGAAGTTCTCTGGCTTTACATAGATTTACAGATGAATGCTATTATTTATTCCAATATAATAAATCAATACTGGTCAAAATATAGTTATATGTATAAATGTTGTACTAAAGATTTTAAACCAATTCATTTATATGTTGGTGTCGGATATCTCTAGTTTTAAACTATCTAAACAACAACACTGATCAATACATATTTGTATTGGGAATTTTTTTATTTATTTATTGAGCAGTTTTTAACATTTGGGTTACTTGTACTGTGCTTTTCTGGCTCAAGTAAGTCGGTTATGAATTTGTCAGCCGGAGTTTGACAATCTCTGTGCGAGATAATGTATCTGATGATATTCTAAGATGTGTCTTACCTATCGTTGTGCAACAATTCATCTAAATCGGTCTGGACGTGATGGTGAATAGCGAACAAGTAGAGGTGCAGATAATTTGGCATTTTTAATAAAATGTTGATAATAATTATATGTATGTTATGTAGAATATTGGAAGCAGCTAGGTATACGTTTTCTTATACTGACTTCGTAACCTGATGTGACAATCTCACTTTCATATTTGAGATAGACTTCAGAAAACATGTATTTATATATACGAGTACATATATAATCGAATACGGTGCAAAGTATAGAAGTATTCGATGATTTATAGATGTATTTATGATTGTATTGGTGATGATTTTTGGGAACGATCAAGCAGTATTCAATAAGTCGCATTAAATAAAGTTCTTGATGGTATTTGAAAAAAATTTAATGATATTGGTTTGATAATATTTTGCTTTAAAGGAAATTATTGATTATAATTGGAACAAATATGAAACTTTCGAACAGTTTCATTACTAATGTTGGAGTTAATAGATATCGATCAGGTTCAGACTACCTTTCTATGTAACTTGGAGCCTTCGATTGGATTTAAACATATTAAAGAATTGGGCATACATCCGGCAGTGTATCGGCACCGGATGATTATGGTGATATTTAAGAATTAACATAAATTAGTTAGTATTATTTCTTACAGAAGTTAGAATGTGATGGTCATTCTATATCTAAACATAAATATGATGTTTACATAGATTTCTTCTTTACTAATTTTCTTATAAAATTCTAGGTATACTAGCCATGCCACTAGAATATTGTACCTAGTTTACCTGTTTTTATGAACGCACAGCATTGAAAATAATAATGAATGTTTCTTCATAGAGTGAACTTATTTCTCAGATGACTACTTTTACTTTAATTATTTTATTCTAATTTTACCTGTTCTTGGATTCACATAAGAAATTATTGTAACAATTTAATATATAAACTATATTATTTTCTTATGAATAAATGAGCTGATAAATCTTTATATTTGTGAAAAAGAAAAATAGTTCATATAGAAAGACCTGCATTCGGCGTTGTACTGACGACGGTTGATTTTGATGATATTTAAGAATTACCTTGAATTAGTCAGTATTATTTCTTACAGAAGTTAGAATGTGATGGTCATTCTATATCTAAACATAAATATGATGTTTACATAGATTTCTTCTTTAATAATTTTCTTATAAAATTCTAGGTATACTAAGCCATGCCACTAGAATTTTGTACCTAGTTTACCTGTTTTTATGTATGCATAGCAGTGACAATAATATTGAATGTTTCTTCATATATTGAATTTATTTCTCAGGTGACTACTTTTACTTTAATTATTTTGTTCTAATTTTACCTATTCTTGGATTCACATAAGAAATTATAGTAAAAATTTAATATATAAACTATATTATTTTCTTATGAATAAATGAGCTGATAAATCTTTATATTTGTGAAAAGGAAAAATAGTTCATATAGAAAGACCTGCATTCGGCGTTGTACTGACGACGGTTGATTTTGATGATATTTAAGAATTACCTTGAATAGTTAGTATTATTTCTTACAGAAGTTAGAATGTGATGGTCATTATTTATCTAAACATAAATATGGTGGTTACATAGATTTCTTGTTCACTAATTTTCTTATAAAATTCTAGATATACTAGTCATGACACTAGAGCATTGTACTTATTTTACCTTTTTAATGAATGTATAGCGAAGAAGATAATATTTTTTGTTTCATTATACAGTGAACGTATTTTTCAGATGGCTACATTTTACTTTAATTAATTTATTCTAAATTAATCTATTCTTGCATTCACATAAGAAATTATAGTAATAATTTTAAATATAAACTATATTATTTTCTTATGAGTTGAAAAATATTTTATATTAATAAAAAAGGTTTGTAGTTCTCATAAAACTAATGATTATTTTATCAGAAATAATTGCCATTTGTGTGGTTTCTTGGTAAAGGAAAAGTAGAGATTCTTTTGAAATAACGATTAAAATAGTTTAATGATATAGACATTAAATTTTCTTCTTAGATTACTGTTGGAGTTTGAAGTATGAAATGTTGTTTTGGTTATAATTGTGTATTTAATTATGTATTTTTTATATTTATAATAGTATATTAAAGTTGGGATTGGACGAATATATACGTATTAATGTTTGTATGTATATAACATTTCGGTCAATTGTGATTATTATTTATCTTGATGGAGTTGCAGTTTATTTTAGTATTTTATTATAATATGGACAGTTAAAGATTACAGCATTAGAATAGCGCATTCATATTTAAATATTACAAATTCAAATTGTTTTCTTTGTGAGATTCGAGAATTTAGATTCAGTATCTCCTGTATGAAATTCGAAATCAGCGTTACCTCGCTAATATCATGTTAATCGATAAAGACCGTAAGAGTTGCCTAGATAATAACAATGTGGGACGCGAGATAACGTTTAAAACTAAATCTATGATTCCTTTTGGCGAATGGTGATATTGAAAACTGAGTTTGGAAGCATATATTGAACCCAAACTAATTAGAAAATTCTTTACTAAAGAACTTATAAATTGAAATTGAGGTTGGCTTGTGACAAGGAATTTGGATGAATTTTAGTATCTCCTGTAAGGAATTTGAAACCAACGTTAACTTGCTAATCACATGTTAATCAATAATGCCCGTAAGAGTTGCATAGATAATAACATTGTGGGACCCATGATAACGTTTAGAATTTAATCTATGGCCTTTTATATTTCTCAGGAGTTATTAAGAATTAATCTTTAAGCTTTACATAAAATCCAATCATTAAATTTATCCGACAAATTTATAGAGAAGTTTAGTTAAATTGGGGAATGCTTTACTCTAATATTTTATTATTTCAATTTATATGTACTTTAATATGTGATCATTATCTTAAAATTCGCTCTAATATATTATAGTTATAATTAAACTAATAAAGTTATACATATGTAAGTATTTTGTGAAAAGTATATATAAAATATATATGTAACACAGATAATGAAGATAGTATATAAATATATACATATATGTTTATACGAATATTTATGAAAGAATTTTAAATATACCATATATATGGTATTCCATTGAAAAAAATCTAATTTACCATTTCCATAAGGTATTTCTTTTACTAGAATTTTAATATACCATTAACTCACGGTGGTTCATTATTAAGAGAATACAAATATATCAAATCCTTATGATTTTTCACTATTAAAAGATCTTCGAATCTACATCTCTTCGTTTTGGCAAAAGCCATTATTTTTAGATTGCTAAAAAAAGCTAAATCTTCAAATTAAATGGCAAGGTCCATTACAACTGTTGCATTGACAACTATCTTCGTTCGGCAAAAAGCCATTATTTTTAGATTGCTAAGAAAAGCAACATCTTTAAATTAAATGGCAAGGTCCATTACAACAGTTGCATTGACAACTATCTTCGTTTGGCAAAAAGCCATTATTTTTAGATTGCTAAGAAAATCAACACCTTCAAATTAAATGGCAAAGTCCATTATTACAGGTTATCATGACAACATTCTCTTGTATGGCAAAGACCATATTAACATATTGCGTAATGCAACATCAGAAAGTGGGTAGTTCACTATAAAAAATGAAAAATAATATCTTCAATTTAAATGGCAAAGTCCATTACAACAGGTTGCAATGTCAACAATCATCGTTTTGGCAAAAGCCAGTATTTTTAGATTGCTACAAGTAAAGCAACATCTTCATTTAAATGGCAAAGTCCATTACTAAAGTTATTATAACAACATCTACATGTATGGCAAAGACCATATTAACACATTGCATAATGCAACGTCAGAGAGTGGGTAGTCCACTATAAAGAAGGACTGGATAATGTTATCCCGGGAGGCGCAGGATTGGGGACGCTTACGCACGGGGGGCGCTGGTTGGAGCCTCCCTTCCTTCCAATTTTTAAAAAACATTTGATTACAAAGGATTTAATACTTTCATCCTTCCAGTTCTACATATCCTTCTTATAAATGCAAACTCAAGAATTATAGTTAATGAATTCTTTCCAATACCCTTCATTTTACTTTAAATCAATTATTTATTCAATAATACTTATACTTTTATTTATACTTAACCTTATATTTATAGTTATGATTATACTTATATTTATTAATTACTTTACCTTAACTTTATTAAATAAAAAGAGTTTTATACAATGATATTAGTAATTAAAAGAAAAAAAAAACGTTTCTAGCTTCATGACTCTAAAAGTCCTGGGTTTCGTTTAACTTCACAGCGATGCGGTCTGCGATCACTTTGGCCATAGTATTTATAATTATATATGTTACCATTAACATATATTTTATATATGTTCGTATCTGTGTGAGAGGAGGGGTTAGTTACAATTGCTGAAAAATTACGTTTCATTTATACACACCTTAACTTTTAATAACATTTCAGATTTCAATGTTATTGATTTGTTGTTAAAGCAACCGTCAATTATGACTGGTAATATGGTAACTGTGTGAAAATGTTAAGCGCCTATAGCTCTGTAAAAAGATGAAATTTCTATTATACTTCATTAAATCGAGCGAAAAGCGCCAGGAAAAAACACGTATATTGTATGGGGAAACCCCTTTTATTTTTAACTTTATTCTGTTTCAGTATTTGTGGTAGTAGCAGCCATAACAATACCTACATACAATTATATTGTGAAATTTTCAAGTTTCTATCTATTACGGTTCATAAAAATAAGCAAAAAACGCAAAAAAACACTTTTCTGTATTTTATTATTATGAACATATTTATTTTCTGATTAGGATTAGGTTTATTACAATAATGTATATAAAATAATAAACAAATTAATATAAAAACTTAAAATATTATAAAAAACCTAAACCTAGGGTGCCGCCGGCAGCGGGGCAGGGCCCAAGCTACCGGAGGTTAGGACTGCAGAGAAAGGAACCTCCTGACGATGCGTACCGTGTCAAGAAGTACCGCCTTCTGTATCTGGCCCTTGATCCAACCGTCTAACGAGTCTCTTGAGATGTTGGTCGAGACTCTTCGCTATTAGGCCGTTTGCAGAAATGACTATCGGTACAATGATAGTCGAGTCAACATGCCACATGGCGGTAACCTCGTAAGCCATGTCAAGGTACTTGCTGAGCTTGTCCTTCTTGGCCTTTACTGTCCTGATGATTAAACGGTCCCATTAGAGCAAATCACGACCATTTTCGAGAACTGGTGCAGGTGCGTAGTTATAGTACCGCACCTCGGACTCGACAAGGCCGTATTGAAGAGCAAGAAGCTGGTGGGTGATCCTGGCTACGAGATTATATCTGTGCAACTACTCACCGTTAGCAAGATAAGAACAACCGGAAATAATATGTCTGAGTGACTCTCCAGGACGGCGGCATGCCTGACATATGTCGACCGTACTTCATGATATATTTCCGGTAGTTGTTCGTCTTGATAACTTCGTCCGCAATTGCACAACAAAACCGTCGGTTTCCCCATTTTATTATTATGCACTTTATTTATTAATGTTTCTTAAGTATAGGATTTTTTACAATAAAGATATTAAAACAACAATACAAAATAATTATAAAATAAACAATATTATAAAAAAACCTAAGGTGCCGCCAGCAGCGGGGCAGGGCCCAAGCTACCGGTGGGTAAGGCTTTAGAAAGAAGAAACTCCTGACGATGCGTGCCGTGTCATAAAGTACCGCCTTCTGTATCTGTCCCTTGATCCAGCCGTCTAGCGAGAGTCTCTTGAGATATTCGTCGAGACTGTTCGCTATAAGGCCGTTTGCAGAAACGACTATCGGGGCGGTAACCTCGTAAGACAAGTCAAGGTACTTGCTGAGCTTGTTTTTTTCAGCCTTCACGAGGTTCTCGTCCATAGAGGTCCCCGAATCGTTGCCGGTTCACCGACGCGACGCGTCAGGTCCACATCGGATCCCTTTAAGACTCGATAGAACCGGCCATGCAGCTCCTTGCTCTTCCATACGTCCTTGCGGTCCTCGGTGATCAGCACCTGAGGCTTGCGCCTCTTTGCCTAAGGATAGAGGGGTGAAAGTCTTGTCAACTGACACCACATCGCAATGCATCCCACACTCGAAATATTCCCGGAGACTGCACACCTCACGGTTGTGGAGTGTCTTGGCATTTAAAAAGCCTCGACCACCCCATTTCCGTGGGATATACAGTCTCATAACAGACGAGCGTAGGTGAAGCATGCGATGTGATGTCAAATTGCTTTCGAACTTTTCTGTCCAGGGCGTCCTGTTCAGCCTGAGTCTACCTTAGTATGCCAAAGGTAAGTAGAGGCATAACCCAGCACGAAAATGAAAGCGCGCACCTTGACAAAAGACTGCTAAGTACCTTCGTCAGGCGACCGAAGAAACGCTCTTCCCGGGACTTGTTGCCGGACTTGTTGGCAAATTTTCGTATCGATGAGGAGGAGCTCCTTAGTACAACGGGACCCAACCTTACATCCATTCTGAGAGGGGGCCAAAATGTTGTGCGGAACAATGTGTGAATTAATTTTGTATCTCAGAATAGATGTAAGTAGCTTGTAAAGCGTCGGCAAGCATGTGATGGGTCTGTAGTTTTTCGGTTCCGTGCTACCGGACTTGTGGAGCAGGAAGGTGACACCGGTTGTCATGAATGTTGGCAAGGAACCAACCTCCAGGGCTTGTTGGAATTGCGCCGCTAAGCAGTCGTGTGAGCAACGAATCCATTTTACCCAGAAGTTATGCAATCTATCCGGTCCAGGACTTTTCCAGTTTTGGGCCGTACGTATTGCATAATTGACGTCTTTGGGGCTGATTAAAACAGTCCTCATGGGCTTGATAGACTCACACACGCACTCAACAACGTTCATCCAATTACCCTCCGTGCGTTCGACGGGCACCGACCAGATACTACGCCAGAAGTTATTCATGACAATAGCATCCGAACACTGTCCGTCGCTCACGCGTTGGTCGGTTCCTTCCCAACTCCGGTACATCTTCTTTTAGTCGCTTTGGAAGAGGCGATTTTGAAAATATCGATCCACACGATCTCTGTAGCGGCTAATACGGTTTAACAATGCGTAAACTTTCTGCTTCAAAAAGTCAATGCGTTCCGTGACACAGGTCATGTAGTCCCGGGGTCTAATCCCGGTCCCAGCAAAGGCTTGGTTCACGAAACACATGACTCGGGGGCGATTATTACCCCCTCTGAAGCAGATCAACTTCGCAATGAGAGTTCTAAACATATTGATGCGACACTCAATTCGTTCTTGCCACGCGGGGATAGCGGGGCGTCGCGGTATTCGGTCAGTATCCGGAAACTTGAACGCGAGCAACGCGACACGCCGCCATAGTCGCGCACTAAAGGATCGAGTGAGTATCCACTAATGTTTCGCTAGTCTGCATATATGGGACTAGCAAAACGTTTAGGGCTCCTATTCATTGGAAAACGTGGTAGTCGCGGCCTAGAGTCAGGAGTGGAGCGATACTCCAAATTATACTTATTATTATTATATATTTTTTTAATTTTATTGTCCCTGCTTTATTTTTAACTTTATTTTATTCAATGCGCATTGTTGAAATTCTTTAATCGCTCAGTTGGCTCAACTGTCCACTACAGTTATGCGGATTTTATGCGTCGTGTTTAAAATGTTAAAAATGACTTCACAAAAAGGAGGAGGAGGAGGAGGAGGAGGTTCTCAATTCGGTTGTATTTTGTTTTACGTTTGTTACCTCAAAACTCCGTCATATATTAATCAATTTGTTTGTTATTGACCAATTTCCAGTACTCTCTTGACATGTGATGAAATTAGTTTTAATTATTCTTAGATAAGGTGAAGCTGTGACCTTCATAAGTAAGCTAACGCCTGAAAAACTGAATGGAAATATTATAAGAGTAGCTGAAACTCTTATTCAGTTGCATGGCATTAGAAAGTCTATGTATTGTGACGATTATTATTATATGTCGGCTTATATCGGCTTATGATAATACATAATCAATTAACATACCCTAAAAGATATCGCTCTCTCTTTACTTTGGTATTTGCTGGATCGAAATCATTGTAATCCATGTCAACTGCATAGGCTGACGGAAATATGCCTTGTTGTCCAGTTCTCAGATTAACCCCTGAAATAATATATAAATAATATAAATGCAATATGCAAGAGTTTTTATATGTCACTCTAAAACGTTCTAATACGTAATTACCTAAAAGTTCAAATTAATAGATATAACAGACAAATATGGTCCGTGCCATATAGATTGGCGCTAAAGTGCATCGACCCCTCGTCAGCTGCTAAGAAAAAATGAGACTAACTTAAAATTTTGAAAACATATCCTATTTATATACATAACGCGAGTTATGTCACTTTACCTGAAACATTTTTTACGTCAGGCAACATAAATGCGTCACCTTCGGCAATAATTAATTAATTAATTTATTTTATTAATTAATTTCGGCAAGAATGATGTGAAATGAAGTGATGGCAATAATATATAAATGTTGAAGGTGTCAAATTTCCGAGAAAAAAAAATTCAATTTTATATTTTAATTATTCACATTTATTCATTTTCTCAAGAATTTATGCATATAAGAAATGTTGAAACAGCTTAGAATTAAACATACAATGTAATCTGCAAGACATATTATTATGCATTGAATTAAAAATGTGCAGAGTTTATTTAATCAGATTAGTGTCGGAACACCACGCGTGTATAATTAGTTCCACGGACCCCAAACTAGGTTAAGCCTGTACCCGTGGCCTGTACCTTGGGCGTCCGAACTCCTTTTTGCCTTGATATCGAGTAGCTAAATAAGTTCGGGCAAGTTGCTTCGGTTCTTTGTGTACCAGCTAATAAAACAAGATCAACAACTCTCGTCTTTGCTGTTGGTATACAGAAGATAATTATTTGCATGGCACAGAGCGGGGGCGCGCGATAGCGCGTCCCTGGTGCGCCTGTGCCGCTGTTCCGATGGAGCCGTCATATTATTTTTCTCTTTGGAGCCGTCATTCTGACAGTGATCAGTGAAGTGAATGTGGATTTGGTTATTTATATTAGTGTTTTTTATTTCAGTTTATTTTGTAAAGATGGCAAATCATTCAAGCAATACTGTAAGTACGTCGCAATCTACTGGTGTTACCTATATTGGACAAAGGAGTGTTGAGAGCGAGGTCAGCGAACTGGTACAATATCCTCATTGTTCCCAGGTGCGATTTTTTAAAGGTCAGCGTGGCCTTAATGTACACATTGGCAAAACACATAAATCCCTTACTCAATGTGCACATTTAATCACACCTAATATACCTTTGGCAAATCCCTCTGTTCAAACTCAATCTTCTACATCTCAACCGTTTTGGCAAACCTTAGCTAAATTGAAATCATCTACACCGGTCGTAAAACGTATACCTCGCGGTGCACGAATTCATGTAGCACAAAATTTGTCACTCAAAATTCAAAAAGCTCTAAAAGAAAATTCTGAAAGCGCCTGGGAACATTTATTGACTTTTGCTGTTCAAGTCCTACACTCCAGTAGTTCCCAACAATCATTAACTGCAACAATTAAAAACAATTGTTCAGACCCTCCTATTGTTAATTTTGATATTTCCTCTGTAAACAACCAGCAACATGTCACCCAAAGAACGGCTTCTCATCAGAGAACACACAACATTTACGACAAAGTGGAATCCAAAGTAAGCGATGGGGACTTGAAAGGTGCTGCTCAACTTTTATTTACCAACGATATCATCGCATTGGATACGCCTGCAACTTTGGCAGCTTTAAAAGAAAAACATCCGCCCTCACAATCACCTCCCCAGCTTCTGTCCAACTCGTCTCATTCACAGATTGACCCACTACAGGTCACTGAAAAAGACGTTAAAGCGGCGGTGATGTCTTTTAAGAATGGTTCGGCCGGCGGCATGGATAGCCTTACGCCCCAACATTTGAAAGATCTTATGTCTGGTGCCATTGGAGATGCCGGCCGGACCCTTCTAAAAGACATCACAGATCTTATAAACTATATGTTAGCAGGGAAAGTGCATGAACAGATCGCTCCTATTCTATACGGTGCCAATCTATGTGCTCTAAATAAAAAAGACGGCTATAGGCCTGATACTGCCGTATCAGGCCTATAGCCGTAGGTTGCACTTATAGAAGGATCGCATCTAAAGTTTTCTGCCGCTACATACATAAAAAATTAACTGATAAATTTCAGCCCATTCAGTTAGGTTTCGGCAGCAAAGGTGGCTGTGAGGCGGCCGTTCGCACTTCGCTCATATGTTAATCACAATGGTGGCGAAGTGATTTTGAAGGTGGATGTTAAAAATTCGTTCAACTCTGTTGACCGAACCACTCTTTTGACAGAAATTCAAAATTGCATACCGGAAACGTTTAAGTATCTTTGGAAATGTTATGGAACTGAACCAAAATTACTTCACAGGAATAATATAATTAATTCTTGCTGCGGTTGTCAACAGGGCGATCCTCTTGGACCGGCTATCTTCGGGCTTGCTATACATCCGATTATTTCGAGCCTAAATTCAAAATTGAACATGTGGTATCTGGATGACGGAACCCTGGGAGGCGATGCAAACACGGTTTTACATGATTTACAGGTTTTAAAGTTTTCATTGAAAAATTTCATTTAATTGGTTTGGATCAAAATTTTGTTCAAAAGTGTGAAATTATGGACAAAAAAATGACTTATTCACAAAATTCAACAGTCTGGCCCCAAATATTAAACTTTTACATAAAGAAAACCTTCGCCTCCTTGGTGCTCCAATTCTAGAAGAGTCTTTACCGGTTTTTATTGATGAACAGCGCCAAAAATTTGAAGATGCTTCGGAGCGCGTAGAAAAAATTTATTGCCACGTAGCATTCCATATAATTCGTTTTTGTCTTTTTGTTCCAAAATTCACTTATATACTTCGCTGTTGCCCGTTTTGGAATCACATGACTTTACCATCAAGTTTAGATAAAGCAATCAAAAATATCCTAATAAAAATTCTAAATTGTTCCCTTTCGGACAAATCATGGTGTCAAGCTTCCTAACCTATTCGGTTCGGAGGCATAGGCATACGCAACATTTCTAGTGTGTCGCTACCGGCGTTTTTATCTTCTGTCCATAGTATTACCGGTCTTTTCGGGAAAATATTAAACAGTTCACTACCGAATACATCGATTGATATAATGGAAGAAGCAAAAAACACTTGGTCCATGGCATGCCCAGGAGAAGCCTTCCCAAGGAGCCTCCGTTCGCAGCGGCAATCGGACGAGCCCTTATGTAAAATATTACAAAAACAACTATTGGATAGTTGTATAGATAGTAGGGACCGTGCTCGTCTACTTGCCACGCGCGAGCGGGAATCTGGATATTGGTTGCAGGCGTTACCTTCGTCCAATATAGGTATTTTCATGGATAACAACAGTTTTTGTATAGCGGTGGGACTGCGTCGGGGCATCCTCATAACAGAACCGCATCTTTGTCGCTGCGGTGACCAGGTGGATAGACTGGGTCACCACGGTCTTTCATGTCGTCGCAGTGCGGAACGGCTTTCTCGACACGCCTCACTGAACGACGTCATCCGTCGGGCTCTTGTCACCGTCAACGTACCGGCTATTTTAGAGCCGAACGGTATCACACGTGACGATGGTAAGAGACCTGACGGCATGACGTTGGTTCCTTGGTGTCGTGGGAAGCCGCTAGTGTGGGATGCGACGTGCGTCGACAGATTGGCAGTTTCCCATCTCCATAATACCTCACGGGCGGCAGGAGTAGCTGCAGACGCAGCAGAGGCTCTCAAACGGAGGAAATATATAAGCATCGGTGACAACTATGCTTTTCTTCCGTTTGGGGTCGAAACCATGGGCCCGTGGGGTCAACAAGCACGCGGTTTTGTTAGGGAGCTGTCTAGACGCCTAATCGATGTCTCCCACGACCAAAGAGTTGGCGCTTACCTCGGGCAACGCATTAGTTTCGCGATTCAAAGAGGTAATGTTGCCAGCTTTTTGGGTACTCTACCAGCAGACAGCGACCTAAATTCCATTTATTATTTGTAGTTTTTATTTGAATTATTAGTCATAGTTAATATTTTAGTTTAATAAGTTTTTTCAATTGTTTTGATTGTATGTTAAAAGTATATATCTAAATATAAAATGTATAAAATATGTAATGTCAGTAAAAGAATTAAAATAAAGTCAATAATGAAAAAAAAATGTACCATCAATATAAGATAAATCATATGAAATATTTATATTTATTTATTTTCCAACAAACATTAATCTTACATTAAACACAATATGTATATTAATGCATACTGCAACTCAAATAAATATTTATACATGTTTCAGACAAAAAACTTTGGATGTTTTAGTGGCAAATAAAAATTAGAACACACCGCTACGTAAAAAAAAACGAATTATAATCACAGTCATAAAAGGTTTGTCACCGCTGCTAGAACACTGAAAGGTCAAAACACTTTAGCGCCAATCTCTATGGCACATATTATAGTGATATTTACTGCAAAGAAAATTGAAGGTCATTGTCATCCAAGGAAATGTTATTGTTACTTTCGTGCGTCCATTTATAGCACAGGGTCCATAGGCTTAGACTGCCTATATCCCTGGGTAATGAATGGGCGACTACTGATGGTAGGCGTCGGCCGTGGCTTGAAGCGCCCACCGAACAAAGACGACAATAAACAGTTAACCGAGCACCGGCATGCTGTTTGGTGGTAGACAGTTTGGAAGACAGCTTGGGGTGATTGCTTTGATTGGACCAAAATCAGTCCTGTACCTCATCTCATTACTGTCTTCATTTTATATACAAGCGCGATTCCAACTTAGATCAGATGTGATAGTAGTCAAGTGCTTCTGGAATAATAAGAATACGATGATGAACTGACCTTCACACCATAAATCATCAGCTTCTTTTTGTACGTATATAGGGTCTCCAATTTCAACTTCTATTTCATCGTGATGCCTTGGATTAAACTTATGTAGGCCTCTGTGTGTTGCTTCCAACATTTCGAGCTGACTGTGAGGAACTGTCGTCATGTTACCGCCAAAATGTAGTCCGTTAATGCTGCAACTTGATGATGGGGACACTGAAATCGTCGAAATATGTTATTATTGAAATATCGTCTAAGATATCGTCGGTATAACGTGAACGATTTTTGAAAAATACTCAAACTCACAGCACTTAGTCAGTATATGGGCAGATTTAAAATCTGCACTTATACACGTCTAATAACATTAAATAGATCATATCAATATTTATTCTATATAGAGATAGAGACTAGTTAATTGTAATGTGTTCATACTATATTTCATACCATTTTGTTGTAAGGGTGTCGGTGATATGCTTTTAGGGCCAGTGTCGATTGGTGAATGTGCAGTACTGTGACCGCTGTCGACATCGCCTAAACTCTGCAGCCTTTCTGAGTCCGGACTTGAGTCTTCGTCTAACAAGTAGCCACATTTTAGCACCAGCAAAGGCCGGCCTTGGCATCCTGGGCGAATGAGCAGGCCAGCCAATGAACCGAGCTCGTCAGCCAACGACGCTGGCTGGCTACAGGCCAGAATTGATGCTGAAAATATTGATAAATCAATTTTATAGAACACATAACTGATAATTTGATTTAATTTAGTTTGTAAATATACTGGATTCGACTCGAAAAATAAAATTATTGAGGTAATATAGGAGGACAATTTGCAGTTGCAGGGTATATTATTATTTAAAAGGGTTGTACACTCACGGGCTTTGTTGTCGGAATTGCTCCGACCAGTTTTGGACATTTTTGATGTCCTTCTTCTAGGAGTCACGTCTACCGCAAGCTCCTTGCGAAACCCGTAAGTGTACAACCGTTTTATATTATTATTATTTGTGATTCCCACGATACTTTCAATAATCAAGTTACAGGGTAGTAGAGTTTCGGCAAGATAGGATAAATTAAAACGCTGACTGAAGGCCATGAACAATGGTATTAATGGTATATGAAAGATGGTATTCATTTCAAACGATTGATGATAGTCACTGACAAACCAGAAGGAAAAATGTTTCGGGATCGTAGTCAGATGCGCTGGTTTGACCAGATCTGCGCTGCTCCCGAGACACTGGTATATGAGGCTCTACAAGTCGCTGCAGAGAGACCTATGTGGCGAATTATGTGATGAATCGACTGACTGGTGAAGGAGGTGACGACCCCTAGTAATGGGGAAAATGAAAAACAGAGGGAGGTATACATGTGTCAATAATGGTAATAACAACACATATAATTGTATTAAAAACATAAAATAGTAATATGAGCAACAGGCCACCGCTAACATAAGCAGCGCGGCGTTTTGGGTACAAAATATATTTTTCAAATTTAAAAAGTTTGCGTTATTTATTTATTTTTTTAATCTTTATCGTTAGCACCGCGAATTAATTATTTAAATTAATTTCTATACCAAACTAAGGATAAGATCAATAATCTTGGCTCTTGGTTTCTATTCCAAGTCTCCTATTTCTGACACAAGCTCTAGTGGTCTACCGTTGCACAGAAAGTTTTTCTCTTTGAAGTGTTGTAATTTAAATGATACGTTCAAAAGTACAACGAACACATCGATTTTTTGAATTACACAAATAATGTCAGATGAAAAAAATGTCCGACTTGCATTTTATTATAAATGATTTTAAAAATATAAATCAAAATTTGTTAAACCTTTATAATTAATTTGGTTAATTTAGTTAACCTTTAATTGTTATATGTTCATCAACAAATACTTAATTACAATTATTAACACATTCAGAGTTGTTCGCATATGTACGAATATTTAAATAAACGTGGTTGGAAAACCCCCAGAATGGTATACGAATACAAATATGCTTTGTTGTAAACAATGGCATGTACAAATTTTAGTTCGATAGAAATCCTTCTTAATTTGTTGTCGTTTGCCAGCAATATTTCGTAGGAAAGAAACAATATTGGATTTATATCTATACCAAATGATTTAGTACAAGCGTTAACTACATAATTAAGGGTAGTGCGATAAACTCATCAGTTTGAAAGTAAAATCATTCAAAGCAAAGACGACTTATTTATCACTTTTGCAAGCACTTTAATAACTTCTTAAGCATTGTAAAGTTCTGAAAGTGATAGGTTCTTGCCCGGATACGCAAAGCTTCATTATATAAGTAAAGTGCCTGTGACAAAAATTATCTCAGTGAATGCATAGTGACTATGAGTTCATTTAAGATTGTCAAACTTTTGGCACTTATAAACACTGGATTCAGGCAATACTGACAGTGTATTTAAAGCTATATGAAATCTCGCATGAGCCCTGTGAAACATTGAAAATATACATATAAAATACAGATCTCGCTGAAGTAAAGGAGTTATATACGACATGCATAAGACGCAAGCATTTTTTTACCTAGCGAAATCTAACTAATATCAGATAAACACTATTATGTTTTTCTATAGTCACCTTTTTAAGCTAAAAATGGAATGAAGGAAAGAAACAGAAAGTTTAAAAGCAAAGTTCTGCTTGTTAGTTGACTAAAGCAAGATGCCTACTTACATTTTTTGTTTTTGGGGATTTCAGGAAGTTTTCTTCTTCTTCTTTCGCCATTTGTGAATGTCTGCTGATGACGTGGGCTTCTAGAAGAGTCAGCAACTTCCAGTTGCTGAGTTGGCGAGTTCTCGCTCTCCTGAACTGTGGCACTTGGCTCCGTATCTCCTACGCATCCTCTGTCCTCCTCTGGAGAACCTTCACTTTTCGACGAAGGAGAATCATCTTCAAATCCCACATTTGGCACAAGCCTGTGGATAGAGGAAAATCTTTGTTTAAACATTAATGGGCTAAAATCGATCTAGACTTGAGTTACGCCCTTATTTTTCTTAGGTGACAAATCATGTGTCATGCCGCTGTGCAAGACTATTTTGGTTTGCTATACGCGTTGAAATGTGCGTATGTTTACGTAAGGAAAATAGTTGTAAAAGTTGTACTCACGAGTAAAAAGGCGTTGGTGCCTTAATATGTTGTGGAAGTCTGTCGAAAACACGGCGAAATTCTTCAAATTCGCTATCAGCCATGTCGCCTACACACCTGATTCTTGGAAAGAGCGAATGCCGCATGCGCGAATGCTCCTAAAGGATATCGACCAGGCGGAGTCGCTTGATGAATAGAACATGTGTCGCGCATGCACTAGCACGCTGCGCGCGCATACTTGCTCCCTATAACGCACGCGTCAATAATGTCACCCTATGATGCACACTTCCTTAGGGATGTGGTCTATCTTTACGTAGGTATGTTTATGTAGGAGCGGAACATGCGTCAGCGGGAAATCTATTATTTACTATTTATAGATATAATCGAGACATTAATGAGTCTTTACTTTACTTACTATTATTATATTATATTATATTTCTACTTCACTCACTGATAAAATTAATGGATTAGTTAGAGCATATCGAGCCATGCTTATTATTATTATCATATATTTATGTAAAATCCATACCTTGAAACACCATACGGCTTTTTTTAAGATTAACAATGTAATAAACCTCCAAGTAAACAGTGTTTAAGGGTCTATGTATTGTCAGAATCATAATATACCCTCTTGAGAGTCATAGAATGAGTATTCTACGCCTAGCGTGTTCACCATCTTTGATCACATCATCGCTTACCACCAGGTGAGATAGTGGTCAAAAAGATATAAAAGAACGTAGCATGTAACATATAATAAATAATAGGGTTTTTTATTTATAATTATGAATCGTCGACTTAATTTTTAGAATGTATGGATCCAGAAAATGTAGACATTTGTTCCACATACGTAAATAAACGGCAAGAAAATGTGTTTGTGCTGAGACTTTTAGATTTAATATCAATTACTTCCGACTGTTAGTTAGGTGAGGTTTGTGCTATTTTTTTCTACTAACACTGTCCTGTATAAACGATGCCTATTACGAGTACATAGTTAGTGAATTCCATGACACAGAATCTCCTATTGTCGATTTTCAGGGTTGCCGTGCTGTTACAGAAAATTACTTAGTGTCCATATATTACTAAGCTTCTTATTTAAACCCTAGTTATTTTAAAAATAATAAACAGTTCATTTTATTTTAATCCTTTATTCTTTTTATCCTTGAACAAAATGTGCATTATAAATTATATGTAAGATTCGAAATGAAAATGATAATATAAGCACGATAATAATATATTATAACACCTTGGTATAAGTAAAAAAAAAAGTAGGTACCGATAGAAGAATCGTAGGAGCTGTAACACAGGTTTTCCTAGTATGGTTTCTAACGACCATCCTAAAAATAAATGTGATAAAATATTTAAAAAGTAATAATAAAAGTGTTTCTTAAGTAGCGCACTATTATTACTCGTATGGTTAAAGAACCATATTTACTTGGAGTACTTACTCCTCGTTGAATTCAATGCGGATGTGTCAATTGTTACCGATGGCAGAGCGGCTTACCGTGTTGACAATGCTCTTGGGACGTGCCTCGAAATGCTCCAGCCGGCTTTGCTAACTCAAATAAAGATTTCTAGATTTAAAACATATTGCCTGTTCGAGGTCAGTTAAAGCTAGAGTTACCGGAAACATATTGGTAGAGTGATGCCGAATTACACAACGTTTAATTTTAATTAATTTTATGAATTATAAGCTTAAATGAATTAAGCTGTACAATACAATATTTTGTGAGTGTTCAAAGAACAATAAAAATGTAATAATGCTCTTTTATGCTTGTACTAGAAGTGCCCCGCGGCTTCGCCAGCGTTGCAGACTTCTTCTACTTAACACTTTTATTTTGTAAAAACCTTTCTATCATAAAAGACATCAAAGAAGTAAACGCCAAATCGGTTCACCCATTTTCAAGTTATTGCTTGAGTAAGGGAAATAGGGATTCATATTCATAAAACCAGAAGAACCATATTGATTTTCAGACTTTTTACCAACTCCTTGCAAAAATCCTGCAACACGTATTGACTTATTTATTTAGATAAGTACTTAAGTAAATCTATAAGTTTATATATAATTAAAAATAATAAGTAATATCCGGGGGGGGGAATTTTTAGAAATTCCTTTCTAAGCGGATACCTACGCCATAACAACTATCTGCATTTCAAATTTCAGTGCACACCGAAAAAATATTGATTTTCAGATGTTGGTACCCGACTTCACCCTCTTAGGGTGGCATTTTGAAAAAGCCTGAAACTCGTATTTACTTATTTATTTAAAGATGTACTTGTGTAAAATGTCGAATAAAATGACTATCCAAACTTTGAACCCCGCTTCATCCCCTTAAATACAGAATTTTGAAAAATTCTTTTTTAGCGGATACCTATGACAAAATAACTATCTGCATGTCAAATTTCAGCGCAATCCAAAACAGTATTGATTTCAGACTTTGTTACCCCATTTCAGGGCTCAGGGATGGAATTTCGAAAAAGCCTGAAACATGTTATTACTAATTTATTTACCGATGCAACTGTGTAAAGTTTCGAATAGAAAAAATGATCTAATCTTGTTTCTCCATACAAACAGTGAACCCCCGTTTCATCCCCTTAAGAGGTGAATTTTAGATAATTATTTCTTAGGTGGAACGTTAGTTCCACCTAACCAAACCTAACCAACCATCCAACCACCTAACCAACGCCAAATTTCAGTTCAATCCGAAACAATATTGATTTTCAGACTTTGTTATCCCACTTTACCCTTTAAGGGGTGGAATTTCAAAAAAGCCTGAAACACATACTTATTATTTTTTTACTCTGGCACTTGTGTGAAGTTTTGAATCGAAAAGCTATCTAATTTTTTTCTCCATACAAACTTTGAACCGCTATTTCATCCTTAAAAGGGGTGAATTTTGAAAAATTATTTTTTAGTACATCCTTACGTACGAGGGTCGTTCAATAAATACTTAGCCTACAAAAGAAAAACGAAAATTTTCGAAAAGTGCCGATTTATTTTTCTACATAATCTTTTAACTCAATACACTTGGCCCAGCGATGCTCCAACTTTTTTAACCCGTCTAAAAAATACGTTTTCCTGAAGTCTGCAAAATAGGCCTCCGTGGCGGTGATGACCTCCTCATTCACCCAACTCTTTTTCCGGCGAGTGACTTTTTCAGGTTTAGAAACAATAAGAAGTCACAGGGGGCCAAGTCTGGAGAGTAAGGTGGATGGGGCAGCAATTCGTAGCGCAATTCGAATAATTTGGCCATGGCGACGGCAGAGGTGTGAGCCGGCGCGTTGTCGTGGTTGTTGTCCAGTGTGAGCAAACGCAGCACCCATCGCGCTGACAGCTTTCTCATGCCCAGTTCTTCGTGGAGAATATGATGCACCGTACCTTCTGCAATGCCCACAGTGTCAGCTATCTCGCGAACCTTCAATCGGCGGTCTGCCAACACGAGATCGTGGATTTTTCTTATGTTTTCCTCCGTATTAGCCGTTTTCGGGGCACCTGGGCGTGGCTCATCAAAAACCGACTTGCTGCCACGAGCAAACTCGTTAAACCAATTCTTGACGGTTGCCATCGAAGGAGAAGAGTCACTGTACACAGCATCTAAGCGATTTTTAATTTCACTGCGCGTTTTCCCTTCCAAAAATAAAAATCGAATCACCGAACGATACTGCTCTTTTTCCATTTTTGTTAAACTGACCGACACGTTCGCTTTCAAAGGCTATTAAAACAAAACTAATAGAGGTCATTGTTTAAAACTTTGACAATAGGCTTCAAAAACATTGCACTGTACTATGGTAATTTTTTTTTGTAATCGCAGTGCCATTGGGCGGTGAGGCTAAGTACTTGTTGAATGACCCTAAGACAAATATACCCTTCAAAGTTCAAGTGTCTACGACCAGTGGTTTAGGCTGTGCGTTGTCTGTCAGTCAGTCAGTCAGTCAGTATGTCAGGAAAAAGATTCTTATAGTATTACTAGAAGTGCCCCGCGGCTTCGCCCGCGTTAAAAACTTCTTTTATTTACTTAAAACTTTTCTTTTGCAAAAAGAATTCTATCATTAAATACACCAAATAAGAATTAGTCAAATCGGTTCACCCGTTTTCATGTTATCGCGTGACTAAGGCAATTCGGGATTCATATTTATAAAAACCGAAAACCCAAATTTTCAGACTTTGTTACGTACCCCATTTCAAAAAATCCTACAACACATACTTTATCTCATATTATTTCGCCATACAAACTTTGAATCCCCGTTCCGTATCCGGGAGGAATTTTTATAAAATCCTTTCTGAGCGGATACCTACGTCATAATAACTATCTGCATTCTACATTTCAGTGCAATCCGAAACAATATTGATTTTTAGACTTCGTTACCCCAGTTTATCCTGTTAGGGTGGCATTTTGAAAAAGTCTGTAACTCGTATTTACTTATTTATTTACAGAAGTATTTGTGTAAAATGTTGAATAAAATGACTATCTATACCTTGAACCCCCGCTTCATCCCCTTCAAGGGTAATAACTATAATAACTATCTGCATGCCAAATTTCAGTGCAATTCGAAACAATTTTGATTTTCACACTTTGTTATCCCATTTCACCCTCTTAGGGGTGTAATTAAAAAAAACCTGAAACACGTATTTTCCTAATTTTTTTTACTGGAGCACTTGTATGAAGTTTCGAACAGAAAATACAATCTAATGTTTTTTATCCATACAAACTTTGAACCCCCGTTTCATCCCTTTCAGGCGTACATTTTGAAAAATCCTTTCTCAGAGGGAACTAACGTCGTAATAACTATCTGCATGCCAAATTTCAGCGCAATTCGAAACAATTTTGATTTTCACACTTTGTTATCCCATTTCACCCTCTTAGGGGTGTAATAAAAAAAAACCTGAAACACGTATTTTCCTAATTATTTTACTGGAGCACTTGTATGAAGTTTCGAATAGAAAATACTATCTAATGTTTTTTCTCCATACAAACTTTGAAGCCCCGTTTCATCCCTTTCAGACGTACATTTTGGAAAAACCTTTCTCAGAGGTAACTAACGTCGTAATAACTATCTGCATGCCAAATTTCAGTGCTATCCGAAACAATTTTGATTTTCACACCATTGTTACCCCATTTACATATACTCTTAGGGGTGTAATTAAAAAAAAACCTGAAACTCGTATTTATTTATTTTGTTACTGAAGCACTTGTGTGAAGGTTTGGATAGAAAAGACTATCAAATCTTGTTTCTCCATACAAACTTTGAACCCCCATTTTATCCCCCTAAGGGGTGTATTTTGGAAAATCCTTTCTTAGTACACCCCTACGTACTTAGACAAATATACACTCTAAATTTCAAGTCTCTACGACCAGCGGTTTAGGCTGTGCGTTGTCTGTCAGTCAGTCAGTCAGTATGTCAGGACAAAGATTCTTATAGTATTAGATATAAACTTGCGTGACATAAATATGCAAAATATTTTTTTAAATAATCTGTCATAAAAAAAAAACTTTGTGTAGATCTATCATTGCAAAGGCCTTATCGAATTGATTGATTACATTGTAGTAATTATAAGTAATATTACTGTATGATAAAATTATAATCTACATCAATATATGTAATTCGTAAATAAAATGTTCAGTGTCTACATCTAAAAAGTATTTAAACAATAAAAATTAAGTAGTTTATGTTTTATTCTTTAGTAACTCATAATGTTCACAGTGGGATAGAATTTCTACGGCTTTAAACTACAAACACAGCAGTGCTGCATTGATACAAAATTCAATCTACATATTTAAAACATGCTATTCGGTGGACCCTCTCCTCCGAGAAAGACTTGACGCACTTTTTATACGGCTTCATTGTAGTATTTTATGCTTATCATGAATATTGTATTATGTATCTTGTTATCCTTTTCGTGCATAGTTGTCTGGGAGAGATTTTAAGCGATAAGACCGCCCATTGAACCATATGTTTTAATTATCTAGTTCCTAAGTATTTTCAGTTTTGTAAGTGGTGTTTCAATAAAGGTTGTATATCTATGTATCTTGTTTTAAAATATGTTTTCATATATATACATAGGCTTCTCTTATAGCACGCCGATCTTCTGCTGTTCTTTTTCAACCGCTACCAACACCCTGCGAATATCGTCACGCCACCTAGCTGGAAAATATATATGTGTATATTGCATAATTGTTTACATGTATTTTTACCACATTAATGATCCGGGATTGAGAACCGGCACCAGCCACTTACATCTCATTTCAAAATATTAAAAGGCTTCCAAATTCCAAATAAATACGTTTTCGATTTAACAGCAAACAATGTAATATTATTTGTTTGATCATAAAAAAATATACACTCGTGGACAAATTATACAGTAGGTCAGTGACGAAATCATTTGTATCTTGCAAATGAATAGTGTGACGTGCATGGAATTAACTTTATATTAAAATGGCGCTTTATGCAATTTTGATGTTTAAAATCGTTATATCTCTCAGAATCTGTGAAAGCTAGTAAATCAAAAATTAAATACTAAATTCTTAATAATTCCTGTGTAAATCAAAAATTGGATAATAGTGCCACAGTGTCGTTTCCAATTGGTGGGCAGTTGCAGCAGATACCAATATGAAAGAGAACGAAGAAGCTAAGCTAGCAATTGAAAGTGGGGATATAGTTGATGGGGTTCCAGCGATCACAGTTGTGTTGCTGATGCATGCTAGTCCAAAAGGTCTTTCATGAATAATTACTCTGCAGCATCAAGCACAGCTGCAATTATTGGGTTTAAAACTGGTAAAATTTTATGTTTGAAAGTAAAAAATAAATATTGTATGCGTCCGATCTATAAAAAAAACCAGCATTGTAGAAGGATTTCAAAGTTCAGTGACTACTCATAACGTGATCTAAAAAAAATCTTATAGCAGATGGCAATGCAAATATTTCCAAAAAATGTTTGAAAGTAGACCATATCCTAATGTGTAAGTGCAAAAAATAGAATGTTCACACCACCTGCTTACAAACTACGGTAGTAAGCTGATGCAATTGCAAAAAGATACATCTATTCCCCTTTCTGAAAGAAAATTGTTAACAATAGACAGAATCACAAGACTTCGCACAGCTGTGAGATCTACGGCTCGATTTCGCAATGCTCAAAATAACAGCAAATCGGATGGAATTATAAAATTGAAAGATGATATAATTAACAGCCCAAAGTATATTCTAGGTGATAATAGTACTTGTGAAAACTATTATTGCACCGATGAAAAGAAAAAATAACTAAATCCAGTTCCTCCGGCAAAAACCCTTTTAAGCGGATTGATAGTCCACACTATTAAAATTGCGTTACAATCAAAAAGTTTACTTTACAATGTAAACAGCAATATAACTGAACCATTAAACAGCATTGTTGTAAAGCACTTAGGTGGCAAACGTGTAAATTTTTCACTTAAAAATTCTTATACAGCACGGTGTTACAATGCTTTTGTAGCCTTTAATACTGGCAAGGCACAGTACAGTTTGTATAAAACAAACTCTGGAAATAGTCCCAGAAAATCTACAAAGCTGCTAGAGTCAAGACATTGCAAGCGTAACCACAACCGTTAAAATACGTCAAGGCTTCAAAAAAAATATTTTTCTGAAGTGGCAAGAACGACTATGGTGATACATTACAAAAACCTGATTTTATGCCTGAAAATTATACGACAGCAAAAAGTTTATTTTTGCAAAACTTACACCAGATATTAATATTCAATCCTGATCTATTTTTGGCTATCTCAGATTGGCATTTCAAACCATTTTTAGGTTTAAGCGTATCAATAAACAATCTACAGATTACGCTTACTATCTTTAAAATCAATCTTTAAATTATATGTCAGCAGGAAAAGTGCATGAACAGATCGCTCCTCTTCTATACGGTGCAAATATATCATGTGTTTTAAATAAAAAACGACGGCGTTATCAGGCCTATAGCCGAAAGTTGCACGTATAGAAGGATCACATCTAAGGTTTGCTGCCGCTACATACATAAAAAAAATACTGAAAAATGTCAGCCTATTCAGTTAGGTTTCGGCAGCAAAGGCGGCTGTGAGGCGGCCGTTCTTGGACTTCGCTCATATGTTAATCACAATGGTGGCGATTTGATTTTGAAGGTGGTTGTTAAAAATGCGTTCAACTCTGTTGACCGAACTACTCTTTAGACTGAAATTCAAAATTGCATACCGGAAACGTTTAAGTATCTTTGGCAATGTTATTAAGTTGAATCAAAATTACTTCACAGGAATAATATAATTAATTCTTGCTGCGGTTGTCAACAGGGTGATCCCCATGGACCGGCTATCTTCGGGCTTACCGTACATCCGATAATTTCGAGCCTATATTCAAAATTGAACATGTGGTAATAGGATGACGGAACCCTGGGAGGCGATGCAAACACGGTTTTACATGATTTACAGGTTTTAAAATTTTTATTGAAAAATTAAATTTAATTGGTTTGGATCTAAATTTTTCAAAGTGTAAAATTTTCTTTACTGACATTGTACCTATTATGGACAAAAAAAATGACTTATTCACAAAATTCAACAGTCTGGCTTCAAATATTAAACTTTTAAACAATGAAAACCTTCGCCTCCTTGGTGCTTTAGGAAGACTCTTTACCGGTTTTTATTGATGAACCACGCCAAAAATTTGAAGAATCTTCGGAGCGCCTAGCCAAAATTCATTGCCACATAGCATTTCATATAATTTGTTTTTGTCTTTTTGTTCCAAAATTCACTTATATACTTCGCTGTTGCCCGGTTTATAACCACTTGATTTTATTATCAAGCTTAGATGAAACGATCAAAAATAGCCTTACAAAAATTATAAATTGTTCCCTTTCGGACAAGTGATAGTGTCAAGCTTCCTTAATTTTTTTTAAATATCTTATAGGCTGATGATGCGGTCGAAGATGGTAAGCACGCTAGGCCTAGAATTGGAACTGGCTCTCAAGGATAGCTGCGGGAACACATTAGCTGTTTTTGGCGACAGATTTTCTAACTTGAGGGTGGTAGCTGGCCAGGCGGACACTAGCTAGTGTCCTACCACTATGCGGGGGTAATTGGTTTCTTAACGATGTTCTTCCTTCACTGGAGAGCCACTGTGAAAAGCGCACATACATTTTCGATAGAAAAATCCATTGGAGCACGTAGGGTTTAAACTCGGTACCTCTGGCATTAAAGCCGACCGTTCTCCCGATTACGCCACCGGGCCCTCACTTATTCGGTTTGGAGGCATAGGCGTATGCAAAATTTCCTGTGTGTCCCGGCGTTTTTATATTCTATCCATATATATATCGATTGATATAATGGAAGAATCAAAAAAACACCTTGTCCATGGCATGCCCAGGAAAAGCCTTCCCAAGGAGCCTCCTTTCGCAGCGGCAATGGGACGAGCCCTTATGTAAAATATTACAAAAACAACTATTGGATAGTTGTATTGATAGTAGGGACCGTGCTCGTCTACATGCCACGCGCAAACGAGAATCTGAATATTGGTTGCAGGCGTTACCTTCTTCCAATAATCTACTTTCATGGATAACAACAGTTTTTGTATAGCGGTGGGACTGCGTCTGGGCATCCCCATAACAGAACTGCATCTTTAAGGCTGCGGTGACGAGGTGAATAGACTGGTTTACAAGGGTCTCTCATGTCGTCGCAGTCGGGACGGCTTTCTCAACCTGCCTCACTGATCGACGTCATCCGTCGGGCTCTTGCTACCGTCAACGTGCCGGGTATTTTAGAGCCAAACGGTATCACACGTGACGATGGTAAGAGGGCGGCAGGAGCACCTGCAGACGCGGCAGAGACTCTCAATTCTCTCAAACAGAGGAAATATAAAAGCATCGGCGACAACTATGCTTTTCTTCCGTTTGGGGTTGAAACCATGGGCCGTGGGGTCAACAAGCACGAGGTTTGTTAAGGAGCTGTCCAGGCGCCTAATCGATGTCTCCCACGACCAAAGAGCTGGCGCTTACTTCGGGCAACGCATTAGTTTCGCAATTCAAAGAGGTAATGTCGCCAGCTTTTTGGGTAACTCAACTCAACTCAACTCAACTCTACCAGCAGAAAGCGGCCTGAATTCATTTACTATTTGTAGTTTTTAATTTTAATTTTATTTCTGTGCCTCCTGTGCAAAATGATATAACTCGAGTTATGTCAAAAGTGCGTTTTTAGCAGCATACGTTAAAAAAAATACGATTTTGTGGTCTAGCTCACGTTTCTTGCAATACGTATTTACTTATTTATTTAAGGAAGTACTTAAGTAAATCTATAAGTTTATATATATAGTTAAAAATAATAAGTTTTATCTGGGGGAAATTTTTATAAAATTCTTTCTCAGCGGTACGTCCTAACAACTATCTGTATTCTAAATTTCAGCGCAATCCGAAACAATATCGATTTTCAGACTTTGTTACCCACTTCACCCTTTTAGGGTTGGCATTAAGAAAAAGCCTGAAACACGTATTTACTTTTTACCTGACAAGGAACTCTTATAGTTTCGTCATGTCCGTCTGTCTGTCTGTCTGTCCGAGGTTTTGCTAAGAGACCTTTAATACTAGAAAGCTGTAATTTTGTAATGTATATAAATTACGCCGACAAAGTGGTGAAATAAAATTTTGAAAAATATTTTTTTTTAGGGTAGCTCCCTTACATGACTAGTAGGGAATAATTTTCATTCATCGTCTACCCCATCGTGTGGGGTATCGTTGAATAGGTCTTTTAAAATGATGTAAGAGTTGCAAATACCATTTTTCGATTGAATGCTCCATTTACGAAATATTAAACTTTAAACTGCAAATTTTTGTTTCTAACTAAACTGCTGGCTTGAAAAATCTGGAAAAAATCGTGATAATAAAAGTCAAGTCAAAAGTCAAAGCATTTATTCAGTATATGGGCAAATTAAAAATTTGCACTTACACACGTTAAATATCATTAAACAGATCATATTCAATAAAAAATATTATATAACAGAAACATAACCTATTGCTTTGAATTTACAAAAAAAAAACAAAGGTATTGAGCCATTCAGCTTTCATCTAGACGTCGAACGTCACACTTAAAACACATGTTTAATTCCCCTGATTAATGTAGGGTTGCCAACCGTACTATTACGTGCACCCGCAACCCAGTGCATGTTTCAGTACTTCAGACAATTTTTATCAAAAAAAAAAATAGTGCATTTCATAAACTTTAAAGGAAAACTATAGCGGTTAAAATAACTTTAGCAGTAATAGTCGTTGAACTTAGGTTTTTGATAATTTTGTACCAAATAAAAAATCCTTAGAATAAATCCTTTAAGTGACATGGACGAAGTACCTAGTTGCTTGTTTATAACGGGTAAAGACTTGCATTAAATAACGGACTACTACGGAACCCTGCACTGCGCGTGGCCCGACACGCACTTGGCTGGTTATTTATTTACTGAAGTACTTGTGCGAAGTTTCGAATAAAAAAGACTATCTTGTTTTCCACACAAACTTTGAACCCCCGTTTCATCCCCTTCATGGGTGAATTTTGGAAAATCCTTTCTCAGAGAGAACTACCGTCGTAATAACTATCTGCATGCCGAATTTCAGCGCAATCCGAAACAATATTGATTTTCACACTTTGTTACCCCATGTCACCCTCTCAGGGGTTGCATTTCGATAAAGCCTACAACACGTTATTACTTATGTATTAACTGAAGCACTTGTGTGAAGTTTCGAATAGAAAAAACAATCTAATCTTGTTTCTCCATACAAACTCTGAATCGCTGTTTCATCCCTGTAAGGGGTGAATTTTTGAAAATCATTTACCATGTGTAATAAACGTCGTAATAACTATCTGCATGCCAAATTTCAGCGCAATCCAAAACAATATTAATTTTCAGACTTTGTTACTCCATTTCACCCTATTAGGGGTGGAATTTCAAAAAAGCCTGAAAGACGTATTTACTTATTTGTTTACTGAAGCATTTGTGTGAAGTTTCGAATAGAAAATACTATCTTATCTTGTTTCTCCATACAAACTTTGAACCCCCATTTCATCCCCTAAAGGGGTACATTTTGGAAAATCCTTTCTTAATACACCCTTACGTACTAAGACAAATATACCCTTTAATTTTTAAGTCTCTACGACCAGTGGTTTAGGCTCTGCGTTGTCTCTCAGTCAGTCAGTCAGTCAGTCAGTATGTCAGGACAAAGATTCTTATAGTATTAGATAATCAATAGGTAAATAAAAACTGATACCAGCGATAAATATTGCACATCGACCTTTAGAAAGAGACAATCGGCTAATTTTGGCTTCGTAGAGCGTTATCTCTATCGCACCAAATACTAACGGTCCGGTATCTATTAAGAGCTGTTAAAACAATTATGATTTGCTTCTTTTGATCATTTTTTTTATTTGGATACACCATTTTTTTCTAGAAGTCTTTTCAGAACCATTGTAATTAATAGCCTCATATAATTTAGCTTTTAATGATTTTACTGTCGGCAGTTCATTAAATCGTAAGTGAAAATCATACACCATTCTTCGAACAACATCATAATCAAAATCATCCATATCTAAACAAAATAGCTCTTTTGGTCTCCCTTTTTTCGGAGTGCTGAACTTAATTGCAGTAGACTGTGTTTCAGTACTGACTTCGGTTAATATATTGTTCAAAGTTCTTCTTGAAATTCCAGTGGCATTTGCAACTTGCTCTTGAACCTTCTTAAAATTGTCATCCTAATTTTTTTAAGTGTCTCGGCTTCTGTTGCAAAATATTTATAGACATTGTAGATATTTCGCGTGACTGAGCTCGTAAAGGTATCCCTCTTTTTCCTAAAGATGTCATAGTACAACATTAAAATTATTTAAATTTGGGGATGTTAACAACTCTATATATATATATATATATTTCGACGCTTTCATTTCAATCACATTCATACACACACATACACGCTCACACACACACACACACACACACGCATACACGCACACACACACACACACACACACACACACATACATACATACACACACACACACACACACAAACGCGTACGCATGTTTGATAATATTATTATTTTTTAATTTGTATTCTTGCATATTATAACATGTGTGACATAATAATAATAAGTTTCTTTGAATATAATATGTACATTATTGTGTCATAATAGTCAACGGAGGGCGATGGTGTCTGTGACACAGTTTCTTAGAAACTTCTACGGACACTAACAAACCTTTAGTTATAAAATATGTCCTATTTTGTACTTAGTTCTGTATATTTAGGATACAATGTCACTTTTGTTAAAAGTCAATAACATTCATTTATTATTATTTTCATTTTGAACGGGACGCAACCGCACTCTATCGCACTTGAACAACGACTGACAAAACGTCACATAGTATGCACAGAGATAACGCTCTACGAAACCGAAATTAGCCGATTGTCTCTTTCTAAAGGTTGATGTGCAATATTTATCGCCGGTATCTGTACTTTAATTCAAATGTAAAAATAACCTTAGTTTTTAACCAGTGTCTAAAATCTGATAATACCGTTTTAGATACAAACTTAACATTAGTTGGCATGCCGCGTAAGTGTTACGTACTTACTACTACTGTCAGTAGTAATCTTAGGTGTTTCGCTCCCGGGTAGACTTATTATATACTAGCTGTACCCGCGACTTTCTTCGCGAATCCTACAATACTTAACAAAACCTTAACGTTAGTGTGGCTACACTTAATTTTTTATTCGTCTCATTAAGGTTCAAATCAATGTCTTACATTATGATTAGGCCAAGAGAAGTTATATCTGCTACGCTGTAATTTTTTTTAAATTTAACTTTTCATGTCTTAATTTAAATAATCCACACCACAGATATCATATATACATGTATATATAGATCTGTGATCCACACTAATATAATCAATATCTAAAATCAATATATGGGCACTATTTCATTGCCCAGTTTGGTAGATAGGGTTACAATTTTAATGACAATGTATTTTAAATGGAATACTTAACCAATGTTTAATTGCATATACATAATTGGATATTCATAATATATTGTCTAACGAAAATTTGGCAAATATTGTACTTTGATATGTAGATACAACGTCGTTATAATGTATCAAGCCGCACAAAAATCCAGCCTCATAGAGAAGCGCTCGTCCAACATTTGATCTCCTACATTTAAAGATATACCTATAACGACAACTAACCGCATTGATATTCTCGGCATGTCATTAAGCATCAGCTCTTAATTTTACTTTTATATCACTACATAATATAAAACAAAGTCTGTCGCCGCGTCTGTCGCGGCGACAGACTTTGTCAGTTCGCGATAAACTACAGAATTTGCGGTTTTCACCAATAGATAGAGTGATTCATGAGGAAGGTTTATGTGTATAATTCTAATAATGTGTATAAATCGTATAGCTAGTGCGAGGTAAAGGCTACGTAAATTGTGTTAATACATCGATGTATTATACAATATTTTTTGTTTCAATTAATTAATATATTATACAATTTAAAATTATCTTATTAAAATAATAATTGAATTTTATTATTTTATCATTATAGTTAATCAAATCAGGAAGAATATTGTATGAAACTTTGAAGTAATTGTTAAGAGAAATAAGTATCAAACCTAAAATTTTATATAATCTTGTATAATCAGCTCAACATTTATGCTCATAAACTCATCGACGTAAGTAGAATTAAAAAATAAATAGGTAGTAATTGTATAAATAGTGTATAATTTTAAGTAAAACATAAATTTTAAAGCGCATAATACACCATTGTACCCATCTAATATATTAATTGTCTTCTTTTGTTTCGTGCCCATCTCTAGCTTGCTTACTTGTTTACCTTTTTTTTACATGCAGCTAGTGGGTACTTCAACTTGCTACTTAGTTTTGAATTGTTTAAATTTTTAAATACCTTCATTTACGATACAATTTTGATAGTCTCATATTACATTAATTAGCTAAGGAAATGTCCATAGGCTCAGACCTTTAAGATCTGTGTTCATAACCTTACTGAATTAGATTTTACGATATTTTCATGTTACACGGAAGGAAGACATTGGTAGCTGTAACACAGGTGCGACCTAGCAAGGCTGCTAATGTCCAAATTGTACTTAGTAATTAAGTTTCGTAAAATATGCATAAATCAACTTTAACTTGCTATTAGTTATAAGGTGCAAATTTGTAAATCTGTGTCTTGATGAAAATAAATTATTATTATTAAATTAAATAATTCGTTAAGGTTTTATGTAAAGATTAATTCATACTCGACTCCACAAAGTAATGCAAACAGATACAGGCATATATGCCCCAGCAGGGCTAGCATGGCAAGGGGACTATTTTGTCTTTCCACCTATCCGTGTATTGTTTGGTGAAGAAGGCAAATTATAAGTAAAGTGTTTCGACAATTATAAACGCCGATTGACTTTTAATGAATTCTTTTTTTAAACTTTTTAATACGAAACAAGATCAAAACTCGGTGTCAAACTTCACAAAGCGTTTAAATTGTTATGTTGATCTCCTGTCAGTGGCGAAAATAGGGAAATAATTTTGTCTTTCCCCCGGGGATAAGGCCCTGCAGGCATATGTGCGAAGCTGGGGCGGGTCGCTAGTTGAATTTAATGTTTAGTCAGCCACTTGGCGTTTTGACTAAAGTTAGACAATATTTCAGCCGGGACAGCAGTTTAATCTATATCAAAGCGATGGTTGACGGTTATAAAAAAATCCAGCTAAGTAGATGCTTAAAACTATTGATAGCAGAATCGCAAAACTCATCAACGACGACTCCAATACATTTGACAACCGGGGATAGGCTTATTAAAAACGATCATATATAACCTTTAATAAAAGGCACCTTTCAATTTCAGCCGGGCTGGCTATTCACAATTATTCGAAAAAATATTCGGATTCAGAAACTACCTCCCCTTTGACTTAGACCTTTGCAATTCACAATTATCGGAACGGTGATACTTGCATTTCAATTCGTTAAATCAGGGATTCTAAATGAAAATATAATTATGTTTATAATTTTAAATGACACTTTCAATGAATTTGAATGTATCCGATTTAAATTAGAGTACGAAGAGTACTCATGGATACATTTGTGTTAACTTTTATTATGAAGATGGTCACATCTTTATAATAAAATTTAACACACTCTTTTTTTTGTAAATTATTATTATGATGATTTTTTAGCACGAAATAGTAAGTTACTTTCTTGTTTGTCTGTCGGTCATTCCAGGTGTAATCTGTCGACTTAAATTTCAAAAACTTTACAATTAGTTATCCAGCTGGAAGTTTCAGGGAAGCTAAAATATCGATGAAAATGCATTCTATAGCGTGGTGTTTAGATCAATTTTAACCGACAATTATTGCTTTTTCTAAAGCATGTTTTAAGTTTTTCGGGTATTTATCTAATGAGAGTGAACTTAATTGGGATAAATAATAGCTATTTTATTGCAAAAGATTAATAATAGCTATTTTAAGTATAGGAATACCTTTATTAGCTTTTTTTCATTTATTAACTCATGCGATATTTAAAGCTTTATTATTTATTATTCATTTAATAAATGATATACAAGATATTCGATTTATAGGGGGAATTAGATTATATACTCCAATATCTTGTTTATGTATGAATATTTCAAATATAGCTTTATGTGGGATTCCATTTTTAGCTGGATTTTATTCAAAGGATTTAATTTTAGAAATAGTAAGTTTTAGAAATCTTAATTTTTCAATTTTTTTCTTATATTATGTTTCTACAGGATTAACAATATATTATACTATTCGGTTAATAATATATTTAATAATTAATGATTATAATATGTATAATATATATAATTTGTATAATTAAACAATAGAAAGTCTTAACTGGCTAAGTGCAAGTCGGACTCGCACTCGTAGGGTTCCGTAACATAAGCGTTTCTATGAAAAACAAATTTATATTTGCGGTTCGGAAAATGTGCTATTATCTCAGAAACTACTGACTTCTAACCAATTTTTCGGTTAAAGTTTTATTGAGATCTACAGGATATTTTTTTTTAGATTTTTCACTTTTTACACACACTTTTTACCACTTTAGAAGTGTAAAACTTTCAAACGAATGACTGAAAAAAAAATTGTTTTAAAAACCTCAATGTCATTTTCAACGACCTATCCAAAAACATAGCGCACGTAAAGGTTTCATTAAAATTTTTTTTTTAGTTTCTGTTCCCATGTATGCGGAGACCCCCCCCCCCTTATCTTTTTTATTTATTTTTTGTATAAAACTCGTAAAGTTGTTCATAGAATACATCTACCTACCAAGTTTTAACTGTGTAGTCTTAAAAGTTTCGGAATAAAATGGCTGTGACATACGGACGGACTGACATGAAGAATCTAAAATGGTACAAAACTGCACAATATTTCTACCTAATAGAACTACGCCAGCGATACGAATTCAGAAGCTGGGAAACCCGACGATCCTGTAATATGTGCAGTTATAATGTGTAATGTAAAGTAAAACATCGACTGGCATAGCAATTCGTCATCTACATCTCATGTTTTAAATGAAAACCTAATTCGGTTATCTTACTTAGCTTCTCATAGCTCTCATACATAGTTCGCTTTGAGTGACTCAAAGATAGTTGGGCGCTAACTTCGTTTCGCTTATATTCCAATAATGAGGCCTGTGTTTAATCCATCATCGGCAGAAGAACGATCGCAGAGTGTCGTTTGCCGAACTCAACTGATCTCTTTAAACTTAAGATAACAAAAGAGAGTGCGTATACCACCATCATCCGAATATCTTTTTACAAATCGTTTTGCCTCCTCGTTTGTTATAAGAACAGCCAATAAATGGAATTCCCTGCCGTCGACTGTATTACCTGAAAAATATAACCTGGCAATGTTCAAATCGAGAGTGAATAGGTATTTACTGAGCAAGCGTGCTACATCTTCGGCTACGTCATCACTTTCCATCGGGTGAGATTGTAGTCAAATGTTTGCTTAGTCGTAAATAAATAAATAAAAAAATAAAAAAAACTTTCTCAAAGATTTATTACTTTATTAATGTTATTTCTTGAGAGCGAATCGATAAGCGACATGCTTTTATTCAATTGATGGCTGATTCGTGCGAGTCACAACTCAAACCACCTTTAGCCACACGTAGTAGGAGCATTATATCGATGTTCCGCCTGACTTTTTGCCATTAAATAGCTTTTTACCATAAAGGAGATCATCTGCCGGAGTATCTTTACGGTGTCCAGCAACAAAAAGTCCTTGGTATTCAGGATCATTTTAGGCCTAGCGGATATACTATCTTCGATGACATCATCGCTTAGCACCAGGCGAGATAGTAGTCAAACGCTAAGCCTATCAGCAGGGTTATTCTCAATCATCCGAAAGCAAATTTACATTCGGAAACTGCCTTTATTTCGACTTGGATCTTTGCAATTCACTATGCTCCAATCGGTTAATTTTGATATTTCAATTAGAAAAAATCAGTGATTTATTGAAAAGGTTTCCGCGCAAAACAGCTCAGTGATGAAACAAAAAGTATAAAATTAAAAATGAAGCTTCAGAATCCGAATATGTTTTCGAATGATTGAGAATAAGCCCAAAATAACTAACAAATAACTACAAAAACATTACATTTTCGACAAAATTTCTCACGTGTTGAGATTCGAACCTACAGCCTTTGCTTCTTATAGCAGGCTCTGTTCCACCTGATCCAATCATTTAAATATGCAGAATGAATTTAAGAAGCGAATTTAAGAATAACAGTGCAAATCTGCACGTATAATTACGGAACCAGGAACGATTCCCGTAACGTGTTTTTTTTTTCATGAAAACTTTGTTCTACATATACATTTGATTAAAGTATCATTTGAGAAGTGTTTACCTAATAGATTGCATAACATTTACATAATAATATCCTGTTTTTCCCGTGTCCCACCAAAACCTTTGTTTTTCAAGATAACCAATATTCTAAAAGTTATTCCATAGTATAAGCTATGCTCACTTTAAGTTTCATTAAAATCCGTCCAGTAGTTTCGGCGTGATGATTTTTCAAACGGACATACATACAGACAAACATTTTAAAAATTATATTTTCGGCATATATGGCGTTCATAATGCTTCCCCTAATTTATATTTCAAAAAAATATTCAATGTACAGTTTTCGCTTAGTTACTGTTTTATTATAGTATATAGATAGATTGCAAAAACATAAAATTAAATACTTAGTCTAATTTAATTCTCAACATCTATCCTGTCACTGCCAGCGGGTGCTGTAGTTCTGAGTAACACACATTAAAAAACAACAATCACACCTTTTCGAAGTAAAATCTTTCTCTAATAATGCAGAAATGTATAAAATAGTATTTTTTTAATGAACCTATTTTATCCCACGACTGCGCAAAATGTCTGTCAATGTGTCAATCTCTCCCCTATTTTTACCCGACTGCGCAACGCAAAGGAGAGGTAATGTGTTTATCAGTCTATATATGTATGTATGTATATATGTATGTTTGTTCCTTTGTGGCACACTAGAGACCAAACGCGTGGGCCGATTTTGATAATTGGCACGTCAATAGATTCGCCAAGCTAGCGCGAGTGTCAACGAAAACATAAAAAATTGAAAAATTCAAAATGATATGATATAAATAAATGATAATCCCCATTCGTTAAGCCATTAATGTGTCCCGACTGTTAAAGTCTCTACATTCCATATAACAAAGTATAATTTATTTTATGAGTGTATCGACCGAGAAATAATTTAAATGGTATAGTTTTTTGATATCCCTAAACAGAAGTCTAAACTACTAGACTTATTTGTTTTTTTCTTTTCAGTTCGTTTTTTAACACTTCACTTATTGCGCAGTCGGGTTTTTGATTTTTTAAATTTAATGTTTTATTCACCTATTCCTTTGCAATGCCGTTTGTGGGGCCAGTCTTTGTGAAAAACATCAAACGCCACCGCTTTTTGGCCTTTACGTCGACGGTCGTTGTCAATCACCCATTGACAATTGTAGCGCACCTATCTGGATGCAACCGACAAGTATGACCCGCCCAGTCCCATTTCAGCCTGGCAGTCTTGTCACCAACGTCAGCTATACCCACAGATACCTAGGATGCACTACGTTAATAAATCCTGGCTATCCCAGTATTTGAGTGCAGATCTGTGTTGCTTACGTACTGTCTGTTTTTTTCACTCCCAATATGCTGCGCTCCATTCTGCCCTGCTAAGCGCAAAAACGGTATCTATGTATATATAAAATCGTATATCGTATCTAGGTATATATAAAAGCAAGTTTCGAGATGATTGAAGTTATGTAAAAATAGATTTTTTTACTTTATATTTTGGAATATTTACTTTTTAAATAGAATTTATTTATTATATCGGATCTATTTGTTATCGCGATAACTAATTATAGTTAAAATATCGAAAATGTATTCGGATAAGATATTGCTACACTGTTTTGTAATTATAGAATTAAATCTTGAGTTACCGCTTTATCGTTAGCACTTATCCTACATATTTGCATATTTGTTGTCATAGTTTGCTTAAGAGATTTAGCGGTATTAAAATCTACAGTTGTTTGCCTACCTAATATTGATATACCTGTAATACCTTTAGTGATCGTAGGTAAAACTGAGACAGGAAAATCTTTGTTCAGGTATTTCATATGATTTAAACAAGATAGCACTAACTAAAAGACTTAGTTCATAAGATGCGTATTTTTTAAAGCTATCCGATGGCATAAAAATCAACATTACGATTTTTTTTGAGATACCGCTTTTGCGTTTAGTAGTATTAGCATTAGCATTGCTCTTTGACACATCTTGCGACCATGTTTGGGCACCGTTGGTTAGGATGAGCAGTAAAAGTATAATAATAGCCTTCTATATATCTATACTATTTATAAATAAATCTAAATCATTAAAATATGTGTACATATTTATCGCTATCACTACCATTTTACTAATTAATTTGTCTCGACAATGTTGTCCTTTGTTTCCAAGTAAGTACGTTATAATAATGTAAATGATATGTAGGAACAAACGTAGCCCTAAATAGTAAAACCAGCCAAGGACGGCGGATTTTGGCAGCTCTCCAAATTGTTTTCGGTCAGATTTTACTCGTAATTTGTAAGGTAAGTTCAATTTTTATCGGCGGAAGGAAAACTTGTTTAGCCTTCTCGCCTTTATTTTGATGACAATGTTTGACTTTGCACAAGCTTTTCACGTCGTTATGAAGTATGAACAGTATCATGACGTGTGTAGCGTTTTTGAAGTTTAGTTTTTCTTTACGTTACAAAATATGGTATTTTTAGATAAAACAGTAAATTCCCGACCCAGTTATACTATTTCATACCCCAAAACTACGGAAAATATTGAGTTACTAAGCTTTTATTACCATTCGCACTATCTCGCTATGATGTTAAGTGACGATGGGATCAAACATGCAAAAAAGTCTGAATTTCAAATTTTCTTAATTCCTACAAAACTTATGGAACTTTTTTCGTTCAATTGAAATGAAAATGAAAATGAAAAGTTTTTTATAGCAGCAAAGAACATGTACAATTATCGTAATATGATGGTAATATATCAAAAACATTAAAACTAATGTATCTTGCTGAAGACCCAATACGATAGGTATTTAGGTAATGAATAGTACAGATTTTAACCTACTTGGCTGCACATTTTTAGTTATATAATTTTATAAATGACTAGCAGCCCGCCCCGGTTTCGTACGGGTAGAACATATATGCCTATAAAATTTGCATCAGTTTGTTGCAACGAATATATAATCGTCATATTTCATCCAATTTACACAAAACCTTAACGAATTATGCACCTAAACCTTCCTCATAAACACTCTGGCTAATGGTGAAAACCGCATGATAATCCGTTTAGTAGCTATTGAGATTATTGCGACGCAGTGATGGACTTTGTTTTATAATACTTACGTAGTGATATTGGCGGCCCTTTGGCGTAAAGGATAGTTACCCTGATTCTGACCCGACGGTCGTTGGTTCTAATCCTAGCTATATACCTACCAATGAAATTTTATGTGCATTCATGAATCATGAGTTTTCGTACAGTGGGATCATTAAATCTACCAAAAAGTAGCTTATCACCAAGGAGAACATCTGCCGCCGTAACCTTACGCGTTCCCCGACGCAAAATGTAGGGGTAATATACGTTTAACGTGTGTATCTGTGTGTCTGTCTGTAGCATCTTAGCACCTAACCGGATGAACCGATTTTGTTTTTATTATTAATAGTTTTTTTTTGTTTGATAGATGTCTTCATCGAGAGTTTTCTTAGCTTTGATTCATGAAAATTTGTTCAATCGTTATAAAACTATGAGCTTTTTTATAGTTAATTGCGCTATAAAATCAACTTTCATAGGTCTGATCAATTTGAAAATCTTCTACTTCAACGATATTGTAAGAACATGGAAGCATTGACCTGATGCTGGGGCATCTCCTGGACTCTACAGAATACTCAAATCCTCACCAACTTACAGCTCAGATTTTAAATGTCGTGTTAGAGTCATTGGAATGCTTTTAATGAAAAGATTATACATAGATCAGTCGGGGTGGTTTAAAATATTATATTATTATATATAGATGAATATTATTTTTTACAATAGATAATATTATTATACTATATTGACTTCAAAACTGATTGTGATCGGTGGGGATCTACAGCATAGCTAAGCTTATAATAATATTTTCGTAGTAACTATGACCTATTCTGTGGTTTCACTGCAAATATTTTATTAATTTTGCGATGCGTGTATGTGAAATCCGTGATATCTTCTAGAGTTTTCATTTGAATTATATACTGTAAAAGACAATTTTAATTTATAATATGTGGCCATTACTTTTATGTGTTACATAAGTCCAAACTTACCAAATTACTTGTAAGAGAAATAAAATGTTTGTTTTGTTGTTGTTGTTGTTATATATAATAATATAATATATTAAACCACCCCGACTGATCTATGTATAATCTTTTCATTAAAAGCATTCCAATGCCTCTAAACACGACATTTAAAATCTGAGATGTAAGTTGGTGAGGATTTGAGTATTCTGCAAAGTCCAGGAGATGTCCCAGCATCAGGTCAATGTTCCATGTTCTTACAATATCGTTGAAGAAGAAGATTTTCGAATTGATCAGATCTATGTAAGTTGATTCCATAACGCAATTAACTAGAAAAAAGCTCATAGTTTTATAACGATTGAACGAATTTTCATGAATCAAAGCTAAGAACACTCTCTATGAAGACATCTATCAAATTTAAAAAAAACTATCAATAATAAAAACAAAATCGGTTCATCCAGTTAGGTGCTAAGATGCTAAAGACAGACACACAGATACACACGTTAAGCGTATATTACCTCTACTTTTTGCGTCGGGGAACGCCGTAAGGTTAAGGCGGCAGATGTTCTCCTTGGTGGTAAGCTACTTTTTGATAGGGTTAATGATCCCACTACCACTGTACGAAAACTCATGATTCATGAATGCACATAAAACTTTCATTGGTAGGATTAGAACCAACGGCCGTCGGGTCAGAATCAGGGTAACTATCCTTTACGCCAAAGGGCCGTGCAATATCACTACGTAAGTATTATAAAACAAAGTCCATCACTGCGTCTGTCTGTCTGTTCGCAATAATCTCAATAGCTACTGAACGGATTATCCTGCGGTTTTCACCTATAGCCAGAGTGTTTATGAGGAAGGTTTAGGTGCATAATTCGTTAAGGTTTTGTGTAAATTGGTTGAAATATGACGATGATTGTTAAATATGTTCATATTTTATATTCGATGCAACAAACATGCAAATTTTATAGGCATATTTGTTCTACCCGTGCGAAGCCGGGGCGGGCTGCTATTGTACAATAAATAGGTAATAGTTATAGTGTAACAATGGGCGGCCTTATCGCTAACAGTGATTTCTTCCAGGCAACCTTTGGATGGACTTGACTTTAAAGGATACTTTAGACAGAGGTGTTTCTTAAATAAATAGTGATACAAAATGTCTATGAACCATACTAATATTGTTCTAAACCTACGTAATATTACTAACCTACCACAACAATTGCATATATATATATTTTAAACAAAAATATTTTTAAACTAAAATGAAACCAGAGCAATCGAAAAGAAGTTTAAACATAATTTTAAAAACAGATCTTGACAATTTCCTATAAATAATCTATGATTGCCGACTTCAAAAGTGATCTTTGACCAGCGTTTTAAAAGCATTAGGAGACTGCGCTTTGCTTATCGGAATATGCAGCGCGTTGCATAGACGAGCAGCTCGCACAGCGAACGATCTATCATAGAGCCCAGTACTATGACTGGGGATCTCAAGTACTAAATTATCTGATGACCTCAAATCGAAAGTACGAGAGCTGCAGAGAAAGTTAAATTGTTGGCGAACATAGTGAAGAGCGGAAGGAAAAGTACATTATAGAGAAGCGAAAGAATATATGCATCCCGTCGAAGTCGTATAGGCAGCCACTTGAGTATAGCACGAAATTGTGATACGTGGTCATTTTTGCGTAATCCAAATATGAACCTGATGCAGAAATTTTGGAGGCGCTCAAGTTTATTTAGCTGGTCCTCGGTAAGATTAATATAGCAGACGTCAGCGTAGTCTAATATGGGAAGGAGTAAAGATTGTGCAAGGGTAATTTTAGTGGCAGCTGGAAGAAAATTACGCAGTCTTTTTAATGAACCACCTGATGCAAACATCTTACGGCTCAATGTATTAATTTGTGTGTTCCAAGACAGATAACGATCGAACATGATGCCTAGATTTTTGACTTCTTTTCTGTAAGGAATCATCACGTTATCATATATCACAGAAGGAAGTTTTTGCCACTCAATTTTCTTCATCAATCGTGAACTGCCTATTATAATGACTTGAATTTTAGTTGGGTTTATTTTCAGCATCTATTTACAGCCCGCAATTCAATCAAGGTTTAGATTAATGGTCGTAACAGCTTCAGATAGTTTATTTAGTGACGCTTGTGTGTATATTTGTAAGTCATCTGCGTAAAGGTGGTAAGGATAAGTTATTTGGTTTGAAATGGAGTTAATAAACAGATAGCTCTGAAACCACTCTACCACTGCCGTAGAAAAGTTGAGCGGAGAAGGGCAAGGAGGATATCATGGTCCCCACAGCATTAAAGGCATTGCTAAAGTCAAGTAACGTGAGGATTGTGACGTGACTATTTTCCATACCAAGTCGTATGTCATCGGCTATTTTGACTAAAATAGTTGCCGTGCTGTGCCGTGCTGTGCCGGAAGCCGGACTGGAAAGGATTCAAAAGGTTGTTACGAGAAAGGAAAATACTTAATTGGTTAAGGATCAAGCGTTCCAACACTTTGGAGAGGAAAGGAAGTATGGAGATTGGACGGAATTCACCAAAGGATTTAGGGATAGGTTTTTTGGGTAAAGAAATGATCTGGGCTTCTTTCCAACATGAGGGAACGGTGGATGTCTCAATCGAAGTATTTAATATGTGGCAAATAATGGGCAGAATTTCGTCCAAAATAGGCACTAATTGGCTCAACTTTAGTTCTACTCCAATCGATTTTAGGGGTGGGAGGGGGGATAGGGGATGGGGGGAAGGGGAACCCCCCCCCCCTGAAGGGGAATTTGCAGAAATTGCCTCTTGCGAAGATATGGTATTTATTGTTTTCTTACCAAACTTAAAAATGATAAATTAAAAAAAAAAATAATGACAATTAAATATCTTGTTTAGGAATTCTGTTTTATTTTATTATTTTCCACATCCTACTGTAGCTGATTATATAATTTCTAAGATAAATAGTAAATAACCCTATCTATACCCTTCCCCCCACCCGCAAACTTACCTCCCACCCCTTAAAACCGATTGGAGTAGAACTAAAGTCGTATCCCATAATTCGAATAGATATACATGTGGCTCGAAACAAAATTGAAGATAGTTTATGCACTTTTATTTATTTTCTTTTCACACAATCATTACTATTATTATCTTTGTTTTTGACTTTTGCGATAATGCCACCACAATTTACGTTACATATTCTTTCATTCCGCTGACATTGACAACTGACTTTCTTTATTCTGACATTTTCGAATAGACTATGTTGCTTGCTATGCAGAGATAACAAAATCTACTACAAACCTACTAAAATTAGTCTAAAATAAGTAACTAATCCATGTATAATACGTCTACATACATAAACTCAAAACGTCTATAAAACTGATTTCTGTAGATAAATAGAGTAAAATTTCTGTTATCATATACCAAATAAGAGACATAAAATCGTTTGGAGGCGTCTCCGAGGAAATCGAATTAAAAGCGTTTCTCGCAGGCGCGAGTGGGTGTACAGTAAATAAATATTCATTTTTGTATTTCAATTTCGGTAGCAAATTAAGGGATTTTCTGTAAAAGAATAAACGAAAGATAGAAAGCGTTCTTTGTAGTTGTTTTAATATGAAGTAATATATAGTACAAAATATTTAGAAATAGAATTCGTATGTATGGAACGTACCTAACCTAAGATTAGATTAGTTACAGTTGTGAATTTTGAGAGAGACTGCAAGCAGCTGAGTCCTAACACCAAATAGCTATAAAATAGTGAAGAGTTTTAAATATTAAAGTGTGAAAGGTATAAGACGAAATGTTTGTACGCCTAGAACTAAAAGATAACAAGAAGATGCTGCGGACCTTTAAATTAAGTTCCCCACATGATAGGTCCAAGTCATGTCGACACATCTTTGAAATCCAAAATTTCACCGTACCTATGGCGCTCGAACCTGCGCCTACCGAGGATAGGGTCGTACTGTAGCTAAATTGGTACAACGCCCGGGAGGTGCGGTTGCGGTGAAATTTTGGATTGTATATCAACGTACTAAAATATCATCATCATCATATTCAGCTATTCAGTCCACTGCTGGACGTAGGCCTCTCCCAAGATACACCACTGAGCCCGTCCTTTGGCTCAATGGGAGGGATATGCCCTAATCGCCACGCTAGACAGGCGGGTGTGCGATCACATGACGTAGCTCCTTGCACCGGTGATGCTGCTGCCCGTCACCAGCCGGTAGTATTTAGCTACGTTATAATTTGAAATGGTTATTCCGCCATTTGTTGGTCGCTAGAGCCTCATTTGTTGGTCAGCAGGATGCACCACGGGCAGGTGAGGTTGGCTGGGAGCACTAAGATGGTATTTGTCCTCCCTTACATACCAGCAGGATTGCATCACGGGCAGGTGAGGTTGGCTGGCACTAGAGTACAAAAAATAAAATTTAGTAACACTTATCGATATTTATCGATTGATTATTATCAATTGAAATGTCTTTATACAAACACTTTTTTAATATTTTTTTATACAAGATAGCGTTTGACCACTATCTCACCTGATGTTACGAGTAAGTGACGATGCGATCGACGATACATAACACCTATGATAACATGCTATAATTTGTGTATAATATATATATTTAAAATATAAATAAAATATTTTTGGTATTGAAGCATATTGTCACAATATAAAATGAAAAATACTGCCTTATCGATTATTTAATCATATTGGCTACCGTTTATTTAAGCCCTTTAAAGCTAATCTATTCATTGAAACATTCATGCTTAATGCATTATAGGTTTGTACGGGGTCCTGAGACCTTCACCATTCCACTTTATAAGATTAAAATCCTAAAAAAAAATGTTTGTCGAATAGGAGTAAAATAATATATCGTTTGGTTTGTTAACATTTTTAGGGTTCCGTAGCTGAATGGCAAAAAACGGAACCCTTATAGATTCGTCATGTCTGCTGTCTGTCTGTCCGTCCGTATGTCACAGCCATTTTATTTCGAAACTGTTAGGACTACAGAATTGAAACTTGGTAGGTAGATGTATTCTGTAAACCGCTTTCCGATTTTTATACAAAAATAAAAAATATAAAAGTTTAAGGGGGGCATCCCATACATGGAAATGAAACAAAAAAAAATGTCTTCAAACCTATACGTGTGGGGTGTCTATGGATAGGTCTTCAAAAATGAAATTGAGGTTCCTACGATCATTTTTTCTCAAAGTCAATCATTTGAAAGATAGGCGCGTCTAAAGTGGTAAAATGTGTCCCCCCCCCCCTCTAACTTTTAAAGTATGGGAGTGAAAAATCTAAAAAAAATATATGCTGTAGATCTCAATAAAAACTAACAACGAAAATTGGTTTGAACGAGATACAGTCAGCAGTTTTAGAGATATGGTGACGGCAAAGATAACTTTGTTTTTCATACAAACACTATAAAAACAAAGTTAATTTTGTAGTTGCGAAAAATCATAGTTATGGAATACTTAACGGTGTTACGGAACCCTACGAGTGCGAGTCCGACTTGCACTTGGCCAGTTTTTTTATTATTGAACTAGTATGGTGGCTGATAGGGCAACGTAAAACCGAAGCACGACAATATTCCGTCTTCTAAAATTGCCCTCAAAAGTCGTCAAATTGAAATAGCTAAGTCATTAAATGAAATACCAGGTTGAGAGACCAAGACTCAAAATGTACACGTCTTGATGACTAGCAGTGTTGTGCCGCTTGGCCCATCCAGCATTTAGCATGCCACAAAATACGTCATGTCTTACCACGAGGAGAGCGCCTTGATTATACTGTACCTATCTAATAAAGATCGTTTAGAATAAAACGAAAAAATACATGAACATGATTAGTCTTTGGGGACTGCCGATAGAAGTGAAAATTAAGGCTGAGTCTTCTTACATCTGGAATCATCTAACATGATCATCTTACTTTAACCGTAACTATAACTATTAACCGCTGTTCTTAAATCCATAGATTTTGACAGATTTTTGACGTTTCTTATAGTTAAAGTAAGATGGTGCAACTCAGCCTCAGTAACTAACTTGTGAATTTTATCGTCGAGATACACAGTATACATATCACGCTCATGGGAAGCGTGCGGTGCGCGTGTTTCACGTTTTTTGCTTACCCGAAAAGTACACATATATACACAGTATACATAAAGCTCATGGAAAACGTTCGGTCACGATGAAGCAAGTTCCATGATATTTGTTCACACAAAAAGTGCTCAATGCGCCTAAAGAAGTTTTCACTTCAAAAATGTTATACTGCGGGGAATAACCGCACTTACAAAAAAAATATCATTCATATCAGTTCAAAATTGGCGCAGAAGACGTATAGACACACGAAACAAAAACATATACAATGAGTACACATTACACATCTCGATGTTAACCTTCTTCTTTTTCCGAAGTCACTTAAAATATTCATCAGTTACATCACTGTGATGAGAATTTAATCAGTCCAGTAGGTACGAGTATACACGCAATGACATGACTCAGTATAGGTATATACGAGAGAACTGATACTGTATGATAAGTCTAACGAGCCATGAATATGATAGCGTGGGCCGACGGATACAATGAGCTTTTGGAATATATACATACTGGCATAGGGGTCGTATCAGATGAAATACACTACATATTACATTTAACAGATAATATTACACAATGTTAAGCTCTAATTTTTTAATTTTATCTTATAGGCTAGCATTTGACTACTATCTTGACTAGTGATAAGCGATGATGTGATCGAATATGGTGAACATGCTAGGCCTAGAATACTCTGCCTCTCAAAGGGCTGTGTGCTGCTGAAACACCGTAAAGTTGTGGTGACAGATTTTCTCCTTAGTGGTGCTAAGGTACCTCTCGCTGAGAAGTCAAGTAATCAATCCTTTACGCCGATGGGGCTTTTAAAATATATCGTTAACGACTTTTAACTGGCGAAATTAAGTGAAGAAATAGTAAAACTATCCTACATTTAATCTAGCTCACAACGAGAAGGAACTGCAAAATATATACAAATATATACAAAATATATACAAAATATATACAAATATATACATAAGTGTTATAAGTACCCAGTATGGTGGATATTACAATGTTATAATAGTACTGCACGTAAAAGGCATATCTTGTCACGATGAATTCCTTATTCGCATTCAAAGCTCAATTTAATTGTTTTAAACATAAACAAGTTATTTCATAATTTGGGATTTGATTTTACAGTTTTTATAGTGTTGAGAGAGATTTGAATAAATTACGCAATTAATAGTCTTAATAATTGCGTAATTTATTCAAATTAAACAGCTGAATGGCAAGCTGAAATGGCAGTGGGCTGGTCACATCTGTTGTAGAACCGATAACCGCTGGGGTAGACGAGTTCCAGAGTGGAGACCACGGCTCGGCAAACGTAGTGTAGGACGCCCTCCAGCTAGGTGGAGCGATGACATACGCAAGCTGGCTGGCAGCGGTTGGAAACGAATAGCTGAAGATCGAGCTCAGTGACGTGCCATGGGAGAGGCCTATGTCCAGCAGTGGACGGAAATTGGCTGATAATGATGATGATGATGAAACAGCTGAATTGAGTTGCTGAACTGGATCCTACTGGATGAGCACACAGACCTAATTCTTAAACGCAGGCACAGCCACGGGGCGCAACTAGTTAAAACATAAAGTAAAAAAAACTAGGCAATAGACATTTCAGCGCTTGAAACCCAATTTGTATAATGAAATAATAACTTATTTCGGGCATACTCGTACATAATCAATTATTCAGCTACATCCGGCGAAAAAGATTTTTTTTATTACAATAAATCTGTCAAACAATGTATAAACACGTTCAGTTCATTCAAGGTTACCAATTAAATGGATGTTAGAACTTTATTTTTCGCTTATACACTTATCGTAAAATCTTTACAAATCAAAATTTTACCCTACGCTTTTTACAAGTAATCCCCTGACGACAAAACGGCCGAAAGACCCAGTATCCGAAAACACTCAAACATAATCCTAACACAATAGGTAAAAGAAATAAACCCGATTTTATTTTTATTCCCGAGAAAGTAGAAGAAGTGAAGCTCTTTGATAATGAATGATAGCGAATGCTCTTTCCGCTAAACAATGGTAATAAATACAGCGACGGGAGCCGTTAGCACCCGTCAGGGTTCGGCCAGGAGGAGGCTCTACTATGTTCTGGTCCACGCACACGGGCTGTAGCTGTGTGAGTTATGACGTCGGCGAAAGGACACACTACGTACTTTCTTAAAATTAAGCAAGCAAAATCAGCTTAATTTTTCAATTTTATTTTATGATTATATAGGTACTCAAAAGGATGTCAATCTCCGTATCCAGTTTCAACAAAGACATCAATTTCAAAAATAAATTATAATCCACACAAGACTGGTCGTATAATAAAACACAAATGTGAGCTTTATAGTTTGGTAAGTAATATAAAATAATTAATTAAACAAAGTTAAAACCACATACAATATACAAAATAAATGTAATTTAGTAAGCGTTAAGAATCGTAATTAAAAAAATTATACTCACTAAGATTTGATGTCGAATGTCTCGACCTAGTTAGAAATCGTGCCCAAAATACTAGTGGCATTCCAATGTAGAATAAAGACCTAAATGTTTGCGTCCAATATACAGTATGAACGAATATACATAATATAAAAAAATACAAATATAAAACAGGTTTCCGATTTACTTAGAAAGTCAAGCTGTACATCGATATCAGTAATAATGCTCCCCCCACTACCTGTGGTGACCACTGATGCTAGCTTTGGATGTGGATTGAACTAAGGTCTGTTGCCCGGTGCCTTGTCTCACTATCGACTTATTTTTCGCGATAAACACGTTACCTTTTTAGACCGTATTGTCACTTTACATCGAGTGAAATTTTTTTTCATCTTACTAGTGATGTGGCTTGCACATTACTAGTAGCCTCGTTAACCCCTCCAACTAAGCGTAATATGTTTGTGTCTGGAGTGGGTTCACGTCAATAGTACAATAGGTGGGGATCGAATTCACGACCTCTAAAAAGTTACATGGATATTTCTTAGGCTTTATAAAGAGGGTCTGATTATGGAGCCATATGTCTAATTTTACAAGCTTTTATTTAACTTGCAATGTATGTATGTATGTATGTCACTATGTATGTTCGTGTGGCATCTTGGAAGCTAAATTAAACCCACTTCCCGATGTCCGATTGGACTCAAATTTGGTGTACTTATGTATCTTCGGTGATAATACAATGATATGGCACCATGGAGCTGGTCTGATGATGAAGACGGAAGGTGGCCACGGCATCTCTGTGATAAATCAACGTAACTCTACCGAGTTTGGGCTCGATTGATTCGTCTTAAAGAGAACTTTACAATTAGAATAAGTCTATAATGGCCATCATTTCTTCGGTCCTTAATGAAATCAAACTCCAGTTCGAGGATGAACTCTCCCCTGACGATCCAAAACTAGTTCTTATCAACTCGATCACTCCAGATCAACTATACGCGTCAGGACTAATTAAATCTAATTCGAGACCCAAAGTAAGATCTATGATAGGAGAGTACATCTCGAATTATGTACAGGCAAAACGAGGAGGGAAAAATCGAAGTACCCAAAATCCCAATCTATTCGATGCACTGAGGAAGGACGCTGGTTTGGTACCGAGAAACACTGAGCAAGGAAGTCAGGCTCAAGGCCGATCAGAAGCAGTTGAAGCAGCGGACTCTGATGGAGAAGCATGCTCCTCGAACAAAAAGCAAAAACCCAATGAGGAAAATGAGGTCGAGATCCTCGATGATGAGCTCGAAGTAGACCCAAATTTCACCGAGCAGTCCAAAAAATATCCCACTCTTCCGAGAACTCCCTGTCCCCAAACTCTCTTTATAGGGAATTTGAGGTACTACTATCTTAATAGTCTTTACGTAACGGATCGTAATTCTTTTCCAAAAAGATGGAACCATCTAAAAAATTCCGATCCTGAACAAGCCTGGCATTCTCTTAATCAAACTATGATACCTTTTTTGAACACTAGATGGGAGAAACAAGGGGTCCATATAGGAACTTCAGAGACTCCCGTTGATGCATTTAGTTATTACGATTTAAAAGCCTCAATCATAAAGACAATTACAGATGCGCAAACATCAAACACAGGTACCAACTCACAAGGCTCAATTCAAGGCTCCTCTCCGGTAGTTGGAAACGATTCATTAATGAGATTTGAGAAAGGAGTATACAAGATCGAAGAAGCTATCCGTATCCTAACGTCTCACACAACAAAAGTTACAGGAAGGGAAGTTTCACAACCTGCACCCGCTAGTACAGCCCAACCTCGACTAGTTGGAGTTCCGTCTTCGGGAGCAAAGCCTAGATTGCCTGAATCTGACAGTGACGAAGAGATAATGAAAAAAATGATCTCTTCATATATTTAATAGGTAGGTAATTATAATTTTAAGTCTTTGCTTAGTTCTTACTTTATAACCTAGCTCTGCAGAGAACTTTATTGTACGCCCGAAAAGTGCATACTGTTGATACAAATATAAACATACCATCTTATGTAACACAGTATTTACAATAAATATATTTTAATTTTAATTTTGATTTTTGAGATGATATTTAGCGACTGGTGATGAAGCTGGAAGGTGGCCACGGCATCTCTGTGATAAAATAACGTAACCCCAGTGAATTTGGGCTCAAATGATTCTTCTTTTGAGGCGCACTTTATAGCCAGGATCTGATGATGAAGCTGTAAGGTGGCCATGGCATTTCTGTTATAAAGCAACATAGCCCCACCGTGTCGATTGATTTTCCTTAAAGAGCACTTTACCCATAATCACATTAAATATCCGTGGAATATTTTAAAACATCATGCCTTCTCTTAAATACTTAGGTAGTAGGTAGGTAGTCGGTATCTGTACCTTCCTACTAAAAAGCTTAAAATAAATTATTAGTAAAAAAGAATTTAAGAATCACACACCAAATACTTACTAGAATTTATTTTTAACATTTTAGTTCATTGTCCCAGATAAAAGCTTGTTTTTAAAAATATGTTTTACTTATAATTTATGATATTTTATTTTGCTATTACATAAGCCAAACTAAAAAATAACGGGTCCACCCTAATAAACAACAGGAACTTATTTATCAAATAATGTACAAAACTTAAGAACGACTTCATTTTGAATAGATTTCGATAAGTTTTAATGAGTTTCGTTACTTGAACCATATTTTTAATAGTTACGGTCAAATACATATTGTATCTTAGTGTACCCACAGCTTAATTGTATGAAAAGAGAACGATTCACAAGTAACTCCGAACACTTGATTCAGCCAATCAAATACACCCACCCTCCTGTCTTCACCCGCTTCTCGACACTTTATAAACTCTGCGGAGCACAGGGAAGGCGCAGTATATTCTAGCCATTGCAGCAGCGCATCTGCTAACGCTCCTATTGAGTACTATAATAAAGTTTAACTTTTAGGTAACTGAGTTGAGATGATAGAAAGCTTTCATGCAGCGCTTTGAACTCATTAAGTGTTTCACTTTCTGTAAAGTTTTCGCGTTTAATTAAAGTTTCTGATTCCAGAACTCGTCATAATGAGTGGCTCTGGAAAAGGTTTGCTAGGTTTGTGGCTATATAGGAATGGCTCAGATTGGCAGGTAAAAAACGAGTCTCCTCAACACCATCCTAAGCTTGGAGAGATGTCAGTACAGCAGCACCAAGCACAACCGCCTTCAAGTGAAAGGATTTCCGTTATATTCACTCTGAAGAATCAAGTTGGAGGATTAGTTCGAGTGCTATCTGTGTTTCAAGATTTAGGCATCAATGTTCTCCATATTGAATCAAGGAAGTCGGCTACTGAAGTTTCATCTGTGAGTCTTTCTTTAAATTCTGATAATAATTGATAATTATTATTTGAATTCAATGGTATGTAGGATCGTAGCATGTGGAAAGAAGTAGTATCTGCCGCACTCACGGGAATAAGGCGTGATTTTATTAATTTATACCTACCAAGTTTTCTTTTTAACTCTATTTCTGTTTCGACTGTATTTTCTTCTTTTTATCACGTACTAGCCGCGCCTTGCGGTTTCACCCGCGTAGTTCCCGTACCCGTGAGAATACGGGGATAAAATATAGTCTATGTTACTCGCTGATAATTTGGCTTTTCATTAGTGAAATATTCTTTTTAATTAGTGTAGTAGTTTTTAAGTTAAATCGTAACAAACAAACAAACCAATCTTTCCTCTTTATAATATTACTTTAGATAACAACTACTTAGCTACTATCTTCTCTCTACTATCTATTTATGTAGTTAAGCGTTTTATTGATAAAAACAAAAACCACGATCGTACCTGACGTAAAGAGAAAATATGGTGCAAGATGGATCAATCACTTTCAGAAGAGCAAAAGCTCTTCTGAAAGTGATTGACGGCAATAAGATAAAGCACTGACCAGACTTAAGCATACCTAAATATAACAACCGTCTTAGGAGCTAGTAAAGATATTTAAGTTTGGTAAGTTTCATCTGGATGGCTCCGAGAAATTGGAAATTGGTGATAGCTTGGTGAAAGTATTTTATTCGGTGGATTATTTCAGCAACTGCAAGCTTATGATCACCAGGTTGTTCCTTAGAACAATCTGGTGATCATAAGCTAATCATAAGTTAATCATAAGTTATATAAGTAATAATCAAAAGTTGTAAAAATAAGATCGTTTAAAAAACTAAAAGAACCGACTTTAAATGCCACGCTATTTATTTCCCGTACCAAGTTTGAGGTGTTTATATCCATATCTCTAGAGATACTTATCAGATCTCGATAAAATTACAATAATAATAAATAATCATTAATGTTTATTTCCAGAATTTTGCTTTACATAAAATATCGCTGTGAACAATAGGCTCCCCACTAGAATACCCTGTCTCGGGCAGACATTTCCCTTCCAAAATATTCTTAACGAAAACAAGAATAGCATTAATTTCGATACAAGAAATTCATTCCATTAATTTAAATAATATTCATTTGTTTGTATGGGTGTGTGTGTGTGTATGTGTGTGTGTGTGTGTGTGTGTGTGTGTGTGTGTGTGTGTGTGGTGTGTGTGTGTGTGTATGTGCACGCTTATGCATGGATGTGTTTGGTTCAATATATTAATTAGAAATAATATAAAACTTAAGAAGATTTTTAATAAGTGGCATTTTAATAGCATTTTTTATTTTATAAAACTAAACTAGCATATCTTCAGTTTCATTATAAGTTTTATTTTTAGCCCTTCAAATCATTTCTTTTTACATTTAGTCTATTGTTTATGTTATTATACAAAAATGGTCCCATATAGTAATAAAATCTATGCGAAAATTGAGTTTGAGTTCGCTTAACTTTCCATTTTATTTTACGTTTTCCTATTCCAATGACAGATTTGTGAGCTGACTTGAATCGTAGTATTGAAGCTTGGATAAACAATTGCCTTACCCTCAAAACCTGAGTTTCATCATATAATGCGTTAGTAGGAAATCGTTACAATAGTACTACCACCTTTGGGATATCTCCTTTCCAGCAAAAATCATCAAAATCTGTTTATAAACGAAGAAGTTATTCGCGAATATATACGGTCGAACTGAAAAACCTTGTGTCGTTTCGTTTTTAAAAAATTAGGAACAAATTTTTAAATTATTTAGGCTGACATTCTTCTGGACGTGGAGTGCGATCCTCACTTAATGGAACAGCTCAAGCGGATGCTGAAACGAGAAGTTCAAGACTTTGAGGTGGTGCCTCCGCAAACAGGAGAAGAGTTCCCACCGTCTACTCCTCTGTCCGCAGCTGCTAGTTTTGGTAAGGCACTTGATTTTCCTCTTTATTAAAGAATTAAGGATGGTTCTTGTCTACATATTTCTACATCGACGTCCTAGCAATTGCAACGACGTCGATGTGTTTCTATTACGTAACAAAACATACAAAACATAAGAAAGTCCAATCATAAGGCGCATGTCATCTCTTTACGAAAACCTGGGGTCGAGCGGCGTCCTCTTTAAATTATTTAAGTATTGCATCGCGAGACTTCTTGAAATTTTTTCTGAAAGTCAATTTTAAAAGACGCATCACCGTGCCCCTTCTTTGTCTTTATCTGGCTTGCGCCATAGGCGTATCAAATGTTATCGGAAATTATTTGTTCGAGTTTCTTAAAATCAACATTTTGATTTTAGATTTTGGAGAAATGCATTGGTTTCCCCGCAAAATTTCTGATCTGGACCGAGCCCAAAATGTCCTCATGTACGGCGCTGAATTAGACGCTGATCATCCAGGATTTAAGGATCCAGTCTACCGCAAACGAAGGGAACAGTTTGCAGCCATCGCTAATAACTATAAGTAGTTCGTATTGAATATTTAAAGTTTGATTAATGGTTTTTATACATGTATGTATACGTATTATAAGTGCTTGCCGTATACGTTCAATTTTTTCTCCGTTACTCAATATGCTCATGTAAATTATTAAGTGCATTAGTATATTATACTTATAAGTTAAGTACAACCTAGCGTGTTCAACATCTACGATTTCATCCTTGCTTACCATCAGGCAAGACAGTGGTCAAACAAAGCCTATAAGAAATAAAAAATAAGTTAGTCCGAATTACATTTTAATCTTCGAAAATCCATACGATGAGAAAGATCTGAGAAGATATCAGAACGACGGATATAAGAGAAAAAAAAATGAATGACACCTTTGCAGGTTATGAGTGCCATGCCTACGATATAGAATTATGTTTCTTTTTATCTTTGCACCCTGGAGGCCCTGTACGCTACATAATAGCTAAATTTCAATTTCCATCGTACCAAATTTCATACACACGTACGATATTTTATTAATAACCACAAAAGTTTTTTATTTTTTATTATATCGTATAGGCTAGAGTTTAACCTCTATTTCACCTGTTGGTGAGTGATGATGCGTTCGACCGCCGAAGATGGAAGCAAGTATATATAATAAAAAAATATCCAGAACATATTTACTTTTGATATAATCTCTTTAAAAATGTTATTTTTTCAAATAACGGAGCGCAAAATGTCGTTTCAACATGAATATTTAATTACTTACGCAGCAACAGGTGATCTTTGTTTTCCAGAAGCAGGAACAGGTAGTGAAACTTTAACATGCGCAGTATTGAATTTGAAATCCGTAATTGAGTTTGTTATATTTAGGAATTTACCTGTTGCAGTGGCCAGCCCATTCCAAAAGTTCAATACACGGAGACCGAAATTAAGACATGGTAAGTGTTTGCTCATTACTCTCGCTTCGGTTACCGATTTAATTTATGAAATATCGTTGTATGTTTCCATAACTTTGGTTGTAGTAAATTAAACACACGCGTGAGCTTGTTTTATTTTTGTTGGCGTAACAGAATTTGTCAGCAATCTGAATAGTGTGAATTTCCCTTTACATGCCAAGCTCACCAATAATTATCGTAAACGCCCGGTGACGTTTCCTACCTGACTTCACCAAATAAAAACGTCAAAGCTGTGGTTAAACGTCACCTGGCGCATAAATACGTCGGTGAACATCATTCTCAACGGTTAAACCTTTCTCCGAAGAGGGTACCAACAAGCGACTCGAGCGTTGTACGTGTACCTATCTTAAACCTATTCGTCATAAGTACTATTTGAGACGCTTGTTAGTCCTATGGGAACCTAAGTTTTGTTTACCTAATGCAAATTATGCTTGTTTAACAGAAGGTAATCAAGTAATGCGTCCTGTCAAAGCTGCATTGTTCAAACAATCCCTTTGAAAAACTACGGAAGAAAAGTAGAAGAACACAATACTACGACCTACAGTAAGAAGCTGTTCGTAGGCGTCCCTTACTTATCAAAGCTTTCAATTTATTTACCAGACTTTTAGCCAGCTAGTGATATTCTCTGGTAAAATTGAATAGGTGTTTACTTTTTTAATCGACTTAAGAAGGAAGTTATTAATTCGATGTAGGTATCTCAGGTTATTGGAACGGCAAAATATTCATCACATGTATTAAAACATTTTGTAGGTGCATGTATGTATGTATGTATGTAAATGCGTGTGCTAACACGCATTTCTTCGAAACTAGTCATCGGTTTTAACCCTTTTTAGGGTTCCGTAGTCGAATGGCAAAAACTTCTTATAGATTCTTCATGTCTGTCTGTCCGTCCGTATTTCACAGCCACTTTATTCCGAACTGTAAAGACTACACAGTTGAAACTTGGTAGATAGATAGGTATTCTGTTAACCGCTTTACGATTTTCTTACAAAAATAAAAATAAAAGTTTATATCCATACACGGCACTGAAAATAAAAAAACAATTCTTCAAACCTATACGTGCGCGGTGTCCATATGTGTGTTTGAAAATGACATTTGAAGATCTGATCATTTGAAAGATAGACACTACTAAAGTGGTAAAATGTATGTCCCTCTAACTTTTAAAGTAAGGGAGTGAGATATATAAAAATATATATGCTGTAGATTTCAATAAACACTTTAAACAAAAATGTATCCTTTTTATTAACATTAAATTACATACAATTATTTTATAATATTAACAGTAACTATAACTATAACTAACTTAAAAATAATAACCTAATAAGACAATATAAAAAGTATATAATACCTAAACTATAGATAAAATACAGAACCAAGGTTACCAACGAAAATTGGTCGAGATATTTTTTTTCATACAAACACTATGAAAAACAAAGTTAATTTTTTGCAGGCAAGAAATGATAGTTTTAAAATATTATACTTACTGTGTTACGGAACCCTTCGAGTGCGAGTCCGACTTGCACTTGGCCAGTTTATTTAAGTTTTTAATTGTCGTGTTTGTTTACTAATCTGATTCCATTTTCGTTGCGTTTTGGCGTTTCTTTTGTTTTCATGCCACTTGTTGCGCATTATACCATAAGAAACCGTTTCTGAAATGTTTTTAAGTGTCATCGTCGAGGAGCTTGAAGCGAGCACCCTCAAAGCAATTTCCGCGTCCAATATTAGTTGTTGTTTGATGAAGTTGTTTGAGTTGTTTGACGTTCATTACAGGGGTATTGTGTTCCGCGAGCTTCATAAACTGTATCAGAAACACGCCTGTGAAGAGTACTTAGAGAACTGGCCACAACTTGTCAAATATTGTGGATATAGGGAGGATAATTTGCCACAGGTACGTAATGTTATACAAATAATCACCACCGGTGGGTGGTGATTATTTGTATTACTTATATATTTATATTCTCAATGTGGCAAATCGCCAAACACCTATTATGTTCCGGCAGCTGTCCTTTAGAGCTAGTTCCTATTCTAAGCCTAGCGTGCCACCATTCCCAACCGCACCGCAACTTACCAACAGGTGAGATAATAGTCAAACTATTTCACCTGTTGGTAAGATATAGTCTATATGACTTTATAAAAACATATAAAACGAAAACTAAACTAAATATATAAACTGCTTGAAGAATCCATAAAGAGATGTCCAACCTACTGAGCTAAGTAGCTTTTTTTCTTTACTATGTTAGAATAGTTTCTCCCTTGGTGAAACCGGGAGATCTTCTGTACTGCTCTCCCGAGCCAACAAGCTCCTGGACCTCAACATAAGCATCCCCTATTGATGTATCAATACCAAATCGATTAGATAGAGGGTGCTTAGCAACGGAAACCTGGAATCTTCCTTGGAGAATACGGCAGACATTCCAAGGTTTCCAAATTGGAAAAAAAATGGAAGAAAACGAAAATGTATCTGTTGGTCTGCTTGAATCGACTTTAATCACTAAGATTTTTTCAGACTTCGTTATTTACTTTTTACGCTAAGAATAGGTTAATAAAAATATGTGAGCTTTTTAAATTTCCATTCCAAATGACACATTTTCCGCTCGCCTTTTTGGCCGTGTTCCAGAAGTGCTTTTGAATGAATATTTTATTACTAAATGGTTTAATTTTATTCAGTTGCAAGATGTGAGCGCATTCCTGAAGCGTAAGACTGGATTCCAGCTGCGGCCAGTAGCAGGATATCTATCTCCAAGGGACTTTTTATCTGGACTGGCCTTTCGAGTGTTTCACTGCACTCAGTACATTCGCCACTCTTCTGACCCATTTTATACCCCGGAACCGTACGTAACTTCGTATTACTTAATAAATAGGTACATAAAAATAAAATAAGCAGGTCAACTAATAGCCACTACATAATTTCTTTATTACATGTTATCCCTAATTTTGACATTAAAAATTCGCTAATCAGATTTCTAAGTTTTATGCTATTGACAAAAGGACAGTTGACACAAATTTATTTTAGAATAAATTTAAATGTATGTGCAATACTATTCGTGTAATCTTGTTTTTGAAATTTATGTTGAAGTTATTTTATAATCATACATAAGCATAGATAGATATCTATCTACCTTTGCTTATGTATGATAGATAGATAAGAATATGTACTGAAGTAATTATAAATTCTATGAGATTTTGATTTCACCGGCAACGGTAGAATATACTGACTAAACTAAAAATAGACTTATTATATTGTCTATATTCTAGCTAAAAAAAAATTGGATTCAACGCCATGATGGCAGTTGAAACCAAAGGCAAAAATTACATGTTATATACTTTAAACTTTCGCGATTTGAACACATAGTTATAAATAAAATATCTAACTGAAATATTTAACTGTAATATTTAACCGAAACACTCAACTGAAATATTCAACTAAAACATTCAACATAAATATCTAACTGAAATATTAAACTGAAACGAGTTGGGAGCGGCGGAGCCGGCAGTCGCAGCGTCGTCGAGTGAAGGCAGCGACGCAGTAAGTCGGCGCGTGCACCAGGGACAACGACCTGCGATGCTCTGCCACCCACTGCACCCGCACGCACCACGAGCTCCACTCCCAGCCACCTAAAACATGAAATAGTTGGTAGTCCGCTATGGATGTGTTGTTGAGTTGGGAGCGACGGAGCCGGCAGTCGCAGCGTCGTCGAGCAAAGGCAGCGACGCAGCAAGTCGGCGCGTGCACCAGGGACAACGACCTGCGATGCTCTGCCACCCACTGCACCCGCACGCACCACGAGCTCCACTCCCAGCCACCTGAAACACTTAACCGAACATTTAACCGAAATGTTTAACTGAAATGTTCAACTGAAATTTTTAACTGAATCTTTCAACTGATCTGAAACTTTTTAATTGAAACTTTTGAACTGAAATATTTAACCGAAACATTTAACTGAAATATTTAACTGAAATATTTAACCGAAATATTTAACCGAAATACTTAACTGAAATATTTAACAGAAATATTTAACTGAAATATTTAACCGAAACATTTAACTAAAATACTTTAACCGAATATTTAACTGAAATGTTTAACTGAATGTTTAACCGAAATGTTTAACTGAAATGTTTTAACTGAAATATTCAACTGAATATTTAACCGAAATATCCAGTTATAAATATTTAAATACGGGACTTATCGCGCCTAAAACATAAATCTTATCTACTCGACGTTTCGACCAAGTTGCATTGATCGTGGTCACGAGACGACTGAATGTTGTGAGTGTCCGCACCGCTATTTATAGAAGAGATCGTTGGAAACTACCCTCAATTAATTTAATTTTTAATTTTTATCAGAGTTGCCATTGCGACACACAACACTGACAATATCGGCAGATTTTTGCTGCTTTGATCTTTGATTCGAACACTTGCTAATCACAGGGTTCCATGTTGCGGCCAACCTAAATCCATCCTCTCGGTTGAAATTGGGATGCTTCTTTATTTCTACCGCTTCACGCACAATACGGGAGTAATAGTAGCGGTCGGTCGAGAGGATCTTAGGGTCATGAAGTTCGATCCAGTGATTAGGTCCGGATTCCAGTAAGTGCTCGGCGATAGCGGATTTATTGACCTGGCAGTTTTTTACAGCTGCGATGTGTTCTTTGACCCTTTCTGATATACGATTTACCGCAGCTGCAATCGATTTTGTACACACCAGGTATCTGAAAAGGAATCACATCCTTCGGCGAACGGACCTGCGTTGATATCTTCGTTAGGGGAGTGAATACTGTCTTGATAGAGTATTTACGTAGTACAGTACCGATCTTGTCCGTCACTCCCTTCACGTATGGCATGAACGCTGCCTGCCGTTCAACGTCAGTGGTCCTCTCCCTATATCTGCGTCTAGAATGACCTCTTCCCGCCTTCACCGCCTCGTCGCACCATCACCCCCGTCACCTGGGATCTGTAGCCAGGTCATTAATGGATAGAGCTCGTGACCTCTGTGACCCTGAACACCTAGAGGAAGAAATCGCACATGTTCAGGAGGTTCTGGTAAAAAACGGCTACAAGGCGGGAAGAGGTCATTCTAGACGCAGATATAGGGAGAGGACCACTGACGTTGAACGGCAGGCAGCGTTCATGCCATACGTGAAGGGAGTGACGGACAAGATCAGTACTGTACTACGTAAATACTCTATCAAGACAGTATTCACTCCCCTAACGAAGATATCAACGCAGGTCCGTTCGCCGAAGGATGTGATTCCTTTTCAGATACCTGGTGTGTACAAAATCGATTGCAGCTGCGGTAAATCGTATATCAGAAAGGGTCAAAGAACACATCGCAGCTGTAAAAAACTGCCAGGTCAATAAATCTGCTATCGCCGAGCACTTACTGGAATCCGGACCTAATCACTGGATCGAACTTCATGACCCTAAGATCCTCTCGACCGACCGCTACTATTACTCCCGTATTGTGCGTGAAGCGGTAGAAATAAAGAAGGATCCCAATTTCAACCGAGAGGATGGATTTAGGTTGGCCGCAACATGGAACCCTGTGATTAGCAAATGATCGAATCAAAGATCAAAGCAGCAAAAATCTGCCGATATTGTCAGTGTTGTGTGTCGCAATGGCAACTCTGATAAAAATTAAAAATTAAATTAATTGAGGGTAGTTTCCAACGATCTCTTCTATAAATAGCGGTGCGGACACTCACAACATTCAGTCGTCTTGTGACCACAATCAATGCAACTTGGTCGAAACGTCGAGTAGATAAGATTTATGTGTTAGGCGCGATAAGTCCCGTATTTAAATATTTATAACTGGATATTTCGGTTTAATATTTCGGTTAAATATTCAGTTGGATATTTCAGTTAAAACATTTCAGTTAAACATTTCGGTTAAACATTCAGTTAAACATTTCAGTTAAATATTCGGTTAAAGTATTTTAGTTAAATGTTTCGGTTAAATATTTCAGTTAAACATTTCTGTTAAATATTTCAGTTAAATATTTCGGTTAAATATTTCGGTTAAATATTTCAGTTAAATATTTCAGTTAAATGTTTCGGTTAAATATTTCAGTTCAAAAGTTTCAATTAAAAAGTTTCAGATCAGTTGAAAGTTTCAGTTAAAAATTTCAGTTGAACATTTCAGTTAAACATTTCGGTTAAATGTTCGGTTAAGTGTTTCAGGTGGCTGGGAGTGGAGCTCGTGGTGCGTGCGGGCGCAGTGGGTGGCAGAGCATCGCAGGTCGTTGTCCCTGGTGCACGCGCCGACTTGCTGCGTCGCTGCCTTCGCTCGACGACGCTGCGACTGCCGGCTCCGTCGCTCCCAACTCAACAACACATCCATAGCGGACTACCAACTATTTCATGTTTTAGGTGGCTGGGAGTGGAGCTCGTGGTGCGTGCGGGTGCAGTGGGTGGCAGAGCATCGCAGGTCGTTGTCCCTGGTGCACGCACCGACTTACTGCGTCGCTGCCTTCACTCGACGACGCTGCGACTGCCGGCTCCGTCGCTCCCAACTCGTTTCAGTTTAATATTTCAGTTAGATATTTATGTTGAATGTTTTAGTTGAATATTTCAGTTGAGTGTTTCGGTTAAATATTACAGTTAAATATTTCAGTTATATTTTATTTATAACTATACATGTTATATAATTTTTAATACAACCATGTCAGCATTCTAGGTTTCCAGTATATTACTAAAACTACTAAAAGCTGTCTTTAATAGCAAAAATATAATGGCTCATCATTTGTATATTTATAAAACTTGCCACTCAAGCAATATCCAAGTAAATTAATGTCAAAGGTTGTATGTTTTTATTACAAGTCTAAGACGGCAGAAAGCATTTAGATTGGCACACAGACAGCTTATATCCTGAAATAACACATGAGATACTTTTTACAATAACTTATTAACGCAGATGAGCCGGGCTCAACTGGTTTGTTTATAAAGGTAAATAATCAAAATTTTGATATACACGATATTATTATAAGCTCAATTATTTTTGTGTATTTCAGGGACTGCTGCCATGAACTTCTTGGTCATATGCCACTTCTAGCAAATCCTAGTTTCGCTCAGTTCTCACAAGAACTTGGCTTGGCATCCCTCGGCGCTTCCAATGAAGACATTGATAAATTGGCAACTGTGAGAGAAAATTTAAACACATTAAAAAATACAAAACGTTTTCCCGTTGAACAGCTAAAACGAAGACAGCAACAGACAACAATAGGTCTTTTAATAATTTACCTTGAAACTTTTGACGGTTATTAAGCTTGCAGTAGTTATGATATCAAGCGATCTATTAAAGACTGTGATTGATTTCGTTTTTTTGTTCAACACATTTTTTAAACCCAAAATGTGGATTTGATAAATGATTTTATTTCTTATATTAATTTATTATCTTAATTACATTATTCTAAATTTAGGTAAATATATGTCTAAATATAAACAATAGCATAATATACCTCAATAGCTCATTGGTTCCTAGTAATAATTTTCATTGACAAGACATGGTGATTGGTTATTAGATGATACCAAGCCGTAAAAATTATTCTACTATGTTGAAGGTATTTCACGCTTGTTAGATTTAATTTAATTGGTTACATGTAAGCACTCATCGGCAAGTTTTTTTTTCATCAATTATTAACATTATTATGTATAAATAACCACGCTCTACAATAAAGCTGATTCTGATACAATTTTTGCGGATACTGGTGGATATTTTTCTGAAAATCTAAACTTAATTGAAATTAGTAACTGAAAAAGCAATGTTTTCTTTTCAGCTATATTTCTTCACCGTCGAGTTTGGGTTGTGCCGTTTGGCAGACGGTACCTTCAGGGTGTATGGAGCTGGCTTACTCTCGTCAGTGGCAGAATTGCAGCATGCACTGACCACTGCCGATAAGATTAAGCGTTTTGACCCCGACGTCACCGTTCATGAAGAGTGCATCATCACTTCGTACCAGAATGCATACTACTACACAGATTCCTTTGAAGAAGCCAAAGAAAAAATGAGGTGAGTTGAATAATATTGTATATGATACGTAATAAATTTAGTACCAAATTATAGGAAATTATTAATCAGACTTTCGAATAACTTTGATTACTGAACTCACTAAACGACGTCATCCGTCGGGACCTTGCCACCGTTAACGTGCCGATTTTAGAGCCGAACGGTATCGTACGTGACGATGGCAAGAGGCCTGACGGCACGACGTTGATTCCTTGGTGTACGTAGTACTATTAAGTATTCTGTGGTGTCATGGCAAGCCGCTAGTATGGGATAGCAACATGCGCCGATAAATTAGCAGCATCCTACCTTAACAGTACCTCACGGGCTGCAAGAGCAGCCGCAGACGCGGCAGGGGTGGAGGAAATATATGTGACTATAACGTGGAGAACATTGGAGACAATTACGCATTTCTTCCGTTTGGGATCGGGGAGACCATGGGCTCGTGGGGTCAACAAGCACGCGGTTTTCTAAAGGAGTTGTCCAGACGTCTGATAGATGTATCCCACGACCAAAGAGCTGGTGGCGCTTATCTCGGGCAACGAATTAGTCTTGCCATTGAAAGAGGTAATGTCGCCAGCTTTTTGGGGTACCAGCGGACAGCCACCTTAATTCCGTTTTTTATTTGTAGATTTTATATAGTCTGTATTATAGTTTCAGGAGCAGTTTATATTGTATATATGGTTTTAATTTCATTTTAATAGTTATCAAAATAAATAATTTCATTATATTGAACTGTTATATAAACAGGAAAATATAACGTTATAATGAAATAAAATAATAGACACATAAAGTGGTCAGTACCTACTTGCTGATTAATTGACTACGCAGAAATAATATGAACAGACCTAATAAGAATTGATTTCCCATTAGTTTTGTGAACAGAACTAGTGAGAAAAAAACCCAGTAGTACTGTAAACAGAACTACTCCACAGAACAACAGGTGGGAATAAAGGAACATTCTTGGCAGAATTTTATAATAGTTTTGGGGTCATTGTTTCCAATGGGAAAGTCATTGTCTTCCTGCGTCGTACGCTTAGACCTTACTTCACGTGCCTATACGTGATCCCAGGGTGGCACTAAATGAGTGACCACTAGAAGGCTAGGCTAGACTAGACTTCAGTCGTAGTTCAAATCACCCACCAAACATAATAGACTTTGATTTCTGGCATGACGTTCGTTGCCAGCAAATATGGAAGACGGGTTTAGATAGTAACACTGAGTTGGACTAAAGTCGGATTTCCAGCCCCAACTGCATCTACACTTAGTTAACACCAGGTAAGATCAAGTGCTTGTCTGTCAGTCATAAAAAAATCATGACCAATATTATAAATACGAGAGAGAGAGAGAGAGAGTGAGTGAGAGAGAGAGTTTGTTTGCTTGTGACCTCTTTCCGGCCATACTACTTGACTGATATGATTAAATTTTTGCACAAAAATAGTCAGTATAATAGACTATGACACATATAATAATACTTATGGTAATACTTTATTTTTGTAGGGCATTTGCGGAGAGTATTCAGCGTCCATTCGGCGTTCGCTACAATCCATACACCCAAAGCGTGGAGGTGCTGAGCAATGCACAGAAGATCACGGCACTCGTACGTGAACTTCGCGGTGATATTTGTATCGTATCCTCTGCCATAAAAAAGATCTCGGCCCAAGATTCTACATTGGATGTGGAGACCATTGCCAATATGCTACATACTGGGTTGCAGGTAATAGCGATCTTTACAATGAATCGTATAGGTTCTACTAATAATATATTAAAAAAAGTTTTAGAAAATGAGCTTTGCGTGAAGACCCTCGTCATGATGTCTAATAAAAATTACTTATTATAAACAAAATATACTAGCTCAAAATCGACTGTGGTATTTGCCATTGTATTTGCCATCAAGGAGTTCCAGTCCCTACATTCTAGCTCCATCTGATGATGGAGTCGGTGATAATATGAATATGAATAAATATTATGTATTGATATATGACTATCAGGTCGATCGTAACACATTTCATTAATGAAAAATAATCAATTGTCGAAGTTTGCAAGCTTTATCATAGGAAATAGTAGATTATAACTATATAAAGCCAGCAATGCAAGTGCAATTCTAGATTGCTAGAATATTGCATTATTTATCCCGAGTCATTTAGACCGTCTAAATAATACGCTCCGTATTTTAACATGACATACCTCTCGAACAACATGCACAGTTGAATAACTAACATAGCAGTCTAACTACCCCAAGTAAAGTGACAGGAGTTCTACCACTAAAATGCGCATTAAAATTAATAAAGAGAGTTTAAAATTATAAATAACATCCCGACAGCTAGTCATTTCTTTTTAGTATTCGGATAGATTGGACTATACTTCCTGAATATAGCCTATTAGCCTTCCTGAATATAGCCCATAGAGAATATGTATTACTAGAAGTCCCCCGCGGCTTTGCCCGCGTTAAAAACTCCTTTTATTTACTTAAAACTTTTCTTTTGTAAAACGATTCTATCATTAAAGACATCAAATAAGAATTAGCCAAATCGGTTCACCTGTTTTCATTTTATCGCGTGACTAAGACAAATCAGGATTCATATTTATAAAACCCGAAAAACCCAAAAAAGCGCAATCCGAAACAATATTGATTGTCAGACTTTTTTACCCCAGTTCTCTCTCTTAGGGTGGCATTTTGAAAAAGTCTGAAACTCGTATTTACTTATTTATTTACAGAAGTACTTGTGTGAAATGTCGAATAAAATGACTTTCCAAACTTTGAACCCCCGCTTCATCCCTTGAAGAGAGAATTTTGAAAAATCCTTTCTTAGCGGATACCTACGTCAAAATTACTATCTGGATGCCAAAATATCAGCGCAATCCAAAATAATATTGATTTTACACTTTATTCCCCCTTTCTCCCTCTTAGGGGTGGAATTTCAAAAAAACCTGAAACATGTGTTTTCTTATTTTTTTACTGAAGCACTTGTGTGAAGTTTCGGATAGAAAATACTATCTAATCTTGTTTCTCCATACAAAGTTTGAACCCCCGTTTCATCCCCTTCGAGGGTTAATTTTGGAAAATCCTTTCTCAGAGGGAAATAACGTCGTAATAACTATCTACATGCCAAATTACAGCGCAATCCGAAACAATATTGATTTTACACTTATTACCCCATTTAACCCTCTTAGGGTTGGAATTTAAAAAAAACCTGAAACACCTATTTACTTATTTTTTTACAGAAGCACTTGTGTGAAGTTTCGGATAAAAAAGGCTATCTAATCTTGTTTCTCCATACAAACTTTGAACCCCCGTTTCATCCCTTTCGAGGGTTAATTTTGGGAAATCCTTTCTCAGAGGGTATTAACGTCGTAATAACTATCTGCATGCCAAATTTCAGCGCAATCCGAAACAATATTGATTTTCACACTTTATTAACCCATTTCACCCTCTTAGGGGTGGAATTTCAAACAAACTTGAAACACGTGTTTACTTATTTTTTTACTGAAGCACTTGTGTGAAGTTTCGGATAGAAAAGACTATCTAATCTTGTTTCTCCATACAAACTTTAAACCCCCGTTTAATCCACTTCGAGGGTTAATTTTGGAAAATCCTTTCTCAGAGGGAACTACCGTCGTAATAACTATCTGCATGCTAAATTTCAGCGCGATCCGAAACAATATTGATTTTACACTTTATAACCCCATTTCTCCCTCTTAGGGGTGGAATTTCAAAAAATCTGAAACACGTGTTTTCTTATTTTTTTACTGAAGCACTTGTGTGAAGTTTCGGATGGAAAATACTGTCTAATCTTGTTTCTCCATACAAAGTTTGAACCCCCGTTTCATCCCCTTCGAGGGTTAATTTTGGAAAATCCTTTCTCAGAGGGAACTAACGTCGTAATAACTATCTACATGCCAAATTGCAGCGCAATCCGAAACAATATTGATTTTACACTTATTACCCCATTTAACCCTCTTAGGGGTGGAATTTAAAAAAAACCTGAAACACCTATTTACTTATTTTTTTACTGAAGTACTTGTGTGAAGTTTCGGATAAAAAACACTATCTAATCTTGTTTCTCCATACAAACGTTGAACCCCCGTTTCATTCCCTTCGAGGGTTAATTTTGGAAAATCCTTTCTCAGAGGGTATTAACGTCGTAATAACTATCTGCATGTTAAATTTCAGCGCAATCCGAAACAATATTGATTTTCACACTTTATTACCCCATTTCACCCTCTTAGGGGTGGAATTTCAAAAAAACCTAAAACACGTGTTTACTTATTTTTTTACTGGAGCACTTGTATGAAGTTTCGAATAGAAAATACTATCTAATCTTGTTTCTCCATACAAACTTTGAACCTCTATTTCATCCCCTTATGGGGTGAATTTTGGAAAATCCTTTCTTAGTACACCTTTACGTACTAAGACAAATATACCCTCCAAATTTCAAGTCTATACGACCAGCGGTTTACGCTGTGCGTTGTCTGTCAGTGAGTCAGTCAGTCAGTCAATCAGTCAGTATGTCAGAACAAATATTCTTATAGTATTAGATTACATCATATGTTAGCCTACTATTTTACAAAAAAAATATCAATATAGACGGCAAATCAACATGGACGCCGTTGTGTAAAGCATACATTGTTTATGTCTAAATGTTTGCAACGTATCTTTGATCATCGGATCAAAGGTATGTAGCCATCTTGAAAAAGAATTCATAATAGATATTTTCGTATGTAAAGCCAAATTACCTTGCTCGTACACAACGTACGTAGTTACTTTGAGTACAACGTGTTTGAATAAAAAAAACTTGTATAATATCAATGAGATTTGGTTTATTCTAAAACTAGCTGTACCCGCGACTTCGTCCGCATGGAATAGTGACTTTGTTCACAAACAAAGCTAAATATGTCTCTATTGTAACTGTTTGAATAAAATATTTTTTATTAAATGGTAAATATTTTTAAAATCGGAATTAGAAGACAAACAAGCTAACGGCCTGCCTTACGGTTAGCGGTCACACACACACGATATGGTGTATGTAGAGTGGAGTTATATTTATTTTTAGGACACCTTAAAAAGGTATCTATGATCTCTATTTGTGCAAAATTTTATGCAATTACGTTATGAACCATTAAAGTTAGGATACTGTAGGGTAGACATACAGAGATACAGATATGAATATCTTATAAAATTATTCTCTGCAGTAAGTAATACGGATTCTCAATAACAACAAGTAGTCTTGTATCTTGCAGTCAGACATAACGAGGTAACAAATAAAGAGATTGAGCTCATGTATCTTCGTAAAAAAATATTTACGGTACGTTTTTTCAATATTTTTATGCCAAGAAATTTAATTACCAAAAACGAAAGGCGAAAAATTTCCTTCAAATGACATTTTATTACATTTCCTATGTAACATGTCCGTTGAAATTTGTAAACCATTTTTCAACTATGATGAAATGAAATGAAATTAGTGGATTGCATTTGTTAACCCAATTATGCATTGGTGGCGCCATCTATGACTACTTATTACGTAAGTTTAATCATAATATTTGATTTACGCAGTGCAACATCTCTCGTCGGATTTGAAAACTGTGATGATTTCTTCCGAATGATTAACTTACGTAATAAGTAGTCATAGATGGCGCCACCAATGCATAATTGGGTTAACAAATGCAATCCACTAATTTCGTCGTAACGATACTTCGCACCGTTGCTTAATTGGCAAAGCAGTGGAACATGTTATTCCGCAGGTTGCGGGTTCAAGTCCCGTCGGTACGATGAAATTTTGGATTGTGTTTAACAATTTCCAAAAATATAAAGTGTGAAACACTTCAAAGAAACATAATGTTTGATTTACGCAGTGCAACATCTCTCGTCGGATTTGAAAACTGTAATGATTTATGCCGAATGATTAACTTACGTTTACGTAATAAGTAGTCACAGATGGCGCCATCAATGCATAATTGGGTCAACAAATGCAATCCACTATTTTCGTCGTAACGATACTTCGCACCGTGGCTTAATTGGCAAAGCACCGAAACATGTTATTCCGGAGGTTGCGGGTTCAAGTCCCGTCGGTACGATGAAATTTTGGATTGTGTTTAACAAATTTACAAAAATATAAAGTGAAACACTTCAAAAAAAAAAAAAAAGCAGTGCAAAATCTCTCGTCGGATTTGAAAACTGTAATGATTTCTTCCCAAAGATTAACTAACGTAGTAAGTAGTCATAGATGGCGCCACCAATGCATAATTGGGTTAACAAATGCAATTTTCAACTATTTGATGGTTCTACTTTAACTATCCGTTCCTACTACTACTACTAATCGGTGACATAATATGTAAGTATGTTGACATGATGATATGGTACAATCAGATCTGATGATGGAGGACAAATGTTAGGACAGTTGAATTTAGTAGACTTGTAAGTTTAAGGCCGACTTCATTAAAAGGAGGAGGTTTTCAATTCGACTGTATTTTTTATGTTTGTTACCTCAGAACTCCGTCAAATCTTAACCGATTTAATGGAGGAATGGAAATAAAATCTCAAACTTAGTACTAATAAAATAATAACCGGCCAAGCGCGTGTCGGGCCACGCGCAGTGTAGGGTTCCGTAGTAGCCTGTTATTTATTGCAAGGCTTTACCTGTTATAAACAAGCAACTAGGTACTCCGTCTTTGTCACTTTAAAGGATAGATTTATTCTAAGGATTTTGTATTTGGTACAAAATTATCCAACACCCAAGTTCAACGACTATTACTGCTAAGCTAATAAAGTTATCTTAACCGCTATAGTTTACCTTTAAAGTTCATAAAATGCGCTATTATTACGAATTTTTACTTATTTTTCAAGCTAGCAGTTTAGCGTTTAGAGGGGGAGGGGGCGCTCTACTGGAACAAAAATGTGCACTTTAAAGTTTAATATTTCGTAAATGGAGCATTCAATCGAAAAATAGTACTAGCAATCCTTAAGTCATTTTAAAAGACCTATTCAACGATAAACCACACGATAGAGAAGACCCTGAAAAAAAAATTCATCTCCACTTATTATATAGGGCAGCTACCCTAAAAAAAAATATTTTTCATCATTTTATTTCAGCAATTTGTCGGCGTAATATACATATCCCTACAAAATTACAGCTTTCTAGTATTAACGGTCTCTTAGCAAACCCTCGGACAGACAGACAGACATACAGACAGATAGACAGACAGACAGACAGACGGACATCACGAAACTATAAGGGTTCCTTGTCAGGACTACGGAACCCTAAAAATTACTATCGCGGCATGTAAAGTCGGTTTTTTCGTTTTGTTAACGATCTTAAATTAATGAGTACCTACTTTTCTGGGCTAGTATATTTTTATTATAAGTTCCTACTTTCCAATGCACATGAGACGAAATTACTACACAAACTTTGTTTTAAAATAATTTACAATTTACATATTTTCAACTATACCGCAATATTTTTTGTTGATAGATTAATAATTTTAATTTAATACTTATCTACCCATATTATAAGTTAAAAACATCGGACAGATACCTAAAATATATTTAGGTATCTGTCCGATGTAGTTTTTAACCGACTTTACAAAAACAGGAGCTTCACAATTCGACTGTATTTTTTTAAAATGTTTGTTAGGTACCTCAAAAGTTTTAACCGTCTTAAAATCTTAATCGATTATCTTATCTTAACCGATTTGAAACATATTTTTTTTTTGTTTTAGAGACTATGCCTCCCGTTTGGTCCTATTAATTTATTTATCGAGATCTAATCATTATCTCCTGAGATATGGAGAAAAACATCTTAAGCTCGAAATCCATGCATTTGTATACCTTGATGTCATGATAGCTACTGGCTAATTTGAGTATCGCGGCATGTGAAGTCAGTTTTTTCGTTTTGTACGATTATAAATAATATATTTAAATAAATACACTTGTATTGAGTTTGTAGCATTCACATTACATACATAGATACTTACAAAGAGACACTATGCGTTATTTTCATGGTATCTTAAAATGCTGTAAATTTTCCGCATTGCGACATACGTAGCAAAGGCTACGAGAATATTCTAGCTAGGCTTTATTTGGCATTGGATTCGAATTTGAGTTAGTATACGAGTAGTATGCATAATTGAAGAAGGTATTTTGTTAGTAGAATAATATTATACTAAGGAAATACCTTTTTAATTAATAAATAATATATAAATAAATACAAATATTTAATATAATATTATATTACGTACTTCCTGTTGCAATTTCTCTGCGGTGATATTAATTGTGAAAAAACTTAGTGTTAATGTAAATGAAACTCAGTAATAAGCATCATTCACGATCGTCTATTAATTATTTAATTAAATGATAAAATACTACTTAACTTACTTAACGATATTATGTTTCTCTCTCTCTAAGTGTTTTCTACACTTTATATTTTACGATAGTTGCCAGTAGGGCTAGTTTCACCGGTGCCTGATAAGGAACTTATCTGACAGTTTTTTGACAACTTTTTTTTTTGTGTCATCTGTCAGATAAACAACTGACACTATCATGAACCGGTGAAACTGGCCCTAACTCAGTTAAATGAACGGTTAAAACTTTAAAGGTTAATCATACGTAATAATGTGCTAAGTAATTACTGCCACGTTTATCTATCTAATGCTAACTATCGTGCCTATAATTTTATATTAGGTGGAGAGAAGTCCCCAGAGTACGTCTGGAGGAAGCTCGCCGAACTCCGATCAAGCAGCGACACCGAGGCCTGACGCTACTAAATAAATGATCGAAACATATTGTTTGTCATGTTTTGTCACTCCATGACTTCAGTAGCTAATATTTACACTTCTTTTTCTATATCTAATGCATATTAAATAACCACATTACTGAAAGCAAAGGTTTTTTTTAATAAAAGCTTACTAGCAATGTGGGTTGCACATTACTAGTATTATTGTTAACCCCTCCAACTAATCTGTGTTTGGAGTGGGTTCACGTCAATAGTGCAATGGGTGGGGATCGAACTCACGACTTCTCGATCGCCACCGACGGCTTGGTTTTGCCGATTTATTATAGTAATGGCATATACACATAATAAATCATAGGTTTTAACCCCTCCAAAGGGCAAAATAAAATAATTGCCTCTTAATCATATTTATTAATATTAGAACAGATTATGTTCAAACAATAGCTCATATTTTTAATATACTTACTTCTTACTCGTTTACGTATGAAAGTGTTAATTAAAATAATATGTTATTTTAAAATTATTGTACTTTAATTAATTATGCTTATTTACGTATCTTAAGATTTTTCTGCGCTTCGTTCATTGTTAGAAATATGAAACATACTTTATTATATCCTGTATACGAAAAATGTATTCCGAACGTTGAAACTATAAACAATAATATTATTAGAGAAAATGTTAATGTTGTGTAACGTATTAAAAATAAACACTGGTAGAAGAAAGATGGTCTTATTTTAAACCCAGCGCAATTGCAATGCAACATAGTGTCGAAATATTAAAATATATGTAGGTTGATCTCATCCAGAGCACACGTGTTTGGAAATTATCAATATACCAGTACTATAAGCGTCTTCAGAAACTGCAAGATCTTAGTAGACATCAAAAGAGGTTTACGAAATCAAGATAATCATGCCAAGTGACTGCACATTGAAGCTTCATTAAAAAGATATACTTAACTGATTTTCAAAAGTCCTAACAATCCAATGTTTAAATAGAAATTATTCTGTTAGGTAATTTAGTGACCACAAAACGTATCGATATAACGTTATAAAATTAAACAGCAGGTTTTGGCTCTAGGCCAATGTCAAGATACGTAAACTACTGAGCGGTAAAAATCATGGTATCACTCGGCCTCTCGTGGGGACCATCAAAAGTCATCGTTGCACAGTTATTCCGGTTGTAGCGAGATGATTTCAGTGGTTTAGGCACGTTGCCAGAATACGAATCTATTATTTTTCTAAGAAATGACGTTATCAATTTTAGGCTTGGTAATAAAAATTCCATTTTCTACTGGAAATAGTAATGGAAACAAGAATTAAATTTGGTTGACAACACAAGCCTTTTATTGTTATATATATTAATAAAAAGTTGTATCAATTAAAGCTAGCCTATCTGTGCTTTACAAGCAATTATTCCTAAGAAATAAAATGCCTCTATTTACAAGTTTTTGCCGAAAAAGTTAATAAACGACAGGTCCCTTTGCATTTATTGTGGACATTCCTTCTTATTTAAATGTCTTCATGGTCAATGTCCAATGTGTAAGAGTCCACAATTAATTCAAAGCGTTCTGCCTCCCTCGTTCATATAACAGGTCAACATGTTCTTATGATCGGAGTATAGACACCACCTTGTAATACTACGTCTCAAATCAAATCCAACGAGCCTAAAGACGATGCGTTTAAAATGTGTACTTCAGAAGTTCATATGGCCAACTTCTGGCTCCATCATGGTATTTCAAAATACATGGTAATCAGAGAGCTTGACGATGAATTAACCACAGATTAAAGTGCCATTACATTGCATTGGCATCCGACTTACATAAATATGTGTGTAAAAATGTTGTTTAATCAAACGTCGGGAAGTGGGTCAAATTAGGCTTGCAAGAAATGACCCAAATATACATACATTCTTAACATATCCATACAAACATTGGAAGTTAAATAAAAGCTTGTATAAACACAAAAAAATAAAAACACGTTTCTTGTATTGGAATCCCCTTTAATACTGTTTTTTCTACTTGTTATTATATAGTGGCCTAAATAACAAACCAATCGTGAAATTTTCAAGTGTCTATCTAGCCCTGTGACAGACAGACGGACGGACGGACAGCGGAGTCTTAGTAATAGGACTCGTTGACACCTTGGGTACGGTAACCTAAAAATACCTCTCGCCAATATTGTAAAATCATTTATAGTTCCCTTAGTAGATGGAATTTCAATTTTCTGGTTAGCGTTCATGTTGTTTAGTAAATATTTCAAGAAACAAAAATATTGTTTACTGGCAACAGGAATATCAAGGACATTCCATTTCTATGTATATTTTAATAGGCCTTTTGCGTTCTCACTTTGCCGCCATCCACGATGTACGGTACATATACATCTACAACGTAAATACGACTATTTCCTGCATGATTTAGAAGTTCATGACCTCTTTTGCTAGCGTTTTTTTTGTAGTATTCGTGGCGGTAAGACCATTTTAGCATGTATAAGCGCTTCAGCATCCGAATCGGGGCATTTCCGAGAAGCGGGCAGCAATAAAGTGACAATTTATACAGTGGATACTTGTCGATATGAACGTGGATACAATTTTTTAGGGTTCCGTAGCCGAATGGCCAGAAATGGAACCCTTATAGATTCGTCATGTCTGTCTATCGGTCTGTCCGTCCGTATGACTCAGCCACATTATTCCGCTACACAGTTCAAACTTGGTAGCACGGTAATATTATAATTACCAGGAAGGTAGGTAGGTAGGAAGAAATTTGTGAATTAACAATAGTAATAATTAACAATACCTTTTTGAAAAATTGACTTAGTTTTTTTTCTTCGTGGATTTATTCGTTCATGTGTCCAGATGATACCGTAATAAATTAAAACTTTTAAAATAACATTTGATAATATTAAACACTATTTTACATAATTATATTTTATTTCCAGCGATGCGCCCGGCTTCGCGGACCACTATTTTTATCGTTAAATTAAAGTTATAAATAATGGAGATAGAGTTCCGAGAGTTATGACTTTTTGTTTGGAAATTTCCTCCTTTTTAAGGATCTTAATTCAAAATGTCTTAAATATTAACAGTTTTCAAGTTATTAACCAGAAACTAAATAGTAATTTTTTTTCATAACAATCACAATTTTATACGTGCTGTTAAACCTTTCCTACTCTTTTTTCTAGAGGTCATTTTAAATCGAATAAGCTATCGCTCATATTTTTGGGAGCTTTATGTCTATATTTCACGTTGTTAAACTTGCTAACCAAACTAATGCAGTGATCTCAATAAACAATTTTTAACGAAAATTGGTTTGAACGAGATATAGGTAGTCAACAGTTTTTGAGATATAGTAACTGCAAATATAACTTTGTTTTTCATACAAACACTATGAAATACAAAGTTAACTTTTGGTGGCGATTATAGTTATAAAATACTCTACTGCGTCACGGAACTCTACGAGTGCGAGTCTGACTTGCACGTTATTTTAGGTTTAGTTGTTAAGAGGAAACGCGGGGTGCACTTTTCCATACAAATGTATTCCCCCGTTTCCTCCCTGGAAAATGCTTCTAGAGAAAAAATTGTTTCTACAAAAAATCAAGGTCTGCTGTCATTTGCTTTTTTTACCAACCAATTGAAAAAAGAAATATAAGCCTTCTAACCTTGTCTTTAAGTTTTTTGAATGGTCATATTTCTATTTACAATTGGTTTGGTCAAAAAAATAAAATAATGGGGCGTTGCTACAGCAGACTTTGATTATTTGTACAAAAAAGCAAATGATACAGCAGATGTTGTAGAGAGCTATGCATCCAACGCACGAACCAGTGCATTAAAAATCCAGTCTCATAGAGAAGCGATGGTCGAGAGCTTGAACTATTCTTTGAAGGCAGTCTTCGATTGGGGCGATGCCAATCTGGTCAAGTTCAATGCTGCTAAAACCCAGGCGTGTCTCTTCTCCGCTAAACGAAGCCCATTTCTACTGGCTCCTACTTTCCGGGATGTGTCCGTTCCGATAAGTAACAATCTCGAGCTTCTTGGCATCTCTTTGACACCAACTGTCAATTTCAGCTCTTATATTGAGTCTAGAGCCCAGCTAGCCTCAAAAAAGCTTAGCATTTTGGCTAAGGTGAGACGGTACTTCACACCGAGACAGTTGCTTAATCTTTACCAAGCACAAGTCCGGTCGTGTATGGAGTACTGTTCTCACCTTTGGGATGGCTCTGCCAAATACCAGCTGGAGACACTGGAAGCTATTGAGAGGAGAGCAAAGAAACTCATAAGCGACGACCTACTAGTAAGCAAGAGACTCCAGAGTCTTGCGCATCGCCGCAAAGTCGCTTGCTTATCGGTTTTCTATCGAATACATTTCGGAGAGTGTGCAATGGAACTGCATGATTTGATTCCACCATCCCCATTTTATAATCGGACATCCAGAGACACTAAAAGGCGCCACCGATTTATGGTTATACCATCTACCCGAACGAAGCGATTTGCTTCTTCGTTCATCATACGAACCGCCAAAGAATGGAATACTCTGTCTGAGTCTGTGTTTCCGGTTAAGTACAATATGGGGGTCTTCAAATCGCGAGTGAATAGGTATCTTCTGGGTAAGCACGCTCCATCATTGATCGCATCATCACTTAACATCAGGTGGAATAGTGATCAAGTGCTACCCAGTTCGGAATAAAAAAAAAAAGAAAAAAAAAAGACCTTAATTTTTTGTAAAATCAATTATTTCTATAGAAGCATTTTTCAGATAGGAGACGGGGGAATATATTTGTATGGAAAAGTGCACCCCGCGTTTTCTCGTAAGGATTGGGATTCAATAGAATGCACCAGATTGACGAAAGCGTTTTTATGGAATTTGCCACATATGGCGTTGTTGCTCGATTACGTGGATGGAGTATTAAGAGGATGTGGCATTTAAATAACAATAATAATAAGAGATGGATAAAACTATACAATCACCAGTATGAGAGAGCGAGATGAACAACAATCTTTTATCCTTTTCTGCGTATGTGATTTTTTAAAATGGGTCTAGCACTGGAACATGCATATTTTTTAATTGATAATTTAATATCGTTTACAAAACCAAAAAAACCGACTTCACATGCCGCGATAGTCAAAGTACTGGCTAGTTATAATCATGTCATCAAAGAATACAAATTTGCATATATTGTTCATCGCCATACCTCCGGAGATAATTATCAGAGCTCGATAAAATCTCAATGGGACTGCACGGAAAGCGTACTCTATCAAACAAAAATGTAATTTTTCAAATCGGTTAAGATTTGACGGAGTTCTGAGGTAACAATCTACTAGTATATTCTTAGTGTAACAAACATAAAATAAAACTGGCCAAGTGCGAGTCAGCATCGCGTCTCTTATCGCACACTTAGGGAGGGTTCCGTACAATACGAAACATAACAGAGTTTCTACCTCATATATTTGATTAATTGATATTACCAAGAATATTTGGTTTGGTCGCGATCTAGAAAGACGGGGCTCGTTTACTAGCGCCATCTATGTCATTTTGCCGAAACTAATTAGATAGATGGCGTTTAAAAACACGTTTTTTTTTGTATGGGGACCCCCTTTATCTTTATTTTATTTTTAGTATTTGTTGTTATAGCTACTTTCATCCCTTGGGAGGGAGTAGAGAGTAGTAGAGAGTTGGGGGGAGTAAACCATTAAGAAGCTGGTACGACAAGACCCCCAATCCTCTAACACGCTCTTGATTAAAGAATCAATTGAGCAGAATCGGGGGTCGAAAGTGTTCGCCCAGCCTCTGGGTAGAAGCCACCTCACAAAGCTGACAACGTCAACGGGGAACGTCGTCGTATCCAAGTCGGAGATTCTGTCAGAAGTTGAAGACTTCTACGGCAAGCTCTACGCATCGCATGCTTCAAGGCCCGTACCCGATACTGAGGATTGTAGAGCCACCTTGACCCGCCACTTCACAGAAGACCTGCCCGAAGTCAGCCGAGATGAGATCGTGATGGCCCTTAAACAGCTCAAAAATGGAAAGGCCCCAGGTGAAGACGGAATCACAACGGAGCTTCTAAAAGCTGGAGGAGCCCCAGCTGTAAGCCAGCTGCAACAGCTCTTCAATTCTGTTCTCTTCACTGGGAGAACTCCACAGGCATGGAACAGGAGCATGGTGGTTTTGTTTTTCAAAAAAGGAGACAAAACCCTCTTGAAAAACTACCGCCCGATTTTGCTTCTGAGCCATGTCTACAAACTGTTTTCAAGAGTCGTCACGAACCGTCTTGCGCGAAGACTCGACGAGTTCCAACCTCCGGAACAGGCTGGATTTCGAAGCGGTTACGGCACCATGGACCACATCCACACAGTGCGGCAGATTGTACAGAAGACCGAAGAGTACAATCGGCCCCTGTGCTTAGCGTTTGTGGACTATGAAAAGGTCTTCGACTCAATCGAAACCTGGTCTGTTATGGAGTCCTTGCAGCGTTGCCAAGTCGACTGGCGATATATCGAAGTGATGAGATGTCTGTATAATGCCGCAACGATGAGTGTACAAGTACAGAACCAGCGTACTAATCATATCCACCTGCGTCGAGGAGTGAGACAGGGGGACGTCATATCCCTGAAACTGTTCACTAACGCCTTGGAGGATATGTTTAAGACGCTGGACTGGAAAAATTGTGGCATCAACATCAACGGCAAGTACATTTCTCACCTACGATTCGCAGATGACATCGTCATTATGGCAGAGACGCTGCAGGACTTACAGAGGATGTTGATTGGCCTAGCTGATTCTTCTCGTCGCATCGGTCTCCGGATGAATTTGGATAAAACCAAAGTCATGTACAACGAGCACGTTGTTCCGGAACCGATTGCCGTAGATGGAATCCCACTCGAAGTTGTCACTAAGTATGTTTACCTAGGGCAGACGCTCCAACTAGGCAAACATAACTTCGAAAAGGAAATCCAGAGAAAAATTCAGCTGGGCTGGGCAGCATTTGGAAAACTCCGTCGAGTCTTCTCGTCGCATATACCACAGTGCCTAAAGACAAAAGTCTTTAATCAGTGCCTCCTACCCGTCTTGACATACGGAGCCGAGACGTGGACACTCACGATTCGACTGGTCCACCAATTTAAAGTCGCTCAGCGAGCTATGGAAAGAGCTATGCTCGGTGTTTCTCTGCGGGATCGAATCCGGAACGAAGTAATTCGCCAGAGAACTAAAGTGATCGACATAGCTCATCGGATTAGCAAGCTGAAGTGGCAGTGGGCTGGTCATATCTGCCGTAGGACCGATAACCGTTGGGGTAGACTGGTTCTAGAGTGGAGACCGCGAATCGGTAAACGTAGCGTAGGACGCCCTGTGACCAGGTGGAGCGACGACATTCGCAAAGCGGTGGGCAGTGACTGGAAACAAAGAGCCGAAGATCGGGCTCAGTGGCATGACTTGGGAGAGGCCTATGTCCAACAGTGGACTGATACCGGCTGACTATGATGATGATATGATGATGATGTTGTTATAGCGGCAACAGAAATACATAATCTGTGAAAATGTCAACTGTCTATCTATCACGATTCATGAGATACAGCCTGTTGACAGACGGACAGACAGACGGACAGACGGACGGACAGCGGAGTCTTAGTAATAGGGTCCCGTTTTAACCTTTGGGTAGGGAACCCTAAAAACGGTCAAGTGCCAGTTGGACTCGTGCACCGAAGCTTCCGTAAAAAATTGTCAAACTTAGTTACAGTACAAACTTAACTTTGCAGTTCGATCCCTAGACCGATGCTTAGACAATATTGATGCACCAACCGCAAATAATAATTATGTAATAGTAAATTTGCTTTTTTTTGTTATATATGGTTTTCTATATTGTTCAGATTTTATATATAGTGCTACAAGACCTTGCTTCTTTCCAAATTTCATGATTCTAGGTCGGAAAACGGAAAGCATATGTTTTGATTAACTTGAAAAATCGCAAAATATGCAACATAAACGGTCATATCTTTTGATAGCGTTGACTTATAAGTTTAATTTTTTCACAGCCGAAACATACCGTAGACCCGCGTATTTGATATAAGTTTTTAACTTGATATCGCTACGCGTTTCTGAGAAAAAGGGTCTTGACAGATGGATAGACAGACAGACAGACGGACAACAAAGTGATCCTGTAAGGTTTCCTTTTTTTTTTAGGTATTGAACAATATTATAATTAATTGAACTGCAAATGCTCGTTCATTGGACATCTTTAATTGTGATATTCTCTGGAAGACACTTAGATCTCACTGTCTCGTTTTTAGTTTATTTAGTAAATTAAAAATAATTAAAAAAAATATTTAAAAAAAATTAAAATTAATAAAGTTAAAAATAATAGAGGGTCCCCATACTAGAAACGTGTTTTTTTTCGGCATTTCAATGTAACGCCATCTATGAACGCTTAGTTAGGTAAACGTCGCATAGATGGCGTTATATTGAAATGTCGATCCCTAACACCTTTCGTTTGAAATTAGATGGTGTTATAAGAAATTAAATGTTTATTAAATATTATTTTTTGCTGGCGAAAAATGATAGTGGTATTTTTTGCTCGATCTTATCAAATACTGCAGTGTGGTAACTGAACCCTACGAGTGGGAGTCTGACTTGCACTTGGCCAGTTTATTTTTCTTAATCATTGTATCCACCCGGAAATTTCATTCTATTATATACACGTGTTAATTTTAATCATAGTCCTTGGCAATGGTTCTTGAATTTAATTATAACTGCTGGCGTATCTGTCAAAATCGTATGAAAGTTGGCAAGTGAGCGACAACACTATCGTCAAAAATAGCTTATAACATTGAAGGTTTGGATGACACGGGTTCAGTTAAATCTACGTAAATTGGATTATTTAAAACTTGGTAGCTTGTGTATAATATCTGCGTGCATAAAATAAACCTGTCACTGCATAGTGTATTTAAAGTTTAACTATGCAATCTTACTGAAAAGCTTATTGAAATGGCATTGGAAGAAGGTATACTTATTACAACGCTGGCTTCGCGCCTTATTTTCGAGTAGTTATAGACACGCAAATGATATCCTGACTGTAATAGTATAGGTCAAACATTTTTAACCGACTTTACAAGAAAGGAGAAGGTTGTCAACTCGCCTGCTTTTTTAAATAATACTTGTTACCTCAGAACTCCGTCAAATCTTGACCGATTTGAAAAGATTTTTTTTAGAGATTATGCTTTCCGTTTGGTTCCATTCAAATTTTATTGAGATCTTATAATCGTCTCCGGAGATATGGAGATAAACAATATAAACAAATTTGTATACCTTGATGACATGATTATGACTACTGGATGCTTTCACTTTCGCGGCATGTGAAGTCGGTATTTTAATTTTGCACGATATAATCGTTATCATTAAATATCGAAATGTGTAGGAATTGTTGAGAAGATGAGAGTTTTTGTGAGTTTATTTATACTGTATATAGTTTTCTTCTTCTATAGTTGCCTTTTTTCAGTGTTGACGTCAATCAATCGATATTTGCATTTATCAAATTAATATTTTATTGAATACTGAACACTAAACAACCCTCTGTTCAATTAAACTTAATTAATTAAATTTTAAACAAAAAAAAACAAAAAATATATAATGGTGTATGGTAAATAGGTTAGTAGGACATTGGAAACTGAGCCGTTTGCCTCCACGACCTTCATTGCTGCAGGTAGTTACTTTTCGTGTGATTGTAATTCTTAATGTTTATAGTAGATACTAGCTGTTACCCGCGGCTTTGCCCGCGTTATTTGTGTCTATGACCATTGAGGTCTAGATCGATGATCTCTTAGGCCAAGTCACCATAGATGACCCTCAAAGTCGAACTCAATATCCTCTATTGTTAAAGTCATTAATCATTTTGGTTAGGTATACGAAGTTGTGCTGTTTAAATTTTTGACTCAACACAACAGTTCCTGAAACATTTCTTACAAAGAAAATAAGGTGAATAGCTGCGCGAGCGTAGCGAGCGCTATTATTGGGCGAGTGAACATTTTTTATGGCTTTTTATAACCCTGACAGTTTAATGACCTAATCATCAAGTCAATATAGATGACTCTTTGGTCGAACTCGATATCGTCTATTGTTAAAGTTATTAATCATTACTTGGTACTTGGTAAACCTAAACAAGGCTTACCAAGTTTTTCTGTTTAAGTATTTGAGTCAGTCTAATGTATGAGGCTGTTAAAACACGCTATTATACGCTATGTAGCGTTATTACTAGGCAAGCGAAGTGACTTTTATGACTTTTTATGACCCTGAAAGTTTTTAAGACCTACTAAGTCAACACCGATGACCCTGAGGTTAAACTTGATATCCACTTATTTTAAGGTAAAAAATCATTATGAATATTGAAGGTTGTACTGTTTCAATTTATGACTCGCGTTGATGCATGTGGCTATTAAAATACAATAGTTGCTGAAATGTTTCCTACAAAGTAGATATTACAAATGCTTGCACGACCGGAGCGAGCGCTATTACTGCGCGAGCGTAGTAAGCGCTATCACTGCGCGAGCGAAGCGAGCGCGAAAATTGTTTACGACCTATTATGACCCTGACAGTTTTTATGACCTACTAAGTTAATACTGATGACACAAAGGGTAAACTTGGTATCCACTTATTTTAAGGTAAATTGTACTGTTCCAATTTATGACTCGTCTTGATGAATGTGGCTATGAAAATACAAAAGTTGCTGAAATGTTTCCTACAAAGTAGATATTACAAAAACTTGCGCCACCGGAGCAAGCGCTATTACTGCGCGAGCGTAGTAAGCGCTATCGCTGCGCGAGCGAAGTGAGTGCGAAAATTTTTACGTTTTATGACCCTGACAGTTTTTATAACCTACTTAGTCAACACTGATGACCCTTAGGTTAAATGTGGCTGTTAAGACACGAATGCTTTTGGAATACTTCCCACAAAGCAGATAAAACACGTTGGGCAAGCAAAGCCATCGCGTAAATTTTGATGACTTCTAATGATCCTGACAGTTTTATGGCCTAATCAAGACACTAATTAAGTCATTATAGACGAACCTAAGGTCAAACTTTTATGATTATGTTAACTCTATGTAAAGTTAACAAAAAATATATGCACCCTCACTTAACTGCCGAAAAAAAAGTATTATTTGCCCTTTTATGCTCTATTAAAAGTCTTTGTACAAAATGTCATGGGAATCGGTCAAGCCTTTTGGCCGAAAAGAGGCCAAACATATACAAAATTCAACAATAAAAAACTGACAACCGGACTCGATTGTAAAAAAAGTAACCAATGTGCTCGGATAATAGACTCTACGCTTGGTCTATGTCTTATTGACTGTCTCTGTACAATTTTAGCTCAATCGGTCAACTCGTTTAACCGAGAAGAGGTCACACGATAAAAATTCAATAAAAAAAAAATAGTTACCCAAACTCAACTGTTAAAAAAAAATCCTTTGTCGTTCTATACCCTATTAACTGAATTTGTAAAAAAATTGCCGCTAAGAGGCAACATTATTCCATAATAAAATTATGGACACCCGAAATTGCCAGCCAAAAAAAAGTATCCTATGTCTTATTGATCGTCTGTGCACAAAATTTCAGCTGAAATGGTTGACCCGTTTGACTGAGAGGAGGCCACACATTTACAAAGATCAATAATAAAAATCTGGACACCTGGACTCGACTGCCAGAAAAAAAGTATCTTATGTGCTTCTATGCCATATGAGCTGTATATGTAGAAAATGTCAGCCGTATCGGTCAAGCCGTTTAGCTGATAAGTGGCCACACATACCCAAAATTCAATAAAAAAAATCTGGACACCCAGACTCGATAGCCAAAAAAAAGTATCCTATATATTATATATCCTATTCTGCCCTATGAACTGTCTTTATACAACATGCCAGGCAAATTGGTCAAGCCGTTTATTCGAGAAGAGGTCTTATATTTACAAAATTCGGTTAAAAATATTTGGATCCCCTGACTCGATAGCCAGAAAAAAATATTCTATATCCTATTCTGCCCTATGAACTGTCTTTACACAACATGTCAGGCAAATCGGTCAAGCCGTTTATTCGAGAAGATGTCTTATATTTACAAAATTCGGTTAAAAATATTTGGATCCCCTGACTCGATAGCCAGAAAAAAAATATTCTATATCCTATTCTGCCCTATGAACTGTCTTTACACAACATGTCAGGCAAATCGGTCAAGCCGTTTATTCGAGAAGATGTCTTATATTTACAAAATTCCGTTAAAAATATTTGGACCCCCTGACTTGATAGCCAGAAAAAAAGTTTTCTATATCCTATTCTGCCCTATGAACTGTCTTTATACAACATGTCAGGCTATTTGGTCAAGCCGTTTATTCGAGAAGTGGTCTTATATTTACAAAATTCAATTAAAAATATTTGGACTCCCTGACTCGATAGCCAGAAAAAAAGTATTCTATATCCTATTCTGCCCTATGAACTGTCTTTATACAACATGTCAGGCAAATCGGTCAAGCCGTTTATACGTGAAGAGGTCTTATATTTACAAAATTCAATTAAACATATTTGGACCCCCTGACTTGATAGCCAAAAAAAAAGTTTTCTATATCGTATTCTGCCCTATGAACTGTCTTTATACAACATGTCAGGCAAATCGCTCAAGCCGTTTATTCGAGAAGGCGTCATATATTTACAAAATTCAATTAAACATATTTGGACCCCCTGACTCGATAGCCAGAAAAAAAGTATTCTATATCCTATTCTGCCCTATGGACTGTCTTTACACAACATGTCAGGCAAATTGGTCAAGCCGTTTATTCGAGAAGAGGTCTTATATTTACAAAATTCGGTTAAAAATATTTGGATCCCCTGACTCGATAGTCAGAAAAAAAGTATCCTATATTCTATTCTGCCCTATGAACTGTCTTTACACAACATTTCAGGCAAATCGGTCAAGCCGTTTATTCGAGAAAATGTCTTATATTTACAAAATTCCGTTAAAAATATTTGGACCCCCTGACTTGATAGCCAGAAAAAAAGTTTTCTATATCCTATTCTGCCCTATGAACTGTCTTTATACAACATGTCAGGCTATTTGGTCAAGCCGTTTATTCGAGAAGTGGTCTTATATTTACAAAATTCAATTAAAAATATTTGGACTCCCTGACTCGATAGCCAGAAAAAAAGTATTCTATATCCTATTCTGCCCTATGAACTGTCTTTATACAACATGTCAGGCAAATCGGTCAAACCGTTTATTCGTGAAGACGTCATATATTTACAAAATTCAATTAAAAATATTTGGACCCCCTGACTTGATAGCCAGAAAAAAAGTTTTCTATATCGTATTCTGCCCTATGAACTGTCTTTATACAACATGTCAGGCAAATCGGTCAAGCCGTTTATTCGAGAAGACGTCATATATTTACAAAATTCAATTAAACATATTTGGACCCCCTGACTCGATAGCCAGAAAAAAAGTATTCTATATCCTATTCTGCCCTATGAACTGTCTTTACACAACATGTCAGGCAAATTGGTCAAGCCGTTTATTCGAGAAGAGGTCTAATATTTACAAAATTCAATTAAAAATATCTGGACCCCTGACTCGACAGCCAGAAAAAAAGTATCCTATATCCTATTCTGCCCTATGTACTATCTTTGTACAAAATTTCAGCTAAATCGGTCAAGCCGTTTGACCGTGAAGAAGTCCCAAACAAACAAACAAACAAATAAACAAACTGACTTTCACATTGATAATATTGGTGTTGATTATTTATATAAGTTACAAAGGCGTCTATAATAACAAATAATGTATATATGTTGCGCCATTACAGTAAGTCTCAAAACTTGTTAAAATAAAATATTAGGTATATACCTACTATATTGACAAAAATACATCAAAAGCTCAAATAGTTTTGGGTGAGTTTTATCAAACTGTATGTGATGTAAATGTTTAAATAAATAATAATTATAATAGTAAATAAGTTAGTAGGGTAAACATCATTTTGAGTCAGAAATTAAAATTCAGTGTGATAGTTTTTCAAGCCCATAATGAATACCAATACACATTCAGATCAAGAAGAGTTGAAATAAATCAATCAGGTAGGTAAATAATTTATTGTGGTGGATGGGCAATGTAATTGGTTCTGACATTTACGGCTTTATTGAACAGCTGGGAGAGATTGACATAGGAAATGGATACAGCAGTGTAGGAGTACTGAGTGACGTGGCAGCCTCCACGGGGAAGCCCAGCGGCCGCAGTCGCGCCTAGCTCCCGTGGCGTCTCCACGCCGCGCCGCCGTCGTACGTCGCTTGCCTCTCCCTAAGTACGCGAATCAATATCAAAGCTTTCACCGGACCGCTTGAATCACTATTTGTTAACTACAAACTCACAGCTTATAAATCATATACCGATACGTCAACGACACCCCCCACGTTTGTCACGCCTGTGACTTAACGGCGCGGCGCCACAACATAAACAATCGTCACAAAAATAAACGCGTGTGCGTGTACCAGCTGTTAGTTTCACGTTGGGTACAGCTGATAAAATCTAACTATAAAGGACACGTTTCCTCCGCAAATGTTCATATGTTAAAGCTAATACTTTTAATTTTTGTAATGTTGTAAAGAAAGCAACTAAATGGCAGGAGCGCATGGTTTCCGTATCAACTATTCGGCAGGTAGATGCCCGAAAATTGAGCGTATGATTGCGCGGTGGTCGAAGGCCAAGAGTTACGTTGACGCAGCGTCCACATCGTCACTGCGGGAAGTTGGCAAGTTGCGCACACGCTGCCAGAGCACGCCTTGGTCCGCGTGCGTGACTCGGTGTGACTCGCTCCTGTCTCCCGCTAGGTCTGTTCAGTAAAACCTTGCTCGCGTTTAGGACATGTTCGTGTTATGGATTACCAATGCATCGTGGTGTATACCGTTATAAACATCGCGCCGCCGCGGTGTGCAGCCCAACCTACCGACTTGTCAGATGGTTGTGTCTCGTGGTTCAAAAATAAAATCAAAAGGTGAGATTAATATTAATTTAAGTAATATAATTAATATGTTGGATGATATTTCAAAATATGTTTATTATGTTAAACCGTCTAAGCGTGTTTCAAAACAAATTGTTATATAAAATTATATTACTATATATATTACTATTTGTTAATAAGTGTCAGTTTTTTTATATTGTATTTTTTAATAAATAGTATTTGCCTCATCAAAACTAATATAACATAAAACCTACGTATTGTAATATGAATATTGTAAATCTCATCTGTCGTTTAACCCTAGTTTTATTTTATGAAATAAATATTTCTTGTAATAATTTACAATATTATTGTTTTAAGCGTAATTAAAAATTGTAACTATGAGTGAAGGTTAACGTTGAAATGGTAGATTTTACACCTATTACTGTATACTACAACTATAGATATAACAGTTTAATACACATTTTAAAAAATTTAGAAATCAATGCAAGGTATGTAGTTTGAAACAATTTTAGACTCACTGAATTACGTGGCTGCGTAGTGTCGCGAGACAGGTTAAGGTTAAGAAGATGCGTGGAAAACTCCTCAGTTATTTATTAATACTAACGTATTTATTTATTATATTTTAAGCTCGGTACAGTTTGCTGTATATTTTTTTCAGGGCTGTAGCTGTATATCTTCATTCATTAAAGCTGACACCAAACAGCGGGATCGATTATGGCAATTTAGCATGCATGTACTACAGACAAGGGTTAATAGACCTAGCCATAGATACTTACAAACGCGCAATAGAACTGCAACCCGATTTTCCGGACGCGTACTGCAACCTCGCTAATGCACTTAAAGAAAAGGGACTTGTTGACGAAGCAGAAGAATGTTACAACGCTGCGTTACGCTTATGTCCTTCACATGTCGATACACTCAACAACCTAGGAAATGTAAAAAGAGAACAGGGTAAAATTCAAGAGGCTACAGATTTATACATGAAAGCGCTAGAAGAATTTCCAGATTTTGCCGCTACGCACAGTAACTTGGCGTCTCTTTTACAACAACAAGGTTTGTATTGATCGGTTTTCAGTTAATTTGTGATTATTATAAATAAGATAATAGGTACCTACTAATTAGATCACCTACAAGACGATTGCTGGCAATTGCCAGACATAACAGAATACTCAAACAGTTATCTAAAATAAGTTATGTAAACGAAATAGGTTAACACGTCTTTCTTGTTTTTAACGAACCGTAATAATTAATTTAGGTGGGTACACCTAATAACATTATTTTATTTAATCGTTAACTAAAGACATCATCGCTTATCACTAGACCTGTCTGTAGTTACCTGTCATAATATATATAAAAAAATCCTGAAACCGGGCTTTTTTATAACGGAACTATTTATTTCAAGTCTAATTAGCGATCGTCACAATATATTTATCATGTACTCTACCATCAGTATCATTAAATTTATTTATTCTTAGCCATTAGTTACAGGAATGTTGAAGTGTTAAACATTATTTATATTTTAGATTTGAAGCGGCAATAGCGCCCAATAAATAAGGTGTCGGATTGGCGATTGAGAGGTCGTGATTTCGATCCCCGCCTATTGCACTATTGATGTGAACCCATTCTATATATATATTCATAGTTAGTATATACCAGCCGTTTATTTAATTTGTATTACACTAAAACAACTTAAGTATGAAAGCATTTTTAAAGGTTTATACGAGTGGATAGATTTTGTCAGATCACTATCGAGCATTATCAGATTAACCACAAAATTTGTCTAAGTATGTTTAAACACAATATAACACGCACGGTATGATCTATTTCTGTGGTAATAAGTAAAATCCGTAACGGTTCGATCGATACACCTGCTGTAAAAGTTAAATTTATTGTTATAATAGCTTTGAACGTGGTTATTCCACAAATTTTATGGGAATTTGTGTTACGTATCATAGAGCTATAAATATTATTACCCTTTAAATGTTTTTGTACGTCACAAAGTGTGCTTTAAAAATAATTTCCGAAAAAAGACGACTTGTAGACAGGTACCTCACTTTACCTAAATAATAACTCTTCATGAATAACGGACATTAGTGTGTTGACGAGTAATTGACATATCCATTCTAAATTATTTATTCACAAGCGGTTTATAACTAGGTACATGATATGACAGAAACATAATGGCTCGCTATCAAGAATCGAAATAATACACCTTAACATAATATGCATTTCAATTACAGGCAATCTTCGCGAAGCGCTGATGCATTACAGACAGGCTATAAATATTCAACCAAAATTCGCGGACGCTTATAGTAATATGGGCAATACGCTAAGAGAACTGCAAGATTCAACAGGTGCAATGATTTGCTTCAAAAAAGCAATCGAAATAAACCCGACATTCGCTGACGCACATTGTAATTTAGCAAGTATTTACAAAGACATGGGCAACATTACTGAAGCTATCAAATCCTATGAAATGGCACTTAAACTAAAACCTGACTTTTCGGACGCCTACTGTAACTTAACACACTGCTTTCAAATAATTTGCAACTGGGATGATTACAACGACCGTATGCACAGTCTTGTTGCAATATTAGAATATCAATTAACTAATGAACAACTACCGTCTGTTCATCCGCATCATTCAATTTTATATCCATTAACTAATACAGCTAGAAAAGAAATAGCTACTCGCCATGCTAAATTATATACAGACAAAGTGAGTTACCCTTTGAAGGTAAACTTTGAATATAAAAAGAAAACAGAATCCAGGCTCAAGATAGGTTACGTTAGTAGTGACTTTGGAAACCATCCCACTTCACATTTAATGCAATCTGTTCCTGGATTACATGACAGATCAAAAGTTGAAGTTTTCAGTTACGCTCTTAATAATGATGATGGCACTACATTCCGTAATACAATATGTAAAGATTCCGAACATTTTGTAGACATATCAAACATTCGTAACCATGTAGAGGCCGCTAGACAAATAAATGAAGATAATATAGATATTTTAATAAACATGAATGGTTATACGAAGGGTGCCAAAAATGAAATTTTTGCTTTAAAACCGGCGCCTATACAAGTAATGTGGCTTGGATACCCAGGAACAAGTGGTGCTGATTATATGGATTATATAATTACAGATGAAATGTCTTCTCCTAAAACAGCCTGCAAAGATTTCAATGAAAAATTTGCATACATGCCATACACTTATTTCATTGGCGATCATCAGAAAATGTTTCCACATCTGCGAAATAAGTACATTGTGCGACATGATGGCACGGATATATGTGGGGACACATTAGCGCTCATAAATACAACAGAAAATGTAGATTTAAATAAACTATTCGATGTATATGAATATTCAAAAACAGAAACATTTGAAAATTTAGAACCCGTTGAGTTAGTAGTAAGGGAAATAAACATTCCGAATTATGTTGTCGAAATGACAATAAATCCAGAACAAATACAGGTAAATTTTGAGTAGTTTTTATTTTCAGGTAATAAAAAAAACATTCTACAATAATTGCTTGATAAAACAAACACAGTTATATCAATATATATATATATATATTTATGCTTTCATAGACACTTGTATAAATACAGGGATATTAACCATGTATTTCATTATTATGAGTTTCTGATATTTTGACTTTATTGTAGAGATGAGGCATACATATTAGATTATGTACAAGGATTAGGAAAACTCACGTTCATTTTAATAATTTATTAATATTTTATAATTAGATACTCATATATGACTAATAATTCAAATAAAAACTACAAATAATAAATGGAATTTAGGTCGCTGTCTGCTGGTAGAGTACCCAAAAAGCTGGCAACATTACCTCTTTGAATCGTGAAACTAATGCGTCGCCCGAGGTAAGCGCCAGCTCTTTGGTCGTGGGAGACATTGATTAGGCGTCTAGACAGCTCCCTAACAAAACCGCGTGCTTGTTGACCCCACGGGCCCATTTCCACGGTTTCGACCCCAAACGGAAGAAAAGCATAGTTGTCACCGATGCTTATATATTTCCTCCGTTTGAGAGCCTCTGCTGCGTCTGCAGCTGCTCCTGCCGCCCGTGAGGTATTATGGAGATGGGAAACTGCCAATGTGTCGACGCACGTCGCATCCCACACTAGCGGCTTCCCACGACACCAAGGAACCAACGTCATGCCGTCAGGCCTCTTACCATCGTCACGTGTGATACCGTTCGGCTTTAAAATAGCCGGCACGTTGATGGTGGCAAGAGCCCGATGGATGACGTGGTTCAGTGAGGCGTGTCGAGAAAGCCGTCCCGCACTGCAACGACATGAAAGACCGCGGTGACCCAGTCTATCCACATGGTCACCGCAGCGACAGAGATGCGGTTCTGTTATGAGGATGCCCAGACGCAGTCCCACCGCTATACAAGAACTGTTGTTATCCATGAAAGTACCTATATTGGACGAAGGTAACGCCTGCAACCAATATCCAGATTCCCGTTCGCGCGTGGCAAGTAGACGAGCACGGTCCCTACTATCTATACAACTGTCCATTAGTTGTTTTTGTAATATTTTACATAAGGGCTCGTCCCATTGCCGCTGCAAACGGAGGCTCCTTGGGAAGGCTTCTCCTAGGCATGCCATGGACCAGGTGTTTTTTGCTTATTCCATTATATCAATCGATGTATTCGGTAGTGAACTGTTTAATATTTTCCCGAAAAGACCGGTAATACTATGGACAGAAGATAAAAACGCCGGTAGCGACACACTAGAAATGTTGCGTATGCCTATGCCTCCAAACCGAATAGGTTAGGAAGCTTGACACCATGATTTGTCCGAAAGGGAACAATTTAGAATTTTTATTATGATATTTTTGATTGCTTTATCTAAACTTGATAGTAAAATCATGTGATTCCAAAACGGGCAACCGCGAAGTATATAAGTGAATTTTAGAACAAAAAGACAAAAACAAATTATATGGAATGCTATGTGGCAATGAATTTTTGCTAGGCGCTCCGAAGCATCTTCAAATTTTTGGCGCTGTTCATCAATAAAAACCGGTAAAGACTCTTCTAGAATTAGAGCACCAAGGAGGCGAAGGTTTTCTTTATGTAAAAGTTTAATATTTGGGGCCAGACTGTTGAATTTAGTGAATAAGTCATTTCTTTTATCCATAGGTCAGTAAAGAAAATTTCACACTTTGAAAAATTTAGATCTAAACCTAATTAAAGCTGCCAAAGTTGCAGGCGTATCCAATGCGATGGTATCGTTGGTAAATAAAAGCTGAGCAGCACATTTCAAGTCCCCATCGCTTACTTTGGATTCCACTTTGTCGTAAATGTTGTGTGTTCTCTGATGAGAAGCCGTTCTTTGGGTGACATGTTGCTGGTTGTTTACAGAGGAAATATCAAAATTAACAATAGGAGGGTCTGAACAATTGTTTTTAATTGTTGCAGTTAATGATTGTTGGGAACTACTGGAGTGTAGGACTTGAAAAGCAAAAGTCAATAAATGTTCCCAGGCGCTTTCAGAATTTTCTTTTAGAGCTTTTTGAATTTTGAGTGACAAATATTGTGCTACATGAATTCGTGCACCGCGAGGTATACGTTTTACGACCGGTGTAGATGATTTCAATTTAGCTAAGGTTTGCCAAAACGGTTGAGATGTAGAAGATTGAGTTTGAACAGAGGGATTCGCCAAAGGTATATTAGGTGTGATTAAATGTGCACATTGAGAAAGGGATTTATGTGTTTTGCCAATGTGTACATTAAGGCCACGCTGACCTTTAAAAAATCGCACCTGGGAACAGTGGGGACATTGTACCAGTTCGCTGACCTCGCTCTCAACACTCCTTTGTCCAATATAGGTAACACCAGCAGACTGCGACGTACTTACAGTATTGCTTGAATGATTTGCCATCTGTACAATTAGGATTAGGATTAGGTATTTAACGAAATATCACATTGTCGTCCCACGGATTCCACATAATCCCAGTCCCACAGAATACCCATACATAATACCAGGTGCGTGAAATGCGTGTTTTAAATAGTTGTGTTCACAGCGTACCTAGGGATGTAAATAAAAATGTAAAAAAGATTGTTAATACTAATAATGAGGCGAAAAAGCATAAAACAAAAAAAAAATTAATGTGTAATATACAATGAATTGATCCTTTACATACGCCTAACTTTTACATGTACTGTCCTAAATCAAATTATGAAAGAAAGTTTTTTTTCTAGGGAAAGATTAATTTATATATAAGGGAATTATTAGTAGGTATTTTGAAATTTGTAGGCATAGTGATATATTATGTCGCCGGCACATAGCTTAATTAGCCGTTCAATTGAACGCCTAGCCTCTTAACTAAACAGCGCCGTTCACCTTAATTCCTGAATGATATCCAGTCGTAGCCTTTATTACAACATTTAATAAACTAGCTGGCTAATGCTTAGGCCAGTCATATAATGACTTAGTATGACACTAAGGCAACACACTAGGAACAGTGACCACCGCGTGACGTGCGCCGACGAGCGTAGCGATGCATATATGTATATGCTTATACATATATTTCTGGTAACGCGCGGTCGCTGCCGCGGGTCCCCTCCTCGCTTCGGTCGTCGGCGCACGTCACGCGGTGATCACTGTTCATAGTGTGTTGCCTGATAGTCAGACTATTGAACAGGCTAGGTAAGTAATGAATCGTCATCGATCCTAGTCATTTGCCTAGCTGTTTAATCAAATGGCTAGGCAAGTAATCCAACGTCATTGATCCAAGTCATTTGCCTGGCTGTTTCATCAAATGGCTGGATATCATTCAGGAATTCAGTTGAACGACGCTGTTTAGTAAAGAAGCTAGGCGTTCAATTAAACCAACTGTAGATTGCGGTTGGAAAGAAGTAATGTTCGCGAACTAAGACCTGCAACAGCTACAGTTTCAATCTCATACCGTCCAGGTATATGAAGCGGCATAATAGCGTCAACCGCGTTTACTTAACATTTAAGCAACTTTCTTAAATGGAGTAAAAATAGTTTTGATTGCGTACTTCTTTAATATAATACTACTTTACACTGAACGAACGCCTCTATAAACCAAGATTGGTCAGGGATGCGATTTTTATAATAAAAGTTACAAAAATACAATCGCGACGATGGGCTCAAACTGTCAAGTATTTATCATCCACTGGTTGGTCTGTGTGATTTCAATACACGTTCGTGAAACAAGAACAAACGAAACTGTGATACTTGTGTGTCACGATCGAGTATTAACGAAAACTAATGGCAGGGGTGCCGAGCGTCTGAAGCGAGAATTAAGCGTGTAGACCACTTCGATTGTTCGTAAACATTACTTCTACCCGCAATCTACGCTTACAACAGCATAACAAACATAATATACGAAACTCATAAATAATAAAAACATGGTAAATATCACAATTACAGTATTTATATATATATATAGCTCCACGGAGAATTATCTGTCTTTATCCGTGGCTACCTCTTACGTAGTACTATTAAGTATACTGTGCCTCCAATAAGCTAAAAACTGTTTCTATTTTGTAATTTAATCAGTAATTCTAGTTATTTTTTTTATATTTCAGGTACTTGTTAAGGGAACTATTATACACAGTGGTATATCCATATCTAGTTATAATAAGAAAATGTCATCGGGAGAAGAAGTTTTTGATAGTATCGTATATACTTCACGGAGACAATACGGATTGCCTGAGAATGCAGTGGTGTTTTGTAATTTTAATCAATTATACAAAACGAATCCAGAGATATTTAATAGTTGGGTGAATATATTGAAAGAAGTACCAAATAGTGTCCTATGGTTGTTGAGCTTCCCGGAAGCGGGGGAACCTAATTTAAAGAAATATGCTGTTAAATTAGGTAAGGAGTAGAGTTTATAACTAAATTTTTCATAGAATGATTTGTATTTACATCTACCAATATTTCATTCCTACGAATGTATAGAAATGACCTGGATTGCGGCGTAAAACGTATGAATGGAGACTATTATAGCTCCCGTAGTGATGCTGTTGCAGTCTGTGATTCATACTCTCGACTATTGCATGAAATGCATACTGATTTCTGAAGTTAGGAAAATCATAAAGATAAAATGAATTCGTGATCGTATTTTTTGTTTATTTATAAATTTATTTATTTATAAAAATAAAATAATAAAATAAGTTGTTACAAACAGGTAATTAAATCACAACTTGCCAGATTAGGCAGATGACACTATCTGCATTCTGGATCAGACGCGGTAGAGTCAGAATAGAAGCTCAGGGTCGATACACATTGCGACAAAGAATATTGATGTAATATGTGGATAAAAACGCTGTTGATTAATGAACTCTCAACAATATTTGCTTTCTAGGTCTTCAACCAGATCGGCTCATATTTTCTAAAATAGCATGTAAAGAAGAACATGTGCGTCGTGGTCAATTAGCTGATATATGTTTGGATACCCCGCTATGCAATGGTCACACAACAGCGATGGACGTGCTTTGGGCTGGAACACCAGTCGTTACTTTACCTGGAGAAACTTTAGCCTCAAGGTAATATCGATCTAACTTTACTAAAGGAATTGTCTCCGTTCAGCATCTTATAGGGCACCTACTGTCTAATTGATTGTGTGCGTGTGCGTGTGTACGTGTGCATGTGGATATTGTTTGTATTTGTTTCTTATTCATCTATTGACTAGTTTGATTTAGTTTTTTATTTCACATTTAAGAAAATTTTAAAAAAGAAAATAAATCTAACTAAAAATACTCCTAGGATATGTTAGGGTAGTTCTGCATAAGACGAGAGTTTTTGGATATTTGGTATGTGAGTGTGGAACATTAAATAATGGAGTATGTCACCTTCGACAAGAAGGTCCACATATTCTAAATTAAAGGGCAAATTTGGATGGTCTAATTTGTCTGGTACAGTACCATACAAAAGTGCAATGTATTCTTTGTAGCACTGGGATCAGATAATACATGCATCCCAACCAGCAAAAACTACACTTAAAATAATCTCTAGACCACTGTTTTCTTGCTCTTATACCATTTTTATATCGTCGTATAAGCCTGGATTTGGGCACCATTTATAAGCGTAATTTGTTTATATATTTCTAATATCAGTGTTATTGAATGTTGTTTTCACTTAAATTAATCTTACCAAAACTAATTTAAGCGTACATACGAGTAGGCTTACATTGTTTTGACGTTAGAGTCCTGTGAGCGTAAGAAAGTTTATTTTGATTTTACATAAGATCAAACACAATCGTAAAAAAACTTGGTATAGTGTTTGTTTGAAAGTTACAACTTATAAAAAAGAAATCGAAAACAGTAAGGATAAAGGTATTTAATAATTATATTGTAACAACCGTACAAGTGTTTCGTTTTATGCTTTTCGATAAGTATTAGTATTGGAAAATATTATTTACTGTAAAGTAGACCCTAGTTTACGCTTCACAACTCGTGCGCTTCATCAATATATAGTATTTAGTATTCTTGTTTAATTATTTTATTTGTTAATTTGTATTAAAAGCGACGCCATTAGTATTGCATTTATTAAAATCACTATAAGACTATTTTAAGCTCATTTAGATCAATCCAATATGACTCCATGTTGGAATAACTTAGAGATCCTTGAATTGACATAAAACATTTATTTTCATTTAAATTAAGAGATTAATTTTAGATTTTACATTAGAGCGAACGTTTGGGATGTAAAATGGTATTTTATGTGACCGCACTAAAATACTTTTGGTGAAATATAATAGTCAACATCAAATGTTACTCTCACAATTTTAGTCACAAATTCGATTTAAGATCAAACTTTCTTAAATTAGACTCGTTTTCTCTATTGTAGGTATGATGATTCAATATCACTCTAATAATGTGCCTATCCACTGCTGTTGATCTTATAATAGTTTTGAATAAGATCAATATTTACATGTTTTAAGTACTCTAATTAAATGCTGATATTAGTCTAACATTCTTACAATATCATTTAGAAAACATGTAATAAAATTAAATGAGCTTAGAAAATGTGGATATTAGAGCTAATTTATCCCAAGTGTGATAAGTCTTAAACAATGCTTTTTCAGGAGAGTGTGGCTTACAACAGCACTGTAAATTTAAACATATATGCATAATTAAGACAAGGTATTAAGATCAAGCGTATTAGAGCCTGTAACGGCTTGTCAGAGACTAATATAGGAGCGATAGCAATGACAAAAACAGATAAGAGACCACTATAAGCTCAGAATTCTTATAAAGTGAGAAACGTAAGACGATTTTGCTAGTTGCGATATTATATGCTTTGTAACTATGAGAAATTTAGGAAGTTTATGCAGCCTTTCATACAAGTAAGTACCTTAGGCTCTATTATAGCTACTTCTGTGCAACATGTCAGCCAAATCAATCGATCGCGCCGTGTAGTTAGTAAAAGTTAGTGTAGTTAGTAAAGAGGTATCAAGTAAACAGACTTTCGCATTTATAATTTTGATGGTACTCACCTACTTTGGCTTGAAATAAAACCTAGGAAAAATTCTAAGGCACTTTTAATTTTCTTTGATCTTTTCTATTATAGAGAGGACAGGGAACAGTATCGAACCGTCTTTGTCCTACGTCGCTTGTGTCTGGCTTGCGCTTAAAGTACCCAAACGTGGCGGTAACACTTAGGGTCAGTTCACACCACCAACGCGACGCGACGTGACGATTTTTTTGGTATAGCGCAGCGCAGCGCGGCGCAGCCACAAGCCGCACGGCGCAGCAAAACGCGCGACGCCACCAAATTATCTCAATGCAATGTGTATCTTATTGTGTAGTTAATAAAGTTAAATTATTTATCACGCGGTACAATTGTTTCATCCCGCTTCAGGCTGCGCCTCGCGGCGCAAAAAAGCCGCTGAATTAACTCAATGAAATGTGTATCTTTTTGTATAGTAAATAAAGTTCTTTTTTGTATCACTCTCTTAATAAGTACGCGCAGCGTCGCGTCGCGGTGTGAGCCGACCCTTAGCAGTCATGCATAGTCTGCTCTGCCAAGCGTCGTGGCGTTGGGGGAACGTAAACGCTTGACAGTACACTAAAATATTATACTTTTACTCCACAAGGGTTGCAGCATCGCAATTGGTTGCTCTAGGGTGTCCGGAGCTTGTGGCGAAAAATATGACAGACTACGAAAAACTTGCCGTTAAACTGGGAACAAATGATAAATAGTGAGTATCTTTCAGCTACATTAAGTTAGTATAAAAATGATTATCTACATTTCATTTTCTGGAAAAGAAGAGCCGAAGATCGGGCTCAGTGGCGTGTCTTGGAAAAGGCCTTTGACTAGTCGGCTGATACCGGATGATTATGATGATGAAAATCTATATTTGAATACGTGAATGAATCTTATTCACGTCTGGTAAACGTGAAGTTGGACGTCCGGCTGCGTGATGGGTTCACGATGTCGTAAAGTTGTAATTAACGTCATGGATGAAGTCAGCATAGGATCGAAAATCGTGGCAAAAATCAAAATAGAATCAACCTACACCTCGCAATGGAATAAAAGCTATTAATTATAATGTTTTTAATAAATAATTACATCCTATAATTATAATATTATAAAGGCGAAAGTTTGTGTGTATGTTTGTTACTTCTTCACGCTAAAACTACTCAACCGATTGAGCTGAAAAGCTGAATTTATTATGTACATAGCCTAGACCCTGATATAACACATAGGGTACTTTTTGTTCTGATTCTTACAGGAACGATGTCTTCGCGGGTAAAACCGCAGGGCATAGCTAGTATTTCATAAATTAATGAAGTCTTATACATTATAACAATTTTTTGTTCACGATGCACAATTATCACTACATATTATAAAAGCAAAGTTCTCCGCCGCGTCTATCTCTTTGCGATAAACTCAAAAACTACTAAACGGATAATCATGCGGTTTTCACCAATAGAAAGCGATTCATAAGGAAGGTTTAGGTATATAATTTGTTAAGGTTTTGTGTAAATTGGTTGATATATGACCATGATCGTTGAGGATATTAATTCATAAACGACGCAACATGCTGATGCAAAAAATGAAGGCATAGGTATATTTTATGCCCGTGCGAAGCCGGAGCGGGTCGCTTGTTCACTTATAAAATAATAAATCCTTTTCTTTAATATACTTTTGAAAACTACTATTAATTTTAGTCGGCGATACATTCGAGCAAAAGTCTGGAATGCACGTTTGGTTAGCACATTATTTGACTGCAAACACTACGTAGGCGCATTAGAAAATTTGTATGAAAAAATGTGGGAGAAATATGAAGACGGGCAGTCACCAGACCTTATAAAGGTTGGCTAACTAGCTCGCAAATAATACAAGGTATGTACTATATTTTAGATTCATAGATAGAGTGAGTTTGAATCATCATTATAAAAGTACTCACGTCGACTGTCGCGATATCCCTGCGTAAACTCTCGAAAAGTGCGGACATGCACAAAACCTTAGTCGATACAGTCGTTATCAAATAGTACTGAGTATAATAAATAGTGAGTACTTTTATAATAATATACAACATTGTTAACAATGTATTTTATTTGTTACAAGTTTACTATAACATGTTTTGTCCATTTTTAGGGTTTCGTACCTCCAAAGGTAAAAAAGGGACCCTTATAAAATCACATTCTTGTCCGTCTGTTTGTCTGCCTGTCTGTCCATCCGTGTGTCACCACCGATTTCCTCATGAATGGGTGGACCTAGAAAGTGAAATGTATACCAGATACTGAAGTCTATAGTCCCTATTAGGTGTATAAAAATCAAGGTCCTGAATCAACACGACAAAAAGATGGGCAAAATTAGATTTTCGCGAAATCTTGCATGTACGAAAATTTTCCAAAATTTTTTTATTTATATATTTTCTGATTTTTTTTCTTTACGTAAGGACCTTGTTTTTAACCAAAATTGACAATTCTAGGCCAACTGGGTGTACCCTATAGGTTTTTGGTCGAAAACCTATAGGGAACATCCCGATGACCTAGAATCATGCTATTTGGCGAGAAGCAAGGTCTTCCAGCACAAATAAAGGAAAAATACCAAAAAATAAAAAAAGTTAAAAATTAATGGGTGTCCCCATACATACATAGTTTATGCCAATTAAGATAGGCCTCTGAGTAATATGAGCGCTCATACAATTTAGAGGTCTAACTTAATAGGTACCGACCAACGTTGGTACGGAAGCCTCGGAAGGCGAGTCCAACTCGACTTGGCCGGATTTTTTTATGTTTAATAGCATTTAAATATTTCAACGTTATCTCACCTGCCCTGTAGTTAGTCAGACTCACTCAAAAGTGACAATGCAGTCTAAGATGAGATCGTGCTTGTCTGGTAAAGCGATATAGCAGAGAGCTGAGATGCTAGAAAAGTGACATAAGTCAAATCCACAGAGAATTTAATACAATATCAACTCGTATACCGTCTCCCAAACTAGCTAACTCCGAACATCATGCTGGGACTAGGCGAGCCGATTGGCAACAAGTCTTTATGCAGCAAAAATATTGGATGGTGTGCTTGATACACACCTCATAAATATATGAACCTACATGACGCACAGTTCGGGTTCCGACCCAGACTATGCCTCATGAACCACTAATTCAATATTATACCGATCGCAGAACTTCGGTATACGCCTGTTTCCTCGACCTCTCTAAGGCCTTCGATCTCGTCTCGTATGAGGTACTCTGGGGAAAGTTGAGGAGCAGGGGTTTACCGGAAGAGCTGCTCAGACTCTTCCAGTTCTGGGGCCTAATTCAGCATGACCATTTTAAGGTCTTAACGTGCCGCGTTACAATATCTCCACGTTATTCGCATCAATGGTATTCTCTATGCCAATATCAAGTTTGGTAAACGCGGTAGTGCACATTAGAGCGCGTTTAGAGTTGTCATAATATCGTGAGGTAAGATGGCGTGTAACGCGCGCGTCTTGATTTTTTGAAGTAAAATTGACAGCAAGTAACATTGTGGAATTTAACCTTAGATTATTGACTAAAGCAAAATATTAAAAAAAAATTAAGTACGTTAAAACCAACCATACATGTAACTGTGTGTTTCAGTACTTCAGACAATTTTTATACAAAAAAAATAAAAAAAAGTAAAATAGTGAAACGCAACTTAGAGAAACGCATACCGATCACAGTACATATCATGATCCGAATGGAACTGATAGTCCGTCTGTCATGACTTCATCATATTCTCCAATATATACCGGATCCGAGATAACTTTGGACTACTTAGTCCAAAGTTATCTCGGATCCGTATATGTTGGAGTGCGGGGTTTGACAGGGAGGGTTAACGTCTCCGAAGCTTTTCAACCTATACATAAACGACCTCATAGTTGGGCTAAGCAGCATGCGAGTCGGCTGTCGACTTGATGGAGTTACTATCAACAATATCAGCTATGCGGACGACATGGTGCTGCTGGGCCCAACTGCGGGGGCAATAGGACAGATGCTGAGGGTCTGTGAAAAGTATGCAGCGTCTCATGGGTTGATGTACAATTAAAAAAAATGTAAGTATTTGATCTTTAAGGCCGCCGCTAAATGTCCCGATATATAACAAAGGTTTCTTTAAATGGTACTGAAATCAAGCGGACAAACCATTTTAAATACCTCGGGCACATTCTTGCCGCTGACCTTAAAGATAATTCGGATATCGAACCGGAACGTAGAGCGCTGGCGGTCAGAAGTAACATGTTGTTGGCTCATAGATTAGCTCGGTGTAGTAAGGAGGTCACCCTTTTTAAGGCGTACTGTCAGAGCTGCAGAGTGCACTGGCCATCTATGGGTCAACTGTACTCAAAGATCGCTTAGTGTTTGTTCTACGCGTCCAATATAATAATGCTTTTAGAATGTTATTGGGTCTGCCTCGATTTTGCAGCGCGACCAAAATTTTTAAGCAGGCTCGGACAGATGACTTCTTCGGCGTTATTAGGACGAAAACAGCTTTGCTGCTAGAGAGGCTTCAAAACATTCCTAACACCATTCTAAAAACAGTAGCGGAGAAATACAATTCGTCTATCATGGTGCGCTTTGTGCATGTACTGGTAAACAGAAAGCGATCAGTGTATGTGTAGAGTGCGCAGTGGCAGGTGGTTTTGTTCTCCTCTTTTTACATTTTTAAATTTGTTCATATAAATTTAAACTAACTTATTTCCTAAGCCTTTGAGTATTCAGATACTCAAAGTCCTAAGCTGATGAATTCCTTACAAATGGATATGTTTTATCTGAAAATAAATAATATTGAATTGAATTCGGCGGGTAGATCGAGCCACGGCTGTAATTAACTGTATCACGTGAAGTGTATTGCAATAAACTTGATGAATAGATTCAAAACATGATTTGATTTACAAAATCAAATTAGTTATTGTGTTTGTTTTAATTATTAATATATTTAAAATGTTATATTTAATATGCTTACATGTTATATTTTCCATTCAAGGCCTACCGTGCTACCATCCTCGACCGCATCATCTCATACTACCAAGCGAGATAGTGATATTTTTTTTAAATTATGCGTTCAAAATTTAGGTATCTAATTTAAAAACAATATTTTATCTGCGTTTTTGTGAAAAATGTAGTAAGAAGTAATATAATATTCGCTTAAGAGGCTAACCGATCTGGGGGCACGTTAAAGTCCCCGCCAAGAAGAGCCTAGCGAGTATTATGCAAAGTACTCTGTGAGCCAAGCGAAGCGCTAGGGCCACTTTTCTCGAAACGCTTCGTCGTTTTTTGAATCCTCATAATTTTGGCTTTTTATTTTCCAGGATCTTCGAGCCATTTAAAACGCACATTAGCATCCGTCCATTAATGTTCATATTTAAAATTCAAAACATTTTTATCGCGTCATAAAAGGTTCCACAGTCAATGTGTATAGAATTCACTTGTAAATATATTTTTCTAAAAAATAATTTTTTTAATGATTATATTGATTGGATATTGATGTTTTTATAGTAATAAAATAAATTGTCAGCCTTCAAATTTGTTTTATTGTATACGTACCTATGTGATTAATTAAGCTATGTTTGTTATGATAAACAAAATTGTGTATAAATACTTGTATCTAATAAACTAAAATGTAGGTTTGTGAGTATGTCACTAGCAGCGCCCCGCGGCTTCGGCTGCGTTAAAAAGTGACCTATGTAGTAATCTAGGTTTATCAACTATCTGTATGCCAAATTTCATCCAAATCCGTTTAGCCGTGTTCGCGTGAAGTAACAAACATCCATCCATTCATCCATAGATAAGTACTTAAAGCTTACATCATATATAATAGTTAGGTTTAAAAACTTAAATAGCCGACTCCTATGCCGCGCGAGTCAGTTTCAGTAGTAAGTTTGAGACTTTTATTATCATATCTCTTGAGGTACTTATTAGATCTCGATAAAATTACAATAAGAACATCTCGAAAATGCACTAGACCAATTAAAAAAAAATCAAATCTGTTCACAATTGACGGAGAAATCACGTAACAATAAAATAAACGTAAAGACGAATTGAGAACTCCTCCTTTTTGGAAGTCCGTTGAAATAATTTAATATTGAAAAATCTACATCGCGCAAATTATATCTTCTAGATGCACACACACACATTTCCGCTGGTAGCTCTTAAGGTGACGATATCATTTTATGTTATTCTTGTATAGAACATCTAGAGAAACATCAAGACGGCATCCATTTATGGTAGGCATTCCAAAAATCCGCACAAAACGTTTTGCGTCTTCGTTTGTTATAACATCTGTTATAAGAATGGAATTCTCTGCCGTCGACTGTGTTTCCTCTAAAATATAACTTGGTAATATCCAAATCGAGAGTGAATAAGTATTTACTAAGCAAGAATGCTACATCTTCAGCTACATCGTCAGTTACCATCAGGTGAGATTGTAGCCAAACAATTCTTAGTCGTATATAAAAAAAATATATATAAAAAAAATCGTCACTACACCTAGCTGGAGGGCATCCTACACTACGTTTGCCGAGTCGTGGTCTTCACTCTAGAACACGCTTACTCCAACGGTTATCGGTTCTGTGCATATATGACCTGCCCACTGCCACTTAAGCTTGCTAATCTTCTGAGCTATGGCGGTTACCCTAATTTTCTGTCGGATCACTTCATTTCGAATACTATCCTTCAGAAAATCTCTGAGCATAGCTCATCTTTCTCAAAGTGATTTCTGCCTAATTGGATAGTTTGCCCAAGGTAGACACACTCGCGTACAGCTTCGAGAAGGACGCCACTTAGAACAACTGGCTCTGGTTTATTGTGTTCATTGAACATGACCTTCGTTTTGCTCATATTTATTTGGAGTCCAATGCGTTAGGAGGAATTCGCTAGGCGGCTTTGCAGCATTTGTTGTATGTCTTGAGTGGTATCAGCCATGATTCTGATATCGTCCGCAAATCTCAGGTGTGAAATGTACTATAGATGTAGATTTTCATCACTCTCCTGATCCCATTGTTGGGCTTCAATTGACATTGCAACCAGGGTATTCATACAAATCAGATCATGGAACTCTCACATATCTATCCGAAACTGATGTAGGATTCATTGGAACAACCAGTATTGGACCATTGCTTTAATAACAGAATTCATCAAAAAACCCAAAGTTCTTGAAAAAATCTTAAACAAGGAGTTAACCTCTTTGCATACATATCTCCAATATCAGCCACAATTTTTGGATCACTATAAAATTTCAACTCCAGGAGGCAAACTATCCTTATTAATAGGTTTACTGAGTGTAACACTCAAAATTTTGTAAACCTTTAACAAAATTTAATACATAAACAAAAATAACAAAGAAAAGAAGGGAACTTAAATAGGTTAGAATTGTTTAGTTACTCTGTTAAGTTAAAGAAAAGAAGGTAATTTAGAAAACAGTTAGAAAAGGCCGGGGTTGCGGTACAGTATCCAACCGAAATGCGTTGTGCGTGCGTCTAGATACTAGCCTTGTATGACGGGGTCAGTGGTCCACTGCGGCTTGAGTGTCGGCCGCGGGGGAAAATGCTGGAGCTGTTAACCACGTGGTAGGGGCGGCGGCAGCGGTGACGACCAGGTCTAGTAGCAGAGAAAGTGCTTCAGTTCACCCGTATGGTGGAACCCCAGTCGGAGTATTCACAATAGGCACTAAAACTCACAACAGTATAATAAAACGTAGTATACATTAGAAGGATTAGAAAATACTTGGGTTACGAAGAGTAATTCGTCCGCGCTTGACCAAGCGTCGCTCTGTTAGCGGGCAGTTGAAGGTCACTGCCGTGGCTCCGCTTGCCGCGCAAACTTCCATGCTGGCTCATTGGCTGTAGCGCGCGGCTTACCGTTAACTTTCCCCAAGATAGCTCGTGCGTTTATTTAGGGCGGTTATTACCGTTTTATTATATTGCATTTAAAATTAGTGTGTTAGTATTATAAATATTATCAAATATAAGTATAATATTATTATTAAACTTAAAATATTGCTAAATAGTAAAATTTAATTTTAGTTTAATTAAGTTAAGGTGACGAACCGTTACATACCCCCCTTTTTAGGTTTGAATTTTTTCTAGGAAAAATTCAGAACTACCTGTCTAGGTGAGCTTACATTCTTTGACATGCCATGTCCCTAAATTTCGCCCTATCATGTCTTCAAGGTCATATACAAGCTTAGACCATTTCGCTGTTATGCCACACGATTATTTGAATTTCGGAGCCAGTTTTTACAAAATCGGTTATCTTTGTCGCTTTGATAAAATGTACGCTTCTAAATGTAGGGGAAGTTTGGCATCCTTTAAAAATATTTAAATACCATGAGTCGTTAGTGGATTGCGTGGGTGCATCTGGTAAGGGATCAATCGCAGATATGGGGACCGAGCGGCTTAAACTATCTGGCACGACGTTTTCGCTGCCCTTCCTATGTTTGATATTAAAGTTATACACCGATAGACGTACACCCCATTTGGCCAGTCGCCCCGTAGGGTTATTTAGATTTAAGAACCACTTGAGAGATGATACAAGTTCATTTATTTCAGATAATAATATACATTTTGGAGATCAAGATAAAATATAAGTATTAGTATAAGTATCAGAACTAAATTAAACGAAAATTAAGGGATGTCCGTGTGGTAAAGTGCCAAGAACGCTGGCTGGGAATGCAGCCAGCGTTCTTGGCACTTTACCGGCACTTTAGCGTTGAATCGCTAAAGAAATTCTTTGCGCTAGGAATGATGGCAGCCCTTTTGTCACCGGTGGCATCGACAAGGCGTGGAGCAATTCTTTTTAGGAAGGTTTTGGTGCTCAGACCCCATGGACCAAAAGTTTCAAAACCAAGGGGCAAGTCTCTAAAAGCTCTCTGCACCAATGAAAGATCCCAAAGTTTTTGACCTTTGGGGGACTTTCATTGGGACAAAGAGACCTCCAGAGAGACTTCCTTGGCCTCAGAACCGCAGTATCTCTGGCGATTGAATCTTCAGAATTTTGAGCACAGGTTTGATACGCTGTGAACCGAGGACAAAAAAGCCGGAAGTGCGATACATGAAATTTTTCGTACGCCGATGCCACCAGATCTTACAGGCAAAGTAGCTTGGGTCCAAGAATTATTGTCGAGGTTCAAATTTAGAATTTTTTATAAAGAAATTTTGAGAGTGGCTTCTAAGTTTTCTAACATATCACGATGTTTCTAGATCGGGCATGATCTTATGAGGTATGTGAATTTAGGCACGAAAAGACAATACTTTAAAATGGTATATGCGATATGAGAATTTAGAAGACCCAATCTGGTCAAATTATCTGAAAGTAATGTAGTTTTTTTTTTCTAAAAGTTGCCTAATACTTTCCTTGAGCAACGGCGCCCCTAGAAGGCATAGCGATTCTTTATTTAAATTGTTTATACCTGGTGCAATTTCTCAATATTTTTGTGTTAATTTTGTACGATCAATGACAATTTTTCCAAAATATAAAGCTCACATTTGTCAAAATTGAAATCTAGATTTCGTTTTCTAAAATTAACGATGATTCTGGTCAAATCATTTAAAACAGTGCTAGCTTCACCTCCTAGGGTTCCGTCATCTAGGTACTAGACGTTTAATTTTGAGTTTAAATTTGAAGTGATGGGATGAATACCTAAGCTGAACAGTGCTGGTCCTAGCGGATCACCCTGCTGAACGCCCACTTCCGATGAGATTTGATGGTTGTCATAAAACAATTTTGATGGAGAACTGTATCATTGCCAAATATATTTAAAAGCTTCCGGGATGTGGATGGATGCTTCATTCAGCAGGGATGATCTGTCTATACAGTTGAATACGTTTTTGACATCAGCAGTACATCCGTTTCGTTGTCGCCGGTCAAAAACGTTCGTACTGCATGTACTGCTGCTTCGCATCCCCCACGACTGCCAAAACCAAACTGATTTGGTTGATATAAGTCTTTTAAATTAGGAGCAATATTACGACAGACAAGCTTGGAGGCAAGCCTACGAATCGTGGTACCAACGGCTATGGGGCGGATATCTCCATCTTTTTTAAGCTATTGCATAGCTTCTATCGCGGGCCTTGAGCATGGAGACCGAATCCAGAAATTCCGTAACGAAAATAATCTAACACCCCAAATAATTAAATACCATTATCCAGCAACATTTCACTACTATTGATGAAACCAAAGACGACCTTATCTCTACTACGCTAAGGCTTAAAAAATGAGGTTCGTTAGATCGAACTGTAATGGACATTTGGTTTTTGCAGTTGCACAGATTTTGTCTTCTCGTTCCTTTTTCAAATATAAATTCCGAATTCTATTTTCAAATTATGTCAAGGGTGAACAAGTCCTCGGAACTTTACATAATTCCTCCTTGTTAAACACTCACTGCCTTCATACATGTAGCCGTGACATAGATAGGTGTATAGATATTTATCATCTATGTAGAACAGTGAATATCTGTACTCGTATGATTTGTGTACAAAGTGTTTTAAATATGAATAAACAAAGTGCATTTATTAATGAGGAAAGTCACGAAAAAAATAGTGAAAGAAAATGAGTGAGTACTCTATATACATACATTTTATTATTATTATCACAAATGCAGTATTATTTTTTGTTTTGTTAATTTATGTATAATACTGCTATAAAAATAACCAAAATGTTTGATATTAAAATGAGCGATATTAAAAGTAGCTTCTCATTTATTTAATAAAAGAAAAACAAATGTATTCTTATCGGTCACCACGCTCAAAAAATGTTACTTGAATTAATATCAAAGAAAAAAAATACTGCATAAATAAAAAAATGCTATGCAGTAGCTTTACCGCGGCAGTCCCCGAGTGCCACACGTCTTTTTTTATTAATAGCGCAGAGCCGCGAACCAAATAAAACAGGTCTAAAGCTGTCTGAAATATTTTCGGAAAGCAAAAAGGTCGAAAGAGAGAATAAGGATATATTACAATAAGATAGTACAACAAAAATAATCTCACACAATATTCTATTTAACACAAATATCAGTCTTAAGAACTAATGTTGTAGCCAACACCAAAGAAAACTATTAACAGCAACAAGAAGAGCAATGTTACTTTGAGTTGGGCGCCATTTGTCACGGATTATCTTGCTCTACCTACCTTAATATAGTCAGGTATTAATAATAAGTGAAAGACAAGAAAAGGTTAACAAAATTTAATACATATTCAAAAATAACAAAGAAAAGAAGAGCACTTAAATAGAGTAGAATTGTTCTGTTACTCTGTTAAGTTAACGAAAAGAAGGTAATTTAGAAAACAGTTAGACAGGGCTGGGGTTGCGATACAGTATTCAACCGAAATTTCAGTACATGGAGTCCATCCAAGATGTTACTTGATTACGAGAAACTTGATTAAGAGAGAGCAATTAATGCTATTCGTAAATAATTTCCAAATACCACAGTAAAAGGTTGTCATTTATGTCGTAGCTTATTCAAATTAGCCAAATAGTTGGGGATCAAGTCGAGAGTGCAGAGGCGGCATGTTTCCCGATGTGCTGATCTAGCTCGTTTGCCCTTTAATTATATTAATTTTCGTTACCAATACATCATGAAAAAGTCGCCAAAAACTGAAACAGTAAAGAAATTCTATTCTTATTTAGATCGTTTTTGGTTACACGACATAAAGTACATGAATACAAATTATGTGGATGGTTGGCATTTTCGATTGACAAGTATGTAGGTATTAAAAATCCATCCATCGCCAAAATGCTTGTCATTTTAGAAAAATAAAAATAAATTAGGATAAAAAATACTGCCGGGAACTGAAGGCCAAAACCCGAAAACAAAGCATGTATGAAGACATCGATGAAGAAATAAATCCCACCATTGGAAATAAAGAGAATTAGTGTTGGCCATTGCATATAGATTATTGCCGCGTTTGATTTTTAGTTAAAGTAAAAACGTGTCATTTTGGCCTAAAAGATATTGCCATAACGAAAACGGAAAATAAGTGTTTATTGGTAACTGATTACAAAACAGTAAAGAACATTGTTTTTACGTAGCTGGTTACGAATCAGTTAGTTACCAAAGTGGCCGAAGGCCGTCTTACCAGCCTTGTATTTTTTTATAATTCAGAGCTCGTAAATCTGACCAACTGATTTACTAGTACCCCGTATCTCACAAAATTTAGTCCCTTTTCCCTGAAGTATTTCTATGACTTATTTGAGCTATCGGTCAATCTCAACGTCGGTTGTGGTTTCCAGTACCCTTAGTAGGAGTTTTCATCGTAATCGCTTTTGACAGATCTCATATAGTTTTCGACTAACTCTGGTTTCCTGATTGGTCTAAATTTAGTGTAGTGTAGTAACCACCAAAGGCGCTGTACTATTTTTCATACATAATTTGTTCGATATACGATATCGAGTTTGGTATGAAAACTCGTACTAAGGGTACTGGGCGGTAAATCGGTTATCTAGTTTTAGCTGACACGTTTCGGACCCAACGACAGATTGGAGCAGGTTTGATCGAAGCGTAGACTTCATGGCGGACTTGTTCGACCCTATAGTCGATATCTAGAGTACCTCGGACAAGTCGGTGATCACTTCCGGTTTTGAACCTAGTAATCACGGAGACATCTCTAAATATGAGCTTCTTGTCCGACATGATGAAGTCTATCTCGTTTTAGTCATAGAATCGGAGCTTTGCCACGTCCACTTCGCTCAGGCTGTTTCTTCAAGAAATAATTAATTAAGTACAGCCCCTCCTTCTCCAGAAAGTTTACAAGGATTCGGCCCCTATGGTTTTTGTATTCCGTGTGGTCCTACTACCGATTCACTGCTTGTTTGTACTCCCACTTTGGCGTTGAGATTTTGTTGAGAGCCTTTTGAGTGGTGTGCAAGGCCTTGGAAATGTCCTTATACATTTTCTGCACTTTATCATCCGAATGTGTCGAAGTCAGAGCGTACACTTGGACTACCTTGAGGCTAAGGACTCACGAAGCGGTTTTCACCCGTGCCCGCCGCGGTGGCGGAATGGAGTTTTATTTTCAAAACTCACGAGACCGGAGTTTTGTGCGGTTACGCAGCCGTCGCGGTTGCGATTATCGCTCGCAAACTTGGCGGTTGATAATCGCAAGACGGGCGGTTGCTGCCCCCGCTGTCCACGCGCGGTCACCCGCCAACCGACCGCAGAACGCGCGGGTGCAACCCGCCGCGGCTTCGGGACCGCGACCCGCGCCCGCCGGTACAAGATGACCGCCGGTGCAGCGGGACCCGCAAACAATCGCACACGCCGCGGGCGTAAAACGCGTCGTGAAATGTGCTTTAATTTTTTACATAAATATCTGTATTCTACAAAGGCTGCGGGCCCGCAACCGCGGCGGGCACGGGTGAAAACCGCTTCGTGAGTCCTTAGACTGAGGCCCCTCTCGGTAAGTCTGATCACAAGGTAAGTTCGCTACGCTTCTCGACACACTGGAGATTTCTATAACGTTATCAGAGAGGATCTTATGGAACAAGAACCCGATGCCGCCTTGAGATGGTTGTTGTCCCTCTCTCAAATACAGAATGTTACATCTTATGTTTCAGCTGTATTCCATAAGTACATCAAGCCGTACCGTACGTCCGTTAAACGTTGCCTGTGTCAGTCGGTTTTGGCGGCCGTCCGTCACCCGGGGATTCTTAGCACCCACTGCCCCGCCGTCACCATGACCACCGCCTTGGCCTGGAATAGCGAGGCGACTGGGAACTGGGGGCCGTTTTATTTGTGTGCCATACCATATGACGGTTTGCATATGCCCTGCGCCGTCGGTTTGGGTGATCGCAGGACGTAGCTTCTCATACTGATGACGCTGCTGCCCGTCACCGGCCTACTTGTGTTTAGATATGCCGTTGATTTGAATGGATATCCCGCCATTTGTCAGTTGCCAAATTTTCTGATCGGCAGGATCGTTCTCTGATCCTCCTTCGCTCTCTGCTCGTTTGCTGATCGGTAGTAAGTACCACGTGCAGGAGAGGTTGGCTGGGAGCACTCAGATGGAATTTGGCTCCCTTACATCCCCCTTTGGTGGTGAAGGACGCTTGCCTAAGATATACCTATTCACTCGCGACTTGAACTTCTCTGGATGGTGCCTTTCCGGAAACAGATTCAAGCACTGTGATAAAGTACAAGGTCGATTTTTAGGGTTCCGTGACTCAAAAGGTAAAAAAAAGGAACCCTTATAAGATCACTTTCTTGTCCGTCTGTCCGTCCGTCTGTCTGTCTGTATGTCTGTCACCATCGATTTTCTCAGAAACGGGTGAACCTAGCAAGTTGAAATTTATACCAGATACTGATGTCTATAGTCCCTATTAGGTGTATAAAAATCAAGGTCCTGAGTCAACACGATAATAAGATTTGGGCAAATTTAAATTTTCGCGAAAACTTGTTAGTACCAAAATTTACCTTAATTTTCAACTTTTTTTATTTTTCGGAATTATTCCTTTACTTGTGCTGTAAGACCTTGCTTTTAACCAAAATTGATAATTCTAGATCAACTGGAAGTAGGTTTTCGACCCAAAACCTAAAGGATACTTCCCGTTGACTTAGAAATGACATTTGGCAAGAAACAAGGTCTTACAGCACAAATAAAGGGAAAATTCTAAAAAATAAAACAAGTTGAAAATTAAAGGGTGTCCATACATAATACATACATAATTAGCCAATTAAGCTAAGATTAGCCTCAGAGTTATATGAGCGCTCATACAATTTAGAGGTCTAGCTTAATTGGTACCAACCAACGTTGGGACGGAAGCCACGGTGGGCGAGTCCAACACGATTTGGCCGGTTTTATTTAACCTACGACACAAAAAGGGGTGTTATAATATTATGTTTGACCGCAATGTGTGTGTCTGTGTGTCTATCTGATGACGCTATAAGATTAACTTTAATAGGACTGATCAATTTAAAATTAGGTATCCTCTAACTTAAATGATATTTTAAGAACATGGTAGCATTGACCTTATGCTGGGGAATTTCACCTGGAATCTGCAGAACTCTGCAGAACTCCTCAGCAATTAACAGCAGAAATGTCGTATTTGGGCTCATTGGAATGAACATAAATAAATAAAATTAAAAAGACTAATATTTCCCAAGTTTTACAATAAGTATTAATATTAATATTAATAGAAATATTGTTTTAGTTGTTTGCGGGAACCCCTGAGGTGAAGGCCTCCTCCAGAGGCCCCCTCCTTTCGCTACCTCTAACCAGCGTAATCCAACCAGACGCACGATCTCGTCCTCCCAGCGTGTGTGTGGTCTTCCTCGCATCCTTTTACCTATAGGTCCCATTCAGGTAGTGCACTTTTTGGCCCATCTATTGTCTTGTTGTCTTGCTATGTGGCCTGCCCATTTCCACTTTAGTCTAAATGCGTGTGAAACGGCGTCGATTGCCCGTGTATTCGATCTCTTTATTGAGTGGCGGACTTTATGCTGTTTTTTATGTTGCGCATGCTGCGTTCCATTGCTCTTTGGCATGAATTAATTTTGTTCTTAATAGTGTAGTTAAATTTCCACGTTTGGCATGCATATGTTAGGCATAGGAGGAGGTTTGAATCCATCACCTTTTTCTTTAGCTGTACCGGGAGGTCACCTTTGAATACTTCTTTAAGACTCTAATAATTATTCCATGTATTTTTTATTCTTCGTTCAACTTCCAGTAAGTTGCTATGTTTGCCTAATTATATATATATTCCTTATCATATTATTATATATATATTCGAGTGGTATATTATTAGCGTTTATAGGTTTCTGTGTACTGTTGGTTATGATTTTGTTTTTGACGAATTAATTTCAAGGCCGACTTGAAAACTTGCAGAGTCATCATTATCAGCCGGTATCAGTCCACTGCTGAACATAGGCCTCCCCCAAGACACGCCACTGAGCCCGGTCTTCGGCTCTTTGTTTCCCACCGGACACTCACAGTTCGACTGGTCCACCATTTTATAGTCGCCAGCGAGCTAGGGAGAGAGCTATGCTCGGTATTTCTCTGCGGGATAGAATCCGGAACTAAGTAATTTGCCAGAGAGCTAAAGTTATCGACATAGCTCAACGGATTAGCAAGCTGAAGTGGCAGTGGGCTGGTCATATCTGCCGCAGGACTGATAACCGTTGGGGAAGACTTGTCCTAGAGTAGAGACCGCGAATCGGCAAACGTAGCGTAGGACGTCCTGTGACCAGGTGGAGCGACGACATACGAAAAGCGGTGGGCAGTGACTGGAAGAGAAGAGCCGAAGATCGGGCTCAGTGGCGCATCTTGGGAGAGGCCTACGTCCAGCATTGGACTGACACGGGCTGATGATGACAGTGGGTTGCTTAATATTTTTGCTCCGTGTTTTAATACCTTTTTAAAACCGTCGGGTTCAGGGCTTTTGTCTGTTTTTAGGTTTTTGATGTTCTTTCGTATCTCTACTTCTTCTATAGGTGTTATTTCAGGAGTATCACTGTTTTTGGTGTTTTCGTCAGACGTTTGGTGTGCTTCACTAACTGGTGTTGGGTTATCGTATAGGTTTTTATAGTATTTGGTAGCTATTGTTATGATTTCTTTTCTGGTTTGAGATGTATTTCCTAAGTTATCTAAGCTGTCAATCCAAGTATTGTGAGTATGTAGTTCTTTACGAGCTTTCTTTAAGCTTCCAGTGGTATTTAGATGTCTTGGTATGGTGTTTTTTCTATAATTCAGGTAGTCGTTTCTTATATATTTACTGGTAAGCTTATACAGTGCTTTAAGCTCATTTTTCATAGCTTTTGTTTTAAATCCGGTTTTTTGAATTTGTTGTCTTCTCTTCAGGAGAGCTTTAGAGCGCTCTGATATTTTTGTGTTTTTGTGGTTTTTGGTCGTGGTGTCTATTTGCTGAAGACTTATAATAATAGCAAAATTAAATTTTGTGTCTGTTGCTTTTGTTTTTTCTAATTCTAGTAATATCGAGGGCTTCATAATAAATGGGCGTACCAGCAAAAATGCCATTTTAAATTTTCTAATGCTATAGAATCGATAGTATAGTATACTATAGTATAGATAAATAGATAGTACAAAACACGCTCTATATATATATATATATATATATATATATATATATATATATATATATATATAGTCTTAATTCATCTTAATATATATATATAGATGAATTAAGACTTAATAATATTAAAACTTAATAGTTGTACGAGCTACGCATCGTACATTCACCTTTTCACCGCATTAATTGTAATTTAGACTAAGTCAGCAAACTGCACCTCAATATACATTTCTTATTTTAATTTAGTTCACAATTGACCGCGCCGTGTCGCGTACTCACCTAGCACTTTACTTAGCACCTAATTTTCATAGCACTTTATATTATAATTTTTACATTAAACTTTTTAGCATTTAAAACTATTTTCAATTACGATCCTTAAGCCAGCCTAGGGTTCGTACATATTGGTCCTTCGAGCCTACCGTCGAGACGGGACCATTGCGCGTGTGACCTCAATTAGTGTTTCGTCACCTAAGTTATACGTGTAGCGCAATGGTCCGTTTCCCGGTGAACTAGCATCGTGGAGTACATTCCGTTTGAGTGCGTACTATGAGTCAGTTAAAGCGCTTATCACAGAAGAGTTTCAAGATTTTGTGGAGAAGCAGTAGGCAAAGAAACCGTTCGTCGCTATGGTTGAAGGTGAAACTTCAACTTCACTAAAAAAGAAATCATACACACCTAGCACAGAGACGATTGAAAGTGAGAGTGCTAGATATCAGGTGAAGCATTCTCGTGAGGAAGTTCCCGTCCAGCACACACAGGAGTCGCGTGGCGATTATAGTCGCTTGGACGACATGTTGCGGAAGCAAGCTGCCAATTTCAGGGCATTATCAAGAGACGTAGCAAAGATTGAGATAGACAAATTAAAAACAACATGGCAGTTCGATAACGCTTTAGCATCGCTGCAGTCTCGCTGCGCAGCAATTGACAGCTTACATGTAGATCTCGATAGTGAGTTGAACGGCGAGAATGAAGACTATGAAATCGCATTCAGCAAGCATGAAGATATTTACACCAATCTCAAAAATCGCTTAAACGAGAAAAGGTGGTCGACAGCAAATACAGAAAAAATAACACCGCAATTAGAAATTCCCATTTTTCACGGTAATTATAATCAGTGGTTATCATTCAAAGATTTATTCAGTGACTCCATACATAAAAACTGCACTTTACCTAATGCTCAGAAAATGAAATTTTTAAAATGTAAATTGAAAGGTGGGCCAGAGAGGCTGATTCAACACCTATCGATTAGCTATGATAATTTATGCCATAATTATCATGCTGGGAGATTTTAAATCGTTGGTATAATAGCGCAAAGCTCAATTTCACTTCACACTTAGACAGCATTTTAGATTTGCCCAACTTACAACAAAAATCATCTACACAAATTTAAAGGATTCATGACGTCACCATGGAATGTATCAACGGCATAAGAAAACTAGGGGTGGACACTTGGGAACCTGTAATCGTTCACTTACTTACCCAGAAGTTAGACTCTGAAACTTTAGCAAAATACAACGACTCCCTGAAAAACAAGAAAGACATACCTGCTCTGGATGACCTCATAAACTTTTTAGAAGATAATTTTACATCCATGGAAGCATCAAACCGTCGGAAGCAAGAGCATACTCGAAGCATTACGAAATCTAAACAGCAAAATCCAATTGCATCATCTTATTCTGCGAAGAAACATAATTTTAAGTATAATCACTTTAACTATGCCAATGCACCAAAGGTGCTGACCACTGCAACAAATGACGCGCCGGCTACACTTTATTGCCCTCTTTGCAAAATTCCGTTTCACGGGCTATTCAACTGCACTAAATTCGCTGGCTTGCCTAATAACGTGAAATGTAAAACTATATTTGATCCCAAATTATGTAGCAACTGCTTATTCTATATTACATGATTATGATAACTGCACTTCAGAGAAAATATGCCAAATCTGTTCCCAAAAACACAACACCATTCTTCATGAAGCATATAATCAAAGAAGTCCAAATAAATACTTCGGCAATAAGACCACCATCAACTTCGAATGAATCACCCCAACAAAAGGTGAGTACTGTAGCACGTGAGGCATGCTTTCAGGTTTTATAAGCAACAGCAAAAGTAAATGTTTACGCCGCGGATGGCACTGCTTATGCCTTCCGTGCCCTAATTGATCAAGGCTCGGAAATTTCAATTATAACTGAAAAAGCGGCTCAACTTTTGAAGTTAAAAAGAGAGAAAAATCATGGTGTCATTTTTGGAGTTGGCGAAAAAGAAAATAATTGCAAAAGGCAGACTTCAGTGACTTGCACCTCTATTTATAATAATTATACGTTTACGTGTAACGTGCTTATTATGAATAACTTAATTAAAAACATACCGAATGAAACGTTCGTAAAACCAGCATGGGAACATATAAAAAATATCCAGATTTTAATGTGAGCAGCCCAGTAGATATATTGTTTGGAGCAGATGTTTACTCTCAGATCATGATGGGAGGCATAATTAAAGGTCAAGAGATATCTGAACCTATAGCACAGCAAACACAACTTGGGTGGTTACTATGCGGAGCAATGAAAACATTTCACTGTAATGTCGTTGTAAACAATATTGAAGATTTGAAGCAATTTTGGGAGATAGAAGATATCGGTGAGACGAGCGTTGGCGATTACGCTGACTTGTCTTCCGAAGATGGAACTATGGAAGCGCAATGAGCTATTGAGGAAGACCAGCATTGCATACAATTTTACAACGAAACCACCATACGTCAACCAAATGGCAGGTACTCGGTGAGATTACCACTAAAAGAAAATATCGAAGAACATTTGGGTCGAAACCTACTGCAATAGCACAATTTAGAAATTTAGAATTAAAATTAAGCAAACAAACTCAAATTTGTATAACTGATAAAAGAAGCAAAACTGGTCTAGCTATTTTACTAATTAATACATGCGCTCTTTCTAATGGGTTCATAATGAGAGAGTGCGATATACGGGTCTTTCTATCTTTCTCTTTCATTTTGTTAACGTTTTTGTTTTGTTTGACGTTTATGTGCATATTTTGCTATCATGCTATTGCTTTTTGAGACTGCTACTCCAATTATGACCGATACTGAACAAGAATGTGATCAGTCGCTTCAGAAAATCGTTTGGAGAGATTCACCGGCCGAGCCTGAACTTACCACAGTAACATACGGCATGAAAGCAGTTCCCTTCTTGGCGATGATGACGTAGTGACGGCTAGCATCCGATGAAAAAGAAAACACCCAGAGGCAGCAAAAATAGTAGAACAGTCATTTTACAAGGTCGACCTCATTTATGGGTCACATACCATTGAAGAAGGCGCCAGGACTGTGTTACAATTACAAGCACTTCTCCGCGCAGGTGGGTTCATATTGAGAAAGTGGTCCTCAAATTAACCAGACATTTTAAATACTATTACCAGTACTCAGAATTCCGTTGATCCAGTTTTCACTTTTAAATGCGCGCACACCGCAATAACTTTGGGTTTATATTGGAGCCTTAAAGACGACTTCTTCATGTTCCAGTCATCGTTTGAATTTTCAAATAAAAACACAAAACGAGCACTTTTGTCAGACATTTCCAAACTGTTTAACCCACTTGGTTGGCTAGCTCCCGTAACAACCACATTGAAATTATTATTTCAACAAGTTTGGAATACAAAAACCATGTGGGACGACAGACTACCGAATGACATAATCAAGCAATGGGAACAGTTTAAACCCGATATCAGCACAAATATAAAATTAATCAAAATACCAAGATGGTTAGGAATCACAAAGAAGTGTGTCGTAGAACTGCATGGATTCTGTGATAGTTCCAACAAAGCATACGCATGTGTTATTTATGCAGTTGTAAATAATTATGCAACACTTGTCATAGCAAAAACAAAACTCGTGCCCATTAACAAAACCATTTCGATCCCAAGGTTAGAGCTTAGTGGCGCAGTTTTATTAGCAAAATTAATGGAAAAAGTTAAGCAATCTTTACCGGAACAGGAGTTAAAGGTCTATGGATGGACAGACTCTATGGTGAAACTAGGATGGTTGAATGTAGAACCAGAAAAATGGAATCCTTTTGTGTCGAACCGAGTGAAGCAAATCGTAAAAATAATGCCTCCTAAGTGTTGGCATTACGTTAAGTCCGAGAAAAACCCAGCAGATTGTGCTAGCCGTGGTATCTCGATAGCTCAACTTAAAGATCACAAGCTGTGGTGGACTGGTCCTAGTTGGCTTTCGGCGTTTGAAAACAAGCAACAACTCGAACAGTATACAACAGAATGTGAATTAAGAAAGGGGTTTCAAGTGTCTGTAGCACAGAAAAGCAATGATTGCATTATAACGAAAATACTACAAGATTCTAGCAGTTTTTCACGAGCAACACGCGTACTTGCTTGGGTATTACGTTTTATTTCGAGAAATAAAGCAAATAGACCTAACTATTTATCCCTGGCAGAAATAAATAAAGCGAAAGTACGGATGATTAAAATTACACAAACCATTGAATTTCTCAACGAAATAACAAAATTAAACATAAATAAGAACTTAAGTAAAAAATGCAATTTATTGTGTTTAAATCCATACTTAGATGAACACAAGTTGCTTCGTGTGGGAGGAAGGTTGCGCAACGCAAATATAAGCAACGACATGAAGCATCCAATTATACTTCCGCACTCGAGCAGGCTCACAGACTTGATCATAGACCACGCACATAATCTTACTTTCCATGGCGGACCTCGTCTCACACTTGCCTTCATTAGACAAAAATACTGGATTGTGGGAGGAAATAGAGCAGTGAAGAAGCAATTACGTCAGTGTGTAACGTGTGCAAAAAATAATCCAATGCAGCAGCACCAAATTATGGGAGATTTACCCCAGATGTAATCCAGCGCGTCCATTTTACCATACTGGGGTTGAGTTCACTGGATTTATCATGATAAAAAGCAGTAGAAACAGAGGTATCAAATCAACCAAGGGCTAAATAACAGTTTTTGTGTGCATGGCAACTAAAGCAATACACTTAGAAGTCGTCTCAGATTTATCAACCTCTTCATTTCTGGCAGTATTGAGAAGAATGGCAGCTAGAAGGGGCACGCCGCGTCATATTTACAGTGACAACGGGACTAATTTTGTCGGAGCAGATCGAGCACTGAAAAAAGAATATCAAGAGTTGAGTTATTTAATGAGCAATTTTTAAATGAAATTACAGAAATGGAGATCACTTTGCATTTTAATGCGCCCTCGTGGCCATCAGCAGGAGGACTATGGGAAGCGGCTGTCAGAAGTCTGAAAAACCACACAAAAAAGTTGATAGGGGAGCAAAAATTCACCTTTGAAGAGCTGTCGACCCTGTTGGCTCAGTTGGAAACGTGTCTCAATATGAGACCCTTCTGTCCTTTAAGTGAAGACCCTGAAGACTTAAATTGCCTCACTCCTGCGCATTTTCTAACAGGTGGTCCGACTCTAGATATTTTAGAAACAGAGAACGATCTTCGAACAAGGTGGCATTTAGTACAAAAAACATTCCAAGACATATGGAAAAGATGGCGTACTGAATATCTAGCACAAATCACTTCAAGAAGCAAATGGCAAACACCGCAAAGCACTATCAAAGTCGGGGATCTAGTTACCATCAACGACGCTAATTTACCAGCTGGAAGATGGGCAATGGGGAGAGTTGTCGAATTACACCCCGGAGCGGATGGGTTCGTACAGGTCGTATCATTAAAAACAAAAAGTAGCATCATAAAACGGCCTGTAGTAAAATTATCCATATTACCAGTTGAAACTCATGATTACAACGACACAGCACCGCCTACTTGCGACCTTGAAAACAAAGCAAAAACATGATTATAAAATACCGACTATTATACTCACTACGATTTGATGTCGATTGTCTCGACCTAGGTTTCGTGCATGTCCGATGCACTTCCTCGGGAGTTCACGCAGCGAGATCGCGACGAATACTGCCGGCCGCCGTTCGTCGGCGGAGGGGGGCTCGGCGAGCGGCGCGGCTCAATGATAGCGGGAGAATGAGCTGGTCCAAAGTTAGACTGATCTTCATCGTCACTATCGCCGACAGTATTGTTACATATCCAGCTGACTGTGTCACGTTCTAGACTGGTGAGCACTTTCTTCTTCGAGGAAGCATTAAGAATTGGTATGGTATGGCTTGTACGCCCATTTGTTATGAAGCCATCGATACGATGTTTTGGTAGAAATTATCTTTAAATTACTTTATTTCATTCTCATTTACTAGAGTTTTACAGCTCCTGCTAGAGTACTTTGCTCTACTTTTTGTAGGATTGGTTAATCTTAGGGTTGATCTTATCATTCTGTGATCGGACGGGTAGTTAATATTTAATACTTCTAGGATTTTGAAGTTAGTTTGATTTGATAGATCAAAGTTTATTTCATTTTTTTATTGCCCATTTGGCGATTGTCATGTCCATTTACATCCAGGTCTATTCTTAAAGAAAGTGTTTATGATTGATAGTTTATGTTCTAAGGCAAATTCAATGTTTTTCTCCTCGCGCATTCGTGTTTCGTATCCGTTTGTTTTAATTATTATATTTTCATCGATCCGAGGTTGTCCTATTTTAGCAATAAAATCGCCCATGACTAAAACATCCTTGTAGGTAGTTTTCATGGCTTCTTTGAGGGTCGTATAAAATTGTTCAATATCATAGTCGCTGGCTGATTCCGTTGGCGCGTAGACTTGTATTAATGTTGTTTTGTTATTGTATATGTTTAGAATTAATAGGGCTACTCTTTCTGATAGACCAATGGGCTCTCTAGGTGGATTTTTAAGTGTTTCTTAACTAAAAATCCGACTCCTTTAATGAACATAAAATATTATATATCGATCAGTAGTGGGTGGTTTTTAAATTTTAATTTATGTATTATTATAGTATATAGGCAAGCGTTTGAGCCAGCGACGTACTTATTCCTTAGCTGGTTTGAGCACTACCTCACCAATTGGTAAGTATTGATGTGATCGAGAATGATAGCACGCTAGGCCTAGCATGGGAACAAGCTGTCAAGGACAGCTGCCGAAACATATTATATGTTTCGCCACAGATTATTATATATTTAGTTTTTATGTGTGTTTTTATTTTTTTTATGCTTTTAGTTTTTGATGATTATTATATATTCCAAACCAAAGAGTGATATTTATAAACGCGGAAATAAGACAGTGCCTTACCACCATACGCAACCAGTCACACGGACAACTACATTCAAAGACGTCTCAGTGACCATCACAGTGATTTTGCGCGCAGCTCCCTGGATATTTTAACTGGACTTAAAAGCCGAAAGCGTCCGTTTGTTGTAGTCCCTATTATATTAGCCTTTAGAATACAAAGCAAAACTAACTGCTAAAAACTCGGTGCACTAAATAGAGCCAAACAGTATTTCAACCCCAGCCAGCATTTATCGATAGCCACATAATAAGGCGCAGGTTCGGCCACATATGAAGTACTATTCTCATCTGTGGAGTGGTGCACCGAAATATCAATTGCAACCACTTGACTCCCTTCAGAGAAGAGCCGTTAGACTTGTTGACGATCTCAAGTTAACTGACAAATTAATAATAATAATAAGAATGGCTATTTCCATTATCGTACGAGGACACAGAAAGCATGATATAATGGTGCCCCGCTACCGGCGGCACTGGCGGCACCCTAGTTTTAGGTTTTTTTAGAGTATTGTTTATTTTATAATGATTTTTGTATTGTTGTTTTGATATCTATATTGTAAAAAAAACTAGATTTAAGTGAAAGAATAAATACGTGAATAATAATGTAATAAATGTTTATTTCCAAAAAGATTTCATACATATTTTACATAGTTGATAATAATTAAGTATTAGATGCCTAAATTCTGACAAGATCTGTAAAGCCCAAACTAGGCGGTGAGCCTGTGTCGAGATGAATATGACCGGATTCGTATGTGTGTGTGTGTTTGTATGTGTATGTGTGTGTGTTTGTGTGTATGTATGTGTGTGTATATTTTTATGTGTGCGCTTATTATATTTTATTTTATCATGCTTTCTGTTTCTTCGTACGACAATGGCAATAGCCATTCTTTTAATTTATTTTTACACTAGAGGTTATACAGTCCTTGATATTGCAAAATTTACGAATATTATTGTATGTATTAAGGTCGGCGAAAGCTGGGCTTCTACGAACTAAGCTAGAGGTGGCTTGAGGGAGAGGTAGTCTGAATGCACGTCTCGCCAGTAAGTCCTTATGATCTGGTCTTTAATGGTAGTATGTCACACATATAGTTTTCGCACACTGAGAACTGAGAATTCACTTAATTGCTTGTTTGTCGAGTAACGAAATGGTAATGGATAAGTATCACTTTTATAAGCGCTCGTTGTGGCCTTTCCACTGTTATAAAAGTAGTATTGCAAGCGCTTCCCCATATAGTAATGCAGTATTGCGGTATTGATTGGCAGAGAGCTATGTAGATGTCGCGTAAAATTTCAAGCAGGGTGCAGTCTCTCAGCTTTTTCTTTATGAATATTAATTTTCTTTTGCAAAGTCAAAGTCAAAGCATTTATTCAGTATATGGGCAAAATAAAAATTTGCACTTACACAGCGGTAACACTTGCGGTTTGAGATATCAATGATTTGCTCTTTATAATTTAGATTTTTGTCTATGAAAACACCCAAGATTAAATTTTAGTGACTTTATCGATAGAAGAACGTAGATGTGCAGGTTATTGTTAGTTTACTGATTATTTTGTGACATGCATGTATTTTAAGAGAGAGATAACTGGGAGGGTTAGGGGCGCGTGTTATGGAGAACACAATGTGTTTTGTTTTGGTGACATTTAAAGTTAGCAGGTTATGATCTAATAAGTTTTGGATTTGAGAAAGTCCTACCTTGGCACGTCTAAATACGTTTTCTCAAGTAGGAAACTTTCAGTCTTCGTTGCGTTGGCTCTCTTAGCCTTTTCCATAGGTACTATTACGGGGAATGTTCTGAAGAGCTTTTTAATATCATAACTCCGTCCCGTTTCTACTATCGGAACTCCCGAGTACTCCCGACACCGCCAAAAAGCACATCCGCACATTATAGATATAACGTGGGCATCACATACTACTCGTTTCACACAATTGTTCTTCCTATGTACCTGTAAGATGTGGAATGACCTCCCATCTGAAACCTTCCCAGAAACATTTAATTTTTTCGTTTAAAGCGAGCGAGAGAGCACTCTAATGAGAGTACTCTCTAGAGTGCTCTCTTATAAGGGTAGGCAAAACACCGGAAATACCTCTGATTTTGCAGACGTCAATAGGCGGCAGTGAAGACTTACCATCAGGTGGGCCGCTTGTCTTTTTGCCGCTCCATATTATTAAAAAAAACCGAAAAGCTCCTACTAAATCTTTTTTGCTACAAAATTTAAAGACATTGGTTAATATAAGTAATTCCATTTGCTGCCCAAAGTGTTCATTCCGCCTCTAGGTTTGGCAAAAGCTACCTGGCGAAGTTAACATCACTAACTGGAAAAGTCGTTGGATCAAAGTCGGTAATTCGGTCGGTAGTTGAACTTTTACGGCAAGCTCTACGCATCACAAACATGCTTCGAAACCCGTACCCGATATACTGGAAATTGCAGAACTACCCTTACTCACCGTGATACAAAAGATCTGTTCGATAGCAGCTGAGATGAGTGATGCGTGATGATTGAACAGCTCAAAAACAGATAATCCTTGGTAAAGACGAAATCAAAACAGAGCTGTTTGCCTATACACGTTAAAAAACAAAGAAACAAAGAAATATTAGCTGGACCGATTTGACTGACATTTGGACAGGGATCGCTAATATCACAGGAAATATTACCTATTTGTTCTGTGCTAATATACAGATACTTTAAATAGAAGACCTAAGGGAGCTCAACTTCGTCTTAGGAAGAATAAGTAATATATAAAATGCATTATTCTAAATCGAAGAGCAGTTTGTAAAAGAGTATTTTATACGGGATTTATGTAAAAAAAACTAAACTGGAGTCCAATCTACATAGCGCATCTATACCACAAACCAGTCTAGCAATGAATATCATTCCGTAGTTCAGCAAACTATTAGGTGAATTGTCCTTGTTCAGTGGGTGGTTTGAGTCACGGCCGAAGCCTACCATGAGTACGAATGACCCAGGCATAAAGTAATCACCCAGGAGGGCTAGCATGGCAAGGGGACTATTTTGTCTTTTCACCTATCCGTATTTTGTTTGGTGGAGAAGGCAAATTATAAGTAAAGTTTTTCGACAATTATAAACGCCCGCTGACTTTTAATCAATTATTTTTTTTAACTTTTTAATACGAAACGAAATCTAAACTTGGGGTTAAACTTCACCAAGCGTTTAAATTGTTGTGTTGATCTCCTGTCAGTGCTTAAAAACACGGAAATAATTTTGTCTTTCCCCCGGGGATAAGGCCATGCTAGCCCTGCAGGGAACACTTGCAAGATTAAAAGTTTAGCCTACGGACGCGGTTGGGTAACAATTGAGTTTTCTAAGCCTAGCGTTAGCAGTCTTTCTCCAGACATCGCTTACCACCAGGTGAGTATAGTAGTCAACTAGCTAGCCTATAAGAAAGATATATGAAAAAAATACTTTCACGTGGTTGACAATGGTCCCCAGGTTTGCCTTTGCCGTCTTGTATGGTTATTGTTTTGTTCTTGGCAGTAAGCAAACTACTTGACAGTGTGGAAATAAAGTAACAGATAAAATAACTGATAAGAGGTGATCGGACACAACGCTAGTAAAACCATATTATTATTTTTTAAAGTTATTTATTTTTAGGTAAATCCTAAACAATAATCAAAATCAATCAATCATCAATCAATAAGGTACCAGCTAACCATGAAACTAATAATCATGAGCCTGGAGCTATAAATAATATCAATACATAATTAAGCTTATGAACTCTAAGATAACTTATTCATTTAAAATTGATTCAATTATAAAGTGAATCTTTCAAGTAAATGCAGAATTTCGGAAAAATCTGGTTTTGCCATATACTAGATTTTACAAATGTATGCATTTGTTTATTCAATTATATAAATTCAGGTATTAATTTAAAAAAAACATCAGACGTTCCTTTCATGGCATTTTACGACTAGTAAATATCTAATTATAAAGCCTCTAAATTCTCTGAGTCTTCATTATAACCACGAAGCCAAAACTTAAAAGATGTGGGGTTCAATAGCTGGATCTACACCGGACGATCCAAAGCGCTCCGATCGCGCGCGGAATGGAACGCGCTCCACGGAGCGTGAAGTGTAGACGTGCCGCGCGCAATCCATGTGCGCGGTGGAGAGCGCGCGCTCCTCGCCGCATGCGATCCATTTGTTGTCGGTTTTTTGGTCACGCACAAAGGGGCCTCAGTCGCTAGGAGCGCGCGGTCTTGACGGTTGTGATTTAGAATCGCGTGATCCGATATGTTATGGATAATTTATGGATAATTCGCAATGTATCCGTTTAATTTCCCTACATAGGGAGAATAAATGTTTATGGGATCCTAATGGTACCAATTACACAAATAGAGGTGTAAGAGAAGATGCCTGGCGGAAAATTAGTCGGCAAATGAACAATATTCTAACAAAACCCTATTAACCCAATACTGTCTTTATCGTTTTCGTAATTTTTGCCGTAAATATACAAGTAAAATGCAGCTTGCTGCTGCTACGGCTATTTGTCGCCGTCGTTGCACGTGTGACTCCATAGCTAGACAAAATTCAACTGATTCAGAATGGATCGGCAGGAGCGCGTTGAACACCGTTCTTTTTTAGGGTTCCGTAGTCCTGACAAGAAACCCTTATAGTTTCGTCATGTCCGTCTGTCTGTCTCTCTGTCCGAGGTTTTGCTAAGAGACCGTTAATACTAGAAAGCTGAAATTTTGTGGGGGTATGTATATATATTACGCCGACAAAGTGCTGAAATAAAATTGTGAAAAATATATTTTTTTTAGGGTAGCTCCCCTATATAAGACGTGGGGATGAATTTTTTTCATCGTCTACCCCGTCGTGTGGGGTAACTTTAAGTAGGTCTTTTAAAATGATTTAAGGGTTGCTAATACCATTTTTCGATTGAATGCTCCGTTTACGAAATATTAAACTTTAAAGTGCAAATTTTTGTTCCAGTAGGGCGTCCCCCTCCCCCCTCTAAAAGATAAACTACTGGCTTGAAAAATCTGGAAAAATTCGTGACAATAGCGCATTTTATGAACTTTAAAGGAAAATTATAGCGGTTGAGATAACTTTATTAGTTTAGCAGTAGTAGTCGTTGAACTTGGGTGTTGGATAATTTTGTACCAAATACCAAATCCTTAGAATAAATCCTTTAAAGTGACAAAGACGGAGTACCTAGTTGCTTGTTTATAACGGGTAAAGACTTGCATTGAATAACAAGCTACTACGGAACCCTACACTGCGCGTGGCCCAACACGCACTTGGCCGGTTATTGTTTTTAGGTCTTCTCGTCGTTACAATATCATGGAAAAACTATAAAAACTCAATGAAGTCTTAGGAAAAATTGAGAAAAAGTTTACATATATAGTTTTTTTTTTAAACTTACACAGGCAGTATTAGCATTGAATAATCGACTAAATGCCATGACAGGATTCTGAAATGTTTACCAACGATAGTAACAAAAATATTTTGCATCGGCATACATATATTCTTTGATCTGTAGTTAAGTTGAAAATTGTAATTTTTTAATTACTATAAAAAACCGTCAAATCACCATGAAACTACAACCATATTATTATTTTAATCATAAAAAATATTAGTAGTGAGCGATTTGTTAGTATACGAACTAATCGCACTAATGTTTAATTTAACTACTAAAATGGAGTCATTATATTTTAGATATTTTTAAATATTATTTTTTTGTGGAAGGAAAGGACTAATCCTTTCGTGTATGTCATTTATGCTATAACGAATGAATATATAATTTCCGTAGCTCTTCTGCAATCAATAATTATTTAATATTTCATGTCCAACATGTCATTCATTATGAAAACTTATAATCATTTTCTAAATGACTTTGCAGTCAAATAAAATAAAATAATTCTAATCGAGACTGAATCCTAGCTTATTACATTGTGCTCTTAAAAAAGGTGCCTTTAGAAATTATTTGGTAGGTATTCTAAGTATAGTAAAATCACGACACATAGGTATCACTGTAAGATTCAATCATATTTCTTTATATACGAACAATATCCGTTTTTTTCGACGATACCGAATACGTAAAAACGCTTTAAGCATTAAGTTCTATATTCTGTGCAATAAAAAATTTACAAATAAATACACCCGTGGTTTTTGTGTTATAAAAATGTTTGAAAAAATAATTAAACCTACATTCAGGAAATGTTAATAGTAATCCGTAGCGGGGTTATTAGACGCCTTGAGAAAACACTTATTGATGTTCATGTAACAAAATAAATGTTTTTGTCATTGTCTTTGTTTTTAAATATAAAATAGCCAGTGGAGTTACAGGGACTTTTAGTAGAACTATGATTTAAAATTTCTCAGATTTGCAGTTGGCATGAAAAAATCTCGTAAGTAGTTTAGAATTGTGTGAGTTTGATATAGGCAGACGTTATCGCTTACAGGCGGCAAGTGAATTTGTTGTCCTTTTACCTAATATCATATAAACCAATTATTACCTATTTGTCGTGATTTTTTAAGCGGGTATGTTATTTTATGTGATACGAATAACCTTTTTATTTACACATTCATGACCACAAATATCTAAGTTCCTATGTATTCACATTATACGACCTTTAGTGAAACGTCGATATTTTTGGCCTTGGTTGTGGAGCTAATTTTAATATTGTGAATAAATCTACCTTGTCTACTTAATTATTGTGCAGGATGGTGAAGAGTTTCGAGTGAATTTAGGTATGAGTAGGCGTCATTCATAATTATTTAAAAAAGGTAAAAACAGAATTGATACAATATTCAACCGAAGTAAAATGTTAAATTTAATCTTTACTTACAGTATTTTAGATAGTTTTGCTTTATACATTCGGAAATACCATATTTTTGGAACAAAATATTGTAAAAATAATAAACATTTAAACATCTAGTTCAATATCAAAAAAAGTAATTATACTGCTATTACAAATATGTTAATACTTAGGAACAAAATGATTGTGATTTCGCACTCTTATGTATCTACTCAATCACTTTATGTTATATTTGTAAATATTTTATGACATAATTAATATAAATGTGCAACTAGCGTTTCTTTAGAGATGAAGTTGATAAACGGAAAGTAATGATATAATTTAAATTTATCATATATTTAAGGTCTATTTAAGAATTAAGAAATATTTTTACTTTTATATCGAAGCTACATTGATTCTAACCCATTACATTTCATTTCATTTCGGTAAACACTTGAATGAAGTAGTAAGTGTGTGTGATTAAGTAATAGCTATTCATTATTTATTTACTAGTTACTAGTTCAGACCTCCTTCATAGACATAGTTTCATAATATACCTTATTAATTTTAAAGCTCTGGCACATGACATTTCGTTTCCAGTCTATTTATTGCAGTTCACATTTTTTCAAATCTAAAAAGATCTGACTGCTGAGTACTTTAAAAGTATCAATTCGTCGCAATAAGTGTGTTTCTATCTATATTAGTTACAAAAAAGTAAGCGATAAGAAGTATCTCGTTCAGAGCCACAAATCAACAATTGCCTTCTACTAGTAATAACATAACATAAGCTTATTATATATAATCGTATTATAATAGCTATTTTATCAATAATATATTTTAATTTAACAAACTTCTTGTGAAATCGGTAAAATGTCTTAAGGTTTCATAATTTAATTGCATCTATGTCAACGCATTCATTTAATAGTCCAGAGTAATGAGTCCAGTTCCAAGAATACTTATTTCTTTTAAAGCATCTCACGTGCCAGATCAGTAAGTATCTGTAATAGACTTAATACTTAAATATATTATGAATGTGTGCATCATTGAAGTCACCATCGTCCACCTGTGCTAGTCCACTGCTGTACATAGGCACAATCCTTGGCTACTCTTGTCCACTTCTTGCCAGCCACCATGCGAACATCATCGCTCCACTAAATATGTGGACGTCCTACGTTACTCTGCAGATGGTGCTGTGGTCTCCACTCAAGAAATCTTTTAAACCAACGGTTTTTCGGCTCATATACAACACCAATTACCACTTCAATTAGATAATCCATTGAGATATGTCATTAATGGTGATGATTCGCTTCGGGTTCGATCCGTTACAGCAACAATGAGCGTGTATGTTTCGGCTAGATATACCTTATGCCACAACGGACAATATGCACCGATTGCAATATTCCAATTCTAATGACGTCTCATTAGAATTGGAATAGCGATGTGAAGTCTCGACATATAATTTCCTATTGTGCTGCCCAGCCCTGCTTAATTTTCTATTAACCTGTTTTTAGAAGTTGGTAGAATCCAGCATCACAAACATTCCTTGGATTTGTGAAAAATGTGGAGTTAAGAACATTTCTTTGTCTGACACCACGTTGCATAGTACCGGACTCAAGACTGCCTGTTTTGAAGTTGGACGGCCATAGTAGCGGCATTATATAGACCTCAGTCTCCAGAAATTCCAATGTATGAAAATAATAAATTACCTTTTTTATTAAACAGTGAAAAATTCCCAATACGTAACTCCTAAATAAATAAGCCACATGAAATTGAAATTTGGCACGACTGTTTCTGTGATCTATCGGTCATTTACTTAATTAAACAAAGCTTGAAATAAACTAATAACAACTAACGACTATAAGAGGCTACTCTGCTCAATTATAAGATATTATGTTAATAACCAAAATAATACGATTTTAAGTCGTACGTCAAAAATAATATTTCGAATTGAAACCTCTTTCAGATGTACTCCAAAATCGAGGGAATTATTGGGGATAACGTCGCATAGAAACATTCTTGAAATTTATTTTAATTTTAATATATGTGACTTATTTTCTAATCATTAGACGAATACTTTAGAATTTCGTTTCAGATACACGATGCATGTCTGCATCATCACCTTTATCTACAATAAACACCCTACAACAAACTTTTGCCTTATTATAATCTCTTACAATGATAATATATATCCTATTTCTCTACTCTTACAGTATCTAATATATCTATAATCTAATTTAATTACAAATATATATATAAAGTGTAATTGGAAGGGTGAAATCTGATCATGGTAATAGTTTTATTAAAATCATTTGTTATAATATTTTTATATCATATTTATGGATCAATGATAATACATATACCATGTCTACATGTAAGTGCGGTATACATTATTTATATAAATAACCTACGTGAAGTCATATCGTTAGAGTAGTCAAGCAACGATTTTTCTACTAAGAATATACACAGAGAATACACATTCTTAAATGCCTGTTGTCAATATACATAAATGTTAAGACTAAGGCCCTCTGTGATAATAAATTTGTTAAAACGTCTACACGTGGCTAGGTGAAGGTAGACGAGCAGTGCAATCTAATTACATGGAGGCGCCACATGTCCTTTAAAACCATTTATTTATAAATATTTTTATAATATCATGTTGCGTTATATACATTTTCTAAAATAATATTATATATCCGTAACTAACAAAGTATCAAAGTAAGACCCTAAAATATTTTTTCGAAATTAAATAGAATTAAAGGCTTCTTTTAATCTACCCTTTAATTATAAATATATTACTACTTGGTCTATATACATTTTTAATAGGAGACACCAATATTGTTTTTATAATAGTTGCGCATAGTAACTAGAAGACTAACATTTCTAGATTTGAGCTTTTCATTGACATAGATTAGTTTCTTATACTTAACACCTCTAAACATATGTTATATCTCGGTGCATTACTACGCGGCAGTGTCTTGTTTTTCAATGTAGGTGGGTATTTTTTTTTACATTTTACACAGTTTGCTGATTCAAAAAAAATGTTATACGGTTTTCATAAAATCGCAGCTGAAGACGGGAACCCTGCTTGTCAGATAATCGAGGGTCCAATCATTGCTAGAAAGGGAAAGTATGCCATGATAGTGTTTAGCATTTCTGAAAAATATATTGTCCAGAAATCGACACGTATTGATATACCTCCCATTGTAACAACAATATTCCAATGCTCATAATGGTACTATATACCTCGACTACTTACAAATATAACTAGCGAGCAGAAGAAGCTAAATAACTTGTATTGAGTAAAAGGTTTTACGAACTAATTTTACGAAAGCGTTGCATGAGCTACTGTGCGACAAGTAGACAAAAACTATAATAATAAGGAACTCTTTTGTACATTATATATCTATATAACCATGACAAAGTAGCACGTATTTGAAATTAAACGATTATTTTACCAAATAAACCATTCTATTAATTGACTAACTGAGGGTCAATATTTTTGGGAAACGAAGGGTCCGATGTTTGAGGTACTTAAATACGTAAGTTAGTTTGTCGTCCAAGTATGAGAATCTGAAGAGAATATATATCAACCTCATTATACAGGCAAGGTTTATGAAATACCCATCTTTTGTATATATAACTTATGCCATAGTTACGTTAATAAATGAACTGATGCTGACTAGTTTTGAATGAATGTATAAATCAATTGTTAGGTAATTCATAAGTTAAAAACCTACCTAAATTATAGACAGAATTTTGTGTTGTCTTATCTTTTAAGACGTTTTGTTAAGTTAAGTTCCTTGTAACACACATATAAAGCTTTGAAATGTCTTATTTTATGTGTGAAAGGAGATGGAGCCTTATCAATAATTATAAATAAATTATATTGATGTTTTACCTAATCTAACACAATTTAGATGTTTTAAATGCATTATTATACACGCATATGATCTTAAAACCACAACTCGACCTATGTAAAAGTGTATGGGACATTAGGTAGAAATACTCTTGATACTATAAGATAAAAAAAATAACTAACTTGTAGTCTCTCTGCGCCGCGCAAATATCAAATCATTTTAATGCGATTATATTTCATTTATCAATAGAAATAAATCACTGTATTTTATGAGAAATGACACAGATAACCTCAAAATATAAATAAATCATACAAGTAGTGGCACTAGTAGCTTTTTAAAATTGACATAAAAAGGTTATTAAAAAATATGTAAATTCATGTCACATTCATGCATTAAATATGGAGTTCACAAATGAATTGTCATTTCTTTAGTTCCCTTTCTAATTTATTTCACGGTAGATATAGCTAGTAATAGCTATCAACCATATTTTTTTAAATAGTATAATGGATTTTTCGCTTTAACTTTGATGCGTAAAATTTATTTGCAATTTACAACAAATGGTATTGATGTAGGGGCCAAAATTTAAGCTATATGAATGGGACAAATTCTGAAATGTTCAACTAATTGTATATTAAAACATTCGATTAATTCTAAAAGATAAGCATTCTTCAAAGAAAACTTCTTGCATGCATGTCTCTAAAAATTATGGCTACTAAAACATGTAAAAATATCAAGACTTAACAATATTAATATGTTAAGAAAAGTTTTTGTGTGATTGTTACTTTAGCCAACATCACCAAATACAACCGATAAATAATTTATTAAATTATGTTAGTTTAACTCAACATGGATTTGATGATGAAAGCAAAAATCTAAACACAATTATTGATTAGACATACGTTACTCCAAGCCACTATTCTAGGTCCATTAAAAATTGATAGGAATGAATAATGACGACTGCTACAATCTAAATAAAATAAATCTGAGATAAAACATCATATTCCAACAGATACAGCCAAAAAAAGCGATCTCCAAAATGTATCGATTACAAAAATATAACAACCACTATTAAATTCAAACATTCTACAAGAACTAAGACAAGCAGAAAAATTGAGCATCAGATGTTTTCCACTCATTCAACCACTTGAAAACAATTTGAAACATATTATATTTTATAAAATACGGTAAAATCTATATTATAAACAAGAATTCACACAATTTTAAGTAAGGCTAATTCGATTGTAAAACTTTAGTTACCATTAAAGTTGAATGGTGACGATTTTAATGTTATTTTAAGTCTATTTATCTACCCTTTATCTTATAGTTCTGACATATTACAAGTAAATGCAGATAAACTTAACGAAACATGTTTCAAATTATTTTCGCATACCGTGTGGAAAAATAAGTGAATTATATACAAGTCCCTCTATTTATCTTCTTCCAGAAGAACCAGGTCATCAGCCACGACGTCAGACACATGCAGGTATATAATCCAGTACATGAGATTAAAGCAAACGAAGCAGACTGGAAAGACTATGCGGGAGTATTTGTCGATGTCCGATGGTGTCATACCCAGCAGTTTGCTAATGTCCTGAAATTAAAATTATATATTTAGCTTTTTGCTGCTAGTAATTCGCGCGACAAGATTAAATTAAAGAATTTGTCAATTACAAATTATACTCCAAGGTTATAGAAATATACAATTAACAATAATTTAAGATCGTTTAAAAAACTAAAAGAACCGACTTCAAACGTTGTGCTAGTCATAGTAGCCGTAGTAGTAGACCTAGTAACTATTATATAATCTGTGCCAGTAGTTAGTAGTATGTCGTCGAGATAAATAAATACAAATATATATATGTACAAATGTTGATATATTAAAAACGGCTCGGCCGATTTCGTTAAAATTTAAATGGGACCACCTGGGAAGGGTACCCTTTAAAACAAACAAAGAATTTACAAATCACTTCAGGCATCTTCGAGTAATCGGTGGTGATAAAATATATATATTCCGACGAATTGAGAACCTACTCTTTTTTTGTGAAGTCGGTTAAAAACCAATTGAGTAGAGCCGGGTCCACAAGGCGCGTTGCGTCGTCGCAACGCAAATAACATTACCGGCCACACAGGGGCTGCATCATCGCAGCATTGCTACGCCGCAGCCGTAACGTCCCGTCAATGCAGCGGCAAGGCAGTTGCGGCGACAGTTTTGAATGAAATTATGTTTAATGAAGTATTCCAGGTTAATATTTTCGTTGGTACGCATTTTATACATACTCCGAATACAGCTGAAAAAAGTCGGAAAAAATAAAAAACCTATCGCTCTATCAACGCACAAAACATGCTGCCGGTCCCGCGCCGCGGCCGCGGCGTAGCAATAAGTATACACCCCTCGCTTGGTTTTGCGGCCAGCAGTCATTCGTGTGTGCGTTGCGTCCACGCAGCACGCCATGTGAACACTATCGGCCTTACTAATAAAAATGTTCCTATACATTTGTTAAACTGTTGTACAGTTCCACAATGAATAAGCGCTAAAACACGCGTCAATCCATTGTTTGACTAATAAACGTTGAATAGGCGGTGGGTAACTACATAGACGTTTAACACTTTTTTCTTTTTCATCTGGCAACTATTAGTCAATTCGTTAAGAAACTGTTTTTGTCTTAAATAGTTCCGTAAATTATTTTTTCATAAAGTTTACTAATTATTATTATTACACATAACATTTTGTTTTAGGAATGCAATATTCATTAAACTACGTTGTTTTTGGAAACACTTGTTGAAATTAGTTGATTTAATGGAAAATATTTTCTTTTAGTTGGAGTGGAAGACTCACAACAAATTAAGAACGACACCACATGAGTAAACAAAAGGAACAGAGACAAAGCTACTTTCAACTGCGCTGTGATGATGACGTAGACGCGCGTGTGCGTGAGCACTAGCGGCCTGTATGCCGCCTGTCGTGTACGGAGTGAAACCGGTTTATAGTGGCTCGGCTAGTGTTTTAACTCAGGGCTGTCACTCGCGACGCGTCGTGTTATAGTATATTATTTTTCATATCATCTATTCGAAAAGTGATGGTTGGTTCCTCGACAAGTGCGCGCAAAGTAGGTCATTTCTGCCCTTGGGCGGGAAAGTTTTCATTTTTGACTTATGAATGTTCCTTCTATAGTGCCCGGTTTAAGGAGGTTTAGTGAAATTCCTTGACATTTCATGACATTTTTTTTATGCTAGATAGGCAATCGTTTGACCACTATCTCACCTGATGTTAAGTGACGATGCGGTCGACGATGTAGCACGCTTACCTAGTATAGGTATACCTGTTCATTCAGATTTATTTTTTATATCATAACATTACATGACATTTCGTGACAGTTTGTGCCTGAGCACTAGCGGCCTGTGTGCCGCCTGTCACGTACGGAGTGAAACCGGTTTATAGTGGCTCGGCTGGTGCTTTAACTCAAGGCTTAACTCAAGGCTGTCACTCGCAACGCGTCGCATTATATTACATTATATTTCATCCCATCTATATGAAAAGTGATGGTTGGTTCCTCGATAAGTGCGCACAAAGTAAGTATTTTCCGCCATAGGACGGGAAAATGATTTTTTAATTTTTGGCTTATGAATGTTCTTTCATAGTGACCTGTCTAAGGAGGTTCAATGAAATTCCGTGACATTTCATAACATTATATGACATTTGATGAAATTTCGTGACATCATGACATTTCGTTACTTTCCATGACATTTCTTGAAATTTTATGACATTTCCTGACATTTAATGACATATGACATATCATGACATTTCGTGACATCTCATGCATGACATTGATCGTTTTCGACAATGATGAAGCTTGAAAAATAAAAAACCAGTTCATGTTAACTTGAAGAAGGATTTTATTACGCTGAAGATTTTTCTTGTTTTTTTTTTGCACCAACCCTACTAGAATAGGTAAACGTTTTGTCCGTTTCTTAGAAGGTTTGTCTCTGTTCCTTTTCTTTACTCATGTGCTGTTGCCCTCTGGCTCCGCTGTTGACATTGTAGCCATGGAAACTGGCTGGTCTCCATGGCTACTACTCGTATGTCGACATGATTGTAGCCATCGTGGTAGCCATCTTTAAATAAATTGTTAATTCCAAAGAGAATATAATCACTGCGTTTAGTTTCTTTCACATAGCTTTTCGTTAACCTGTATTTGTACTTAAATTAAAAATCTGTATAGTTAAAAAATGGATCTGCATTTTCTTCATAATTTTATCGATTTTTCTATTTGCCTCCTCTATCTCCCAATGGTCAAATATATCGAAATAATTTATGTAATCCATTTCAATGAGAACAAATCTAAGAAATACAAACGATCCTTAAAATACAGCATACTTTTTAGTGTGAAGAATCAAAACGTTTTTTCACAGAATACTAGACACAGATTCAATAATAGTTACTATATCTAGACATGATTGAAATCTGCCATTTTAATCCTGTACCCACTCGCTAAACTTTCTTTTTTAAACTTTCTTTTTCTTTAAACAGCCTGGGACCCTTCCCAGGCTGTTTAAAGAAATGGACAGCCATCCTTTAATAATGCCACATCTGCATACATACTTTAACCACCGCTTACATCAACAATATTTTTATTGGTCAGCTTTTATGGTATACGACGTATATACAGAGTGAAAAAAACTTTATTAGTAAGGCAGTATGAATATTTGAATGTATAACGATGCAGCGACAACGAAGAGGCAACTTGTTAGCGTCGACGGAGTTTTACAATTTGTGTCACATTTGTTCTAATAGTTTCTTAATAATGTCACTCGCAACAGAATCAAATCGGGCGACCGTTTTTAAAAGTATCGTAAATGATCAACATAACCCAGATTGTGCAGTTTGTGATAGCATTCCTTAAGTAAGACAAACGATAAATATGGATGTGAACGCATAAATGCATTTGGATGATGTGGAGTTAAAGTGAATTAAACGGTCATTCCATGCAGGGAACCTTACAAGTTTTATCGATCTCTTTACGCTTGCACCCCATTGAAAGAAGCATTTAAATGATTGGTACCAGTATACTGAGTACCATACAATCCGTCCACATAATTTAACGTGTTACAAGCAAATACAATCAAATTCGCAAATTGCTTATTTTATCGGCATCATATACTCGCAATCGCATTTTATATTAACAAAAATACAAGCATTACATACTTTGATTCTTCATGTACTATATTTTATATAAGCAAGAAATGAAAAAAAAAACTTTAAATTGTAAAACTTGATATAACAATAACTACCTTGTTCGGATGCAGTATATGTGGTGGTGGTCCTGGATTTTCTTCTTCTGCTGCACGCCCGCCATTGATAGTATTTTCTAGCGTACCTCCTTTAGAATGAGCCTTCGGATCATGGACTTTGAAACGAACCTCCTGAAATGTTTTTGTTTTTTTATATTTAAATCACAATGGTATTTCTTTTAATTCGGTTTTGTATAATATTTATATCAAAATATTATATTTTATTAATTATTAAAAGAAAAATAATGAATATTGTATAATAATACTGAATTTACCGTCATAGACCAGTATTTTTTTAATATATTTTTGTTAAAATGACAAACACTTCACCCCTTATCTCATTATTTACAAATAATCTAAGATCTCAGAGTAGTAATATTATTTAACAATTATTTTTGGTATCGTACCGAAGGTCGACCAGGAGGACATCTACCGAGAGTACTCATTTTCGAAAGTGTGTGAGGATCTACTGGAGGACACTCTACAGGCAATTTTTTCTCTGATGCAATCTTTTGTATAGCGACGAACCTCTGCTTTCTCATTTGTATCCGCTTAGCCATATAACCAACAGTTGCGTATTCTGAAAAAATATAGTATGAACTCAGAATCTTTTATCCTAAACAGAAATTTGCATCGATACACAAAAACAATCGCTAGATATGCGTTTCAAAATTCGCAGAAGCTTTCATTTAAAAACAAACAATAATTATAAAAATAGTATTACCTAATAGACTGGCGAAGACCATGACAAAACATGTGCCCAAATAAACGTCTATAGATTTGACATAAGATATTTTAGGAAGCGCTGCATTTGTGGACGACATGAGAGTGGTCATGGTCAAAACAGTGGTAACGCCGAGAGCCACCCGAGCCGGAGTAGCATTTCGGTTTAGCCAGAATGAAACCCACGATATTATGACAATCAGTCCAGATGGTATATAAATCTGAATCAAGTAATACCCCATTGAACGTACAAATTGAATTTCACATGCCAATCTTGAGTAGTTTCCTGTAAGATAATTAACCATTATTAAAATATTTTTACTCAAAACTAGTTAAGTAAGCTAACTGCTACATAATTTGCACAGAATATTATCAACTACGATTATTTTTGAAAATTAAACAAGTAATATTTCAATGGACACCAAATTTATTTTTATTAAATAGTACAACAGACAAATAACAAGTAATATTGCTTTTACTATCACACCACTTAGTGTTTTATGTGCATTAATTACAAAAGCAGGACGTGAAAAGAATCGTGGCTATATGTCCAGAGTACCACGTAGTGGTGTTTATTACTGTCTGAATGTTTCGTAAAATATTTCGCGGAATTCGCGGACCTAAGTACCTGTTGTCAGAGAAATCTCCATGGCTCGCTGTCGATGACCAAGCACTTTGAACTGCGGCAGTGACACTTCGCTGGAAACACCCACAGAGTTGGGCCCCTCATTCCATTTGTATCGGATGTCCCGCATCGTGTAGCCGACTGTGCGCAGCGGATTATAATAAATGAAACACCCCAGGCCCATTACAATGGGTTTTATAACTCGAGTCGTTATTCGATCGGGGTAAAAGAGCGAAAAAAATCGCGCGGTCTCTAACACGCGTCTCGCGTTTCGTCATGCGTTGGTCATTGTCGTTTAGCGTGTGTGCTAGTGTCGCGCTATATATCATCTGCGCGCGAACACCGGGCAGGGGAGACGGGGGCGGTGGCGAGCGATGGACGAGTGTGCTGGGAGAGCGGTTAGCATGGTCGGTTACCTGTCGTGAGAGTAACAACAGTCGCGCGCTGCCGGTGGCCGAGCACGCGGAACTGCGGCAGCTGCACTTCTTGGCTCATGCCGACGCTTGACGATCCGTCTTTCCAGTGATACCGAATGTCTCTCATCGTGTACCCGACTCCGGAGACATGCCAAACACACAAAATGCTATCACTTACGCTGCGAAGCATCGCGAATCCCTCACGCAGCCTCGGCTCTCGAAGATGGGGGACTCGCTGTTAAACTGCGAGATAAGATGAGCGGAATCGAGTACGTATATCAAAATAAGATGTGTCGTCACTCGATTTTACCCGACGCATCGGTAAGATGATAGAAATATGAATCAAATCTACCTACTTATGTTGATAAGAAATATTATAACAAAATTTAAAATCTACGAAACTATTGTATCTAAGATAAGGATAGCTCAAGTATAAGAAACATGGAAAACAAAAATTCGAAAAAACGAGAGCTTAAAAAAAGTAAGGCGATAGATGTACAGGGAAAGGCATGCAGTGCTCGTGTGTGATGCGGGTGAGGCTCGGCGATGTACTGGGTGCGGTGGTGCTGCCTCCAGCTGCGTCTGCGGCACGGCTCTCGGAACAGGCAGAGCACGCCGCCACCGTCCCCGCCTTCTGGCCTGCTCGGCGCAGCATCGATGTCTCGTTATCATTTCTTTTACTTAATGCTCGTGATAATTGAGGCTTAGTTTAACACGAGTCTGCCTTCTGCGGGTGCTGTATGCGAGAAGGAGACGTTTCGACTTATGAAAACAAACGCGACTAATCACAGCACGTGTCGACTTCAAAATTGTACGCTTGTGATCAAAGGGTATCCCTGAGTTGCATCTGTGATACAAGGTGGTCAAAACACATCTGTAAGCCTAGTGACAAAATTGCATTGTGGTAACGATTCAAATGTTTGCTCTTAGTGATCTCTATTGTTTGAAATATGATTATTTTTTATTTTAAAAATCTTTTAAAACTGTATAAAAATGCACACACATCAAATGCGCAGTTCACACAATTAAGTTTTGTTCCCAAACAATGAAAACCAGTAAATCATTGATTACACACAACGCGTGCGTAAAAATAAACATAAGTAGTATTGGCTTATTTGCACCATCTTTTATAAAATGTATAATATGCAAGTATAATATAATAACTGTTTATTAACATTAACTAAGTCATATTTTTGTATTCTTGTAGACAAGATTATAGTTACAATTATATTGAAATATATATTATATATAATTTCATATTATTATGAATACTAGCAAGATACTTACAACTTTCGATTTCTATATGACACAACTGCCGATCCATAGGAAAGTATTGCAAATTCATTGGGCATGATGCTGTGATAGTCAATCTGTAATAGAAATATTAAAAACAAGGACTGTAATAAATAACATAATTGCGTACAAATAATAATATATTCATTTTTAATTTAAACTGATAATTTGCAATAATAAAAATTATTTAAAATTATCAGAAATGGGCATACCTGATGCTTCTAGTGATTGAGCCGGAATAGTGTATACGTATGAACTCGTTGCTTGTAGTTGCAATGTGGAAGTATGATTGTTTTTCATTTACGAAGAAAGTGTCCGGTACCCATATGTTTTTTATGAACTCCGAGCCCACAGATAAAGTTTCGACTCCCGTGCGCTTTTTGTACGCTAATCGTGGATCCGTCCAAAATTGTCTGAAGTAAAAATCCAATGTGAAGTCCTGAGAAAAGTATGTTTTTTGTTAAAAAGTTGGCATTATAATTCGAATGTTTTTATTGTTCATAACTTTTTCAATGAAATGCTTACAGTCTGATCCAAAAGAAGTATGAGAAATATTTTGTAACAATTTCATTAATTATCAATAACATGTGAGGGTAATACAATAATATATATACTATTTGTATATATTATATACAAATAATTGAGAGTATTTTCCCTATTCTAGATTATATGAGAGATAGAAACATGTAAGTATTAATATAAAACAACAAAAATAAGTATTGTATGTACCTTATATCAAAAGTTAGAGTCACATGAACATTAATTATCATGTTAATGATGATAATAATGGAGTAAGTCTTTATCACACTAGTTTAAGAAATTATTTTTACAGAAATTTTTTAAAGTAAAAGTGCTAACGAATAGGCGCAGCAGCCGTTTGGAACGATTAGGAACTTAAAAGTCTGTGGAGATATATTTTGTTCACATTCCACACATTTTCATAATCTATTTGACTCGACTGTGCTGGCTGATCGACAGTGAATGGGTGAAGGCTAACGCTCCTTCTTCCTCCCCTAATTAGGAGAGAGGCAAGCCTATTAATTTGAGAAAATTGAAAAAATGAATTTGAGGGTTGAATTTAATCGAATGAAAAATAATGAATTGATTTTCGCTCTTCATAATTCATATAACGAATATACAACTATATTTATTTGGGCCTTGAACTGTTAAGGCAAATAGGAATGCGAGGCTCTAGCCGAAATTCATCGAGCCGAGTCAACATCGTCAGAGAATGCCTCATATATTATAGGTGAAACATGTGTATCCGAAATTCGAGTCGAGTCAACATCGTTTTAGAATGCCTCATATAAACGCGAAACAAATGTATCCAAAATTCGAGTCGAGTCAACATCGTCTTAGAATGCCTTGTACATATGCGAAACACGTGTGTAACGATATTAAAGATTTTTGTAGTTCCTACAGACAGCTGCGTTTAATCGTTGCAGTTTCATTTTCAATTTCAAGATAAGTATTGTGGAAACAACTTAAACTCAATAAAATAACCGAATAAAATATATAAGTAGCTTGATCTTCTGTAGACTGACAGTCCGACAAAATATTTTTTTTTGTTAAAACTAACATTTACAATTGTAGCATGCTGCGGTCGGATGAAATCGTTATACACAATGTGTTGTATTCAACATTGTGCCCGATATATAATTTTAAAACACCCGTAGAGCTTTATCAATTTAATATTATTGCTAGTTCAATCACTTGACGTCATATTATTACAGAACAGAACAGAATTGACACTTATTGGTACTTACTACAAAACCATTAAATAGTAAAATTTTGCGTTAAGCGAGTAATATGGGTTTGTTAATAAAGCTTAAAGTGAGTCTAATCATGAATAGGAGAGAGTGGTGATGCGTCGACGGGGAGAGGCAGGGAGAGGCGGTGAAGGTAGATAACCACGGCTCGATAAGGGTAATTTTCTCATAATTGAAGCTAATAAGCTGACGCGAATAAATATGTATATATAGATATGTTCTTATCACAAAATCAGTATCATGTGTCGACTAAACCTAACACAAATAAATACCCATTAATGTTTACTGCTCGTATGTAAATTAGAAAATTCTCCACCCAGGGCAATGGGTCACGTCGCAGTGTGACCTTTTTATTGATTTGGTTTCCACTTTGGGCTCGTCATCCCAGCAAGCTCACTCAAGTTGACATTTTGGAAAATCGAATAGAAATGGCCCCGAATAAACACGTCTATATTGATCACAGTAAAATTTCTATTGTATTATTAAGTATTGAGAGTGGCCGCAAAATTTATCCGATGTTCCAAGTCAAAGATTATTAAAAATATACAACAATCGACAATTAGTATGTGAATACACACAAAACGGTACAAACATAGACAACAAACTACAAATGAGACACGAGTAACACAGAAGTCGCAATTCCAAAGAGCTTGAAAATTTAATTACTGGAAGGTTATTAAATTGTAGGTACGCTATTGTTGAGTTAAGTCATCATAATATTTCTGGATATCTATTATTAGGTCAGAACTAACACAGGATTATGCACAACCGAGATATGTTCAGATCATACAAAAAATGTGACATAAGACGTAATAATACTCTTAAATATGTGATTATTACAAATATATTATTAATGTTATTGTATTTTATTCGCGTCAGAATAAATTGAATGTTATTTTTGATGCCACAATAATAGATATTCATCAACTTTGGCACATTGACATAACAGCAACTGTGGAGTTACGAGTACTGCACAGGATACACACACGATTTTTTTAAGGTTGCGGAAATAACATTTTGCCTTACTCATTATGATTACAATAATTTTAAAGAGGTCATGGGCAATATGTAAATTTTTCACAATAAGAAAGCAAGGAGGCGGGCAATGTAGGGGCAATCTGCCCACCAAACGCGAACATGCTCGCAGCCTCGTATCTAGGGCTGCTCGGTCGCAGCGACTGTGCGCGCGGCCGCGGCCGGAGCGACCGAGACAAGCGTTAACTGACAGTGGCGAGTACCATGAGCACTTCGGAGACGGAGCTGATAGAGAGCACATACATGGTGACGCCCACCTCCACTGGCGGACCTGCAATCAAGCCCATAAGTGAGTCGAGCACGCGCCTCGCGCCGTGAAAACCAAACCAGGGAGAGTCGACGTGCCCCATCGCTAGACTGAATAGACGGCAACAAGAGGCGTTTACCATTTCTAACAATTTTATCGATGACAACCGTGTTAAAGTCTAGTGCCGTGTTTCGAGATACCACAAACAGAGTATCGCGCCTATCCTGTAAAGTCAATCGAACCGTGGACATAGGTGCTACAATCTACGGTGTAATGTTGATGATTAACTAAAGATCATACATAATTATGGTAAAATATGCGCTGTGTCATTAAAATTGCTTTGAAAAAGGTACCATTTTCACTTCAGACAGAGAGCTGATGGAGAGCACGTACATGGTAACCCCCACTTCCACGGGTGGTCCTGAAAATGACATATCATTCAACAAGTGGTTTGACTAACGACTTGGTGGAATAACCGGCAATTTGAAATTAAATTGCAACTTGATGATATATATAATATGACATAATACAATTTTGTAGCGATGGTGAACGATTTATCAATATGAATATTTTTAATGTAATATTTTAATGACGACACGCTTAAGAAAAAATAATTACATTCTAGTTTATTGTTAATGTACGAGGTAATTTCAAACAAATACGTCTTAATATTAAAATTATTTCGAGACAAAGAAACTATCATACCTGTTTTCATAGTCCAAAAAAGCAATGGATATAGTTAGCCTTTACTGATTCCACAAAATGGTAGTAAAGATGAAAAAGACGACAGTTAAATCAAGCCTTTGCATGTTGCAATATACAAGTTAATTTTAATATTCAAATAAATTATGAAAACCTACGGAAAGAACGGAAAATTCTCAACATCACACACACAACAATATTTCTAAATCAATATGATCTGAGATATGTTTGTATTATTTCTCTATTTTCACGTAGAGATAGTAAGTGGTTTTAATTAAATAAAAACACCTTTGATGTAAGGGCACAGGGGTGTTAGGGAGCACAAATACCACCTCAGTGCTCTCAGCCAACCTTACCTGCCCGTGGTGCATCCTGCTGATGATCAACAAACGAGGCTCTGGCCCGACAAATGGTGGTATAACCATTTAGAAATTATACTACAGGCAGGTGACGGGTAGCAGCATCACCAGTGCGAGAAGCTACATCCTGCGATTGCCAACCCGCCTGCCCAGCGTGGTAATTAAATCATATCCTTACCAAGGCATGAATGGAAGATGGAAGGTCACATAAGCCTAGGCCCCTAGTTCCCGGCCGCCCTGATATTCGTGACCACGGCGGCGGTCACGGTAACGTCAGGGCAGGGGGTGCTAAGAATCCCGGGGCTACGATAGGCCGCCGAAACAAACTGACTCTCGCTTCCTATAATGGACGCACGAATCAGCTGTCTGATCATCTGGTGCAGCTGGAAGAGGAGCTGAAACACATAAAATGGCTCATCCTGGGGTTATGTAAAGTCCGAAGACAGGAAGAGGGCACCATAACCCTTTAATCATGCCATCTTATGTATAACAGAGAAGGAAATCAGCCATCCCAAGGCGGCGTCAGGTTTCTAGCCGACAAGGTTCTTAGTGACAACGTTGTGGAAATTTCCAGTGTGTCGACCAGGGTAGCGTACCTCATTATCAAGATAACCGAGAGGTACAGCCTCAAGGTTATCCATGTTTACGCATCGACCTCGTCACACTTAGATGATAAATAAGGTGGAGAGCATGTATGAAGATATCTCCAGAGCTTTACACCACCTGGATTTGAATGTACAAAAAAATACAACGAGACTGAACACACTGTAACAGGATTTTCTTCTTAATACTTATTAGAAGGAAAAAATATAAATGTTCTACCAGATGAGTTAAAACAAGAGACAACACATAACTAGTTATAACATGATAGAAAAATAGCACTGGAAAGAACAATAAAATCACATAAATATAATAAAAAACAATTTGATAAACATAGAAAAGAATGCCAACTAAAAGTGCGAGACTTAGTGTTTATTGAAAATGGAAATCGATTAAATAGGGAAAAACTAGATCAATTGAAAACCTTAGAAAATTGGACAAAATGTCAAACTCAATATATACGATAAACACAGGACATTCGAAAATTAGAATCAAATCTATTCCACCTTACTAAAATTATCCCGGTATCGGAGGTTGTCTAACATCTCGGCGGAGGGGAGATGTAAATGAAGATCTTTAATACTTCATTTTAATTTCCCGCTCTTAAACTATGCATTTTGGTAATGTAAAATGTTACTTCGATTAATTACTATATAACTAAACACATTAATTTAAACAAATAAAGACTACGTGAAGCAAAAGCTTTAAATGTTGTTTCTCTTTATTACAGGTATGTAATAATTAATCTGTAGCTAGTAAGTTTGTTACAAGTTATTTTTATAGTTTAACTTTGTAAAATAAAAACTCTTTATTACAGAGCAACAAATCGGCTTTTTGCTTCAATAAAACCATTACCTAACCGCACAACACATTACATATATATAAATATATCATCTCAAACTATCATAAAAAAGGCAGACGGATTCGTGCCGAACACCCGAGTGAACGCAAGTTCAGTAACACTAAATGCTTGAATAATAGGCTTCCGCGCTCAGTTTGCTTCCAAGCGGCAGCAGGGTCAGACGCTTCCGTGCAGTATTACTTCGCAGCGTTGCTTACGTAGTAATCATGCCGTATTGACTATGCCGGACTGAGCGCGGAAACTTATTACTCAAGAATTTAGTATTACTGAACTTGCGGTCACTCGGGTGTTTGGCACGAATCTGTCTGCCTTTTTTATGATAGTCTGAGTATATTATGTTAGAGAAGGCAAATAAGCAGACAGCCCGCCTGGTGGAAAGCGGTTGCCGTCGCTTATGGACATCTGCAATGCATTTGTGCTATATATGCTATGTGCTATATACATTCTATAGCTAGAGGGAAATATCGCTGCGGGCAGATCATTCCACATCTTCCAGGTCCGAGGTAGAAAGCCACGGTTGAAACGGGTGGTGCGAGACTTCAAATTCTGTAAGATGTGAGAGTGAGCTCTTTGACAATGTGAGGGTGAGCTCTTTGACAATGTGAGGCTCTTAGACGATGTCGGGCAGATCGATAGAAAATAGGCGACTGTGGCATTAGGTCAAAAAGCTCTTCAAAGCATTCCCCATTGTAGATTCGGTAAAAGATGCACAGCGCACTGATGTCTTTACGGAGGCTGAGTGGTTCTAATCTTCCACCTTCCACCGATCGTCAACAATCCTAATCTAGCTCTTTGCTGTAGGGACTTAAGGGGCTGAAGAAGGTAGCTTGGGGCGCCATTCCAGAGATGTGAGCAATTATACTCATGTGCGGGCGGAATTGTGCTTTGTAAAGCACAAGTTGCTGACGCGGTATGAAGTATCGTTTTGCCTTATTCAGCACACCGAACTTCTTAGAAGCAAGTTTCACTTTGGCGTCCAAGTGACTCCTATACTGGACCTCACTAGATATTTCGACACCAAGGATTTCGAGACTGCTGGATACTGTCAGTGGAATGCTCTGAAAGCGAGGAGCTAGTAAAAAGGGAGTTATTTTTGCAGTAAATGCGCATATATGTGTCTTAGTGGGATTGAACTGCACCAAGTTACGTTCACCCCTCTCAGATACTCTCTCAAGGGAGTTCTCGATCTGAGACACAAGTTCCTCTCTGCCATCTTGTACCTCAGAAAGAGAGACGCTGATACGACCGGTATACTGCGCGTCACCCTTGCTATCATCTGCATAGCAATTAATGCTGCGATTAGCAACATATCATTGATATTAAATAGAGTGGGCGACAACACAGAACCCTGTGGAACACCAGCGTTGATGCGCATTAGGTTGGACTGACAACCGTTTACAACGACCGTAATACTGCGCCCATCAAGAAATCTGGCGATCCAGGTGCAAATACTCTCTGGCAAGCCGTAGGATAGTAAGCTTGGAAAGAAGCGCCTTATGCCAAACCCGGTCGAAAGCTTTTGCAATGTCCAGACTCACAGCAAGTGTTTCCCCTCTACTCTCCATAGCTTCAGACCATTGGTGTGTTATATATACTAGAAGAATACCAGCTGAGCAACAATGGCGAAAACCGTATTGTCGATCAATATTAGCTGGTGCTCTTCGAGGTACCGGACAAGCTGCGTATTGACAACAGGCTCCATGACTTTACAGAGCAGAGAGGTTATTGGTAAACATGCAACCGATCTAAAAATAGCCTTGACTGCATACTACCTCACATATACTCCTGTAATATTATGGGAAAACAAGTGCTGAAGCGCAAAATAAAAAAAATTATCTGCCATGCCTATATGGCGATTATGCATTAAGGCGTTTTTGAGCTATGCAGACTCTTTTTTTTAATTTTACATTTTAGCAAAGTAGTATTTCGAACCTTGAGCAGATTTTCTGAGCATTTGTTGAGCATGAGCTCAACAGAGTGAGAACATCCTATTAGTGGGAGCTTACAGTTCCTTCACTGATAAAACTGGGAGAACAGTAATAGCTCCCGAGCCAACGAGCTCCTGGACTTGCATCAATCTCGTACCTTCTGTGCCATTATCGGTGATAATCGATTGCATAGAAGGTATCTAACAACAGGATCCTGAAATTTGTGAAGAATATCCCGTATTGTTCAGGGGAGATTTCAGGCCTCAGGTACTATTTGCTTACTAGCAAATAGTACCAGAAATCGTTACACCACATTTCACCAACAAAATTATTAACGAAGAAACTATAATTTCTTTTTTAAACAAAAAAAGACGGCCCCAGAGGGGGATAATATAATTATTGTATAATGCTCGGTTCTCAATTCAAAGAATACTAAAAACCGATTTCTCATGCCACGATATTCAAAGTAGCCAGTATCATCTCATCAAGGTATACAATTGAGTTTGAGATGTTTATCTCTTTATCTCCGAAGATGAATATCAGATCTCGATAACATTTGAATGGAACCAAACGGGAAGCATAATCTATCAAACAAAAAATAATGTTTCTAATCGGTTAAGATTTGACGGAGTTCTGAGGTAAGAAACATAGAAAAAATAAAAAATACCGTCGAAATGAGAACCTCCTCCATTATATCTCCATGATAAAATTCTACACTAGCACAAATATCTAGCCACTTTACTGTATCCTAGCATAGCACTGATTAATCTGTCAATGAGTGTCAATCACTGGTCAATGAGTGATCTACTGTCCATGTTTACACAGCGAATGGACAGCTTTGAAGACAAGCTGGCAAATACTCCTAATCCTTCTCCTAGCAGGGATGAGTTGGCAGAGGAATTATCTTCATTTAAGAATTTTATTTTGAAGTCCCTGCGAGCAATACAGGCTCAGATGGAATGCCTGGCTAACAGCATGGACCAGCTAGAGATGCGCTCTCGGCGCAAAATCCTGCTGCTGCATGGTGTGAAAGAAGAGTCCTTGGAAGATACAGCAGGTACTGTGGCACGGACTGTGATCCAACAGTTGAAACAGGCATCCTTTGCAGTAGGTGACATCAGCCGGTGTCACAGGATGGGCCGTGCGGGAAACACTGACACCATTGTTTTTTTTTTTTCTCTTCCTTATATATATATATATATATATATATATATATATATATATTTTAGGCTTCGCTCTAACTTTGTATTGTGCCACTAGTATGCATATTAATATTCTGTTATTTAATTTTCATGTTGTATAAAATCACGTATTTATTTGTTTTCCTAAATGAGAAGCGTGTATTATAGCAGTAAGGAGTATTAATAGTTTAATATAGGTAGAGTAAGTAGTATTAATACGTGGTTACTGAGTAGAAATCAGTATGCATACTATGTTACGTGAAAGATTTTATTTTTGTATGTATTTAGATAGTAAATAGTAGAGTAAATAGATAGTAGATAGTAAATTATTGATCTAGTACTTTATGTTATCTAAACCGATACTTACTTGTGCCTTCTTTAGAAAGTTACCTACACGTTTGACAGGTGGATTATTATATAAATTGGTAGATTGAAATTATTTTTAATTAGGTCGTCGTGTATTCATATAGATATATATAGGTATATTTTTAATATTTAGATCAACTTACATATTCAAGTATTTTATTGTTATGTCTAATATTAGCAGTGATAATGAATATTTTTCTGTGTCTACAAGGCTCGAACACTAGTGTGGATAATTTTTGCAGTATCCCATCTCTTTCCAGTACCTTGGGGTCGCTATTCTGCGACGTGCCCAAAAATTTTAACGTGAAACATACGAGTATAAACGCTCAGAGTATTTCGGCTCATTTTACTGAAATGCAGGTGTCATTTGAGCATTAAAATATTCATGCCATCCTTGTTTCGGAGTCATGGTTAAAACCTTCTTCCTACAAACCTCTACTGTTTACCTGGCTTTCGTCTTCTACGAAATGACCGCACTGGTTGTGGGGGTGGGGGTGTTGCTATTTATCTTTGCAGTCATATTCCTTTCACTATTGTAAATATGTCAGCGCAACCACCTCCCACAGATGCTGGGGAACACCTTTTCGTAGAAGTTTCTCTTTCTCATTCTAAACTATTGCTTGGTGTATACTGTTGCCCTTCTCTCCGTGTAAATTTCTTTTCCTCCTTCAAAAAACTACTCGAAGACTTCTCTATTTCCTACGAACATACCATTATTATGGGTGATTTTAATACTTGTATGCTTAAGAAAGATCACCGCTCGCTTAAATTTTAATCTGTCATTAGAACAAGCAACCTTTCTATATTTCCTTCTAACGCTACTCACTTCTTTCCTAACTCAACTCCATCTCGTCTAGACTTGAGTCTTGTCTCTTCCGTGGCTCGGGTTGGTAAACATGGCCAATGTGCCGCGGATGCCTTCTCTTACCACGATCTAATTTACCTTTCTTTTAAAATCCGACCTCCTAAAGCCTATTCGCATGCAACGTTGTTTTGGTGGTATAGATTTGGAGTCTTTGCGCAAAGATGCATTACACACTGACTGGTCCCCCGTTTTGAATGCTAATAGCGTTGATGTCAAAATAACATTTTTCAACAGTATTCTCATACATCTATATGACGTCCATGCTCCACTGAGGCCTATTAAAATCAAGCATCTTCCTGCGCCTTGGCTTAAGAATGAATTAAAGACTATCTATCATGCATAAAAAGCTTGTAGCCAAGACCAGAATGAAGTTGAATCCGACAGACCAGAACAAGATAAAGTATGTAGAGAGACAAAATCACTGCAATAGGGTGTGTAGGAATGCACAACGCCAGCACATCCAAAATTCCGTTGAAAATGAAGATCCCTCCAAAGTTTGGAAATTTCTTCGGTCACTAGGAGTTGGAAAACAGCGTCCAGATACTTTTTCTAAAAATCTTAACCTTGACTCTCTTAATCAGCATTTTTCAACTTCCAGCAATTTCGATGCACCTACAAAAGCATCAACGTTACAATATCTCTCCTCTAGTCCAACTCTAGATTATCCACCTTTTGTTTTTCGTCAAGTCACTGATAGTGATGTTAAGAATAGCATTTCTTCTATCACCTCTAATGCCGTCGGTAACGACCGTATAAGTCGAAACATGATCATCCCTATCCTGGACGAAATCCTTCCCATTCGCAATTCCCATTCGAATAATTCTTCACATTCGCAACTAGTCCATCACCTGTGGTTGTTTTCCTTCCTTATGGAAAGAAGCACAACTTATACCTCTTCCAAAAAAATCGTGTCCCTTAATTTTTTCAGACTTCCGACCAATCTCCATTCTACCTTTCCTTTCGAAAGTCCTTGAACGTCTTATTCACCAGCAACTATCCATTTTCCTCAATAGAAATTCCCTTCTAAACCCGTTTCAATCTGGATTTCGTTCAGGCTATAGCACTGTATCTGCGCTAATAAAAATCACAGATGATATTAGGCAGGGCATGGATAATGGCCTGGTAACTGTACTGTCATTACTCGATTTCAGTAATGCTTTTAATAACGTCGATTTTGATCTCGTATTAGTAATACTTGGCTCTCTTAACATATTTCCTACAGTAATTGCTTGGTTTCATAGTTACCTGTATGGGCGCCGGCAGCGTGTTCGCGTTGATGATTCATATTCATCATGGTGTGATACGACTGCAGGCGTACCCCAGGGCGGCGTTTTATCTCCTCTTCTCTTTGCAACATTTATAAATTCTATCTCTCAACAGCTTTCTACTTCCTACCACCTCTATGCAGATGATCTTCAAATTAACAGACAGGTCCCTCTCGCTCAATTATCACATGCAATTACTCAGACCAACTCAGACTTACAATCAGTTCACAGCTGGAGCAAATGCTATGGTATAAGTGTTAATCCTCTTAAAACTCAGGTGATAGTTATCGGCGGTTTCAGGATGATATCTAAGATTGACTGGTTCCGCCTACCAAGGTAATATTTGACGGCACACACATTCCAATCAGTGATACTGTGAAAAACCTAGGGTAATTTTTGATCGTACTCTCTCTTGGATACCCCAAATAGCTGAGGTAAGTCGAAAGATTTTTGCATCTGCGAGTTCACTACGTCGTTTACGTAATCTTCTCCCAATAACCACCATAACAAAACTGCGCTTGCACAATCACTTCTGCTACCCATACTTGATTATGCTGACACCTGCTATTTGGACTTAACCGAAGAACAGCTTAGCAAACTCGAAAGACTGCAAAACTTTTGTATCCGGTTCATATTTGGTTTGCGCAAGTATGACCACATATCAAAATTTCGGAAAAAGCTGAAATGGTTACCAATTCGCCTTCACCGAAATAGTCATACCCTTTCTCTTCTGTATGCTGTACTGTTTATCTCTACCACCCCGCCCTATCTTAAGGAACGTTTTAAATTTCTACATCTCTCTCATCCTTTTCCTCTTCGCTCCACAGAAACCCTACCATTGCAAACTCCTGTCCAGTCTTCACACGTCTATGAGAAATCTTTCACAGTGCAAGCGGTTAATTTGTGGAACGCGCTACCTGTAGAAATAAGGCGTGCCAAATCACTGGTTATCTTTAAATCTATGGTTAAATCACATTATTTGTCGGAACAGAGCTAAAACTACCACACTACTGTGCTATTATTACATTATATTTTGATCTAATATATAGGTTGTATGTATGTGTATGTATAAGTATATTATATTATTATATTGTATATATAATATTTTGTGTCTAAAGTGTAATATTTTTATTTATTTATTTATTTTTATTATTACATGTATATGTACTATGTTACATGTATTATTAGTATTTGTTATAAATTGTACGCTACCGCCATGTTTATTTTATTTCATTTTTTTTCATGCTAAGGTTGTCTGGAAGAAATTGCTTCAAGCGATAAGACCACCGATTGTGTTGCCATATTTTATCTAGCCCATGGGATTTGAGAGCTATAGTGAGTATAGTTGAGTTTCCAAATAATCCCATTTGCTCGTTTTATTTGGCTATTCCCTTGTGGATTGTAAGCTGTTGTTCGCCTTGTAGAAATACCTCTGTTGTGAAGATAGTCCTTAACGTTTTATAACATAAAAGCAGCACCACGATCCAAGCGAATGAAGGCTGGCATTCCAAAGCGGCAAAATAATAACGGTAATGTTTATTACCGTTGCTGCATATACTATATCTTTGCAAGGGAATGCGAAAGAAAATCGTGAGTACTCATAAATTTTCGTTAGGATATATTTATTAGTAGAAAATGAGGGATGGTCTCTTGGTGTCCACATTCAATCTTTTGAGTAGTGAAGATTCTTTTATTGAGCAATTTTGCAAAATTTTGGCTTTACAACAGCACATATTGGGCAAACGTTTGTCATTCTCATATCATCTTCAACAGAATATGGTAAGTTTTTACTTCGCACCCAGTGAAACATGCGTGTCGTGCCTGCATGACATAAATCATTCTGCAATTATTTTAACTTGTTGTCTAGATTAATACTTGCACAAATACGTGACAACGTGTCAACAGCGTTTTTCTTTTTACCTGAGCTGTATACAAGTCGTATTTGAAACAAGATAACTCTAAACGCTATCTATTAATTTGCTTGTTCTTTATCTTACTTGTATGCGTACGATCAAACATATAAGAACCTCTGATCTGTGATCAGCCAAAAGTATCTTCCGATCAAATAGTGATGCCACTCACAAAAGGCTTCAATGATAGCGTAGGCTTCCTTTTTTATGGCTGTATGTCTCTTTTCTGATGTTTAAAGTGTGCGTGAAAAGAATGCCACTGGTCGTCCTTCTTGTAACAAAGTAGCCGCTATAGCATTATCAGAAGCATCAGTTTCGACAACAAACATCTTTTTTTCATCAACATAGTGGATTTCGCTATAATTTTCAAGTCTTTCAAAGCAACTTGTGCTTTATAGGACACCACGGGTCACTATTTGTGGGGGACTATTTGGAGGTCACTAATTTATAGCTGCCTTTTATATATCTAACTATCTATCGGAGCTGGTCAGTAATTAAAAGAATAATTATACTCGTAAGTCCATCGATATATTATCTTTACCACAGAAATATTATTAGTGCTACGTATCGTTTCAAAGGCAGGAAGACGACTGGAGAGCCAGCGGCGTGCGGGGGCCTGCTACTGTACATTTTGCAATCTAGCACATTCCGCACCGCCACTGTCCCCACAATCATCCGCTTCTTAAAAAAATAAATGATTACTCTATATAAAAAGTTAAGCAAAGAACCTATGCTTTTTTAAAGTTGGTTAAATTACATACAAGTTATACATTAGAGCTCGAGGCACACAGGAATGTGCCGAGTTGCTGATTTCGCCGGTCGCCATCGCGTCCGGTGGTATTACAATGTAAGCAGTGGTCTCAAGTTACGCTTTACAACGAAATGGATGCAACCATTTATACTTAATATTATTTGACGCAGAACTAAATTTTGATTTACAATTTAGAAATAAAAAGTATTTAGACTTCTGATTGAGTTACATTTTACAATGATACAGATTACACGACAATTTACAATACTTGACTGATATTAATAGGTACTTAAAAATAGATATATCTAAGATTTACAAGCATTCTGGTACATGTGCGGTTGTTTGGGCTGCTGATACCGCGGGCCACAAATAACTTATTTCCGTTCTTAACGTACTTTTGACTCGAACACAACAACGTTTTCCGCACCAATAGCAACAAAATAATAACATAGCACTTGCTATCACAACAACTATGTACGTGTACAATAACGAATGCAGAAATGCCTATTTTTAGATTTTTAGATTACAAGTATACTCATTAGCAATAATTTCGCAATTATATCTAGGTTGCTTTCGGCAAAATTTTATCAATGCGTTTTATATTAACTTAACATAAATCGCACGGGAAGCTTAACTTGCCTACCACTGCGCGTGGTCCGTCTCACAGGCGAAAGCGATTTATGAATAATATTTTTTTCAACATTTTGGTTTAAGTTAAAATTACATGTTTTTTAATATTATTACGTTGTTCATCAATGTTCTCGTTTAACAAATAAGCTGGTTTCAATCTATCTATGGATACATAAAGATTTCTATTTGGTAAAGCTATCTTATATACCTTATAATTTCTATCCAATACGCCAAAGGGACCGTCATAAGTTGGACACAATTATTTTTTAAGCATATAATTTCTCAAAAATACATGTGTACATGATTTCAAATCTTTACTGACAAAAATTTTTCGTGTCTCGCTAATCGCTCATGACTATGGTCTCAACCTACTTATAGACTGACGTAATTGACTAATAAAAGCGTGGTCACATACCTGTTGCTTTTCGTTGTGAAAAAAATCTCCTGGCAGCTTAATAGATTCCCCATAGACCGCATTAACGCACTTTTTAAAGAACGGTGCCACCTTTCTATTACACCATTGCTCTGCGGTCGATATGGAGTCGTTCTAATTTTTTGTACACCTAAAAATTTTAACAATGAGATAAATAAGTCACTTTCAAATTGTATACCTTGATCAGTTGATATCCGAGCTGGGACGCCGAATCTACAAATCCATTTTTCATACATTACTCTCGAGACTATCAGCTGATATGTCGGAAACTGGTACAGCTTCCGGCCAACGCGTAAAACGGTCAATGATTGTAATACAATACCGATATCCTTTTCGCGACGTCTGCATTGTTCCTAAAATGTCCGTGTGTACATGCGAAAACCTAGAACAGGGTGGAAAATTTCCTATATCTGAAATTGTGTGTCGACTTACCTTAGATTTTTGACAGGGTATACAAGCTCTAGTCCACGAATTTATATCTCTGTTCATCCCTGGCCAAAAGTATCTTTGTGCGATCATTTTTCTAGTGGTTCGAACTCCAGGATGACTAATATTATGAATGTTATTGAATATCATTTTTCTAAAACATTTGGGTACATAAGGTCGGTTACAGTTTGTTGAAACTTCGCAATAGACTCGCTTATCTGTGTTAGGCACCGTTATATACTTGAATGATAACGTACCGTTCGATTCAGGAAGTTGATTCTCATTTTCTTGTGCGTGAGCAATTTGACTATAATCTATCGCTGTTGGACAACTAATAGATTCTATGCGCGACAAAGCATCAGCTACCGTGTTATGTGAACCATGTATATGTTGTATGTCGCTGGTAAATTCGCTAATATACAACAGTTGTCTAGCTCGCCTAGGTATTTCTTTGTCTTTACCTATTTTCGTAAAAGCATAAACCAGTGGCTTATGGTCCGTAAAAATTGTTAACTGCCGTCCTTCTATCATGTTTCTAAAGTGTAGCATGGCTAAATAAATAGCTGTTAATTCTTTATCATATGTACTATACCTTTGCTGAGAATCTGATAGCTTTTTTGAAAAGTATCCCAATGGCAACCATATACCTTTTACTTTCTGGTGGAGAACAGCTCCCACACAGTTATCCAAAGCGTCTGTCATCAGGGCTAAAGGAGCATCCATACAAGGATGAGACAATGTAGCGGCGCTTTTAAGGCTTACTTTACATTGCTCGAAGGCGTCAATGCTCTTTTCACACCATTCTATTTTTGACATGTCATTCTTCTTTGAACCATGAAGAAATCTGTTGAGCTCTGCCTGGTATTTCACAGCATTCGGAAGATGAGACCTGTAAAAATTAAGCATACCCAAAAAACGTCGAAGCTGTTCGACTGTTTCCGGTCTGGGGTACTCTTCAATGGCCTTTACTTTCTCCGGAAGCGGGCTGATACCATTTTCTGAAACTGCATAACCTACAAATTCAACCGTTTCCCTGCCAAATATACATTTACTCATATTTATAGTTATACCGAGGTCATTAAACCTTTCGAAATTTTTTCTTTAATGCTCTCTGTGAATTTTCTGATTTTCCGAGGCGATAAAAATGTCGTCGATATAGCAAACGATATAGTAAAAGTGCTGACTCACTGTTACTATACTTTTTTAAAACGTGATGGTCCATAAACCTTTGGAATGTCTGTGATGCGTTTTTTAAACCGAAACCAATACGTAAAAATTCCCAGAGGCCAAAGCTGGTGGCGATAGCTGTCTTCTCTATATCCTCTGGAGCTATCTGTATATTATGGTAAGCTCTGTTCAAATCTAACCGTGTATATAGCTTTTTATTAGGTAATATATATGTAAAATCTTGTAATCGCGGTATAGGATAGCGATCTGGTTTCGTAATAGCATTTAATGCTCTGTAATCTCCACAGGGACGTAACTGTCCGTCTTGTTTTGGTACTACGTGTAACGCACTTGACCATTCACCTTGCCCTGGTCTGCAAATGCCTAGTTCATGCATTAATCTAAATCTTCCTTTACCTTTACATATCGATCCGGAGGTAACGGCCTTGGACGCGCGTATTCCGGTGGACCAGTAGTCACAATATGATGATATACGGAATGATTAGCATTCTCCTTGAAAACTAACGGTTTCGTTATCTCTGAAAATGCTTTTAACATGTCACGATACGGCGTGTCACTTTGTATACTCTTAATAGAAGTGTTGTCGCACTGTATGACGGAACCTTCGCTACTTAACTTAGTTATACTATCGATTAGTTTCTTATTATATAAGTCTACGACTAATTTATAATGCCTTAAAAAGTCTGCGCCTAGTATAGCTTGTTTCACGTCACACACTACAAAGGTCCATTTTAGCGATCTACGCAAGCCAATATTTAACTCTATAGTCTTAACACCGTAGGTAGGAATTTCGGAATTATTTGCAGCATATAATTTATAATCACTTATTACACTCGCGTTCTTATCTCTATAACTCACCGGAAGGACTGAGTCATTAGCACCTGTATCTACCAAAAATCGAATTTGGGACTTCCGATCCGTCACGCATAATCGGTGGTTGCCGGCTGACGCTATGTAGTCTCCCACCTCACTAGACTGCACCGCGCTCAGTTTCCCGAAGGTGTTGGCGTTGACGCTCGAGGCTGCTTCCAACTGCAGGGTTGCTCACATGATCGGGCACGGCTTCTGAAGCGATAGTGGAATCGGCACAGCCAGTTGGGGCTATCTGGTGATCTCCGTGGTGTTCTTGACAGCGATCGAGATCTGTTAAGCTGTCGGAAGTTTCCGCGGCTTAAGCTGCGTCCACGAATCTCATTTATTTCGCTGCGGAGCTCGCGAATTTCCATCGTCATCTGCATCTTTGGTCCACCAAACTGGTTTACCAAACCGAAATCTCGTGTAGGCGTAGCAGTAACAGCTGCTATATCGCTGCTATGTATATTCTCGTGAATCCGATCGGCCATTGCCGCCAATTTGTCTAAGTTGGTATCTTGTGCGATCGAAAGAACTGCTTTTACTGCTCCTGGTAATCTTGATATCCATAAACGTCTTAGAGCATCGGTGGAAACTTGCGTGTTGGAGGCAAGTTCTGACATTCTTCTCAGAAGCTGAGATGGGCGCTGCGATCCTAAATCCATCTCAATTACGAGTTTATGAAATTGTTTCTCTGCGCTTTCCTCGTAAGATGCTAATAAACGCTGTTTAATGATGTCGTATTTATTTTCACTTGGCGGTGAAATAATCAAGTCGCCAACTTGTTGTAGGGCGTCTCTGTTTAGTTTGGTAGTCGATAACCATATTGTATTTTGTCGAATCACCTTGCCGCTGTGGATCCATTATACAGTCGAACTGTGCAAACCAGAGACGAGGCATGTCTGTCCAAAATTCTGGAATTCTGGAATTTACGCTGATAGCTGCTAAGTCAGTAACTGCTGGAGGAGCTAAATTATTCTCAATTTTTGCTGATGACGCTACTTGCGGTGGTTGTGGAGATGTTGTTACTTGTAATATCGGTTGCTGGGCCATATTGACTTTATTACTGTTTTTTATTATATTCTCTAATCTCGCTGAGTATGATGGACCAATAGTCAGTGAGGAGTAGCCCTCCGGCACGTGTATATTTATGTTTTTATTTGCACTGCATGTTCCAAGTTCACTGATAACACTTTTTCACTTTTTTTTTTAAACGTCTCTAGTCACCATTTATAGGACACTACGGGTCACTATTTGTGGGGGACTATTTGGAGGTCACTAATTTGTAGCTGCCTTTTATATATGTAACTATCTATCGGAGCCGGTCACTAATTAAAAGAATAATTATAAGTCCATCGATATATTGTCTTTACCACAGAAATATTATTAGTGCTACGTATCGTTTATATCGCACGTCTGATCTGATGATGTTACAAAGGCAGGAAGACGACTGGAGAGCCAGCGGCGTGCGGGGGCCTGCTACTGTACATTTTGCAATCTAGCACATTCCGCACCGCCACTGTCCCCACATGCTTGTTCGTTTATTGGAAAATCTGGATTGACAAGAGTAGAGAAAGAGCAGTTTATGAATCCTTTCCGAAAATCTTAGTGATCACTTAGAGTACTGTGAAAACATGCCATGCCATGCCATTTTAACCTACTTCACAAAAAAGGAGGAGGTTCTCAATTTGACAGTATTTTTTATGTGTCAAATCGTAACCAATTTGAAAAATGTTTGACAGGTTAATGCTTCCCGTTTGGTCCCATTCATTTTATCGAGATCTTATAAACATCACCGGAGATATGGAGACAAACATCTCAAACTTATTTGCATACCTTGATGACATGATACTGGCTACTGGCTACTTTGATTATCACGGCATGTGAAGTCGGTTTTTTCGTTTTGTTCGATCATAATTTATTAATGAAGATGTATCAGATGATATCGGCATGCTTATTAGCGAATTAAGTCGATCTGGATTTGGCTTGATAGATTTTTCTGAAATGTTATATCCAAGAAGATTTATGCTGGTAATTGAGAAAGCTGATTTGTCTTTATTTATGGTAAGATTATATTTATATTATTTATTATAAGAATAAAAACTAAAAAACAGAATAAAATCTATATTTAAGGAGGCTGCCATACAAACGTGATTTATTTGCTCGTTTTTGCTCGAAATTGATAACGGCAACAGATAGACACTTGAAATATTCAGAGAATATTTAGTTATATATATTCCAGAATATTTAGTTGTATATATTCAGTTTAAAAATAAATAATTAAATTAAAATAAAAAAAAATATTTAAGGGTTAATTTAATATTTGTTATGTCCGTTAAATATTTGTCATGTCCCATACAAAAGATATGATTTTTTGCCGTTTTTATAGATGGTACTAGAATGGCACGGAATCCTTCGTGCGCTAGTTTGACTCGCACTTGGTCGGTTTATTTTATTACCCAATCCATGATTCTTTGAATTTTTTCAAAGATTTTTTTGTTTGTTACTGCAAACGGAATCTGGCAAAATCATCGATATGAACGTACTACGTACTAGATTACGGGTTGCGAACTCGCTCTCCGTCCCAATGACCTGCAGTTTTGAATCTGCACTTCGTTTATAGTCCGGAAATCTCATGCGCGACCGTCCTGCGGAGTGACAGACGGTGGCGGGGACTAGGTAGCGGTCATTCTAGCACCCGGCTACGTAGTAACTATTATATAATCTGTGACACAGCTACACACGCTTCCCTTCCCCGCTACACCACCCGCTACCCACTGACATCTTGGGTACCTCGTCCCCGCCACCGTCTGATACCCCGCGGGACGGTCGCGCACGAGATTGCCGGACTATAGTATTGCTTCGACGCACGTCACGTGCGGACGGTAGTTGCCGAGCGGCGGACGAAACGTACCGAACCGATAAAACTAGTCGAAGTAAGTAAATTAAAGATATGTTGTAGGTAACGAGCAGAATACAATATTTAGTAAATAATAAGATACAATTTCATAAAAATAACAAAAAAAGAAGGATATTATTATATATCCGAAGACAGCGGTCCCATGCATTGGGATCAAGACTTACACGCTCCGTCTCGTTCCCTCTTATAACCTAGCGCCGTCCATTAGTAAGTAACAGCATGAGTCGCCCCGCCTACAGTCAAAGAGTAAATGTGCAGATGTATCGTTGCGAAATGTTGTAGATAGAATACGTGTGACCGAATTAGTATTGATTGTGTTATTATTATGTTTAATGTATATTGTGCTTTTAGTGGTTTAATTTCATTTTAAACCAGTTCTTTAGTCTTAGTTTTATTTTAGAATACGGAAATAATCTTCAATTGTGCATTTCAAGCAACGTAACAAGTTTCTATTTTTAAAGGTATAACGGAGTATGTATGCGTTAATTTTTTTTTTTTATGTGAACGTACTGGCTTTTATTCACGTTGTATTTACTTCGGATATGTCCGAGCTTGCCCTGATCTGATCTGATGATGATCTACGTATTAGGTCGAAAGCTGGGCCTCTAGACAAAATCCAATTTCTGTTTACATTCACGCTAATGCAACTTCAAAATTTATGGGAATTACAAATTTGTTGCGGAAAAATAAATGTCACAAAACAATGTCACTGCCGTAACCAAATTGCAGCAGGTACAAAGATTAGCATGCACACTTATCAGTGGCTGCACGAAGACGACGCCGTCTGACGCGTTAAACGTTATCCTAGGCATGACGCCGTTGCACCTACATATACAACAGGAAGCAATGGCTTCCGCGATTAGGATAAAATCTACAAACCAATGGAAAGGTACAGGAACGACCACAAACCACTGCAAAATACTGTCAAAAGCGACAATGATCATTCCGAGAGCCAGTAAAGGCACGGACAGGACAGCCAGTACTCATCTAGATAATAAAAAGTACCAACTAATAACTGAGGATAAGATGTCTGAAGCGGCACTGCCGTCTTACAAAATATACACTGATGCTGCAAAAAACGAAACAGGAGCAGGTTGCGGGTACTACTCGCAAGACCTTGGACTCTCGGCATCGATAGCGCTGAACAAGACTATAACCGTCTTACAGGCCGAAACAATGGGACTGTTACTATCTGCACAAGCAGTTCAGTCCATAAATCAGTCTTTATTAGAAAATGATCAAGATGAAATCAATATAGAATTTGTCACTGATAGTGCAGCAACTATATACGCACTCAGGAGACCTACAACGAGATCTAAGGTACTGGCTAAATGCCACGATACTCTGCAAACATTGGCAACCAAGTATAACGTTAAGGTAAGATGGACGAAAAGCCATGCATCATGTGCTGGCAATATCACGGCTGACAAACTCGCTAAAGAAGGAACAACACAACAGGTAAGCGATGACGTGATGGATCTCTGTCGACCGTCAGCAATGGAAGTCAGAGACCTATTACGGCGTTATACCGAAAACGAACAACAAAAGTTGTGGAACAGCATGATAAGCTGTAAGCACACAAAAGCAGCTTTTCCGAATTTAAACAGCAAAGTTACAAACAGATTGCTAAAATTACAAAGACATGATCTTCGTATAATAGTAAGCCTCATCACGGGACACTGTAATCTAAATTATCACCTCCACAAAATTGGCGCAACAGATAGTCCTCTGTGTCGAGGCTGCATGCTTGAAAACGAGACCGTGGCACATGTGATCACACAGTGCCCGGTCCTGGATGAGGTAAGAGCCACAGCCGGGTTATACGTCCGAGACATAGATGAAGAACACCAGCCGCGGCAACAACAACGACAAGGATTAACAGTATCACCATTACTATCATCATCATCGCTATCTGCCTTAGCACTGCCAGCAACATCGGGCACACAAACTCATCCACAGCTTTCATCATCATCGTCATTTTCACCATCAATAATAACACCCTCACCACTGGAAGCGCTATGCCAGCGACCCAAAGCCGTGCTACGCTTCATTAAGAAGCTGGGTTGGCTTGGGTGATCGCTGACAGGGGGAAATGCACAATACACCCCAAGCGGGACGTCAGTGCAGGTCTTATCGCCCCCATCACCAATTAGAATTAGAATGTCACTGCCATACATTTTGAAATTGCGTTAGCATGACTGGAAACAAACATTGGAATTTGTCTAGGGCCTTTGCCTTTGCCCAGTTTTCGACCTAATACGTAGATCATCGTCTGGGAGCGGCTAGGATGGCGGCGACGCACGTCATATCGATACGATAAAAATCAGTTGCCGAATATATCCAGTGTTTAATGTCTGTATATTATCAATGTATAAAATAGATATTACGACTCTTTTAGTTAAACTTTTATATGCTAATCATACTAAAATTTTACTATAATTTTCCCTATACGATGCACATAAAAATTAGGTAACGTTATTAGAAAGAGGCAGTGTCGCATCTGCATTCGCTACTCATTAGTATTAGTGTAAGTACTCGTCACGCCCGATCGCGTGCCGCTCGGCACGAAGTTACTTTGTGATGGTTCACTCCATTTATATACCTCCTTGGGCAAAATTGAAATGTTTCCGCATGCTTCAAATGCTGTGTATTGTTTTTCCATTTCCAGGTTACGAGCCTGATGGTAAGCGCTTTACAGGTCGGTTTTCGAGAATATCTTGATATGTCCTTGATCATTCTTTCCATGTTCGGTAAAGGATAAGTGTATTTAATAATTGTTTGAGAATAATCGCTTACGGTGATTTTCATTTTTGATAATCAAAATCTGCGCTAGCCACGGAGATCTACGGAGATCTCTCCGACAGTTCGGAGTTTTTTATTTCATTTTCTATGAGTTTCTTTTCGTCTATACTGTATCTGCGTTACTTGACAGCAATAAGTGGATAACTTCGTAAATAGAGGAATTGGCGGTACCTACAGATGCAGCGAAGACGCAACATATTTGTAAAAGTTTTTTAGGACCACCAAAATAAAATTCCTAGCCTTGAGTATTGGTCAAATATATCGTGACCGGAGAGTGCGACATCAGCGCATAGATATTTTACTATAAGAATTGCAGCGTTATTGTAAATGCTATCATTCAGAAGCTTGAAGTAGAGAAAGAGCAGTTTATGAAAAAATCATAATTGATAAAACTTCTCGAGCTTCCTGAGTATAATTAAATTTTTTTTTCTATTTTGCCATTTACTTTTATTGCAACAACTGACTTTTTCAAACTTGGTGTTGAACTTGCGGTATGTATCATTACATTTAAATTGTATTTAGGTATCTCTATAGAATAATTAAACGCTGCAACAAGGTTACTCTTAGAGTTTCTGTATTCATTGCATAGTGACCTCGTTTTTGACAGTTCTGACATGTCTCGTTTAGTGCAGGCCAGTAATTACGACGATGGAGATTGAATGAATGAATGAATGATAACTCTTTATTGTACACCAAAATTAAATAATAAACATCTTAAAATACATTATACAATAGTACAATGGGCGGTCTTATCGCTCAAAGCGATCTCTTCCAGACAACCTTAGGACGGATTGGACAGTACGAATATGTAAAGGGCTAAGGTGCACATTTAACAATTTTGAGATCATAAAATGAATAAAAATCTATTTCAAAGTCATAAACATAAATATTTATTTCATAACATATATCTACATACATACAAACAAAACAAATATAAATAAATATGCATAATATATAAACATACATACACATACAAATATATAACAGTTTTAAGAAATACATGAGATAGCTTAATAATTATCAATACCGGTTTGTGTTACGTAGAATTTTTTTAGTTTTTCTTTAAAAGTATAAATTGAGGGAGCGTGTCGAATTGTAACAGGTAAGTCATTCCAAAGACGGATTGCCTGTATAATGAAAGAAGAATCATAGAAGATTGTCGAATGAGCTGGCATATCTAACTCTAAAGTTTCAGATGACCTCAACGCCAGGGAATGATTGGAGCACAAGAAATTGAAGCGTTCCTTAAGGTAACGCGGGGATGAGGGATTAAAGAGAATAGTATAGAGAAGGGAAAGGATGTGAGTATTGCGGCGGAGACGAATAGGGAGCCACTTGAGCTTATGGCGGAAGTTGGAAACGTGGTCATATTTGCGTAAGCCAAATATGAACCTAATAGCAAAATTTTGGAGACGCTCAAGTTTATTGAACTGCTCCTCAGTTAGGTCGAGATAGCTGACATCTGCATAATCTAAGATAGGGAGCAATAGAGATTGTGCAAGCGTAGCTTTGGTGGCGGTAGGAAGAAAATTTCTAAGCCGTTTCAATGAGCTGGCTGAAGCAAACATTTTACGACTGACAGCTGCAATTTGCGGCCCCCAAGTCAAGCTTTCGTCCATTATCAAACCTAAATTTTTAACTTGTTTGCTGTACGGAACGACAACTCCATCAAACATAATAGGTGGAAGACTACTCCAATCTATTTTAGCAACCATTCGAGAACTGCCTAAAATGATCACTTGTGTTTTGCTAGGATTTACTGCTAAACCATAAGCTTTGCTCCATTTTAGAATTAGTTTTAAGTCAGCGTTGGTGGTTGCAATGCTATGGTGCAGTAGGTTAAGGGAAGACTGGGAATAGATCTGAAGATCGTCTGCATATAGGTGGTAGGAAGAAGATAGATTAAGGGAGATAGAGTTGATGAAAACAGCAAATAAAAGAGGAGAGAGAACGCCGCCTTGTGGTACGCCAGCAGATGTGTAACACCATGAAGAGTATGAGTCTTCAAGGCGAATTCTCTGTCGGCGCCCAAACAGATAACTGTGAAACCATTCAATTACGGTTGGAGATATGTTAGAAGAGCGTCGAAGTCCTAGGAGAATGTCAAAGTCAATAGTATTAAAGGCATTACTGAAATCAAGGAGGGAGAGCACAGTTAGCTGACCTTTTTCCATACCGGAACGAATATCATCAGTAATCTTGGTTAAGGCAGTAACTGTGCTATGACCGGGACGGAAACCAGATTGATAAGGATTGAGGAGATCATTTCGGGTAAGGAACATGTTCAACTGGGTGTGGACAAGGCGTTCCAGAACCTTGGATAGGAAAGGTAGGATGTATATGGGACGGTATTCTGAAAAGGATTTAGGATTACGTTTCTTGGGTAAAGGAATAATTTGAGCGTCCTTCCACTGGGAAGGGAAAGCACCAGAAGTTACAGAAAAGTTAAGGATATGAGTTATGACAGGAAGCAGGATATTAAGGATTGGGATTATCATGTTGCGACTAATACCGTCAACTCCGACAGCATTGGACGAAATGTTAAGTACACTCTTCTTAACATCACAATTCGAAAACTGACAGAAATCAAAAGGAGAAAAGGTGGGTGCTGGTAATCTTGAAAGTCGTTGGAGCGTTTCCAATTTATTGAACCCATTAATATTGGGAGAAGAAGAAAAATGTTTATTTAGAGAATTAATGTCTAAATTGTGTGGGATAGAGTCATGTTTAGAATTACCAACACCCAAAGACCGAAGAAACTTCCAGACTTTTGCTGGATCTTCGTTAGCAACTGATTCGTGAATGTGGCGACGTTGAGCATCCCTACACACCATATTGCAGCGATTTCGGGCAAGGTAATAAAGGGATTTGTTGTGGTCATTTGGGCGCATTTTATATTTTGCTTTAGTAACATTTTTTTTAAGCATCAGCGATTTAATTTCCGGCCTTAACCACGGTGCAGGCAGATGCTTGATTTTTATAGTACGCATCGGAGCATGAACGTCATAAAGATGTGTTAGAGCGGAATTGAACAGATCAATTTTATCATCAATGGAATCTGATTCAATCAATGGCGTCCAATTAATAGCTTCAGCATCAGCACAAAGATTTTCAATATTAATGTTGCCAAAGCTACGCTGCAGAATGATTTTAGGCTTAGATTTAGGAGGACGGACTTTATAAGAGAGAAAGATCAAGTCATGGTACGAAAAAGCATCAGCCGGGCATTGCCCGTGCTTGGCAACATGAGCTGTGGAAGAAACAAGAATAATATCTAAAAGTGAAGGTGTAGAGTTCGGAAAATAATGTGTTGCATTAAGGGGAAGGATATGAAGATTGCAGGAATTGATAGTAGATTCAAAAGTTGAGGAGCGAAAATCTTTTTTAAGGAGGCAAGTGTTAAAATCACCCATTATTATGGAATGACTGTATAGAGGAAGCAGGTTTTCAAGAGATTGTTCAAAAGAAGTAATGAAGTTGATCTGAAGAGAAGGGCTATAATAGACTCCGAGTAGGATTTTGGTGTTGGAAAGATGGACTTCGATAAATAGGTGTTCACCGGCATTAGAAGGGGGTGGTTGTGTAGAAGTGCTGATAATAGAAAAGGGAATATGAGCACGCAGGTACATAGCTACACCACCACCAGTTCGACCTATGCGGTCGTTACGTATTAGGTGAAAGCCAGGTAGAGGGTAGGAGATAGAAGAAAGAGAGGGTTTAAGCCAGGATTCGGAGACTAAAATAGCGTGAATGTTAGTTTGAAGTTCAAAGGATGCCAGCAAGCCAGGAAAGTGGGCCGGAATACTCTGGGCGTTAATATGGACGACGTTGAGGTTTTTGGGAACATCTGAAAAAAGTGATACTAGCGAGTCAGAAAGAGACGGGATGCTTACAAAACTATCATCACTAGATCCCGATACAGTAGAAGAAGAAGAAGGAAGCGAGACAAAGTCATCGTAATCGGAATCGATATCATTATCGCTATCATTATTAAAAATATCTAACATTTTAATATAAAGTTATATATATGTATTAAAAAAAAAAAAAAATAATAATAATATATATATATATATATATATATATATATTATTATTATTTTTTTTTTTTTTAGAGATTGTGATGATTTGATTTGTTTATAGATATATATATATATATATATATATATATATATATCTATAAACAAATAAAATCGGTCGTATCGATTCACCTACCTACTTTATCAGTAAGTAAAACAAATATTACTACCACTCAGTCCGCTAGTTGTGTGGTGTTCGATAAAAGAAAACAATTTAAGAAATATTACAAGCACAAACTTGATAAAACCTAGGTATACCATCTACATCTGCAATAACTAAACAACAACTCAAATTAAGTAATACAACGTAATTCGAATTGAGTCAACAGAAAGTACGTATATTTATTTACCTAGGCATTATCAGAGAAACATAATTAAAAGGAGTAGCGACAATAATCACGTAAGAGTGTATATGTATAATAAAAGTTTCGGAAAAAAAAAAACAGAATAATAAAATAAAAACGAACTAGTTAGGAACACATTCCAACTTTTTTACGTGTAACAAAAGTACTTAGTACCTACTCATAACATTTTGGTCCCGTTACCATAGAAAAGATAATAATACTACTAACCGTTACATTCCGAAAATAAATATACTAAACGTAATTAAAAATAAGTGTAAGTAAGTACATATGAGTACATACCTAAATGTGATAAAAGTGAGTATAACTAACCGTTAGGCGTCAAACACACTGTCGCGGTCAGCGGTCAAACATTGGGCCTCGCGACTTATGATCCCACACACCACGGCCGACCGCAGACCGCTGACCACTGCAGTGTGAACGAGGCCTTAAAAGGAAGCAAAAAAAAAAACTTATTTACTAAATAAAAAATAAGCAAGACAGAATATACCTTGTCACGTAGGGAGTATTCTCTCTCTACGCCTTGTCAACTAAAAAGTTATGGAGCGAAAGAGACAGAGAGCGGTTGACATCTGAGACTGGCAAAATTGATGCCAAAAGTCTTTAAGGTCGAGAAGTTTGGAACATAAACAAGTTATAGATTATCTGTTGACTGAGACGCTGCAGGACCTACAAAGGATGTTGAATGGCCTAGCTGATTCTTCTCGTAGCATCGGTCTCCGGATGAATTTGGACAAAACCAAAGTCATGTACAACGAGCACGTTGTTCCGGAACCGATTGCCGTAGATGGAATCCCACTCGAAGTTGTCACTAAGTATGTTTACCTAGGGCAAACGCTCCAACTAGGCAAACATAACTTCGAGAAGGAAATCCAGAGAAGAATTCAGCTGGGCTGGGCAGCATTCGGAAAACTCCGTCGAGTCTTCTCGTCGCCGATACCACAGTGTCTAAAGACAAAAGTCTTTAACCAGTGCGTCCTACCTGTGATGACATACGGAGCCGAGACGTGGACACTCACAGTCCGACTGGTCCACCAGTTTAAAGTCGCTCAGCGAGCTATGGAGAGAGCTATGCTCGGTATTTCTCTGCGGGATCGAATCCGGAACGAAGTAATTCGCCAGAGAACTAAAGTTATCGACATAGCTCAACGGATTAGCAAGCTGAAGTGGCAGTGGGCTGGTCATATCTGCCGCAGTACTGATAACCGTTGGGGCAGACTTGTCCTAGAGTGGAGACCGCGAATCGGCAAACGTAGCGTAGGACGTCCTGTGACCAGGTGGAGCGACGACATACGCAAAGCGGTGGGCAGTGACTGGAAGAGAAGAGCCGAAGATCGGGCTCAGTGGCGCATCTTGGGAGAGGCCTATGTCCAGCAGTGGACTGATACAGGCTGATGATGATGATGAGATTATCTGTGACCGAAAAATTTCGGTTCTACCTACTCACAGCAAATTGTAAACAAAACAAATTATACTTATTATACATATGACTTGGTGATATTAAATCTAAACAGTGAGGTGATTATACACTAAAAATAGATAGCCACAACGCATAGAAGCATCGCAGGCCGGCTTATTTTTTGCTGGCGGCGGCTCGTCGTTCTCTGGTCGTGGCTGGCGCACACGCCGGCTTCTCAGCAGTCTTGGCTGGCTTCGGGATTTTGTTCAACTCCTTCATACAGCTTATGCGATGCCGGGTGCCTTTAGGGTCCACGATATGTACATGGCCGTCCCGAGTCCAGCATTTGGATACACCAAAACGTTCCCGCGCTGCCATAAAAGTTTCATGACGCGGGCGAGTTAGAAACTCGGATAGCGTGACGCCGGAGCCTTTGAGACTTGTCTTCGACGTCCAGATTTCATCCCGCAATGACATGTCGCGCAGTTTTACGAGTATGGGCCTCGGTTTAAGAGGATCTTTTGGCCGGCCCAATCGATGACAACGCGATATATCACTTACTGTGAAAGTGGACAACTGAAGCCGTTTGACTACCGTCTCAGTGATTACCGAGGCCGGATTTTCTTGCTTCTCCTCTATCAAACCGTGGAATAGGAGCATTTTTCGACGGCTACGCATTTCAATGTTGTCCACACCCCTATCCAGCAGTTCAACTTGGGTTTGCAAGGCACGCAGGGAGGTTACAACGAAAGTCTTGAAAGCAGCATAATCAGAAGGGACATTAGCTGGAGCAGCTGTAGTGCTAGGATTCTTGCGACACTCACTTTCAAAACTCTCCATCCGCTGGTTAAACACTTGTGAAAGTTGTGCCACTGACTCCTTGAGTGCTTCCATTTTTTATGCAGTGAAATTAGTAGTACTTGGCAGAGATAACACACAATAGCAGGTACTGAGTATTATTATTTATAAATACATAAATACTTTATGCAAATAACACTGTTAACTATTATTTATTAAACTTTAAAATAGGAGATTATTACAGTTGATGTTGGTTTTGCAACTACCCGCCCAAAAAAAAAAAAAAAAAAATTCATTTTTTTGAGATTGCCTCCACAGAAAACATAGTGCTTATTTTTATTTTATTTTATTTATTTCAGTAAACATACAGCGATTTTAAAAACTAAGTAATAGGTGTATAACTTACAGACTATGGCCAAAATTGATTACATTAGATAAAATACATAATTTAAGGATAAAATATTAATTATTAACTTAGATTCATAAGAAAGATTATGCTTTTTTATTTCATCCGGTTTTGCTCTAGTAAATGTTAGTAACAGTTTTTGGTAAAGCCATAACAAATCCAACATTATTTTGACTGGAAGTGTTGATTATTTGACCATTATTTTCTGCTGACTCTATAGTAAGCTTTGTCTAAGGTTATTGTCAAATTTCTAAGTAGTTTTTCACGTATATTATTAGATATAATGCCAGATATGAAAGCATCTCTTATGAAGTCATTCTTGTTACGCTCTGCGTTAACATAATTAAATTTGCAGTCTTTGCTCAGTAACTTAAGTTGCTGTAAGTATTGATGTACACCTTCATGACTTTGTTGCTTACATGTATTCAGAAGGTACCGAGCAAAAATTTCATTCTTCGGTTTGGTGAATATTTTATTAAGGACGTCTATAGCAATCTTAAAATTCGTGCACTCACTTACCTATATGTTCAAAAACCTTTGGTGGTACATGATTGATGAGCAGTTGCAGCTTTATTTTGCCCAATATTAGTTTACCGACACTTTCGGCAAATGTTATTAAATTTTTGTTCAAAAAAAAATTTTTGTTCAAAAACCTTTGGTGGTACATGATTGATGAGCAGTTGCAGCTTTATTTTACCCGATATTAGTTTACCGTCACTTTTGGCACCTGTTATAAAATTTTTGAAAGTGAATAACCAATGGATCCGTTCCTGAGCCGCAGTTGGTGATGTTGGATCCAAATTCGGCTAATTCGGCCGGAGATATTTTTCCATGATAAGCGAAGCGATGACTAAGTAAATTGTAGAATCAGATTATTAGTAGTAGAATGAGAATATTATATTTTAATGTTGATTATGATAGGCTTTTTGAAAGTATAAATAGCGAAGACAAATGTTTGTTTATTAATAAGCTAAAGAACTTTCTTATTATTGAAGCTCAGGAACTTATTGCAATTATACCCTTTTAGGGTCATATCATATGTATAGTAACGTTTAATACTTTAATAAGACCTGGATTTAAATTAATATGATTTATTGCACAAACAGTACAAAGTGCGGCTCCGACTATCAAACTAGGTGTTAAGACACCTGTATTTTGGTCCTTCCTTCTCGATTATTAATGTTAGAGTACAATTACAAGGCGGCAATAGCCCAATGGATAGGGTGTCGGACTGGCAATCGAGAGGTCGTTAGTTCGAATCCCACCCCACCCATTGCACTATTGACGTGAACCCACTCCAGACACAAGCATATTTAGCTTAGTTTGAGGGGTTAACAAGAATACTAGTAATGTGCAACCGACATCGCGAGTAACTTTTTAAAAAGTAAATTTAAAAAAAATCAAATAAAAATTATGTATTTTAAGTAAACAATTGATATGATAGCCATTAATATAAAATATATTAAAATTAAACTCATTCGTACAATTTTATAGAAGTTTAAACGCTTTAATTTTAATTCGGTAATTATTTGCTTAAATTATTTGCTACTTAGGTAGGTAAGCACTTTGTCATCCTATTATAAAATGATAATGCGGTTTAAGATTGTATCCTGCTTGTATTTGTTTAAGATTAGAAGAAATGTAAGCTGAGGCGCTGGACAATCGACATTAGTTCAATCCACATGTCGTAATACGGAATGGAATCAATTTAAAACTAAAATAATTCATTTCCAAACATCGCCGCGGTATTCGGCGAACCGATTTGCTAGATATCGTTCGGTGGGTCGTTCGGCTAGCTACGGTCGAAGCTTATCACAAGTGTTTGCCTATTAAGTAACACTCAGGAAGCATCTGTTCCAAGCGGCTATTTTAATACTTTTGGCAACCAGAATGTGTTATAATGAAGAGTGTAGTCCGCCGAGACGCTATGACCAAAAATGAGATTGATTTCAGTATGACGGACAAGGAGCGTATATTTAGAGATGTCTCAGTGATCGCTAGGTTCAACACCGGAAGTGATCACCGACTGGTCCGAGGCACTCTAGATATCGACTGCAAGCTTGAACGAGTCTGCCTAATGAAATCTACGCTCCGGCCTAATATGCTCAAAGCCGTGGTTGGTTCTGAAACATTCCAGTTAAAACTGAACAACCGATTCGCTGCTATGCTGATGGAAACCACAATTGACGTTGACGTAGACCAGGATCTCGACCAAGTGGTGGGAATCCTCAGGGAGGAGGGGACGAAATTTTGCGAGACGCGAGGTGCCGGTAAGAAGTCTAAGCTTTCAGAGGAATCTCTGCAGCTAATCGATTTACTGCGTTCGAAATTTTGAAAAGGAATTCTGTATGTATGTGGCCGGCCTAAAAAGATGTACAAAACTGTCGAATCAAGAATTTATTACTGAAATAAATTATTTATTTAGAACCTGTCCTAATATCCCGATGTTGAATGAAAAGTTGGTTTATCCCATCTTAAATTGATCGTCTTGCACCTCTTGATCGGTCTTTCGTCTCTTCAAGGCCAGTAAATTATGATGATGACTTCCTCCACGTCGTGATCGACAATGACGATCCTTTTCTTAGTTCTAGCGTGTGCTCTGATATGGCTGGAAAATTCAAACTTTGTCTTAAATATCCGGTCACATGAAGCACAGTGTAACTGGCCCGCACTATTGTAGGTGTTACTCTGGAACGAGTGCATTACGAGCTTGATGTTTTAGGTCGAGATCTAATAAGCGCTTACTTTCAAATATATGCATATTAGTAGTTCCTGCATGGCGCGCCGGTATTCTTTTGGCCATCTCTTTCCAACAATCGCTTAGCAGACTACATGCTCTTAGGTTGCGTCTCAGCACATCTTTGTATCGTAGGTACTGCCGTCCAGAGTCCAGAGCAACATTTGCCAAAGCATCCATTCGCTTGACGTAACCGCACCTTTTGTGCTGTTTTTTCACTAGGAGAGCCTCCATGCCTTGCACCTTAGTTCGACGAAGCATTTCGGAGTTATGAACGCGATCTTGCCACTTTTACCGCTGAAATGCATATAAGTGCTTCACATAAATGATAACAATTTTTTGATGTCGCTTATGCCATCAAGCCACTTTCACACACGAAGTCTCTGACGCATACAATATGATCGGATACTTCCAATCCATGGCACGGTATACATCAAGCTTAGTTTGTAGTTTAAGTTGAGTTGGCTTCTTTAAATTGGCACTCCATTATTCAGCCTTACACAAACCCACATTGCATGGTTTATTTACTTGTTGCGCGATGCTAAGCTATTATTTAATCAAGAGGTATGATGATGATATTAAAGTGAACTAAAGTGGCCTATAAAAGGCCGATTTAAATATGTTTATGATTATTTAATATTCAAGCAAGCAGTCCTCTCTCAAGTTGGAGCGTTTCATTGTCATATATAGTTTCCAAGCTTATAACATAAATTAATTTCATATACTAACCTCCATAGTTCGGCCTTACTCTTTTGTCGTAACTTATACTAAACGAGTCTAAAATTGCTGAAATATTGACGTCGCCAAACATTCCACCCCCGCCGGCACACCTGTAAAAGAAACACGAGTTAACTAACCTGGTGATATACGTACCTACATTTTTACAACACACTACATCATACATCATCATTATTAATCCTGCCACTGTTGGGCGGCATAAGCCTCTTTTTATTTCGTGTAGATAAGCGTTTGACCACTATCTTATCTGTTGACTATTATTTATTCTGTGCCTGTTGGAAAGTGACAATGCGGTTCTGCCACCATGCAGGGGTCGTTACTAGATTGCTGATTAAGACAAAAGTTCTAACTAGGGGTCAAGTAGGAGTGTTCAAGTCAGGGGTTTTTAATTTCTCCAACGACGTTTTTTCTTTACCAGAGGGCCATTGTGAAATGCACATATACGTTTTTCGATAGTAAATTCATTGATGCACTGCACAGCGGGGTTTGATCCCACTATTTATTCTATCTTTTGTAATAATTTACAAAGATTTTATGTAAAACATAGATTAATTATAGATATAAAAATGTAATAATAGAACAATGACATACTAGAAAACATTGATTAAAAGCTGAGCAGTTTAAGAAGAAACAAGGATTTTCAGTTAATAGCGTTTTATGAGGATTGACTGAATTACATAATTCAGTATGATAGCAATTGAGTTGTTCTGATTAGTAAATATCGAGAATAATCCAGTTTTAAAAGTGTCGATTGGATATAGAAAGGAGAAAATTCCTGTGGAACCAATTTCAGGTGAAAGCTTCAATTCCTGGGCTTTTCGTATTATGAGAGAACAGAGTGATAGAAGCAGTTGAGAATCTGGAATACCACAAGAAACTACAAATGAAATAAATGAATCGAGAGCTCATGCAATGACAGACCTCAGATTGCAACAAATTGCCTCAAGTTGAATTTATATGGTTCTGATAGTAGTAGACAACCCTACGTACCAGGTCCGTCCTATGCCAGTGGGTGCTGTCCCAACAGAAACAAGTAGCTGGAAAACACGGCATCAGGGGGCTACCACCACCATTACCTCCAGCAGATGATGCCCGCATTCTAAGACCTCGCTCTCGACATAGTGCAATCCGAGGTCTGTGCATGCAATAATAATTGCCAGGGTGGTGATTATGTAAGACAAAAATCGGCACTTGACATGCAGTCAAACCTTAAAATTTCCTTTAGAAATAACGGTAGAGAGTCAAGACCAACTTTGTCCGCAGAAAACTAGTTAAAACAAAATATGTGGATAGTGAATCGCTCTTGCAACATAATATGATAATGCAGATTATGTTAAACGAATTAAAAGAGGTTGTTTGCTCTATGCCAGAAAACAGGTGAAGGAATATTGACAGCTCTTGAGACAGTAACTGATATAAGCTTGACTATCGAAAAAACTAAATTATTAGGCGAATAAGAAAAAAATAATTATTATTTGACAAAAAATACAAAGCAACTTGCTTGCATGTTTCAAGTCTTTATCTATTACGGTTCGTGAGTACGAGTGAAAACCGCCTAAAATAAAAATAAAAAAAAAACAAAACAGTTTTAAATGTTATTCCGAGTTTATAATCAAAGATTTTGTTGTTTTCAGTATTTTTTGTTATGGCGGCTAAATTAGTACACACTTTTTTAAAGTTTCAAATCTTTAAGGTTCATAAAATCAAGCAAACAACACCGAAATTACACGTTTTTCTGACGATTGTCTTCCTATTACGGTTTAGAAGATACAGACAGGCCTCTGAAAGGTGGACAGGCGGACGGACGGACGGACGGACGAACGGTCAGTGAAATATCCGTAATAGGGTTCGGTTGGTACCCGGGTACGGAACCCTAAAATGACCGGGAGGGAAGACGGCGAGTTATGTGTGCTGTGTAAAAAACACTTTAATCGTTTGTTAAAGTGACTCAAAACGGACGTGAAAAGATTCGACAATCAAGCATCAGAAGAGATGGACTTTTTTCGCAATTTATGGAATTGTCAAACCTTACAGTACACGTGAAATGTCACAAATAATTTTATACATAATGCCATGATCAAGGCGTTTAAAAGGAAAGAATATATTATCTTGGTATATTGAAAAAATGTAAACCAAATAAAAATAATTTGATTATACCTAGTCGATTATCAACTTGACGACATTCGTAAAGCGGTAAGCAGTGACTGGAAACAAAGAACCGCAGATCGGGCTCAAGGACGTGTCTTGGGGGAGGCCTACGTCCAGAACTGATACCGGCTGATAATGATGATGATGATTATGACCTGCAGGCTGTCCGACTGCATTTAAGTCATTTAAAATAAATAGTAATAATAATAATAAAGAGGCGGCTTCATGGCGAGCCGACGGTGAGTGGCGACATCGCGTATCCCCATCCTGTGAGGGCTATATGAGACCTTCTAGCCCCCCGGCTTGCCTTGATCGGCCGGCCGGGGAAGGAATCGCAAGAGCTAATACTTAGTTCCAGGGTGGAAGTTTTAAAGGCATAAGCCGCGAATAGTGCTTAGTGAAAGTACAGCACACTTACACGTATATTATACTCACAAAAAAACATTAATTTACATTATACTAGATTCATAAGATCGTTTAAAAAACTAAAAGAACTGACTGTAAATGTTGCACTATTATTAATTTTCAGTAAGAAGTTTGAGGTGTTTATCTCCATATATCTAGAGATATTTATCAGATCTCAATGAAATTACTATGGTACCACACTTGGGATATATCCTTTCCATCAAAAAAATAATCATCAAACTCGGTTCATAAACGACGCGACACGACTGTTGGCAACCCAATACTATGCAACCTACTTTTGTATCTTTTTGTATATCTTTTTAAGAATCTTGTATTATAAATATGTGTAATTAAATGGCAGTCTAAAAAAAACATTGCGAGTGTTTTATTCATTTGGTGTCAGAAGAAAGACCTAATAAATTATAATATTATAAAATAAACTAACGTGATCCTGAACAAAATGTCGGGCAGTTACGCAGAAAAAGACTCAGGTAAGTATTAATCCTCTTGCTTTATCGTCAGGTAATACGCCTGCTCTAAGGGACGATGAAGCCTCATATTCTTCGGCCACATCGTCAGGCACTGCGCCTACTCTAGGAGACGATGGGTCTCCTTTACAGGATATTTTACCCACACTACCTGATACTACTGATGACTCGCATCAACAGTCTATACCGTCCAAGTCACATTCAGTAGCATCATCACGAGCATCTACAAAGACTCAGAAGTTATGCATACTCGCGAAATATGCTCGCATAAATGCTAAACGAGAACGTAAGCTCATTGAACAAAAACAAAAGACCGCAGATGAGTTGGCCGCACAAAAACAAGAGTTGGCCGCACAAAAACAAGAGTTGGCCGCACAAAAACAAAAGGCCGCAGATGCGCTGGCCGCACAAGATCGCAGAGTCGCTGAACTAGAGTTGCAAGCCAAGCTTGTGGCTATTTAGTCCGCTGCTTCAGAAAAAAGCAACTCTACTCAAAAGTGGTTGTTAGAGGCTACTAGTGCAGACAATAATATTAATGAAACATTTAATTTCAGTTTTTGTTTTCATTCAGACAGTAATGCTAATTTGGAGCCTAGTGGCGTTCCTATCGTAGGACCAGCCACTCAATATGATACCGTTGTCCCTACAAATGCAGCCACTACACATGACGTGGGTGCCTCAACAGGCATATGCGCAGCGCTGCACGGTACCCGGTACGAGCCCAAGTAATAAGTTAATACTGAACATGCACTAGTATTAGGCACACAAAACATAAAATTGCGACAAAAATAAAACAAACTCTATAGAAACAAAAGACTCATTTACTAATTTAGCTAAAGTTACCGCGGACTTAGGGAGAAAACAGAAGCCAATGCAAGTAAGTGTCAATCTTCCCTCATTCGATGGTTCCGCATCTGATTGGCTTCACTTCACAAGGCCTGCGAGCGATCAGAAACTAGCTATACGCCGGAAAAACATCTGACAGGGCTGAGCGTCGCTTTGCATGGAATTGCCAGGGAGTCTGTCTCGGCGCTTTTGATAACTGCTATAGACCCAGCGCAGATAATCCGGTCGTTGGAGAGCCGCTTCGAGCAGCCGGAATTTATTATCCTGCACCAACTGTCGTCCACCAGGTCTCTAGCCAAGTTTCCGCTGCACGAGTCCGCAAAGGATATTAATATCTTCGCATGCCGGCTTCGAAACTGCGTCGAAGTAATAAAAGAGTAGCGACAGCCCGAATATCTGGCTTCCCCGGAACCACATGAGTAGATCAGAGACAAACCTTCTAAGGAACGAACAAAACGTTTACCTATTCTTGTAGGGTCGGTGCAAAAAAAAACAAGAAAAGTCTTCATTGTAATGAAATCCTCCTTCAAGAAAACATGACCTGCTTTTTTATATTTCAAGCTTCATCACTGTCGACAACGATTGAACCAGATGTCACGAAATATCATTAAATGTCATGAAATTTCATGAAATGTCATTTTATGTCATGAAATGTCACAAAATGTCATGAAATGTCACAAAATGTCATGATATGTCACGAAATGTGATATAATGTTATGAAATGTCAAGGAATTTCTTTTGAAACTCCTTAGACAAGTCACGTCGTGAACGACAGCACTACGTGATAGCACTAGCCGAGCCACTATAAACCGGTTTTACTCCGTACGTGACTGGCGACACACATGCCGCTAGTGCTCAGGCACACACGCGCGTCATCACAGCGGAGTTGTATGAAGCTTTGTCTCTGTACCTTTTCTTTACTCATGTGCCGTAACTCACCGATACCATCAAAAGTAAGCTAACCCCTCTCTTACGCTATAGGTGGGGGCCGACTTTGCATCATCTCAACAAAATTCTGATAAGTTCAAGCTAGAATTGTTAGCAGACTTTGTAGAAACAGCAGCAGGCCTCCAGGGTAAGCATTATATGTTACTTTCTGACAACTATTTAGCCCATTAATTTGACAAATCAAAACACCCCGTCAAATCAACCAGATCAGAGATAAATTCTATTCTGTTGATACTAAAGAGGCAGAAGCGACTAACTAACTCGCTTACGAAAGCAAACATTTTGCACTGTTTTTATTGCCAAATGTGTGTTAATACGGATGTAGGTAATTGCAAAGAATTTCCATCTCTCTCTTTATATGATCGTTGGCAGTGGGTTTTGAATAATAAAGTATGTCGACGACGTCTGAAGAAGGGCTCGCATCAATACAAAAATTGCAAAAAAAGATGCGAGGCGGAGGACTGATCCAGCAGACGTCGTCATACGCTTTTGCATAGATCTGTTTCAGAAACCTCTGATCATATAAAAGTGCAGCCGACACCTTACAATGCTGAACCAGGCATCAGCTTGCTAGATTCCAGTGATCCTAAGTGCCAGTCTGCTTCTGTAGCGCATAGAGCCATTCGATGGTAAAAAACTGCTTCTTAAGGTTATACCAGTTAAATTAACTGGAAAAATGAACAGTGTAGATACGTTTGCGCTCCTGGATGATGGAAGTTCCGCTACCCTTATAGATAAATCTGTGGCGGACATGCTCGATGACGAGGGCCCACGGGTACCACTACAAATTAATTACATCAGTGGGCTTGCTAAACAGTCGGAAGTTAGTTTTCTAGGTTTACTAACTCAATCCGCAAGTTCTCTTGATGTTGAGCAGTAACAACACCTTTCGGATTTAGCAGACGTATTGGCTTATGGTCACGCGAAGCCAACTTGTCTGATCGGAACCGATAATTGGCTTTTACTGGTGCCTCAATCAGTTCATCGTGGTACTAGAGCAGATCCCGCAGCAGTCCTAACGCAATGGCGTTAGGACTCCAAAATCAACCCAGCCCAATGCGGCTGGGTTGATTTTGGTTTTATCAATAGTTGTAAAGCTAACGCAGTTGAGTTTTTTAAGCATGTAGAGGCGTACGACGACTCTGGTAAGCTTGATTAATTAATCAACAGCTACTACAAGCTGGACTCAATTAGCATAGAGAAGAAGCTTCACCGCAGTTCTAGTGAGAAACGCGCCTTGGAGATCCTGGAAGAGACAACGGTACGCTTGCTGTCCAGTAGGTTTAAGACTGGACTTTTATGGCGTAATGATATCTAGGTCGTTCCGGAAAGTAAGGGCCGGAAAGTAAGCAAGGTGACGAGGGAACCAGCCTACGCAACTGCGTACAAACGAAACATTTAGGGTATGATTGAAAAAGGTTATGCCCAGCTGTGTTCTGGCTCGCCTTCCGGTGAAATCACTTGGCACCTTCCTTATTTTGGTGTTGTCAATCCAAATAAGAAAAAGCTGCGTGTGGTACACTACGCAGCCGCTAAATGTAATAGGGTAACTGTCTGAACTTAATGCCATTGTCAGGCCCAGATCTTATTCAGCCGCTGCTAGCCATCGTTAAGAGATTTAGGGAAGGTAGCATCGCATTCACGGCTGACACTAGGAAAATGTTCCCTCGAATTAAAATCAGACCCTTGGACCGTGACGCAAAGCGCTTTTTTTGTAGAGATAGTCCACAAAAACCACTACAAGAATATAGAATGTCTTTTTGTGATGAACTCGTATGCGTCGACGCGGGGCGCCCCGTTTCGAGCCACAGTAGACTCAAGAACGTGTCCCTTTTTCTAGGTGAAGATTGTCTTCTACGCTTATCCGGTCGCACTCTCGCTTCTAATTCCGTAGAGTCCCGTCCTATAGTTCTCGATGGAAAACACCGGATAACAAGACTACTAATACACTTTCATCATGATAAATATGCGCACGCCAATAACGAGCTTATTGTTAACGAATTACGCCAGAAATTCTACGTCGTCGGTTTAAGACCAGCAGTCAGAAGGGTATCATCAATATGTCAAGCCTGTCGAATCATAAAAGCGAAACCTATTAATCCACCTATTAGAGATCTACCGGATGTACGGATGGCTCATCATGAGCGCCCGTTCTCTTACGTGGGTTTTGACTATTTTGGTCCTGTCAGCGTGACAATCTGCTGACGGACAGCTAAACGATGGATCGCACTATTCACATGTCTAACGGTGCGAGCTGTCCATTTGGAAATCGTGGAAAATATTTCTTCAGATTCCGCCGTTTTGACTATTTTGGTCCTGCCAGCGTGACAATCTGCCGACGGACAGCTAAACAATGGATCGCACTATACACAGGTCTAACGGTGCGAGCTGTTCATTTGGAAATCGTGGAAAATCTTTCTTCAGATTCCGCCATAATGGCTTTACGCCGATTCTTAGCTCGTCGTGGCTCGCCTCTGTGCATCTACTCAGATAACGGCACAGCCTTCATTGGTGCAGCAAAAATTCTGCTCGACGTTTTCGCGTTTGCTTCCACCAGGAAAATTGCATGAAAGTTCATCCCACCCCATTAATGGGAGGGTGCTGGGAGAGACTGATAAAAAATGTCAAAAACGATTTAGCTGTTACTTTAAAAGAAAGATCACCCAAGGAGGAGGTTATTAGCACGTTGCTGTTGGAAGCTGAAGCTATTGTAAATTTCAGGCCGTTAACCCATGTTGCCGTAGACCCAGACTCCGAAGAAGCTATCACTCCTTTTTCATTTTTAATCGGCTCAACATCCACCGACCCGCGAAGACGCTAGTTCGACGATACCGACCTATCGTCCAGAGCTCATTGAAAAAAGTCGCAAAGATTAGCAGAACATTTCTGGCAGCGCTTCGTGAAAGAGTACTTGCCTTTATTGGTGCCACGCCTCGGTTCACCCACAGAATCCCGGGCACTCAAAGTTGGTGACTTGGTGCGCATAGCTGACAGGACTCTACCAAGAAAGTGTTGGCCACGCGGCCGAATAATTCAAACGTTTCCAGAAAAGGACAAAATTGTGCACGTAGTACATGTGGCTACGAAAGGGGGAGTCTTGCGTCGCCCCACGAAAAAATGACCGGGCCATGTTGGCAACCCAATACTATGCAACCTACTTTTGTATCTTTTGTATTTATTTTTAAGAATCTTGTATTATAAATATGATGTGTAAATAAACGTCAGTCTAAAAGAAACATCGCGAGCTAGGATGATGGATCGCGAGTGTTTTATTCAACGACAAAGTTATCCGTGCACGAACAAAAAATATGAGAAACCTCCTCCTGATGACAGCGGCTGTATCCTCGTCCTTACTTTCTGGTATACCATGAATCAACAAGATCTTGCGCCTTGTGTGCATCTCCAAGTCATCATTGCTTCGAGCTATCAACTCAACTTGAGTTTGCAGAGTCCGCAGGGCTTGAATGGTGAATACCTTGAACGATGAAAACTCTTCTGCAAGGCGTGAATCATCTGTTGGTGTTGAAGAACTGACTTTGCGCTGTCTCTCTTCGAATTCCGCAAATTTTTGGGAAAAACAGTGCTTAGCTCGACCATTGACTCTTTGATGGCATCCATGTTTGAGGTTAAGTTTGTGCAAAGATATGAAGTTTATTGTGTTATTGATGTTATTGTATAACGTATAGTACGTATAACGTATAACGTAACCAGATCGGAGACGTTTTAAAAAAAGGCCAAGTCAAAAGTACCTATAACCAGCGAGCATGTATGAAGGCGCTCATGAAAGTAAAAGAAGCGAAAGATGTGTGTCAGGATCGTAACGTGTGGAAAGAAGTAGTCTCTGCCTACCCCAACGGAAAAAAGGCGTGATTTTGATGTACTCGTATGTATAACGAAAATATACAAAGATGCGACGATTACGGATATCGTAGACTGTGTATATAAAAAACGAAGGAAACGACAACACTAGCGAAAATTATATGTAAGCAAGCAAAAATACCACAATACATATAAGTTTTATGTGTCTGAGCTAACATTACCGTTGTTTCTGGATGACAAATTGTGGCCACAGGGCATAATATTTAGTAGATTTGCACTTTCAAAAGATGTCACTCGAATAGGTCTGTCTCGGCTGCACAAGACATAAGATAGTATGGATAATTATGAGTTGTTCAACTTCGTTAGTTTTAACTGTAGGAACGTAAATAACTCGGTTGATGTGATAAGGCGGCTTGCCATACATCGCACATTATCGCACTACAAGAGCACTGGTTGCTGTCTTACGACATCGATTTCCTGAGTAGCATAGTCGACGGGTTCGCGTACACGGGTGCCTCGGCGGTGGACACCTTTGCGGGCATGCTGCGCGACCGCCCATACGGAGGCATTACGTTATTGTGGCAGAAGAGCGTTTTTCCGTGTGTCTCGGTTGAGCAGTGTGATAATGATAGAATTTGTGCTATTAAAAATGACGTAGGTCAAAGGTATACGCATAGTGATGAGTGTACATGCCGACCGATGCGGTAATAAATCTAACGGTGTTCACGAATTGCCTTGGCGCACTGAGTGCGCTGGTTAGTAACGAAGGCGTCGAGTCATATGCCCGAGGACTTCAACGCGCATCCCGGCGAGCCATTTTATTATGAATTGACTAGCTTTTGTTAAAATTTTGTTGAGATTAAATGGTCGTGTGCGGATGTAGATCGACACGGCTTATCGTCTGATACGTACAGTTAAGGTACGACCACATCGCAGCGTCCTTGGTCCGCGTGTGCGTTTGCGATTTGATTTTCAATCGTTTTATGATCGCCGTAGATCGCGCGGTACAAATACTACAGGGCTATCTGATCGCCGCCGAGACCGCGCACGTAAGACGCCGCCGCGCCGTACATTTATTTGAGTTACATTAACGGATGTTTAAGTTGGTTATATCACTGTGTGGTTACCGAGTGGGCATCTTTGACTGTGCAGAATGTTTATGTTGATTATAATGTCGTGTGTTCTGACCATTGGTCTTTAGTAATACAATGTAAACTAGATGTAATAATTCCGAAAATATTATACACTGATGTAAACCGCATTAACTTTTAAGTAAGTATAATGGGGTAATAGGAACCCGGCTCAAATTGAACTTTATAGTTACCTGTGCCACGAAAAGTTAAGGCTTCAATTATTGTACTTAGTCTGATCACCGATACGTTATTGATAATATGTACCAAAATATTATTGAAGCTTTGTCTAGCGCCGCCTTTAATAGTAATGATTTATAGATTTAAGACTGGAATTTAACGTGACTTACGCGATGTCGATATAGCGATCGATATATGTTTCGGCCTCATCCGGAGGCCTTTTTCAGGATCTTGAGTGCGGGGCGCTCGCCGACGCGTTCAGCCTCGCACTGCGGGCCGCTGCTCGTGCAGCGCGGGCGGACGGAGCGGTCGGCGGCGGCGGCGGTGGCGGCGGCGGCGGCGGCGGCGGCGGCGGCGGTTGCAGCGGCGGTGGTGTTGGTGGGGGGTGATGATGCGGTGTACATAGTGGAGGCGCGGGATTAGGTTGGAGGGCTTCGTCTTCATCACTGCTGTTTTCTTCAGACGAAACCACATCTAACCGGCAGACGGAACTCAAGGTTTCCTCCTCACTGTTGCCACTGGTGACGTGCTTTCCATGAAGAACGGTTTTCCACGTATGTGACAGGTACTACCCTCTGTCTCTGTTAAAATTACGACGACAACTAATCTCAATGGCTTCTCTGATTTTGCGGGGCACAAAGTGCTTTTCACACGCCAAAATCCGTGCCTTGTCAAATCTGATGTAGTGCGTAGTCCCAGATGTGAGAGCGTGCTCTGTCACCGCCGAGCTGCCGCTGTCGCCGTCTGTCGGATGAGGCCTAAACATATGTCGATCGCTATATCGACATCACGTAAGTCACGTTAAATTCCCGTCTTAAATCTATAAGTTTAAAATGAACGTGAGTTTTTATAATAAAATAGTAATGATGTTTTGGTAACTAGGAAACGAAAGAAGAGACCTGTTGTAGGTTGGAACAAGCACGTCCGTGAGGCTGACAAGCAGGCCAGGTTCAGTGAGGTTCAGTTTCAATTATGAGTTTCGAGCGGGAAACCGAAGCTGGGTCGTGAGTGGGTCGAGATGCATGAAACTCGAAAGGTATTTAAGGCCCGCTAGGTGGCCTCGATAACACTTTAAAATGGACATTCTCGCCTCACAACATGCTAAGCGTGATTTCGGTAGCTTCTGGAAGAATTCAAAACATAAGCCGGTCCTGCCTGCTTGTGTCAGTGGACCCGAAACATATCGCTTACATGTTTAAAGAATATTTTACAGTGACATCAGTTTTGGGGCCATCACATTCATTCAGTGTAAATGGGACTTGGGGGCAGAATATTAACACACAGTTTAAGGCGAAAGACGTTAAAAAAGCCATAACATTGATGTCGCGAGGCAAGTCTCCTGTCCATTGCAACCTAAGCATTGAACACCTGAAGTACGCTGGTGTTCACTTGCATCGAGTCCTTGCAATATTTTATGCGTTATGTATTGCGGGCATTCATACTTAGAAGAGGAGATGATGAAGACTGTGGTGGTACCAATTGTGAAGAATAAGACCGGGGATTTAAGTGACCATACTGGTTACAGGCCTATTTCTTCAGCCACTGTATTGGGAGAAGTGCATGACAGTTTGCTTAACAGTCTGCTCGATAAATACCTAAACATATATGATAACCAATTTGGTTTTAAATCTGGTCAGTCGACGGAATCGGCTATCTTGTGTTTTGTCAAGTACTACACGGACTGAAGTACTCCTGTGTATGCGGTATTCCTTGACTTTTCGAACACTTTTGACTTGGTTTGTTATGACATCCTGTGGCAAAAACTAGTGTATGAGCTTCCGACACTAAAGCTATCATGTAGTAAACGTAATAATTACTTAATAATATTTGTATGATGTAGGTATGCAAGATGGTTTCACCAAGGTGGACTCGCGATCTTAGAAAATTTTAACCGCGTGAACTCGTTCTAGAAGGTCGTCGATTACGTTCTAAACCTAGGTAGAAAATTAATTAATTACATGAATAATTAAAAGATATACAAGTTTTCTCAAAATGTGGAATAATCCACCCTGTCAGCTGACAATAATATAGACGCCGGCGCAACCAGCCGACCAATCACACTGACACTCTCCGATAGGACGGATAAACTGGCCTAGTGTAAGTCCGACTCGCACACGTAGGGTTCCGATTGAAAAAAAAAGAAATAGAATTTTTGTATGAGGACTAATTTTTAATTCAATTTAGTCTGTATTGTTTCATAATATAACACATACTATGAGCAAATTTCAAGTCTCTATATATTACAGTTTGTACGATCCAGTATAAAACGCCTGAAAAACGGATGTAGCTATATTATGTTTTTAATACTTGTTATTATAGCGGCCATAGTAATACGTACTTACTTTCAAGTTTGGTTTATAATTTCATGCAAAAAATTCCGAAAAATAACACGTTTCTTGTATGGGCACCCACCTCCCTTTAATATTTTATTTTAGTTTTAGTATTTTTGTTGTTAAATCGCCGATAATACATAATACTATTACGGTTCAGGTGATACAGCCCTGTAAAGTGCGGACAGACAGAGAGACAGACAGACGAGCGGACGGACGGACGGTCGTAAAGCGAAGTCTCAGTAATAGAGTTCCTTTGGTACCCTTTGGGTACGGAACCCTAAAAAAGATTTCGCAGCATTGGCGGCTCCACATTAGTACCGTGACTTCACGTGCTAATTCAAGCCTTGAATTCACGGCATAAGTCGTGCCTCCCACATTCACGCGATTGTTCACATTCGTTCTTCAAACCCGCCGCGAAATAGACGTAGAAGCTGCTGTAGAGTAGTGTAACAGTAGAAGCTGAGTAAACTAGCGCGGGGCCGTGAATGTGGATGTTTGTCCGTGAACGCCGCCCAAAGGGAACGCGAACCCTTAGTCGCGGGACAAAATAACGACTTTGATCGGGGAACAGGCGTGAACGCGCGCGAACTCCGCAAAACCCGTCCACATTCACGTTCACGCCTGTTAACGGAGTCGGCTACACGATTCACGGCACTAATGTAGAGCCGCCATTACATGTTGCTAGGCAACGCGCCCATGTAAATAAATATTTTCGATAATAATATATGACTATATACCAATTTACAATTCCCTTTACTTTAATATTTCTATTAATATGAGTCTATTTACGTCCACTTCAATGTCAAACAAAAGTTGTACCACACGATTATACTCAGAGGAAATTATTTAGACGATGCACAACTTCCCCAGGAAGCGTAGGTAAGTGAAACGAAACAGAACGAGTCAGAGATTCCCTGTATTTAGATGCACCGGCTGCTGGGTAAGCATCTATGTTGTCAGTGTATAACAAAATTATATTAGGTAGACAAATCTCTAAATCTATATGTATTTACTAGCTGTGCCTTGCGGTTTTACCCGCGTAGACATCGTTCCCATAGAAATATCAGGGTAAAAGTATCCCATGTGTAATAACACAAATAAGGTACTTTTTACCTTTTAGTGTAGATAGCCTATACCCCTGAACCAGGGTCTAGGCTATCTACACACTAGCTCAATCGGTTGAGTAGTTTTAGCGTGAAGAAGTAACAAACATACACACAAACTTTCGCCTCTATAATTTGCAATGGGACAAATCGGGAAGTAGTTAGTACCTACCCTCTCAAACGAAACTCATTTTTTTTAAATCGTTTACTAATTAACAGTTCTGATTTTTTACGTTGAAAAAACTGGAAAAACTGGATCGACAGAATAATTTATAAAATTATTAAACCTACTCAAAAATGTTCACGAAAATCAGTTGAGGAATTCAACCTGTAGAGAACAGCCGGACAGACATACGAAAGTATTTTTGGCCAAGCTCATGTGGAACAATAAAATCTACATACTAACCCGTACATAATTTTCTTCCTAAACTAAATATAATACTGTTTTCCTACTCGAATGCAACGAAAATATTTCTGTCGCCAAAAGCGATCAAGAGGGTGGCACCCACAACGATAAATTGCAAACCTTGCCAACTCTGCAAATAATATAGAATTGTTTTTTCAGTGCCGTACTATACCGAACGTACAAGCAAAATGAGGAAAATTGAGGCTAATTATGCTTGAATAAAGAAAACCCTTTGTATGCTATCTAATCATAAACAAAATAATCATAGTCATTAAAGTAGTAGCTCATATGCCATGATAAACGTAAACGCTAGTTGAAATCATTAATAATGTGGATTCAAATATTGGCTTTAGAATTGTTCCATATTCTGCATTTAATACAAATTTATCGTGGCAATGCTATGTTGAAATTGATTAGCTTTGCTGTGCTGTGACGTACTTAAATCTATACGTGCTATATATTCAGTACACGCGCACCCTATGACGTATTTGCGCATGACCTGAGAAGTTTTTGTAGCATTACCATGCGGTTTTACATCTGACTGACGCTTACAGGATTCACGGCGGCTTTCCAGAAAATTAAAACAGCAGATTTTGGCTAGAAGTATTTGCCGTGGTGATGGCATTCCGGTTAATAATAATAAAAAAAATGTTCTGTATATATGTGTGTTAAACTTATACATTTATGAGTAAAAAAAACTTGTAAAATGAAAAACGAAAACATAACGAAAAACTTGTAAAATGTACAAGGATAAATGAAACATTAAAGCCACTTTACTTTTAGTTAATTTTGTTACCATTTGATTTTTATCTGTAAAGCAGCATATATGACTAGCTAGAAAAATATTGGCACTGTTGTAGGTCGTAAAATGAATGCAAACCAGTTTACTACCCCGCCGGGATTTACGATCGCCAGCTTATCGAGGAATTGTAACAAAGCCTCAGCACACAAAAGGCAAATTTCAAAAAGTTGGTACTTACGCGACATGGTTGGCTTGCGGTAGGAAAGCAGCCGCGAGTGCCAGCAGTATGGGCGCGCTGCGGGGGCGGGCGCCGCTCATCGCGCGTGCAGTCGCATGTGCGCCGGTAGTATCGAGTACAGCTAGATCTACGGTCGCCGCCCGCCGGTGTCGCGCGGCAGACTGCCTGCTTCGTCGAGCGCGCGCCGAGCCCGCTCGCCGTACTTCGGTATCGATCGAACAGGCGTGACCCGGCCCGGCACCGCCTGTCGCTCGACTATCGACCGTCGCGCCGTCGCAGCCGATGCGGCGCGAGTATTCAACTCACCTCTTAATTACTGCGTGCTGGAACTGGTGGACTTATCCATATTAAACATTGGACGTGCTGGCGACAACGCGATATATATAAATATTATTTTTATTCGTCATTCATATACATAATAACATTATTTATAATAGCTAAGCGAAATAAATATGGTATTCATATTAAAGTTTTGTCTTATCTTTAGGTACGCTGAACATTAACTCAAGCCTGTGAAATGTATTACCACACGAACGGATTTATTTTTAGCTTGTTGTGCCGCCTACCTATTGTATATTCTCTATGGGCCTATTAAACAAAAAAAAATCGTAGGTAAGTCAGTATATACAAAAAGAAGATATCACTGAATACTACGATATTACTGATTATCATTATCAGCATTGAGAGGTCTAAATATCCAACAGTGGACCGATACCCACTGCTAGACATAGGCTTCTGCCACAGAGCTTGATCTTCAGTGCCGTTCTTTATTATTGATTTTATTTGATTTTTGACGTGTATGTGCGTACATTAATACTGTCTTCATCTATCTTCTTCTACTATCTACTAATACTAGGGCCCGGTGGCGTAATCGGGAGAACGGTCGGCTTTGATGCCGTGGTACCGAGTTCAAACCGCCGTGCACCAAAGGATTTTTCTATAGATAAATTTATGTGCGCTTCTCACAGTAGCCCTCCAGTGAAGGAAAACATCGTTAAGAAACCAACAACCCCCAGATGGTGGTAGGACACTATCTAGTGTCCGCCTGGCCAGCTACCACCCTCAAGTTAGAAAATCTGTCCCAAACATCTAATGTATTCCGGCAGCTATCCTTGAGAGCCAGTTCCCATTCTAGGCCTAGCGTGCTTACTATTTTCGATCACATCATCACTTACCAACAGGTGAGATAGTGGTCAAACGCTAGCCTATAAAATATAAAAAAAAAAACTATAAGAATCTTTGTCCAGACATACTCACTGACTGACTGACTGACAGACAACGCACAGCCTAAACCGCTGGTCGAAGAGACTTAAAACTTGGAGGGTATATTTGTCTTAGTACGTAAGGGTGTACTAAGAAAGGATTTTCCAAAATTCACCCCTTTAGGGGATGAAACGGGGGTTCAAAGTTTGTATGGAGAAACCAGATTAGATAAAAGTCAAAAAGTCAAAAGTCAAAGCATTCATTCAGTATATGGGCAAATTAAACATTTGCTCTTACACACGTCAAATAACATTAAATAGATCATATTCAATAATAATTATTATGGATATAACAGAAACATAACTTAATGGTTTGAATTTACAAAACAAAAAAAAAAAAGACGTTGCACGTCACCCTTAAAACACATGTTTAATTCCCCTGATTAATGTAGGGTTGCCAACCGTACTATTACGTGCTAGATAGCTAGATAATTTTTCTATTCGAAATTTCACAAAAGTGCAGTTCAGTAAATAAGTAAGTAAATACGTGTTTTAGGCTTTTTTAAATTCCAAATCTAAGAGGGTGAAATGGGGTACAAAGTCTGAAATTAATATTGTTTCGGATTGCGCTGAAATTTGGCATGCAGATAATTATTTTGACGTAGATATCCGCTAAAAAGGGATTTTTCAAAATTCACACTTTAAGGGCATGAAGCGGGGGTTCAAAGTTTGGATAGTCATTTTATTCCACATTTCAAACAAGTACTTCTGTAAATAAATTAGTCGTAATTACTAATTTATTTATTTAGTTTCAGGCTTTTTCAAAATGCCACCCGAAGTGGGGTAACAAAGTCTGAAAATCTATATTGTTTAGGATAGCTCTGAAATTTAGAATGCAGATAGTTGTAATAACGTAGCTATCCACTTAAAAAGTATTTTCAAAAAATTTCCGCCCGGATATTACTTATCATTTTTAATCTATACTAATATTATAAAGAGAGAACATGAGAACATTTGTATTTTTGTATGTTTGTAATGAGTAAGCTCAAAAACTACTGAACCGATTTAAAAAATTCTTTCACTAATACATAGAATGTACCTACTTTCGGAATGAAAATAAGCTATATATTATCCCGTTTAAATCAAAGGTACATTCGTGGAGACCTAATTTGCAACCTAAGTCGGCAAATAAACGGTCGAAAAAACACGTTTCTGACGAACGCTGCTTAATTTAAAATAGATAGAAGAATATTTTCTGTGCAAGAGTTGTACAACTAAATAAGACCTACAAAAAAGTCCGCGACAGCATATGTCTATCTCTTAAGGTTGACTCACAGTAACCATTTTAATCTTAAAATTTTTGTTAAAACATATTAAAAAGTATTTATCCTTATCCAAATAATTACGTTAATTAGCTTGGCCACATATTATAGATTAAAATTGTCCTTTACAGTATATAATTCAAATGAAAACTCTAGAAGATATTACAAATTTCACAAACACGCATCGCAAAATTAATAAAATATTTGCAGTGAAACCACAGATTAGGTCAGTTACTACGAAAATATTATTATAAGCTTAGCTACGCTGTAGATCCCCACCGATCACAATCAATTTGAAGTCAATATAGTAGAATAATATGATCTATTGTATAAAATAATATTCATCTATATATATAATAATATAATATAATATTTTAAACCACCCCGACTGATCTATGTATAATAGCTTTTTCCAATGACTCTAAACACTACATTTAAAATCTGAGTTGTAAGTTGGTGAGGATTTGAGTATTCTGTAGAGTCCAGGATGTTCTTACAATATCGTCGAAGAAGAAGATTTTCGAATTGATCAGACCTATGAAAGTTGATTTCATAGCGCAATTAACTAGAAAAAAGCTCATAATTTTATAACGATTGAACGAATTTTCATGAATCAAAGCTAAGAAAACTCTCGATGAAGACATCTATCAAACAAAAAAAAACTATCAATAATAAAAACAAAATCGGTTCATCCGGTTAGGTTGCTAAGATGCTACAGACAGATACACACGTTAAACGTATACCCCTACATTTTGCGTCGGGGAACGCCGTAAGGTTACGGCGGCAGATGTACTCCTTGGTGGTAAGCTACTTTTTGGTAGATTTAATGATTCCACTACCACTGTACGAAAACTCATGATTCATGAATGCACATAAAACGTTCATTGGTAGGTATATAGCTAGGATTAGAACCAACGACTGTCGGGTCAGAATCAGGGTAACTATCTTTTACGCCAAAGGGCCGTCCAATATCAATACGTAAGTTATAAAACAAAGTTCATCACTGCGTCTGTCTGTCTGTTCGCAATAATCTCAACGGATTATCATGCGGTTTTCACCAATAGCCAGAGTGTTTATGAGGAAGGTTTAGGTGCATAATTCGTTAAGGTTTTGTGTAAATTGGATGAAATATGACGATAGTTGTTAAATATGTTCATATTTTATATTCGATGCAACAAACTGATGCAAATTTTGTAGGCATATATGTTCTATATATATGTTCTATATATATGTTCTTCTCCGTGCGAAGCCGGGGCGTGCTGCTAGTTATATAATTAACTTATAGATTTAGATTTTTGCAAGGGGTAGGTAAAAAATAAATATATGGTTTTTTGGGTTTTATAAATATTTATCCCTATTTCCCTTTGTCACGCAATAACTTGAAAATAGGTGAACCGATCTGGCTTTGATGTTTTTTATGATAGAAAGGTTTTTACAAAATAAAAGTTTTAAGTAAGCCGCGGGGCACTTCTAGTACTGAATAAATGCTTGGAACCTTGACCATACTCTTTGGTTTTCTGTATAATTTGCCGCACTGTTTGAATTTGGTTTAAAGTGCCATCCTTCATTAAAAGTAGCTCGAGCGTCGATTTGTGATGACTCGGCAGAACAGCTATATTCTTTACTAAGTCCTTCGTTTCGGTTACGGGACGGATTGCTTGAGGTTTGTTAAGTAGACAGTAAAAGTCGTGAAATTCAGTGAGAATATTAAGGAAACCACAGTTTGATTGACAGCCTACATTTATTTACGTTGCCGCGCCGGGACGAACGACTGTATTACGTTACTGCAAATAACGATAAGGCGATTGTTTCCAATCACGAAGTAACAAAATATTTTTGTGGCGCATCTTACTACTAAAATCTAAGACTTTGAAAGAACAGAACTGCGGTGTATGTAATTGCGAATCACTAAAACTGCGATGTTGATAGTAGATGAATTTTACGGTTTACGGTTACGGTTTAAGATCTATTTATTTCTCAAAAGATTCATAATCACTTACGAGAAATACAAATTATAACTTAAAACTATGTATTTAAGAAAAACGATGCGAGCACAATAATAAAAATAAAATAACTAAAAGTGGGTACATTAAAAAAGTCACAAAACACTGGTAACAGCAGTAGGTAACAAACAAGCGGACGGCTTATTTATTAAGTTGCGTTTACACAGGCGAGCCATTTAAAATGTGGCGTTTTAAAAAAGTTTGTATTTGTGTAATGTTTTTGTTTCTGTAATGTAATTTGGTAAAGAATTATACATTTTTGCTCCCTCCGACAATATGTTTTTCTTTCCGTAGTTAGTTCTAGGTTTATATAAATGTATTTTGTTAGCGTTTCTTATGTTGCGCTTGTATATATTTTTCTTTTTTGTTAGTTTAATTTGTGAATCTTTGTTTAAGGTTTTACGTATAAAAACACATGAATTGTAGTGGTATAATTGGTCTATGTTCATGATCTTGGTTTCGCTATAAATTTTTTGAGATGAAGTTCGAAAGTTATAGTGTTGTATGCTGTGCCCCAGACCTCAATTAGGTAATCAAGATGAGATTTTACGAGGGAGTTATAAATCGTATAACGAACTGTAACGTAACGGAGTGCTTGGAGGAGACCTACGGTACGCTACATGAATAGGGAAAGTCTAGATGATAAAATATGAACACAGGACACACGTTTAAAGATATATTGACTACAAAACACTACAATATTCTACACTATTTATCTTTACCCCAACTTTTATTGTACATCAATGCTCTTCGGGCCCATTATGTAATCAAGCTTCTTTAATTCCGGAAAAGTCCTGGTTGTCACATTCAACTGGATATTGTAGACGTAGGGATAAGAATTACAAGCGTATCGCAACGCCGACTCTTGCCCTTCAACAATCACTAGATTAATACACGTTGGTCAGAAAAACATTACCTTCTAACTGCGCGCTTTGCAGAAATGTAATGCATAATAACGAAAATGGTATCATTTCGTCGCATGAGGTATTTTTAAAATGACCTCTAATAAGTTTTAATGCATTCAAATATAGCAATCCACAACTTATTTAGAAAATCCACATATTTTTTTTTTCCGATTTTCCAATCTCGCCTTCTCAAACTCCAAAATACCATCCCGTCAAAAATGATTTTTCTATACTTCCATCTTTTTTTTTTAATTTTAAAAACGTTCCACCCATACTCGAAAAATAAAACGATTACATTCCAATATAAAAAAAGGATGGATTATGAAAACATGCAAGAAGTCGATTCAAGAACTTAGAAATATCACATTATCTAGGTATTTAAGTTCTTTCCTAAAGAATTGACTTTTCTCAAAATTTATGGTAAGACCCGCAAAAAGAAGTTTTTGAAAAACCTTTGACATAAGAGAAATATGTTCATCAAATGTTTTGCTTATTATTATTATATCATCCAGATAACCAAAAAAAACTTTGAATACGGAGAAAAATTTTGAGGTTATGGAACATATACTTCACCATTCACACCCAATTATCCACCAAACACGCCACCAATTACTAAATACAAACCCCCATTCAAAACATTCAAAATTTACCCGTTCAGACATCAAGCAAAAATATGGGTTTGGGCTCACGACTATAAAAGATCCAATGGCCCAGACTCAAAAAGCAAATGTTCCTAATGACCTGATAGCTTTTTTTTATAGGGTGTCGGTCAGCTGCACCACAAAATGAAAACCAAAAAAAAAAAAATTTACAACACTCGTATGACCCTATTAGCTTTTTTAACGAGTCGGCCCACTGCTCGAAATATATTGTCTAAGACAGACATTCTAAACATCTTGTTCGAGTATGTCTATTAATAGTTCAGTTTATACAACTAATAAAAATATTCCATTATATTTAAATATATCATATGTTATTCATGCTAACCTAAGCGAATCTATGCTAATCTAAGCTAACCTTTAACTTTAACTTTTTATGACTGACAGTTTTATAACCTAATAAGTCACTATAGAGTCACTATAGATGATGAAGGTCGAACTCAACATCCTCCGTTGTTAAAGACTATGAAGTATTTTGTGGTTAAAGTCAATAGTCAGTATGGTAAGGAAGACATAGTTGTACATTTTAAATGCTTGACTCATTCTGATGCATGAGGCTGTTAAAACACAAAAAAATATGAAAGATTTCCTACAAAGTAGATAAGGCGAATGACCGCGCGAGCGCTATTATTGCGTGAGCGAAGCGAGCGCGGAAAATGTATACGACTTTTTATGACCCCAACCGTTTTATGACCTCATAACCATTAATAAGTCACTATTGAGGACTCCAAGGTCGAACTTGATATCCTCTAGTGCATTGTTTTTCAATGTGTGGGCTGCCCGGCCCCGCGTCGACCCCCAGGGGTGTCGCGAAGCCTCAGTTAAAGTCAAACTTTGAATATATCATTTTATTAGGCAAATATTAATTAAAGAGCATTTGTAGGTGTTGTAAATGAGTGGGAGTGAGAGCGCATATAATAATTTTGTAATTTGTTACCTGTAGGTCAGAAGCTAGTAATATATTAAAATACAGATTATGAACGTACCCTTAGTACGAGTTTTCATACTAAACTCGATATCGTATATCGAACAAATTTTGTATGAAAAACAATACAGTGCCTCTAGTGGTTACTACACTTCACTAAATTTAGACCAATCAGGGAGCCAGAATAAGTCGAAAACTATGTGAGATCTGTCAAAAACGTTTACAATGAAAACTCATACTAAAGGTACAGTGCAGGTAAGGATCGCGTCTTCAAAAAGGTTGAAAAATACTGCTCTAGTGTAAAAGTAATTAATCAATATGGTTAGGTATATCAAGGTGAGAAATAGACATTTTTATAACTTTTAATGCCCTTACAGTTGTATTACCTAACAATCAAGTCACTTTAGATGACTCGAAGATCAAACTCCTCTGTTGTTAAAGTTATTAATTAGTATGGTTAGGTATGCCAGATTGTGTTCCTTAAATGTTTGACTCATTCTGATGCTTGCGGCTGTTAAAACACATTAATGAATGAAATTATTTCCTACAAAGTAGATAAGGCAAATGGTTGCGCGAGCGCAGTGAGCGAAAATGTTTGATGAATTTTTATGAACCTGACAGTTTATGACCTAATAACATTTAATTAAGTAACTATAGAGAACTCCAAGGTCAAACTCGATATTTTCTATGTCATTCATAGTTATAGTTGGGTATACAAAGCAGTGCTATTGAAATGTATGACTCAGTCTGATGCACGAGGCTGTTAAAACACAAAAGTTAATGAAACATTTCTTACATTAATATGTAAGAAATGTTTCATTAACTTTACCTAATGGTAAGGCAAACAGTTGCGCGAGCAAAGCGAGCGTGACATTTTTCATGACCCTGACAGTTTTATGACCTAATAATCAAGTCACTTTAGATGAATCTTAGGTCGAACTCGATGTCTTCTGTTGTTAAATTATTATGGGTAAGTATACAAAAATGTGCTTTTTAAATGTATGACTCAGTCTGATGCATGAAGCTGTTAAAACAAAAGTTCCTGAAATATTTCCTAAAAAGTAGATAAGGAGAATGATGGCGCGAGTACAGCGAGCGCGAAATTTTGTTACGAATTTTTATGACTCGTGACAGTTTTATGACCTAATTATTCACTATAGATTATCCTAAGGTCTAACTCAATATCCTCTATTGTTAAATTCATTAATCACTATGGTAAGGTAGACCAAGTTGTACTATTTAATTTTTTAATGTTTGACTCATTTTAATGCATGAGGAGGCACTTAAAACACAAAAAAATATGAAATATTTCCTACAAAGCAGATAAGACGATTGCTAGCACGAGCGAAGCGAGCGCAAAATATGTTTATTACTTTTTATGACCCTGAAAGCTTTATGTTTTCATAACCTTTACTTAAGTTATTAGAAATGACTCCAAGGTCGAAATCGATCGTAAAAATAATTAATCATTATGGTTAGGGTTATTTCGGTTAAATATTTCGGTTGAATATTTCTGTTAAGTATTTCAGTTAAATATTTCGGTGAAAAATTTCAGTTAAATATTTCAGTTAAATCAAACTATTTCATGTTTCAGGTGGCTGGGAGTGGAGCTCGTGGTGCGTACAGGTGCAGTGGGTGGCAGAGCATCGCAGGTCGTTGTCCCTGGTGCACGCGCCGACTTGCTGCGTCGCTGCCTTCACTCGACGACGCTGCGACTGCCGACTCCGTCGCTCCCAACTCGTTTCACTTTAATATTTTAGTTAGATATTTATGTTGAATGTTTTAGTTGAATATTTCGGTTGAGTGTTTCGGTTAAATATTACAGTTAAATATTTCAGTTGGATATTTTATTTATAACTATGTGTTCAAATCGCGAAAGTTTAAAGTTTACAATTGTAAGTATAATCGTCGTCACAACACGTAATGTGTTGTGACGACGATTATACATTATACTTATATATATATACATTATTTACATATTATTATTACATATTATACATTATACTTATACTTATATAGATTATACGATTATACACAGGCCATTGACAGAAACACACCACATGTCCGATGAGTCTTTAGCAAACTCCATTGGTGCTGAGGGGCTCAAGCAGTCTCTTTAGATTAATTGTATCGGTGGTAAGAAAATGAACGTAAGTTTTGTAATAAGATCGTTTAAAAACTAAAAGGACCGAGTTCAAATGCCGCGCTATTAATTTTCAGCACCAAGTTTGAGGTGTTTATCTCCATATCTCTGGAGATTTATTTTGAACTTTATTTTGAAATTCTATGGTTATTACTATTGCAGCGTTTAAGTGATGAAATCAAGACAAAACGACCGCATTTAGCTTTATTTAAAAAAAAGGTTTTATTTCATTAATACAAAGCGCCAGTTAACAAATCTGTAATTGCAATGGCCAAAATCAATGAGTTACATTTTGAAATACATAAATTTCCCCATGCTCCCTATTCGCCAGATCTAGCTCCTTTAGACTATTTTCTTTTCCCAAACTTGAAAAAATGGCTTGGGGTAAAAGTTTTGCTAACAATGAATAGGTGGAGTGTGCGGAGTTTGACATTTCTTACTATAAAAATGGTAATGAAGCAAGTTAACATCGCTGGAAAAAAATTATCGAGCTAGAGGGAGACTAGGTACAGAAAAAAAAAATTATCCAAAAATGTTGTGTTTTCTTAGTTAGGTCGGGTACTTTTGGGACCATCGATATATACGGTCGAATTGAGAACCCTCCTCTTTTTTTTATTTGGTTATAAATTAAACTGAAAGGTTGTCATAGCACAGATGTTCACGTAATAATCGTACGATCAATTCCGAATTAAGCGATTACAAATCAATCGGCCCGTTCTGATCTAATAAAAAATTGTAAATATCTCAATGATATACGTGCTCTTCTGTGTTATGAAAATGCAAAACCTACATTTTTTGGCATTTCTCATATTCTAAGGCAATGTGAAGTGGAACTTCATCGCAACCTGCTGCCATCTTAACACCATTAGGTTGGGTTTTGTATGGTTCTGTATCAAACGTATCAAAAGAGAAGACCAAAACAGTTGACCGTACGTTGGACGAGTTTATAAAAGAAAACTACGAGTACATGTTAGATTCAATTGGAATTCGAAATAAAGACTACCGTTCCCTAGAAGACGACAAAAGCTTTGAAGTTGTTGGATGAAAACACTCGAAAGTCTACCTCGTGTTCGTTTCCAGATAAGTTTGTTATGGCGGGACAACATTGATCTCGTCTCAGACAGTCGTGGCTTTGTTTTGTCACGTTTTAGATCTTTGGAACGCAAGATGAACAAAAATCTAGAATACGCACAAAATTATAAGCAAAACATCCGAGGTATGATAGACAACGATTACGTTGAGGTATGTTCTCATATTCAACCATCACCTACTGGCATAACTTGGTATCTTCCACATTTTGGAGTGATACATCCCAAGAAGAAAAAACTCCGTGTTGTCCATGATGCTGCTGCTAAATGTGACGAGGTAAGTTTGAACTCCTTTATTTAACCGGGTCCGTATCTTCTTCAGCCTCTTTTAGCAATTTTGGTGAGATTTAGAGAGGGATGAGTGGCTCTTTCAGCAGATATTAGGAAGATCTTTCCTCAAGTGAAAATTAGACCGCAAGATAGACTCAACGATTTTTTGGCAAGAAAGTAAGGAAATACTAAATCAAATCAATCAATTAATCAAATCCAAGTGTAAGTTCAATCTACAGACCAAGTAAGAGTACTAGGTGTCACTTGGAATGTTGTTTCCGATTATCTTTCTTTGCCAAGCAACTCCTTGGTGAATTTACCTCAAAAGCTTACTTAACGCATGGTACTCTCAAATCTAATGAAAGTATATGATCCGATTGGTTTTCTCACGCCTATTATAATAAAAGGTCGTGTACTATTTCAGAAGACATGGAAATTAGTAACCACTTGGGACGAGGCTCTACCCGATAAATTCTCTGCTGAGTGGGTTATATGGTTTCAAAGTCTAGAAAGAATGACAAATGTTTCAATTATTCGTTGTTATGTTGATTATCTGGAAAACGTTGAGTCTTTCCAAGCCCATTTCTTTGGTCGGTCGCTAGTGAGCGTTCTTACTCGTATGTATGCGTAGGATATTGGCGCTTTTCGTTTCTAAGTGGAAATATTAAACCTTAATTAGCCAGATAAAATTTATTTCTGGTCAGACTCTCAAACCGTTCTGTAGGGCTATTCTGTAAGCTAATCTCGGAAGCGAACTTCGCAGTGAGATTTGAATTTCGTTACACGAAATTCAATAGTATTACAATTGTTTTACGATTTGCATTTCGTAGTACGACTCACCGCGGATTCCGCTTGCGAGATGCGTAAACTAGCTTACAGAATAGCCTGGCTGAAATGAATACACACACGGACCCGAGCTTGTTAAAATCTTTGGTTGCTCACAGAGTCTGTGAAATTTGTAAAATCACTAATATGGATTGAAATTTCTGATTGGAATTATGTGCCGTCATCTCTTGATATCGCAGATGATGCAACACGATTCAAAAATGAATTTACTTTTTCTGCGGGGTGGTTTACTGGGCCACCATTTCTTCTTTTATCACCAAAAGAGTGTAAAACAAAAACTGGTGTTTTACCAGCTCTTGCACTGAAAATGACTCAGGATCTGGTAGGACTAGTAGTTACACAATCGTATGATTTACCTACACCGGTAGTCGCTGATCAACAGCATTTTACTACTTAGTTACGTTTTGTTCGTGCTAGTGCACGTATCCACCAAAGAACATCTGTTTATCGCAATAATGGCTTGTTACCTTTAGACTTTTCTTTTATTTTATCAGCTGAACGGCATATTTTTTTGCGCGTTCAACTTGATTCAGTTATGGTTTGTAAAGAGAGTAGGTTAAAGCATATTTCGCTTATCGTGAAGATAGGACCCCTAGCAGGCCGCACAAATGCATTACCAGTGATTGATTCCCACCCAATAGTACTTGATGAAAAACACAGAATACTGATCCATTCTTATCAGGTGAAATCCAACCATGGAAATAATAAACATGTGGTTAATGAACTGCGTCAACGTTTTTACGTCCTCGGATTGCAACCCGCTGTAAGAAGTGTTTCAAGTCAATGTCAAGTATGTCGGAATTCTAAAGCAAAACCAACTACATCACCTATTGGTGATTTGCCCAATGTCAGAATCGCTGACCATACTCTTCCTTTTACCTTTGTTGGTGATCAACAGATCCTTTCTTTAATAATTGTTAAATTGGTAAAAGCTGTAAAATGGCGGATAGTGATATTGATATGGCACAAGCTGGACCAAGTCTAGTCACCAAGAGAAAAAGGGAGGACATACTCGTGGATCCTGACACAAAAGCTGAAATACCCGACCCAAAAAGACCAAAAATACTCCTAGATGAAGACAAGAAGGTAAAATGCTTAAGATCTCTAGTGGGGGCATACGACGAAATAACATTACGATTGTCCCTATTGAGGAGTCCTATAGACAAGAAGAAACCTGCCTCCATTGAAGACAACAAAAGAGAACTTGGGTCAATGAGAGATGAAGTTATACTCGCTTCTCAAGTGACTAGTATAATTTTTACAGCTCACAACGTACACCGCCAAAAGATGCGAGGAATTTAAATATTATTTTGGGCCATTATGTCTCAGCTGGTCGTCGCAAAATGAAAAACTGGATAGCCTTGTACACATGTTTAACTATTCAAGCTGTACACATAGAAATCATGGAATCATTGTCATCGGATTCTGCGCTAATGGCTCTTCGTCGCTTCATATCCCGCCGAGGAAGCCCTACATGCACCTATTTAGACAATGGAACCGCATTCATTCGCAACCAATGGAAGCGCCTCCAAGATCCTAGCTAACCTCTACGATTTTTTTGGGAACAGAGGTTATACATTGGAAATTTATTTCACCATCTTCGCCTTTTATGTCTGCTGGGAACGTTTGGTGTGAATTATGAAGACTTCGTTAAATGACATATAAAGGACGAAACTCCAAGAGTGAAAATTTTACACACATTGCTACTAGAAGAAGAGGCGATAATTAATTCACGATTTCTTACACATGTTGGAGTTGACGCAGACAGTGAAAAGGCTCTGATCCGTTTTGACTTCCTTATAGGAACTACATGTAATGGTCTGCAACTGCGCGAGGTTTCAGATGTGTACCTAAACAGACGAATGGATTGGCGAAAAGCCCAACGTATAGCGGATCACTTTTGGCAGCGATGGGTCAGAGAATATATACTCTTTTTGATTCCGAGACAAACAGTATCACCGCATCGACCGGTGGATATTGGAGACATGGTGTTGATTGCGGATGGAAATCTTCCGCGCAGTAATTGGCCTCTAGGTAGAATTATTTAGAAATGTCCAGATAGGATAGATAATGTTACTCATGTTGTAGATGAAGCCACAAAAGGGAGTGTGTTGCGTCGGCTTGCCAGAAAACTGGTTTTAAATAGTGTTCTACAGCCCTCGGGGCCATGTTGGCGACCAGTAGACCAGTAGAACCTATTTAATAAATATTCTATTTTTAATTTATATTTCTAAGTTTTGTTAGTTTTGTTTTGTATATGTCACAATTTTTGTTTTATAAAATTTAATCTGCAATATAGTTTTAAAGTTGAAACAGTGTTTTTATTTTCCTCTTCATAACAAGCCCATCATCTAGCAGGCTCATGGTGAGTTTTCTATAACATGTTGTGGATTTTGTGGTTTAAGACATTTATTTCTCAAAAGAATTACAAAAATTCACTTAAATGAGAAATTTAAATATTTACAATTTGTTATTTAGACTAGGCATATCTAATATAATAAATAATGATTAGTGTCTTCTAACAAAAATATAATATGCATGTAGGTAGATAGAAAAGTAGTGTAGCAGCGGACGATTTGCTTCTCGCATAACTGGTTCGACCGATGCTTACTGATAAGCGTTACAAAGAATTAGATGTTACTTTACTAGATGTGGTATGTTATTGTATACAATATTACTTAAGGTATTATATTAACAGCTAATTAAACATTTAAAGCCTTCAACAGTTAATGGCTTTTATTTATTTAAACATTACGTTTTATTTGATTTATGTTTTTAATTTAATTTATGATTTTATTTATTTAAAATGTAATGCATCTCAAAATAATATATTTTGTATTATACTATCAATATGTGATTGATTTTGTTAACTTCTGCTGGCTTTTAAAATTATAATATAAAGGCGAGCATTTTATTTATTAGCAAGGATATTTGTGTATATGATTTTTTTTATAATAGTATTTTTTAATGTAGTTTATATTTTTAATAGTATCATTAACGATTTTTGTATTTTAGTTTTGTGTTAGCTATTGTATTAATTATTTAAAGTAATAATTTATTGTACCGATTGTTTTTATACATTTATATGTTAGTGCTTTTGTTGTTTTTTTATGTAATATTTTAGTAGCTTTTTGAAGGTTTTTAATGATTTACTTTCTTTAATATCTCTTGGCAGTTTGTTGTAGATTTGAGCACCCTCGTGCATTAAGTTTTTCTTACCATAGTTTGTACGTGGAGAGTATAGATTTATATCATTTGCATTTCTTAATCGCTTTTGTTGTATTTGATGTTTTTTTGTAAATACTATTTGTGTGTGTATGTCTTTATTTAATATTTTTCTAATCAGTACACAAGTATTGTAAATGTATGTTTGAGGGATGTTAGGTAATTTGGTTTCTTTGTATATTTTTTTTGGTTGGCGTCATATAATCGTAATGAAATAATGTTTTAACTAGTTTATTTTGAGCTATTTGGAGTAATTTTAGATTTGTTTTGTAAGATGTTCCCCAGATTTCCATTAGATAGTCAATATGTGGTTTCACCAATGAGTTGTATATAGTATATCTTACTTGGAGAGGAAGACATCGGACTATACCACGTAGTGCTTAGAACTTAATTTCGATTTTATTTTTATTAGATGTGGTTTCCATGTTAATTGATGGTCTAAAACTAGACCAAGATACTTTTCTTGGTTAGTTCTTTTGATGGCTTGATTATTTAGTGTTAAAGGAGGAAAATCTTGTATTTTCTTATTTTTGGAAGCAAATATATTATATATTTATAAAGCAAATATATACTATATTTTCCGGGACCGATGCGAGTGTCACACACGTGATACTAGCCACCGACTTAAATACTTAACTCACCGACCATCGAGTAACAGGACCGAAGAGTTTAAATATCTGGGTACTATTATTTCTCTAATAGCCTGCACGGAGAAAGATATAAGGCACAGAATCTAGACAGCCTGGATGAAGTGGAGAACACTGTCTGGCGTCTTATGCGTATCTCATATGCCAATAAAAATCAAACCAAAAAAAAGGGCAACGTATACAAAAGAGCAGTGGGACCCGCTCTACTCTACGGATCGGAATGCTGGCCTGTGAAAAAGGTGGACGAACATAAGATGCACGGAACAGAAATGAAGATGCTACGATGGTCCGGCGGTGTATGGTTAGAATAAGAAATTAGTGCATCTGTGGTATATTTAAAGTAACATATATACACGAGAAATTAAAAGAGAACAGAATGCGTTGCTATGGTCATGTGATGAGACGGAATATTGACCATATGCCTAATCCGTGCTAAACATCGAAGAAGGAAGGAGAGACCGCGGTTGACCCCCTATTACCTAGATAAAGACAATACAGAACGACCTAAAAACTTTTAATGCAACAGATGTAACAATGTGACAGACAAGCCACAATCGTGCGACGTGGCGCAGAGTTACTAGGAGAATTGACCACAAATAAATTTGGAATAATAAATAAGCCAGGAGAAAGAAGAAGATAATTTAAATTATACAGTTTCATTACAAAACTTATCTCAACTTTAGGCACGGAGAGACTTAAATTGAACATGCTGTAAAGCAACTAAGTTAAAAAAAATAAGAGTGCAGACCGGCAACAGCGGTGTCACCACTGATCTTCTGTAGGAGATTGAGAGACGTATTATGTCCATCATCGGTTACGACAACACATATGGAAGCAACTGCCCAGACTCAATGCCCGAGGAAAATATTAGTTTAATTTATTAGGTATTAATTCAGCCGTGTGCATAATAATAATAATATCAGCAAATAACACAAATTTAAAATGTCACAGCATACTGCAGAAACTGTCAGGTCAGTGGTAGAAGTAATTCCACCAATTATTGTTTTTCACTAATTAATTCAAATTCGAAATTTGAATATAAAAGTTATGCATTTTCACAGTATATATTTAAAAATATACTTCTAAACACATCAAAAAAGTCTAAGCAACAAGCATCATGTTACAAACTCTACAATTCATATTGGAATATTATTCTTTATTTTCTTACCAAAGGTAGGTAGGTATGTAAACTATTTTGTTTCGTACTAGGATACTATTTTGTCAACTACTAGGCTAGTGAGAAAAAAAATTGATGATGTTTTGTTTTTCCTTAAAATTAATAGCTGTTATCAAATTTAAATGTATATTGTTTGCTAATTAAAATTTGGTAAATTCTGAATGTTTTTTATTTTAATAAAGTTATGAGTTAGAATTTTTGACGAAATTGAATTGTAAGACATTTATTACGCGATGGAGCGACGTCATTTGACGGCAAGTGGGAAGAAAGCAATGTGAGGTATCTCGCTGTCTCGGTGTGAACAGGAGCGTTATTTTCCGTCTGTGGCAACGTTACACTATCATAGGAAATCCCGCTGAGCAGCACCTAGGCCGTGGAGTACAACTACTCGGCAAGACCGATACATACAACTGAACCCGAGATTTAGGTAACACAACCCAAGTGGTGTTGTTGTTAGCCCTCAAACTATTTGAAACCGGTTGCATGAGTACGGCCTTTGAGCACGTCGCCTAATCTGGTGCCCACTTATACGTCACGAGAATCGCGCTCGTCGAAATGAATGGTAGTATGATAATGATATAATTGAATGAAGTAGGAGTAATGGGACATTTTATTTTGCGATGAGTCTTAATTTGGGTTTAGATCTGATACAAGAAGGGTAAGAGGTACAGTCGTACCGGTAATACTGAAAGACTGAGCTGCGTTTAGGAAGTTCATCCATACGGCGAATCAATAGTTATGATATGGGGGGATATTATGAAGAACAGACAAACTGAGCTCGTTTTTGTAAATTGAAACATGAACGCTCAAAATTGCGTTGAGGATGTTCTTAGGCCTTATGTTCATCCGTTTGGACAAACCCTTCGGCTCCGATTTCACATACTACTTTGCAGACAGTATTACAGTATACAGACTTGAACGGCATGACACTTCCGGTTTGTTAGGACCAATTATCATATTGTACTGATCTCATTTTGAACAAATCTCAAAATCACCTATTCCCAAAATGACACTGATTTTATAAATTTATTATTTATTATTTATTTAATTACAGTAACTTATAAAACATGGCTTTGCTAATTATTATCTAAAAACCTAAATAAGTTTGTCTAGATAATAAGTTCTCGTTTACATTAAACTAAATTATATATAGGTATAAATGAACAGAGTGAAAAAAATTATATAATATGATAAAGGGAAAAAATAAATTACAAAAATATAAGGGTAAATCGATAACAAACAAGTAAGTTCTGTTCGCCGCGCGCACTAACATACACAACTACCCTCAATTCTCAAGCTGCGTGCGAGTGCCTGCCGCCTGCCGCGCCGCGTTGAGTGGTAATTGTTGTAAGCGTGTGTGCCTGTCTTCGTTATAGGATGTTCCAGTTTATTTCATTGATTTTTGTATATTTTTTTATTTGATTTCCAGGAACATATTTTTTAGTACATATTTAATGTTGTTTCTAGTTATTTTATCCCTAGTTTCTTTCGATAATAATTTGTTTATTAAATCTGGAATCATGTATTGGGATGTTCTTTTACCGTAGTCGTTATTAAATGTAGGTTTTAAAAGTACTTTATTAGTTATATTTCTAGTTAATATGTTATGGCTAGTTTCTATTTGAATTTCGTCTCGAAAGTATTGTTCTGTTAATAGATTATATTTGACTTTTTGGTGAATAGGAATTATACCACAGTACTTGAAGAGTCCTGGGGGATCATTTTTGAATCTCAACTTGATTTTACGTGGCACTATAATTTTAAGTATTCTATGTTTTATATTGTAAATCTGATCAAGGTATGTTTTATATGTACGGCCGTAACTGCTTAGGCCATAAGAAATTATGCTTTCTACTAGAGCTTTGTACATTGTAAGTAGAACGTCATAGGATACTCTACTTTTTATTATATAAAATTTGGCCATGATTGCTCTAAGTCTGTCACAGTTGTTGTTGATGTGCTTTGACCAATTAAATCGATGATCAATTGTTAGTCCCAAATATGTTTGTTCAGTTACCTGATCTAAGAGAAAACAATTACTGCTACATAGTTTATTATCCAAATGTAAACAATCATGACTATGAGCAGCAATTTCTAAAGCTTTTTGTGCAGCATTATTGTTGTGGCTGGAACAGACGTGCATTAATTTGGTTTTTTCGGCATTAAGTACCAGTCCCGCGTCATGTGACCACTTACATATCGCTGTAAAGTCGGCCTGTATGTTACGTTCTGCGACATTAATATCCCTATGACCAGCAACCAGGCAGGTATCATCGGCAAATTGGTAGACAGAGCAGTATTTAACCACATTAGTGATGTCATTAACATATGTTAAGTAGTGCAAGGGCCCGAGGACTGATCCTTGAGCGGTCCCTTCTGTTACTTTTACACTGTCGCTGAGTTTTGTGTCCACTTTGACTTGATAGCTGCGATTGTTAATGTAATCTTTGCACCATTCTAATAAATTACCTCTAATTCCACAGTTATCCAGTTTCTCAATTAAGAGGCTATGTCTAAGTGTATCAAATGCCTTACTGTAATCTATAAAGACTAATACAACATGGTTTTTTGCATTTAAGTAGGCGTTCATTTCATCCGTGAAGCAAGATAACAACATCGTAGTACTTTTTTTGGGTTGAAAACCAAATTGTTGTGACGAAAGTATGCCATTTAGAAAGTAATTTTGTACAATATTACATACATATTTTCGATAATTTTATCTAATACTGGAAGTATTGTAATAGGACGGTATTTACCGTAATCAAGGGTAATACCTCCTTTGTGAATGGGTCTTACAATACCAGTTTTGAGGTTTCTAGGATGGTCCAGCTGCGATGGTCGTGTTGATCAGTTTTGCCAATACGCCGACGATCTTATCAGACAAACGAACTATGTCAATGGCCCTTATCCCATCTGCTCCAGGAGCCTTATTAGGGTTAAGGTTTTTAATAATTTTTGACACATCATAGCAAGTTGCTTTAGGAAAATAAATAGATTTATCCAGAGGTTTAGTATAGTCGTTCTTATCCAAAATGTTGTTTTTACAGTTAGGTATTATTTTTTTGACATTATCTCGAAATTGAAGGGCAAAATTATCCGCTTTTTTTTTATGTTAGGTTCAGTGCTAAATGCTTTTAATATAACGCGGTCTATAGACTTTGATATTTTTCCAGATATGTTATTTATAATTTGCCACAGTTTTTTCGTGTTTGTTCTATTTTTATTAATTTCATTTTTATAGTAACTATTTCTATTTTTGTGGACTATTTTATTTATTTTATTTCTTAGCTTATTGTATTTTGATTTTAGTACTTTGTTACCTGTGTCTTTGGTCCATTGAAGATATAGATCGTCTCTTATTTTACATAGGTTAGTGATTTTATTGTTAATCCATCCATGTACGTTACGCTTCGAATTAGTTATTTTTTTTACATATTTGGATTGTTCATAGCAATTATCAAAATGTGTAAGTATATAATTGTAAGTATCATTTGGACATTCCATATCATGAACTGGTTGCCAGTCAACACTATTTAACGATTTATCTAGTTTATTATTGTTATACCGAGTCACGTAAACGGGAGCATCCTGTACATTGGAGTCGCTGACCAGCGTAGCCACAGTCACTTTGTGGTCCGCTAGTACGGTGCAGAGCACAGCGGTGTACACGTCTCTCATGCGGGATCGAACGAATACGTGATCAATGCAGCTTTTTGTTACCTTATTTTTTACTGCTTCTATCCTAGTGTAATCGGTAATACCGCATGACAGGCCGTGCCCGCTCATCACGTGTTGTGACATCAAATGTATGTCCAAAATTCGTCCGAAATGTCTGACAGAATAGATACATTCAGAAACGCAATATTAATAATAAATACTTATTATTATTCAACTTAAAACTAACAACAACTAATATCACTTATAAAAAATATTTCTTGTCATTACCAACATTGTATTTACCACTTCTTTGACAATAGCATTGCTATTATAATTAAACAATTATGTGTTCTGCGTTACAATGAATAATGAAACCCTAAAATCTATAGAAAATCAAAAAGAGAAACAATATTTAATGCATTATAGGCACAGGTATAACTTTTCTAATAATTATTTCTCGGTGCCGATCAAACTGAATGCTGACAAAAATACCATCATTAAGCAAAGTCCTATCGCGTGCCAGTCGCATTTTAACCAAAATGAGGAAAATATATTTATTAATACTTGTAAAAAGGCAGAATCTGCCAAAATGCCGCCGATTAAGAAGAATTTTGAAAATCGTCTTTCCGAAGTTCAAGGTTCAAGTCAGAGAACAATGCCATCTTTTTCATCAACAGACCGGAAGGGGAATGAACTTGCAATGCTTCAAAATATTGCTTCTTGCCTAATTTCATGATTCTAGGTCAACGGGAAGTACCCTATAGGTTTTGACTCCCTTATGAAATCGCAAAATATGCTAATATATGCGACATAAACGGTCATATCTTGTTATCGCGTTGACTTACAGGTTTGATTTATTCACAGCAAAAAAAAAAAACCTTAGGCCCGAGTAGTGGATATAAGTTTCAACTTGATATCTTTCTGAGAAAAATGGTCTTGACAGGCTGATAGACAGACAGACTGACAAACGGACAACCGAGTGATCCTATAAAAGTTTCTTTTACCATTTTAAGGTACGAAACCCTAAGAACAAACGTTATTGTGTAAGAAAAATACATTGTATCATACAAATTTTGAGTTTTTAGAAATGTGTATTTCTAATTTTAGTTTTTAGTAGTAAGTTTCACCGAAGACACTTACTGCTCCATCCACAGAACGACAATGGTTTGGCCAAAACACACCATCGCAATTGCCACCGCTACAAATAGGTAAGTTTGAACAGTTTAGTTAAATAGTTTTTTTTTATAGACAAATACCACGTATAACACAATAACCACGACTTAATCCAATGTAAAGTGATCTGTAAAATGTATCTCTTCAAGCAACTCTAAATTAACAGTTAAATTAGAGGTTTTAAATATATAGAAGTTTTAAATGATGCGATCACTGTTTATAAGAGTTTAAATAAAATCCGGCTTCTAAAAAATACAGATGTGTTTTTTGTTGTTAAATGTCAGAATATTATTTTGATTAGTTGGTTGGTAAGAAGAAATAAAGGATTAATTCTTTGAATGTTAATGAACGACTGTTTAAAATAAGCCGACTGATGAAATAGATAAAGATATAATCTGTAAGGTTCATTGTATAGAACAATATCATCATTTTTTAAATGCTTTATAGCATACACGCTAGTAGGTAATGTAGGTATGATAAAATGTTTTATTACATGCTTTGATATTGGAACTTTTCGACGGGGTGACGTCACATGAGTAAATAAAAGGAATAGAGACAAAGCTTCATACAACTGCACTAAGATGGTGACGCAGACGCGTGTGCGTGCGTGAGCACTAGCGGCCTGTGTGCCGCCTGTCACGTACGGAGTGAAACCGGTTTGTAGTGGCTCAGCTTGTGCTTCAACCCAGGGCTGTCGCTCGCGACGCGTCGTGTTATATTATATTATTACGTATTTTACTGTTTGAAAGGTTAGTACAAAAACGGTTTACTGTACATTGTGTATGAACAATAACAGAAAAATCAACTTTCGCTCTATTTTGCAATGTAAACATTAGTAATCATACCTCTTCGGCCATGTCTTGAGTGGGTAGTTTGTAACGTTACGCATCGACCCTTCCGGCTAGCTCCTACCTAATCGTCTGATCCGCACGTACACACCTACAAAACAGCTGATTAGAAACCTAGACTTAAGGTAAACAATAAATGGTTTTTAGAATATACAGGGTGTGGCGAAAACAGTAGTCAAGCCGTCACCTGTGGATGGAGGGCTTTACGACTGATCAGAAAACTAAAATTTGTGTTTAGTAAAAGTATCATGGTTTTCAAGATTATGGCCATTTTAAAATTACATAATAATTGCACCCTTGGTGACTCTTTTCGATGGTATGACCACAAATAAAAGTATTGTGTCAGTCTGATATTTGAGAAATACTCTTGGATAAATGCGCTATCAAATGTAAACTGTATTTTTTTCAACGTTACCTTAATTCTTATATTGAAATCGAATATATCTTATATATATAAAATAAAGTCGTGTTAGTTACACTATTTATAACTCAAGAACGGCTTTACCGATATGGCTGAAAATTAGTGAGGAGGTAGTTTAGAGCCAGGAGACGGACATAGGATACAATTTATTTTGAATTGAATTGAAATTTTTTTTTTTTTTTTGTGAATGTGTTCGTGTGTCGGGAAACAGCACAATGTTGAAAAACATGCTATTTGCATTCTCACCAAAATTCCACTGAAAATCTTCAGTAAACACCTCATCTTTACTGAAGGTATGACTTAGACTAGACTTTTACTTGAAAGCTGAGCTGAAATGTGACTCTGACCCATCTCTACGACCAAAATTGATAAAAACTTGAAAAATATTAATATTTGATACTGGCTAAATACACTAATCGTGTGGAGACATAATGAAATTTAAAAAAATGTATGCTTACAAGCAATCGAGGCAATAATAATCAATGCCTAATCAATTTTATATTTTGTCAGTGTGTAGGTAAATACAGAGATATGCAAGAATGTGATAGCCAAGTTATGAATGTCGTATGTATACAGTCTTATCCATAAGGCAAAAAATATTAGACAGTTATTCATTAAGTAAGTACCTATACTTATCCAGAATTAAAATTAAATACTGGTGATTATATGTTTACAATCAAAATTAAACTCAATCTAAATAATTTCAAGTTAATAACTTATCTATAACAATAATAACATGATGCAATGAAACATCATTGCATCATGTCTGACACGCGGTTGAAGTACTTGATTGTTGTATTTTTGTTCTATTTCTGTATTGCCACAACTTTATTATTTACTTGATAATCAAAGTGCCATAATACATTATCTCTTTTGTATTTATTGTATTACGTTCATAAAAGCCTAAATTAAGATAATCTAAAAGGTAACACGACATTCGTTGTCTGTTAGGTGGTACGAAGTTCGCCGGGCCAGCTAGTATTGATATATATTGATATCGAAACCGGTCGCACGTCGCCATCGACTTTCGACCTATTTACGTGAGTCATACCGGTCTTTGTTAAAAATCTTATATTATTTGAAATTTTAATTCAAAATTTTCTGAGAGATGAAAAGAAAATTAAAAATTTCAGCGCCCGTGGTATAAAAAAATGTAAGAAAACAAACCAAGCCATTATAAGTTGGCATTTTTCATTGCAATTCCATAACGATATAATAAATGGTATTTTCAGCTTACAGTCCAACAAAAATGCCTGGTAACGAGACAAAGGGCTATTTAATCACAAACAGGTCTTTAAGAAAAACTTCTAACTGGTCGCTTAGTGAAGAAAAATATCTACCACAACTGGTCGCCAAAAAGGAGAGAAGAGTGCACTGTTTGCTTATTTTTCATAGACAACCCAGTACCGATAAAGATAACTATTATGAAAGAATATGCTTAAAAATAAGACCATTTTAAAATTAATTAATTGATTCCGAGGACGAACGACGAGCTACGATTTTGGGTTGACCTTAGAAAGTTTAACAGTATGACACGAATTACACCCAATCCATGTAAATAATAGACGAGATGCTGCACAACGAAGTTTTGAGTACATCTTATAGCTAATGTACCCGTTTTCTCGAAGATATTCTACTCGTAATAAAACAGTCAAAGTTTATACAAGCAGAAAAAGTTACGTTGAAAAATTACTCGAAATATTATGTATAGTCGTCGAAAAGGTTGAGCCAGTCGATGAAGATATCCTTTTTAATCTTCTTGTATATATAAAAGGCAAACGTGACTGACTGACTGACTGACTGATCTATCAACGCACAGCTCAAATGTCTTAACAGATTCCGCTGAAATTGGCATGCAAATAGTTATTATGATGTAAGTATGCGCTAAAAAGGATTTTCTAAAATTCACCCCTTAAAACGATGAAACGGGGGTTCAAAGTTTGTATGGAGAAACAAGATTGGAGTCTTTTTTATTCAAAACATCACACAAGTACTTCTATAAATAAATTCGTTAATACGCATTTAAGGTTTTTCAAAATTCTACCGAATGGGGTAGCAAAGTCTGAAAATCAATATTGTTTCGGATTGCGCTTAAATTTTGCATACAAATAGTTATATGTCGTAGGTATCCGCTTAAAGGATTTTCCGAAATTCATCCCTTACAGGATGAAACGGGGATTCAAAGTTCGTATGAATAAACAAGATTAGATAGTCTTTTTTATTCGAAATTTCACACATCAATATACAAATACTAAACTGTGAAATGGAGGGTTGAACTTTCTTTGAAAATTTTTATTCTCTAGGTCTATTGGAATCCAAAAATGGTACACATACTCTGCAATCGAAATTACGACACACGTGTATTATTATTATTCATCACACAGTTTTTCCAAAAACATCCCTCACGCGTTCTGATTGACTGATATGTCAATGCTCAACCTAAGCCACAGCTTTAAGCGGGTAATTTAAAACAGGAAAAAATTTAAGACTAGGTACTTTAAAACGGGAGAAAAAATTGTCAGCTTGTAGTTAATAGAGAATCATATTGTTTTCCGGAGAAAATAAGTCATAATTGTCTATGCCTCGCGGGCGAGGCCGCAGGTAGAAGCTTCCTTCCCTTGGTCACTCACGCCTTAACTTGAGAACGGGTGCACCGATTAGGCTCATTCTTTTTTGTTGTGTTTGTAATGGGTAAGAAAACTGTCAATTATTTCCGACTAGAGGTCGCTAAGCTTATACAACGTGTTACAAAATATCCCGTAAAAATATAATTAATTATCAAAACCAAAAATGTTGTCAACCCTAGTAAGCTGTTTATGTCAGGGAACCAGATTATTAAACAGAAAGGCCTACGTACCTATTTTACCTAATAATTGTCTACTTTATTAGTTTTTCTATTATTTATTCATAAATGTTTGCCACCTCAATACAAGGATGTCATTATACTCAAGTATTGGCTTCAAGTAATGTCAAGTTGTAAAAAAAAATATGTTGTCAATATCAAATATTCAATTTCTCCAATTGCCCAAGGGTTGCCGAGGTGGAACAGCGTGTTGGATCGGTTTTCGCATCAATAACACCGACGTTTGTGCGAAATGCTACACAAGCCATATCCCGACGAACGAGGTTGTGTATTGAGCAAGGCGGAGCACACTGAGTCGTTTCTGCTTTGACGTTTATGATGAAAAAGTAAGTGTCCGTTTAGGATGTTTCGTTAGGTTAGGTCTTTTAAAATGTTTGTCATTCGGCGAATTAGGTAGAAATGTAGTTACATTTTGCGTAGTTTCCTCTTTAATTTTACTGAAATAGGGTTTGCACATCAGTGAAAATAATATCTTTTTATTTGTTGAGTATGCTATACAGATTTACTAAGGTTCTTAAATATTGGAATTGACTCGTTATAAGGCCCCATTTAACCTCCTTTCGGCTTTACGGGTAGTCATGTAACATCCTGTATAACAGAAAAACTATCAATCTACATAGAAATTGTATTATTTTTACGTATTACGCAAAATATGGGTCGCTGAGTAGCTTTTAGGTGTGAAGAAATAGGTGTAAACAAATTTCTAAGTGGTAGAGAAAGTTGAAAAAACACTGAGAAGGTAAAATTGTAAATCAAGCGATTTTTCGTTTTACTGTAGTCATCACTTTAAGGAAACCCGTTATGAAACAACTTCTCTTAGAATAGGTACCTCACAAAAACTTTAAAAACTCGACGAAAACCTAAACAATGCTTCACAAAATAATAATGTAAAACAAAGTTCCCCCGCCGCGTCTGTCTGTCAGTTTGTGATAAACTCAAAAACTACTGAACGAATGCGGTTTTCACCAATAGTGATTAACGAGGAAGGTTTAGGTATATAATTTGTCAAGGTTTTGTGCAAGTTGGTTCGAATATGATGATAATTATTGGAAGTGTCGAAATAGTCAAGCCACCTGGGAGCTTTCATCGAAAACGCTGCCTAAACCTTAACCCTTTGAGATATTAAAAAAAAATGCATGGTGGCATGCATATTCCTCATTTATAGATCTACTAGCGACTCGCTCCGACTTTGCACGGGTAGAGCAACAATCATCGATATATTTCAACCAATTTACAGAACCTTGAAAAATTAATTTAAAATTAATTGAGTTAAATAAAAATTAATGTTTTAAGCGCGATAAGTCTCGTTTTTTAATATTTATGACATGTATATTATGAAAGTTAATAACTTGACAAATTATATAACGCGGCGGGCGACTGCTTTATACTGCGTCTATCTGTCTGTTCACGATAAACTCAGAACTACAGAACGGATTTTCATGTGGTTTTCACCAATAGATAGAGTGATTCATGAGGAAGATTAATAATTTGTTAAGGTATTTTGCGAATTGGTTCAAATATGATACTATATATAAAAATAAAAACGCAATGAAAAACTTTTATCAAGGTATTTTTACAGGTACCAACATATAGCGCCTTCTGCCGGACAAGCTTCGGATAATCTTCCCCATTGTCGGGAGTGACGTGACAAGGTTTTATGACAAAAGTTTGAAATGAATGAAATAAGATTTTTAACGCGGGCGAAACCACGGGGTACATCTAGTTGTATCACATAAAATTGCCCACAGTTTCAAATAATCAGTTTCAAATAAATATTTGTTGCCTTCGTGAGAATGTCTTCTGACGCTGCAGATTGCAAGATTACCAAATGACATGAGCTGGATTTCAAGAACCGGTTCCTGAGCCACAAAGAAATTAAATCCTTCAAACATCGAATTATTACTAATATGTAATAATTACTAATGCGTAGTAATAATATCTAGAAGTACCTAATAATTCAATGCCTTCTAATTTCTAATGAGCCATCCAAAATGAATGTAAACGTAGACGTCAACCAAACTACAAAAAACACGATTCTACTTCAACAAAAATATCTCCTCAAGATTGTTCAGCAAGGAGTGACACTATTAATACTTTAATTCTATCTTTAGCTTATAGATCTTTTCGTTGATAATTATTTTTGATTATATAGACAAGTAAATAATCAAAGATAATTATTTATTTCACTTCTTTTGTAAAAATATTACACTACTCGCTTCAAAAAAATCTTAAACGTACAATGTGTGAATATTTCATGATTATTTTCAATCCAAATGTCATATTTAGTAGGTCACCACTTGTCAATGATAGACCAATAGCAGCTCAGTATTTCTTTTTCATAAATTATATTCTTAGGTGCCAGTGTGTAAAAGCCTAATCATCAAAGAAGTTGCATATAGACATGAAACTTCCTTGCTAATTATTCAGCTTCTTTGAATACAATAAATATGATAGATTAGTTGTGCCCCGTGACTTCGCTCGCTTGATATGGTACCTACTTGTGAATAACCTCTTTTTAGGGTCCGTAAACGACGGGTCCAAACGGAGCCCTATTACTGAGACTTCGCTGTCGTTCGATCCGTCGTCTGTCACACCTGTTTTGAAATTACAGTCTTCAAATGTTTACAGTATAAGCATATTATTGACCTAAAGCCATTCAAATATTCAAAGAATATATTTAAATGTTTTAAAGGATGGCTCCCATAACAGCAAATGTGGGCGCTTTTTTTTAAATGCTTTTATTCTATCTAGCCCATCGAATGGGGTATCGTTGTTTAGAGCTCGGAATAGAATCGAGAATAAATATTAAGTGGAGTGCCGTAAGGTTTATACCTCGGAATCCAAGGCCAGTCGATGAATCTTTATAGAAACTTTTGAATTGTGTTTCTAACAATATATAAAAAACTAGCTGCCCGCCCGGCTTCGCACGGGTAGAACATATATACCTACAAAATTTGCATCAGTTTGTTGCATCGAATATAAAATATGAACATATTTAACAATCATCGTCATATTTCATCCAATTTTCACAAAACCTTAACGAAATATGCACCTAAACCTTCCTCATAAACACTCTGGCTATTGGTGAAAACCGCATGATAATCCGTTCAGTAGCTATTGAGGTTATTGCGAACAGACAGACAGACGCAGTGATGGACATTGTTTTATAACACTTACGTAGTGATATTGGACGGCCCTTTGGCGTAAAGGATAGTTACCTACCATGATTCTGACCCGACGGTCGTTGGTTCTAATCCTATCCATATACCTACCAATGAAAGTTTTATGTGCATTCATGAATCATGAGTTTTCGTACAGTGGTAGTGGGATCATTAAATCTACCAAAAAGTAGCTTACCACCAAGGAGAACATCTGCCGCCGTAACCTTACGGCGTTCCCCGACGCAAAATGTAGGGGTAATTTACGTTTAACGTGTATATCTGTGTGTCTGTCTGTAGCATCTTAGCACCTAACCGGATAAACCGATTTTGTTTTTATTATTGATAGTTTTTTTTTGTTTGATAGAAGTCTTCATCGAGAGTTTTCTTAGCATTGATTCATGAAAATTCCTTCAATCGTTATAAAACTATGAGCTTTTTTCTAGTTAATTGCGCTATGAAATCAACTTTCATAGGTCTGATCAATTAGAAAATCTTCTTCTTCAACGATATTGTAAGAACATGGAAGCATTGACCTGATGCTGGGACATCTCCTGGACTCTACAGAATACTCAAATCCTCACCAACTTACAGCTCAGATTTTAAATGTCGTGTTTAGAGTCATTGGAATGCTTTTAATGAAAAGATTGTACATAGATCAGTCGGGGTGGTTTAAAATATTATATTATTATATATATAGATGAATATTATTTTATATAATAGATCATATTATTATACTATATTGACTTCAAATTGATTGTGATCGGTGGGGATCTACAGCATAGCTAAGCTTATAATAATATTTTCGTTGTAACTATGACCTAATCTGTGGTTTCACTGTGTCGAGGCTTGTGCCCGTAGGAATGAAACAGCTGTACTCTTTTGAATAAATGTACTTATTTGGATTGACAGATTACTATATTATGACTATATATGATATAATGTATCGCGTGGTGCTTCTCGAGACCGAATGGCGGTGCGCTCGGGCACCGGCCTACGGGGGATTTGCAGCGGGGTGGTGGCAGAGACGCGCGGTGTGGTAGCTCTGCGGGAACCGGTCTCGCGCGTTAACATGCTGGCCGCCTTGGAACATCCTGTTCCAATAGAAGAGGGCAGAGCCTATTGAAAGCTCTTCGCAGCGTTCCTTAAGACGTCTTCACATCGGCGACTCGGGTGACGTCATCGCTGCCACTGTAGACTGCAGCGGCTCGACCCAGCAGCCAACGGTTCGGGGGAAGACGGTCATCCTTGATCACGACCAGGTCTCCTAGAGCAGGTTGGCCTTTGTTCTGTCGCCACTTGTTCCTCCTCTGCAAGTCTATAACGTATTCATGATAGAAGCGATTCCAAAAATGAGCCTTTAAGGCTTGTGTTCTCATGTAGCGCGACATAGTGCATATTGCGCCATCTTGGACCTGGGGAGCAGGTGACATCGTTAGAGTTCGTCCAACCAAAAAATGCGCAGGTGTGAGTGCTACAAGATCTGAGGGATCTGATGATAAAGGCGTTATCGGTCTAGAGTTGAGTATGCCTTCTATCTCTACTAGAACGGTATTCATCTCCTCGTAAGTGAGATGAGCCAATGCTAAGACTCGCTTTAAAATACCTTTTATAGACTTAACTGAGCTTTCAGCTAAGCCGTTGAAGTGGGGACTATATGCTGGTGAAAATTTAAAATTAATTTCTTGTTCTGCGGCGTATGAAATAAAATCGTGTGATTTTTGTTTTATAAGTTTTGCAAGTTCATTACAGCTACCCCTGAAATTTGTAGCATTATCTGTCCACAGAGTGTTAGGTTTGCCTCTGCGGGCAATGAAACGATTTAACGCTGACAGAAAGCCCTGCGAGGACAGGTCGGTCACAAGTTCGATGTGTATCGCACGCACTGCCAAGCAAACAAACACACATATATATGATTTTATTAATCTACACCCTCTCCCCTTTCTGTCGGCTATCAATACTGGACCTCCATAATCTACGGCTGTATTCAAAAAAAGAAAGTCAGCGTGAAGTCTCTGTTCAGGTAGGTTGCCCATAATCGGTTGATAAGTGACGCCTGAAAATCTACGACACTTGACGCAATTACGTGTGGTTTTTCGTGCCAAATTTCGACCGTTGACTATCCAAAATTTGTGGCGAAGCGTCGCCAATAACAGCTGCGGACCGGCATGTAAAAGAATTTTATGATAATATTCGACTAATAATCTTGTTATGTTGTGTGCAGCGTGTAGTAAAATGGGATGTTTTGTATTGTAATCGTAGAGTGAGTTGCATAACCTGCCTCCAACTCTTATGACAGCATCGTCAATAAACGGGTTTAAATGTAATAGTGTATCCTTCGAAGACAGACTACGACCGCTTTTCAGACTGGTGTACTGTTTACAAAACATATCCCGCTGAACTATTGTACATAGCACTTTTGTCGCGGAGTCAAGCTCTGACGTCATCAATGGACCTGTAAATTTATCACTTGGATTTTTGCAATTGTGAATAAATCGTTTTATGTAAGCTGTGACATGTAGCAATTTACTAAAAGATGAATACTTGTTTGAAAAGTCATCTTCGTGTGGCTCGACCGCTGATAAATGACATTGAAACTTAATCTCCGGTAAGTTTTGTGTGTGTATGTGAGGTTGTGTAGGTATCTGTATTTCCACCTGATGCAAGAAGTGTGGACCTCCCCACCACAGAGAAGAGTTTTTAAGTTGTGAAGCGTTCAGGCCTCTCGAACCTATGTCGGCGGGGTTTGACCCTGAAGGCACATAGTTCCACGAAGATGGTTGTGAATGTTTTGCTATTTCGATTACACGATTGTAAACAAACTGTTTCAGTGTTTGTTTGCTGCAGGTTTTAATCCAACCTAATACTATCGTTGAGTCGCACCAAAAATATTCAGAATCTATTTTTAGCCGTAAAGATTTTTTAACCTTATTGGCTAACTGGGTGGCTAGAAGCGCACCGCATAACTCAAGTCTAGGCATAGTGAGTTTGGCCTTGAGTGGCGCCACCTTGCTTTTTGCAAGGACAAGCTGAATATTTACTTGTCCGGCATTAGATATTGTTCTTATGTATGAACAAGCAGAAAACCCTTTAATTGATGCATCACTGAAATGGTGAAGGGTCACTTCGATATAGTTATCGATTAATACTTTACGAGGAATCTCAATATTATTTAATTCTGGTAAGTGCTGAATGAATTGATGCCATTGAGTAATAACGTCTGGAGGTAACTCGTCATCCCAGGAAATATTTTTTGCCCATAGGGTTTGAAGTATTATTTTAGCTTGCAGCATACAAGGGTTAATCAAACCGAGAGGGTCAAAAACCTGGGCTATAGTGGACAAAATACTGCGTTTGTTTATGTTTGTAGTGTGATCTAGATGAGTAGACGAGAATAGAAGTTTGTCCCTTTTACATGCCCACTGTAGGCCTAATGTTTTTGTGTATTCTTGTTTACTAAGGTTAACTAAGTCATTTTTGTGATTCTCCCCTACTATTTCATCGAGTATGAGTGCGTTGTTAGAATGCCATTTGCGTAAATGAAAATGAGCGCTTTCTAGTTCGCGTATAACTCCTTTACATTTTTTTATGAGCGTATGAGCGTCGTCATCGCCCGTTACGAAATCGTCGGCGTAAAAGTCAGATAAGATTGCTTCACTAACACCCTTATCAAGACAATCGCGTCCCAACTGAACGAGACATCGGAATGCTAAGTATGGCGCGGATGCTGTACCGTAAGTGATGGTGTTTAGTGTGAATATGTTTAGCTCCTGACTTGGATCTGACCTCCAAAAAATTTGTCGTAAATGGCGCTGATTTTCATCTACTAAAATTTGCCTGTACATTTTTTCTATGTCTGCCGTTACTACGAATTTGTGTTGACGGAAACGAATTAATATGCTAATTAAATCGTCTTGTATAGTAGGGCCTATGTGTTGAATGTCGTTAAACGACTTGCCTGTACCTGGAGTGACAGCTGAGGCGTCGAAAACCGTCCTCAACTTTGTAGTGAGACTGTCCGCCCGCATAACCCCATGATGTGGTAGGAAGTATGAGGTTGACGTGTCTGATGTGTGTGTACTTTCACTCATGTGTCCTAAAGTTTCGTATTCTTGCATGAAACCCGTATATGCATTTTTAAAATCTGGATTTCGTTTGAATTTACGTTCTAATGATTGGAACCTGACGAGCGATAATGACCTTGACTCGCCTAGAGACTCCGGTGAATCCCTTAATGGGATAGTGACCTTGAACCTGCCGTCTGCCTGACGAACGGTTGTCTTTGTGAAAATTGTTTCACACTCACTCTCAACCTTTTGTGGAGTTTGTTGAGTGGTGCCTACGGACTCTAATTCGAAGAACTTGTCGAGTTTCGCTTCGAGCTCAGTGTCGTGAAGAAAATTGCAATGGACTGTATTGTGTTTTTGTTTAGAGTTTGTGACGGTTCCCGAAACAATCCAACCTAGTTTTGTTTCAACCAGAGTTGGTATGTTCCTGCTGAGGAGAACACGATTGTTCGATAAGACCTGCCAGAAAAGGTCCGCTCCCAACAGCATCTGCACCTCTGACGGAGTATTGAATGTCGGGTCTGCGAGGTGGATGTGTGGTGGTATATTAAAATCGTATTGAATTTTTCGCGTAGGAATTAACTGTGTAATCTGCGGTACAACGAAACAATTGACATCTGCACTGTAATCGTCGTGTAATAGTGACGAAATAGTGACGTCACATCGTTCAGTGATTTTCGAAAATTGATTATTCAATCCTTGAACGGAAATTGATGTAGAATAGGTAGGGATGTGCAGTTGCCTCTGTAATTGTTCGGTAATAAAACTTGACGTGCTGCCGTTATCTAACAGCGCGCGCACTCTGTGTAAATGACCTTGATTGTCTGCGATGTGCACGACAGCGGTGGAAAGCAGTACCTGAGCTTGATGCGTAGCTGATAACGTTATATTTTCTTGTGATTTTTTTAACATTTGATTCGGTCTGATTTTGCATGGCAGGTAGTACTACACAGTCGCTGTTTGAATGTGATGATTGTTTATGTGATAGTGTGTTTGATGATGTATGCGTGGGATCTAAATGTAAGAGAGTGTTGTGTTTACGAGAACATATTTTGCATGAACCGTATTTGCAGTGTCCCTCGTCATGTCTTTTGCGTAAACAATTTGAGCACAAGTGCAATTGTTTGACCCTGTCGATTCGTCTTTCAATTGGCAGTGCCTTAAATCTTGAACAATTATAAATTGTATGAGTATTCTTACAAAAAGGACAAGATAATTGATTTTGTGAAGTGTGATTGGTAATGAATGCCTTCGGACGGTTAAAAGATGATTCACTGTGTCTAAGGGGTGGTTGTTGCTTTGCCTCCTCTATAGTTTCAAGCAAGTCTGCGCGGTTTTTAATAAAGGTGTTGAACTCTTGTAAAGTCGGTATTTCCCGGCTGAGACACCGATGCTGTTCCCAGTCACGTACAGTGGCCGGGTCCAGCTTGCTTGAAACCATGTGAATAATTAAGACGTCCCAGTGCTCCGTAGGTATATTTAAAACCTTTAATGATCTTAAATTTTTATTAATAGCATCTATAATGTTGCGCAATGCCTTTGAAGACTCCCTATGAATTTGATCTATGTTGAATAATGCCTGAACGTGATTGTTGACCAATATGCGTTTATTATTGTATCTTTCGCATAAAAGATCCCATGCTACACTATAATTCTCCGAAGAGAAATCTAATGACTGAATGACTAACGCCGCACTGTCTTTTAGCGCGGCGCGCAAAAATAATGAAACTTGTGTATGTTAGGTATAGATGAATTCGAATGTATTAGTGAGTGGTAGGTGTCGTGAAATTCTAGCCAGTCCTGATAGCGTCCAGAGAATGTAGGTAGGTGTATTGTTGGCAATTTAAGGCTTGGCCCACCTGGCTGTGCGACATCACCCGAACCTGTGACCGAAGCGAAGTCCTGCGCCCCGGTGGCACCGCCCGCCGGCGCAGCTCTGCTCAGCAGGTCCTGCGCGGCGGCCACTGCACCGAAGTAGCTCGAGTCGAAGTTCTGTCGCTCCATGTACTCCTCATCTGGAATGTCCACCATATTCTCGATTTGAGTTTGAACGGAGTCGAAGTCGTCATACAGTTGTTGAATTTTGTTAAGTCTCGTGTTTAATTCATACACCTGAAGACTATTTAATTCTTTGCACGGTAAAAGAGGCTCAAGAAACGATATAAATATTGTTAATTTTGACTTTTGAGAGCCTCTGTTCTTTTTTAATGTTTTTATGTTTTCCATAATTACGTACTACTGTAGTAACCAATTACGGATATAATGAAATACTATTGAACGAATTACAAAAATAATGACGACTACGGAAGATGGATACAGATAACGGGTAGGTACTGAAGGCAAATCAACACGTGCTATTTGAACTGAGAAAAAAATAAAAAATACGAATGGCACTCACTAATTGCGTAAATTTTAGCCAGAACGAACTCACAGACGTTCTGCAAACCCTTTCTTGGTCGTGCTGCGCTGTCCACGTTGTCCTTGGGGTGACCTCGCCCTTCCCGCGTGGCTCGCTGCGCCGCGTAGTAACTCGGTGCGCGGCCGCGCGACGGTTCATCCGGCTCGAATTTATGTCGAGGCTTGTGCCCGTAGGAATGAAACAGCTGTACTCTTTTGAATAAATGTACTTATTTGGATTGACAGATTACTATATTATGACTATATATGATATAATGTATCGCGTGGTGCTTCTCGAGACAGAATGGCGGTGCGCTCGGGTACCGGCCTACGGGGGATTTGCAGCGGGGTGGTGGCAGAGACGTGCGGTGTGGTAGCTCTGCGGGAACCGGTCTCGCGCGTTAACACACTGCAAATATTTTATTAATTTTGCGATGCGTGTATGTGAAATTCGTGATATCTTCTAGAGTTTTCATTAGAATTATATACTATAAAGGACAATTTTAATCTATAATATGTGGCCAAGCTAATTAACGTAATTATTTGGATAAGGATTAATACTATATACTTGAAAATAGCCTTGGAAGTTATGTAATATTTTTTAACAAAAATTTTAACATTAAAATGGTTACCGTGAGTCAACCTTAAGAGATAGACATATGCTGTTGCGGATTTTTTTGTAAGTCTTATTAAGTTGTACAACTCTTGCAAAGAAAATATTATTCTATCTATTTTCAATTAAGCAGCGTTCGTAAGAAACGTGTTTTTTCGACCGTTTTTTTGCCGACTTAGGTTGCAAATTAGGTCTCCACGAATGTACCTTTGATTTAAACGGGATAATATATAGCCTATTTTCATTCCGAAAGTCCATTCTATGTATTAGTGAAATAATGTTTTAAATCGGTTCAGTAGTTTTCAGCCAAATCATTACAAACATACAAAAATACAAAAATACAAATGTTATATCTTTATAATATTAGTATAGATAAGTTTAGTTTAGTGTAAGTAAAATTTTTTACCCGATCTTCATTTTTTTATTAATTTTTTTTTCAGTTTTATTTTATTTTTATTGATTTAAAGTTATATTTTGACACTTGTTTTATAGTGACACTTTGCCCCAGACTCATTTCTGTCCACTGCTGGACATAGGCCTCACCTATGGCACGCCATCTTCACCTCTTTGTTTCCAACCGCTGCCAGCCAGCTTGCGTATATCATCGCTCCACCTAGCTGGAGCGCGCCCTACACTCCGATTACCAAGCTACGGTCTCCACTCTAGAACACGTCTACCCCAACGGTTATCGGTTCTACAACAGATGTGACCAGCCCACTGCCACTTCAGCTTGCTAATCCTTTGAGCTACGTCGATAACTTTGGTTCTCTGACGGATGACCTCGTTTCGAATTCGATCCCTCAGAGATACTCCGAGCATAGCCCTTTCCATAGCTCGCTGAGCAACTTTGAATTGGTGAACCAGTCGCACTGTCAGTGTCCACGTCTTGGCTCCGTAAGTAATAACAGGTAGGACGCACTCGTTAAAACCTTTCGTCATTAGGCTTTGTGGTATGGGCGATGTAAAGACTCGACGTAGTTTTCCAAATGCTGCCCATCCCAGCTGTATCCTTCTGCGAGCTTCCTTTTCGAAGTTGTTTTTACCCAATTGCAAGATTTGCCCAAGGTATACGTATTCGTGAACAACTTCGAGAAGAACTCCGTTTAGAGTAATCGGTTACGGGACAACATGTTCGTTGAATCTTGGTCTTATCCAATACTCAATACTCAATCATATATTGCGTTCATAATATTTAATATTATCCAAGTTCATCCGGAGGTCGATGCGTGCAGAAGAATTAGCAAGGGTAGTCAGCATGTATTGCAAGTCCTGCACAGTTTCAGCCATGATGACGATATCGTCCGCAAACCTCAAGTGTGAGAGGTGCTCGCCGTTTGTATTTATGCCCCGTCCTTTCCAACTCAGCGTCTTGAAAATAACCCCAGAGTGTTAGTAAACAGTTTGGAGGAAATAACGTCCCCTTGTCTCACTCCTCTATGTAAGGGGATATGTTCAGTCTGATGATTTTGTACTTGGACGGTCATAGTCGCGTCATACAGGCCTCTCAGTACTTGGACGTCGAATAGGAATAAAGCAATAATAATTCCCATAACAGGCATATTACTTTTAATATACTTTAGTGACAAGATAGATAAGGAAATCATACCTCAAACATTACTACATTTAATTTTAAAAACCACAGGCACACATTATTAACACACATTATCGTTATGAAAAACTTAACATATACCTAACTATCAATGAAGGTATATTTCAATCAGATCGCGCCAAAGTAATTGATCACTCGGTTAAAAAGATGTTCAACAAAATGTTGTTTTATTTTATTATACTGTTTTATTATTTAAACTAGGCTACCGTTTAATAACAATTTCAATTGCTGGTAAGAGACGATGCGGTCGAGGACGGTAAAAACGGCGAACACGTAAGATTGGTCCGACTCACAAGGGCTGTGCTGCCGGAACACCGTAAAGTTTTGGCGGCAGATTTACTCCTTGATGGTGGAAAGCTATAACCTGTTGTTAGCAAGTCAGGCGGAATATTGATATAATGCTCCTACTACCTGTGGATACTTAATAATAACTTGCGATATATTGACACCAGCTTAATATCTTAAGTACAAGGTTAATTAATATACTTTTATTTTTGTTTATACACATACTAGATCACTATAATATATTCCTTGCCTGAGTCTGTATTCCCGGTAACTAGGTACTACTTGGGGGTATTCAAGTCGCGAGTGAATAGGTATCTTCTAGGCAAGCGTGCTAAATCTTGGACCACATCGTCACTTCAGGTGAGACAGTGGTCAATCGCTTGCCTATTGAGCATAAAAAAAACAATTTGAGTGCAGTGGGCAGGCGTTAATATAAATATTTATAATATAAAACTCACGGTATACTTTTGATACCAGATTGGTTCTAACTCCATTACTTAATAGGGTTGTGTTTGGACTGGTTTTAAATTCAAATAGAGACTGCAGAAACCTCATTCATAAGGATGAGCAAAGTTTTTATCTAATTGAGATTTGTCAATCGAACTTCGAACTAGACTTCTGTTGGGTTGCATTTGACACTATTATACTTTATTATGCTTTGATGTACCACATCACTGTAGTCATCCAATTTTGACTTTATGACTATAGGAATGTTGGACCTAAAAAGATCTCAAAGCGTAAAACTATAGCGAGGCTTTTGATCAGCGAAGTGTCATAAGTTTCGACGTCCTTAAACGGATGAAAGAAATCAGCCTCTATAATTTATTTATCAAAAATATCAAACAGTAAAAAGTTACTATATAGATCACGTGATAGTGGCTATTTGCTGCAGACTTAAGAATACTTAAGTATATCGTATGATAAATTGTGTCCAAAAAACTGTTGTAAAAGGCTGATCGTTTCATAATAAACCAGTATAAAAAGGGATGAAGATCAGTTTAGTCTCAAGAAAATAGGTATTTTTGAGGACGATTGCAGACGGGCAATCGTCTTCAAAATAGCCATTTCATTATTTTTTTTTCAAAAATACTTATTGTCCTCACGCGTTTGAAATTTGATCGTTTCCTAATCGATCTCTCTCTACACATAGCGATCAAAAACTTTGGGTTGACTTCCTTTCTAAAATTTAACTTGACAATTTGCTTTACTATGATCAAGATATACATTAATATTAGGTATGAACCAGTTTTACCGATTCCTGATAGCTCAATCAGGAATTTATTTGGCTGATTTATTATTATTTATGTTATGTTAGTGTAGCCCTTAAACATCAAGCTATTTTCGGGATTGAGCCACATGACTCACTTCCGCGTCACCGGTTTCAAGATTAACCCGTATACACCCATGTTGGGTATACATTAGTCTGAGGGTATACATATTATGTCAAACTATCTGAAACTATATCGGGGACCCGTAAAACTGGTCTTAAGCGTACTAAAAAGAGCTAAATTATTTTGTTGACTTTGTACCACAATCTACTCCATATACGCCTTCTTATGATTTAGCTCTTATAATATCAATATTAATTTAAACATGACGACGATAACATTGCTATTGCTATGGCAGTTGCAAACTTGTATGCAACCTAATACTTTCATTACTACAATAAATTCAGCTGCATTTTGTCTTCCAAGTTAAGAAGTAGTGTGGATGGTACGAGTATATCACACGATCGCTCATAAATAGTGGTATTCTATTCTTCGTAAATAGTACCTACGCTACGGTGACACTGATTACATATGTATATGAACATCGCCTTCATTTGTGCGTATCCACCTTAAGGAATAATTTCCTGTGCACTCTTATTGAATTGGCATCTCGCTTCTGTCTATGTTGACGTTGTTGACCAATGACAAGAAGGGACAAAGCCAAAAATTATGTTTTGTTTTTGGTTTTGGCCCTTCTGATTGGTAAGAATTTTTTTTGTTTGTTTTGGCTCTTCTGATTGGTTAGAAAAATAATCGACACTTGCAACCGAAAATGTTTTGAAACTGGATACGCACAACTGTACGCGATGGTACTATACGAGATATCTACGAGCGACCGACCACATCGCAAATAAAACTTTGTCGAAATGTCGTTGTATTATGGTTGTGGTACGTGAAAGCGGCCTTAGCATGAAGCTTATTCTAATGCATCATCACAATACAAAAAATACATAAGTACAACAACATTTTATCATTAGGAGATCAAAGATTATACTTACATATAAATATTAGTAGGAATATACCTAAAATACATATTACTACTGTACATGTACAATAATGTACATGATCATATATTATATAAATTTCACCTAAACATACTAAAATACGGCAGTATTTTGTTACATGCAACAATCTATGTTGTATTATGTTTCTTTGAAGTGTTTCACACTTTATATTTTTTGTAAATTGTTAAACACAATCCAAAATTTCATCGTACCGACGGGACTTGAACCCGCAACCTCCGGAATAACATGTTCCGGTGCTTTGCCAATTAAGCCACGGTGCGAAGTATCGTTACGACGAAATTAGTGGATTGCATTTTGTTAACCCAAAATCTATGTTGTCTATAAAAAATATAACCAAACATTTATTGTACTTTCACTACTTTGGACATTACTTTTTTTATATCTTATTGGCTAGCGTGGGCTCCTATCTCACATGTAAATTATTTAAACAGTGAAATTATTTTGAGTGATGAACAGATGCGTAAGCAGATATTTATATATGTATATGATATAAAAATCTGCTATTTATTTGCCATTAGCTGTACCCTGCGGCTTCGCCCGCATAAAAAAATCTTTATTAACATAAAACTTTCTTTTACGAAGTTATTGAACTGACATTAACACACACATAAAACTAGCCAAATTATTGGTCCAACCGTTCTCAAGTGATGGCATAACTAAGAGAAATAGGGATTAACTATTTAATTAGTGTATTTTAGAATTCAACTTGAGCTCTTAGATTATAGACAAGTATATAACCTAAGCTTGAGCTATGTTCATAAGCTTAACGTCATAAAACATTGCGTTACTGAAAGTAAGTTATTCATATGGTAGTCGTTACATAGATACGAACTCTTGCCATACCAGCTGTAATCCCAGCCTCGAATAGACGAAATTGCAGCTAGAAAGCTGATAGATGCATCTTCCCTTATTTGATGCTTACGATGATAGCCAGCACCAAAATACTAAATAGTAAATACAAAAAATATTACAACTGTATTATAGGAAACTTTCCTTGTCTATTTAGGCTTTGCAGCTCTCGAATCAACTTCTCGAGGTTAGAATTACTCTAGCATATTAATTGTACCCCTACGCTCATGCAATTAATATTACAGATACAAATTATGTGTTCACTGTTTGATCGTTTTATATCTGGTATCAATTGCTGATTCGTTTTCCGGTTTGAAGCTAATTTGTTATAATAGACACACACGCAATAACAGTAGAAATCGTTAAAAGTTTATGTGACTTAATATTGTAAGGGCCGGCGTACACGTCGTTTAATTCTTCAGAAAGGCTCTGACCATATCGATTTTAGTAAACTGAATAATTCTCTAGAATCAGTTGACATTGTTGTTGAATTGACAGGTGTTTGTTTACTCCACTTTAGTTTCGTCTTTATAAAATTTTAATGTTGTAGCAGTAATTATTTTATTGCATATATTAGTAATTTAAGTACACCAAATACATAAAAGTAACCAATAGAAAGGTGCGTTTAATTTAAAAAAATTAAAGTTGGAAAAGATCATTGTTGTTGGGCTGCTTGGAGAGAGAAGACCGTCGCGCTTTGGCGGCGATCTTCTCTGCGGATCAGACGTGCGTGAAACTTGCATGGACTCCTTCTTCTTGGGAAATCTGTGTGCCCGCAGTAAAATACTGAAATCAATACATATTATCATTAACAAATTATTAACAACAAGCTATATTTGCGATTGTAGACCTACAAATAAAAAACAAAAAAACCGGCATAATATGAGTTATGGAAGGAGCTTTCCTTTAGTGAAGTAGTTTCTTTCTAATTAGATCATTAGTTTTACACATAAACTCCTTTCCTCATTCATATATATTAACTACTAGCTGACCAAGCGAACATCGTACCACCAATGTAAGTTGTCTGAACTTATCTATATAAATAAACTGGCCAAGTGCAAATTGGACCCGCACACGTAGGGTTCCGATTGAACAAAATTTGCCGGAAAAATACGTTTCTTGAATGATGACCCCTTTAATGTTTAACTTAATTTAATAGTAGATTAGTAGCCAAGGGCTGTAAGGCATCAATTGCAGCCCGAGATGTTTAGTTCGAGGGTGCAATTGATGCTTACACCCGAGCTAACTACTCTGCTTTACATCTCGATTGTGAGGTAAGTAGAAAAAAATCGGCATTACAAGAATAAAACATTTTATTAGTTAAAATTTATAGTGAAATGAGAACAATTTTCAAATTTTAGGGACAGGTGTTTTTTGGGTAAGTTAATAGTTTGAGGTTGTGATATTTGTTGGTCATGGACAAAATCTGACGGGATGAAGCTTTCTTCAGCAGAAGTTAATGGTTGCGGATCATCTCTTGAGAAAGATGTTGCATTTTTTGAAAGCTGAATAGTTTCCGTTATTTGGTTGGTAATTTTACTTTTATTTTGTATGGAATCTTTAATGTAACCTTCAATTCAATGTAGCCACCTTGCTGGATTTCCACCCACCGTGCCTTTTTATAGTGGTTAAGTTAGCCCCAGCATCCGTTCGATATTTAAAATTGATGACTATTATACTCATACGAAGACAAGGCTGAATAGCGAAGCGACCTCTTTTGTCATTGGGCTGAATGCATGATGTCTATTGCCAGTATGATGGTTAGATGTACGCGAACTTTTTGAAAGAGTGATGAGTTTTTTTTTAAATTACTTACCGCCCTAGGGCTTTTCTAGCTACATTATTACCCTAGAGCGCTAATTGGTTACCTACAAGCCCCATTTGGGGGTAATAAGGACCTACTTACCGAATATGAGAGATGTAAATTATATTATTTGATCTTATAGCAACCATTGTAATTACTTACTATGAGTAAATTGCAAGTCTCTATCTATTACTGTTTGTAAGATCGAGCATAAAACGCTTGAAAAAACGCGTTTTATTTAACTTAATTCTGTTTTTAGTATTTTTTGTTATAGGTGCCATATTAAAACATATTTTGTGAAGATTTCAAGTCTCTATCTAATTATGGTTTATAAGTTCAAGCAAAAAACGCCAAAAACCACGTTTCAAACACACACGCAGTTTGTCTATAGATTCTAGGAGATGATTCTTAGCATCAGCTCAATGCTTACAATATCGTTGAAGAAAACGATACCAAATTTCGAATAGAACCTGTGAAAGTTGATTTCATAGGTCTGATCCATCAACTAGAAAAAAGCTCATAGTTTAAAAACGATTAAACGAGTTTTCATAAATTAAAGCTTCTCTTGGTGAAGACATTTAAGAAACAAAAAAAACCGGCCAAGTCGAGTTGAACTCGCCCACCGAGGCTTCCGTATTCCGTAGTACCAATTAAGCTAGACCTCTAAATTGTATAAGCGCTCATATAACTCAGAGGCCAAAAAGGCCCCCCTCAATTTTCATTTTTTTTTAATATTATAGATTTTCGATCCAAAACCAATAGGGTACGTCCGGTTGACCTAGAACTGTCATTTTGATTAAAAGTAAGGTCTTACAGCACAAGTAAAGGAAAAATACAGAAAAATTAAAAAAATTGAAATTTAAGGTAAATTTTGGTACTTACAAGTTTTCACGAAAATCTAAATTTGCCCATATCTTTTTATTGTGTTGATTTAGGAACTTGATTTTTATACACCTAATAGGGACTATAGACTTCAATATCTGGTAAGAATTTCAACTTGCTAGGTCCACCCGTTCCTGAGAAAATCAGTGGTGACACACGGACAGACAGACTGACGGACAGACGGATAGAAGGACAAGAAAGTGATCTTATAAGGGTTCCTTTTTTACCTTTTGAGGTACGGAACCCTAAAAATTAAACTATTAATAATAAAATCAATTGGTTCATCCGATTGGGCGCTATGAAGCTACAGACAGACACAGAGATACACACGTTAAACTTATAATACGCCTTCTTTTAGCGTCGGGGGTCGAGAATGATGAACACGCTAGCACAGATTGTATAATAGTGTTTGCGCTTGGCTAAAATGGTCTCTCTAAAATGGAATCTCGATTGCTGTGCTGCCGGAACACCGTAAGGTTACGGCGGCTGATTTTCTCTTTGGTGGTAAGCTACTCGTACTTTTTAGTAGCAAGTCAGGCAGAACATCGATTTAATGATCCCATTATCTGTGTACGAAAACCTTAGGTTACCTTTGGTCTATGACGAAAACCCATAATTCATGAATGCACATATAACATATTAACATATTTTGGTATGTAGCTAGCATTAGAATCAACTATCCTTTACGCCAAAGGGCCGTTCAGTATCAATACATATTATAAAACATAGTCCTTCACTGCGTTTGTCTGTCTTCGCAATAAACTCAAAAGCTACTTAACAGATTTTCATTCGGTTTTCACCAATAGCCAGATTGATTTATGTGGATTTTACTGAAAGATTTAACTTTAGGTGTATAATTCGTTGAGGTTTTGTGTAAATTGGTTGAAATATGCATATTATGTAGGCATATCTCGTATGTTCTACCCGTGCGAAGCCTGGGGAGACGTATCGCCAATCAACTTGGCACCGTTGCAGAGACTCCAGAACAGACCAGGTATCAATGGAGTCAAAGGCTTTCTCATAGACCACAAACGCTAAGCAAAGGGGCTGGTTATACTCTTTCAGTCTTCTGTATAACCTGCCGCACTGTGTGTTTGTGTGTGTGAGCGTTTTATTAACTGCTATCGATGAATAAAGCAATATTTTTTGAGTGGCAATGGCAATATAGTAGATTATACAACAAGTGAATAAAAAGGCTATTTAATTTGAGGGACTAAGTTGGATCCCGAGAGCAGCGAAGGATTCTAGATTACAATCCTGGGCGGAGCGAGGGATACAAAGACCGAGATTTTTTTTTTATTTATGAGTCGTGTAATCTTCTTTTTACCATTGACTGCGAGAAAATAAATAGTAGTAAGTACCTACTTTTAGTATTTATGTTTATCATATTTTATTAGTAATGTGTAATAGATGTGGATTATTACCCATTTAGTGCCGGTGAATGTGTGCGAGTGAAGGAAAACAACACAATGTTGAAAAACATGCTATTTGTGTTCCTCACCAAAATGCCATTGAACTTTAGTAAGGCTTGGACTAGACCATGACTTGACACAACACAGAAATGTGACTTTGACTCAACATTATGACTTGAATTTACAAAAACTTGAACAATTTTATATACTTGAATCTGGCTACTACACTAATCGCATGAAGCCATAATGAAAACTGAAAACATAAAATTTTTTAACCAAAATTGGCAGGATATTTATTTTTATTTGAGTATAGCTTCTATAGTTTACCTCCATTTAGCCAGCCAGTAGGCACTTTCAGCAAGATGTATCTATTTTTTTACAATAATTCGTATTTCGTGCTTGTTCCAAATTCAAATTGTTTTTATTCACCGAGTGAGTAAAAAAGCGTTTTATTCACTGCTGTCGATGAATAAAGTGCTCTTTTTCGAGTGGCAATGGTAAAAATGTTAATTATAAATCCGAATATGATTAGGGTATATATAAATTTATTAGGGGATATATAAATAACATTTCCTCACGTATTTATACATGGCAACTCCACACTTGCGCAGGAGAAAAGCAGGCAGCCTTTACTTTTTCAGTTCGCTTATATATTATCTTAACTGCAGGTGTACGATTTTTTTATATAACCGATGAGGGAAGTTGATTATATGATTATTATATTATGGGCAGTGACTGGAAAAGAAGAGCCGTAGATCGGGCTGAGTGGCGCATCTTGGGAGAGGCCTACGTCCGGCAGTGGACTGACACCGGCTAATGATGATGATGATGATGAAATAGATAAAATACAAATTGATAAACACAATCCAAAATGTCATCGTACCGACGGGACTCGAACCCGCACCCCCCGGATTACACGTCCAGGTGCTCTGCCAATTAAGCCACGGTGCGAAGTATCGTTACGACGAAATTAGTGGATTGCATTTGTTAGCCCAATTATGCATTGGTGGCGCCATCTATGACTACTTATTACGTAAGTTAATCATTCGGAAGAAATCATTACAGTTTTCAAATCCGACGAGAGATGTTGCACTGCGTAAATCAAATATTATGTTTCTTTGAAGTGTCTCACACTTTATATTTTTGTAAATTGTTAAACACAATCCAAAATGTCATCGTACCGACGGGACTCGAACCCGCACCCCCCGGATTACACGTCCAGGTGCTCTGCCAATTAAGCCAGGGTTCTATACATCGATACGACGAAATTAGTGGATTGCATTTTGTTAACCCAATTATGCATTGGTGGCGCCATCTATGACTACTTATTACTTAAGTTAATCATTCGGAAGAAATAATTACAGTTTTCAAATCCGACGAGAGATGTTGCACTGCGTAAATCAAATATTATGTTTCTTTGAAGTGTCTCACACTTTATATTTTTGTAAATTGTTAAACACAATCCAAAATGTCATCGTACCGACGGGACTCGAACCCGCACCCCCCGGATTACACGTCCAGGTGTTCTGCCAATTAAGCCACGGTTCGATACATCGATACGACGAAATTAGTGGATTGCATTTTGTTAACCCAATTATGCATTGGTGGCGCCATTTATGACTACTTATTACGTAAGTTAATCATTCGGAAGAAATCATTACAGATTTCAAATCCGACGAGAGATGTTGCACTGCGTAAATCAAATATTATGTTTCATTTTTCATATTGTGTTTAACAATTTACAAAAATATAAAGTGTGAGACACTTCAAAGAAACATAATAGATGAAATACATTTAATTAAAATGTGATTATTTAATATTATCCGTACGCAATTTAACTAGGCAACTTATTTGCGATGTGTCAAGGTGAATATTATCTGTCATTTATATCTTATCAATAATAAATAACAGATGAGGATATATATTTCTTAACCGGATCTCGTACTATAAGGTCCTTGGTGATTTTTTTGCCAAATATATACATGAAAAAAAACCCGGCTAAGTCGAGTTGAACTCGCCCACCGAGGCTTCCGTGCAACCAATTAAGCTAGACCTCTAAATTGTATCAGCGCTCATGTAACTCAGAGGTCTACCTTAATTGGCGTTAACTATGTATGTATGGGGATATTGGCTATACAATTTTGGTTATGAGCAAGGTCTTAGAGCACAAGTAAAGGAAAAATTCCGAAAAATAAATAAAAAATGAAAATTAAGGTACATTTTGGTAGTAGTAACAAGTTTTCGCGAAAATCTAAATTTGTCTATATCTTTTTATTGTGTTGACTCAAGACCTTGATTTTTATACACCCTATAGGGACTATAGACTTCAGTATCAGGTATAAATTTCAACTTGCTAGGTCCACCCGTTCCTGAGAAAATCAGTGGTGACACACGGACAGACAGACGGATAGACGGACGGACAGACAGACAGACAGACAGACGGACAAGAAAGTGATCTTATAAGGGTTCTTTTTTTTATCTTTTGAGGTACGGAACCCTAAAAACATCTGTTTTCATCATACGTATATTTTGATTATTGAGACAACATTTAATATAATTGGGGAAGGATTAGAGTACTATTTATATATCAAGATGATTTACCTGGATTTCATGCAATATTTTAAATATGTGAAGATTACAGTTGTAATTATTTTATGTACGCTTTTGGGGATTGCTCGATGTATGGGAAAGGAAACAGTACATTCTTTGAATTGTATGTCATTAACTAGAAATTCTGCACAAGACAGTCTGGGACCAAACGTAACTTACGCAGCAAATTATTGTGTTTGATTTAATAAATCTTGCGATGTGTGCGCGGCATCATTTCTCTTCCTAAGAGGAACTCATTGTGCTAAATGAAAGAAATAAATAATATAGTTAGTCATTAAAAACATATAAAATATAGTGAAGATACAGAAATCATGAACATTTAAAATATAATTTTTTAAATTAAATCTCACTATCGTTATTGAAAAACATGTGAAAATATAACGAAATATTTAAAAATAAGAATGAAAGACTGTTTGCATTTTGTAAGACCAACACTAAAAAGCAAATTAGAAACATCAGTCACTTCCTTCTTGTTGGAACTTTTAGGTGTTTCTCAAAAGGTTTAAAATTTTTAAGCTTGTGTAAATATAAAAAGTACATGGATATGACGAATAGCATTAACATACAACATTATAGTTTGTAGATTATAACACATACAAACCATTTAACATTTTAAAAATATAGTCCTTCCTTTTTATTGCTTAGATTCCTGATAAAATTAACATGTGTATACAATGTTGTAAAGATTAATCAAGCCTCAAACTCTCGCTTGGAAGCCAGACAAAATAACAATGGATTTTTAAATACCCATGTTGTGTATTATATTCAAGAGATGGTTTAATTACAATTATTGTAGAAAAAAGGAATACTTTTTAGTATATTAAATAGGCTAGCATTTAACCACTATCTCACCTATTAGTAAGTGATCGCTATTTAGTCCAAGCATTCTAGATAGCAATTTATGGAAAAATTGGCAAAATTGATGCAGTTGTTTTATCTATCGGGATATGTAGGTTATAGTGCGTAAGTTAAAATGTAAGTACTCTCTCCTCTCCCCTCCCGCGTGAGCGTCACCCCCCCCCCCCCTCTCCTCCGCGCCCCTAACACTGTCCAGAAACGTGGTTTTTTACAGTTTCAAATAAAACCGTACACGATACGTGAAAAATGTGTAAAAACGAAATGATCCTTGATCAATTTACTATCTACCAAACATTCAAAAGCAATATCACTTATAGTCTCCGCGCAATCTGCAACGAAAAGTAAACATTTTTAATTATTTATTCATTTTTCGGGCTAAATTTTAACTTTGCTCTATAACCAACACATCCCAATACTTAAAACAACTACATTAATTTTGCCAAATTTTTAGCTACATTTTTCCACAAATATTTCACTCAATGGCCCAATTAATTAAATATTCATAATAGCATATCAACGTGAAAAGAAATAGCTTAGAAATAAATTATACCTCTTTTTAAAGAGCATGCTGTATTCTTTATTTTCGTTTTACATATCTTGGCGATATTGTGGATATATTTTGAGAAAACTATTTTTTAGCCCGAAAAATCGATAAATAATTAAAAATGATTATTTTTCGTTGCAGATTGTGCGGATACTATAAGTGATATTGCTTTTGAATGTATTATTGGTAGATAGTAAATTTATCAAGGATTATTTTGTTCTTACACACTTTTCACGTATCGTGTACAGTTTTCTTGAAAACTTTAAAAAACCACGTTTCGGGACATTGTTAGAGGCGCGGGGGGTTGACGCTCACACGGGAGGGGAGAGGAGACTACTTACATTTTAATTTCACACTATTACCTACATATCCCAATAGATAAAACTACTGCATTAATTTTGCCAATTTTTAAGCTAAATGACTCCACTAATTAATTGAACTGGGTAAAAGTTGCCTGCAATGCTATAGATTGCCCGTCATACTACACGGAAACGAATCTTGGATGGTGAATGAATGAAGATCTCCGTAATAAGCTCGAGTCACAGTCATTTGAGACATTGGCGTATTCTTTATTAAGCGTCGTAAATCTTCCCTATCAATTGATTGTTTCAATATCTATTTACTTGATTGTAAATCAATAATAGATTAGACATTTTTGGTCGAGGAAACCCGAAAGATAAGCAAAAAATCACATCATCGGTAAAGATTACGCGAAATTATCACATTTATAAAAAAGTTATTATATACACTTATTAGTCGAGTTATATTATAAAGATAACTGTTGTAACAACATACCCCGAAAGGAGCGCCGTTCCAGCCAAGTCGATCATGATCACGGAGAGGAACACGTTGCGGTGGCGTCTTCCTTTCAGACCGGGAGGCTAGCCTGGCCTTGGCTCGCAGTGCAGCTCTTAGCGGTACGTTGGCTCTCGCCGCCTCAGCCCGTCCGTGTTGACAGAATTCTACCAAAGCAACTCCCAGAGCAAACGTCAAACCTCCAACCAAAACGTAGAATATACCAGCCACTTGACTCAGACTCATTTCAGATATTGTTGTTTCCTGAAACATTAACAAATAATTATGAAGGATTGTATTAGTTTTTAAAACGCCTTTTACTATCTTCACTGTTACAGACTATTATTAGCATATGTTAATCATCTTAAGAAACCCACCGCCCACGGAGGCACGGACTAATCTCTGTAGGCGGTGGGGTGGGTTGATATTTCACTTTTATTTAGTACACTCTCTCTATTCAGTGTATCTATTTATTACAACTCTCTTCACACGGCCTCGCACGCGTAGATTGCATTCAACGATAACGTTGTAAAAATGTCCAGTATGTCGACCAAGATGGCTTTTTCTTGTATATCAATTACAACAAACGACTAAGTTTATAGCTTCAAAGTCAATGCATACTCGGACGAAGTTGAAAAACATTTTATTCAGTCATATAATAATGACACATTTGCCGACCAGAACGTTGTCTTAGGAAACTTAGTCTATAAGTTAATATTTTAGGAATATGGCGAATCTCTTCTCGTGGATAAGTTATCAGGTATCGCTAATGGCTGATATGGAATTCTAGAGAACATACTAAGATAAAATATTGAATGTGATCACTAACTTGATCGAGACACTTTATGTATAATTTACTGCCTTATCTTTGTAGAAGATAAACAAATGTATCTTCTATAAAAGAAGATAAATTAAAAAATTAAAAAGATAAACATATTTATTCCATTCCGCCGTCAATTCTGAACAACTGGAAAACAGATTTTGCCTCAGAAAATGCCTGTAAGACGAGAATTTTCAAAACATCGAGGATATCTCCAGACAAAACAGACAAGACAAAATATTTTGCCCTCGTAACGGATACACTCACGTTGAAGCTAGACCACAGTGAGTAAACGAGCTATAGGGATATAGTTAGATACATATAGTAAATGTTCGGTATTTCTCTGGCACATTTGGAAAAAGGTAATGCAACAGAGAACAAACCTGCATGGCACGCATGAAATAACAACGTCCCCCAGTTCCCGGTCGCCCCGCTATTTATTTCTAACCAAGGCGGCGGTTACGGTAACGGCGGTGCAGGGGGTGCTTAGAATCCCCGGGCTACGGTAGGCCGCCAACACCGACTGACACTGGCAACGTTTAATGGACGCACGCTACGGCTTGATGCACACTTGGCACTACTGGAAGAGGAGCTGAAAAACATAAGATGGCATATTCTAGGGCTATGGGAAGTCCGAAGAGAGGGGGAGAACACCGTTACCCTAGAATCGGGCCATCTTATGTATTTCAGAGAGGGAGAACAACCATTCCAAGGTGGCGTCGGGTTCTTGGTCCACAAGATCCTCTCTGACAACGTTCTAGAAATCTCCAGTGTGTCGACAAGGGTAGCGTATCTTGTGATCAAACTCACCGAGAGGTATAACCTCAAGGTTATCCAAGTATACGCACCGACTTTGGCACACTCGGACGATGAAGTGGAGGAAATGTATGAGGACATTTCTAAGGCCTTGCATCCCACCCAAAAGGCCCACTTTAACGTTGTCATGGGAGATCTTAACGCTAAAGTGGGAGTACAAGCAAGCGGAGAATCGGTAGTAGGACCACACGGATTGGGAAGCAGAAATCATAGGGGGCAAATGCTCATCAACTTCCTAGAAAAATAGGGGCTTTTTCTGATGAACTCCTTCTTTCAGAGAGACCCCCAGCGGAAGTGGACGTGGCAAAGCCCCGACGCTATGACCAAAATCTAGATTGACTCCATTATGACGGACAAAAAGCGCATATTTAGAGATGTTTCAGTGATTACTAGGTTTAAAACCGGCAGTGATCACCGACTAGTCAGAGGCTCTCTAGAAATCGACTGCAAGCTTGAACGTGTTCGTCTAATGAAGTCCACGCTCCGACTCAACATGCTACAATCCGTGGTCGGGTCCGAAACATTCCAGCTGAAACTGGAGAACCGATTTGCTGCACTGGAAACCACAATTGACGTGGACGTTGACCAGGATCTCGACCATGTGGTGGATATCCAAAGGGAGGAGGCGACATAATTCTGTGAGACGCGAGGTGCTGGCAAGAAGTCTAAGCTTTCAGAGGAATCTCTACAGCTAATGCAGAAGCGACGTGAAAACCCCGCAGTCACTTCGTCAGATCAACGGACTCTCAACAAAAAGATGTTTAAATTTGTACGACGTGACCTCCGGAACTCCAACACATGCACAATTAAAGAAGCGATAGAGCAAAACCGGGGGTCAAAAGTATTTGTCCAACAGCGGGGTCGAAGCCATCTGACGAAGTTGACCACTTCTAGCGGGAGTGTCGTCGCTTCTAAGCCGGAGATTTTTAAGGAAGTAAAAGACTTCTACAGCCAATTATACACCTCACAAGCGTCCCTTCCCCAACCCGGTATTGAGGATCCTAGAGCCACTCTTACCCGCCACTATACCAAAGATCTGCCAGAAATCAGCCTAGAGGAAATTGTGATGGCTCTCAAACAGCTTAAAAACGGAAAAGCCCCCGGAGAGGATGGAATTACAACAGAGCTCTTAAAAGCTGGTGGAAATCCTACGCTACAACAGCTTCAGCGCATTTTTAATTCCGTCCTCTTTTCGGGGAGAACTCCGAAGACATGGAGTAAAAGTGTAGTTGTTATGTTCTTCAAAAAGGGAGACAAAACCCTTTTGAAGAACTATCAACCTATCTCCCTCTTAAGCCATGTCCATAAGCTTTTTTCAGTCAGAGTCATCACATATCGTCATCATATTCGATCGTAACCTATCATAGGGTTCACAAATCAGTTCATTGAGTCGCAAGATATTTGCATCAGGTGGCATACTAAAAAGATTTTCTCCCAACTGCCACTAAAGTTACTCTTGCACAATCTCTACTTCTCCCAATATTAGATTACGCTGACGTCTGTTATCTTGATCTCACTGAGGACCAGCTAAATAAACTTGAGCGCCTCCGAAGTTTCTGCATAAGGTTTATATTTGGGTAACGAAAATATGACCACGTGTCTCAGTTTCGGGCTAAATTCAAGTGGCTTCCTATTCGTTTTCGCCGGGATGCACATAGCCTTTCACTTCTGTATAATGTTCTATTTCTTCCTTCTGCTCCCCATTATCTTCGCCAACGATTTCATTTTCTCTCGGATTCAAACACATTAAATTTGAGGTCATCAGATAATCTTTTACTCGAGATCCCCGGTCACTCTACTGGATTTTATGATCGATCATTTGCAGTGCGCGCTGTGCGCCTGTGGAATGCTCTGCCTTTAACAATTAGGAAGGCGAAGTCTCCAAATTCATTTAAAGCGCAGGTAAAAGATCATTTTCTGCGTCAGCAGTTACAAAATCAAATGTAATTTATACAAATTGGTAATGATACTAATAACAGGTGTATATAATATGTGTGTTTAAGTGGGTAGGCATTTGAAAATTGTTTATGTAGACTAGGTTACTATATTTGGATAGTAAGTAAGTATATTAAGTTTGTTATTAGCGATAAGGCCGCCCATTGTAACACTGTAATTAACTTGTATACTACTGTTTGTTATGATAAATTAAGAGGTGGTACAATAAAGAATTTTATCTATCTATCGTCTCCCGCGCAGAATCGACCAATTTCAGCCTCCCAAGCAGGTTGGGTTTCGAGGAGGATACGGCACCATAGACCACATTCACACAGTGCGGCAGGTTATACAGAAGACCGAAGAGTATAACCAGCCCCTGTGTTTAGCGTTTGTGAACTATAAGAAAGCCGTTGACTCCATTGAAACTTGGTCTGGTTCTGGAGTCTCTGCAACGGTGCCAAGTTGATTGGCGATACGTGCAAGTGTTGAGAGGTCTTGTAGTAGCTTCATGGTCTGTATGACGCCGCGACTGTATGACCGTCCAAGTACAAAATCAGCAGACTGAACAAATCCACTTACATCGAGGTGTGAGACAAGGGGACGTTATTTCTCCCAAATTGTTCACAAACGCTCTAGAGGATATGTTCAAAACGCTGAACTGGAAAGGACGGGGCATAAATGTCAATGGAAATTACTTCTCACACTTGAGATTTGCAGATGATATCGTCATCATGGCTAAAACCGTGCAGGACTTGCAACACATGCTGACCACCCTTGCTGATTCCTCTGCACGCATCGGTCTCCGGATGAACTTGGATAAGACCAAGATCATGTTCAACGAACATGTTATTCCGGAACCGATTGCCCTAAACCGAGTTCCTCTTGAAGTTGTTCACGAATACGTCTACCTTGGGCAAATCAATTGGGTAGAAACAACTTCGGGAAGGAAGCTCGCAGAAGAATACAGTTGGTATGGTCATCATTCGGAAAACTTCGTTGAGTCTTTTCATCGCCCATACCACAAAGCTTAAAGACGAAAGTCTTTAACGAGTGCGTCCTACCTGTTATTACTTACGGAGCCGAGAGGTGGACACTGACGGTGCGACTAGTTCACCAATTCAGAATCGCTCAGCGAGCTATGGAGAGGGCTATGCTCGGAGTTTTTCTGAAGGATCCAATTCGAAACGAAATCTTCCGTCAGAAGACCAAAATTATCGATATAGCTCAAAGAATTAGCAAGCTGAAATGGCAGTGGGCTGGTCACATCTGTCGTAGAACTGATAACCGTTGGGGTAGACGAGTTCTAGAGTGGAGACCACGGCTCGGCAAACGTAGTGTAGGACGCCCTCCAGCTAGGTGGAGCGATGATATACGCAAGCTGGCTGGCAGCGGTTGGAAACGAATAGATGAAGATCGAGCTCAGTGGCGTGCCATGGGAGAGGCCTATGTCCAGCAGTGGATAGAAATTTGCTGATAATGATGATGAACAAGTCAATCGGCATTAGTCAAGGCGTTAGCAATCTGAAGTAGTAATGGTCTGGCTACCTTTTCCAAAAAAACTGCGATCTGTTGGTTCAGATCATTTCTCGAGATCACGTTTAACTTTATTTCTTGTAGTCACACGCTGGCTATATGACCTGCAAAAGCAGATGGCAGTAACTTAATATGCAGAGCTGTAGACCTTACTCAGTGACGCTTACTACGGTATATTCAGCAGTGCAAAATATTAAGCTGATGATGTAGATGAAACGACAAGTATGAAAGGCAAATTGATTGGCAAGCTAAGAAACTCATGAACGATAAAGTAATAAGCAAGAGCTTCAAAAGCCTTGAATATTATCAGTCTTTCGTTTTATTTTTTACCTTCATATTCTTCACTAGCGGTGCCCCGCGGCTTCGCCCGCGTTAATAACTGCCTTCATTTTTTTAAAATTTTTCTTTTGTGAAAACATTTTTTTCATAAAAACACATCAAAGACAGAATTATTCATATCGGTCCACGCGTTTTCAAGTTATGGCGTGACCAAGAAACCAAAAAATGATATTTATTTTCAGTCTTTGCTTTTTTATGCGAAAATGTTATGCGAAAAAAACGCTTGACCACTATCTCACCTGATGTTTAGTGACGATGCGGTCGATGATGTAGCGCGCTTACCCAAAAGATTCACTCGCGAATAGGTTTGTTACCCCATTTCACCCTCTTAGGGGCGGAATTTCGGAAAACCTTGACAACTATTTACTTATTTACGGAAGTATTTTTGTGAAGTTTTGAATACAAAATTATAAATAAAAACATTTTTAAAAACAAGCTTTTATCTGGGACAATGAACTAAAATGTTAAAAATAAATTCAAGTAAGTATTTGGCGTGTAGGTACTTACCTATATACTTAAAAGCTTAAAGTACAACCTACCAGTTAAAGTTACTACCTGTTTTTCAAGCTAGGTAATACCATAATTCAGTACCTCAAGCTTTTAAAAATATAGGTAAGTACCTACACGCCAAATACTTACTAGAATTTATTTTTAACATTTTAGTTCATTGTCCCAGATTAAAGCTTGTTTTTAAAAATATTTTTTATTTATAATTTATTTTTTAACTTTTTAGTAGGTAGGTATAGATACCGACTATCTACCAACTAGCTAAGTATTTAAGAGAAGGCATGATGTTTTAAAATATTCCACTGATATTTGATGTGATTATGGGTAAAGTAATCTTCGCGGAAAATCAATCGACTCGGTGGGGCTATGTTGCTTTATTACAGAAATGCCATGGCCCCTTACAGCTTCATCATCAGATCCTGGCTATTATTTAAGTGTAAAGTGCTCCTCAAGACGAGTCATTTGAGCCCAAATTCACTGGGGTTACGTTATTTTATCACAGAGATGCCGTGGCCACCTTCCAGCTTCATCACCAGTCGCGAGGTGTAAAGTTCTCTTCAAGACGAATCAATCGAGACCAAACTCGGTAGAGTTACGTTGATTTATCATATAGATGCTGTGGCCACCTTCCAGCTTCATCATCAGACCCTAGATATTATCTAGGTGTAAAGTTCTCTTCAAGACGAATCAATTGAGCCCAAACTCGGTAGAGTTACGTTGATTTATCACAGAGATGCCGTGGCCACCTTCCAGCTTCATCATCAGACCCTGGATATTATCTAGGTGTAAAGTTCTCTTTAAGACGAATCAATCGAGCCCAAACTCGGTAGGGTTATGTTGATTTATCACAGAGATGCCGTGGCCACATTCCAGCTTCATCATCAGATCCTGGATATCATCTAGGCGTAAAGTTCTCTTCAAGACAAATCTATCGAGCCCAAACTCGGTGGGGTTATGTTGTTTTATCACAGAGATGCCGTGGCCACCTTCCGTCTCCATCATCAGACCAGCTCCATGGTACCATATCATTGTTTTGTCACCGAAGATACATAAGTACACCAAATTTGAGTCCAATCAGACATCAGGAAGTGGGTCTAATTTAGCTTCCAAGATTCCACCCGTACATACATAGTTACACACATACATACATACATACATTGCAAGTTAAATAAAAGCTTGTAAAAAGGCTTTCTAATCTTATTTCTCTATACAAACTTTGAACCCACATTTCATCCCCTCGAGTAGTGAATTTTTGAAAATAATTTCTTAGTGGATACCAACGTCATAATAAATATCTGCATTCCAAATTTCAGCGCAATCTGTTAAGTTGTTTGAGATGTTTGTTGATAGATCATTCAGACAATCAATAACGTTTGCCTTTTATGTATAAAGATATGTATGGCCAAGGAGTATAATTTTTCGCCTAAGTACTATGTGTTTACCAAACGGTATCGGAGCTTCCTTTGTAAAAAAAAATATATAAACAACATTAAATGAATATTAAACTCTTACCTCTTCATCAGTAGCATCGCAATCTCTAGTTTTGGTTGACATAATCCATTTCCGCCAAAGTTTTGATATGATGCCATCCCTCTTCAAATGCACAATGGCCAAATTTATTCCTTCACTGAAAATACATATCAACAGAGATGAATAAAATACTTCGATACATAAGCTTAGTGAAAGACGATGCAAAATAAGTATGAAAACATTTTTTAAAGAGGTAAGCTAACGTTTTCCTTTATCGATTCTCTCCGCGGTATAATCTCTCTTTACTTTTACTTGGGTATCCCTCAGGGGAGTTTTGATCAAAAACGCAATTATGTCGTCAAGGCTGAGTGCTGAAACTGTCGAGTTTTTTAAGCCAGTGTTCCGTAAACAAGTAATGTCGCTTCGTTCAATAAAGTTTTCCCCTATCTCCAATATCGCGGCGCGTCATAAAGCCGCGTCCGTATCATATAAAATGTAAATTTTAACTTGTTGTCAAAAATCACGTCCGCAAATCGCGTACCATATAAATGGGTACTATGAATTCGAAATGTACAGTGCCGCCTTCCCTACTGACGGAACCCATGCAAATTTACGACTTTTCAGTATTCAACTGGGAATTACCGCATAGAGGCGAGATTCAGCTTGATAGTAGGATCCTGTCTCTGTTCGCTGGATATTTATACTGGAATCTCTGTTCGCGATATACACAGCGAGCGCACACTTTTATTTTCACTTTGTCGCCCAACCTTACCGTACAAAATGAACGCTCTCTGTTTATACTATACCTCGTATACCTACATCTATTCTAGATTTTGGCTTAGGATAGAAAAATAGTAATGATTATATAAAGTCGAAGAACGGTGACAAACACTTTATCATATTTGTTTCTCAATGAACACGAATAGTAATGCGTAACGATCGGGACAATTTTTTTTTGTTTATTTGTGATTAAATAGAGCAAATAAGAACCAGTTGTGTAATCATTTAAATTAAATACTACTTATATATCATTTGCATGTATAAGACTGACGATTTTTTTTCTATTGCGCCAATAATGTAAAGCAGTATTACACATTTAGCATTCAGTTTGAAGCGTTTGGATTCTTAAAAAATACATTAAAAACGAAAATATCACTTGTGTAGGGACCTAACGTAGTATATAAAGGCTCAAATAACGGTTCACTCGTCACATAATCATGCCCACGCGCCACTGTGCACCAAAATCTTGATAAATACACCTTTGTAAATTGTTAAACACAATCCAAAATTTCATCGTACCGACGGGACTCGAACCCGCACCCCCCGGATTTACAAAAATATAAAGTGTGTGACACTTCAAAGAAACAAAATACATCTTTTCCAATTATTGAGTTTTAAGAACTTTGACAGATGATAGAGAGGATTGACAGACAGAGGATTGAGTACATAGGTGATTCTTTCAACTCCTGATATGTTATTAATGTATTATTTTTTTCACTTAAAAACTGCGCTATACTATTCTGCTTTATAGTACACCATTACAAGCAAGCCGGCTAAAATATAGTAGGTATAAGCTAGGTGTAAAATTTTTACAATTTTGTTGATGTATTTCTGTTCTGTTTGCATATTTATTACTCGTACCATAAAGTGTTTTAGCTGTTACGTGATGCAATCCTGAATAACAAGGCTTACTATGAAAGTGCGATATAATCTCCGTTGCACTGTTCCGACGCGGACTTAATAAAAATCCATACAATTAGTTTTTACCTCAGAGGTGATCCCTTTATCGTGGCCACAGCAAAATTCACGTGCTTAAAGTTGCAAACACGAGACGATGCGGCGCAAGTAATCTGCCGTTCCGAGTTGTCGACAAAGTGGACAGTTTCAGGCTCGTTTAGCATTTGATCTTTTGCTATGTATTCGCCCGGGAACACGTGGAAATTCTAAAAGCAATATTTAAGTTATGTAAAGAAGCGTGGTGATTAGGGTTGACAAATAGATACATATTTTGCGACGCACGAATTTGTATCTTGTTAAATGCTATGAATATGATAATTAAGAAGGAAAGCGGGGTGAACATTTCCATAAAAATATATTCCCCTGTTTCCTCCCTGGAAAATGCATTTAGAGCAAAATTTGTTTCTACGAAAAAAATCAAGATTTGCTGTACCTACTATAAAATAAAAGAAATATAAGCATTCAAATTTCCTCTTTAAGATTTTTGAAAGGTCATATTTCAATTTGTAATTGGTTGGTCAAAAAAAGAAAATGATAGGGGCGTAGCTACAGCAGAAATTGATTTTTTGAAGAAACAAATTTTGCTCTAGAAGCATTTTCCAGGAAGAAAACGGGGCATACATTTGTATGGAAGAGTGCAACCCGCGTTCCCTCTTAATATAGTTTAAAAACTAAAACAACCAGCTTTCATGTCGCGCGAGTCCGTTTCTGTAGCAATTTTGATACGTTTATCGTCATATTCCATCAGATATCTATCTTATCAAATATCGATGAAATTACAATGGGCTTCGGCTTTAGAACTAAAAAAATTTTCGATTAACATACACAAAAAAAAACATTCAGGCAAACATAAAACATCCTCCTTTTTGGAAGTCGGTTAAAAACTAAATATTTTCATAATAATTACACGAGACAGTAAATTTAAAAGACGCATATGTGTTTATGTACAGATGTTGCAAATAACATGTATGCTATTTATTTATTCGTTCTTTATAGCACTATATAAGCACCGTCCGAAAAAAGTTTCGACTCAGTTAAGCTTATTGGTTGTAAATAATTAAAATCACGAATTCGCTTCAGCAGTTTCAATGTATGACTGCATGTTACCTGCATTTTGTAATAATCATGTCGGGTCTTACTTCGGTATATGGTATTTTCGGAGAGTAGTGCGATGGTAGTTTCGGCTCGGCAATTCTTTCCAGAATTAGATACGCAGCGAGATTAGCCGTATACGAACAAACCAGAATCAATGCGAAGAACCACCACACAGTACCCACTATTCTGCCTGATATAGACCTAAAATGTTCGTTGAAGGTTAATAATTACTTCATTTTTATTATTTGAATACTGCTAATACTGTCAATTGTAACACGATTTGAATATAATGTAATAAAAGTAAATATGCGCTGAGGCTGAAGATGTATTGGTGAGTCGACATAGTGCAACAAACTTGACTTCGTATTTTGCTACTTCAAACAGCCTGAACCAACGTTGCAGAAAATATTTCCCTGAAATATTTTTATTTATTTATTACGTGCTCATTTCAACATACATTTTAAATAACATTTATAAATAAATTTAAAAATTCTGAAGACCAAAGTTACATAAACATATAGTTAATTTACAGTGTGTGAATCTTAAATCATCCAAGATAAGGTCGAAATGAACCTAAAAAGATCAAAGTCACAAATGACCCTAAAAAGTTCAAAGTCCTAAATGTGAGCGTAACGAAAACTGAGTTCTTCAAAGTCAAACTTAAAATGCATTTTTTATACTCTATAGTACCTAGGTACTGTAAAAACTCTACAAACATGAAACAGAAACAAGGTTGTTTTGTTGTGAAATAGCAGTGGACTGGAACTGACGTTGGAATCGCAAATCGACATTTTTAGCAAACTATGACTGACGCCTTTGTCACAACACACTCAAGTGGCTAGTGACTAGGGATGCAGTGCTAAAAATGAGAATTAGTCAAACGCATAAACGACTATGTCTAACATTTCAACATCATCATAATCAGCCGGTATCAGTCCACTGCTGGACCTTTCCCAAGTCACGCCACTGAGCCCGATCTTCGGTTCTATGTTTCCAGTCACTGCCCACCGCTTTGCGAATGTCGTCTCTCCACCTGGTCACAGGGCGTCCTACGCTACGTTTACCGATTCGCGGTCTCCACTCTAGAACCATCTACCCCAACGGTTATCGGTCCTACGGCAGATATGACCAGCCCACTGCCACTTCAGTTTGCTAATCCGTTGAGCTATGTCGATCACTTTAGTTCCTTGGCGAATTACTTCGTTCCGGATTCGATCCCGCAGAGAAACACCGAGCACAGCTCTCTCCATAGCTCGCTGAGCAACTTTAAATAAGTGGACTAGTCTAACTGTGAGTGTCCACGTCTCGGCTCCGTATGTCATCACAGGTAAGACGCACTGGTTAAAGACTTTTGTCTTTAGACACTGCGGTATAGGCGACGAGAAGACTCGACGGAGTTTTCCGAATGCTGCCCAGCCCAGCTGAATTCTTCTCGGAATTTCCTTCTCGAAGTAGTGTTTGCCTAGTTGGAGCGTCTGCCCTAGGTACACATACTTAGTGAAAACTTCGAGTGGGATTCCATCTACGGCAATCGGTTCCGGAACAACGTGCTCGTTGTACATGACTTTGATTTTATCCAAATTCATCCGGAGACCGATGCGACGAGAAGAATCAGCTAGGCCATTCGACATCCTTTGTAAATCCTGCAGCGTTTCTGCCATAATGACGATGTCATCTGCGAATCGTAAGTGGGAGATGTACTTGCCGTTGATGTTGATGCCACAATTTTTCCAGTCCAGCGTCTTAAACATATCCTCCAAGGCGTTAGTGAACAGTTTCGGGGATATGACGTCCCCCTGTCTCACTCCTCGAATTAGGTGGATATGTTTAGTACGCTGGTTCTGTACTTGTATACTCATCGTCGCGGCATTATACAGACATCTCATCACTTCAATATATCGCCAGTCAACTTGGCAACGCTGCAAGGTCTCCAGAACAGACCAGGTTTCGATTGAGTCAAAGGCCTTCTCATAGTCCACAAATGCTAAGCACAGGGGCCGATTGTACTCTTCGGTCTTCTATACAATCTGCCGCACCATATGGATGTGGTCCATGGTGCCGTAACCGTTTCGAAATCCGGCCTGTTCCGGAGGTTGGAACTCGTCGAGTCTTCGCGCAAGACGGTTCGTGATAGCCCTTGAAAAAAGCTTATAGACATGGCTCAGAAGTGAAATCGGGCGGTAGTTAAAGAGCGGTTTGTCTCCTTTTTTCAAAAACAAAACTACCGTACTCCTATTCCATGCTTGTGGAGTTCTCCCAGTGAAGAGAACAGAATTGAAGAGCTGTTGCAGCTGGCTTACAGCTGGGGCTCCTCCAGCTTTTAGAAGCTCCGTTGTGATTCCGTCTTCACTTGGGGCCTTTCCATTTGTGAGCCATCACGATCTCATCACGACTTCATCAATCGGGATCTTTCGGCTTTGAAATCAATATCCAGAGTGCCTCGTACAAGTCGGTGATCACTTCCAGTATTGAACCTAGTGATCACTGAGATGTCTCTGAATATGCACCGTTTGTCCGTTATGATGAAGTCAATCTCGTTTGTAGTCACAGTGTCGGGGCTTTGCCACGTCCACTTCCTTTGGGGCTGTTTCTTGAAGAACGAGTTCATCATGAAAAGCCCCTCTTTCTCGAGGATATTGACGAGCATTTTCCCCCTGTGACTCCTACTCCTAAATCCGTGTGGTCCTATAGACTAATATGCCCTAATCGCCACGCTGGGCAAGTGTGTTGGCGATCACAGGGCGTAGCTCCTCGCACCGGTGACGCTGCTGCCTGTCACCGGCCTGCTAGGCTATTCTGTAAGCTATCTCGATAGCGGAATCCGCGGTGAGATTCAAATTTCGTACTACGAAATTCAATCGTATTACGTTGGTATACGGTTGAATTTCGTAATACGTAATTTGAATCTCACCGCGGATTCCGCTGTCGAGATAGCTTACAGAATAGCCTAGCTGTAGTATTTATAGGTACGCCATAATTTGAAATGGTTATACCACCATTTGTCGGTCGCCAAAGCCCCGTTCGTCGGTCAGCAGGATGCATCACGGGCAGGTGAGGTTGGATGGGAGCTCTTAGATGGTATGTGTGCTCCCTTACATCCCTGTGTTCCCTTACATCCCGTCTAAAATTTATAAGTTAAAAAATAATACTAAGTATAAGTATTATTTTCCACATGCAGTAGAAGCATTATATCGGTTGTTCCGCCTAACTTGATACCAAAAGTACTTTGCTCTTATCAAGGAAAAAAATCTGCCGCTATAACTTTACGGTCTCACCATCCTCGAACACATCATCGCTTACTACCAGGCAAGATATCGTTCAAACGTTGGCCTGTCAGATATAAAAAAAATTGTGAACCAGTATCCGGTGGCTGGTAATCTAAAGTAATTAAATTATTTAAAAAAAAGTATTGTACTCACCTGGGTACAACATCGCTTCCTTGTTGCATGAATGACCCTAATGAAAACCAAAATGAATTCCAAATACTGAACTCATTGTGTAAAATTATCTAAAATGAAAAAGAACACAGTTAGCTTATTTTTTCACATTCAAGTCACAAAATCAATATTTATTCGTTATATTGACATACCTCATTAGTGCTGCTCATTGGGTGGTCTAAATGAGTATCAGATATAGTTATAGAACGCCATTCATTGGGAGAAAACCTCGACACCAAGAACAAAACTATGCTGACTGCAAAGAAGCTGAAGATAATACATAACTGAAAAAAAAATTCACTTCGATATGTTCTGCCATAGCAATGTTTTCAATGTTGTGTTAGGTGCGATTTGATGGTATTATTATAGTTTTTATTTTTTGTTTTTACCATTTTTATAGTTAAATTCATCATTTAGGTAGATATAATTCTGCCTTTCTATTACTGTTAGTATTTAAAGGGAAGATGCAATATTTTTAAATTTGCTTTTATTTTCAAGAATTACGTGTAGAATAGTACACTCATAAATTATTTTTGTTCTATCTTATTAATTTATCCCAGAAAAGCGGTTTGAAAGTCTCCGTTTTTATAACACGCGAAAACGTTACATCTATACCGATGACGTCATGTTTGTCTTCATCCGGTCCGATGTCAACGTGATTTATCGTGTCACTCAACAGTCTCTTTGTTGTTTCAGCCAGTGTGGACCAGCTTTAGTAAAATTATAAGTTTTTAGCAAAATTTTACCATAATCTATTTTATGTTTATTTATCAGTGCAAACCGTAAATAAGGGTTCTTATTTCAAAAATTCTTGCAAAATTCTTCATGTGTATACCTTGTATCACTTCAGAGTTTTTATTCTTTTTGTGAATTCCCATCTGGAATGCTGATTTTTACAAAATAATAATTTGAGATCGTTTTAAAACTGAGCGGCTGTGTAGTTTGACATAAATTAATGACACAGCTTTACTGAATATAAAAATATATATAGTAGTTTTAGTACGTTTAGCTACTATAGCCATAGATGGCTTAATTTTGTATTTTTACCTGGTCACCCTGCTTACGCTTATATGCCATTTTTGATTTTAGGCCGTTCCTTTAATTTCGAACTTTATGAAGTATCTTTTCCTGAGCAAATAAACTTAAAAGTATTGATTGCTTAATCATCTTCGGTATTGTTTATTTAATAGTACTTATTAGAAATGAACAATCCATCAACTTCAGGTAGCTATAACAGCAAAGCGAGGAAGAAAATACGTGTTGATTTTTGTTTTGTTCCTATGTGTCCATCTACTTCATCAACATTTCCAAATAAGTTGTTTCTAAGTGGACCTAGTGACCCAACATTAAGAAAAAAATGGCTCAAGGCTGCAAAGAGGGATGAAAATTATTCTCCTAAAACTGTTATTCGATGCTGTGAAGATCACTTCGATGTAAGTTTGTAAATAATGTGATATTATTCATCAAGTCTATTGTGAATGCCTACATAGAATAGAATGTAAATAAATAAATAATGATAATAAATGTAATGCTTTGGTAAATCCTACTTATCTCAATTAAGTTGATAATTATGTTTATTTGCGTTTTGCGAATATCACGAATCCTATGAACCGGCAAGCCACAGACTAAGTAGAGAATGTAGATATAATAGAAGAGATGTTACAGAACAAAGTAGTATTAATATATATTATGTTACTCTATGCTACTGAAGTCCACAATACACAGAAAAGCGGACAGTGATGACGTCACTACGCGCTGATTGGCGTTTCAATATACGTTTCGTTTCACGTAACTTAAAACTCATTTTTTTTGAGAAATGTATAATAATATTAGATAAAAAAATATACAGTGGCCCTTCTTTTGTATTTTATAATGATTTTATTCACATATTATTCATTCATTATTCATTCATTTACTTTTTAGGAATAGGTACAACACCTTTGGACTTGAGGAAAGCTAACACTTCCTGCTAGAATTTCATAGATAAGATTCTGTTAAATTAGTAGGTACTTTACAATGTATGCTACTCGGGTCTTATTATTGACTAGCTTCTGCCCGCGGCTTCGCACGCGTGGCTTACAGAAAACAAATCACATATTTTCTTCAAAAACGAATATTATATGCACACTCACACACCCATCAATTGAATATAATACAAATTACAAACTGACAATATTCTAAATAAATGCTACTCCGTGAGCTTACTCTGTAGCAGACCACGTATAACCGACCGTGTGAAAAGCAGTTCTTCCTAAGTCTACCCTTGTTAAATTAAGAATTTGGACTTTAGATTTGTTCCTGATCACGGAAAAGCAGACTTTAAAAGGAATCTGCACACTTTTAGTTTGAAGGGGTATTTTGATAAAGTCGGGGTGGTAAAAAAATAGTTGGTTAGATTGTATTTTTAATTTTATTTCATACAGAAACTAATGTGTCGGGGATAATTTGGGAAAAACTGTGATATACGGGATGTAACTGGGACTGGGATGTAAGGGAGCCAAATTCCATCTGAGTGCTCCCAGCCAACCTCTCCTGCACGTGGTACATCCTGCCAATTAGCGAACGAGGCTCTGGCGACCGGCAAAGTGCGGGATATCCATTCAAAACAACGGCATAGCTAAATACTACAGCAAACTACCGGTGACGGGCAGCAGCGTCACCGGTGCGAGAAGCTATGTCCTGCGATCACCCAACCCGACTGCCCAGCGCGTGGTGATTATCGGGCAAACCCTCATATGGTACGCACACAAATAAAACGGCCCCCAGATCCCGGTCGCCCCGCTATTCCTGGCCAAGGCGGCGGTCATGGTGACGGCGGGGCAGAGGGTGCTAAGAATCCCCGGGCGACGGAAGGCCGCCAAAACCGACTGACACTGGCAACGTTTAACGGACGCACGCTACGGCTCGATGTACACATGGCATTACTTGAGGAGGAGCTGAAAAACATAAGATGGCACATTCTGGGCTTATGCGAAGTCCAAAGAGAGGGCAAGGACACCGTAACTCTAGATTCGGGCCATCTTATGTATTTCAGAGAGGGAGAACAACCATCCCAAGGCGGCATCGGGTTCTTGATCCATATAGTTCTTTCTGATAACGTTATAGAAATCTCCAGTGTGTCGAACAGGGTAGCATACCTTGTGATCAGACTTACCGAGAGGTATAGCCTCAAGGTTATCCAAGTGTACGCTCCGACTTCGACACATTCGGATGATGAAGTGGAAGAAATATACGAGGACATTTCCAAGGCCTTGCACACCACTCAAAAGGCCCACTTCAACGTTGTCATGGGAGATCTAAACGCCAAAGTGGAAGTACAAACAAGCGGTGAATTGGTAGTAGGACCACACGGAATTTGAAGCAGAAACCATAGGGGGCAAATGCTCGTCAACTTTCTGGAGAAGGAAGGGCTGTACTTAATGAATACTTTCTTTAAGAAACAGCTTGAGCGAAAGTGGACGTGGCAAAGCCCCGATTCTATGACTAAAAACGAGATAGACTTCATTATGACGGACAAGAAGCGCATATTTAGAGATGTCTCTGTGATCACTAGGTTCAAAACCGGAAGTGATCACTAGGTTCAAAACCGGAAGTGATCACCGACTTGTCCGAGGCACTCTAGATATTGACTACAGGCTTGAACGTGTCCGCTTGATGAAGTCTACGCTCCGACCAAATCTGCTCCAATCTGTCGTTGGATCCGAAATGTTTCAGCTAAAACTGGAAAATCGATTTACCGCCCTGGAAACCACAACCGACGTTGAGATTGACCGAGAACTCGAACAAGTGGTAGAAATCCTCCAGGAAGAGGGGGCTAAATTTTGTGAGATGCGTGGTAACAAGTCAAAGCTTTCGTTAGAATCTTTACAGTTAATACAATAACGACGGGAAAGGCCAGAAGTCACTTCGTCAGATCAACGAGCACTAAGTAATAAAATTACAAGGCTGGTAAGACGCGACCTCAGGAGCTCCAATACACTTTCCATAAAGGAAGCTATTGTGCAAAATCGAGGTTCGAAAGTCTTTGTACAGAAACTAGGCCGAAGCCATCTGACAAAGTTGACAACATCAACTGGCAAAACTGTTGTATCCAAGCCTGAGATTCTCACGGAAATTCAGGACTTCTACGGTGAACTTTACAGCTCTCACGCATCCCGTCCCGTACCCGACATGGAGGATCCTCGAGCCACATTAACCCGCCACTATACCGAAGACCTGCCTGAGATTAGCCTGGACGAAATTGTAATGGCTCCTAGACGGCTTAAAAATAGAAAGGCCCCAGGCGAGGACGGAATTACGACGGAGCTCCTAAAAGTTGGAGGAACGCCAGCGCTTACACAACTTCAGCGCATCTTTAATTCCGTCCTTTTCTCTAGGAGAACTCCAAAGGCGTAGACCAAGAGTGTGAAGGTAATGTTCTTCAAAAAAGGAGATAAAACCCATAGATTTGAGACGGGAATTTAACGTGACTTACGCGATGTCGATATAGCGATCGACAGTGCGAAGCTGAACGCGTCGGCGAGCGCCCCGCACTCAAGATCCTGAAGAAGGCCTCCGGATGAGGCCGAAACATATGTCGATCGCTATTTCGACATCGCGTAAGTCACGTTAAATTCCCGTCTCAAATCTATAAGAGATAAAACCCTTTTGAAGAATTACCGACCAATCTCACTCTTGAGCCACGTCTAAAAGCTGTTCTCAAGGGTCATTACAAATCGTTTCGCGCACAGACTTGACGAATTCCAACCCCCCGAACAGGCCGGATTTCGTGGAGGATATGGAACCATAGACCACATCCACACAGTTGCGCAGATTATACAGAAAACTGAAGAGTATAATCAGCCCCTGTGTCTAGGATTCGTGGACTATGAGAAAGCCTTTGACTCTATCGAAATTTGGTCTGTTCTGGAGTCTTTACAGCGGTGCCAGGTTGGTTGGCGATATATCCAGGTGTTGAGAACTCTTTATGAGGCCGCGACTATGACTGTCCATGTACAGAACCGGAAGACTGAACCCATCCCACTGCATCGAGGAGTGAGACAAGGGGACGTCATATCCCCGAAGCTGGATATGACGTCCCCTTGTCTCACTCCTCGATGCAGTGGGATGGGTTCAGTCTTCCGGTTCTGTACATGGACAGTCATAGTCGCGGCCTCATAAAGAGTTGCCTTTGACTCTATCGAAATTTGGTCTGTTCTGGAGTCTTTACAGCGGTGCCAGGTTGGTTGGCGATATATCCAGGTGTTGAGAACTTTTTATGAGGCCGCGACTATGACTGTCCATGTACAGAACCGGAAGACTGAACCCATCCCACTGCATCGAGGAGTGAGACAAGGGGACGTCATATCCCCGAAGCTGTTCACGAATGCATTGGAGGATGTGTTCATGACTCTGGACTGGAAAGGACGAGGCATAAACATAAATGGCGAGTACATCTCACACCTGAGATTTGCGGACGATATCGTAATCATGGCTGAAACCACTCAAGACTTACAACAGATGCTGCAAAGCCTAGCTGATTCCTCCGAACGAATTGGACTCCGAATGAACATGAGCAAAACGAAGGTTATGTTCAATGAACATACTAAACCGGAGCCAATTTCTCTAAATGGAGACTTCTCTAGATGGATCTCGAAGCTGTTCGCGAGTATGTCTACCTTGGGCAAACTATCCAATTAGGCAGAAATAACTTCGAGAAAGAAGCTCGGCGGAGAATACAGCTGGGCTGGGCAGCATTTGGGAAACTACGTCGGGTCTTTTCGTCACCTATACCGCAAAGCTTATAGACGAAGGTCTTCAATGAGTGCGTTCTCCCTGTTATGACATACGGAGCCGAGACGTGGACGCTCACGGTTAGACTGGCCTACCAATTGAAAGTGGCCCAGCGAGCTATGGAGAGAGCTATGCTCGGAGTTTCTCTAAAGGATAGAATTCGAAATGAAGTCGAGACCGACAGAGAACTAGGGTAACCGACATAGCTCAGAGGATTAGCAAGCTTAAGTGGCAGTGGGCGGTACACATATGCCGCAGAACCGATAACCGTTGGAGTAAGCGTGTTCTAGAGTGGAGACCACGACTCGGCAAACGCAGTGTAGGACGCCCTCCAGCTAGGTGGAGTGACGATATTCGCAGGGTAGCTGGTAGCGGTTGGAAAAGGACAGCTGAAGATCGAGCTCAGTGGCGTGCCATAGGAGAGGCCTATGTCCAGCAGTGGACTAACACGGGCTGAAAAACAAACCTTTCATTATCTTATCTAAGGGGTGGAATTTTCGAAAAAACATTTCTTAGTGGATAGCTGTACTTCACAAAGAACACAACCCCTAAATGTTATGACTCTAAGACCAGCGGATTAGGCTGTATGTTGTTATATCAGTCAATCTGCCAGTCGGATAAATGCAAGGGATGATTTTGGAAAAACTGTGATACACGTGTCTCATCATTTTAATTATAGAGTATGTGCGCCAATTTTCAAAACAATCGACCGACCCATGGAATAAAAAAAATCACAGAAAATGTAACTCATCAATCTCAATCATACTTTTTTAGGGGTGTCATTTCAAAAAACCCTTTCGTAGTAGATAACTGTATTTTACAAAGAACACAACCTCAAAATATCATGTCTCCAAGACCAGTGGTTTAGGCAGTGCGTTGATATATTAGACAGTACTTTAGTCAGTCAGGCCAACACGTGGGGGATGATTTTGGAAAAACTGTGATATCCATAACTCATAATTCTAATTGAAGAGTACGTGTACTAATTTTCGAGGCAATTGACCCAGAGAATAAAAAGTTTCATAGAAAGTTCAACCCTCCATTTCACCCTCTTAGGGGTGGAATTTCAAAAACTGTTTCTTAGTGGACACTTGCGCTTCACAAAGAACACACCTTCAAATATCAGGTATCTAGAACCAGCGATTCAAGCAGTGCTGTGATATATCAGGCAGTCATTCATTCAGTTAGACAAACGCGCGGGGGATGATTTTGGAAAAACCTGTGATGCCCGTGACTCATAATTTTAATTAAAGAGTATGTGTACCAAATTTCGAGTCAATTGATCCAGAGAATAAAAAGTTTCAAAGTTTAACCCTCAGTGTTCTCTTAGGGTGGAAGAAATATTACAAAGTTCACTCTCAAAATTTCAAGTTTCTAGCACCAGCGGTTTGGTGCGTTGATATCTTAGCCAGTCAGTCAGTCAGTCAGGACTTTGATTTTTTTATATACATAGATATTTCATAATTGAGAGCTAAAACTGTCATAATACATGCTAACTTCTACTAAAGTAAAAGTTAAATACATATTGGTATGTAATTAATGAAAGTGTGGTTTTATTGTCGCACAGTTTGGATACGCTTGGGGCGGCACCAGTGTTACTAGTTATGGAGATGAAGCAGCTAACTTTGCGTACCATTTAGTTTTACTTGTTTTGCTACGATATCGTCTTCCGCTGCTATGTGTCAATAATGAATGACGATATTTAATGTAATATTTCCTGTTTCATATTTAGCTAACGTATAGAACTCTAAAAAAGCCTATAACATAAAAAAATAACCAAATTATCATAATTAATTCGACAAAGACACGTCAGAAAACAGCCACATTTACAGTTATATTCTATCAAAATAACCCATAATAGCTATAGCGTAATTCAAACACTGAATATTTAGACAAATTAGTACTTAATTTAGATAAAGAAGTTCTTATACTAATTTTATACAGCTGTTTAAATATAAGTTAACTTATCAATCTAGTCTGTATACTGCAAATACAGACTAGATTGATAGGTCCTAACATTTAAATAAATATGTAATAATTTGGATACTTAGTTAATCTTTTGCCTTACCCATATCTCCTTTGAAAGAGGCTTCAGAAAACCAAATGTGTCCGCTATTTTTTTTTTATTTGTGTTCTTTACTTGCTTTGCAGGGGTATCCATCGACATAAAGGGTTCACTAAAATCTACTTGCCGGGCCCGTTCTGGTGACACTGCTAAAGGAGCAATAGATATATCCGCGACCTGGAATAACAATTTTGTATTCATATACTTGTCAAAGTTTTTTTGGTTTGTGAACATTAGTCTATTCACTATAAAGACAAGGATGTATAAGAATCCTGTGCAGACGCCGGAAAGGTGTGAGATGAGACCTTTTTTTTGTTTAATACTAATATATTATTTACTAATATATAACTATTTAATATTACTTTTTTATTTAATACTAAGCAAACGTTTGGCTACAATCTCACCTGATGTCTGATACCACGGTTGCTCGTATTCCCTATTATCTAAGAGTGAGACAATGGGGCATCATCTCCAACCTAAACTCGCAAATTGTTCACTAATGCATTTTAGTATATATAATAATTTAAATAATTTGAAAGGTGGGTAGGTAACTAAAATCGAAGAGTAATAGTATCCTAAAGAGAAAAAGTCGTTACAACACGGGAAGTATGCAAAAATGTAGTCGACGACGTAGAGTAACTACATTATTACGGTGTTATCTTTGATGTCATTAAATGCGGAGTAAATTTTATGACTGGCCTGTAAATTTAATGTCATTCACTAATATGGGCGTACATTTTCTTAGCTACATAACACAGTGGTGCAATTTTGCCACTCTTAACCCTATGACTACCTTATTAAGAAATATATTTTGAACACAACTTGCTTATTTTTAAATATTATGTTTCTTGAAGTGTTACCCGTCGGTACGATGAAATTTTGGATTGATATAACAATTTGCTTATTTTTGTTACAACTAAATCTGAATATTATGTTTCTTTGAAGTGTTACACACTTTATATTTTTGTAAATTGTTAAACACAATCCAAAATTTCATCGTGCCGACGGGACTTGAACCCGCAACCTCCGGAATAACATGTTCCGGTGCTTTGCCAATTAAGCCACGGTGCAAAGTATCGTTACGACGAAATTAGTGGATTGCATTTGTTAACCCAATTATGCATTGGTGACGCCATCTATGACTACTTATTACGTAAGTTAATCATTATGCTTAATTGGCTTAATTAGCAGAGCACCTGGACGTGTAATCCGGGGGGTGCGGGTTCGAGTCCCGTCGGTACGATGAAATTTTGGATTGTGTTTAACAATTTACAAAAATATTAAGTGTCAGACATTTATTGCATCTATGACTACTTATTACGTAAGTTAATCATTCGGAAGAAATCATTACAGTTTTCAAATCCGACGAGAGATGTTTCACTGCGTAAATCAAATATTATGTTTCTTTGAAGTGTTACACACTTTATATTTTTGTAAATTGTTAAACACAATCCAAATCAAATGAGGGTTCAAAGTTTGTGTGGACACACAAGATTAGGTAGTATTTTTTTTAAACTTCACACAAGTAATTTAGTGTATAGATAACTAAATACGTGTTTTAGGTTTTTTCAAAATTCCACCCCAAGAAGGTAAAGTGGGGTAATAAAGTCTGAAATCAATATTGTTTCAGATTGCGCTGAAATTTGGCATGCAGATAGTTATTATGACGTAGGTATCCGATAAGAAAAGATTTTCCGAATTCACCTCTTACGGAGACGGAACGGGGATTCAAAGTTTGTATGGCAAAACAAGATGAGATAGTCTGTTTTATTCGAAACTTTAATTAAGTACTTCTGAAAATAAATAAGTAAATACGTGTTGCAGGATTTTTCGAAATGAGGTTGGTAACAAAGTCTGAAAATCAAAATGGTTTTTCGGGTTGTACAAATATGAATCCCTATTTCCCTTAGTCACGTAAAAACTTGAAAACGGATGAACCGATTTGGCTAATTCTTTTTTTAAATGTCTTTTATGATAGACTAGCTGTGCCTGCGACTTCGTCCGCGTGGAATAGTGTCTTTGGGTAGCATTAACAAATATGACATATACGTATCCCAACAACACCGCGCCGTACCACGCCACGCTAATCCCCCTTCCCTCCTCCCCTCATATACCCTCCCCTCCCCTTCCCCTAATTTCCACATCCCCTCCCCTCCCCTTACCCTTCTCCTTCCCCTCACTTCCACATTCCCTCCCGTCCAGCTTTTCTCCCCTCCAATACCCACCCCCTTAACCTCCCCCCCCTTCCACTCCCCCTCCCCCCTCACAAACTTTGAATGTCATATTTATTTATATCGAAACCAAAGCTAAAAAAAATAAGTTTCAAGCTTCTAGCTTTAAAAACGTATGTAGTATTTATGGTTCAGTATTTTTGGCGTGAAAGCCAAACAAACAAACAGTTGAGTTACTTTCGCATTTATAATATTACTAGAAGTGTCCCGCGGCTTCACCCGCGTTAAAACCTTCTTTTATTTACTTAAAACTTTTATTTTGTAAAAACGATTCTAGCATTAAACACATCAAATAAGAATTAGCCAAATCGGTTCACCCGTTTTCATGTTATCGCGTGACTAAGGCAAATCGAGATTCATATTTATAAAACCCTAAAAACCTAAATTTACAGACTTTGTTACCTACCCCATTTCGAAAAATCCTACAACACGTACTTTATCCCATCTTGTTTCGCCATACAAACTTTGAATCCCCGTTCCGTATCCGGGAGGAATTTTCAAAAAATCATTTCTGAGCGGATACCTATACCTACGTCATAATAACTATCTGCATTCTGAATTTCAGCGCAATCCGAAACAATATTGATTTTTAGACTTTGTTACCCCAGTTTATCCTCTTAGGGTGGTATTTTGAAAAAGTCTGAAACTCGTATTTACTTATTTATTTACAGAAGTACTTATGTGAAATGTCGAATAAAACGACTATCCAAACTTTGAACCCCCGCTTCATCCCCTTAAAGAGTGTATTTTGAAAAATCCTTTCTTAGCGGATACCTAAGTCAAAATAACTATCTGCATGCCAAATTTCAGCACAATCCGAAACAATATTGATTTCAGACTTTGTTACCCCACTTCCCCCTTTTAGGGGTGGAATTTCGAAAAAGAATGAAACACGTATTTACTTACTTAAGTACTTGTGTTAAATTTCGAATATAAAAGACTATCTAATATTGTTTTTCCATACAAACTTTGAACACCCGTTTCATCCCCTTCAGGGGTGAATTTTGGAAAATCCTTTCTCAGAGTCGAGGGAACTAACGTCGTAATAACTATCTGCATGCTGAATTTCAGCGCAATCCGAAACAATATTAATTTTCACACTTACCTTTTATTTTTACCCCATTGCACCCTCTTAGGGGGGGAATTTCAAAAAGACATGAAACACGTATTTACTTATTTTTTTACTGGAGCACTTGTATGAAGTTACGAATAGAAAATACTATCTAATATTGTTTTTCCATACAAACTTTGAACACCCGTTTCATCCCCTTCAGGGGTGAATTTCGGAAAATCCTTTCTCAGAGGGAACTATTGTCGTAATAACTATCGGCATTCCAAATTCAGCGTAATCCGAAACAATATTAATTTCTACACTTTGTTACCCCATTTCACCCTCTTAGGGGTGGAATTTAAAAAAATACATGAAACACGTATTTACTTTTTTTTTTACTGAAGCACTTGTATGAAGTTGCGAATAGAAAATACTATCTAATCTTGTTTTTCCATACAAACTTTGAACTCCCGTTTCATCTCCTCCAGGGGTGAATGTTGGAAAATCCTTTCTCAGAGGGAACTAACGTCGTAATAACTATCTGCATGCCAAATTTCAGCGCAATCCGAAACAATATTGATTTTCACACTTTGTTACCCCATTGCACCCCAGGGGGGAAGGGGGATTTCAAAAAAACTTGAAACACGTATTTACTTATTTATGTACTCAAGCACTTGTGTGAAGTTTCGAATAGAAAAGACTATCTAATGTTGTTTCTCCATAGAAACTTTGAACCCCCGTTTCATCCCCATCAGGGGTGAATTTGAAAAATCTTTTTTCAAAGGTAATTAACGTTGTAATAAAACCTGCATGCCAAGTTTTAGCGCAATCCCAAAAAATATTGATTTTCACACTTTGTTACCCCATTTCACCCTCTTAGGGGTGGAATTTAAAAAAAACCTGAAACACGTATTTATATATTCTGTACTGAAGCACTTGTGTGAAGTTTCGGATAGAAAAGACTATCTTATCTTGTTTCTCCATACAAACTTTGAACCCCTATTTCATCCCCTTAAGGGGAGAATTTTGGGAAATCCTTTCTTAGTACACCCTTACGTACTAAGGCAAATATACCCTCCAAATTTCAAGTCTCTACGACCAGCGGTTTAGACTGTGCGTTGTCTGTCAGTGAGTCAGTCAGTCAGTATGTCAGGACAAAGATTCTTATAGTATTAGAAGATTATAGTAAGGATAAATAAAACCCAGAGATGGCGCCTAGCGTAGATTTTAATAGCTCTCCTTTGAATATTGCCTAAATGTATGAGATCCTGCATCGCGCAAACGATTTTTTCCGCGACATTGAAACCGAACCGATGCACTTGCTTCGTGATTAGACATCTCAAAAGTTGAATAACGTTTTCTCTTTATAATATTAGTCTGGAAAAGGGTTTTACAAAAGAAACGTTATAAGTAAATAAAAGAAGTTTATAACGCAGGCGAAGCCGCCCGGCACTTATAGTTAAATATAAGATATAAAAATATAAATCTAAAAAGGAGCTCGTGAAAGTACAATAACACTGCCAGAACAGCTACAGATATTAGGTTTGTCGTCAAATTTCTTTCAAAGTTACGATAACGGGTGTGCCGCAAAGACTGCGGAAAGGTTTATAACTACAGAAATACGAAGAAAACTCAATAAACAACATCCTTCAAAGGAGGCATTTGGTCCCCCACCTACGGAGATTGAACCGGGGCGAACTTCTAGTTTTCGGACTTTTGCTTTAACAAGAACCATTTCTGAGGGTCGTCAAGGGCCATATTTAGTTACGATAACATTGTTAGCAGTAAAAGATCCACTATTCTACTTCAATAATGGTAATAAGCCGTAATTGACGTAAACGTCCAAGTTCGTTATTGTAAAGTATTACCATTGGGGTTATGGTCGAATAAAATTAAATAAAGTTAGATCGTATATCGTGTTTCAAAGTATGATCCCAGTGCGCTCCGTAGAGCAGGGAAACTGCAAGTTTATGACCGGCACTCTTGTTACTGTAAATCGTTATTTACTGTACGTTGAAAATCCTTTGAATCATCATACTCGGGGCTATTTCAAATTTAAGGAAAATGTTACTCAAAGGAAATGTGTGTACTCACTGCTGGGAAAACGCTTTTATTTTGCGAGTTAGTATTTTATTCTATTTATGTCCTAACCACCGCCATCACCGGAAGACCAGTCGTTAGTTGACTGACAGTTGTGCTGACTTGTAGCCATTTGGTGGCACTTTTCATAGTACATACTTATATATATGAATCATCATTTTTAGGGTTCCGCAGCCGAATGGCAAAAAGCGGAACCCTTATAGATTCGTCATGTCTATCTGTCTGTCCGTCCATATATCACAGCCACTTCATTCCCAAACTATTTTTTCTTTTTTCTTTTTCTTTGTTCCTAAAACATTTTTTTCTCAAAGTCAATCATTTACAAGACAGACACTTCTAAGGTGGTAAAAAGTGTGTGTGTGTGTGTGTGTGTCCCCTCGAACTTTTAAAGGGCGTGAAAAATCTATAAAAATATATGCTGTAGATCTCAGTCAACACTTTCCACGAAAATTGGTTTGAACGAGATATATTCAGCAGTTTTTGAGATATAGCAACCACAAATATAACTTTGTTTTTCATACAAACACTATGAAAAATAGGTGAGATAGTGGTCAAACGCTAGCCTATAAGATATTAAAAAAACAACAAAGTTAATTTTTTTGTGGCGAAAAATAATAGTTATAAAATATTCTACTGTGTTACGGAACACTACGAGTGCGAGTCCAACTTGCACTTGGCCAGTTTATTTTCGTATTTTATCATTCTATTTTGTACTATTAAGTACGCCATTGCACTATCACCTTCACTTCTTTTTCACTAAAGTAAATTAATCATATAATGATTTTGATAAACGCGCTATTAGACATTGCAATAATATAGCATTATTTAGTTTGCATTAACTTAAAATAGGTATTTTTCATCAACGAAATATTTACTATAGTTCCTTCTCCAACTGTACTGAATTGTAATAACTTGTTGCGTTACCTCTAGATTTCGAAATTCTGCGAAATTAAACTCACAGTAACAAAAACCACCTCACAAACCTCGCCTGGTTTCTGGTACGCAAAAACCTCGTCCTAATGAACAAATCACTTATGGAACTTCTCAAGTAAGTATATAAATTAGGATAATTATTACAAAAATGACATTGACATTTTATTGCTGGGTTACCTTGATTAGCTTGTTGATTTGATGATTGGCGAGCGGAAAAATCGTGGTTTGGATGCGCCAGGGAGTCGCAGACCGAACAGACATAATTACTATATTAAAATACCTAAAAACGAGTACATATACGTTACTAATTGTAGGTAGCCCTAAATACGGTGTACTTTTTGGTATCATAGTTTATTTTGGCTAAAAGCTTACCAGAATGTATGTTGTACTGAGCAATGTTTTTAGGCGGTCTTACTATATCCTGTCATAAAGTTTGCGACTTTCCTTGTTTATTATTATTACTCGGGTGTATATGTGTCATAATATTTCTATTAACCAGTTATGGTATAGCTCTTTTATTACCGTCTCTTTTTTTACCTAGCACCACAGAGGACGTATCTCTTTAAGACTTGATATAAATGTATGAGCATAATTCAAAAACATAGAAAGATATAAGTATAAAAAATTTCGATTATTCCTTGAAATTGACGTATACCTTTAATCATTAACAAAATAAGTTTTATGGTAAAATATTCATTCTATTTTAGGTCTAGCATGTTCACCATCACCGAACACATCATCGTTTACCACCAGGCGAGATAGTGGTCAAACTTTACTCTACCAGATAAAAAATAATGTATATTATTTGAGCATTCTATATTATATTTGTAACTAGCATGTTCCCGCGGCTTCACCCGCGTTTAAAACTTCTTTAATTTTCTTAAAACTTATCTTTCGTTAAAACCATTCTATCATTTAAACACTTTAAGATAAGTTTAGACGAAATCGGTTCACCAGTTTTCAAGTTATGGCGCAAGTAACCTAGGAAAATATTACATCTCTATAAAATCGAAAAACTAAATTGATTTTCAACTTTCTTACGCCATTTACTTCACCCAGTTAGAGCGTTTGTCCACAGCAACGGAACGTCCGACCGACCACCGGACCACCGTCAACGAGAACAAGATTTTTCCGTGCCGATTTTAAAATATTATAATTAAATTAAATCTATATATATATACATATATATATATATAAGAAAGTCGTGTTAGTTACTACACTTATAACTCAAGAACGACTGGCCCAATTTTTATGATTTTTGTATTTTTGGAATTGTCTTTGTCAGGAACAGGATAATATGTATTAAAAACAATGAATAATTGACCTAAAAAATTATATACATACATACAATCACGCCTTTTTCCCGTTGGGGTAGGCAGCGACTACTTCTTTCCACATGCTACGATCCTGACATACCTCTTTCGATTCATCCACTTTCATGAGCGCCTTCATACATGCTCGCTGGTTATAAGTACTTTTGACTTGGCCTTTCTTTGAAACGTCTCCGATCTGGTCGTGATACGTTCGCCTAGGTCGGCCTCTACCGGCTGCCCCATTCACACTTGTCTCATAAATCTGTTTCGTCAGTCTTTCTTCATCCATCCTCTCTAGATGTCCAAACCATCTAAGCATCCCTTTCTCAATCTTTGTCACCACATCTTCTACTACACCACAACATTCCCTTATCATGCTGTTCTCCACCTTATCCATCAGAGTCACTCCAAACATACTTCTTAAACTTCTCATTTCTACAGCATTAATTTTACTTTCAAGCTTCTTCTGCCATACCCAGCATTCACTACCATACATGAGTGTGGGAACCAACACTCCCTTATGTACAGCCAGTCGTGCTTTTTTAGACACGTTCTGACTTCTCATAAAGTTATGCAGTGCCCACTCACTTGGTTTCCTGCCAAAACTCTTCGCTCAATATCACTTTCATACTTACCATCTCTCGTGAACTTAGAACCCAGGTACACAAACTCTTTCACTTGTTCTACACTCTCTCCTTCAATCGTAACCTTACAATTTGTCATTCTTTCTTCTCTTTCAAAAACCATTACTTTGGTCTTACTTACATTCACTTTCATCTCTTTCCTTTTTAAGGCATCATGCATAATATTAACCATGCTTTGCAACTCCTCCTTCGATGATGCTAATATCACCTGATCATCAGCGTATAGGAGGCGTTTGATGGTTAAATCATTCATTCTTAATCCGATGCATAATATTAACCATGCTTTGCAACTCCTCCTTCGATGATGCTAATATCACCTGATCATCAGCGTATAGGAGGCGTTTGATGGTTAAATCATTCATTCTTAATCCGTACAGGCTTTCTTTCAGATCTGTCAAGCAATTGTCTATGAATAGGTTGAACAACACTGGCGATGCAACACATCCCTGTCTAACACCTTTTTCGATGTTAAACCAGTCCGTGTACGCTCCGTTTATTCTGACACAAGCACTGGAACCCTCATGGAGTGATTTCAGTGCTCGTATCAAACTGCCGCCCACCCCATACATAGACAATGTTGACCACAATTCACTCCTCACCACTCTGCCATAGGCCTTTTCGGCGTTGCCGCCGGTTCAGGTGACGGTGAGTCATCGTAGGAAGTTTCTTCATCTTCGTCGCTCGATGTCATGATATTAAGGCCCGTGCACACTACGCTGACTGTATCTCGGGGCACATAAGGGTGTTCTTCAGTGTGTTTGAATGCGGGAACCGGTTTCCATGCAGGAGCCACGGTCCAACCTCGATCGCGGTTGAAATTAGGATGACTAGTAATTTCTATGGCCTCACGTACTTTTCGCAGAATCAAAAACTTTTCCTTCGCCAGTACGGAGGCTTTATCGAATCTGAGAAAATGACACGTCTCCCGCGCGTGTTTCGCCACAGCGGAACTTCCCGTGTCCACATTCTTCACACTTCTAATGTGCTCGATCAGTCTTGTACTTATGTTGCGACGGGTTTCGCCGATGTAACTCTTACCGCAATCGCAAGGAATCTGGTACACGCCCCCGGTGGGCGGTAAAATGTTTTTATGCTGTATTTTCGTCGTAAGAGGGCACCGATTTTATCTGTTACCCCATCTTACGAACGGTAGGTAGATCGGAACCCTGTCTACAGCAGTAGGTCTTTCGCGTTCAGCCCCCTTCACCCATCGCCAGCATTGTCTCCAATTGTAACCATTTTCCTGTAAAACTCGTTTAAGGTGATCCAGCTTTGGAACTTTGGAACTGAGGCCAGTTGTGAGTGATGATGGTGGGAGTCTGCTCTCGATATCTATCGGTATGTGTGGGTTTCCTGTACACAGTACGTGTCACCGTTCCATTAGGCATCCGCATAACTTTCACATCCAAGAATGGCAGAAGTCCCTCGTGCTCTTCCTCTACTGTAAAATTAATCTTTGAGTGCACAGAATTCAGATGAGTCAAGAACGGCCGCAGTATATCTTTCTTAATGATGGCGAAGACATCGTCCACATATCGCCACCAAAGGCGTGGTTTGTCAGGTGTGTTTAAAGCTTGGTTCTCAAACCATTCCATAAAAATGTTAGCAGCCACCGGAGCCATTGGGGAACCCATAGCCACTCCGTCCACTTGTAGGTAATGGTCACCCCGCCACAAAAAGTAACCACTATTGAGACAGCTGTCGGCCCAGTCTACATAATACGTAGGAAGGTCTGTGCTCTGAATATGGCTACTAATGATGGTCATCGTGTCTCCCACCCGCACATTTGTATGTTTGTAATGATTTGGCTCAAAATCTACAGAACCGATTTAAAAAATTCTTTCACTAATACATAGAATAGACTTTCGGAATGAAAAAAGGCTATATATTATCCCGTTTAAATCAAAGGTACATTCGTGGAGACCTAATTTGCAAAGAAACGGTCGAACAAACACGTTTCTTACGAACGCTGCTCAATTGAAAATAGATAGAAGAATATTTTCTATGGGAGAGTTATACAACTTAATAAGACCTACAAAAAAGTCCACGATCGCATATGTCTATCTCTTAAGGTTGACTCACAGTAACCATTTTAATCTTAAAATTTTTGTTAAAAAATATTACAAAACTTCGAAGGCTATTTTCAAGTATATAGTATTAATCCTTATCCAAATAATTACGTTATTTAGCTTGGCCACATATTATAGATGAAAATTGTCCTTTACAGTATATAATTCAAATGAAAAATCTAGAAGATATCACGGATTTCACATACACGCATCGCAAAATTAATAAAATATTTGCAGTGAAACCACAGATTAGGTCATAGTTACTACAAAAATATTATTATAAGCTAGCTATGCTGTAGATCCCCATCGATCACAATCAATTTGAAGTCAATATAGTATAATAATATGATCTATAGTATAAAATAATATTCAACTATATATATAATAATATAATATTTTAAACTACCCCGACAGATCTATGTATAATCTTTTCATTAAAAGCATTCCAATGACTCTAAACACGACATTTAAAATCTGAGCTGTAAGTTGGTGAGGATTTGAGTATTATGCAGAGTCCAGGAGATGTCCCAGCATCAGGTCAATGTTCCATGTTACAATATCGTTGAAGAAGAAGATTTTCGAATTGATCAGACCTATGAAAGTTGATTTCATAGCGCAATTAACTAGAAAAAAGCTCATAGTTATATAATTGATTGAACGAATTTTCATTAATAAAAGCTAAGAACACTCGATGAAGACATCAATCAAACAACAACAAAAAAACTATCAATAATAAAAACAAAATCGGTTCATTCGGTTAGGTGCTAAGATGCTACAGACAGACACACAGATACACACGTTAAGCGTATATTACCTCTTCTTTTTGCGTCGGGGAACGCCGTAAGGTTAAGGCGGCAGATGTTCTCCTTGGTGGTAAGCTACTTATTGGTAGATTTAATGATCCCACTACCACTGTACGAAACCTCATGATTCATGAATGCACATAAAACTTTCATGGGTAGGTATATAGCTAGGATTAGAACCAACGACCGTCGGGTCAGAATCAGGGTAACTATCCTTTACGCCAAAGGGCCGTCCAATATCACTACGTAAGTATTATAAAACAAAGTCCATCACTGCGTCTGTCTGTCTGTTCGCAATAATCTCAATAGCTACTGAACGGATTATCCTGCGGTTTTTACCAATAGCCAGAGTGTTTATGAGGAAGGTTTAGGTGCATAATTCGTTAAGGTTTTGGGTAAATTGGTTGAAATATGAATATGTTCATATTTTATGTTCGATGCAACAAACTGATGCAAATTTTATAGGCATATTTGTTTTACCCGTGCGAAGCCGGGGCGGGCTGCTAGTCAAGTAATAATAACATTGTTTCATTCCATCATGTCTTGCTGACACGCGGTTGAAGTACTTGATTATTGTATTTTTATTCTATTTCTACATTGCCATAATGCATTACTTAACTTAATATCTCTTTTGTATTCATTGTATTACATTCATAAAAGCCTAAATTGAGTTCATCTAAAAGGTAACACGACATTCATTGTCTGTTAGGTGGCATGAAGTTCGCCGGGTCAGCTAGTAATATATTATTAAAAAGACCTCAGACTACTCTAAAAAAGGCAGACAAACCGAAAGACAATGCTGAAAGACGCTATACGCTATATAAAAATAATAAAAAAAGTTCTACAGCGGCTCACTCCACACTCAAAGTGGACTTCTGTATATTAGGGGTCTTCACACCAACATCGTTTCCGTTCAGTTCCACCTAGAAACGGCTAAACTGGCGTTGCTCTTTTTGACGGAGATCCAGATATCCTGCCCTGCTGATACCTCTTATCTGATGTACCCCGGCTATACCCTCGAACACATGTTCTTGAGACGGGCTGGGGTATGTGTGTACGTGCAGGAGGATATCTGCTGTCGTTGTCTTAACGGTCTAGAGATTAAAGACCAGTCGCTTCTCTGGGTGCGCGTGGACTACGGTGGTCAAACACGAGTCTATGCTTGCCTATACAGGTCTTACAGCGGTGACCCGGAGACAACTCGTCTCTTTGAGCACATCTCTTATGGCGCTGATAAAGTGCTGGAACAGTAAGCCTCTGTGGAATTAATAATGCTCGGAGATTTCTACGCTCATAACAAAGAGTGGTTAGGCTCTAATTCCACCGACAATGCGGGGCGTACTGTATACAATCTGGCTCTAACATACGGACTCTCTCAACTGGTCACAGAACCAACCCGAATACCAGATGTAGAGAACCTTAGCCCCTCCCTGCTCGACCTCCAGCTGACCTCAAATCCAGACAATTATCTGTCGGTCCACCCCTAGGTTTCTCAGATCACTGCCTGGTAAGTTCAGTTGTGCCAACTCTAAATCGTTCTAGACCTTTTCCAGCTGGGAAACGCACAGTTTGGCACTATGAGACAGCAGACTGGGATGGCCTTCGCGAGTTCCATGCATCATATCCCTTGGGGCAACTTTGTTTTTCTACAGAGGATGTTGATGTGTATGCTGATGCCGTTACTGACGTCGTGCTTCAGGGTATGGAATGTTACATTCCAAACTCGGTGGTTCGTGTCGGAGGGTGGCGTCACCCATGGTTCAATAAGTCCTGTGTAGTTGCATTAAAGTCCAAACTTGATGCATTTAAGGCTTGGACCACAGCGCGGGCATCAAATGATCCAAACACCGCTCTCCTAAAAAAGAAGTTAAACGCTGCCTCCAGATAAGGCAAGAAGGTGGCTGCCAAGGCCAGAGATCAGCATATTACGAGGATTGGTGACCGACTCGCCAGTTATCCGTCGGGAAGCAGAGAGTTTAGGTCACTTGCCAAAGCAGCTGAGAGTAACTTCTGCCAATCCTCCCTACCAGCTCTACGAAATTTGGATGATAGCCTGGCCTATACCGCCAAAGAAAAAGTCGATCTTCTTGGTAGTATTTTTGCATCTAACTTTACCCTAACCCTCGAATATGGAGATTTATCACCGCCGATTATCCCGAGATGTAAGAGTTTCATGCCAGAAGTAAGCATCTCCCAGAGAGCAGTACGGAAGGAACTCTTTTCCCTTGATGTGCGAAAATCGAGTGTGCCAGACTGCATTCCGGCGATCGTCTTAAAGAGATGTGCTCCCGAGTTGACTTCAGTGTTAACGAGCATGTTTCTGCTCTTCTATACCTCAGGATATGTGCCCCGTTCTTGAAAAGTTGCCATAGTCCACCCAATACCCAAAAAAGGTTATCGCACTGATCCGTCTAACTATAGGCCTATATCAATTACTTCTCTACTCTGCAAAGTTATGGAGCGTAGCAGCTTCTGCGATACTTCGAAGAGCACCAGCTGATAAGTGATCGTCAATACGGTTTCCGTCATGGTCGCTCAGCTGGTGATCTTCTGGTGTATCTCACACACCGATGGTCTGAAGCTGTAGAGATTAGAGGGGAGACACTTACTGTAAGCTTAGACATTGCGAAAGCCTTTAACCGGGTCTGACACAAGGCACTTCTTTCCAAGCTACCATCTCACGGCCTCCCAGAGGGTCTTTGCACATGGGTCGCCAGCTTTCTTGATCACCGTAGTATATCGGCAGTTGTTGATGGTTTCAAGTCCAACCAAATTCCCATCAACGCTGGTGTCCCACAGGGTGCTGTGCTGTCGCCTACTCTATTTATTCTGCATATCAATGATATGTTGCAAATTGCCGACATACATTTCTATGCAGACGATAGCATGGGTGACGCACGTGCTATATGCCGGTCGTGTTAACGCCTCTCCTTCTGAGGTGCAGGAATGCAGAGACAAACTTGTGTCTCAAATAGAAAACTCTCTTGAGAAAGTCTCCAAATGGGGTGAATGTAATTTGGTCCGATTTAACCCCACGAAGACACAAGTTTGCGCTTTTACTGCTAAAAAGACTCCTTTTTCCGTAGCTCCCCGATTTCAGGGGCCTTATTCAGTATGACCATTTTCAAGTCTTACCGTACCGTGTTACGTCATCTCCGCGTTATGTTATTCTCTATGCCAATTAAAACACGGTAGGGTAAGGTTATGAGCGCGTTTTGATCTGTCAAAATATCGTGACATATGAGGACGTGTAACGCACGCGTTTTGAATAATTTACCTATCGTGTGGCATACAGAATACAATTGTTCAATAACGTAACTTGGCGCGTTAAGGAACCTGTTATCTCACTGGTCATACTGAATAAGGCCCCAGGGCGTTCCTCTTACAATATCCAACAGTCATGGGACATCGACATTTCTAGTGAGGTCCAATTTAAGAGTCACCTGGAAGCCAAAGCAAAACTCGCATCCAGGAAGCTAGGTGTGCTTAACAGAGCAAAGAGATATTTTACACCACGTCAACGGCTTGTGCTTTACAAAGCATTTCAATCGTATAATATATAGCCTATTTTTATTCTGAAAGTCCATTCTATATATTAGTGAAAGAATTTTTAAAATCGGTCCAGTAGTTTTTGAGCCAAATCAATACAAACATCCATACAAAAATACAAACATACAAAAATACAAATGTTCTCTCTTTATAATATTAGTATAGATGAGGAAAACAATTGAATCAAGCTTTCCATCTCTTAAATTATTTCCGTGAATACTTCTCGGTCTTCACAGAGAGTATATCTATTTTATTGGCTTCATCCGAACGTCCCGAAAATTTTAACCAATTAGATCATATTTTATTGGAGGCTATTCAATGTTTGTGAAGAAATCCGTTTCGATATTATCAAAATAACTTTACTGAGACTAACCCTAGAGTTCTGATTTAAACCATACACAAAAATAGGCGACGGTGACCGATTCTCATTAGGTGGGCAATTTGCTTATTTCTTAACTGTATCATTAAAAAAAACCATATTTTACAAATACAAACCTTTTTGGTGATTTCGCTTATAATATTTGACCAGCTTTCCGATGAACTTTCAGTGGCAAAACTGCTATCTTTCGCCAGTCTCAGTTCATCTACAACAAAAAATGATCAGGTCGCATAATTATTATATTATTATTATTAGAAAAGCTTTTTATCAAATACTTAGTATTTGTCTTTTGAATTCGACATAACAATGATAGATACGATACGCATTTTATATAATATAGATAATAGGTCATAATATACACGCAATAGACTTATTCATAAAACGTGTAAAGAGTAAACAAAGTTATTTACGTTAAATGCGTTTCGTAAAAATAAATAATTTACACTTGTACTGAACAAGTGTAAATTATTTATTTTTGTTAAAAATATTTCAAGAAAATGTGTAGTTTCAGACCTTGTGACATCTACTTAAGTTTACTCTCGGAGCTATTTCCTTTGGAAAAGGAGACATTTAGATTTGCGAATGCTTTAATATTTACATTCCCTGTACAATATTTATAGTATTTATAAAACCCGTATAAAAACACAAACTTCTATAATTAAAATATTAAGTATAGAAAGTTTGTGTTTTTATACGGGTGGGTACCCGTATAAAAACACAAAAATAGGGTTAAAAATAATGTCATTGAAAATATGTAGAATTATGTACTTAATTCAGTAAGTAACCCTCAGTAACCCTTTGGCGCTTGTTGTACTGAAAATTTAATAAAACTAATTTTTTAACTAAAGACGAGTACTTACATTTGATTCCCAGTTTTTTTGCAACAAATTCAGCCAAATCTTTACAAAAGCCGTAGAGTTTTTCTTCCTTCTCTAAATTACCGTATTCATCAGATTTTTGCATCAAAAAAGGCTCGTGGAGAACAGTCGTTATTACATACGTTTTGTTTGTATCATATACAGCAGGAGATTTGAGATGAACATGTCTTGGTGATACTAATTGTAATCCGTGGGCGTCGGTCCATGTTCCAATCTGTGCAGAAACAACCACGATTACAATAATTACTTAATCGTATTACGTAGAAATTAATATATTAATAATACAGAAAATACAGATCAATCCGCACTACAGCTTTGCGTACCTGGTAAAAATCTAGAGAAAGACCCAAAACAAGATGTGAGTGACTGAGAGCTTTAAAAATCTGCTAACCTACTGTAATATATTTCAGGTAGTAAGGAATCATTAGTAATCTAGGGTAGCTTAAGCCATGTTTCGCACCGCTCGCTCTCCAAATATAGACAAAACATATCGTTAAGCTATAAAGCATAGCTCTACTAAGCTCGCGTTGAGTCTGAACAGCTAGATATTTAATTATTGCGCCTAATCCGTATACACCAACAGGAATCCTTTTAGATCGCATCTTGTTTGCCCATTTGATTTAGTCGTCAAATGCTCACCTATCTCCTAATTATAATAAACCATTTTGAAGAAGAAAATAATATTTAAATTGAGGTACAGAATAAAATTGATTCATGAACTATAATCATTAGCAAAGGCAAACTGGGGAGCAAAGCGGAGGTGTCAAAAAGTTAAAATTAACCCTCGACGAAAGTGGCTGATAACGGACGTGCAAACTTTATCGTGAACTTGACAACGTTTATTAAAAAATGATCTTTTTCTTACGACTTAGCATAACATAGCATAGGTGAGACAATACTTCACACCGGGACAGTTGCTCAATCTCTACCAAGCCCAAGTCCGGTCGTGTATGGAGTACTGTTCTCACCTCTGGGATGGTTCTGCCAAATACCAGCTGCAGACACTGGAAACTATTGAGAAGAGAGCCAAGAAGCTCATCAACGACGACCAACTAGTAAGCAAAAGACTCCAGAGTCTCGAGCATCGTCGCAAGGTCGCTTGCTTGTCGGTTTTTTATCGGATTCATTTCGGAGACTGTGCATCGGAACTTCATAACTTGATTCCGCCTTCCCCTTTTTATAATCGGACGAGCAGGGATACTAAGAGGCGCCACCGCTTCATGGTGGATATACCATTTACGCGTACAAAGCGATACGCTTCTTCTTTCATCATACGTACTGCCAAGGAATGGAATTCCCTGCCCGAGTCTGTGTTTCCGATTAGATACAACATAGGGGTCTTCAAGTCGCGAGTGAATAGGTATCTTTTGGGTAAGCGCGCTACATCATCGACCGCATCGTCACTTAACATCAGGTGAGATAGTGGTCAAGCGATACCCATTTTGGTATAAAAAAAAAAAAAAGAACATTTTGTTATTTTAATGATTTGTTGCTTTCAGAGTCAGACATTTTAATCTTCCATGAATTTGTTTTATGAAGCTTTATTTTTATTGGGACCTTTCATATTATTTTTCTTTGATTCAATTACGTACAAATAACCACTCAATTACTTTTAAAAGGTAACAGGACGAGCACAACGCTTGCCTGATGGTAAGCGATGACGTCTACACTTCACTGCGCCTGTTACCTTGAGACAAAGATGTTGAGTCTCACATGCCCTGCCTGTAATTTCACTGGACCCCTTGCCATTTCAACCGAATAACATTCCTATTTCACGGTTCACGGGTGAAAATTAATTGGCACAGTGGTGGTACCGCCCCAGGCGGACCAGCAGAAGTCCTACCACTAGTAAATATTATTAAAATGTTTGTTGACGTGTAAAATATCTGTAAATTAGTTAAACCTATAAACAAATCGATACACAAGATAAACGATAACTCTCTACCTACCTTTATCATGGCACTTTGGATGGTCATTTCCACAACTTGCAAAGTAAAATTACGCCGATGACCCTCTTCGTTGAACGATATATTGCCTGTGAGGCCTTCAATATCCGTCTAAAACATATGAAAAGTTATTTCGTGGTAGAGCAGAGGGCAAACTTCTAACATTTATGAAGTAATAGTAAGCCAGGGGCACAGCCGCCAACAAAGACCAATATTACTTTGAAACTGTTGCAGCGATTATCACACAACCAGAGAGAAGAAATAATGTGAAAATTCTGTGGTGAAACTGACGGTGAGTTTGAGTTTTTGGCAAAATGTTTTAATCGTATTATTATCTTAAGAGACAATAATATATCAATGTGATATTTGTTTAGATGTTTACACTGACACAATCTCTACAAAAGTAAAACGTTCTGTTTCAATCTAATAGAAATATTAAATATGTAATAATTAACATAGTTAAAAAACTAAAACAACCGACTTCCATGCCCCGCGAGTCAATTTCAGTAGCAAGTTTGAGACGCTTATTGTCATATCTCTGGAGGTACTAATCAGATCTCGATAAAATTATAATGCGACCACCTCGGAACGAACCCTATCGATTAAAAATATAATATCGTTTAAAAACTAAAAAAGAACCGACTTGGCGCCACCAATGCATAATTGGGTTAACAAAATGCAATCCACTAATTTCGTCGTATCGATGTATCGAACCGTGGCTTAATTGGCAGAGCACCTGGGGCCTTATTCAGTATGACCATTTTAAAGTCTTACCGTGCCGTGTTACGTTATCTCCGCGTTATGGTATTCTCTATGCCAATTAAATCGCGGTAGGGTAAGCGCGTTTTGAGCTGTCAAAATATCGTGACATATGAGGACGTGTAACGCGCGGGTTTTGTATAATTTACCTATCGTATGGCATACAGAATACAATTTTTCAATAACGTAACGTGGCGCGTTAAGGAACGCGTTATCTCATTGGTCATACTGAATAAGGCCCCTGGACGTGTAATCCGGGGGGTGCGAGTTTGAGTCCCGTCGGTACGATGAAATTTTGGATTGTGTTTAACAATTTAAAAGAAGAATAATCAAAATCGGTTCATAAACGACGAAGTTATCCGCGAACAAACATAAATATATATATAATATACGCTCGAATTGAGAAACCTCCTCCTTTTTTTAAGGTCGGTTAAAAATATATTTAAAAAAACTATGTCACCTTAAACTCGCATTTTAACAGTGATTATAATCATATTCTTAACGGAAATCATACCTTTTTGATGAGACGCGAAATTTTGTCTCCGTGTTCAAAGGGCACCACCCAACTTTTTCCGGGATTGCAGTCAATCACCTTTGTAGAATTTGCCAGCCCAGCAGCTCTGCGCAAAGCGTTTCTAAAAGCGTCGGGTTTCTTTCTCCAAAGTCGACCGAGCGCATCCATTAAAACTTGCACCCCATCATACATGAGGGCCGTTTGTGCCTGTCATCATTATTTTATCACACTCAAAGACATTTCGTATACATTTATTACAGTATAAAAATATCAAGAGCATATAAATTTAACATAAGCAAAAATTATGTAAATCTTCACTCGTCATTTATGTAATAAATAGGTATATATAGAAAATTTGATACTTTTAAAATGAAATGTGAGAAATGTTAATAATTTGTATCAAATTTGTATGCTTGCTTTCTCTGTCAGTAATCTCCAGTCACTTGTAAATGGACAATATAAATTATTTTTTAAAAGTAGCTTACCGCCATCAATGAGAAAATCTACCGCCATAACCTTACGGTGTTCCGGCTACACACAGACCATGGGAGTCTGAGTATTCTAGGCCTAGCGTGTTCGCCATCATCGTTTAACATCACGCGAAAGTGGCGGTTAGTGATCAAACGCTAGCCTATCCTATATGATAAAAAAATGTGTAACACAGTCATGTAACATGTGATTTTGTGAACATGGTGAACGTTGTGTGTCTAGGATAGGAAAAAACATAAATTCAGATGAATTAATTCAATTGACGCCGAAATAACATATTTCTAAAAGTAGTCATCAATACATAGCATGTCGTTACATTTAATGACGTAATTTACCCAATATGATCACATTCTGATAGGATTATTTGCCGTAATATCATGTTTTGGATTGCGCGGCACATTACGGTCGTAATACAATCTGTATAAATGGCTTATTATAAATACAATAAACAGTTTTTGTAACCATCATATATAAATGGGGTCTCTACAAAATTCTCAAAATGTTTCTTATAAGATTATTTATTACTGTTTTTAGGCATAGTTAATGTCGATGATTAACTCATTTTTAGGAAACGAATTTTAGTACATTAATTTCTGTTTTACACATCACTTTAGATCGGTGGGTTTTTATACAATATGTTGCACTTACCGATACAGTCCCCTTGAAACGTGGGTCCATTCGACGTAAGCCGTCCATGAAATCCCGAACAATCTTACGCGAGTGGTCGACGATTCGGAATCCCGTAATATTGATGGCACCGTATTCGGTTACTTCGTTCTCCCAATGATCATCCATTACCTACGATAATGTTAAATGCTGCTGAAGAAAACATTCAATGCAAATCTCCAACAAAGAATGCGACATTTTCCGTGGAAATGTTTACGTTTACTGTTGTTAAGCTACGCCATTGAAAGTAAGCATTTCTATAAAAAGCCCGGAGCAGAGCATTTTTCATTGACAAACTATTATCAACATTTCGTACTTCTAAAGGTACGGGCGCGATCTAGGCGGCGATCAGATAGCGCAGTAGTATTTGTACCGACTGGTTCACACCAAACGCGATCAAAAAACAAAAGAAAAGTACTGAGATCGCGCCCGCAGATCTCAGGACGCCGCGTTGTGGCCGTACCTTAAATAAATTCGAAAATAATTTTTCTCCCGCTTTGCTTCGATGCTCTTGCACTCGAGAGTATCATTTCAAGGTGACTAATGTCGATAAAAGTTAAACGGTAAAAAAATAGTCTGCGCTGCGTTTTTCCATATATGCACCTAAAGTATTGAATTTATAGGCGTAATTAGGGGCAAAGTGCTTTAAAAATTATTAACTAAATTTAATATATCGTTTTTAATACCTGAACGTGTATTATAATAAATACTCAGCATTTTAACAATAATAATTATGTTAATCTTTATTTATGACTAACACTGATTATTTTTTTAAGTAATAATGTACGTGTGCTACTGTATGTCATGAGTATAAAAGTCAGGTCAGGACTTTGAGTATGAATACTCAAAAGGTCAGGACAACTACAACTCAAGCAGCGCGTTAACTACGTTTGTATTATATTATTTACTTTTTTAATTTCTAGATTACAATAAATTTTTAAGTTCTTTACGTCAGTCAGTACTAGAATTTACTGCAGCACAGATTTCGATTACTCACCAGTCCACTAAGCATATAGTGATAGGTTCGCCGTCCCAATTGCACTTTGCGTACATGCTCCACCAATATGTTTTTGGCGTTTTTCGCGTTGCAATCCAGAACAATTCGCTTGTTGCCCCAACGGTCATGCTGTTCTAAAGCTAACAAGAATTCCATGGCGTCAGTGGCGTTATTAATTCGCTTCACGAGAAAAATACGAAACGCGGTCTTCCCTGGTTTCATAGATTGATAGAGCTGCTGCAATCGGAGTAGTCCTATGAAAACAGATTATTGTTTTACTAAAATAACACTTTAAAATAACAGAGTTTCATAATTATTGACTGTTAACATTTTTGTTCACAAATGCGTTAGATTTTCATTTTAAAACATCATTCGTAATTATAACAAGTAAAACATAAGTCTTTAATCTCTTGATATCTTTGTCTGGAAAGTAATATTCAAATATAATTAGGTTTCTACGCGGCGAACAGGAAAATAAAATATTATAGCATTCACGAAGCTAGTATCATTTATATGCTGCTCTACATCCCGGTTTTCCTAAACCAATTCGAGTCCACACGAATTTTATCGAATTAAACGCCCCATATAAAACAAGCGAAACGAAAAAGGGACAGAGCGTGCTTCGAAGGAACAAAAACGTTCCGTGAATGAAGGGCTGGAACAATATCGATTAGGTAGATTAATTGATATATTTGCTTCAATAAACTTAGCAGGTAAAACACATAGCATAACCACATGAGTAAAGAAAAGGTTTTTTTACTTATTACCTTTTCTTTACTCATGTGGCATAACTAACATTTTACTACATGTAAAATCTTATGTGAGGTCCAGTCAGAAAACTAAAGTATCAAAACTGTTCTTTCCATTCCCTAAAGAGCTCAGAACTACGCTGCATTGAGTTACTACTTTCAATGAGCGGTTCAAAGAGTGGTACTTGATACTTTTTCAACCAGTACCCAGAGTATGTTTTAACTTTGTTTTATTCTGTTTTCCATTTATTTGACCCAATAGATAAATATATCCTTTCGTTAAGATTAGGTTAATCAAAGATCTTTGCTTTAGCTGTTCAAAGCAAATAGCATTTAATTTAAAGAGTTTTCTTCTCAGAGTAATAATTACTATACTGTAGTAATTGTTACTCTGAGGTTTCCTTACAATTGACTGTTTGAACTTTTGCAGTTCCCTGTTGCCTCTAACGCTGTCGTTTAATCTACACTACTTATCGCAAATTGATTGTCACAATAATTAGATATCAATAAGACTGCTCTGCCTTAGTCATTTATGAATCGGCAAGGTCGATTTATCTCTTTATTATCAAAGTCGATACTCTATTTCTTATGAAATAAATGTATTTGTATTTGTCGGTACTGACTGTGACTTAAATACATACTCGTATAGGCCATTGCATTCTGTCAACAGGAGAAAAGGGCTACCAACAGTTTCTCTGTTAAGAGATAAATGTGCGGTGTGAAATGCGGTGAAAGTTTCGACCGCGCCTGGACTATTCACGCCATGTGTCGTCTGAACTCGTGACCCTTGAGGTTTTCTCCGTCGCTAACGGACTAATGGGCTGTAACGTTAGCTGTTCTAGACGTTCTATGCTTTTGAACGACAAACTTATCGATCACGAAGGCACTAGATAGATATATATATATATATATATATATATATATATATATATATATATATATATATATATATATATATATATACTATAATATTATATTAAATAATATATACTATACATATCAGAGTAATAAGATAGTAAGACTTTGTAATAAGTTATTTAAATTAGCTGTGTACCTTGTACTTTGATAACATAGAACGTGCTACTTTTCTAAAATTGTGCGTTATTAGTGAAGATCTTCAGATACTGAACTGATGAATATCTACAAAATCTCTTCATATTATGTTAATGTTGATATTTTAATTGATTTGACATTGTTGTGGATTTCTTTAAAGCAATCACAATAAGACAACATTACTTCAAATATACATACATAAATCAATTACTGTGTGTTAGTCTCGGAAGAACTTTAAAATAGCTCGCCTACTTAATTTTTTTGTTAACTGACTTATAAAGAAAAGGTTCTCTAGATTGTATATATTTTTCTTATCTAATACTATAAGAATCTTTGTCCTGACATACTGACAGACTGACTGACTGACTGACTGATTGACTGACTGACTGACAGACAACGCACAACCTACACCGCTGGTCGTAGAGACTTGAAATTTGGAGGGTATATTTGTCTTAGTACGTAATGGTGTACTAAGAAAGGCCTTTCTAAAATTCACCCCCTAAGGGGATGAAATGGGGGTTCGTATGGAAGTTTGTATGGAAAAGTAAATACGTGTTTCAGGTTTTTTTGAAATTCCACCCCTAAGAGGTCGCAATGGGGTAACAAAGTGTGAAAATCAATATTGTTTCGGATTGCGCTGAAATTTGGCATGCAGATAGTTATTACGACGTTAGTTACCTCTGAGAAAGGATTTTCTAAATTCACCCCTAAAGGGGATGAAACAGGGGTTCAAAGTTTGTATGGAAAAACAAGATTAGATAGTCTTTTCTATCCGAAACTTCACATAAGTGCTTCAGTAATAAAATAAAAAATAGGTGTTTTAGGTTTTTTTGAAATTCCACCCCTTGCAATGGGGTAACAAAGTGTGAAAATCAATATTGTTTCGGATTGCGTTGAAATTTGGCATGCAGATAGTTATTACGACGTTAATTACCTCTGAAAAAGGATTTTCCAAAATTCACCCCTGAAGGGGATGAAACAGGGGTTCAAAGTTTGTATGGAAAAACAAGATTAGATAGTCTTTTCTATCCGAAACTTCACATAAGTGCTTCAGTAATAAAATAAAAAATAGGTGTTTTAGGTATTTTTGAAATTCCACCCCTTGCAATGGGGTAACAAAGAGTGAAAACCAATATTGTTTCGAATTGCGCTGAAATTTGGCATGCAGATAGTTATTACAACGTTAGTTACCTGAAGGGGATGAAACGGGGGTTCAAAGTTTGTATGGCAAAACAAGATGGGATAAAGTACGTGTTGTAGGATTTTTCGAAATGGGGTAGGTAACAATGTCTGTAAATTTAGATTTTTCGGGTTTTATAAATATGTATCCCGAATTGCCTTTGTCACGCGATAACATGAAAACGGGATAACGGGATAATGATAGAATCGTTTTTACAAAAGAAAAGTTTTAAGTAAATAAAAGAAGGTTTTAACGTGGGCGAAGCCGCGGGACACTTCTAGTTTATGTATGTTGCCTCAGAACTCCGTCATTAATTAACCGATTCGGATAATTATTTTTTTGTTTGAGTACTTGCCGTTTAGTCTCATTTATTTGTCAAATTTTGGTGAGTATCTCTATTAGAGATAAAAACCCCAAATTTGCAACTAAAACTAACTCGTCTTCAGTTTTTAACCCAAACTTATTCTAACTATTACCTAAAATTTGGATGACACAATTTGAAACCGATTTTTGGTAAGTACATTTACATTTTCAACCGACTTCCAAAAAGGAGGTTCTCAATTCGTCTGTATGTTTTTTTATGTCTTTATGTTACGCGATTACTCCGTCAATTGTAAACCGATTTAAATAATTCCTTTTGTAATCGGTAGGGTACGTTGCCGAGGTTATCCCATTGTATTTCATCAAGATCTGATAAGTATATCCAGAGATATGACGTTAAACGTCTCAAACTTGCTACTGATGTTGACTCGCGGGGCACGGAAGTCAGTTATTTTAGTTTTTAAACTATCTTTATTATTTTGCCGTCAAATCCCTATTCACCAGCAAATTTGTTGAATAACGAACATTATGCTTTCAAATGCAATAATAATAGCTATCAAACCGTAAAGTTGCCGCTATAGTTGTATTATTTCTTCTGTGATAAAACTTTTAAACTGTCTCGCTGACAACGGTTCCGTGGCTTTGTTAACCTTTCCACGAAATGTGGGGAAATTTCCCCAAGTCTTCCAATAGCGACGATTATGAGCCACGTTAATAGTTCTCTAAAGTTCCCAGTTTGAGGTTTATTTTCATCTCACCTGTTCCAAGTTACACTCGCAAATGACGATGGCTTAAGAAGATGTCCTGTGAACTCGAACTTCATTATGACGTCATTATTTTATATATTATAAAACTGGGGTAATATTTTGTACATAATTGATGTTATGACAAATAGTACTGTCCAGAAAGTGATATTTACTTGTCGAACCCCTTTCTATTTGGTAGGTCATATTGCGGTTTGTTTTGTATTTCTCCGCCCGTTTTTCTTTCGGCAATTTCATTTGATGAGATCTTTTTGTTCTTTTCTCTCTCTTCTCGTGCAACCCCTATATTCCAATATCCTTGCTTATAGGTTACAAATTGGATTAGAAAGACGCTATTTGGTGTCTCACCAAAATTGATTTTACGAGGAATGTTTCTTCCCCTAAAACAACGTATGTGTAGGACAAATACGAGTAACTTATGGAATATATACACATATTATGTACTTCTCATGTCAGATTAGTAATTTTATTACGTACTTCAGAGGATCGGGAGTTTAATCTTATTGCCGAAAATAGTTTCTACAGTGACTAGGTAATAATAATATAAATATTCCTTTATTTCTCTTCACAATGGTTGAGTATCATAAAAGTAGTCTAATAAGAATTGGATGCACCCATTTTGTGAAGAGCCGGTGCCTGATGTAGGTTATTTTGAAAACCTGTATTACAGGTCACCAGGCCCTCACTCCACGGGTACAGCAACTCAGTTGAAAAATGGTAAAAAAAGTAACTTACTGATATAGATTACACATCCATGGTTTAAAACAAGCATTAAAAAGAGATTCACTATCAACTTAACCTAACACGTGTCTTACTTAAATCAGTAATGCAAAAAATAAAGTAAATAACATAAAACAGTCACTTTAAGTTCTTGTTTTCATACTAAAACAATTACAAATTGATATTTGATGTATTATAGTCGAGCTAAAATGAAGACAAACTAGGTAGGTACAACATTCTTTTAGGTAAAGATACGAATTGTCTGAGCAAAATATTTAGGGACCTTCTATTAATTTTTATTTACACAGAACAATGTTTATGGGATTTTTTGTGTGTGTAAACTCTAAAGTGAGTGCAGATATTTGTTCTTAATGTAGTGTTGTAGTGTATAACAAGCACAAAGATTTAACAATGTGTGTAAGGTATGATAGTAGTAGTACTATACTTGTGGCGTGGTGTAAACGTGTTGCGGTTCTGTAGATGAGAGCGTATCATGAGGTAACTAGGCGTGTGATGTATGAATACTTTCGAGTAAATTTCGAAATATACATAAAACTAAAATTGTCCAAGTTTTATGAACATAGAAATAATTGTTAACAATGGATAGTATAGAATTATATTATATTATATTACGGTTTATTTATAAAAGAAAATGGCTATAACATTGTTTATTTATGTATTTAATATAATGCAGTAATAGTAATAATTTTCGGTATTTTTAATTTAACGATTAGTCATAGTTAATATTTTAGTTTTAGAAAGTTATTAAATAATACATTTTGTAACATTCGTAAGTTTTAAAATTAATAGCATAAATAATGTACCATAATTAGGTGATAATATAATATACCTATATGTATATGTACATGTAATATAGTTGCATGTATGTGGTAAGGGCGGACTTAAAGACGTTAACTTAAAATAGTCAGAATATTTTCAGTTTCGCTGTAATTTAATGTTTTTAGATAATTAGATACCGTTTTTTTGCAGAGGTGTTTGTGAAGCGAGTAAAAGGATAGTTTTGTGTGTAGCTTATTGTAAAGATAGGGACCCAGAAAGCCAAAGAAGTTGCGAGCTAGATTGGTGTGAAATGTTTCGGTAGGACATGTAGCCTTTCTGCGTTTATCTTTATCTAGCTGTGGATCATATTTAAATAGAGAATGCTGCTTTAGCACCGTACGTAGTATAAAGGTTTGTCTGACCGTCAGCACATCCCATTTCCTGTAAAGATCCGTTGTGGAAAACCGAAAAGGAAGGACTGCGCCAACCTTCAAGATGGCTCAATATGCCCTTTCTATAATAATCAGGTGAGTTTTGGCAGATCCTCCCGAACACGTTACACAATATTCAATGATGGACTGACAAAGAGCACAATAAACCAGTCCCATCGTTTTACTGTCTGTCACATGTTTTAGAGACTTGAATCTGTATTTAAGTTTTCGAAGTCTGTGTGCCAGATTGCTTATGTGAGATTTGATGATAAGTAATTGGTTATATTGACTTAATTCAAGAAGCAAATAATTCATACAATTACTAATTATTTTACAAGAATAGCATTCTTATAACTATTGGTTGCTAAATAATAGTTCTAACAGAACAAAACTTATTCAAAGCGCGTTCTTTATAAAGAAATAAAACTAGTAAAACCAGCCACTACAATTGGAAACGTGATAAAACTATTATACACGCATTCAAATAAAATTTATTCAATTCAATATCGTCGTGGCTACGTTATTTTATCTATCTCACAATTTAACACATACCGCAAATACCAAATATTTTAAAAAGCACTATATCTTTCTAAGATCGAGGATATGTGTCTCTGCAACTTCGCCAGGCATAGTGCAGCTCGCGCCATAAGAACAAGCTAAAGGAATTTTCGATTAAAATTGCACTTGCTGATCTTGCTTTACATATTTAATATGTAAGGCATGTATATAAATTCACGTTTTTGGAAAGTTATTTAGAAATTAGGTACATGCTTCAATATAAACATAATTTATGTAAATAATAGCATAATATAATAGCATCACGGTAGATACCGCACGCTTCTTCATAATCTTCTGCACGCATCGGTGTTTCAATTAACTTAGGTAAAACCAAGATCAAGTTCAAATAGCATTTTATTCCGGAACCGATGGCCGTTAACAGAGTTCTTCTCAAAGTTGTTCATACATACGTCTACCTCGGGCCAATATTACAATTGGGTAGAAACAACTATGAGATCAAATATCGCAGAAGAATACAGCCAGGATAGGCAGCTTTTGCAAAACTTCGCCGAGTGTTTTTATTGCCCATACACAAGGCCAATAAGTCTGAAGACGAAATTCTTTAGAGTGCGCCCTTCTTGTCATTACTAACGGAGCGAGTTGCAAGACGTGAACACTGTCGATGCGACTAGTTTATCAGTTTAAAATCAGCTTAGTGAGCACGGATTCTCTCTAGAGGATCGAAATTGAAATGATGTCACCCGTTAGAGAACTTAAGTTATCAAAATAGCTCAGAGAATTCATAGCTGAAGTGGCAGTGGGCTGGTCACATCTATCGTATAACCGATAACCGTTTGGGCACGTGTGTTTTAGAGTGAGAATACTACGGCTCGCTAAACGTAGTGTCAGACGCTCTCCAGCTGATAGATTGAAGAAATAACACAAGATGGCTGACAGCGCTTGTAAATTAAAGAACTGAATATCGAGCTAAATGGCGTGCTATAGAACAGTAGACAGAGATAGGCTGTTGATGATGGTGAAATATTATGTCGCAGATTGATTACTTAATCAGCTGTTGGTGTTAAAAACAACAAGAATCGGGCTATTCTAGGTCTAACATGTTAACCATCTAAGACTACATCATTGCTTACCACCAGATGAGATAGTGGTTACACGCTAGCCTATCAGATATAAAAAAAACTCCCTATATAAAACAGCTGAACGAAGTTTAGCAGGTTTTTTAATATAAAGGACTTTCAAAAAGGAGAATTAAAGTAAAAGGAATGTAAGGGAGCACAAATACCACCTCAGTGCTCCCAGCCAACCTCACCTGCCCGTGGTGCATCCTGCTGACCAACCAACGAGGCTCTAGTGACCAAAAAATGGCGGTATACCCATTTCGAAATTATGGCGTAGCTAAATACAACAGACCGGTGACGGGCAGCAACGTCACCGGTGCGAGAAGCTACATCCTGTGATCGCCAATCTGCTTGCCCAGCGTGGCGATTAGGGCATATCCCATGGGATGAAAACATTGAAAGCATATGAAAGGTCACAATATGCCGCGCCCCCAGTTCCCAGCCGCCGCCATTCCTTACCACGGCGGCGGTCACGGTAACGGCAGGGCACGTGGTGCTAAAAATCCCCGGGCTACGGTAGGCTGCCAAAACAATCTGACCCTCGCAACGTACAATAGACGCACGATTCAGCTAGACGATCATCTGGTGCAGCTGGAGGAGGAGCTGAAACACATAAGATGGCACATACTGGGGTTACGTGAAGTCCGTAAAGAAGCTGGTACGACGCGACCTCCGATCCTCTAACACGCTCTTGATTAAAAAATCAATCGAGCAGAATCGGGGGTCGAAGGTGTTCACCCAGCCTCTGGGTAGAAACTATCTCACAAAGCTGACAACATCAACTAGACTAGTCGTCGCATCTTAGTCGGAGATTCTATCGGAAGTTGAAGACTTCTACAGCAAGGTCTTTGCATCGCATGCTTCAAGGCCCTTACCCGATACTGAGGATTCTAGAGCCACCTTAACCTGCCACTTCACAGAAGATCTGCCCGCAATTAGCCGAGACGAGATCGTGATGGCCCTTATACAGCTCAAAAATTGAAAAGCCCCAGAAGAAGACGGACTCACAACAGAGCTTTTAAAAGCCGGGGGAGCTCCAGCAGTTTAACAACTTCAACAGCTCTTTAATTCCGTTCTTTTCACTGGACCAACTCCGCAGGCATGGAACAGAAGCATGGTGGTTCTGTTTTCAAAAAAGGAGACAAAACCCTTTTGAAAAACTACCGTCCGGTATCGCTTCTAAGCCATGTCTGCAAGCTGTAATCAAGGGTCAACACGAACCGTGTTGCGCGAAGACTCAACGAGTTCCAACCACCGGAACAGGCCGGGTTTCAAAGCGGTTACGGCACCATAGACCACATCCATATGGTGCGGCAGATTATACAGAAGACCGAAGAGTACAATTGCCCCCTGTGCTTAGCATATGTGGACTATGAGAAGGACTTCGACTTAATCAAAATCTGGTCCGTTCTGAAGTCCTTGCAGCGTTGCCAAGTCGACTGGCGATATATCGAAGTGATGAGATGTCTGTATAATGCCGCAACGATAACTGTGCAAGTACAGAACCAGCGATCTAAACATGTCCACCACGTCAAAGAGTGAGACAGGGGGACGTCATATCCCCGAAACAGTTCACTAACGCCTTGGAGGATATGTTTAAGACGCTGGACTGGAAAGATTGTGGCACAAACATCAACGGCAAGTACATCTCTCACTTACTATTTGCTGATGACATCGTCATTATGGCAGAGACGCTGCAGGACCTACAAAGGATGTTGAATGGCCTAGCTGATTTTTCTCGTCGCATCGGTCTCCGAATGAATTTGGATAAAACCAAAGTCATGTACAACGAGTACGTTGTTCCGGAACCGATTGCCGTAGATGGAATTCCACTGACAGTTGTTACGCAGTATTTAAGGGCAGTCGCTCCAACTAGGCAAATACAACTTCGAGAAGGAAATCTAGGGAAGAATTCATCTGGGCCCGGCAGCATTCGGAAAACTCTGTCGAGTCTTCTCGTCGCCTATACCGCAGTGTCTCAAGACAAAGGTCTTTAACCAGTGCGTCCTACCTATGATGACATACGGAGCCGAGACGTGGACAGTCACTATTTGAATGGTCCACCAATTTAAAGTCGCTCAGCAAGCAATGGAGAGAGCTATACTCGGTATTTCTCTGCGGGATCGAATCAGGAACGAAGTAATTCGCCAGAGAACTAAAGTGATCGACATAGCTCAACGGATTAGTAAACTGAAGTGGCAGTGGGCTGGTCATATCTGCCGCAGGACTGATAACCGTTGGGGTGCGGGTCGGAACACCTCCTCGTGGTGTACTCTGGGTATCGGCCGACAACTTTTTCCCAGTTAACTGGGTTAAGTTGTCGACCGATAGCGAAGTTCCGACGTGAGGGGTTCCTCCGCGTGTCCCTCTGATATTTAGCAGAGGGCACAGCGTGACGGGGCAGGGCGGGCTCGGTGGTGCGAGCCGCCCGGTGGTGGGTCTAAGCAGAATGCTCGGACTAAGTTGCGGGGCCGGTAAGGGCTGCATGAGGGCTGCTCGCATGCTTGTGTCATGTGAGCCAGTTGCCCTTCGCACACCTGTCATTTGAGGGACAGAGGGTGTGGTGAGTTTGAGGAGAAGACAAGCCACACTCCTCTTAGGCTGTGGGCCCGACATGCTCGGGCCGAGTGGTGGGGCCGGCGATAGCTTAAGAGTGGGGTCTCGCATGCCACTGGCACTGGCATGCGAGTCGAACAGCGGACGGTGTGCGAGTAGGGGTATTTGCTCTACGCATACTTGTCATCAGAAGGACGGAGGATGTGAGGGCAGGTGCCACACTCCTGTCATTGTGAGGTAACTGTTGGAGGGTCGGGGGATTCTCCAACGGCTTGCACTCCCCACATGATGGTTGAGGGTTGACCTTGGTGAACAGGGTCAGCCCTCCGCAGCGGCAGAGGCCCATTTGGGTCTGCCACCGGGGCAAGTTGGTGAACGCTAGCGCAACCCCATCTTGCCCCACCAAGGTGGATGACGGCTGACCCAGGTTTTTAGTGCGGTATCCTGCCCTTCAGGCAGCGAGTCCCACATAACTATTTGCTCCCCCGGGCGAGTGATATTCATAAAGGATTTTCCTAGGTCAAAAAAAAAACTAATAACCGTTGGGGTAGACTTGTCCTAGAGTGGAGACCGCGAATCGGCAAACGTAGCGTAGAACGTCCTCCCAGGTGTAGCGACGTCATACGCAAAGCGGTGGGCACTGTACTGGAAAAGAAGAGCCGAAGATGGGGCTGAGTGGCGCATCTTGGGAGAGGCAGCTACGTCCAGCAGTAGACTGACACCGGCTGATGATGAAAAAGGAGAATTATCTATATATTAGTCTATATATTTTCAGTATAAATAATGTGCAGACTGTAACTTTCTTAGGTTTCTTTAAAAATACTGAAAAAAGTACCATGAAAATTTGGCTTAATTTCAATAAGCATCGAACACACTTATTATATATTTATTCGTGGGAATATTACTAATGCCTGATACGTTGCCGAAACTGTTATTATGTGTAAGCTTAATCTAAGGAGTTTATAACAATAAATTAAATCAAAACAACATGATTTCATAAAAAAATACTATATTTTGTCCATTTCTATTATATTTATAAAATTATCGCGATTCTCTGTACAAAATCTGAAAGTTTTATATAAGAGAAAAAAGTTCATGAAGCCACAGCGAAGCAATCCGTAAAACTATCGCTCACAGCCTTGCTAATGAGAGCTAGATGAAACTTGAAAAGACTTGGTAGACTGCGACCACTTTTAAATGAAGTCCTCCTGCCAAATTACTTCTTTGGTGTGAATGAGAACAAATTATTCTGTAATTAAACGTCACTGATGTACTCATGGTACGCTCATTATCTTTTTATTTTACAAGAAGAAGATATTTTCTAGGTAATTTACATGTAATTTTTGATGGAAAACATTTTGATTTTAGAGTTTTGAACGTTGTATTGAAACTTTTATGTAGGTAATCATTCTGGCGTTGTTATGTTTATCTATTAAGTCTAAAATGTATTGAAATTGTATTTAGTAATTTTCTTAAAGTTGTTAGGAAAATCTGAGCAAAGATTTTAAATCTTAGGTAAATAATATTACGAAAAAATTATGATATTATGAAAACCACGTATAGGTGCTTAATTTGCACACTAGTCTTGTGTTTGTTGCGAACAAACTAGGTCGTAATGTGGGAGCTTGTTCGTCTGCGCCTACCCTTTTTATAAGTATTTGTGTGAAGTTTCGAACAGAAATCTTGACTATCTAATCTTGTTTCTCCATACAAACTTTGAATCCCCGTTCCATCCCCTTCAAGGGTGAATTTTTGAAAATCATTTCTTAGAGTATATATGTCTTAGTGCGTAAAAGGGGTAAACCTTACGTACTAAGACAAATATACCCTCCAAATTTCAAGTCTACGACCAGCGGTTTAGGCTGTTCGATGTCTATCAGTCAGTCAGTGAGTATGTCAGGACAAAGATTGTTATAGTATTAGATTTAGTATTAGATTAATAAAACTGAACATTTGTTATTATTAATTTTATAAATAAATATTATAACACTACAAGTACAATAATGCTATTAAATTAATCTAATTGATAATTAGATAAGAGTGGTTTATCCACGAACAGCTTCAGAAAGTCGAGATTCATCTCCGACTTTTGTTGGTGAATGAAAATTAAAAGAACGAATTGGAAACACGTTTATGTTATTGTCAGTTGAAACGACTCGTTATTTTGAAGCAAATAGCGCTATTGCAAGTTTGGTATACTAACTTATTTTTCATTACACAAGTGACACCGTTAAATAAATTAAAAAACCGGTCAAGTGCGATTTGGACTCACGCAACGAGGCTTCCGTACAAACTGGTCAAACTAGGTTAAAGTACAAACTTAACTTTGTAGTTCGATCCATAGAACATGTATTGCACCAACCACAAATAATAAGTTTGTAATAGTCAATTCACATTTTTTTGTTATTAGGTAAACTATATATTAATTCCTATATAAGTGCTTCAAGAACTTGCATTATGGCAAATTTTATGATTGTAGGTCAACGGGAAGTACCCGGGGAAGTAAACGGGATTACCTTGTGAAATCGCAAAATATGTGAAAATATGCAACATAAACGGTCATTTCTTTTGACTGTGTTGACTCACAAGTTTGATTTTTTCATAACCACAAGAGAGCGTAGATCCGAGTATTTGATACAAGTTTCAACTTGATATCTTTACGAGATTAAGATGATTGGGATTTAAGGGAGCACAAATATGACCTCAGTGCTCCCAGCCAACCTCACCTTCACAAAGACGAGCCCCAACGTAGTGGTGTTACTATGCAGGGTAATTGTAGCGTAGTAGACTTAGTTAGTTTAAACTAATGTCTAAGACAATGGGGAGGCCTGACTCAATCAACATTTTTCATCAGAATATACAAGGTCTCTCCAGCAAAGCCTTAGAGTTAGAATTATTTCTCAATTATTATAAAGTTGACATAATGTGTATTACTGAACACTGGTTTGTGAAAGGTACTTTGTTACCAATATTAAAAAATTATACAATTGCCAGCACATTCATTAGACAAAAGGCAATTCGTGGTGGCTCACTAATATATGTAACTGAAAATTGTAACTTTAAAGAGCGTAAAGACATAGTAGCTTTGTCTGTGGAACGATGTGTTGAATTATCTTGTATAGAGCTGGGGCAACATATAGTCATCTGTGTATACAGACCTCCATCGGCTGATTATAAAATGTTTGAAACAATTATGGAAGAAGTAATGAGCAAAGTCTTCAACACCTCTAAATCTTTAATAGTTTGTGGCGATTTCAATGTTAATTTAATTGAGCAGTCTCCGCTCAGCGACAAATTAAAAAATTTATTTCTAAGCTTCAATCTGAAGCATCTTTTTAATCAGCCAACAAGAATCACTAGCTCATCAGCTACCTGCTTGGACAATGTGTTCTGCAACTGTGAACCCGAAAAAATTGCAATTTTTGATAAACTTGGCTCGGACCATCTGGGACAAAGTGTCACTTTTTCATGTAAATTATCCATCAAAGGCCAAGAACATTTTTACAGGCCCATTACCACCAAACGGGTTGAACAGTTTGTGGATATCATTGACAAGCAATTAATGAACCTAAGATTTTCTGAGGATCCTGATGACCTATGCAGTGCTTTATTTCAAATGTTAGATGCAGAGTTCAATGATATTTTTAAAATTAAAATGGTTAGAAAGGGTGCGAAGGTTCGTTTCGATGACTGGGCAACTCCTGGTATTTATAAAAGTAGAAACAATTTGTATAACTTGTACTCACAAAAAACCATTAATTTACATAATACTAAATTCATAAATCACTTAAAATTGTATTCAAAAACTTTTAAAGTTGTTTGTCAGACAGCAAAATCACTGCATCTAAGTAGAAAAATTAAGCATGCCGATGACAAAATAAAATCAACATGGAAAGTCATTAATACAGAAACTGGAAAAATTAAGCAGAGGGACGGTAAAATTATGTTAAAAGTTAATAATAAATTAATCATAGATAATAATGATGTCGCTAACACATTTGTTGAGTACTTCTCACAAGTACCTATTATTACTACTCAGCCTTTAAACTCTTCCCCTAAGGATGCTTTTGTTTTACTATCGAAGTGTGTGAATGTATGTGACTCTATGTTTGAGTTCAGACACATAACTTCAATATCAATTATCAAAACTTTTAAAATGCTCAATCAAAAGAAAACCGAGGATCTGTGGGGTATGTCAACCAAAGTACTTAGTTATATTATTAATGCAATTAGCCCTCACTTAGCGTTTATTTTTAACAGATGCGTCGATGAAGGTGTCTTTCCTGATGTAATGAAAAAAAGTAAATTAATTCCCCTATACAAATCAGTGAACAAAAATGACCCTTCAAACTATAGACCAATCTCTATATTACCGGCGCTCAGTAAAGTTATTGAAAAGTTATATTAGACCAGCTTTTGGCACATTTTAATATTAATCATCTTTTAAATCACAAACAATATGGTTTCACTAAGGGGCGTTCTACTACTGATGCTGGAGTAGATCTTCTTAAACATATATTTGATGCCTGGGAGAAAGCACAAGATGCTATCGGCGTTTTCTGTGACTTATCTAAAGCGTTTGATTGCGTCTGTCACAAAACGCTAATTTGCAAATTAAAACACTACGGCGTTAACGGAAAAGCACTTGATCTGGTCTCATCCTACCTCAGTAATAGAATACAGATGGTTGAGGTCAATGGCGTCAGGTCATCTGGATCCCTCATAAAAATGGGAGTTCCGCAGGGATCGATCTTAGGACCATTTTTATTTCTAGTTTATATTAATGACTTGCCGTCTTTCGTGCAAAACTTATGTGACATTGTTTTGTTCGCGGATGATACATCCTTAATATTCAAAATAGATAGGTTTGCGCCTGGATTTGACGATGTTAACAAATCAATCGCACAGGTTTTGAATTGGTTTACAACCAATAACTTATTACTGAACGCCAAAAAAACTAAATGTATTAAATTCTCGCTGCCAAATGTAAGAAAGGGTGTCATTAATAGCAGGATATTAATAAACGATGTACCGATAGAATTTGTTGAATCCGCTACATTCTTGGGCATCACCCTGGATTCAAAACTACAATGGGGTTCTCAAATATCGGCTCTGGCAGGTAGATTGAGCTCCGCTGCATACGCAGTACGTAAAATCAGAAACTTGACTGACGAATCCACTGCTAGATTGGTTTACTTTAGCTACTTCCATAGTATAATGTCCTATGGCATTTTATTGTGGGGGAAAGCCGCCTAAATCCAATCTATATTTGTTTTACAAAAAAGAGCTATTCGATCTATATATACCATGAAGTCGCGAGACTCACTTCGTGAAAAATTTAACGAGATTAAAATTCTCACAGTGGCATGTCAATATATATATGAAAATATTATGTATGTACGCAAAAATTTGAATGAGTATGATAAGAGGTCCGATGTACATAATTTCAATACAAGACACAAAAATAGATTAATTCTACCTCAATTCAGGTTGTGGAAAGTTAGTGGTTCTTTTCTGGGGAACTGTATACGATTTTATAATAAACTTCCTAAAGATATTGATCAACTGTCTATAAGCAGATTTAAAACCTTTGTAAAATCCAATTTAATGAAGAAATCGTACTATACAATAAATGACTATATGAATGACAAAAATGCTTGGCCTGAATGCCCCAAGCTCCAAGATATAATATAAATTGTATGATAATAGAATTACTTATTGTACATTAAACATTTATTTAATATGAATTTAAAAAAATGAATTAAAATAACTGACAAGCCCCATAGAGTTTCTTGGTGTTTCTTCTCTGATGGGAGTACTTCCGAAACACCAGTAGATTCAACAGTCAATCAGTTTTCATCTTTTGTTTGCAGATCTAGGGTTGCCTGTTACGACGGTATTATGCGGCTGATAGTCGGACAATCAGTTCCATTCGGAACATGATTTGTACTGCAATTAGTCTGCGTTTTATTTATCTATTATGTTTCATTATTTCACAATTTTTTGGATAAAAATTGTCTGAAGTACTGAAACATGCACTGGGTTGCGGGTGCACGTAATGGTACGGTTGGCAACCCTACATTAATAAGGGGAATCAAACATGTGTTTTAAGTGTGACGTTCGACGTCTAGATGAAAGCTGAATGGCTCAATACCTTTGTTTTTTTTTTGTAAATTCAAAGCGTTATGTTTCTGTTATATCTATATTTTTTGTTGAATATGATCTATTTAATGTTATTTGACGTGTGTAAGTGCAAATTTTTAATTTGCCCATATACTGAATAAATGCTTTGACTTTGACTTTGACTTTGACCTGCCCACGGTGCATCCTGCTGACCAACAGACGGGGCTCTGGCGACCAACAAATGGCGGTATAACCATTTCGTACAAGACGCTGGACTGGAAAGATTGTGGCATAAACATCAACGGCAAGTACATATCTCACTTACTATGCGCTGATAACATCGTCATTATGGCAGAGACGCTGCAGGACCTACAAAGGATGTTGAATGGCCTAGGTGATTCTTCTCGTCGCATCGGTCTCCGGATGAATTTGGATAAAACCAAAGTCATGTACAACGAGTTCCGGTTGTTCCGGAACCGATTGCCGTAGATGGAATTCCACTGACAGTTGTTACGCAGTATGTAAGGGCAGTCGCTCCAACTAGGCAAATACAACTTCGAGAAGGAAATCCAGGGAAGAATTCATCTGGGCCCGGCAGCATTCGGAAAACTCTGTCGAGTCTTCTCGTCGCCTATACCGCAGTGTCTCAAGATAAAGGTCTTTAACCAGTGCGTCCTACATGTAATGACATACGAAGCCGAGACGTGGACACTCACAGTTCGACTGGTCCACCAGTTTAAAGTCGCTCAACGAGCTATGGAGAGAGCTATGTTCGGTGTTTTTCTGCAGGATCGAAAGTAATTCACCAGAGAACTAAAGTGTTCGACATAGCTCAACGGATTAGCAAACTGAAGTGGCAGTGGGCTGGTCATGTCTGCCGTAGGACTGACAACCGTTGTGGGGTCATTGGCCGAAGGTCGGGGGACTTTCGGCCGGCTTGCACGACCCCACACGTCTGAGGGGTGGCCTTGGTGAGCGAGGCCACCCTTCCTTGTGCCGGAGCCTGGATGTTTTCATCCGGGCCTACCGCCGGGGCAAGATAGTGATTGCTAGTGCGACCCTATCTTGCCCTATCTCGGCGGAGGACGGAGGACTGCTCACCCCAGGTTTTTAGTGGGTATACTGCCCTTCTGGCAGTGACTCCCACATAACCATCTCGCTCCCCCGGGCGAGTGGTATCCATAAAGGATTTTTCTGGGTCAAAAATAAAAAAAGAAGGACTGATAACCGTTGAGGTAGACTTGTCTTAGAGTGGAGACCGCGAATCGGCAAACGTAGCGTAGGACGTCCTGTGATCAGGTGGAGCGACGACATACGCAAAGCGGTGGGCAGTGACTGGAAAAGAAGAGCCGAAGATCGGGCTCATTAGCGCATCTTGGGAGAGGCCTACGTCCAGCAGTTGACTGACATAGGCTGATGATGATGATGATCTTTACGAGATCCTATAAATATTGGTCTTACCAGACGGACAGACAGACAGATGGATAGCGAAATGATCCTAAAGGGTCCATTTTTTCTGTTTCAGGTACGGAACCCAAAAAAAACATCTAGTCCTGTAGTAAAATATAAGCTTTTTCTTGTATTCTGACTCAGCCTACAAGAAGTATAGATATATTGATGATAGATAAATTGCTGAGACATATTTCTGGCTAGCTGCACTCCGTGGCTTCGCCTGTGTCGAAAATGATCCAATGTATTCCAGGATATAAAATAAATCTATGCTGATTTAATTCAATTCCGTTACGCAATTTTGTGAAAGAGGAACAAATATACATCCATACTCAAAGATAACTTGGTATAAAATTATGTATCTACTCACCAACATCTGGCACTGAAGCATTTTGCATCGTTCTCTTTGTAAAAATGTCCTTAATTTATGAGCATCACGCAAACAATATTTTCCGCGATGTTAGTATCAGATGAAATTGCATTGTCAATACGTATCTCATTTTTTTTTATATTAGTGTAGGCAAACAAGCAGACGGTCCGCCTGATAGAAAGCGGTTACCGTCGCCTATGAACATCTGCAATACCATTGGCGCTGTTGATGCGTTGCCGACCTTTGAGGAATTTGTGGATACCCTTTTTAAATGACTCCATTCTATAGCTAGAGGGAAATATCGCTGCGGGCAGATCACATTTTACAGGTCCGAGGTAAAAAGCCACGGTTGAAGCGTGTGATTTTTAACTCTGTACAAAGATTATGCATTTATAATATAAATCGTTTCAAGGTTACAATACAAGTAATATTTTTACTGACCAACATTACAAATTGTTCAAAAATATTACAAAAATGTTATTACATTCAGTGGTCTTATTACCTAAAATAGTTTCTTCTAGACATCCTTAGCACGGAAACTACAAAATTTTTAAAATTTTAAGGATACCATACATATTGTAGCGCAAATGTACTCTATCTTTTGTAAATTGTTAAACACAATCCAAAATTTCATCGTACCGACGGGACTTGAACCCGCAACCTCCGGAATAACATGTTCCGGTGCTTTGCCAATTAAGCCACGGTGCGAAGTATCGTTACGACGAAATTAGTGGATTGCATTTGTTAACCCAATTATGCATTGGTGGCGCCATCTATGACTACTTATTACGTAAGTAAATCATTCGGAAGAAATCATTACAGTTTTCTAATCCAGTGCAACATCTCTCGTCAGATTAGAAAACTGTAATGATTTCTTCCGAATGATTAACTTACGTGTGAAACACTTCAAAGAATCATAATATTTTACTCTATCTTACTATGACGAGACACGTAGAAAGTCACACATGTCTGTTCAAATACCGAGTAAATTAACTTGAGAAATGCAGGTGCTTGCTTTATGGCAATTTTAAGATCACTTTGATATTGTTTTACGACAGGTTATGCCAAGTGCGAATAAAACTATCACAAATGTATTAAAGAGCGAGAGCCAGATAGAGCTAGCTCTATCTGTCTCTCTAATCATAACATACCTTACTACGTATTTAGTAAGGTATGTTATTATCCGTTAGTTTGTAGAGTTCGCTGTATGCGACCAAAAACTATGGAACAGGCCAGGAATTCGTCAAGGAGGAACTCAACACTCTCTATTTGCAACAGCGAAACGAGGGTGGTGCTAGACCAAAAGTGGTGCACCATTCACTCCCTCATAGTCACACGTTGCCGTTAAACAATTTTGTTCCTAAGCAAGTCTTATTTCCTTTCCCCACAAGGCAGCTATTATTCAATATGGATGGACCATCCCGTCCGCAAATGCCGCCTCAGTCATTCAATGGCTACCGGCTTTTCCATATCACATGCCACGTGGTCCCACCAGGACTCAGCAAATAATGCGTGCCTCTCCTCAGAACTAATAATCCTCAGCACGTCGCAAAACTAACGTGTCTTATTCATTAAAAATATTTTATTTATATATATTGTTAGAAGATATATAGCTGTGGGTATTGTGATAGTGTTTATTTTTTTAGCCTTTTTCACTTCTGGTCTCTAAGAATATGTTAATCTATAAGGTATATGTATGATACGATATTGATAAAGGTTGTAATCGCCTGAAATAAATGAATTTATTTATTTATAACTCTTTCAGAATGCCTATGCATAATCAGCAACCGTCATCATTAAATAATGCTAATAATAATCCTCGTCCTATGAGTGGCGTCAGTCACTTCGTAACTAAAACCTTACCACCACGCGCACGTTACATGATTGGAGTAAATTTGGCAACCCACCTCGTAATTACTTCAAAACCCGTGAAGATAACTTCAACGAGTTTGATCTCGGACTTGATGATTATTACAACTATGACGGGTATGCCGAATATGATCAGGGTTACTATGCTTATAAATATCCAGAATTTGTTGATTATCAGGAACATCCGTATACAGAGACCGCTACAGTAGTGGATGACCTGGCGCACGGTAAAGAGACGGAATAATAATACGACACACAGTGTCTTACTGCTTACCAAAGAAGAAAATGTGTACTTCACGCATGTGTAGGAAATGAAGATTGTCAAGTTCATGGAGTATGTCGTTTCAACCGGTTTTGTTTTACCGGGTGACTGGTAAAAGACTGTGGGCTAGTTTTACCGATTCCTAATAATGCGTTATATGACTATTATTATATATATTTTTTTCTTTTTTATAAAGACTACTCGCAATGTGTGTTGCACATTACTAGTATTCTTTTTAACCCCTCCAACTAAGCTAAAAATGCTTGTGTCTGGAGTGGGTTCACGTCAATAGTACAATGGGCGGTGTGCGGATCGAACTCACGACCTCTCGATCGCCAGTCCGACACCTTATCCATTGAGCTATTGCCTTTTTCTTACAATATTACATACTACAATTTTTCCAGGCATAGATATCGAAGTTGATTGTTTACAAACAGCGAGGGCCCGTTGGCGTAATAGCGAGAACGATCGGCTTTGATGCCAGAGGTAACGAGTTCAAATCCCACCGTGCACCAATGTATTTTTCTGTCGATAAATGTATGTGCGCTTTCACAATGGCCCTCCGGTGAAGCAAAAACATCGTTAAGAAACCAACAACCGCATGGTGGTAGGCACGCATCATCACTGACCAATAGGTGAGATAGTGGTCAAACGCTAGCCTATAAGATATAAAATAAACTGGCAAAGTGCAAGTCGGACTTGCACTCGTACAGTTCCGATTCCGTACCACACTACAATCCAGACTAATATTATAAAGAGGGAACGTTTTTGGGGTTCCGTAGACCTGACAAGGAACTCTTATAGTTTCGTCATGTCCGTCTGTCTGTCTGTCTATCCGAGATTTTGCTAGGAGACCGTTAATACCAGAAAGCTGTAATTTTGTGAGGGTATGTATATAAATGACGCCGACTAAATGCTGAAATAAAATTTTGAAAAAAAAATTTTTTAAGTTAGCTCTCCTATATGTGAAGTGGGGATGATTTTTTATTTCATCGTCTACACCATTGTGTGGGGTGTTGTTGAATAGGTCTTTTAAAATGACTTAAGGGTTGGTAATACCATTTTTCGATTGAATGCTCCATTTACGAAATATTAAACTTAAAAGTGAAAGTTTTTGTTCCAGTAGGGTGACCCTCCCCCCTCTAAAAGCTAACCTGCAGGCTTAAAAAATCTAGGAAAATTCGTGATAATAGCGCATTTCATGAACTTTAAAGTAAAGTTATAGCGGTTAAGTTAACTTTATTAGTTTAGCAGTAATAGTCATTGAACTTGGGTGTTGGATAATTTTGTACCAAATACAAAATCCTTAGAATAAATCCTTTAAAGTGACAAAGACAGAGTACCTAGTTGCTTGTTTATAACGGGTAAAGACTTGCATAGAATAACAGGCTACTACGGAACCCTACACTGCGCGTGGCCCGACACGCACTTGGCCGGTTATTAAACAAGTTCAACTTTTGAGATGTTTGATCGCGAAGCAAGTGCATCACTTTCAATATCACGGAAAATATCGTTTGCGCGAGGCAGGATCTCATACATTTATAATATAATAATATTTAAAGGAGAGCTATTAAAATCTACGCTAGCGCCATCTCTGGGTTTTATTCTAATACTATAAATGCGAAAGTAACTTTGTCTATCTGTCTGTCTGTTTGTTTCGCTTTCACGCCAAAACTACTAAACCGATTATAACTGAAATTTGGTACACAGATAGTCTAAAGCCTGAGAAAGGCATATAAGCATATTTTTAATGCGAAAAGAGGGTTGTCAGGGGTTTAAAGGGTGGATGAAAAGTTGTATGGAAAAATCGTCATTTTTAAAGCTAGAAGCTTGAAATTTATATTTTTGGCTATTGTTTCGATATAAATATATATGACATTGAAAGTTTGTGAGGAGGAAGGGGGAGTCGAAGGGGAGGGGAGGGGATGGGTAGAGTAGCGGGAGTGGAGGGGGAGGGTAGGGGGATTTGACAGGGTGGGAAGCGGGAGGGGAGTAGAGCTGGAGGGGAGGGTATGTGGAAGTGAGGGGAAGGGACAGAACTGAGGACTAGTCTGTGTAGCGCGCCACTATCGAGGGCGCGGTAACCATATTATTTTAATATTACTACACCAATTTCGTTGAGGTTTACAATATAGTTAATCAATATTCGCTTTTTATTATATTTATTTGGTTACATATGACCATTAACTATCGTGTCCTCCACTATGTTACATTATTTTACAGTCAGTATTTTAATAAAAAATGAAAAAATTACATGTTCTATTATCACATAAAGGAAGAAGTAAATTCAGTAAAGTATTGACTATACGCAAAGTAATTCAAGTTGTTACACATAAAATGTCGCAGAAAGTATCTGCCTGCTTCAGATCGTTAGTCAACAGATTGGAAATATTCAATATTCATTCGTAAAAGATAAAATCTTGGTATCCAAGTAAACTGAAAATCGGAGCAGATATTATCGGTATTCAATTTATTCGTGGCGAAGCTGACAACGCAGTTTATACTCAAGTTCAGGTCTACGACACAATGCTTTAACTGTAGACATTGTACTGCCTTCGTATGATCAGACAAAATACTAATAAGAACTACGGCTGGCAACAAATTAGTAAGAATGTATTTCTGAATTCATACATTATGTATCATTAAAATCACAATGAACGCTTTCAGTGCCCATGACGCGTGTGTGCGTCGTGCGACGAACTAGTTAGACGCACAGACGCGTTATGGGCATTAACTATTTTTATTATATTATTATTAAGATATGCTGGTCTGTCCGGTTGCCCAGCAAAGTGACGAAACCTAATGGGTTAGGATGTCGATGAATGCAGTAGTAGACTTCTCTGTAGTACAAAGGTAAAACTTTGTAAAGTAGATTTATGCAATTCTTTTCCAATAAAATACATACGATTAAGTTTAATGTACTTGTACATCAATATCCTAAATGTTTCTATTTAATTCAATAATACACTGGCCCTCAATAAATGCGGGTCGATTAAAAAAAGTGATATTTAGATCCTTAAATATTTAGATAGAAAAAGGTAAAAAAATCCTTTATATTTCATTTTGGTAATTAAAAAAAAACTCTAAACGATAATAAAGACGATTTTTTGAATTTGCAAATTTGGTAAAAACCTGCCAAGCCGTAAATCAGCTGTATAGGACACCACGGGTCACTATTTGTGGGGAACTATTTGGAGGTCACTAATTTGTAGCTGCCTTTTATATATGTTACTATCTATCGGAGCCGGTGAGTAATTAAAAGAATAATTATAAGTCCATCCATATATTGTCTTTACCACAGAAATATTATTAGTGCTACGTATCGTTACAAAGGCAGGAAGACGACTGGAGAGCCAGCGGCGTGCGGGGGCCTGCTACTGTACATTTTGCAATCTAGCACATTCCGCACCGACACTGTCCCCACAATCATCCCTTTCTTAAAAAAATAAATGATTACTCTATATAAAAAGTTAAGCAAAGAACCTATGCTTTTTTAAAGTCGGTTAAATTACATACAAGTTATACATTATAGCTCGAGGCACACAGGAATGTGCCGAGTTGCTGATTTCGCCGGTCGCCATTGCGTCCGGTGGTATTACAATGTAAGCGGTGGTCTCAAGTTACGCTTTACAACGAAATGGATGCAACCATTTATACTTAACTAGAAGTGTCCCGCGGCTTCGCCCGCGTTAAAACCTTCTTGTACTTACTTAAAACTTTTCTTTTGTAAAAACGATTCTATCATTAAACAAATCAAATAAGAATTAGCCAAATCGGTTCACCCGTTTTCATGTTATCGCGTGACTCAGGCAATTCGGGATTCATATTTATAAAACCCAAAAACCTAAATTTACAGACTTTGTTACCTACCCCATTTCGAAAAATCCTACAACACGTACTTTATCCCATCTTGTTTCGCCATACAAACTGTGAATCCCTGCTACCTATCAGGGAGGAATTTTCAGAATATAATTTCTTAGCGGATACCTACGTCATAATAACTATTTGCATTCTGAATTTCAGCGCAATCGGAAACAAAATTGATTTTTAGACTTTGTTACCCCAGTTTATCCTCTTAGATGGCATTTTGAAAAAGTCTGAAACTCGTATTTACGCTTTATCCCCTTAAAGAGTGTATTTTGAAAATTTTCTTAGCGGATACCTAAGTCAAAATAACTACCTGCATGCTACATTTCAGCGCAATCCGAAACAATATTGATTTTCACACTTTGTTACCCCATTGCACCCTCTTAGAGGGGGAATTTCAAAAAAACATGAAACACGTATTTACTTATTTTTTTACTGGAGCACTTGTATGAAGTTTCGAATAGAAAATACTATAAAATATTGTTTTTCCATACAAACTTTGAACACCCGTTTTATCCCCTTCAGGGGTCAATTTTGGAAAATCCTTTCTCAGAGGGAACTATCGTCGTAATAACTATCTGCATGCCAAATTTCAGCGGAATCCAAAACAATATTGATTTCCACACTTTGTTACCCCATTTACCTCTTAGGGGTGGAATTACAAAAAAACATGAAACACGTATTTACTTATTTTTTTACTGGAGCACTTGTATGAAGTTTCGAATAGAAAATTGTGGTGAAAAAACAGGGGTGAATTTGGAAAATCCTTTCTCAGAGTGAACTAACGTCGTAATAACTATCTGCATGCCAAATTTCAGCGCAATCCGAAACAATATTGATTTTCACACTTTCTTATTGCATCTCAGGGGGGTAATTTCAAAAAACATGAAACACGTATTTACTTATTTTTTTACTGGAGCACTTGTATGAAGTTACGAATAGAAAATACTATCTAATATTGTTTTTCCATACAAACTTTTACCACCCGTTTCATCCCCTTCAGGGGTGAATTTCGGAAAATCCTTTCTCAGAGGGAACTATCGTCGTAATAACTATCGGCATTCCAAATTCAGCGCAATCCGAAACAATATTGATTTCCACACATTGTTACCCCATTTCACCCTCTTAAGGGTAGAATTTCAAAAAAACATGAATCACGTATTTACTTATTTTTTTACTGGAGCACTTGTATGAAGTTGCGATTAGAAAATACTATCTTATCTTGTTTTTCCATACAAACTTTGCACCCCCGTTTCATCCCCTTCAGGGGTGAATGTTGGAAAATCCTTTCTCAGAGGGAACTAACGTCGTAATAACTATCTGCATGCCAAATTTCAGCGCAATCCGAAACAATATTGATCTTCACACTTTGTTACCGTTTCATCCCCTTCAGGGGTGAAATTTGAAAATTCCTTTTTCAAAGTTAACTAACGTTGTAATAATTATCTGCATGCCAAGTTGTAGCGCAATCCGAAAAAATATTGATTTTCACACTTTGTTACCCCATTTCACCCTCTTAGGGGGGGATTTCAAAAAAACATGTAACACGTATTTACTTATTTTTTTACTGGAGCACTTTTATGAAGTTTCGAATAGAAAATACTATCTAATATTGTTTTTCCATACAAAGTTTGAACACCCGTGTCATCCCCTTCCCCTGAAGGGGATTGTGAATTTCGGAAAATCCTTTCTCAGAGGGAACTATCGTCGTAATAACTATCTGCATGCCAAATTTCAGCGCAATCCGAAACAATATTGATTTTCACACTTTGTTACCCCATTGCACCCTCAGGTGGGGGGGAGGAAATTTCAAAAAAACTTGAAACACGTATTTACTTATTTTTTTACTGAAGCACTTGTGTGAAGTTTCGAATAGAAAAGACTATCTAATAATGTTTCTCCATAGAAACTTTGAACCCCCGTTTTATCCCTTTCAGGGGTGAAATTTGAAAAATCCTTTTTCAAAGGTAACTAACGTTGTAATAATTATCTGCATGCCAAGTTTTAGCGCAATCCGAAAAAATATTGATTTGCAGACTTTGTTACCCCATTTCACCCTCTTAGGGGAGAAATTTCGAAAAAACCTAAAACACGTATTCTCTTATTTATGTCCTGAAGCACTTGTGTGAAGTTTCGAATAGAAAAGACTATCTAATAATGTTTCTCCATAGAAACTTTGAACCCCCGTTTCATCGCTTTAAGGGGTGAATTTTAGAAAATCCTTTCTTAGCTGATACTAACGTCATAATAACCACCTGTATGCCAAATTTCAGCGCAATCCAAAACAATATTGATTTGCAGACTTTGTTACCCCATTTCACCCTCTTAGGGGTGAAATTTCGAAAAAACCTAAAACACGTGTTCTCTTATTTATGTCCTAAAGCACTTGTGTGAAGTTTCGAATAGAAAAGACTATCTAATAATGTTTCTCCATAGAAACTTTGAACCCCCGTTTCATCGCTTTAAGGGGTGAATTTTAGGGGTGGAATATCAAAAAAACCTGAAACTCGTATTTACTTATTTTTGTACTGAAGCACTTGTGTGAAGTTTCGGATAGAAAAGACTATCTAATCTTGTTTCTCCATACAAACTTTGAACCCCCATTTCATCCCCTTAAGGGGTGAATTTTGAAAAATCCTTTCTTAGTACACCCCTACGTACTAAGACAAATATACCCTCCAAATTTCAAGTCTCTACGACCAGCGGTTTAGGCTGTGCGTTGTCTGTCAGTGAGTCAGTGAGTCAGTGAGTCAGTCAGTATGTCAGGACAAAGATTCTTATAGTATTAGATATTATTTGACGCAGAACTAAATTTTGATTTACAATTTACAAATAAAAAGTATTTAGAGTTCTGATTGAGTTACATGTTACAATGATACAAATTACACGACAATTTACAATACTTGACTGATTTTAATTGGTACTTAAAAATAGATATATCTATGATTAACAAGCATTCTGATACACTGGTACCTGTGCGGTTGTTTGGGCTGCTGATACCGCGGGCCACAAAGAACTTATTTCCGTTCTTAACGCACTTTTGACTCGAACACAACAACGTTTTCCGCACCAATAGCAACAAAATAATAACATAGCACTTGCTATCACAACAACAATGATACCAACAAGTCCTATCTTCTTCTCTAGATCTCCAACTTGGCTCGCATGGTTAGCACCTTGCTGTGCAATAACAATCTCCTCGTTTTTTGTTTGATATGAACCCTTTTCTTTTCAAAAACGTATTTTCTTACAATAATATTTTGGAAAGTATACAACGTACGTGTACAATAACGAATGCAGAAATGATTTTATTTTTAGATTACATGTTAATATTGTTACATACTCATTAGCAATAATTTCGCAATTATATCTAGGTTGCTTACGGCTAAATTTTATCAATGCATTTTATACTAACTTAACATAAATCGCACGGGAAGCTTAACTTGCCTACCACTGCGCGTGGTCCGTCTCATAGGCGAAAGTGATTTATGAATAATATTTTTTTCAACATTTTGGTTAAAGCTAAAATTACATGTTTTTTTAATATTATTACGTTGTTCATCAATGTTCTCGTTTAACAAATAAGCTGGTTTCAATCTATCTATGGATACATAAAGATTTCTATTTGGTAAAAGCTATCTTATATACTTTATAATTTCTATCCAATACGCGAAAGGGACCGTCATAAGTTGGACACAATGATTTTTTAAGCATATTATTTCTAAAAAATACATGTGTACATGATTTCAAATCTTTACTGACAAAAATTTTTCGTGACTCGCTAACCGCTCGTGACTGTGGTCTCAACCTACTTATAGACTGATGTAATTGACTTATAAAGGCGTGATCACATACCTGTTGCTTTTCGTCGTGAAAAAAATCTCCTGGCAGTTTAATAGATTCACCATAGACCATTTCTGCGGCGCTATATCCGGTATCTGTTCTAGCGACGCTACGTGAACCCATCAGGATGGTAGGAAGTTGGTCAGCCCAGTCCAAATTGTCATCGTCACTTAACTTAGCGGTTAACGCACTTTTTAAAGAACGGTGCCACCTTTCTATTACACCATTGCTCTGCGGTCGATACGGAGTCGTTCTAATTTTTTGTACACCTAAAAATTTTAACAATGAGATAAATAGGTCACTTTCAAATTGTCTACCTTGGTCAGTTGATATCCGAGCTGGGACGCCGAATCTACAAATCCATTTTTCATATATTACTTTCGAGACTGTATAAGCTGATATGTCGGAAACTGGTACAGCTTCCGGCCAACGCGTAAAACGGTCAATGATTGTAATACAATACCGATATCCTTTTTGCGACGTCTGCATTGGTCCTAAAATGTCCGTGTGTACATGCGAAAACCTAGAACAGGGTGGAAAATTTCCTATATCTGAAATTGTGTGTCGACTTACCTTAGATTTTTGACAGGGTATACAAGCTCTAGTCCACGAATTTATATCTCTGTTCATCCCTGGCCAAAAGTATCTTTGTGCGCTCATTTTTCTAGTGGTTCGAACTCCAGGATGACTAATATTATGAACGTTATTGAATATCATTTTTCTAAAACATTCGGGTACATAAGGTCGGGCACAGTTTGTTGAAACTTCGCAATAGACTCGCTTATCTGTGTTAGGCACCGTTATATACTTGAATGATAACAAACCGTTCGAATCAGGAAGTTGATTCTCATTTTCTTGTGCGTTAGCAATTTGACTATAATCTATCGCTGTTGGACAACTAATAGATTCTATGCGCGACAAAGCACCAGCTACCGTGTTATGTGTATGTTGTATGTCGCTAGTAAATTCGCTAATATACAACAGTTGTCTAGCTCGCCTAGGTATTTCTTTGTCTTTACCTACTTTTGTAAAAGCGTAAACCAGTGGCTAGTGGTCCGTAAAAATTGCTAACTGCCGTCCTTCTATCATGTTTCTGAAGTGTAACATGGCTAAATAAATAGCTGTTAATTCTTTATCATATGTACTATACCTTTGCTGAGAATCTGATAGCTTTTTTGAAAAATATCCCAATGGCAACCATATACCTTTTACTTTCTGGTGGAGAACAGCTCCCACACAGTTATCCGAAGCGTCTGTCATCAGGGCTAAAGGAGCATCCATACAAGGATGAGACAATGTAGCGGCGCTTTTAAGGCTTACCTTACATTGCTCGAAGGCTTCAATGCTCTTTTTACACCATTCTATTTTCGACTTGTCTTTCTTCTTTGAACCATGAAGAAATCTGTTGAGCTCTGCCTGGTATTTCACAGCATTAGGAAGATGTGACCTGTAAAAATTAAGCATACCCAAAAAACGTCGAAACTGTTCGACTGTTTCCGGTCTGGGGTACTCTTCAATGGCCTTGACTTTCTCCGGAAGCGGGCTGATACCATTTTCTGAAACTGCATAACCTACAAATTCAACCGTTTCCCTGCCAAATATACATTTACTCATATTTATAGTTATACCGAGGTCATTAAATCTTTCGAAAATTTTTCTTAAATGCTCTCTATGAATTTTCTGATTTTCCGAGGCGATCAAACTGTCGTCGATATAGCAAAAAAGTGCTGACTCACTGTTATTTTCAGCATCTGTTATACGTTCTATACCTTTTAAAACGTGATGGTCCATAAACCTTTGGAATGTCTGTGCTGCGTTTTTTAAACCGAAACCCATACGTAAAAATTCCCAGAGGCCAAAACTGGTGGCGATAGCTGTCTTCTCTATATCCTCTGGAGCTATCTGTATATTATGGTAAGCTCTGTTCAAATCTAACCGTGTATATAGCTTTTTATTAGGTAACATATATGTTAAATCTTGTAATCGCGGTATAGGATAGCGATCTGGTTTCGTAATAGCATTTAATGCTCTGTAATCTCCACAGGGACGTAACTGTCCGTCTCGTTTTGGTACTACGTGTAACGCGCTTGACCATTCACCTTGCCCTGGTCTACAAATGCCTAGTTCATGCATTAATCTAAATTCTTCCTTTACCTTAACATATCGATCCGGAGGTAACGGCCTTGGACGCGCGTATACCGGTGGACCAGTAGTCACAATATGATGATATAAGGAATGATTAGCATTCTCCTTGAAAACTATCGGTTTCGTTATCTCTGAAAATTCTTCTAACATGTCACGATACGGCGTGTCACTTTGTATACTCTTAATAGAAGTGTTGTCGCATTGTATGACGGAACCTTCGCTACTTAACTTAGTTATACTATCAATTAGTTTCTTATTATATAAGTCTACAACTAATTTATAATGCCTTAAAAAGTCTGCGCCTAGTATAGCTTGTTTCACGTCACACACTACAAAGGTCCATTTTAGCGATCTACGCAAGCCTATATTTAACTCTATAGTCTTAACACCGTAGGTACGAATTTCGGAATTATTTGCAGCATATAATTTATAATCACTCATTACACTCGCGTTCTTATCTCTATAACTCACCGGAAGGACTGAGACATTAGCACCTGTATCTACCAAAAATCGAAATTGGGACTTCCGATCCGTCACGCATAATCGGTGGTTACCGGCTGACGCTATGCAGTCTCCCACCACACTAGACTGCACCGCGCTCAGTTTCCCGAAGGTGTTGGCGTTGACGCTCGAGGCTGCTTCCAACTGCAGGGCTGCTCACATGATCGGGCACGGCTTCTGAAGCGATAGTGGAATCGGCACAGCCAGTTGGGGCTATCTGGTGATCTCCGTGGTGTTCTTGACAGCGATCGAGATCTGTTAAGCTGTCGGAAGTTTCCGCGGCTTAAGCTGCGTCCACGAATCTCATTTATTTCGCTGCGGAGCTCGCGAATTTCCATCGTCATCTGCATCTTTGGTCCACCAAACTGGTTTACCAAACCGGAATCTCGTGTAGGCGTAGCAGTAATAGCTGCTATATCGCTGCTATGTATATTCTCGTGAATCCGATCGGCCATTGCCGCCAATTTGTCTAAGTTGGTATCCTGTGCGATCGAAAGAACTGCTTTTACTGCTCCTGGTAATCTTGATATCCATAAACGTCTTAGAGCATCGGTGGAAACTTGCGTGTTGGAGGCAAGTTCTGACATTCTTCTCAGAAGCTGAGATGGGCGCTGCGATCCTAAATCCATCTCACTTAAAGAGTTTGTGAAATTGTTTTTCTGCGCTTTCCTCGTAAGATGCTAATAAACGCTGTTTAATGATGTCGTATTTATTTTCGCTTGGCGGTGAAATAATTAAGTCGCCAACTTGTTGTAGGGCGTCTCTGTTTAGTTTGGCGATAACCATATTATATTTTGTCGAATCACCTTGCCGCTGTGGATCCATTATAGAGTCGAACTGTGCAAACCAGAGACGAGGCATGTCTGTCCAAAATTCTGGAATTCTGGAATTCACGCTGATAGCTGCTAAGTCAGTAAATGCTGGAGGAGCTAAATTATTCTCAATTTTAGCTGATGACGCTGCTTGTGGTGGTTGTGGAGGTGTTGTTACTTGTAATATCGGTTGCTGGGCCATATTGACTTTATTGACTGTTTATTATTATATTCTAATCTCGCTGAGTATGATGGACCAATAGTCAGTGAGGAGTCGCCCTCCGGCACGTGTATATTTTTGTTTTTATTTGCACTGCATGTTCCAAATTCACTGATAACACTTTTTCACTTTTTTTTTAAAACGTCTCGAGTCACCATTTATAGGACACCACGGGTCACTATTTGTGGGGAACTATTTGGAGGTCACTAATTTGTAGCTGCCTTTTATATATGTAACTATCTATCGGAGCCGGTGAGTAATTAAAAGAATAATTATAAGTCCATCCATATATTGTCTTTACCACAGAAATATTATTAGTGCTACGTATCGTTACAAAGGCAGGAAGACGACTGGAGAGCCAGCGGCGTGCGGGGGCCTGCTACTGTACATTTTGCAATCTAGCACATTCCGCACCGCCACTGTCCCCACAAGCTGCATTAGCAAGCTAGTGGTGGCAATTCAAAATATTAAATGTGTATATAATTCATTGCATATTTGATACCAAAGCACGTTTTTTGAAATCTAGTTAAAAGTGGTCAGTTTACTTAACTTATACTTTTATTCATAATAAACTTTATAATCTTGAAAATGATAAATTAATAAAATAAATTGTTTATACACAAACTAAATTAAACGCCAATAATAACTAGAAACAATAACTAGACAGTACCATGAACTTCAAAAGTATACTACCTATAGGTTCGTTTAGTTAGTTCTCTTGCTATTATTACTCTTACCCAACTTATACGTTAGATGACTGTGATGTCGGCCTTTATAAATAAGATGATTGTCACCCATTTGCGATAAATATTTTCTTTATTCATATATTTTATAGGCTACCTTTTGACCACTATGTCACCTGTTGGTCTCAATAAACAAATTATACATATAAAAATGAGTCGGGGATGGTTAAAATTTTAAATTTAAGTATTATTATTCTATGAAAACGCTGAACGTACAGATGTCTCACAGAAAAAAGTGCCGCATTCCATTAATGAAAGGGTTCCCTATATTGTAATAAATTCCTATAAACTTGTTCCGCAATGTAATCTTCAATCGACGTTGTTCACTGCACAAAGTTTTACCTGCACCTGTCGGCCGCATCTGCGCTTCTATCCGATAAAAAACTTGCAAAACAAACTTTTAAAGGTTCACGGTACATAATCGAATTTAACTACTCGTTGCTTCCGCACAACGTTCTGCGAAGCCTAAGCACAGAATAATCTAAGCCTTAAATAATACTGTCGTGTACCATGTTTGTATGGTGAACCACTCATCATCATCATCATCATCAGCCGGTGTCAGTCCACTGCTGGACGTAGGCCTCTCCCAAGATGCGCCACTGAGCCCGGTCTTCGGTTCTTCTTTTCTGGTGGAACACTAATAGTATTTATTTATACACTGTAAGAGTTAGTACACGACACGTCAACATCAACTTTTGGGCAGATTTCTCGAATCGGCTTTGGTAAATCCTACTTCCATTATCTCTCAATTAAGTTGATTTAATTATGTTTATTTACGTAATTTACCCTTTTGCGAATATCACGTATCCTACTGGCAAGCCACAGACTTAGTAGTGATTATAGAACAGATGCTACTAAACATAGTAGTAGTAGTAGAATATATGTATTATGTTACTCTTTGCTACTAAAGTACTGATAAGCCGACAAAGATGACGTCACTACGCGCTGATTGGCGTTTCAATATGTTTCAATTTACGTAGGTAACTTCAAACTCAATTTTTTTGAGCAGTACGTAATTATATATGTCTGCCAGCCCGCCCCGGCTTTGCACGGTTGAAATTGATACATAATATTGGACGGCCCGTTGGCGTAAAGTATAGTTACTTACCTTGACTTCTGACCCGACCGTTGCCGGTTATTATCCAAGCTATATACCAATTGATTTGCTCAAGTTTCTATGTGCATTCATGAATCATGGGTTTTCAAACACAGGTAGTGGGATCATTAAATCGATGTTCTGCCTCACTTGCTACCAAAAAGTAGCATACCACCATTAGTGAAAAAATCTGCCGCCATAACCTTACGGTGTTCCGGCAGCACAGCGCTCGGGAGTCTTTCCATTCTAGGCCTAGTGTGTTCGCTATCTTTGACCATCATTATTAATACCAAAGTCATATAAATGCGTAAGACAGTTTGTATATTTGTTGTTTGGAACTTCTTCACGGTCACAGAATAATGAATTGTACAAGTAGGTGCGCAGAGGTACTTGTAGTTTCATAGCTACATCGCGGAGTGCGACAGGCCTGTCACGGTCTAACGGCTGGACAGAGGCTGGATTTAACAGAAATGTTGGACAGATCATCTGGCGCAGCTGGAGGAGGAGCTGAAACACATAAGATGGCACATACTGGGGCTATGTGAAGTCCGAAGACAGGGAGAGGACACCATAACCTTAGAATCGGGCCATCTTATGTACTACAGAGAAGGAGATCAGCCATCCCAAGGCGGCGTCGGGTTTCTGGTCAACAAGGTTCTCAGTGACAACGTTGTAGAAATCTCCAGTGTGTCGACCAGGGTAGCGTACCTCATAATTAAGTTAACCAAGAGGTACAGCCTCAAGGTTATCCAGGTCTACGCACCGACCTCGACACACTTGGATGATGAGGTGGAGAGCATGTATGAAGATATCTCCAGAGCTTTACACACCACCTCCAAGGCTCACTACAACGTTGTCATGGGAGACTTTAACGCCAAAGTGGGAGTACAAACTTGCGGCGAATCGTCTATAGGACCACACGGATTTGGGAGTAGGAATCACAGGGGACAAATGCTCGTCAATTTCCTCGAAAGAGAGGGGCTTTTCTTGATGAACTCTTTCTTCAAGAAACAGCCCCAAAGGAAATGGACGTGGCAAAGCCCCGACTTTGTGACTAAAAACGAGATTGACTTCATCATTACGGACAAACGGCGCATATTCGGAGACGTCTCAGTGATCACTAGGTTTAATACTGGAAGTGATCACCGACTGGTACGAGGCACTCTGGATATCGACTTTAAAGCCGAGAGATTCCGATTGATGAAGTCTACGCTCCGTCCGAACCTACTCCAAACCGTTGTTGGGTCCGAAACATTCCAATTAAAATTGGAAAATCGATTCGCTGCCTTGGAAACCACAGATGACGTAGACCAGAAACTCGAAGAAGTGGTGGAAATCCTCAGGGGTGAAGGGACGAAGTTTTGCGAGAGCAAGCGTACGGGCAAAAAGTCCAAACTCTCGGCAGAAACACTTCGGCTAATGGAAGAGAGACGAACAGACCCTTTGTCAGCTTTGTCAACTAACCTGGTGCGCAACAAATCCATAAAGAAGCTGGTACGACGCGACCTCCGATCCTCTAACACGCTCTTGATTAAAGAATCAATTGAGCAGAATCGGGGGTCGAAAGTGTTCGTCCAGCCTCTGGGTAGAAGCCACCTCACAAAGCTGACAACGTCAACGGGGAACGTCGTCGCATCCAAGCCGGAGATTTTGTCGGAAGTTGAAGACTTCTACGGCAAGCTCTACGCATCGCATGCTTCAAGGCCCGAACCCGATACTGAGGATTCTAGAGCCACCTTAACCCGCCACTTCACAGAAGATCTGCCCAAAATTAGCCGAGACGAAATCGTGATGGCCCCTTAAACAACTCAAAAATGGAAAAGCCCCAGGAGAAGACGGAATCACAACGGAGCTTTTAAAAGCCGGAGGAGCTCCAGCAGTTCAACAGCTTCAGCAGCTATTTAATTCCGTTCTTTTTACTGGGAGAACTCCACAGGCATGGAACAGAAGCATGGTGGTTTTGTTTTTCAAAAAAGGAGACAAAACCCTATTGAAAAACTATCGCCCGAATTCGCTTCTGAGCCATGTCTACAAGCTGTTTTCAAGGGTCATCACGAACCGTCTTGCGCGAAGACTCGACGAGTTTCAACCTCCGGAACAGGCCGGGTTTCGAAGCGGTTACGGCACCATAGACCACATCCACACGGTGCGGCAGATTATACAGAAGACCGAAGAGTACAATCGGCCCCTGTGCTTAGCATTTGTGGACTATGAGAAGGCCTTTGACTCAATCGAAACCTGGTCTGTTCTCGAGTCCTTGCAGCGTTGCCAAGTCGACTGGCGATATATCGAAGTGATGAGATGTCTATATAATGCCGCAACGATGACTGTACAAGTACAGAACCAGCGAACTAATCATGTCCACCTGCGTCGAGGAGTGAGACAGGGGGACGTCATATCCCCGAAACTGTTCACTAACGCCTTGGAGGATATGTTTAAGACGCTGGACTGGAAAGATCGTGGCATTAACATCAACGGCAGGTACATCTCTCACTTACGATTCGCAGATGACATCGTCATTATGGCAGAGACGCTGCAGGACCTACAAAGGATGTTGAATGGCCTAGCTGATTCTTCTCGTAGCATCGGTCTCCGGATGAATTTGGACAAAACCAAAGTCATGTACAACGAGCACGTTGTTCCGGAACCGATTGCCGTAGATGGAATCCCACTCGAAGTTGTCACTAAGTATGTTTACCTAGGGCAAACGCTCCAACTAGGCAAACATAACTTCGAGAAGGAAATCCAGAGAAGAATTCAGCTGGGCTGGGCAGCATTCGGAAAACTCCGTCGAGTCTTCTCGTCGCCTATACCACAGTGTCTAAAGACAAAAGTCTTTAACCAGTGCGTCCTACCTGTGATGACATACGGAGCCGAGACGTGGACACTCACAGTCCGACTGGTCCACCAGTTTAAAGTCGCTCAGCGAGCTATGGAGAGAGCTATGCTCGGTATTTCTCTGCGGGATCGAATCCGGAACGAAGTAATTCGCCAGAGAACTAAAGTTATCGACATAGCTCAACGGATTAGCAAGCTGAAGTGGCAGTGGGCTGGTCATATCTGCCGCAGGACTGATAACCGTTGGGGCAGACTTGTCCTAGAGTGGAGACCGCGAATCGGCAAACGTAGCGTAGGACGTCCTGTGACCAGGTGGAGCGACGACATACGCAAAGCGGTGGGCAGTGACTGGAAGAGAAGAGCCGAAGATCGGGCTCAGTGGCGCATCTTGGGAGAGGCCTATGTCCAGCAGTGGACTGATACAGGCTGATGATGATGATGATGATGTTGGACAGGGAATAAGACCATATAATACTTTTAAACGCGGGCGAAGCCACGAGTCTCAGCTAGTTTTATAAGATAGATCAAAGTATATTGACATCAAATTGATTTATATAAGTAGGGATCTACAGAAATAGCTAAGCCAATAATGTTTACGTAGTAACTATGGTCTAATCTGTGGTTTCACTGGAAATATTTTATTATTTTTCGAGACGCATATTTTTCAATCTGTGTTAACTTCTAAATTATTGATTTAATTTATATATTGTAAAGGACTATTATATATTATATATTTTTAATCTATAATATGTGACCATGGTTATTCACGTAATTATTTAGATAAGAATTAATACAGTATTGTAGAAAATAGCCTTGGAAGTTACGTAATGTTTTTTATTTAAAAAGTTAAAGATTAAAATGATTACTGTGAGTCAACCTTAAGAGATAGACACATATGCCATCGTGGACTTTTTTATAGGTCTTATTTAGTTCTATAAATATTACACATACATATTTCTTATATCTATTTCCGTTTAGGCAGCATCGCGTAAAAACGTGTTTTCTCGACCGTTTTATTCGACTTAGGTTGCAAAATAGGTCTCCGCGAGTGTACCTATTTTCATTTTGAATGTCCATTCTATATATTAGTGAAAGAATTTAAAAAATCGGTCCAGTATTTTTTGAGCCAAATCAATATAAACATCCATACAAAAATACAATAATACAGAAATACAGATGTTCTCCGATGTGTCCCGTTTTTATTTTCTTATCATTTTATTCACATATTATTCATAAATATTACTTTTGCGCCTTGCCTATTGCAACGCACATTATCTTTTCCAGTCAGTGTATTCAGATTCAGATTTAGATTATTTTCACACCTTATAGGTAGATTATTTATATAGAACGCTTGGTAATGTCAATAGGGAAGGTGCAAAAGTAATATTTATGAATAATGTGTGAACATCTAATACTATAAGAATCTTTGTCCTGACATACTGACTGACTGACTGACTGACTGACAGACAACGCATAGCCTACACCGCTGGTCGTATATACTTGACATTTGGAGGGTATATTTGTCTTACTAAGAAAGGATTTTCCAAAATTCACCCCTTAAGGGGATGAAATGGGGGTTCAAAGTGTGTATGGAGAAACAAGATTAGATAGTCTTTTCTATCCGAAACTTCACACAAGTGCTTCAGTAAAAAAGTAAGGTACATGTTTCAGGTTTTTTTGAAATTCCACCCCTAAGATGGTGAAATGGGTTAACAAAGTGTGAAATTATGTTATTATGACGTAGATAGGCTCAGAAAGGATTTTCTAAATATTCCTCCCGATACGGAACGGGGATTCACAGTTTGTATGGCGAAACAAGATGAGATAAAGTAAAAGATAGTGTTTTAGGATTTTTCGAAATGGGGTAGATAACTAAGTCTGAAAATTTGGGTTTTTCAGGTTTTATAAATATGAATCCCGAATTGCCTTAGCCACGCGTTAACATGAAAACGGGTGAACCGATTTGGCTAATTCTTATTTGATGTCTTCAATGATAGAATCGTTTTTACAAAAGAAAAGTTTTAGGAAATTAAAAGAAGTTCTTAACGCAGGCGAAGCTGCGGGGCACTCCTAGTGTAAATATAAGAATAATGATAGGAAAATAAACTAAGTAAAAAAAATATTTGAAAATAAAGATAACAATACGTTAATGTACTAAAAGCAAAAAAATAATTAGGTAGGAATCCTTGGTAGGAATCTAGGGCATTGATCAGACAAAAAATAAAATCTTTGGGCGTAGTGTAACCTAAGTAAATATAAAATAGCATTTATAATGATGCGCCGACCGATTTTATTTTTTGTCTGATCCATACCCTAGATTTATGAGGAGAGTGGTGTGGTGACTGACACCAAGGATCTACTGAATTATTTTTTAGCTTTTAGTACATTATCCAAAGTAATATTATCTTTATTTTTAATAAAACTGTTTAACTTATTTTTTTTTACTTAGTTTATGTTCAAGATTTTAGTTTTTAATTTTATTTTAGATTTGAAATTTGTCGTAGCCTACTAAAAACTGTGGTACTTGGTGTCGAAAAATGTATGAACGCTTCTCACAGTGGCCTTCCAGTGAAGGACCAACAACCTCCGCATGCACACTATCTAGTGTCCACCTGGTTGTCACCCTCAAGTTAGAAAATCTGACGCCAAAACATCTAATGCGTTCCGGCAGCTATCCTTAAGAGCCAGTTCTCATTCTAGGCCTAGCGTGCTTACCATCTTCGACCGCATCACTTACTAACAGGTGAGATAGTGGTCAAACGCTAGCCTATAAGATATGAATAAAAAAATATTTAAACATTTTTAAACGGCACATTTTTGTAACTAAAATATAATTCCAGACGCTTGTGTATATCTTTCATTTAGTAATATCTAATAAAAACATATATACAAGTTTATGTTCAGTAATAGTTATTCATAATACTCGGTAAGTTCGGTAAGTTGGTTTTTACAAACGAGCAGACGAATAATAAGCCTGAGACGAAGTCGAGGGTTTACCATAGTCACGAGTTTGTTAGAACCAATAACCTCACGTGTATCATACACATTTTTTCAGCAAATTTGCGAGAAAACACTACAATTGGTAATAAAATAAACAAAAATGATATCTGTTGTATTTCTTGCAGAGATTCCGCCATTACGATGATGTCATCGGAGAACCTCAAAAGTGAGATGTACTCGCCATTAATGTTGATGCCCATACTTTTCAATTTCAACGTCTTAAACATATCCTCTATAGCGTTCGTAAACAGTTTCGGGGATTTATGACATCCCCCTATCTCACACCTCTGAGCAATGAAATAGGTTTAGTGCGCCGATCTTGGACTTGGACGGACATTGTGACGTTGGTATATAGACATCTCAGCACTTGGATGTAGCGCCAGTCCACTTGGCATCGCTGCAAGGAGCTTTGCTTGTCGTGCTTGTCCTGTTACCTTATAAGGTAACAGGACAAGCACGACAAGCAATGGTATACCATTAAAAAAAAAAACAATACTTTGAGAATATTGCGTTTTTGCAATTCCTGCTGGACCTTTCTAAGGTTTTATTTAAATCTAAAACACGAAAAAAGAGTCAGTACTTAATTCCGAAATAAATGTAGTAAAATTTATGGAATCAGTCAAAATCACACCTTTACAAAGACCGCGCCTTTATTAATAGCTTAATAACTTAAACTCCCAAAGTATTAAAATACAGCTGCACAAACGTGTAGCTGGTATATTTTAATGTACGAATAACATTGGTTACCTGCGAACGATAGCAAAATCCTGTGGATAGCTTTCAGTAATTTAGTTTAACGAGCCAGCAAACCAACGCAATAGAGAAGAGAGACCTCATCATAGCATTACGTTATAGTAATACTATGCTAGCACTACCTGCAGTTCCACGGCGAAGATCGCCTCACGTCCACCAGTGGGCGTAAAACTTTACAGTTATTTCCTTGTAATAATAATGAATTTAAATTATCAGTAGCCATACTACGGCTAAGTAGGTAGCTACTGTGAAATAACGAGACGGGGTTAAAGGGCTCTGAGGAACAATATATACCTCTTTATTTAATTACAAGAACAGATTTAGAATAACAGCAAAATGTAAAACGAGAAAATATAGTGGAATATTTGCCTGGCTCTAGTCAGCCACCAACGTCTTTAACTGAACACGGCTAAAGTAAATGAAATAGACACTGAAAATCGTTCCGAGAAAAAAAATTGGATTACTCATGTATAGGCAAAAAACTTTTCCCAAAATATCACATCGCAAACTATTTAACGCAAATTTTCATTTGGCAAAAAAACATTTGTCAAAGAAATTTATCGCAATTTTTAATTTAGGAAACCTTTAAGCAAAACTCTTTTTTAGCAGCTTATTGTTTAAGAAATGATTAAAAATGTTAAAAATTGCTATATGAGCTCAAATTCAAAGTATAATCTCGGAGTATCGGTCCTGGCCCTTCGCCGGTTCTAACCTAACTTAGCCTACATTTTCTCTTTGTCTTAATTTTTGCTCTAGTAAACATCTAACTTAATAAAACTGGACAAAGTAAAATTATGCCAAATTATAATTTGACCAAGTGAATAAAATGCGATACGTAAATTTGCTAAAGATATATTTAGGAAATGAAACTAGTGCGGACGATAAGGTTTTAGGGAAGTGAAATTTGGCGAAAAATATTTTTCTCTATATATTTGAAAAATGATGGTTTGTTCTTCCATAAGCGGCCATTTATATAGTGAATTTAAAATAACCGGCCAAGTGCGTGTCGGGCCACGTGCAGTGTAGGGTTCCGTAGTAGCCTGTTATTCAATGCAAGTCTTTACCCGTTATAGACAAGCAACTAGGTACTCCGTCTTTGTCACTTTAAAGGATTTATTCTAAGGATTTGTATGGTACAAATATATCCAACACCCAAGTTCAACGACTATTACTGCTAAACTAAGTAAGCTAAGTAAGTAGTTTAGCTTTTAGAGGGGAGGGGGGGACGCTCTACTGGAACAAAATTTTGCACTTAAAAGTTTAATATTTCGTAAATGAAGTATTCAATCGAAAAAAGGTATTAGCAACCCTTAAGACATTTTAAAAGACCTATTCAACGATACACCACACGATGGGGTAGACTATGAAAAAAAAATTCATCCCCACTTCTCATATAGGGGAGCTACCCTAAAAAAAATATTTTTCACAATTTTATTTCAGCTCTTTGTCTGCGTAATATATATACATACTCCCACAAAATTACAGCTTTCTAGTATTAACGGTATCTTAGCAAAACCTCGGACAGACAGACAGACAGACAGACAGACAGGCAGACATACAGACAGACGGACATGACGAATCTATAAGGGTTCCTTGTCAGGACTACGGAACCTTAAAAAGTATCTCGTATGAAGAAGTAAATAACCGCGCAAATCAATACGAAGTCCTCATCACATCAGTTTTTTATTACAGTGCTAAATAAACTTTTAATTTATAAAGAATATATTATAAAGAACACATAATAATCTCATGTACCTAGTTTTAAGTACCTTATGCACAAAATATTATCGAAGCAATAAATTATTGAGCATTGAGAAAATGAGTTCTGATAACGACAGTATTGATTTGACGCCCGAAAGTACACGAAACGACGCAACAAATGTTATAAGCAATCTGGTACCAGCAAAGTCCCGCGAAAAATATTTGAAAGCCTATTTATTACAAACTATTGGTAAAAACAAAATATCTAGAATGCGACAAGCAATCGCAATTTATTTGAAGTTGCCCGAAATAAATCTGTACACAGAAAATCGTTTTCGCAGAACATCAGCTACTCTTTTAGCCGATTCTGGCGTGGAACCTGTTATTAAGCGACACGGTGGATGGAAATCTGGAACAATAGCGGAAGGTTACATTAAAGACTCGATTGAAAGTTAGACAAAAATAAGCAGTCTAATATACTCATTGAAAACAAAAAATTAGAAGCCTCGAAGCCTCAAAATGAACCCAGCTCGAATTGCTTGGTGCTTGCCCCGTTCACCGCGGCCATCTTCGTCAAAACAACAAGAGCCGCCGTGTCCTCTTGAAAATGAACATCTTTTATCTCATCAACCAGATTCTGAGTTTGTAACAAATACGCTTACCATAAACAAGACGACAACAATAGGTATCATTACAATACATAACAAACCAATAAACATTACTCCATAATTGTTCAATTACAAATTTAAATTTTTAACTGTTGAAAAGCAATGTAAAAATGTGTCATATTTTTTAACCGACTTCACAAAAAAGGAGGAGGTTCTCAATTTGTCTGTATGTTTTTTTTTATGTGTATGTTACGCGATTTCTCCGTCAATAGTGAACGGATCCAAATGATTATTTTTTTTAATAGGTAGGATACGTTTCCGAGGTGGTCCCATTTTAATTTTATCGAGATCTGATAAGTATCTCCAGAGATATGGAGATAAATACCTCAAACATAAGAGAATGTACTGGTTTTAGTAGAAGAGTCCCAAGAAGATTATACACGATGGAGGTTGCTATTGCATATACTTTTGAAGACTAAAAAATAACACCTTGAATAATGTTTTCACATCTTTCTTCTCGTTGATTTTGGTTTTTGACAGATATTCTTACGGTAACTGTGAGCGAGACAGACAGAAATAAAGGTGGGGATAATAATTTTTTTTTTAAAATATCTTATAGGCTAGCGTTTGACCACTATCTCACCTGTTGCTAAGTGATGATGCGGTCGAAGATAGAGAAGTGGACTAGAATGGGAACTGGCTCTCAAGGATAGCTGCCTGAACACATAAGATGTTTGGCGACAGATTTTCTAACTTGGTAGCTGGCCAGGCGGACACTAGATATGTCCTACCACCATGCGGGGGTTGTTGGTTTCTTAACGATGTTTTCCTTCACGGGCAACTGTGAGAAGCGCACATATATTTTTCGATCGAAAAATTCATTGTTGCACGGCGGTTTGAACTCGGTACCACGGCATCAAAGCCGACTGTTCTCCCAGTTACGCCACCGGGCCCTCAATAAATAATTATATATTAATCATTATAATATATAATTATATATAAATATAAATAATTTGTCTTCACAGGAATGTTCTACCGGGCAGTCTTGTTAGGGTGCAAACTTTTTTAAACATACCTAAGATTTTTTGACATGACATGACGTTTGCCGAAGATGGCGGCCATTTTAGTCCCGCGACACTGCATACATTATTAAATAACTCAGAATTATGAACGTACATTGTACCAAACGACACTACAAAAAAAAAATTAAGCATAATACCACAGATTATATAATAGTTACTCGTACTACGTAAATAATACTTTCCGTTGTTAGGTTGGCTACACAGTGCTTTCATAATTCGGGTTTCAACAATATAGGGAAGTGCCTCTTATAACGTAGTAGAGTGATTCAGGACTCTGTTGGCCATATGGCGGCAAGTAATGTTAATAATCGCAAATAATACTTTTTTATATTCATTTTGGAATACAACTAGTCCGTGTTATAAAAGTATTTGGAATTATTGTAATAAAATAGACAATTAATTATCGTGTGTGTCAGATGCTTTAATTGCACAGGGCCATTTTGGACATTGTCCTTTGATACCTTGATGACATAATGATTACTAGTGAATATTATCACTTTAGCAAGGCATTTAAAGTCAATTTTTTTAGGGTTCCGAACCCAAAGGGCACCAAATGAACACTTTCTGAGACTTTGTTGTCCGTTCGTCCGTCCGTCCGTCCGTGTGTCTATACATATGTACGCACTTTACAGATCTGTATCTTCTTAACCGTTATAGGTACATACTTGAAATTTTCAAAAAGTATATATCCGTCAGTGTATAACGGCCCAGACACCAAATGTAATAGATGCATGTAATTTAATTAAAACTTGTTATGCACTAAAAAGCGCTACCCACTTATCTATTTGAAGTCGGTGCCAGCCAAGTCTATTGGATAGTAGATAGATACTATGTATGTAGTAGTAGTAAGTAGGTACATGTAGGTTAGTAAGTAGGTAGATACATGTAGGTATTATCTATCTACTACCTATTAGACTTGGCTGGCACCGACTTCAAATAGATAAGTGGGTAGCGCTTATAATAATTTTAAGTAAATTATTTTTCGCTTTTGAGTGCCTGTTTGTGATTATGAAGTCGGTTTTATTTTTTTTGAAAAATAACTTATTAATGTTGTTTAGTTGTGTATAACTATGTCTCTTTTTTATGGTATTGAATTGAATTTGAGGCTTTTATTTCCTTTTCTCATTGAGGGGGATGAAAACCAGAGTGTAAAACTCGGCTGCAATATTATTTTCTCTCGGCCGATGTACTTTAAATCCCTCGCTATGCTCAGGATTCTACTTTATCTAGAATCCTTCGCTCCGCTCTGATTTCAAAATAACGGCCTAGCAGAAAAGTACTGTACAGCACCCTCATTTAATGATCTACTATTGCCCAAAGGACAGTACACCTAAATAATTCGAGCACGATACCTGTTACCGCTTTACTATAATATTGCCAAATTAACTGACTTTTTTTGCACGGCACTAGTAGTACTCTCGCTGCGCTCGGGTGCTAACTTCACGACGTGCAATAATAAACTAAATAGTTTAACTTAAATAAGTTAAACTTTTATCATTTTTTATACACATGTGAAAAAGTTACAACCTTAGCGATATCAACAATCAGGTTGGTTCAGACATTGTGTGAGAAATTAAAAAAGGATAGTTGGCGCGCTATTCTATTAACGATAGGCAGCCATTAAATTGCTGCAGTGACTATTAGCCGCAGCCGCCGTTTTCACCGCCATCGCTTTCGTGTCGACATTTTATTATCGGAGGAGTCAGCTCCGATGTAATCCGGGTTGTACAATTTACGATTTATAAAACCGCCATTTTCTGTTGTAAAGCAAAACGATAAAACGGATAGTAAGCCTCGACTTCCACGGACTAACCCCGTTCCTTTGCCTCTTCTTATCTTAATATTCACTGATATTAAAAAGTTAATCCGAAAAAATAACAAGACGACGTCGGTTCTGCTTTGTTAACCTTATCTGAGTTCTTTTGGTGGTATTCCATACCTACTGCTAAAGGAAGGAGTTACGAATGTAAGATGAAGAGATTCCATTTGGAAACACAATTTTTTGAATATAATATATGACGGCACGTTTGATTACATAAAACCAAGAAGGGTACATGTACAGGCACAACCATTATAGACAAAGGCATCCATTACACGGTAGGTCAAAAGTCATGACGGATTCGTCATGACAAAAGTCATGACGGATTCGTCATGACTTTTGGTTGCTGCTGCAGTAAATCAAAGTATATAAATATCGGTCACCCCATTAGACGATACGTTATCCATCAGTCGCAGCCGTGAGTGTGAGCAAACTGACAGCAAAACCTATCTTGTAATGGAAACCTAAAGGATATCTCGTTATCCTTTAGGTTTCCATTACACGATAGGGCGCTAGTGTGAAGATGAACCGATGGTCTTCAATATTCAGTATAATAGTTAAGTGTTTTCTTCTATAAAATATATTTCTGTTATGTTGTTTAATTACATTTATTAATAAAGGGTAGCCTAGTTTTTTAGGTTCAGTGTAATTTTTAATTCTTCCCGTCCGACCTCAGTGCCAGGGTTTGGGGTGATAAAAGTCTTCCTCCCTCTTCAACAGCGTTCACTTCCGTTGACACGTTCAACATAAGAGATTTTGAGTTGGTAAAAAAACTGCTCTCAACGTGCCCTACGTTTAGAACTAGCACAGTATTACAATGTAAAACTGTCGTACAACGTCGTACAACAAGCTGACAACGGCAACGGAGAACGTCGTCGCATCCAAATCGGAGATTCTGTCGGAAGTTGAAGACTTTTACGTTAAGCTCTACGCATCGCATGCTTCAAGGCCCGTACCCGATACTGAGGATTCCAGAGCCACCTTAACCCGCCACTTCACAGAAGATCTGTCCGAAATTAGCCCAGACGAGATCGTGATGGCCCTTAAACAACTCATAAATGGAACAGCCCCAGGAGAAGACGGAATCACAACAGAGCTTCTAAAAGCCGGAGGAGCTCCAGCAGTTCAACAGCTTCAACAGCTCTTTAATTCCGTTCTCTTCACTGGGAGAATTCCACTCCACTCCACTGGGAGAACTTCACAGGCATGGCACAGAAGCATGGTGGTATTATTTTTTCAAAAAAAAGATAAAGCTCTTTTAAAAAACTACCGCCGATTTTGCTTCTGAGCCATATGTACAAGCTGTTTTCAAGGGTCATCGCGAACCGTCTTGCCCGATGACTCGACGAGTTTCAGCCTCCGGAACAAACCTGGTTTAGAAGCGGTTACGGCACCATAGACCACATCCACACGGTGCGGCAGATTGTACAGAATACCGAAGAGTACAATCGCCCCCTGCGCTTACCATTTGTGGACTATGAGAAAGCCTTCGACTCAATTGAAAACTGGTCCGTTCTGAAGTCCTTACAGCGTTGCTAAGTCGACTGGGAATATATCGAAATGATTTATTTATTTAAAAAATCAAGTGCTTGTTATGCTTACAGTCGAGCCAAATTGCGGTTATGCAGCTAAATTTACAGAGGTCATTCGTATTAAACTTAATTAACTTGAAAAACCTATTGAATTACTTAAGAATGCTTGAAATCTGACACAAATTATATATATGTTTGGTTCCTGAGTAATGAGTGCGTTGAGCAAACTCAGAGCTTAGAATATAGGCACAGACCGAGCGGCTTGCGTACGAACCGATGGGGTCGCGAACAAACGTCGCCGGCGAAGACTACTACGGTACGAAGAATGAACACCGAGTCAGAGCTGAAGGGTTTTCCATTTTTCCATTTAGCAGAAGAAAATAATGTATCAATATTGCACATTTATCAATATATTCATTTCCAATGTATTTATGCCGACCATGCCTGCTACGAATAGAGATGGATAAAGGAAAGGATAATATCCGTATAACTTTTTGTACAGATAACGACCAAATGTTTTCTGAACTTTTTCGATCATGAGTTTGTATTTACTCTCATGCGGATCCCATATTATAGAATTGTATTCTAGTTTACTCCTTACAAAATAATAAAACAAAGATATAATAGTACACCTATCCTGAAATCGAGCTGTCTGTCTCATTACAAAACCTAGAGATTTGTATGCTCGGCAGCAGAGTTCTGTGATATGCGTGTTAGATGTCTGTATGATGCCGCAACAATGTGTGTACAAGTACAGAACCAGCGTACTAAATATATCAAGCTGCGTCGAGGAGTGAGAAAGGGGGACGTCATATCCGAGAAACTGTTCACTAACGCCTTAGAGGATATGTTTAAGACGCTGGACCAAAGATTGCGGCATCAACATCAACGGCAAGTACATTTCTCACTTACGATTCACAGATGATATCGCATTATGGCAGAGACGCTACAGGATCTATATCAGGATCAGATACAGCAAATGTTGAATGACCTAGCTAATTCTTCTCGTCGCATCGGTCTATAGATGAATTTTGATAAAAACCAAAGTCATGTACCACGAGCACGCTGTTCCGGAACCGTTTGCCGTAGACGGAATCCCGATCGAAGTTGTCACGCAGTACGTTTACCTAGGGCAGACGCTCCAACTAGGCAAACTCAACTTCGAGAAGAAAATCCAGAGAAGAATTCTGGCCCAGCTGGGCTGGGCAGCATTTGGGAAACTCCGACGAGTCTTCTCGTCGCCTATACCAAAGTATCTAAAGAGAAAAGTCTTTAATCAGTTCGTCCTACCCGTCATGACATACGGAGTCGAGACGTGGACACTCACGGTTCGACTAGACTACCAATTTAAAGTCGCTCAGCGAGCTATGGAAGGAGCTATGCTCGGTGTTTCTTTGCGGGATCGAATCCGGAACGAAGTAATACGCCAAAGAACTAAAGTGATCGACATAGCTCAGCGGATTAGCAAACTGTAGTGGCAGTGGGCTGGTCATATCTGCCGTAGGACCGATAATCGTTGTGGCTGACTGGTTCTAGAGTGGAGACCGTGAATCGGCAAACGTAGCGTAGAACGTCCTGTGACTAGATGGAGCGACGACATTTGCAAAGCGGTGGGCAGTGACTGGAAACAAAGAGCCGAAGATCGGGCTTAATAGTGTGTCTCTGGGGGATGCCTACGTTCAGCCGTGGACTGATACCGGCTGATAATGATGAATGATGATCATGTGACCATCCTCTACAAGTGAGGCGAAGAATGTTTCTAACAAGTATACACTGCTTGTAAATGCACTTTAAATAAATTATCATACAATATTAAGCAAGGTTACGGTGTTATGATCATAAAACCAGTATAATGCATGCAGAGTTTTCGCCAGCTTCTTTTATCACAGTTCTAAGTCAAATAGAATTAATGTTAACTTCTATAGTAGTTTTTAAGTATTTTAGCGCTGTTCTATTTTGATAGATCTTTTAATGTGTAAAGTATACGATAGATAATTTTAACGTACCGGATATTTTTCGCGTTGTATTTATTCTGATTATGCTCTGACCAGATTTCGACCTAATAAGTAGGTCATCTTCTGGGAGCGGCTAGGATGGCAGTGATACACGTCGGGTCGCCGGACAGGCGCTCCCGCTAGTTGGGGTGGCGTCGGAGATCTTCGGGTGCGGTGAGGTTTTGCGTTCGGCTCTGCTTTCGATTCGTCATCGCTAGTTATTTCCGTTATGTAAAGTGGTAGGCATACTGTGCTGGTTGTGTAAACTCCACGGTAACCTTGCTGCATGCTTGCATTGAGGGACGAAGGGCCCAAAGTTGGCACCAATGCCGGTGGGACTGGCGGAACGTCGTTTTAATATCATACCTACGTCTCAGGTAGTGACTGATTTTATCAGTCACACCTTTGACGTACGGCAGATAAATCAGCCATCGTTCGGTAAAAAAGACCAGTTACGGTAGTAACTGGTCTTTTTATAGTTACGGTAGTAACTGGTCTTTTTTTTTCGCTCGTGTTTGCCCATCGAGAGCTTTGCCCCCAGTTATAGCCATTGCCCTCAAGGACATTTCGGACGTGCCTCAGCTCCACATGCACATGTTGAGGGTCGCAAATCTGGATAGCTCTATTGATCAGCGTTCTAGATACGAGCGTCGTTCAATAAATACTTAGCCTACAAAAGAAAAACGAAAATTTTCGAAAAGTGCCGATTTATTTTTCTACATAATCTCCTTTTAACTCAATACACTTGGCCCAGCGATGCTCCAACTTTTTTAACCCGTCGAAAAAATACGTTTTCCTGAAGTCTGCAAAATAGGCCTCCGTGGCGGTGATGACCTCCTCATTCGACCCAAATCTTTTCCCGGCGAGTGACTTCTTCAGGTTTGGAAACAAAAAGAAGTCACAGGGGGCCAAGTCTGGAGAGTAAGGTGGATGGGGCAGCAATTCGTAGCGCAATTAGAATAATTTGGCCATGGCGACGGCAGAGGTGTGAGCCGGCGCGTTGTCGTGGTTGTTGTCCAGTGTGAGCAAACGCGGCACCCATCGCGCTGACAGTTTTCTCATGCCCAGTTCTTCGTGGAGAGTATGATGCACCGTTCCTTCTGCAATGCCCACAGTGTCAGCTATCTCGCGAACCTTCAATCGGCGGTCTGCCAACACGAGATCGTGGATTTTTTTATGTTTTCCTCCGTAGTAGCCGTTTTCGGGGCACCTGGGCGTGGCTCATCAAAAACCGACTTGCGGCCACGAGCAAACTTGTAAAACCAATTCTTGACGGTTGCCATCGAAGGAGAAAAGTCACTGTACACAGCATCCAAGCGATTTTCAATTTCACTGCGCATTTTCCCTTCCAAAAATAAAAATTGAATCACCGAACGATACTGCTCTTTTTCCATTTTTGTTAAACTGACCGACACGTTCGCTTTCAAAGGCTATTAAAACAAAACTAATAGAGGTCATTGTTTAAAACTTTGACAATAGGCTTCAAAATCATTGCACTGTACTATGGTAAAATTTTTTTGTAATCGCAGTGCCATTGGGCGATGAGGCTAAGTACTTGTTGAATGACCCTCGTACTTTTTTTTTATTTTTTTTATTCAGTACTGGGTAGCACTTGATCACTATCTCACCTGATGTTAAGTGATGATGCGATCGATGATGGAGCGTGCTTACCCAGAAGATACCTATTCCCTCGCGATTTGAAGACCTCCATATTGTACTTAACCGGAAACACAGACTCAGGCAGAGTATTCCATTCTTTGGCGGTTCGTATGATGAACGAAGAAGCAAATCGCTTCGTTCGGGTAGATGGTATATCCACCATAAATCGGTGGCGCCTTTTAGTGTCTCTGGATGTCCGATTATAAAATGGGGATGGTGGAATCAAATCATGCAGTTCCATTGCACACTCTCCGAAATGTATTCGATAGAAAACCGATAAACAAGCGATATGTGCGGGGTGTAATGCGAGTCTGCCTGCAAGTACATGTCCGTGTGCGTCGGTTTTCGGTACATGGTATGGGTCAATCTGCCATCGGGTTTCCGTGTAATACGCTCATCTAAGACGGGCAAACTACCTTGCTTCTCTTCCTCAACAGTGAACCGGATACTTCTGTGTACTGTGTTAAAATGTGACGCAAAGTTTTCAAGCGCGCCTCTGTTAATAATGGCGAAGACATCGTGCACATAGGCCACCAGTATCGTGGCTTCATGGGAGCATCCTCTATCGGCTTGTTTACAAACCACTCCATGAGATATTGGCCACAACTGGAGCTATCGGTGATCCCATGGCCACTCCATAGACCTGCCGATAATGGTCTGCTCGCCAGATGCAATATATACACTTTTCAGGCAGAACTCTGTCCATTCAATGTACTCAGTAGGTATGTCAGAGGCAGTAATAAGATTCCTGATTAGTGTAATGGAGTCTGCTACTGGTACATTCGTGAAAGGTGATGTGATGTCAAAACTCACCATCAGTTCATACGGCTGGATTTGTACATTCTTTATAAGGTGGACAAAAGTTCGTGATTCCACAACGTTTCTGATACTTTTGCCAACTAGAGGCTGTAAAATGGCTGCTAAATGCTTGGACATTTTAGTAAGTGGGTGCCTCAATTTGGGACACTATTGGTCTTAAAGGCCAAATGGGCTTATAGACGTTTGGTAAGCCATATATTTTTAGGTCATACTATTACTAACTTATTAGGTCATACTTATTAGGTCATAACCTGGTCGGAGCATAATCAGAATAAACACAACGCGAAAAAAGCCGGTACGTTCACATTAAATATGAATAATTCTATCGATAACTTTGAAACAAAAATATGCGATAATTTATGAAACTAAACGTAGTTATGTATCAATTTATGCCAGATCATTAAGTTAAATTGATCTAAATACAATGAAAATACAATGTACCGTCGTTTTATATGTTTGAATTTATGACAACAATATTTAAAAAATATAATAACTATTTATAATCTCAAGTAAAGGCTTGCTGGCCTTCAAAAACTTTATGACCATCTGAAGTTATCAAGATGATAAAATTATATTTAAACATAATATATTCCAATATAACCTTAATATTTGTATATTATTTTGTTAAAGATACGGCCAATTCTCATGAAAATCATGACGGACTTATTTTTTTGATTTTTTTTTTCAAAGATTGAAGATTTTTTTTTCAAATTGTTGTCATATTCAATAAACGTTATGAATATTTGGTTTCTATGATTGTTCATCCAGTAGCAAGGTGGATCGATGACATAGTCACAAGAACGTGAGGATGGGCATAATTAGAGAGAAATAGAATTCATTGTTGATAATAAAACAGATCCCCTATAAAAATTGTTAAAAACTTACCATCATGAGAATCATACATATAAATGATTTCTTGCCACCCGTATTGAATTATGGTATCCACAATAGCTCTATGGTAATCTGGCCTCATGCTCACAGCGTGGTCTATAAGTCCAGACGATGGTGGAATCACCTGTAAAATTTGTGAAATTATATGCACGGTTTGTTGATTAAAAAAAAAAATGAAGCAAGCAATGTGTTGAGGATAACAGACTTTTGTCAACTAATTTGATTATACTATCCTGATACCTGATTATAAATCAGGTAAAAAGACAGGACAGTGTAGTAAAATTACATGACAATAGTCTATAATTATGATGCATTATTATTGAAACACTGTTGTTTCAATAATAATGCATCATATTATTTCACGACTGTTCGTGAAATCATTAGGGCCACTTAAAAATTATTATAAGTACATGGTAGAATTGGAATTACAACGGAGCTCTTAAAAGCTGGTGGATCTACTACGCTAAAACAGCTTCAGCTTATTATTTCAAGTCCGTTCTCTTTTCGAAAAGAACTCCGAACTGCGTGGAGCAAGAGTGTAGTCATTAAGTTCTTTAAAAAAGGAGACAAAACCATCTTGAAGAACTATCGACCCATTTCACTCTTGAGTCACGTCTATAAGCTGTTTTCGAGAGTCATCACAAGTCGTCTCGACGAGTTTGAGCCCTCGGAACAGGCTAGGTTTCGAGGAGGATACGGCACCATAGATACATACATACATACACACAGTGAGGCAGATTATACAGAAGACTGAGGAGTATAACCAGCCCCTGTGTCTAGCGTGTGTGGATTATGAGAAAGCCTTTAACTCCATTGAAACCTGGTCTGTTCTGTAGTCGATGCCATGTTGATTGGCGATACGTCCAAGTCTTGAAAGGTCTGTATGACGCCACAACTATGACCGTCCAAATACAAGATCAGCAGACTGAACATATCCCTTTACATCGAGGTGTGAGACAAGGAGACGTTATTTCCCCCAAATTGTTCACAAACGCTCTAAAGGATATCTTCAAGACGCTGAACTGGAAAGGACGAGGCATAAATATCAACGGCGAAAACCTCTGACGCCTGAGATTTGCGGATAATATCGTTATCATGGCTGAAACCGTGCAGGACTTGCAATACATGCTGACCAACCTTGCTGATTCTTCTGCACGCAACGGTCTCCGGATGAACTTAGATAAGACCAAGATCATGTTTAACGAACATGTTATTCCGGAACCGATTGCCTTAAATGGAGTGCCTCTCGAAGCTGTTCAAGAATATGTCTACATTGGGCAAACTTTGCAATTGGGTAGAAACAATTTCGAGAGGGAAACCCGCAGAAGAATACAGCTTGGATGGGGAGCATTTATAAAACTAAGTCGAGTCTTTTCATCGTCGATACCACAGCCTAAAGACTTCTTAGACTTAAGAGTCTTTAATGAGTGCGTTTAACCTGTAATGACATAAGGAGCCGAGAAGTGGACACTAACGATTCGACTGATCCATCAATTCAAAGTCGCTCAATGAGCTATGGAAAGGGCTATGCTCGGAGTATCTCTGAAAAATCTAACTCGAAATAAATTCATCCAACAGAGAACCAAATTTATCGACATAGTTCAAACGACATAACTAAAGTGGCAGTGGGTTGGTCCCATCTGTCGTAGATCCAATAACCGTTGGGGTAGACGTGTTCTACAGTGGAAACCACATCTCGGTAAACGTAGTGTAGGGCGTCCTCCAGCTAGGTGGAGTGATGATATACGTAAGCTGGCTGGCAGCGGTTGGAAACAAGGAGCTGAAAATCGAGCTCAGTGGCGTGGCATAGGAGAGGCTTATTATTAGAGGCTTATGTTAAGCAGTGGACGAATACTGGTTGCTGACGATGATGATGATGATAAGTACATGAGTATATTATACTGGAAACAAAGACTGAAGATCGAGTTTAGTGTCGTGCCGTAGGTGAGGCCTATATCCAGCACTGGACAGACATGGGCTGGTGATGATCATGATACACGAGTACTTCATGTGCTATACGGTAAAATATTATTAATTATAATTAACGATTAATTCAATTAGCTCAATGGTACACTATCATTTCTCTTGAATAATAACAGCCCACAGATATATGGATCGTTGTTAAACAGTTTTACAAAAATATGTACTTTCTATAGCTACTAAAACGTATGAACCATCAACCAGATTTATATCGCCATTTATTGAATCATCATCAGCATCTTCCCGTATCTTTCCAGTGTAAGGCGAAGCGATGACATTTACGTTTACATTATTTACACCCATGAAAATTCTAAATCAGTTGACAAAGACTTGAACCACAGAATACTTTATATTGAACGCAGAGTTAAAGTGATTGGACCAAAGCTGACAGATTTAATGTCAAATTATACATAACGTACTTTCTCTGGAAACCATGGGGTAACGAATGGCATCTGGAAGGTGTTGGTGTAAGAGTGGAGAGTGTCAAACGACTCCGGCGTCACAGCTCCAAGCATTGCAAAAACTCCACGGGCAAATTGATTGCATACTGAGAACAAATATACACACATGTGATGTATTAAGCAGATATAGTTCAATAATATTTAAAGAAAGGTATATACGAATAATATATAATATATACGAAAAAAAATGGTCAAATGAGAGTCAGACTCGCGTGCGATAAGTATTGTATAAAATTTGCAAATTATTAACATAAATAATTCTTATTTTTATCCTTCTTAGGTTTTGTCTTTTATTTATAGCTTAAGTATTATATATTGTGTTTTATATAATTTTGATATTGTCAATATTATTTTAAGTTATTCTATAAATAAATAGTACTTATACATTATTTATATTTATGGAGTGGTGCGAAACCTTGGTAAGCAACTCCGACTTACACTTAACCAGTTTGATTTTTACGTAGTTAAACTTTTTTGTACAAAATTTGATACTTTTATGTTTAACCGTTTTTGATAATAGAGCAAAAGCAAAATAACTTTTAAAAAAGCCACCCAGACACCCAGACTGCATTGGCTTTGTTTGACTTGACCGACAATTCCATTAGATTCAATCTACTTTAGATAATTTATAGATTTGAAGACAAGCTTAATACATTTTAAATATGAACAACGCCGCTTAATTTTTTACTAAGCGAAATAAAATTCTCAAAAGTGTGCGGATAGTAGATTAAATAAGACAATTCACTTTATTTTCAACTTCATTAAATTTAGCCTCTCTGACAGGCTTTTAAGGTAATTGCGTTAGGGTGCAATTACAATGGAACGAGGTGCCTTTGACCTGTACCTAAGGTTGATTCTTTAGAATCAAGTCCAAAAAGTAACCAATTCTGATTTATTTTTAAGAACTAACGTTATTTTTTAATTAGTATATAATTGTTGTATTTTGTTTTTGACTTGATTGCCCAAAAAAGAGGGCAATATTTTTCGAGTGCATGTCACATCGTCATTTTCTATCAGTCAAATGCTTGCCTATGTACAATAAATTATAAAAAAAATATTTAGGTGACCACCTAAATTAGCTAGACTGCTTTGATATAAGGCGTCGCTAGATTCGTCTTAACCTGAGTGGCATAGACTATATTTTTGTGAAAAACCAACCTACTGTTATCACAAAGTTCAACAATATTGTATATATAATAGTTGTAGTAACAACGGCTTTTTGTTTTGTCTTAGTAATATCTTATGTCTTTTCTTCTTCGTATTTTATATTAGATACATAGTTACCGTTACCTCTATTGAAAATTTATCAAAATAGAAGAGAATATATTTGTTAATGACAATATTAAATATATTTCGAAAGTAAGCACAGTTCTGTTATAAAAAAGTAAATGTAGCAATTTATGCTTAAATTCTGATATAACAGTCATCTTTTCACCTTGTCACCTTTATTCGCCATCTAGAAAATGTAATAATCCAGTATTACACAATTTAAACATCTTCTAAATGTAACTTTATTAAACCCCAGACTTATTGGCTCTTTGTTTTGACACTGGCGAAGAAACATCACAATATTATAATTTATATTCAAGACGTTTATTGTTTGACTTTAATCCCTCTGCCAGATGAGACTTTTCAGTTTGAGCAATCAATTCTGTCTACGGATTGTGGGGTAAATTTAAGTTAATTATGTGCACAGAGGGTCGCATAAATAGTATGCGTTTGACTGTAAACTATATGCCATAATCAGTTGCAACGTTAGCTTAATAGGGGTATTACACCACACTGCATCAGGGTCCCTACTTCCTTAATCAGAGAGGTGTAATAAGAGTAAGACAGTAAAGCTCCCTAAATAGGAAGCAAAAGTGCGCCCGGTCCGAAGTGTGCTTGCCACCGTGCAGTGTAATAACACCTAGGGAAGAAGGGCGCTCAGTCTGGCTCAGTCGATGTGGGACGAGCGCGGAGAGCGGTCGTGTATTTTTATGATCTCTCTAAAATAAAATGTTTTGCTTTCCAGAATTTTGCATGCCATTGTATATGTAATCGTCATCGTTTACCATCAAGCGAGTGACGTGCTTGCCCTGTTACCTTTTATCATTAAAAAAATATATATTTTACTCATATATTTTATTTCATCCTCTTTTCTTTAATATTACTTGCTGTCACAAGGACAGCCATCGCAATAGCGACTTATTTTTGTTTAGTTAGTATAGGTGGCATGACGTCCAGCCGCTCTGAGAATCGCTCTCCGACTGAGTTAGAGCCGCCATACACGGACCGCTCGAGCAGTAACCCAGTGATCAACATACACGGACCGCTCTTGCAGTCAGAGTCAACAGCTTGAAGCTGCCATTGAGCAGTTAGGCTAACTGCTCGAGCAGTTGACCGCACGATGGAATTTCACCGTGCAGCCAACCGCCCGAAGCAGTTGCAACTGCGGGTTGCGACTGAGCGGTTCGTGTATGTACGTGCGCAGAAATCTGTAGTTCACTATGTAGTCGCAGCTTGAAGCAGTCGATCCTAACTGCTTCAAGCTGTCCGTGTATGCCTATATTAGGGCGGTAAAATCAGTGTAGTGTAATAATGAATCGCTCTAATAAGGAACCGCGCCCACGCTTAATTAGCGATCCTGATACAGTGTTGTGTAATACCCCTTTTATTCATGATGCCCCAAGTCCGAGTAGTTTGGGATGCGAAGATCAAAGTGATGAAGGTGAAAAGAATAACTACGCTTGATATGTTATATTTTGTTAAAATCTATCATGTTTCAGATTCTAGTAATTAATATGAAAACATTTTAAAATAGGTGATATGTTGCGAAAGAATATGCAGCAGCTGATTTAATAGTTATAATATTTTGATTGTTGTCAATATAAGCCCAATTAAATACTTAAAATATTCAGTGAATTCGTTCGATATAGGTTAGTTGCCGTACAATCGAAATAGTGAGTTTATTCGAATGATGAATATTTTTATCGTGTAGATAAAACACTCACTGAGCCGTGAAAGCTTGAAAGCATCCGCGGTATTGATCACGTCGACGTATGCCTGTAGCTCGAACCTGCGACTGGTTATGTTCTGGTTATGTGCTGTCATCGCATACTTGAACACATTCTGGATTTCTTCGGTGTTCTGATCGAAAATGGCTCCTGGAGACAAACGAAAGGTTTTAAATTTAAGAACTGTACATACGAGTCACTTTAAAATATTAAAATAACTTTTACATTAAGTTCTTTTAAACCTTTTGGTATTAATTAGTAGTGGAGGATTAGGCACCAATATAGTGTTTCAATATAATACTATAAGTGACAAAATAAATTCGCCGAAACACAATGCTGTATTCTTAATCATAATGTATTAGTTTAGTTTCAACAGGCACTTTTTATCGGGCACAAAGAAGGCACCTCGCATCCTGGAAATGTCATCGAGCTGATATATGAGTGCTGACCGAAACGTTTGTCTGAATCACTGAAGCCACAGCTTGCTAGCTTTTTTACTCTCAGTATAATCCATGTGCGAGTGGTAAGTTCGCTTTGCTATACGCACCTACTTGTAACTGGCTCGCTATCACATGTCTTTTTTTGAACCCAGTCGTTGGAAATTACATCTACAGAGCCATTTTGAGTCTCATGGCTTGCAATATTTCATCCGTTTGCAACATAATTTCTTTCTATACTGACGACATGCTTCATTTTAGTAAAGATTTGATTATTAACCGACTTCAAAAAAAGGAGGAGGTTTCTCAATTCGACCGTATATATATATATATATTTTTATGTTTGTTCGCGGATTACTTCGTCGTTTATGAACCGATTTTGATTTTTTTTTTTTGTTCGAAATGAGATATCCCAAGTGTGGTACCATGGTAATTTTATCGAGGTCTGATAAGTATCTTCAGAGATATTGAGATACACATCTCAAAATTGGTACTGAAAATGAATAGTGCGGCATTGAAGTCGGTTCTTTTTTAGTTTTTAAACGATATTATTATTTCTATACATATCTCGGTTCGTTATTCGCCCGGTCCTTTGTAAGGCATTGACAGAGCCGAAGCCAATAACAAAAGGCCCTTAGTAACCATTATATAATCTATGCCTTCACACTGTTACTTACTAACTACGGTATGTGGAAGTAGGGATATGGAAAACTGTAGAGATATGTTAAATTGTATCATCATGACTATGGATTTGAGTTGATATAATTATGTCGGATTGCTGTTCTATGGGACGAGGTACTGGTATTACTACTACTATTTTTATTATTTTATCGTGTTCTTTGAATATATTTTAAATATTAATATCATCATTTGGCAATAACAGCTACGGATCGAAATCTATGGAAACATTCCCATGTTAATTTCAATTGTCATCAAGGTTTTAGGTCTTTTTTTAGGTTGATTATCTAATACAGATAATTATTATAATTTTTAAGACGAGTGTTATTCGTAATATGCAGATAAATAACACGTAAATATGTCTGCTAATATAAACGAGTATATTGATCTTTATTAACCTATAGCTGACATTTTACAGCAATAAAACTAAATATGTTTCGCATTCTCATAAAAAAATTCGCAATTGTATACAAAGAGGGATTTGTTTGCATTGGGAAGTGTCTTACCTGCGCGACTGTAACTTCATTAAAAGAAGATTAAAAGAAACTTTTTCAGCTTTACCGAGTCTGGCTCGGCCGGCGGCGCTATGGAGCAGGGCTTTATGAAACGATAATAACAAGTTGCAGTATTGCTGTGAAAATATTATTTTCATGTATACAACCGAGATTTAACTGACTAATAATTTTATAACTCTCAGCAATATTTCTTAACGCATTTATGTTATGTTCAATTGAGTATTTGTAGATGCTCAGAGATAGTATACTTTGCGATCAAGATTACCACCTAGGGGCCACCACCTGTCTCACGTAGGGGTACGGCACCCGCAATACAATATTTTATGTAGTATAAAAAATGTGATATAATCACGTAAAAACTGGAGGATGACCTTTGCCCAGCAGTTTTTGGGGTCTTTGGGATGAAATAGAAAAAAATAAACTGGCCAAGTGCGAGTCGGACTCGCAGACGTAGGGTTCAGATTGAACAAAATTTGCCGGAAAAATTATATATAGATATATATAAATACCGTGTCAATACTAAATATGGTAATTTACTAACGCCATCTAACGAATATATAACGAACTTCTAACACCAACTAAGTGAACGTTAACACAAAGGTGTTAGGGTAGGTAATAGTAAGGTAAACCAGTGTTTTTCTAAGTGTGGGTCGCAAACCCCTAAGGGGTCGCGAAGCCTCAGTAAAAGAAAAAAACAAAATTTGAAAATATACCTTTAAAGAAAATATTAATTAAAGAGCATTTGTAGGTGTTGTGACTGAGAGTGCTTATAATATTTGTTTCAAAGGAAAAATATGTAACTTGTTTCCTGTAGGCCACACAAACGAAGCCGGGGGCAGAAGCTAGCAATATAACAAAATACAGATTATAAACAGTGCGTGTAGGGGGGTCACGAAATTTTTTTCATATTAAAGGGGTCGGGTCATGAAAAAGGTTCAAACACACTGAGGTAAACAATCGTTCATAGATGGCGCTATAGTAAAAAAACACGTTTTTTGTATGGGGACCCCTTTAATTTTTACCTTTGTTATGTTTTTAGTATTTGTTGTTATAGCGGCAACAGAAATACATATCATTTGTGAACATTTCAACCGTCTAACTATCACGGTTCATGAGATACAGCCTGGTGACAGACGGACAGACAGACAGACAGACAGTAAGACGGACAGCGGAGTCTCAGTAATAGGGTCCCTTTGGGTTCGGAACACTGCGGTGAAGGTGATGATATCAAATAATGCGCCACACAGCTCTTTTAAATACTATAAACTAAACTCAGTCGGAGAAAGAAAGAAAGATCATTTATTCAGCATATTCAAATAAAATAGCTTAAAATTAAAGAAAAAAGTTAAATATTATGAAGTGCTGAAACAGGCCAGTCTCAGCACAAATGTCATGACTTCCTGGATCATCACCCTGGAAATACTAGACGCTGATATTCTGAAAGGACTGATGCGGGTGTGTTGGACTAACGCAGAAAAAAACACAATTGTCCATAAAATCAATTGAGGAAGTATCTCCAGCTTACTGCGTTGATATTTCACCCAGTTACACTATTACCATGCATGTGGTTGGTTTATTATCATAGTAATAAAATAGTTGTGTCAGTGTACTTATTACTTTAACACGACACAGTTTTTTAACAGGTTTAAATTTGAAATGCCTGAGACAATGGGCTCTCCGTGAAACTTTCACGTTAATTGCGGTTACGAAGTCAGGCATGATTCAAAATACTCATGCCAGTTTTGAATTTGCATATTTTAGGGTTCCATATCAGAACTACAGTAAAATAGAGAATAAGGTTCTGTTACTAAGCCAACAATATTTTGTCTGGTTTTTGACGACTTAGGGTCAGCTCACACCCAGATGCGCCGCGTTACGTCGCGTCACCGGTGTGTATGAGGGTATACAGGGTAAATTTTTCAAGTGGGCGTGGATGGCCAAATCCGAAACTATGGGGAATAGCTAAAATTACTAAAAGGAGTATTGGACCCAATTTTGATCAAAACTAAAGTCAAATCGAACCTATTGATTTTGAAAAAAAATACAAATCTTGTATTTATTACACCATTCGATAGAGTCACCAACAAGGAACGAATTATGGGAAGTAATGACATACTGCACATAAAAGTAAAACGTTGGATTTTTATAAACTACATATTTAAAAAAAAATTCTTTAAAGACCAAAATCAAGGTGAAGAAAGATGTAAAAACATTATTTAAGGTCATAATTTTTAGTCATCAAAAGTATATGCAATAGCAACCTTCATTGTGTATAATCTTCTTGAGACTCTTCTTCTAAAACCATTACATTCTCTTATGTTTGAGGTATTTATCTCCATATCTCTGAAGATACTAAAATGGGAACGTAAACGTACCCTACCTATTAAAAAAATAATCATTTGAATCCGTTCACAATTGACGGAGTAATCGCGTAACATACACAAAAAAAACATACAGACGAATTGAGAACCTCCTCTTTTTTTGTGAAGTCGGTTAAAAAATGAGGTTAGTAATTAACCTCGTTAATTAACCTCTTGGACCTATTTTGTGAACGGGTGATATAAAGGCCTTTTTCCAGATAGATGGTACATAACCTTCTCTTATACATCTGGAGAATAATATATGTAGAGGAGTGGAAATATTATCTGCACATTTAATTAATAAATTAGGAGGAATTGAGTCTGGACCGGCTGACTTAATGGTGTCTAATTTCCGAAGTTTACTTTTTATAAGAGTTTTTGATAAAATAATAGTATTTATATCCCCGTCTGTGATCATAGTATGTGATATAGTAGGTGTAGCAATGTTTATGTCAGGTACAAAGAGTATAATAACTATCCATGGTCAGGTAACAGCAATGTGGAATGAAAGTATTTAGCTAAAAGATCACAAATTTAATTTTCTGTACTAGTTTTTATAGGGTTCTGTACCTCAAAAGTAAGATCACTTTCTTGTCCGTCTGTCCTTCCGTCTATCCGTCTGTCCGTCTGTCTGTCTGTCTATCCGTGTGTCACCACCGATTTTTTTAGGAACGGGTGGACCTAGCAATTTGAAAAATATACCAGACACTGAAATCTATAGGCCCTATTAGGTATATAAAAATCAAGGTCCCGAGTCAACATGATAAAAAGATATGGACAAATTTAGATTTTCGCGATTTCGAAAAAAGTTGAAAATTAAGCTACATTTTGATACTTACAAGTTAGTATCAAAATGTAGCTTAATTTTCAACTTTTTTCGAATTCTGAAAAATAAAAAAAGTTGAAAATTAAAGTGTGTCCCCATACACAAACACATACATAGTATACGCCAATTAAGATATGCCTCTGAGTTATATGAGCAATCATACAATTTAGAGGTCTAGCTTAATTGGTACAACCAACGTTGGTACGGAAGCCTCGGTGGGCGAGTCCAACTCGACTTGGCCGGTTTTATTTTAGAATTAGGGAATAGAACTAGTCTGTGATAATGTTTTAAAGCATAATCAAAAATATTTAGGATGACATTTGATTGAGTTTCTACTTTAGATAAATATTATACCACTAAGTATAAACGATATGGTATGATATCAGGCAAACATTCAATTACTATCCTGAATGATAATAAGGATAGTAATTGAATGTTTGTCTGAAATCATACATAGATACATACCATATCGTTTATACTTAGTGATATTATGTATTATTAAAATTTCTCCTTAAAAGCTTTGATAATTGGTGATGTGTCACGTACTAAGGAGTGTATGAGTTGTTGCGTACGTACTTTGTAGGTACGTATTTATCGCGCAAGCTTTTCAAGGTGCTATAAAAATAGCTAAGTTAAGCGTGATTTAGACGATACAATTTTCTTGTACATTCAAGTGCAATTATTGAATGCAAGTCTTGACAAAAAATAGTTGCAAATGTCTTCTGTTTAGTCCAATACAATAATGTTTAGGAAATTATTGCTTTCAAGTTTTGGCTTGTCTAAATAGAGTGTTGTATGTGCGTGTACCATTCATTGGCGGGTTGCTTCAAGTATTGCACGTATTTGCGTTGTCAAATTTTTCATTCAAGTGTTGGAAGGAAGACATGTTTGTATGTGCTGTTTACACCAAGAAAATTTTGGCAAGCAAAACTTGCGCAAAAGATCAAAATGTTACGTACTGTTTAGACCATGCAGGTAATTTTTTGCTTCAATTTTATTGTATGCAACAGGCAAGAAACTTGCATCATGTAAATGGCGTTTAACACTGTCAAAACCAGATAAGTCAGTTGTATGATACGTGGAATTGTGGAACATGTAAATCTACTAGTACGCTGAGTGCATTGTGACAAAGGTCCAATGATACGAGCGGGTCCGATATATCGCTAGCTGATACGTCAGTATTACATAGAATAAGATCTAGCAACCTACCCTGTTTATTCGTGACATGGTTGTACTGATGTAAGTCCATCAAATTTAAATCATCTATAAAGTTGCATTCGTTATATCCTTAAACATTAAGTATCTCAAGATACCTACAGCTGATATCAGATATTAGTTTCCAGTTATTTCCAGTTAGTCATTTGCAGACATCATGTATTTTCAGAGTAAAATTATGTAGGTAGGTACGCCACAGATAATATTTAAGGATTCTTAACCAAACCAACCTTAAACATTTTTATGCTTACTTAACATTAGAATGGTGAATAATGGGAATGTAAAATCAAACCAATGAAAACAATGTTTTAAATGAAAATAAGTAAAGAAGCCCGTCCTTTACTGTAAAAACAGTTAAGAGTCTACGAACGAACATTTCTACTTTGTAATTTTTGAATAAATTTTCAAGCAACCCTCGAAATGAAGTCAACAAGCTCTTTCATTTCACAGTGAATCCTGAAATAGGCAAAGCACCCGAATCCATAATAATTATGTAGATTCAGCTGTTGAGTGTGCTCAATTTCATCAGCGATACCTTTAAGGTCAAATAATTTTAGGGCCAAAATTGGTTATACTCATGTAGGTACCTGACTCTAATGAAATTCAGTAGAACTAATTAATTAGTAAGAGAAAGGGCATGAACATTTTCAGGCTGCGGTATGTACTTGTAATTATGGAGGAGCTAGGATGATTTTAGTTTTCCTGGCTACTACTGTAGGGCTATTCTGTAAGCTATCTCGGAAGCGGAATCCGCGCTGAGATTTGAATTGGGTGTTGTGAGAAAACAAAATATTAAATTATTTGATAATAAATGGGTTTTTTTACAACCAATATCACACCCGATATTAAGTGATGATGAATCAAGAATCAAAGAATCAAAGCATTTATTCAGTATGTAGGCATTATTATCATACGTACATATACACGTCAAAATCATAAATCATAATCAATTATCAAGTAAACATAGCAAAAGCAGAATTTAACGCTTTGAATTAAAAAAAAATATGTAATGAACCATTCAGCTGTCATCCAATCGTTGACGTCAGACTATTAAAAAAATATTAAAGTAGGTTTAAAACCTTAAACGTAACTTTCATTACTTCAGACAATTTTTATAAATGAAAAAAAAAAGTGAAATTGTGAAACAAAACTTAACTTAAGGAAACGCATACCGATCACAGTACATATCATGATCCGAATGGAACTGATTGTCCGTCTGTCAGTTACATAATATTAAATTATAGTATATATAATAGTTAAAATAAAAATGGCAAGCCTAGAAATCTGCGAACAAAAGGGGAAAACTGAATGGCTGTTGAATCTCCCGGTATTTCGGAAATACTCCAATCAGAGAAGAAACACCAAGAAACTCTATGGGGCTTGTCTTGTCATTATCTCTTTTTCATTTTTAGGGTTCCGTAGCCAAATGGCAAAAAAACGGAACCCTTATAGATTCGTCATGTCTGTCTGTCTGTCCGTCCGTATGTCACAGCCATTTTATTCCGAAACTGTTAGGACTACAGAATTAAAACTTGGTAGGTAGATGTATTCTGTATACCGCTTTCCGATTTTTAAACAAAAATAAAAAATATAAAAGTTTAAGGGGGGCATCCCATACATGGAAATGAAACAAAAAAAAAAATGTTTTTCTTCAAACCTATACGTGCGGGGTGTCAATGGATAGGTCTTTAAAAATGACATTGAGGTTCCTAAAATATTTTTTTCTCAAAGTCAATCATTTGAAAGATAGGCGCGTCTAAAGTGGTAAAATTTGTGTCCCCCCCCCCCCCCCCTCTCTAACTCTTAAAGTATGGGAGTGAAAATGTTAAAAAAATGTATACTGTAGATCTCAATAAAATCTAACAACGAAAATTGGTTTGAACGAGATACAGTCAGCAGTTTTAGAGATATGGCGACCGCAAAGATACCTTTGTTTTTCATACAAACACTATGAAAAACAAAGTTAATTTTGTAGTTGCGATAAATCATAGTTATGGAATACTTCACTGTGTTACGGAACCCTACGAGTGCGAGTCCGACTTCCACTTGGCCAGTTTATTAATTCATTGTACATGTCAGCTTAAAAATTTCAACAAGATATTAATAATTATTGTACAATTTATATTTGTTCTTGGAGCTTCGGGCATTCAGGTCATGCATTTTTGTCGTCCATAAAGTCGCCTATTTTATAGTGTGATTTTTTCATCAAATTGGATTTTGCATAGATTTTAAATTTGCTCATAGGCAATTGATCAATATCTTTGGGTAGCTTATTGTAAAATCGTATACAGTTCCCCACGAATGAACCTTTTTGAATGATGCATTTTGACTCGCGATAAATTCATAATTTTTTTTTGAACATGTTTCAAAAACTTTATGCAGTAGCATTGGTCATTGAGTTTTTTGAAACTTTTTTCTATTTTTTATGAAGGTATTTTCTTTTCGATTAAAATAATAATAATATAATGTGTTAAGTCTATTATTGACTTACGATTATAAAAAAAAAATAGCGCCCTAGCGCAAAGGGTTGAGCAGAAAAACCATTTTTGTAAACCAAAGCGACGAAAAACAAAAATAAAAACCGGCCAAGTGCGTGTCGGACCACGCGCAGTCTAGGGTTCCGTAGTAGCCTGTTATTCAATGCAAGTATTTATCCGTTAAACAAGCAACTAGGTACTCCGTCTTTGTCACTTCAAAGGATTTATTGTAAGGATTTTGTATTTGATACAAAATTATCCAACATCCAAGTTCAACGACTATTACTGCTAAACTAATAAAGTAATCTCAACCGCTATAATTTTCCTTTAAAGTTCATGAAATGCGCTATTATCACGAATTTTCCCAGATTTTCAAGCCAGCAGTTTAGCTTTTAGAAGGGGGGGACGCCCTACTGGAACAAACATTTGCACTTTGAAGTTTAATATTTCGTAAATGGAGCATTCAATCGAAAAATGGTATTAACAACCCTCAAGTAATTTTAAAAGACCTATTCAACGATAACCCACACGATGGGGTAGGCGATGAAAAAAAAAATCATCCCCACTTCTCATCTAGGGGAGCTAAACTAAAAAAAAAATTTTTTGCACAATTTTATTTCAGCATTTTGTCGGCGTAATTTATATACATACCCCCACAAAATTACAGCTTTCTAGTATTAACGGTCTCTTAGCAAATCTCGGACAGACAGACAGACAGACAGACGGACATTACGAAACTATAAGGGTTCTTTGTCAGGACTACGGAACCCTAATATAAAAAAAAAATTCATATCTCATAAACTATCCAAAATGGTAGAACATAAATGGGTGTTCAATAGATGCGCAGTGAGGTCCTCTACCTGCTTCGTTTGATCCATCGGTACTAAATCACCCTGTATACATAAAATGTAAATCATATTGGGTAGAAACCTACTAATTATCACTATTTAATAATAAAAATATATTTATATTATATCTCAGTAGTTACAAGAAGATTACAACTAAATTAATATTATCCACTCTCATGTATTCAGTGATATTTCATCTAATTTAATAACATAATATCTAAAAAGCTATGTACGTAAGTAAGTAGATAGCTTAGCCTAGGAAATCTTTTTTTTTACGCGAGCGTAGGTAGGTCACTCCAAGCTCGTGTGTCACTTTTTTGACCCTATCCACTTAAGTATATTACTTATTTATGAGTTAACGCAGTAAATGTGCCGAACGAACGCTCAGGCGAGCGTGCGGTAACCGACCGTCGGTTGTATTGTGAACGATACGCGAAACGATAAGTATATAATGCGTGTCCGTGAGCGAGTGAATAACGCCTGGTTTAGGAGATACAGCTCTCTGACAGACGGATGGACAGACATACAAACTGACAGCAAAGTCACAGTCATAGGGTTCCTTTGGCACCCTTTGGGTACGGCACCCTAAAAAGAATATGAATAGAATAATATCGACAAATTGAACACCGAACTAAAAGAAGCACTATGTTGCAAAGAAGAGCAAAATATGACTCTTATCATCGTCTAAGAACAAAATTAAATGTTATTGTATGATCACGTGGTCAATACTTGAACTTTTATTACAAAAATGACAAATAGGTACCTAGTGGAAACTTATCGATACTTTTCCTCTTATACCTTTAACTAGAAGTACCCCGCGGCTTCGCCCGCGTCATAAACTTATTTTATTTACTTATAACGTTTCTTTTCTAAAAACCTTTCTATCATAAAAGACAAAAGAATTAGCCGAATCGGTTCATCAGTTCAAGTTATCATGTGACTAAGCGAAATATGGATTTATATTTATAAAACCCGAAAAACAATATTAATTTTTAGACTTTGTTACCTACCCCATCTCGAAAAATCCTGCAACACGTATTTACTTTTTTATTTTCAGAAGTATTTAAGTCAAGTTTCGAATAAAACATATTATCTCATCTTGTTTTGCCATACAAACTTTGAATCCCCGTTCACTCTCCTTAAGAAGTTGGAAAATCCTTTCTTATACCTACGTCAAAATAACTTTCTGCATTCTAAATTTCAGCGCAATCCGAAACAATATTGATTTTTAAAGTTTGTTACCCCATTTCACCCTCATTGGAGTGGCATTTTGAAATATCCTGAAATTCGTATTTAATTATTTAATTATTTATTTACTGAAGTACTTGTGTGAAATTTCGAATGAAAAGACTATCCAGACTTTGCACCCCCGCTTAAACAGTTAATTTTGAAATATCCTTTCTTAACGGATACCTACCTCAAAATGACTATCTGCATGCCAAAATTCAGCGCAATCCGAAACAATATTGATTTCAAAATGTATTACCCCACTTCACCTTCTTGGGGTGGAATTTTGAAAAAGCCTGAGACACGTATTTACTTATCTATATACTAAAGTACTTGTGTGAAGTTTAAAAAAAATACTATCTAATCTTGTTTCTCCATGCTAACTTGAACCCCCGTTACATCCACTTAAGGGGTGAATTTTAGAAAATAATTTCTCAGAGGGAACTAACGTCGTAATAACTATCTGCATGCCAAATTTCAGCGCAATCCGAAACAATATTGATTTTGAGACTTTGTTTCCCTATTTCACCCTCGTAGGGGTGGCATTTCAAAATAGCCTGCCAAGCGTGTTTACTTATTTTTAACCGACTTCACAAAAAAGGAGGAGGTTCTCAATTCATCTGTATGTTTTTTTTGTGTATGTTACGCGATTACTCCGTCAATTGTGAACGGATTCAAATTATTATTTTATTAATAGGTAATAGGTAGGGTACGTTTCCGAGGTGGTCCCATTGTAATTTCGTCGAGATCTGATTAGTATATATTATATCTGATTAGTATTTATACTACGAATTAATTAAAATTTAAAGGTAGGGTATTTTTTATGCAAGTATCCTTCTTTACATCTGGAAGCTCCCAATATCCACCTTGTTCTTAACAGGAGCGTAAAATATCTGTGTTGCGACAAAACTTCTTTCATAACAATTTGTTGCAAAGCACTAAGTGACCGCTAGCTTTTATTAGGAATTACTTAAAACATTTTAACTCATACTTATTGGTGCGGCATTCTATGTAATTAAGTGAGGAATCCTCGTGTAAGTTGCTGGCTTTTAGCCAAAGCACAACGCTGCATTTACTTTTAAAAGTTTTAATAATATTATCTTTCCTCATAAAACTAAGCCAGGTTTACGATTTATTAATAGTAGTTGACACCCATGGCGCGGCTACTTTCTAGTCAATAAATAATTAAATTGTTCGTTTAGATTAACGGTTTTGTAACATAAATATAAGAAAACTAGCTGATACTCGCGAGTTCGTTCACGTACACCAAGAATTTTATCATTGTAAAAGTCTGTCCGATTTTATTTTAATATAAAAAAAACCGACTTAGTTTAATTTGTGCTGTAAGACCTTGCTTCTTGCCGAATTTCATGATTCTAGGTCAACGGGAAGTACCCTATAGGTTTTCGACCCAAAACCTATAGGGTACTTCCGGTTTACCTAGAATTGTCGATTTTGGTTATAAGCACGGTCTCAGAGCACAAGTAAAGGAAATATTACGAAAAATAAAAATAGTTGAAAATTAAAGTACATTTTGGTACTAACAAGTTCTCGCGAAAATCTAAATTTGCCTATATCTTTTTATTGTGTTGACTCAAGTCTTCAAGTCGTCAAGTCAAGATTTTTATACACCCAATAGGGACTATAGACCTTAGTATCAGGTATAAATTTCAACTTTCTAGGTCAACCCGTTCCTGAGAAAATCACACGGACAGACAGACGGACAGACAGACGGACAGACAGACGGACAGACAGACAGACAGACGGACAAGAAAATGATCTTATAAGGGTTCCTTTTTTTACCTTTTGAGGTACGGAACCCTAAAAAAGTGCCTGCTCATTTTAATTCTATAAAGTATCTCCTTGTTAAATTTTAGTCAGATCGGATCGTTCGTCTTTGCGTGATTAGGTAACAAACAGAAAGAGTGACAGAGTTACAAACAATTTTTACAATATTAGTCTGGATTGTCTGGAACTTTTTACCACGGAAAAGTGTCACGGAGGTACCGAGAGGAAAATATTAAAAAAATATTCGAGCAACAACTTAACGTTATTGTTAAACATATATATATATATATATATATACATATATATGTATATATAGGTACATATTTTCGTTTGAAATGAATGAAAAAAAATGATTTTTAAACACATAGGGTTGCGAAAGCGATTATATTCCCTTAAACTGGCTCAGTCGTAAATACTGTTCTTACTCGTATCTGTCTTATCTTATCTATACAAATTTGCGAGAGCCCTTAGACCTACTTAATCCGGCCCCGTCGCAAAATCCGTCTACTAACAATAACCCTATAAACTACATCGCTGTTTAACTAAGCTGTTTTCGATATTTCTTGATGAGTGATTTTAAAGAATGGTTAAAGCCCTCATCTCTCATCAAACAAGCTACTGAGTTTTTTGAATTTGTTTATAGAGATGTTAATTTAAGAGTCATCTTAAAATAATCGTAATCGTTATGTTCAGCTTATTAAATAACAGTGTTGCTTAAACTGGTAAGTGCCATAAGAGAGGCCATATCCAACAGTGAACGAATACTGGCTGTTAATGATGATAATGATTTAAGTTATTTATTATATATTTGGTGAATTCGTCATTATTCTTTGATTTTTTACCTAGTGTGATTTCGTTAGTATATACATGCCTCGATGCTTTGTCACGACGTTACAGTAGGGCTATTCTGTAAGCTAAACTCGGAAGCGAAATTCGCAGTGAGATTTGAATTTTGTGTTACAAAATTCAACCGTATTACAATCGTGTTACGATTTGAATTTCGTAGTACGACTCACCGCGGATTCCGCTTGCGAGATGCGTAAACGAGCTTATAGAATAGCCTGGCTGATATCGTTTATAACATAAGCTAATAAAAATAATAAATCCTTGCAAGCCGTCAAAATCTTAAAGGATAACGTTCAACGGATTTAAAACGACATGATTATAGACAGTATCCAAGCTTATGAAATACAAAATTTTGTAAAGTTTATGGAAAATAAAACATCATATGGTATCGATGAAATACCTGTCAATTTTTTTAAGGAAAACATCGATATATTGGCAGAACCATTAGCTTATTTCTTCAATAGTTGTATAGAACTTAATACGTTTCCTGATCAACTAAAGATAGCGCGAATTATACCTATTTTTAAAAAAGGCAAAAAATCTGACGTCAAAAATTACCGCCCTATATCTTTATTGCCAACGCTGTCCAAAATATTCGAAAAACTTATTAAATCTAGACTACTTAGACATTTAAGAATTAACAAAATACTTAATGATAGGCAGTTTGGCTATCAGAGGTTTGTTGGTACTGTTGACGCTATCAATAAACTTGTTGATGACGTGGCTGTTAAGTTAAATGATAAACAGAAGGTAGCAGGAATATTCCTGGATTTAAACTCGGCCTTTGATACCATAAATCACGTTATATATATATAATTCTTCTTAAAAAACTTGAACACTATGGTCTAAGAGATAATACATACAAATTATTTCAGTCATACTTAAGTAATCGCAAGCAATTTGTAGAATTAAAAACGATTGATAATGACGAGGAAACGATATATAAATCTAATTTGACAAAACTAAAAGTGGGAGCACCTCAAGGTTCAATTTTAGGGCCTATATTTTTTATAATCTTTACAAATGATTTAGTAAACTTCATCTTTAGATGTGATCCTGACATCAAGCTTATTTAATTTGCAGATGACACTAATGCCATTATTTCATCTAACACTATTGATAGTTTAAATCTTAAAATAAACAAAGCCCTAGAGTTTTTCCACAAATGGTTTACAATAAATGATTTGCAATTAAATACCGACAAAACGAATCTTATGCTATTTCAAACCACAGCAAGACATAAAAATAGACTTAACGTTAAACTAAACGGCGCAAATACTGACTGTGTTAAAATTGTAAAATTTCTAGGTATATACATTGACAACAACCTTAATTGGAAAGACGAAATAAAAGCGATAGAGAGTAGCGTAAGTTCAGCATGTTATGCCATTAGAAATTTAAGAGACGACGTTATTATAAAACATTTAAGACAGGTTTATTTCGCTCTGGTAGAATCCAAGATTCGTTATAGTGTAATGTTCTGGGGCAACAGTTATCAATATAATACAGCGGCCGCTTTTATTATACAAAAACGAGCCATACGAACTATGGTTCGCATACCACAAACTGTGTCATGTAGGCCACACTTTATAGCTTTAAAGATATTTACAGTACCATGCCTGTACATCCTAATTATATTAACTGACCTGGTAAAACACTTAACGTAAGTAAGTTACGTAAACGTCGTAAGTTTGAATCCAAAGAGGATCGGCAAAAAAGGGAACAAACACGTAGAAAGGACTTACATAATGAATTTGTGAGCACCTTAAGAGTGGTAGATCATACTGTAAGAGTTCAATCAGTTAGACTATACAATAAATTACCAACTTCTCTAAAAACTGAGTACAATAGTCATACTTATAAAAATAAATTAAAGGCCTTTCTTTTGGAAAAATTTTACTACTCAGTCATAGAATACCTAACCGAAAAATAATATTTTTTCTTCTTTTTTTTATCACAAAATTGAATTATGGTTATAATGACATTTTTATAATTCTTCTATGACATTTTATTTAGGACAATGACTGACGATGAACATGCCTGACAGAATATATAGCTATATAATATCTTATAACATATTATTAACTTGACATACCATGTATAATTTTCTGTTTACCAAATGTACTAATTATTATTTACATAGAATTATTAAAGTATTTAATTAGTATTTAAAAATTCCTAAGTATGCAACAATTTTGTAATTAATGTAACTTATTTTTGTTTCTTTTTATTTTATGTGATTTCGTGTATGTCCAATGTCTGTAATTTCCCATACAATGTATATTGTCACTTGGAATAAATAAATATGAAATATGAATAAAAATATAATAAGATAAATGGTCATAATACGCTTTCTAGGGAAACATCTAATTTTATGTTTTTAAATTTTGATCTGTAGGTATTTGTATGCCCACATATCATTTTTTGCAATCCCGAAGTAAATGCATGCGCACACACACACACTCACATACACACATACACACACACACACAGAGAGAGAGAGAGAGAGAGAGAGAGAGAGAGACAGACACTTATTGCCATCACAATATTTCTTATGTATAAATCATAAAACCACACCCGAGCCGCAAGGTAAAAAGTTAACGCTCTTTCTGAGCCTAGATAGATAGATAAACACTTTATTTGCACACCAATAATTACAGAAAAATACCAGAGGAAAATCCTCATTCTAAGTAATGCAAAGGGCGGTCTTATCGCTTAAAGCGATTTCTTCCAGACAACCGAGCTGAGAGTAATATAGCGAGACTGTGACGGACGGTGGTGTATCTATTTTAATCGTTACTTATTTATATAGTTATAAATATACATAAATACACGTGTATACACAATCATACATGCAAATATACATATACATTACATAAACATATATATCTACACAAATACATATATACATACATATATACCAGTATCCATATTACATATTACTTACAATTACAAAATTTTATACATTATAACAATAAAGAAAATAATGATACAGATAGTAAATTCCACATTAGAAAAAAAAAAAAATTTTTTTTTTTAAAATAAATAAAAATGTTACAGGATCAGCAGTTATCATTAGGCAAGTAGAATTTCCTTAATCTTTCTTTGAATGTGTGGGATGATGGGGATTTTCTTATTTCGACTGGGATACTGTTCCACAGGCGTGCAGCCTGTATGGTAAAGGATTTGTCGAAGAAGGTAGACGAATGTGTGGGGATTTGCAGAGAAAGATTTTCGGTTGACCTCAACGTTAGGGAGTGCTGTGAGTACAGATACTCAAAGTTTACTTTAAGGTAGGGTGGGGAAGCAGGACTAAAAAGAATGCTATAAAGAAGAGAGAGAATATGAGTATTCCGGCGGAGTCGTATAGGAAGCCACTTGAGCTTGTGCCTGAAATAGGAGACGTGGTCATATTTGCGCAAACCAAATATGAACCTTATGCAGAAATTTTGGAGACGCTCAAGTTTATTCAGCTGGTCCTCAGTTAAATCTAGATTGCAGGCATCAGCGTAATCGAGAATAGGAAGCAGTAGGGATTGTGCTAACGCAACTTTGGTAGCAGTAGGAAGAAAACTTTGGAGACGTTTTAAGGCGCCCGCAGAAGCAAAAATCTTACGCCTGACGGCTTCTAGTTGTGGACCCCACGATAGGCTTTGGTCGATTATAAGACCCAAATTCCTAACCTGTGTGCTGTATGGAATCGTAATACCATCAAAAATTATTGCAGGAAGTGTACTTCGATCGAGCTTGCTCAACATGCGGGTACTACCTACGATTATTATCTGGGTTTTAATGGGATTCACTTGTAATCCAAAGTCCTTGCTCCACGCAGCTATGCGCCTTAAGTCCTCATTGACTGTTTTGACACAGTCATGCAGCTGATCTGGCGGTGCTTGCGAATATATTTGTAGGTCGTCAGCATATAGGTGGTAGGGAGAAGAGAGATTAGAAGAAATAGTATCTATGAAACTGGAAAAAAGAAGTGGAGAGAGAACGCCGCCCTGTGGGACGCCAGCAGTAGTGTTACACCAACAAGAGAACGAATCTTCAAGGCGAATCCTCTGCCGGCGTCCAAACAGGTAAGTACGAAAGAAACTAATTACGGAGGGAGATATGTTAATAGAGCGTAGCAGTTCGAGAAGAATGTCAAGATCGACGGTATTAAACGCGTTGCTGAAATCGAGCAGGGCTAGCACAGTCAGCTTACCTTGCTCCATACCGGAACGAATGTCATCCGTTATTTTAACTAAAGCAGTGACTGTGCTGTGCCCGGGTCGGAAACCAGACTGAAACGGGTTAAAAAGACAGTTTTTGTTTAGAAAAATACTAAGTTGATTATGTACAAGCCGTTCCAGAACTTTAGAAAGAAATGGGAGGATGGATATGGGACGGTACTCGGAAAAGGTTTTAGGCAGCCTATGTGAGTTAATAAGATCTTGTAAAACTTTTTGGCAATAAATATCATTATCAAAATTCAAATTCAAAGCTGATGATATGATCTACGAGGTCAAAAGCTTTTGTCATATCTAAAAATACTACGAATACTTCATATTTATTATGAAGGCTGTCGTCTGTTATAAATTTAACAAGTTTAAAAGCGCGAATTCATTTGACAGCATGTCAAAATCTTGACGATCGCTAGAACTACGTAACATGGACGGTACATAACATCATCAACATTATCTCTGTGTGCCTCAATTTCAAACCACAACTACAAACAATTTTGATACTTGAATTTATATTAGAATAATTTTATTTCTTCTAATTATAAGTGGTTATAAGTTAATTTGGCATACAGTTATAAGCATAATATTTGTTTATCAATCAGCATGTATGATTATTCCCATTACGATCTGGTGACCTGTGATCACAGTACGTACTTCATCAGGCGCCAGCTCTTGACAAAATTGATTGCATCACATTTTAACAACTAGCGAATATTTAGTTACTTCATTCAACTCCAAAATACACCTCATATTAGACATAAGTTACAACATAAAATTTGTGAACAGAAATAAACGTTGTTATTATGCCGGACTTGCCGGAACGTTTGGGTATGGTTAAAAAGCTTAATGTACGGCACATTAAGCTATTTAACCATACCATGATTTGGGCATCCCTAGAACAGTAGGGCTATTGTGTAAGCTCGTTTATACATCTCGAAAGCGGAATGGCGTGCGGGGCAGCTTTCACGACACGCTTTCGTGTCGACATCGTTTAGTGAAACGACGTCATCCGTCGGGCCCTTGCCACCGTCTACGTGCCGGCTATTTTAGAGCCGAACGGTATCACACGTGACGATGGCAAGAGGCCTGACGGCATGACGTTGATTCCTTGGTGTGGTGGAAAGCCGCTAGTGTGGGATGCAACGTGCGCCGATACGTTAGCAGCATCCCATCTTAACAGTACCTCACGGGTTGCAGGAGCAGCCGCAGACGCGGCAGAGGCCCTCAAACGGAGGAAGTATGCAGACATTGGAGACAATTACGCGTTTCTTCCGTTTGAGGTCGAGACCATGGGCCCGTGGGGTCAACTAGCACGCGGTTTTGTAAAAGAGTTGTCCAGGCGTCTGATAGATGTCTCCCATGACCGAAGAGCTGGCGCTTACCTCGAGCAACGAATTAGTCTTGCCATTCAAAGAGTTAATGTCGCCAGCTTTTTGGGGACCCTTCCAGCGGACAGCGACCTTAATTCAGTTTTTTATTTGTAGATTTTATATAGTCATATATGTATTATAATTTTAGTAGTAGTTTATATTGTATACAGGGTGATTCAGTACCGATGGATCAAACGAAGCAGGTTGGTAGAGGACCTCACTGCGCATCTATTGAACCCCCATGTATGTTCTACCATTTCAGATAGTTTATGAGATATGACATTTTTTTAATGTTTTTGATTTTCACCACTTATTACACAAAAAAAAATTCTGCTCAGCCCTTTATGCTATAGCGATAATTTTTTTTTTGTAATTGATGGTAAATAATAGATAACAAAAGGTATTATTATTAGTATTTTACTTGAAAAGTACTTTCATATAATAGAAAAAGTTACAAAAATCTCATTGAATAATGTTACTGCATAAAGTTTTGTGGCATATCTTGAATCACCTCATACATTTTTCACATATCATGCATATACTCTTTGGTATTTAAATGATTTATGTTTCTTTATGACGAACGTTTTTAAAATTAAAAAAACCAATGACGGAAAAATATGGATAAGTCAGTCGTAGTATTTATATTCTCTTTGGTCAAATCCAGGCAACGAAACAGAAAAGACGTAGGATTTTATATTCTCTTTGACGAAAAGGAAACATGTTCTAGGAAAATATGTTTCTTTACATTAATTTTTTCTTTTAATAATTGCACTAAGAAGTATTAACAAACACGGAACTACAAAATACCTATGATAATAGGTCATAATACGGAGAAACGGAAATTCTTCCTTCCGTGTATATTGGCAAGAATGTTGTCATTGGCAGAAGATGTTTTCTAAAAGACTGCTGCATAATGAAGATAAGTATTCTGTGTACTTTGTGCTCGCAGCTGAGACTGTTGTCCCATCATTTGTTCGATACTCTGGTAGCCCAGCACGTCTTATCTCATTACCTGAAACAATGCCGGATTCTGTGACGGAATATCTGAGGGGTCCCGGTTTTTACCAAGCTTTCCCGCAGGATAGAACGGGCCCGAAGATCAGCGCCAGAACAGTTAGTGTAGTGTTTTAGATTTAGAATAGGTTGTTTTGATCTCAATACATGTATTTATAGTATTTTGTAGTTCCCCTTGTTTAGGTTCCATCCACACCAGGCGCTCCGTAATGCAGCATTCCGTTACGTTACAGTTTGCGAGGCCAATACAAAACAATCAGTTATAATTTTTTGTTCATACCTATTTTTAAAACTTCAGTATTTATCTATAGTCCGTGCCATATAGATTGGCACTAAAGTGCATCGACCTTTTGTCAGCCGCTAAGAAAAAAATGAGTGTAACTTAAAATTTAGTCAAAATCAAAACCAAAAATATCTATTTATCATTGATGTATATTACAATTCTACATACTACTGGAACACATTTGATATATTTAATGTCGTATTTTCATGATCTCGATATTTACCATACATTTTTTTTTATAAAAAGGGATTTTAACGCGCTAAGAGTGGTCTATGTTATACTTAATGTAATGATTATTAACGAACATTTCTTTTTGTAATTTTTCTACTTGAAATTAAAAAAAAACCATCACAACATCTTTTATATTACTTACGAAACTACTTCCTGAAATTATACAAAACGCGAGTTATGTCACTTTACCTGGAACATTTTTTAACGTCAGGCAACAGAGATGCGCCACCTTCGGCAATAATAGATTAATTTATTTTATAAATTAATTTCGGCAAGATTAAAGTGATGGCAATTCTATATAAATGTACCAACAATATAAAATAAATAACATTTAATATCATATAACATCATTAATATATTATACAATATACACTTTATTTTAACAACTTAAAAATAATTACCTAATGACAATATCAAGATTATATAAACTACAATAATAATATCTATACTATAAATAAAAGACAGAACCTAGGTCGCTACCTGCCGGTAATGTTCCCAAAAAGCTAGCGACGTTACCTCGTTGTATAGCTAGGCTAATACGTTGGCCGAGGTAAGCGCCAGCTCTTTGGTCACGGGTGATGTCAATTAGGCGTCTGGACAACTCCTTAACAAAACCTCGGGCATCTCGACCCCATGGGCCCATTGTTTCGACCGCAAACGGAAGAAATATGTATCCATCACCAATGGTAGCATATTTTCTCCGTTTGAGGTTTTCTGCAGCATCCGCTGCCGCGCCCGCTGACCGTGAGGTCCCGCATATATGGGACGCCGCTAATGTGTCAGCACATGTGGCGTCCCACACCAATGGTCTTCCTCGACACCATGGCACCAACGTCATACCGTCGGGCCTCTTACCATCGTCACGTGATATACCGTTCGGCTCTAATATGGCCGGCACGTTCACGGTGGCAAGGGCCCGACGGATGACGTCGTTTATTGTGGCGTGGCGTGAGAGACGCCCTGCACTGCGGCGGCATGACAGGCCGTGGTGGCCTAATCTGTCCACTTCACTGCCGCAGTGACAATTGTGAGGTTCCGTCCTAGAGATGCCCAGACGCAACCCTATGGCAATAGAAAAACTTTCATTGTCCATTAGGGTACCAATGTTGGATGAAGGTAGTGCTTGTAACCAATAACCAGATTCTCGTTCGCGCGTGGCAAGGAGACGAGCCCGGACTTTATTATCAATACTTTTGTCTAAAATTTGTTTCTGTACAATTTTACAAAGGGGATCGTCCCATTGCCTTTGCGAACTAAGATTTTTTGGAAGATCCTCACTTGGACAAGCCAAAAAAATAAAATAAATCATATTAAATATATGTTATTTATTTATTTTCCAACACACATTAATCTTACATGAAACCCAATATATTAATGTAGACTCCAACTCAAATAAATATGTATACATGTTTCAGAAAAAACACTTTGGATATTTTAGTGGCAAATAAGAATTAGAACATACGGCTAAGTAAAAAGAAAACCCTAATTATAATCAAAGTCATAAAAGGTTTGTCACCGCTGCTAGAGCACTGAAAGGTCAACGCACTTTAGTGCCAATCTATATGGCACATACTATAGCTACAACCTCTGTAAATGTTATTTACCTAAACGATGCGGTTCATATTAAAAAGGTGCAATGAAGTCAAAATTAGTTCACATTATTTTTTTTTTAATTTGCCCTCTCTTTCATATCTGTTTAGATCAAATAAGTAGGTATAAGTTGCATCGCAATATGCAGAAGGCAAAAAAATATATATGATATATAATTAGACTGAATACCGCTACTATTAATTAACTTTTTACGTGTCTTTTACATGTATTGGTTTTGAAAATATGTAGATTTCGCTGGTTTTTGGTACCTATGGAAAGGTTATTGTTGCTTTCCTGCGTCTGTAAGCTTAGCTTAGACCTTAAACTACCCTTCACGTGATCCCTGGTGAAATAGGTGGTCGAACCACTCACCGGTAAATGACAGACATGTTGCTAATTCGTTCACCAAGTTCCGGCATGATTTTAATAGCCAATATGAAGAAAGTCAGTCGCCTAGCACCTTATCTCAGTACGTTATTAAATTCCAGACAAACACGAATCCATATTTTGACCGCATCTTCACTTAGCATAAGGTGAGGCAGCAGTCAAATGCTTAGCTTCAAACATTACAAAACGTTGTTGAACTACATAATGGACTCGACTGACTGTTGGCCAATTCACAGAGCGCAACTATCCCACCCCGTCGTCCATACTGCCTAACATCATGCCGGAATTTGGCAAACAATTAATTAGCAACATTTTTAACGGTGAGTGTTTCCAGCCAAAACCGAACCCTACCACTTATGATCACCTATTTAGCACGGTGAATGGTGAACAAATTATAAAACATAACCACACCGTAATATAGATAATTTAAAAAAAAGTGTGTGAGCTCGAACGCACCACTGGAGTTTACTCATTAAGAATTATTATTATTGTGGTCAAGGTCAAGGTCAAGGTCAACGTCAAGAGTCAAGGGTCAAGGTCACGGTTAAGGTCAAGGTCAATAGTCTCTACCTATTTCGGTTATGGAAATACAGCCTTGGTGGACAGACGGATGTACGGACGCACAGCGAAGTCTCAGTAATAAGGTTCCTTTGGTACCATTTGGGTACTGAACTAAAAAAACCAACAACTTCCTTTTCTGAAAGTTGGATGAAAATCATTTTTATATTCGTTTCTTTAGAATCTATCATTGTATGATTTTGCAGTGATAGGACTTCTGCTAGGCGTGCTGGCGTGCTGGTAACCACCACTTTGACCGTTATTCGGCCGTAACAAAAGCAATATCTTTATACCCTACATTAAATCACATTTTTTTTTTTTTATTAATTAAATATATTTAATAAAAATATTAAAACTTAATTATATAATATAAATCCTATATATTTTATTATTTATTTTAATACAATTGGTCAACATTACAACGTCTAAATATTATCTACTTACATATTATATATTTAGTAATACACTAAACATAAGATCGTTTAAAAAACTAAAAGAACCGACTTCAAATGCCGCGCTATTTATTTTCAGTAAATAGTTTGAGGTGTTTATCTCCATATCTCTGGAGATAATTATCAGACCTCGATTAAATTACTATGATATCTCCTTTCAAACAAAAAAAGAACTATCAAAATTGGTTCATAAACGACGGAGTTATCCGTGAACACCCATAAAAATTATATTTATATATATATAAACATACAAATATATTTTTATATATACGGTCGAATTGAGAAACATCCTCCTTTTTTGAAGTCGGTTAAAAATATCAAAATTGATAACTATAAATAATAAACTATTTTCATAACAAGTAATACTTTAAAAACCATTTCTAAAAACAAGCTTTTACATAATCTCAGACCAGAGAAAGTCAAGACAAATCTAATGAGCCCGGACATGACGAGTTTAACAAGTGCAGTATAGGAGTTCCTACGGCCATTTTTTGGCTTCATTACCAGACGAGCTTGATGGTACCATGACATTGCATTGTCATCCGATTTACATATGTATGCAAAATTTCAGCTCAATTTCTTTACTGAGTTCCTATGACCACCTTCCAGCTCCATCATCAGATCAGACCCTGGTAACCACCTAAAAATAAAGTACTCGCCAAGGCGAATCAAAAGAGCCGAAACTAGATGGGGTTGCGTCGTTTCATTACAGAGTTCCTATAACCACCGTCCAGCTCTATCATTAGACTCTGGTTACCGTTAAAAGACAAACTACTTGTCGAGACGATTCAAATGAGCCCAAACTCGATGAGGTTTTGTCATTTCATTGCAAATTTCCTTTGGCCACCTTCCAGCTCCATCATCAGATTAGCAACATGTCATCATAATATTGCATTGTCACGCCAGATCCTTTTGCAATGCAAGATTTGACAACGGGACAGCTTCCAGCTCTATCATCAGATCAGCACCATGTCATCATTATATTGCATTATCACGCGATTGGAACATGTATGCAGAATTTCAGCTCAATCAGTAACCGGGAAGTGGATCAAAATTAATTTGCAAGATTTGATGACAGAATAAATGAACAGGTGAAACTAAACAAAAGCATATAATAAACTTAAGTATCAAACGCATTCAAGTGCGTTCGTTTAGCATGAACCATATTTTAATACTTTAGGTATAAATATTCATAATGATGTTCAAAATGTGTAGAACTAAGCCATTTAAATTGGCCAATTTAACATTTATAATGATTTATTTTTTTATATGTACACGTAATATTTTTGCATATCAGGCTGCATGTTGCTCTTTAAACGGATGTTCGTTTTTATAAAAACTCATAAAAAAACGTATTTGAGGCAATTTTAGTGGTTTTAATTGATTGAGGTGTCAGAGGTATGCCTCTGACACGAATTTTCACAAAACGGTATGACATTATTGTCTTCGTTCTCAAAAACCATGACTAAATAAAATATTTCAGCTTCTTGGTGCTCCAGATAAAGACTTCATCTTTCTGAAACCGTACTTTTCTCCGAATTATCTGCTCGCACCGCTACGATATTTCCTTTGAAAAATCCAGAAAATCGATGCGACTCGTATACGGCGGCAAGCCAGAATCTGTTAAGATCATAACGTTCTCATAAATTTTTGGTAAAATGGGAATAAAAGTAACATGCCTACAATTATTAATATATTTTCTCATAGCCGCCTTCTTATACATATAGTGGCTTAACAGTAGACACTTTAAGGACTTCGGGGAATGATCCGTCATCCAAAGATTCATTAAATAAGATAATTAAGATAGCATAGCGGTCTAGATATGTCCCATGCGTATTTTTATGGTTCCGTACCTCATAAGGTAAAAGGAACCCTTATAGGATCACTTTGTTGTCCATCTGTCTGTCTGTCTGTCTGTCAGTCCGTATGTCCAGATCCTTTTTCTCAAAAACGAAATACTCGGGTCTACGGTATTTTTCAGCTGTGAAAAAAATAAACTTGTAAATCAACGCGATCCAAAGATATAATCGCTTATGTCGAATATTTTCGCATGTTTTGGGATTTCACAAGGGAATCAAAACCTACAGATTACTTTCCGTTGACCAAGAATCATTAAATTTAGCAAGAAGCAGCCAAGGTCTTGCAGCTTTTATTAAGGGAAAAATCTGAAAGCTGTAAATATGTAGTATAATAATAAAAAAGATAATTTCAATTCGTTTATTTTTCAGACCCAATAGATAATAGATAATTTACTATTACAAACTTATTATTTGCGATTAGTGCATTAATGCATGAAAAGTGTCTAGGCATCGGTCTAGGTATCGAACTGCAAATTTAAGTTTGTCCCTAGTTTGATAAGTTTGTACAGAAGCCTCGGTGCGCAAGTCCAACTCGCGCTAGGCTCGTTTTTTTATTAAAAACTTTTATTTAACTTGCAATATATGTAAGTATGTATGTTCGGGTGGAATCTTTGAAGCTAAATAAGACCCACTTCCCGATGTCCGATTTGACTCAAATTTGGTGAACTTATGTGACAAGGTGGCCACGGCATCTCTGTGATAAAACAAAAAAACTCAACCGAGTTTGGACTCGATTAATTTGTCGTGAGGAGGACTTTACATCTACATGATATCCAGGGTCTGATGATGAAGCCAAGTGGCCACGGCATCTGTGTTACAACAACATAACCCCGCCGAGTTTTGGCTCAATTGATTCGTCTTCAGGAGCACTTTACACTTAAATGATATCCTGGATCTGATGATGAAGCTGAAAGGTGACCATGGCATTTCTGTGATAAAACGACATAACCCCACCGAGTTTGGGCTCGATTTATTTGCCTTGATGAGCACTTTACCCATAATTACATCATAATATCCGTAGAATATTTTAAAACATCACGCCTACTCTAAAATACGTAGTAACCTATAATACCTAACAAAAAGTCAAAAATAAATTAAAAGTAAAAAATATTCTTTAATACAAGCTTTTATTTGGGTCAAGGAACTAAAATTTAAAAAATAAATTCTAGTAAGCATTTTGCGGGTAGGTACTTACTATAGGTATATTATATATACATATATACATATAATATAAATATAAACAATAAAACATTAATCGATAAAAAAACTAGCTTCTGTCTAGAAGCGGTCCCCACACTATGCGACCTTAACTAGTTTACCTTATAAACTCGGCTGGAGATATGGTATGGTACCTACCTTAAATTACGGGTATTTTGTCTGTTTATAAAACTACCTGCAATTTTATTTCAACTTTATAAATTTTGCTATTATTTTTGTAGCAATGTCGAACAGACTGTTATATTATTTGTATTATGATTCCTGCACGGATGGAAGACATTAGCAGCTGTTACACAGGTTCGACCTAGAACGGCTGCTAATGCTCATGTACCTTATTCAAAGTAATTTAGTTGTATAAGTAATTATTTTGTTTCAATTAGATAACTTTAAGGTGTCAAAATGTAATTTCTGTTTTTTTTGATGAATAAATAAATAAATAAAAATAAAAAAATACCTATATTCTTAAAAGTTTGAGGCACTACCCGTTTGACAGGTTAGGTACTTACTATACTTCTGTGCATCAAGCATTTATTTAACTGGTTCCCTATTGTTTCGCATAAGATTTTTTGTCATAATATACTTTAGCATACTGTTGTTTCTCCTAAGTATATTTAAGCATACATTAATTTCGCATAAAGTAATTAGGCATATATGTCTTGGCATAATTACTGTTATCATAAGATTTGTGGCATAATATTCTAAAGAATAATATTACAAACGCATAACTATAATTCAGCATAATTGTTTTGGCATAATTTTTATTTGTCATATTATTATAGCATAATTATTAAATAGTATTTTAAAATTTTTATCTCTTCACTACTAATCTAGCTAGTACACCGATTTTGTTTAAATATTGCTCTGGTATACCTAATATAATGGAATGGGACATATAATACTTTTTAACGCAGACAAATATTACGAGGCTCAACTTGTAGATTTACGAAAAAATATCATGAAATTAATAAAAAAGTTTGTTGGATGTGTTAAGCACGTCAAAATGCGCGTAATAAGTGTAAATATTGACTTATAACTATCTATCCAAATTACGAACATAATAATGAGCTAATAAGGAAATAAGGAAATAAAAGGCTCAAATTAATTTCAACACTATATTAACTAAAAAAGAGACTAACACAACTAAACAAAACACATATGACACATATACACACAGCACATACACAAGCACTTTTGATTTCTTTGGTTTATATCCTTCTGAAGATATGCTACTAATTTTGTATAGGTCGTGATTTGAATATATTAGTATTAGTATTGACTTTCTATATCAGCATCGAGTAAATACTTCAAGAAGGTTGCCTGAATTTGGCCAGTTCTTGATAATTAGCTAGAATTACAGTTTCTGAAAATGAATTTGCTTTTTTGCACTTTTCTACATTTTGTATAGGCTTTTAAATATTTTTCCGCAGGACTTTGTTAATAACAGATTGTTTATAACATTTGTTGCGTAGTTTTGTATTCTTTCGGGCGTTAAATTAATACTTTCGTTATCAGAACTCATTTTCTTTATGAATTAATAGTTTATTTAGCACTGCAACAAAAAAATAATTCGCGCGCTTATTGTATTCTTCTTCATACGAGATTCTTTTTTTAAATTAACTAGACTATAAACGACAGTTCGCGGGTTTCTTTTTTTTTCATCCTGGCTACCACACTATCAGTGTATTGTGCCACGCATTTTTAACTTTTTTTCTATCTATACTAATCTATACTAATATTATAAAGAAAGAATATTTGTATTTTTGTATTTTTGTATGTTGGTAATGATTTGGCTCAAAAACTACTAAACCGATTAAAAACATTCTTTCACTAATACATAGAATGGACTTTCGGAATGCAAATAGGTTATATATTATCCCGTTTAAATTAAAGGTACATTCGAGGAGATCTAATTTGCAACCTAAGTAGACAAAAAAACGGTCGAAAAAACACGTTTCTTACGAACGCTGCTCAATTGAAAACAGATGGAAGAATATTTTGTATGGAAGAGTTGTACAACTTAATAAGACCTACAAAAAAGTCCGCGACAGCATATGTCTATCTCTTAAGGTTGACTCACAGTAACCATTTAAATCTTTAATTTTTTGTTAAAAAATATTACATAACTTCCAGGGCTATTTTCAAGTATATAGTATTAATCCTTATCCAAATAAATACGTTAATTAGCTTGGCCACATATGATAGATTAAAATTGTCCTTTACAGTATATAATTCCAATAAAAACTCTAGAAGATATCACGGATTTCACATACACGCATCGCAAAATTAATAAAATATTTGCAGCGTAACCACAGATTAGGTCATAGTTACTACGAAAATATCATTATAGGCTTAGCTACGCTGTAGATCCCCACCAATCACAATCAATTTGAAGTCAATATAGTATAATAAATAATATGATCTATTGTATAAAATAATATTCATCTATATATATATAATAATATTATATTTTAAACCACCCCGACTGATCTATGTATATTATTTTCATTAAAAGCATTCCAATGACTCTAAACACGACATTTAAAATCTGAGCTGTAAGTTGCTGAGGGTTTGAGTATTCTGTAGAGTCTAGGAGATGTCCCAGCATCAAGTCAATGCTTCCATGTTCTTACAATATCGTTGAAGAAGAAGATTTTCGAATTGATCAGACCTATGAAAGTTGATTTCATAGCGCAATTAACTAGAAAAAAGCTCATAGTTTTATAACGATTGAACGATTTTTCATGAATCAAAGATAAGAAAACTCTCGATGAAGAAATCTATAACACAAAACAAAACTATCAATAATAAAAACAAAATCGGTTCATCCGGTTAGGTGCTAAGATGCTACAGACAGACACACAGATACACACGTTAAACGTATATTACCGCTATATTTTGCGTCGGGGAACGCGTAAGGTTACGGCGGCAGATATTCACCTTTCTTTTTTTTTTAATATCTTGTAGGCTAGCGTTTGACCACTATCTCACCTGTTGGTAAGTGATGATGCGGTCGAATATGGTAAGCACGCTAGGCCTAGACTGGGGAACTGGCTCTCAAGGATAGCTGCTGGAACACATTAGATGTTTTCGGCGACAGATTTTCTAACTTGAGGGTGGTAGCTGGCCAGGCGGACACTAGATAGTGTCCTACCACCATGCGGGCGTTGTTGGTTTCTTAACGATGTTTTCATTCACCGGAGGGCCACTGTGAGAAGCGCACATATATTTTTCGATGGAAAAATCCATTGGTGCACGGTAAGGTTTGAACTCGGTACCACGGCATCAAAGCCCACCGTTCTCCCGATTACGCCACCGGGACCGGGCTCCTTGGTGGTAAGCTACTTTTTGGTAGATTTAATGATCCCACTACCACTGTACGAAAACTCATGATTCATGAATGCACATAAAACTTTAATTGGTAGGTATATAGCTAGGATTAGAACCAACGACCTTCGGGTCAGAATCAGGGTAACTATCCTTTACGCTAAAGGGCCGTCCAATATCACTACGTAAGTATTATAAAACAAATTCTATCACTGCGTCTGTCTGTCTGTTTGCAATAATCTCAATAGCTACTGAACGGATTATCATGCGGTTTTCACCAATAGCCAGAGTGTTTATGAGGAAGGTTTAGGTCTTAGGTGCTAAATTCGTTAAGGTTTTGTGTAAATTGGTTGACATATGACGATGATTGCTTAATATGTTAATATTTTATATTCGATGCAACAAACTGATGCAAATTTTGTAGGCATATATGTTCTACCCGTGCGAAGCCGGGGCGGGCGGGTTGCTAGTAATATTATAAAGAGGGAACATTTGTATTTTTGTATGTTTGTAATGATTTGGTAAAAAAACTACTTGACCGATTAAAAACATTCTTTCACTTATATATAGAATGGACTTTCCAAATAAAAATAGGCTATATATTATCCCGTTTAAATTAAAGGTACATTCGAGGAGATCTAATTTGCAACCTAAGTAGACAAAAAAACGGTCGAAAAAACACGTTTCTTACGAACGCTGCTCAATTGAAAACAGATGGAAGAATATTTTGTATGGAAGAGTTGTACAACTTAATAAGACCTACAAAAAAGTCCGCGACAGCATATGTCTATCTCTTAAGGTTGACTCACAGTAACCATTTAAATCTTTAATTTTTTGTTAAAAAATATTACATAACTTCCAGGGCTATTTTCAAGTATATAGTATTAATCCTTATCCAAATAAATACGTTAATTAGCTTGGCCACATATGATAGATTAAAATTGTCCTCTACAGTATATAATTCCAATAAAAACTCTAGAAGATATCACGGATTTCACATACACGCATCGCAAAATTAATAAAATATTTGCAGTGAAACCACAGATTAGGTCATAGTTACTACGAAAATATCATTATAGGCTTAGCTACGCTGTAGATCCCCACCAATCACAATCAATTTGAAGTCAATATAGTATAATAATATGATCTATTGTATAAAATAATATTCATCTATATATATAATAATATTATATTTTAAACCACCCCGACTGATCTATGTATATTCTTTTCATTTAAAGCATTCCAATGACTCTAAACACGACATTTACGAATTACGAACGATTGAACGAATTTTCATAAATCAAAGCTAAGAACACTCTCGATGAAGACATCTATCAAAAAAAAACTATCAATAATAAAATCTAAATCGGTTCATCCGGTTGGGTGCTAAGATGCCACAGACAGACACACAGATACACACGTCTAACGTATAATACCCCTACTTTTTGCGTCGGGGAACGCCGTAAGGTTACGGCGGCAGATGTTCTCCTTGGTGGTAAGCTACTTTTCAACCGACTTCCAAAAAGAAGGAAGTTCTCAATTCGTCTGTATGTTTCTTTTTAACCGACTTCAAAAAAAGCAGGAGGTTTCTCAATTCCACCGTATATAGTTTTTTTTCTTTCTTTTTTTAGGGTTCCGAACCCAAAGGGTACCAACGGAACCCTATTATTGAGACTCCGCTGTCCGTCTGTCTGTCTGTCTGTCTGTCCGTCCGTCTGTCACCAGGCTGTATCTCATGAACCGTGATAGTTATACGGTTGAAATTTTCACAGATGATGTATTTCTGTTGTCGCTATAACAACAAATACTAAAAACTGAATAAAATTAAAAATAATAGAGGGTCCCCATACAAGAAACGTGTTTTCTTCGGCATTTCACGCCATCTATGAACGCTTAGTAGGTAAACGTCCCATAGATGGCGTTATATTGAAATGTCGATCCCTAACACCTTTGTTAGACGTTAGATGGCGTTATAAGACATATTTTTTTTATTAATTATTATTTTTTGCTGGCGAAAAATGATAGTGGTATTTTTTGCTCGATCTTATAAAATACTGTAGTGTACGGTGTATACGGAACCCTACTATTGCGAGTCCGACTTGCACTTGGCCAGTTTTTTTTGTGTGTATGTTACGCGATTACTCCGTCAATTGTGAACCGATTCGAATGATTATTTTTGTAATCGGTAGGGTACGTTTCCGAGGTGGTCCCATTGTTATTTCATTGAAATGTGATGAGTATCTTCAGAGATATGACGATAAACGTCTCAAACTTGCTACTGAAATTGACTCGCGGGGCATTGAAGTCAGTTGTTTTAGTTTTTAAACTATCTATTCATGAATGCACATAAAACTTTCATTGGTAGGTACATAGCTAGGATTAGAACCAACGACCCTCGGGTCAGAATCAGGGTAACAACTATCCTTTACGCCAAAGTGCCGTCCAATCTCACTACGTAAGTATAATAAAACAATGTCCATCCCTGCGTCTGTCTGTCTGTTCGCAATAATCTCAATAGCTTCTGAACGGATTATCATGCAGTTTTCACCAATAGCCAGAGTGTTTATGAGGAAGGTTTAGGTCTTAGGTGCATAATTCGTTAAGGTTTTGTGTAAATTGGTTGACATATGACGATGATTGTTAAATATGTTCATATTTTATATTCGATGCAACAAACTGATGCAAATTTTGTAGGCATATATGTTCTACCCGTGCGAAGCCGGGGCGGGCTGCTAGTATTATATATATTATATTATATATATATGGTATTGTTTTATAACATTAAATGTTTAGCTTCACGAGCTTTTTTATTCATCAAGCGTGGCGCGCTATGTAGTTGATAGGACAGTAACATTTCCTGTACAATATTATTATTGAACCTCCTTAGACATGGCACTATAAATAACAGTCATAAGCCAATATATAAAAAAATACTTTCCCGCCCTAGGGCAGAAATGACCTATTTTGCGCGCACTTATCGAGGAACAAACCATCACTTTTCAAATAGATGGGATGAAAAAAATATTTCATTAATATATAGAATGCACTTTTACAATAAAAATCTATAATCTAATACTGTAAGAATCTTTTTCCTGACATACTGACTGACTGACTGACTCACTGACAGACAACGCACAGCCTAAACCGCTGGTCGTAGAGACTTGAAATTTGGAGAGTGTATTTGTCTTAGTACGTTAGGATGCACTAAGAAAGGATTTTTCAAAATTCACCCCTTAAGGGGATGAAATGGGGGTTCATAGTTTGTATGGAGAAACAAGATTAGATCGTCTTTTCTATCCGAAACTTCACACAAGTGCTTCAGTACAAATATAAGTAAATACGTGTTTCAGTTTTTTTTTCAATCCACCCTTAAGAAGGTGAAATGGGGGTAACAAAGTGTGAAAATCAATATTGTTTCGGATTGCGCTGAAATTTGGCACGCAGATAGTTATTACGAAGTTAGTTCCCTCTGAGAAAGTATTTTCCAAAATTCACCCCTGAAGGGGATGAAACGGGGGTTCAAAGTTTGTATGGAGAAACAAGATTAGATAGTATTTTCTATTCGAAACTTCGTACAAGTGCTCCAGTAAAAAAAGGTAAGTACGTGTTTCAGGTTTTTTTTAATTACACCCCTAAGAGGGTGAAATGGGGTAACAAAGTGTGAAAATCAATATTGTTTCGGATTGCGCTGAAATTTGGCATGCAGATTGTTATTACGAAGTTAGTTCCCTCTGAGAAAGTATTTTCCAAAATTCACCCCTGAAAGGGATGAAACGGGCGTTCATAGTTTGTATGGAGAAACAAGATTAGATAGTCTTTTAAATTTGAAACTTAACACAAGTTCTTAAGTAAGTAAATACGTGTTTCATGCTCTTTCGAAATTCCACCCCTAAAAGGGTGAAGAGGAGTAACAAAGTCTGAAATCAATATTGTTTCGGATTGCGCTGAAATTTGGCATGCAGATAGTTATTTTGACATAGGTTAAGAAAAAAATTTTCAAAATTCACTCTACAAGGGGATGAAGCGGGGGTTCAAAGTTTGGATAATCATTTTATTCGACATTTCACACAAGTATTTATGTAAATAAATAAGTAAATACGAGTTTCAGACTTTTTCAAAATGCCACCCTAACAGGATAAACTGGGGTAACAAAGTTTAAAAATCAATATTGTTTCGGATTGCGCTGAAATTTAGAATGCAGATAGTTATTATGACGTAGGTATACGCTCAGAAAAGATTTTCTAAAAATTCCTCCCGGATACGGAACGGGGAATCATAGTTATTATTAATCATAGTTATTACATTAGGAATCATCAAGATGAGATAAAGTACGTGTTGTAGGATTTTTCGAAATGGGGTAGGCATCAAAGTCTGAAACTTTGGGTTTTTCGGGTTTTATAAATATGAATCCCAAATTGCCTTAGTCACGCGATAACATAAAAACGGGTGAACCGATTTGGCTAATTCTTTTTTAATGTCTTTATTGATAGAATCGTTTTTACAAAAGAAAAGTTTTAAGTAAATAAAAGAATTTTATAACGCGGGCGAAGCCGCGGGACACTTCTAGTCTATAATATAAAATCCAAATTCCTGACTGACTGACTGACTGAGATATCTACCCACAGCCCAAACCGCTGGTCCTAGAAGCATGACATTTGGAAGGTGTGTTCTTTGTGAAGTGTAGGCATCCAATAAGAAACGGTTTATCGAAATCCCACCCCTAAGAGGATGAAATAGAGGGTTGAACTTTCAATTAAACTTTGTATTCTCTGGGTCAATTGTCTCGAAACTAAGTACACATACTCTTCAATTAAAATTATGAGTTGCAGTGAATTGTGAGTCGTGTTTCGCAGTTTTTTAAATATCATCCCCCAGACGTTTGTCTGACGTACTTAATGATTGTCCTCGTGATTGTCTGATATATATAGACACTGCCAAATCCGCTGGTCGTAGAGACATGATATTTGAAGGATGAGTTATTTGTGAAGTGTAGGTATCCACTTTGAAAGAATTTTTTTTAAATAAGCCCCTAAAGGGGTGAAATGGAGGGTTGAACTTCTCATGAACCTTTTTATTCTCTGAAGCGCTCGATCGACTCGAAACTTGGTACACATACTCTTCAATTAAAATTATGAGACACGTGTATCCCAGTTTTTTTTTTTAATTTTTTTATCTTATAGGCTAGCGTTTGACCACTATCTCACCTGTTGGTAAGTGATGATGCGGTTGAAGATGGTAAGCACGCTAAGCCTAGAATGGGAACTGGCTCTCAACTTTCCAAAATCATCCCTTACGTGATTGTCTAACTAATATATCCACGGATTGCCTAAACCGCTGGTCCTGGACACATTAAATTTATATATTCTTTGTGATGTGTAGGCATCTACTTAAAAAGAGTTTTTTAAAGTTTCACCCCTAAGATGGTGAAATGGAGGGTTAACATTTCTATGTTTTTTTATTTTTTGGTGCGCTTCGATTCCGATTAATGAAGTCCACACTCCGGCCGAACTTACTGCAAGCCGTTGTTGGGTCCGAAATATTCCAATTAAAATTGGAAAATCGATTTGCCATCTCACAAAGCTGACAACATCAACTGGACTAGATTCTGTCGGAAGCTGAAGACTTCTACGGTAAGCTCTACGCATCGCATGCTTCAAGGCCCGTACCCGATACTGAGGATTCTAGAGCCACTTTAACCCGCCACTTCACAGAAGATCTGCCCGAAATTAGCCGAGACGAAATCGTGATGGCCCTTAAACAGTTTAAAAATGGAAAAGCCCCAGGAGAAGACGGAATCACAACCTGCTGGCAGTTTAACAGCTTTTAAAAGCTCGGTAAAAGCTTCAACAGCTCTTTAATTTTGCTCTTTTCACTGGGAGAACTCCACAGGCATGGAACATAAACATGGTGGTTCTGTTTTCCAAATAAGGAGACAAAACCCTTTTGAAAAACTACCGCCCGATTTCGCTTCTGAGCCATGTCTACAAGCTGTTTTCAAGGGTCATTACGAACCGTATCGCACGAAGACTCGACGAGTTCCAACCTCCGGAACGGGCCGGGTTTCGAAGCGATTACGGCACCATAGACCAAATCCACACGGTGCGGCAGATTAAACAGAAAACCGAAGAGTACAATCGGCCCCTGCTCTTAGCATTTGTGGACTATGAGAAGGCCTTCGACTCAATCGAAACCTGGTCCGTTCTGGAGTCCTTGCAGCGTTGCCAAGTCGACTGGCGATACATCAGAAGGCCTTCGACTCAATCGAAACCTGGTCTGTTCTGGAGTCCTTGCAGCGTTGCCAAGTCGACTGGCAATACATTGAAGTGATGAGATGTCTGTATAATGCCGCAACGATGACTGTACAAGTACAGAACCAGCGTACTAAACATGTCCACCTGCGTCGAGGAGTGAGACAGGGGGACGTCATATCCCCGAAACTGTTCACTAACGCCTTGGAGGATATGTTTAAGACACTGGACTGAAAAGATTGTGACATTAACATCAACGGCAAGTACATCTCTCACTTACGATTTGCAGATGACATCGTCATTACGGCAGAGACTCTGCAGGACCTACAAAGAATGTTGAATGGCCTAGCTGATTCTTCTCGTCGCATCGGTCTCCGGATGAATTTGGATAAAACCAAAGTCATGTACAACGAGCACGTTGTTCCGAAACCGATTGCCGTATTTGGAATCTAACTCGAAGTTGCCACTAAGTATGTTTACCTAGGGCAGACGCTCCAACTAGGCAAACACAACTTCGAGAAGGATATGACAATAAACGTCTCAAACTTGCTACTGAAATTGACTCGCGGGGCATAGAAGTCGGTTGTTTTAGTTTTTAAACTATCTTATTTATTATTAGAAAACTTGTTCTCCGTAAAGGCTGTAAGGCTCTAGAATGAGTTACCTGTTGAAATCAGGCAAGCTAATTCGAAAGCAATATTAAAGTTAAAAACTCGTGAACACTATTTACTATAATTTTTTTACCAAATAGCTGTTTGATAATATTTTATTTTATTATATTCGGAAAACTTACAGGTAAAACAATCTGAATACATAACGTCTAATCACCATTTACAAGTTTTCGCATAGTACATATGCATAGATACTACCGATACTTTTTGGATAATATGTCGTTATGTGATTGTATATATATATATATCTTTATTTCTTTATGTATTATTTTCTATATTATATAAATATATATATATATATATATATATATATATATTATGTGTATGTATATATATGTATATTAATTTTATTACTGTATGTAATTCTGTGCCTCCTGTGCAAAACGATATAACTCGAGTTATATAAAAAATGCGTTTTTAGTCGTTCTATACGTAAAAAAAATTACGAAGTTTTTGATCTAACTCACGTTCCGATATCTTTTGTAGTTTAGGAGATCGTTTGATACAACTCGAGCTTATTTTGTATTTTTTCGTGAAATTTTTGTGTCTAATAATTTATCACGATTTATATCATAAGAAAAAACCTAATTTCCAATATTTTTTTGTGTAAAAAGATGCAATAAAAGTTGTATCTAATGGCGATTCGTTTTGATTCACATTATTTTGTGTATTTTGATATAACTAGAGTTAACTCAAATAACACTATCACAGTTTGCATAGATCCAGATAACCCACATAAACTTTTAATCACGAAATACTTTTTTTTCGTGTTAGATAATACTACTCTAGATAAATCATTATACACTATAGCTTGCGTTAGTGAAAGACCGCATAACTCAGTTATATCAAAAAATCAATGACTTACAACAAAACACGTATAATAAAATTTGGTGTAAAATGATATACTTTGGTGCTTAAAAGGGTTTACGGAAGGTCTTCACCTTTCGTAAACCGCAGGCAGGGTGCGCTTGAGTGGCGCTCAGTGTTCGTATTATCTTTGCTCAGTGTCGCCATATAAAAAGTTACTCTATGAGTGTCGCTGAAGACGCGCTCGATTTGGTCACAGACCGGAACTGGTACGTATGCAGTTAGTAATACAATTTGTCACAAAAACATTAGATTGTTATTTAATGAAAAATGGTTTAAGATTTACTGTTCATATTTTTTATTAATTTATTGGTAGATTTTCAGATTTACACATAAACATCGGACTTGAGAAGGTTATATAGGCAAGGTTTTAGTGATGCTACTGTATGCGTTCCGTATGTCATTACAGGTGGTCGCACTCTTTATTAAAGACTTTCGTCTAAAGGCATAGTGGTATCGGCAATGCGAAGACTCCACGAAATTTACCGAATGTTTCGTTATAGGAAATTGGTTCCAGAGGTACATGTTCGTTGAACATCATCTTGATTTTATCCAAGTTCATCCGGAGACCAATGCATGCAGATGAATCAGCCGGGGTACTCAGCATGTATTGTCAGCCATGATGAGCATATCATCCGCAATGTGTGAGAGGTATTCGCCGTTAATATTGACGCCCAGTCCTTTCCGATTCAGCGTCTTGAGCATATTCTCAAGAGCATTTGTAAACAATTTGGGGGGCATAACGTCCTTGTCTAACTTCTCGATGAAGGTGGATAGATTCAGTTTGATTTTGTACTTGGACGGATATTGTTGCGGCGTCATATAGACGTCTAAACACTTGCATGTATCACCAATCAACTTGGCACTGTTGCATGGATTTTAGAACAGTCCAGGTTTCAATGGAGTGAAAGTCATTTTCGCAGTACACAAACGCTAGGCACAGGGACTGATTAGACTTTTTGGTCGTCTGTACAACCTGCCGCACTATTTGGATGTGGTTTATGGTGCCACGAAACCAGCCTGATGAGAGGGCTGAAATTCGTCGAGCCTACGCGTGTGATGATTCGTAATGACTCTCGAAAACAGCTTATAGATATGGCATAGGAGAGAAATCGGTCTATAGCTCTTCAAAATAGTTTGCATCCTTTTTGAAAAGAACATTACGACCACACTCTTCCTCCATGTCTTTGGGATTATCCCCGAAAATAGTGGCTCTGCGATCCTCAGAAAGGGATTGAAAGGACGTGACGCTTGCGAAGTGTACAATTGGCCGTAGAAGTCTTGTAAGTAAGGACTTCCTTAAGAATCTTCGGCTTAGCAACGACAATATTCCCGCTGGATGTAAACAACTTCGTCAAATAGCTTTGACCTAGCTGTTAAACGAAGACTTTAAACCTCCTTTGAAATTTACAACAGGCTTTCCTTGTTTCTTTTACAAAGAAGGTAGTGGTGCTGATTTATTATGTAAGATGTCCATTGCCACACTCATGTATGGTAGCAAATAGTAGGTATGGCAAAAGAAGCACGAAGATAAAATTAATGCTGTAGAAACTAGAAGTTTGAGAAGTATGATTGGAGTGACTCTGATGGATAAGGTGGAGAACAACGTGATAAGGGAGTGTTGTTATGTGGTAGAAGATGTAGTGACAAAGATAGAAAAAGGGATGCTTAGATGGTTTGGACACCTGGACGAAGAAATATTGACATATTAATATATTTACATATATTAATATGTCAATATTTCTTATTTTCATATACATTTATTTTCAGTCTTTTTGCTTTAGGTAAGTTTAGTGTAGGTCTAAGAATTATGATGTAATTCATAAAAACAACTCGCCAAATATCAATGTTCATCAAAAGGTATTTTTGGTGTTACATGATACAATTATACTTTGATCATGAGACACGTAAAAAAACTTTAGTCAAATATTACATTTGGTATATCTCGTCGATTTTTATAGTTTTTCTGATAATGTTTACAATATATCATAATCAATGATGCAAAGCATGAAAATATACATTCATACGCCACATAATTCATTATTATTTTCCAGATAAGTGTAACCAAATATGAAATATGATTTTTCAAACTTTGTTTTTGCTCTCCTGTAAAGTTGTCATTTTGCAGTTATATAATTTTACACAGGAGTCACAGAATTAATTATGTACAATATGATACTTGGTATTTATTTGTATGTTATATATTAGAAACTAAGTACCTAGTGTAATTATTATGCAGGTTTATGTGTTCTATTAATTATGGAATAATTGCGCCTTTGTATTCTTCTTTCACTGCACCGCTACCATTTTCTCTGCACCTCCAGGATGACTGGTAGAAAATGCTATCCTAGCATTAAGTCATCCGTTTACAAATTTTGTGTGCAAAAATATAAATAAATAAATTTGCATTCGCAATTAGTATGAAAAAGTCGCAGGGACAATCACTACAAGTGTGTGGATTAAAGTAAGGAAAATATATGGAGACTAAGGACGACTGTATGTGGCTTGCTCACGTTTCGGGAAACCGTCTTATTATTTTTTTACGCATCAGACGGTAAAACCAAAAATATTGTGTATGCCAACAAACAGAATATACAACTAAGCACGTGGAATGCAACGCATGCCGAGCGAGAGTGAAATGAGCGGGACAGGAATTAAACCCAATACTACCTCTGGTGTCAAAGTTGGCCAGTTGGTAGACTGGCCAACTTTGACCACCACTGCACCACTGGGCCCTCAAAATGATTTCAAAAATAATTATGATAGTTTAAAAACTAAAACAACCGACTTCCATGCCCCGTGAGTCAATTTCAGTAGCAATTTTGAGACGTTTACCGTCATATCTCTAGAGATACTTATCAGATCTCAATAAAATTACAATGGGACCACCTCGAAAACGTACCCTACCAATTTAAAAAAAAGAATAATTCAAATCAGTTCACAATTGACGGAGTAATCGCGTAACATACACACAAAAAAAACATACAGACGCATTGAGAACCTCCCCCTTTTTTGTGAAGTCGGTTAAAATAACATTTTGAATCAAATAATACAATGAGTTTTTACTTATTGCTAAAAGGAGAACACAATCCCTAACTTAGTATCTTCAATTATGGCATGTACCACCCATCTCTTTTTACGTGATAGACAAGCGCTTGACCGCTATCTCATTTGGTGTTAAGTGACGATGTGATCGACGATGTTGCACGCCTGCCTAAAAGATATAATCGTACATAAAAATGTCATCCACTGGGTTTTCGATTCGGAATTTATACGTTGAGGCTAATTATAAAAGCTAAGCATCCTTTCGAAATTACCATTCAAAAACGAAACATGAGTTTTCATCGGAAGAAAGACTTCATTCACCTCATGGGTGTAAAATGTCATTTAAGTATAAAAATAAATCGATACTGGTTACTATGAAAAGCCTTTATATGTAATAACATAATTAATGGGTTACAACAAATTATTTTTAAAAACTTAACAAATGCTACATAACGCAAATATAAAACAAAAAAAATAATCCTTAGCACTAAGCGATCAATAGTTACTAGAGTCGATAGAGTAAAATATAGGTGTGTATATACGCAAGTTATTTTTAAAGCCTACACGACCCTTCAAGCCTTCTTTTCAGCCGATTCGTAACACGCTGCGTCGAAAGAAAGGAATAGATGCTACGAGATAGAAAGAGATAGCAATGGCCTACACACTACGAAGCGACACCAGAACCAGCAAAAGCGAGACTATAGCAAAATATTGTAAATATACTGAAAGAAAAAGTAATTGTAGAGTATGCTTTCCAAGTCTATAATATTATATACATAGCAAAGTTTCAATAACATACATTGTGTTTTCATTCAGATAATAATAACAATTAGTGAGGTTACAAATTTACAGTGTATTTTAGTGCTGAAGCTTTTTACTACGAATCTACTACGACACTTACCGACAGCAATCTTTTCAACTGAAAATGCTTGCGCTCTTATCACACCTACTTGAAACAATACTAATAGATAAACGTTTAGACATTGTTTTTTAAACACCATTTTGCTCAAATTCTTCACAGTTCTTTGCACTTATCTTACATGGGCAAAGATATCATGCTTATTGAAGCGAGTTATGACGTCAAACTGATTATTTTGTCCAAAATATAAGGCGATAAAGTCGGGATGCTGCGTGCAAACCTGAGACTTAGGGGCGACTGATGGCAAACGAGTGTGGCATGGGGTGCGGGGGCCGCCCCACCCTTCGCCGGGTAAGCGCCAATCTCTCGCGCTCTTATCGCTTTTGTGGTAAATAATCCTCGAAATGTATCGAACTAAATTAATCCTTTCTTTTATACGCATTATTTCAAATACATTCAGAATTGCACAAAAACGAAAAAATTATTGTTCATACGGCTGCATTCTGGAATCGTCGTGAAACAGCTCTCTCTCCTGAAAATTGCGTTACTCGTCCATTAAAAAGCTTTAGCGTTGGTATAATAATAGTTAAAGAGTGTTTATGTGCTTTCTTTGTTCCTATCATATTTAAAATTAAGGTACCTAGCTTGAGTCTAAGGTCTAATGTTTTATGTTAATGTTATTTTTATATTATGTCACATTTAAACTTGATTTTGTACCTTGTTTGATATTTAGTTATCAATAATTTGTCGTGAGACTGTTACATTATCTAATAAAAAAAATTATTCGTTGTTAACAAAACCAATACCAATGAAATATGTGTAGACTATTTTTAAGAGATATATTTCTACTAGCTGCGTCTCGCCGCTTCTGTATCCATTGTCCTATCTTACCATATTAGCTATCACTGTGCTCTCTGTACAAAGGAAGTTTAAAGAATTTATCCAGTACTAGCTGCGCCCTGTGGCTTTTCCCTCGTTTAATCCTGGTTGTAAACCTTTTTCTTGAATCACTCTATCTATTGATGAAAACTGCGTTAATATCCGTTGCATTGATTAAAAGATCTAAGCGTACAGACGAGGAAAGTGACTTTGTTTTATACTGTGTAATAAAAATAAGCATTTTTGCAACGTTAAAAATTATTACTAATAAATTAACCGCCGTATATTTAAACGGTAAGCCACGCATTATACTTATATGTACTGTTGTATCATGCAAGGGTGATTAGTTGAAGAGCTTGGGACTCAATATTGAATTTACCCCGCAGTCTGGACCATCCACCTCAAACTGAGGTGCGCGCGTCGCTGTACTAGGATATATCTACTAATAGTCGCGTTGCCTTCCCCTTTTTCGTCTTAAGTCAATTCTGCCATTGATTTAAGCAACAATTTTATCAATATCTGACTACATCATTGTTGTTATCAACATGAAAATGGAAACAATGAAACCAAAAACGTACCATGTGTTCACATGCAGTACGTGGACCAAAAAAGGTCGTTGATATTGCGTGCCTTATATCTGTGCTGCGTTAGAGCCACGACGAAACTTGCATTTAAAAATAGCACGATATTTTTTAATGATCACAGAAACAGCAATCTCAAATATAAAACTGCGGTAATTTTTATAATTATTTATTTACAGGGGGTGTAAGGGGTCCCAACCAACATCTTTAGAAACTCAAGTCAACCTCACCTGTACGCGGTGCACTCTGCTAACAAACTAACGAGTCTCTGGCGACCTACCAACCCACACTGGACCAGCGTGGTAGGTTACGGTCCAATCAAGATGGACAACGATATACCAAGGCCCCAAGTGCCCGGCAACCCTAGTGATTATGCTGGCGGTGACAGATGTAAGCCCAGGAACGGGGTCAGGGGAGCTAAGAATTTCCGGGCGGCAGGATCTCCCCGTCAAACGACTACAGCTCACGTTATTAAGGATTCCGATTCGCTTAACCTTTACACTTATGTCTATGTCCGAACACTAATAAAAGATGAGAGACACTAATAAAAGACATAAAATGGGACATTATTGGTCTCTCAGAGATAAGAAGGGAAGGTGAAGCAACCGAAGAAAGAGACAAAGACATTGTCTACCATATTGGAAATGCTAGTGGACTCCACGGCGTGGGGTACCGAGTAGCGAAGAAAAGGAAAGAAAATATTTTAGAATTCATTGGCTACTTAGACAGAATTGCAGTTTTAAAATTCCAGTTTACTTCAAAAGAAACACTTAAGTACAGTAATTTAAGTCTACGCACCCACAAGTTCACATACTGATGAAGACAGAGGAATTTTATGACCTAAAGCCTGTACCGAACACCAAAGCACGTAGAACATAATCCTCGGCGATTTCAATGCTAAAGTCAGTGAAAAGCACGACATGGACAGTGACGATGTTTTCGGCTATTATGGCCTAGGAATCCGCAATGAGCGGTGCTCGATTGGTCCAGTTTGAACAAAGCATGAAAGTAGCGAATAGTTTCTTTGTCAAAAAACCACAGAGACAATGGACATGGATATCACCTGATGGTGAAAATAAAAATTAAATCGTTTTTTTTTCTGAACTCAGATAAATTTATTGTTACAGATTGTAAATATTGGATGAATAGTCTCAAAGGTGAAAATGGCATCAAACATAACATCAGAAAGAAGATAATAGAAATATCCACCAAGTTCTATAAAAATCTCTACTCTGACAACTCAAATACACCACTGGACATACCATACACCCGAGATGACACGATCCCTTTCATCGATAGATTTGAAGTTCATAAAGCCTTAAAAAGTATGAAATTCGATCGGACTCCTGGAGAGGATGGTGTCACAACAGAAGCCCTTAAAATTGGTTCTGGCACTCCACTCACACATACACCTAATATTTTTTTTAAATCCATACAGCAGGCCGGTGAACTTTCAAACGAGATGTGTCACTCTAACATTGTCCTCCTTCACAAGAAAGGGGATACATGCGAAATCGGAAAATATAGACCTATTAGCCTAGTGTCACATTTCTACAAAACTTTCATAAAAATAATCCAAAATAGAATAGATAGTAAGTTAGATAGCCAACAACCGCCCGAACAAGCTGGTTTTCGCCCAAGCTTCTCGAGTACTGATCACCTACATGCCCGTAATAATCAAGTCATCGAAAAATAGAATACAATAAACCACTCTACCTAGCTTTTGCTGATTACGCAAAAACTTTTGTTAGTATTAAACACTCCGCCATATTTTCTACACTACAAAATCAACACATAGATAAAACATACATAGACATCACTAAAAACATGTATAAAATCAGTACAGCATCAATAAAATTACATGCCAATCCCGGTCCTCATTTTAATGTTGAAAAAGGCGTGAAACAGGGCGATCCACTTTCTCCAAAGTTGTACACTAGCACTTTGGAAAACGTGTATAAAACACTTGCGGAATCATGGTCAACAAAGGGCATCGACATCGGCGGGCCGATGCTTACAAATTTAAGATTTGCTGACGACATCGTCCTTTTTGCCTTAACCGCTACGGAACTGCAACAAATGCTCCAAGATTTAAGTGCAACCGTACTCAAAGCCTTGAGGTTGTACTTGTAATGAATTGGTCAAAAACCCAGGTCATGTCTAACAGCACGAAATCCAGGGTCAAGGTAGACGGTCAGTTATTAATGTTTGTCGATGAATACATCTACTTGGGCCAGATAGTTTCATTCCAAAATCGGCAAGATAAAGAAATTGGTCTATGAATTCGCTGATGAAGGGCAACCTTCTTCTGTCACTAAAGCGCACCCTAGTTGACATGTGTATACTACCTAATCTAACCTACGGTGCTCAAACGTGGTCATTGACAGAGGCACAGAAGTCCAAGCTCAAGGTTTGTCAGAGAGCTATGGAACAGGACATTCACGGAGTTAAACGAACAGACCGAGTTCGAAACACTACGCTCCGTTCCAAAACTGGCATCACAGACGCAGGTTTTAAAAGTGCAAAGCTCAAATGAGACTGCGCAGGGCATGTGGTCCGTATGCATCCAGCAAGGTGGGCCAAAATCGTTACAGATTGGGTCCCCACTATGGTCGGTGATGACGTGGTCGACCACGAAAGAGGTGGCGTGGCAATATAGTAGCCCACCAGCCTGGCTGGACAGACATTGCGCTGGAGAGAGATTCGTGAAATGGGAGGCTATGGGGGAGACCTTTGCCTAGCAGTGGGGTATTTCAGGTTAAGAAAAAAAATCAGATAAACACTGTTGATCAGAAATCTCTTTAACAATGCATAAAATAAATTTAAATTTCAAATCCTAATAGAATAAAAGGTGATCTCGACACGCGGCAATATTACAAATGTTCTTTATCCCCACCAATATTGCCCGTTTCTCAATAAATAGTTACAGAGTAGGAATTACTCTTGTCTTGGAGGACTTGTGGGTAAAGACCACATCATCTCTTACGACCAGGCGAGATAGTCGTTAATCGCCAGTCTATAAGATATAAAAAATATATATAACAATACTGAATTCTTCATCTTTTAGAATATCCACATCGCTTAATACACTTTCTGTGTTGTGCTCTGCACCACTGCCAGTGGGATAGTACCGTGAGCTGTCCTTAATGACATCATCCGACGGACCTTTATTACCGCTTTATAGTCAAACGGCAAAATGCATGGTGATAGCAAAAGACCATGGGGCGGCCTTTGGTATGAAACACAACATGCGTCTACACGATAGCGCTATATATTTGTGCCTTTTGAAGTTGATACTGTGGCAATTAGCTGGATACTCCCAGCGCACCCAAAACTACGTTGATCTACGCGTAACAAATTCTGCTAATTGTACTTCTTATTATTCTGAGACTCAGTTTTCAATATAGGAATCTAATACGACAACGATTCAAAATGCCAGTGCTGCCCATTATTTTTCGCACAGGAATCAATTTATCCAAGTGTTAGATGGGCACTTAGATGTAGTACATGGCCCAGACCTCAAATTAAGCACACATCTGTTTTACAACTTCAACCGTTAATGTAAAATATAATCAGCCGGTGTCAGTCTACGGCTGGACGTAGGCCTCTTCCAAGATACGCCGCTGAGCACGATCTTCGGCTCTTCTTTTCCAGTCACTGCCCACCGCTTAGCGTATATCGTCGCTCCATCTGGTCACAGGACGTCCTACGCTACGTTTTCCGATTTGCGGTCTCCATTCTTGGACAAGTCTGACAGTTATCGGTACTGTGGTACATAATTATTATCAGGCCACTGCCACTTCAGTTTGCTTATCCGTTGAGCTGTAACGGTTACTTTCGTTCTATGGCGAATTAGTTCGTTCCGGATTCGAATGCGCAGAGAAACCCTGTGTATAGCTCTCTCCATAGCCCGCTTAACGAATTTAAATCGGCTACATAACTTTTTATTTGAGTATTTGTGTTTTACCTTTTCACCTTTACACCTGATAGTGGTGTTTGTGAGTTTGTTGTCCAAAACGCATGTTCAGTCAACTTTCAGCGCTCGAACGCTACAAATATTAATTGTACAAAAGAAGGTAAAATATACGCTTAGGGTTTATTTTTAAATTTAATTGTTATTGTCATCCTAAAACGAGTAGAAATAGAGATAACGCCTAAAACTTTAAAGACCAATTTTCCAATATGGCAGCATGATCGACACAGCTACGAGGTGGCAAAGTAGAAATTTAGCAAGAACACGTTAAAATCTTAAATATTACCAATTTTAATAACTCCCGTAATATATACCGGGTAAAACTACCAAATGACTGTGCTAATAATAATAGTAACATGACTGAAAATTCATTTATTACCTCATAATATATTTTATTACGAGTATTACTCTCCAGTAATCAAGATCTGTCGGCGAATGGTAGTTAATTTTAGTTTGTCATTTCGACATCCAATTATTTTCTAAATATATAAAAGGCAAACAGTATTGACTGACTGAGTGACTGATCTGTCAACGCACAGTTAAAACAACTTAACGGACTGCGCTGAAATTTTGCTTGCAGATAGTTATTGTGACGTAGGTATTCGCTAAGAAAAGATTTTCAAAAAATGGGGTGAACTAAGAAAGGATTTTTCAAAATTCACCCCTCTAGGGGATGAAACGGAGTTTCAAAGCTTGTATGGTGGAACAAGATTAGATAGGCTTTTTCATTCAAAACTTCACAAAAGTACTTTTATAAATAAATAAGTAAATACGTGTTTCAGGTTTTAACGTGTTTCAGTACTTTTGTAAATAAATAAGTGAATACGTATTTCAGGTTTTTTTTTAAATTCTACCCCTAAGAGGGTGAAATGGGATAACAAAGTTTTAACATTATTATTGTCTCGAATTGCGCTGAAATTTGGTGTACAGATAGTCATTAGGGGATGAAACGGGGTTTCCAAGTTTGTATGGAGAAACAAGATTAGATAGTCTTTTTCATTCAAAACTTCACAAAAGTACTTTTGTAAAGAAATATGTAAATACGTGTTTCAGTACATTTGTAAATAAATAAGTGAATACGTGTTTCAGGTTTTTTTTAAATTCCACCCCTAAGAGGGTGAAATGGGATAACTAAGTCTTAACATTATTATTGTCTCAAATTGCGCTGAAATTTGGTGTACAGATAGTCATTAGGGGATAAAACGGGGGTACAGAGTTTGTATGGAGAAACAAGATTAGGTAGTCTTTTTATTCGAAACTTCACTCAAGTACTTCTGTAAATAAATAATGTAAACACGTGTTTCAGGCTTTTTCGAAATTCCACCTCAAAGAGTGTGCAATGGGGTTACAAAGTCCGAAAATCAATGTGAACTTTCAGGTTTTATCTAAATGAATCCCTAGTTCCCTTGGTTACTTACGCCATTATTTGAAAACGGGTGGACGATGATAGTAATGTTTTTACGAAAGAAAAGTTTTAAGTAAATTAAATAAGTTTTTTAACGCAGGCGAAGCCGCGCTACACTTCTAATGATAATACAAAATAATTGTATTTTACATTTTATACAATTTTATTAAAATGAGAACGTTATATTTTATAATTTTCGAACCATTAATTTATCCATCTACCAATGCAAATAGTTTGAGTATGAGTATGTCTAGATGCAAATATAGAGTTTTTAATATCAAGCCTTACAATATTTTAAGTTGAGATACTTGTATTGAAAAACTTGGTGATTTTTTAAGAGTGTCCCCAATGTATGTGTCCACGAATGTACCTTTCTATTAAGTATTAAGGTAAAAGAATTAAAGTTACAATATATTGCGCTGTGAGCATTATCTAATACTATAAGAATCTTTGTCCTGACATACTGACTGACTGATAGACAACGCAAAGCCTAAACCGCTGGTCGTAGAGACTTGAAATTTGGAGGGTATATTTGTCTTAGTACGTAAGGGTCTACTAAGAATGGATTTTTCAAATTCACCCCTTTAGGGGATAAAATGAGGGTTCAAAGTTTGTATGGATCAGATCAGAAGAAACAAGATTAGATAGTCTTTTCTATTCGAAATTACACACAAGTGCTTCAGTAAAAAATTAAGTAAATAAGTGTTTCAGGCTTTATCAAAATTCCACCCCTAAAAGGGTGAAATGGGGTAACAAAGTCTGAAAACCAATATTGTTTCGGGTTGCGCTGAAATTTGGCATGCAGATAGTTATTTTGACGTTGGTATCCGCTAAGAAAGAATTTTTCAAAATTCCCCCGGATATTACTCATTATTTATAATTTTATATATAAACTTATAGATTTACTGAAGTTCTTTTGTAAATAAGTAAGTAAATACGTGTTGCAGGATTTTTGCAAGGAGTTGGTATAAAAGTCTGAAAATCAATATGGTTTTTCGGGTTTTATAAATATGAATCCCTATTTCTCTTAGTCACACAATAAATTGAAAATGGGTGAACCGATTTGGCTTTTACTTCTTTAATGTCTTTTGTGATAGAAAGGTTTTTACAAAATAAAAGTATTAAGTAAATAAAAGAAGTCTTTAACGCAGGCAAAGCCGCGGGGACTTCCAGTTCTACATATTCGTACAACTGCCTTTACGTATGCAAATAATTTTCGTAACATTTGTGCGCTCTAAATCTAAATTTGGACCTGAAGGTCCATAGTCTGAAAATATACATAGCCTCATCAATATTTTACAGGTTTTCCAGAAATTTTGATCAATATTTTTGTGACTAAACATAAAATATATAATAACAAAATAAACTTTATGTTCCTCCACAGAATTCTAAAAGCGCACACGTACGCTTTCGTTGCAGAAGCAACGGAAACCCAGTAAAGATATCGATAATAAAAATGACCTTACGTATGATGTCGCGTAAAAAGTTTATGTGACAACACTAACAAAAATCCCTCCAACATAACTTGAGGGCACGGCTAGGAAGTTTAATATCCTTAAGCAGTTGACGACCGTATCCACTAAAACCTTTAAAGCTCAAAGGAGAAATAAAAATATATTTACATTGCAAATTTTAGGAAGTTTGATTTAATTGGTACTTCTTTTACAAGAAGCGAGCTATTACACTAATTACAGTTTTTGTTTAAAACGAAATGTTTTTTTAGTTTCTTGTTCAATCAAAGTAAAGTTTGATATCATCTGACTATATACTAATAATTATAACAACACGTTAAGAAATTTACAGGGTAGTTTATTATTTAGTCGTTTATTTATTTAGTATACTTCTCATAATTTATAATCCTATTTTAGATATGTAATTCGCTATTATTCAAAAGGAAAAAATATATTCCTAATTGTCTCGTCTTTTTTTATATCTAATAGGCTAGCGTTTGACCACTATCTCACCTGTTGGTAAGTGATGATGCGCTCGAAGATGGTAAGTACGGCTTAGGCCGGGAATGGGAACTGGCTCTCAAGGATAACTGCCGGCACACTTTCATTTTCTAACCTGAGGATGGTAGCTGGGCCGACGGACACTAGATAGTGTCCTACCACCATGCGGAGGCTGTTGGTTTCTTAACGATGTTTTTCCTTCACGGGAGAGCCACTGTAAAAGCGCGCATTTTTTTTCTATAGTAAAATTCATTGGTTCACGGCGGCGTTTGAACTCGGTACCTCTGGCATCAAAGCCGACCGTTCTTTCGATTACGCCACCGGGCCCTCAAAACAAGTCTCATGACAAGTTTACAAGCCGCAGACTATCCGCCGTAGCTACGCTTGCGGTAAGTGTATATATGTTTGTTTATATATATATGTATGTATATATTGTATGTTTGTTCGCGGATAACGTCGTCGTTTATGAACCGATTTTGATTATTCTTTTTTTGTTCGAAAGGAGATATCCCAAGTGTGGTACCATGGTAATTTTATCGAGGTCTGATAAGTATCTCCAGAGATATTGAGATAAACATCTCAAAATTGGTACTGAAAATGAATAGTGCGGCAATGAAGTCGGTTCTTTTTTAGTTTTTAAACGATATTATTTTTTGTCGTGTCGCATGATTTCCTGAAGGTTTTCTCATTTTAATAGTTCAGAACGGTAACAGGGATGGAGGGATACAATGAAAAAAATATTAAGTACGATGAAAAGTATCGAATGTTACTCAGTATCGCATTAAAAATAGCGAGTACGGAATACGGACGGATCCTTATTTGCTGCAGCCGCTGACTCTTCGGAGCCGCCGCGTTTCGTCGTTTTCTTCCCTATCCGACGGAATCCGAAATATTCCGAAGTAATCCGAAACCGCTGCACTAATATGTTATTAATTTAATTATGTTGAGTTTAGTTCGTTCGAACTTCGAATACTTCGTCGAATCAATTTGCACGGCAAGGTGTGATCGAGTTCCGAATGAGCCGTTTTTGCTAACTAAGTGAACTGGTTCATCGGCTCAGTTAGAAGAAGCGGCTCAGTGAGACGTTTCATTAAAAATCTAGAGAAAACACACGTTTACTTTGCTCCATTATTAGAATTAGACTTAAGTCAGCGTTGATGGTTGCAATGCTATGGTGCAGTAGGTTAAGGGAAGACTGGAAATAGATCTGAAGATTGTCTGCATATAGGTGGTAGGAAGAAGATAGATTGACGGAGATATAGTTGATGAAAACAGCAAATAAAAGAGGAGATAGAACGCCGCCTTGTGGTACGCCGGCAGATGTGTAACACCATGAAGAGTATGAGTTTTCAAGGCGGATTCTCGGTCGGCGCCCATAACTGTGAAACCATTCAATTACGGTTGGAGATATGTTAGAACAGCGTAGAAATCCCAGGAGAATGTCAAATGCAACAGTATTAAAAGCATTACTGAAATCAAGGAGGGAGAGCACAGTTACCTGATCTTTTTCCATACCGGAACGAATATCATCAGTAATCTTGGTTAAGGCAGTAACTGTGCTATGACCGGGTCGGAAACCAGATTGATAAGGATTGAGGAGATCATTTCGGGTAAGGAACATATTCAACTGGGTGTGGACAAGGCGTTCCAGAACCTTGGATAGGAAAGGTAGAATGGATATGGGACGGTATTCTCAAAAGGATTTAGGATTACGTATCTTGGGTAAAGGAATAATTTGAGCGTCCTTCCACTGGGAAGGGAGAGCACCAGACGTTACAGAAATGTTAAGGATATGAGTTTTGACAGGAAAACGCATATTCAGGACTGAGATTATCATGTTGCGACTAATACCATCAACTCCGACAGCATTGGACTGTCAAGTACACTCTTTTTAAAATTACAATCCGAAAACTGACAGAACTCGAAAGGAGCAAAGGTGGGTGCTGGTAATCTTGAAAGTCGTTGGAGCGTTTCCAATTTATTAAACCCATTAATATTGGGAGAAGAAGAAAAATGTTTATTTAGAGAATTAAGGTCTAAATCGTGTGGGATAGAGTCATGTTTAGATTTACCAACACCCAAAGACCGAAGAAATTTCCAGACCTTTGCTGGAACTTGCTTCGTTAGCAACTGATTCGTGAATGTGGTGACGTTGGGCATCCCTACACACCAGATTGCAGCGATTTCGGGCAAGGTAGTAAACGGTTTTTTTTATTTTTTTTTATTTATTTATTTCAGAACAGATGTAATAATGTACAAGGCATGTGATTTATGTAGTCTTAATTGGTAAATGAAAAGACACAATAATAATTGCCTTATATAATAATCTGACCCCTATATCCTGCACTAGGATAACTGTGCGCAGGATCTAGTGACATCTAGTGACATTTATACAGACATATTATATTTTAGCACACGCAAAGTTAATTATAAATGCTTGAAATTTTGTTACGTTATGTTTTGTTGGTTATTGTGTATGTGTGTGTGTGTGTGTGCGTGTATGTGTGAGCGTGCGTGCGTGTGTGAGTGAAAATATTACTCAAGAAAATATTGATTTAGTGTAAGCAGTACACGGAGTAATACGTTGACGTATAACAGCCTGATCTGCCTTTTGCCATCCTAATACAATGTGTTTTTACTGTGGAGTTTGGAGGAGACGGATCAGGCCTCCTTTGTCAGGAGAGCCCTTTCATTAGCAGCTCTGTATCATATAGCATAGCTCATCGTTCTCAAGAAGGTCGCTACTTTCCATCTCCATTTAGGACATTTGTCGTGGTCATTTGGCCGCATTTAAATTTTGCTTTAGTAACATTTTTTTAAGCATCAGCGATTTAATTTCCGGCGTCAACCACGGTGTAGGCAGATGTTTGAGTTTTATAGTACGCATCGGAGCATGAACGTCAGAGATGTGTTAGAGCGGAAATGAACAGATCAATTTTATCATCAATGGAATCCGATTCAATGAATGGTGTCCACTTAATAGCTTTAGCATCAGCACAAAGATTTTCAATATTAATGTTGCCAAAGCGACGCTGCAGAATGGTTTTAGGCTTCGATTTAGGAGGACGGACTTTATAAGAGAGAAAGATCAAGTCATGGTACGAAAAAGCATCTGCAGGCTAGCCCTGCAGATGCTTTTGCATGCAAAGGAACTATTTTATCCCAGGATAAAAAAGTTCATTCATCCTTTCCGTCATTTTTGTAGTTGTCACAACTATTGTGTTGCTCGACCGTGCTAATGAGTACAGTTACCGTATTTTGTTATAATAGTTTGTTCAAACTTTGAATCCCTCTATTTGAACTTCCCTTGACAATAATGATTGTCAATATGAATAAATAATAAAATATCACAGTTTTAATATTGATTGATAATAGTAATTAAATAAAGACCACATTATATTATTATTGTTATAATTTAAATTACTTCCTAATATACCTAACCTTTATCAATAATATTCTGTGACATATTTGTAGAACTGGGGGCCACGGCATATTGCATCCCTTGGGAGGGATATGCTCTAATCGCCACGCTGGGCAGGCCTGTTGGCGATCGCAGGGCGTAGCTCCTTGCACCGGTGATGCTGCTGCCCGTCACTCGCCTGTAGATTTATAGCTACGCCATAATTTGAAATGGTAGTACCGCCATTTGTCGGTCGCCAGAGCCCCGTTTGCCGGTCAGCAGGATGCACCACGGGCAGATGAGGTTGGCTGGGAGGACTTAGATGGTATGTGTGCTCCCTTACATCCCTCAATCTCCCTATCTCATCAATTCTCCCTTATTTTCCTTTAAAAACAAGTAAGTTTACGGGAATAAAACCCATTTGATAGTTTTCTCGTCAATTCTAACCTCCAGCGTGCCTTTTTGGTACGCATTTACCCAAAACAATCCACTCCCAAACCTAACATACTAGAAGTCGTACCGATCATCCCGATAAAATACTAAACATTTAGAAGCTGGTAACTTTTGAAGACCCGCGAGCAAAACATCGCCATTAACTCACACCAGCAAGTTATTCCAGAAGCATGTAAAACTAAGCCGTGGTATATAAAAAATATCATCCGTGGCCTTATATACGGATGCAAGCCCCGCCTTGCCACTCGTTTAGGAATTGAATCCTTCCGGTTTATGAAATTCCACTACTAATTTAATACCAGTTTCTCGATGTTCGATGGTATAAAGTTAATTCGTTTTATTCTCTTTATTCACGGCGACTAGTAAAAAGGTCATCGAAATTCAAATTAGTTAATTACAAACCAAATACTATTTTTATAGTTACACCCAAGTTTGAACCACAAAAAAAAACTCAAAATGTGTATTCAATCGTTAAGTGCCATATAAATGCATTTTCAAATATCGAGCGTAATTTGACGAAAACGCTGGACGCAGTGGACGCCATATTGTGTTCATGACGTCAGTAAGCAAATGCAGTATTAAGATAGTTGACAGTTAAAACTTCTAAGTTTTCTTAGCCGTATGACGTAATAACTTGGCGACTACTGGCGACTACTATATTATAGTGTAATTAAACTTGAAAAAGCTGAAACCTTTGAATTGAATTTTATAATTTAGTTTGTTATTTTATGGATTTAACAGCCAATAAGAGACGGTTTTTGAAAATAAAATTAGCTCGTGTGTTATTTTAGAACCTACACAGACTATCTACGTTTCTAATTTTATTAAAATCTATTTAGTGGTTACGGATATAGAGATTTACTACGATAACATGGCCCGCCCCTCCAGTAGCAGGCCGGCAGTACCAGTACGCTCACATGCGTGGTGGTGCGTTGTAAATACTTTCACAAATACTATCAAACGTTTTGAAATTTGAAAGGGCAGGTCATGTTATTGTAGTAAATCTCTATATATAAAAACAAACAATAATACATTTTCTATGATTTCTCCACATAAAATTAATTTTCACACCCCCTAGTGGCAGATTTGAAAAATGAAATAAAAAATACGTGTTTCATTATTTTGTTTTATTTGAACCAAGTTTTGAGTGAATCGGGTCAAGAAATACGTTAAAAACAAACATTACTTACCGATTTTCTTTTTTAGCAGAAAACGACAAGTCTTTTCATAAAGTAAGGTATAAAAGTAATAAATGTCAAGCGCAAACAGCCAAGTTTGACAAAATAAAAGTGTGCGGCTGCCAGCATTTGGTAATTAACAATTTATTTTGGATGATACATATATATTATCTAATAATTATCTGCATAAAATTACATTTTAGTATCGATCACACTTACACAAATTTGTTTTACCCTAACTGAATGTTACCATGTTTTTAGGGTTCCGTAGCCGAATGGCAAAAAACGGAACCCTTATAGATTCGTCATGTCTGTCTGTCTGTCTGTCTGTCTGTCCGTCCGTATGTCACAGCCATTTTATTCCGAAACTGTTAGGACTACAGAATTGAAACTTGGTAGGTAGATGTATTCTGTGAACCGCTTTCTGATTTTTATACAAAAATAAAAAATATAAAAGTTTAAGGGGGGCATCCCATACATAGAACTGAAACAAAAAAAAAAATCTTCAAACCTATACGTGTGAGGTGTCTATGGATAGGTCTTTAAAAATGATATTGAGGTTTCTAAAATCATTTTTTCTCAAAGTCAATCATTTGAAAGATAGGCGCGCCTAAAGTGGTAAAATGTGTGTCCCCCCCCCTCTAACTTTTAAAGTATGGGAGTGAAAAATCTAAATAAAATATATGCTGTAGATCTCAATAAAAACTATCAACGAAAATTGGTTTGAACGAGATACAGTCAGCAGTTTTAGAGATATGGCGACCGCAAAGATAACTTTGTTTTTCATACAAACACTATGAAAAACAAAGTTAATTTTGTAGTTGCGAAAAATCAAAGTTATAGAATACTCTACTGTGTTACGGAACCCTACGAGTGCGAGTCTGACTTGCACTTGGCCAGTTTATTTTTTTTATCTCTAGACTAAACTATCACTCTTTCATAAGAATTAGATCACTCATCATTGCATAATATTTTTAAAATGTCATTATAAAAATTACCGATTAGCTCTTGTTTTGAAAATACATTGCCAATTTATATTTCCTACTAATTGATACCTGCGACTTCGTTTACGTACAGCAAGAATTTTATCACTGTAAAGCTCTGTCAATCAACATTTGTGTGATTCAAGTTATTTAAGTTATGTGTAAAAATCATGATTTTATTTTAATAAATAGTAGCCTATGATCATCCTCATGCTCTGAAGTATCTCCTTGTTAAATGTCCGTTTAGGCGTGATTAGGTAACATACCGACAGAGTGACAGAGTTGCAAACGTTTTTGTAATATTCGTCTGGATAGTATAACCTGCCTGTATATCTATACATTTTTATGCGACGAGAAATAAAGAAAAAATCGTACTTCCTTTAACCAAACTCTCTAAAATAAGTAAATCATTAACTGTCAACAGTATACGTTTCTACAATATTCTTCCTGAATGCCTGACTTTTTCCCGCAACTGGGGAAAAAAATTCTAGGCCACGATAAAACGTTGTTAATAAAGCGATCGTATTACTCTGTACAAGAGTTTCTTGGTGACAAAAAGGCATGGCATGACATTGATAAATTGGAAAAATTCATAAGTTTATAATGTAAATCTCATATTGAATGATGTAAATAGCTATATATTGTTTTATTGTTTCCTGATTAATGACATGCTTTATATTACACTAGCAGCCCGCCCCGGCTTCGCGCGGGTAGAACAAATATGCCTATAAAATTTGCATCAGTTTGTTGCATCGAATATAAAATATGAACATATTTAACAATCATCGTCATATTTCAACCAATTTATACAAAACCTTAACGAATTATGCACCTAAACCTTCCTCATAAACACTCTGGCTATTAGTGAAAACCGCAGGATAATCCGTTCAGTAGCTATTGAGATTATTGCGAACAGACAGACAGACAGACGCAGTGATGGACTTTTTTTTATAATACTTACGTAGTGATATTGGACGGCCCTTTGGCGTAAAGGATAGTTACCCTAATTCTGACCCGACGGTCGTTGGTTCTAATCCTAGCTATATACCTACCAATGAAAGTTTTATGTGCATTCATGAATCATGAGTTTTCGTACAGTGGTAGTAGGATCATGAAATCTACCAAAAAGTAGCTTACCACCAAGGAGAACATCTGCCGCCTTAACCTTACGGCATTCCCCGACGCCAAAAGTAGAGGTAATATACGCTTAACGTGTGTATCTGTGTGTCTGTCTGTAGCATCCTAGCACCTAACCGGATGAACCGATTTTGTTTTTATTATTGATAGTTTTTTTTTGTTTGATAGATGTCTTCATTGAGAGTGTGCTTAGCTTTGATTCATGAAAATTCGTTCAATCGTTATAAAACTTTAAACTTTTCTCTAGTTAATTGCGCTATGAAATCAACTTTCATAGGTCTGATCAATTCGAAAATCTTCTTCTTCAACAATATTGTAAGAACATGGAACATTGACCTGATTCTGGGACGTCTCCTGGACTCTACAGAATACATTATACATAGATCAGTCGGGGTGGTTTAAAATATTATATTATTATATATATAGATGAATATTATTTTATACAATAGATCATATTATTATACTATATTGACTTCAAATTGATTGTGATCGGTCGGGATCTACAGCATAGCTAAGCCTATAATGATATTTTCGTAGTAGGGTTCATGATTTCTCGAGCTTATCAATTTCTCGGGTCTCGAGAATTCTCGAGGCTAATTTCTCGGGTCTTCTCGGGTTGTCGAGAAATTTACATTTGCGTATGTTTTTGCACATCTATTCGGTTCAAATAATGAAAAATGTCATCACAAAACAAAAAAATTGTATTTTAAAAAACATCTTCTTTTAAATCAATAATTTAGGTGGTTTTCCTCTTAAAATCATCCTTCATCCTCTTCAAATTAAAGTATCAAAATAATCATAAATCTTTTATTGCCAGTTTTCAACAAATTTAGCTTCTCTAAAACAAAACAAAAAAAGATTAAAACGTTAATACTATCATAATCATAATCGCTGTCGGTCCACTGCTGGACATAGACCTCTTATGGCACGCCACTGAGCTCAATCTTCAGCTATTCGTTTCCAACGGCTGCCAGCCAGCTTGCGTATATCATCGCTCCACCTAGCTGGAGGTCGTCCTACACTATGTTTTTCGAGGCGTGGTCTCCACTCTAGAACTCGTCTACTACAACAGTTATCGGTTCTACGACAGTTTTGACCAGCCCTTCGCCATTTCAGCTTGCTAATCCTTTGAGCTATGTCGATAGCTTTGGTTCTCTGACGGACGACTTCGTTTCGAATTCGTTCTTTCAGAGAAACTCCGAGCATATATATCCATAGCTAGCATATATTTCAATACAATAACTCCATAGCTTGCTGAGCGACTTGGTGAACTAGTCGTACCGTCAGTGTCCACGTCGTCCGGCTCCGTAAGTAATAACAGATAGGAGGCACTCGTTAAAGAATTTTGTCTTCAAGCTTTGTGTTACGGGTGATGAAAAGACGCGACAAAGTTTTCCTGATGCTGCCCATCCCAGCTGTATCCATCTGCGAGCTTCCTTCTCGAAGTTGTTTCTACCCAATTGCAATATTTGCCCAAGGTAGACGTATTCGTGAACAACTTCGAGAGGAACTCCGTTTAGGGCAATCGGCAATAACATGTTCGTTGAACATGATCTTGGTCTTGATCGATCGATGCGTGCACAAGAATCGGCAAGGGTAGTCAGACTGTATTGCACGGTCCTGTACGGTTTCAGCCATGATGACATCCGCAAATCTCAAATGTGAAAGGTAATTGCCGTTCATATTTATAATTGGAAAAGATGGGTCTTTTCCAATTCAGCGCTTAGAACATATTATCCTCTAGAGCGTTAGTGAACAATCTGGGGGATACAATGTCCCCTTGTCTCACTCCTCGATGCTAGCGGATATGTTCAGTCTGCTGATTTTGTACTTGCTGACTTATAATTACAATCACAGCACCAAATTTGGCATGTTAATAAGGAAAAAAATCAACTTTATAATTTGTAAGATCAATAAAACAACATTTGAAAATCTGAACATACATACAAAATAATTAGATCTGCTTACTCTGTCTAATAAAATATCTATTTAGAAAAACTAAAGTATTTATAGCTTTATCAGACAGCCGGTTTCTTATTTTATTTACTATGATTGATATAATATGATTTCTCGAGTTCTCGACTTTTCTCGAGCTTCATTTCCCGGGAACAAAGCACAACAATTTCCCGGGAATTCTCGGCTCGGGAATTCCCGGGAATGAACCCTATTTCGTAGTAACTATGACCTAATCTGTGGTTTCACTGCAAATATTTTATTAATTTTACGATGCGTGTATGTGAAATTCGTGATATCTTCTAGAGTTTTCATTGGAATTATATACTGTAAAGGACAATTTTAATCTATCATATGTGGCCAAGCTAATTAACGTAATTATTTGGATAAGGATTAATACTATATACTTGAAAATAGCCTTGGAAGTTATGTAATATTTTTTAACAAAAATTTTAAGATTAGAATGGTTACTGTGAGTCAACCTTAAGAGATAGACATATGCTGTCGCGAACTTTTTTGTAGATCTTATTAAGTTGTACAATGTACAACTCTTCCATAGAAAATATTCTTCTATCTATTTTCAATTGAGCAGCGTTCGTAAGAAACGTGTTTTATCGACCGTTTTTTTGCCGACTTAGGTTGCAAATTAGGTCTCCGCGAATGTAGCTTTGATTTAAACGGAATAATATATAGCCTATTTTCATTCCGAAAGTCCATTCGATGTATTAATGAAAGAATTTTTTAAATCGGTTTAGTAGTTTTTTAGCCAAATCATTACAAACATACAAAAATACAAAAATACAAATGTTCTCTCTTTATAATATTAGTATAGATTTTATACTTGACATATATTAATTTTGATTTTTTTACATTTTGTATTGACATCATTATATTATTTTTAACCGACTTCAAAATAAGGAGGAGGTTTCTCAATTCGACCGTATATATATATATACATATATTTTTTATGTTTGTTCGCGGATAACTTCGTCGTTTATGAACCGATTTTAATTATTCTTTTTTTGCTGGAAAGGAAATATCTCAAGTGTGGTACCATGGTAATTTTATCGAGGTCTGACAAATATCTCCAGAGATATTGAGAAAAACACCTCAAAAATGGTACTGAAAATGAATAGCGCGGCATTGAAGTCGGTTCTTTTTTAGTTTTTTAAACGATCTTATGTTTTAAATGTTACATTTTATTATTTGTTTTATAATATTCTACTCCGACGCAGTTCAGACTTTTTTTTTCATTGTAGTTAAGCAAGCGTTTGACCACTATCTCACCTGATGTTAAGTGAAGATGTGATCGACGATGTAGCACGCTTGCTTAGAAGATACATGTTCACTCGCGATTTGAAGACCCGAGGATTTTACGTAACAGGAAACACAGACTCTGGTAGGGAATTTCGTTCCCTTGCTGTGTGTATGATAAATGTTGATGCAAAACGCTTTGTGCGACAGAATGGAATATCAACAATGTATCGATAGCGTATATCTGTGCGTCTGCTAGTACGATGGTAAAAGGGGGACGGTGGAATTAATTCGTGCAGTTGGAAAGCACACTCCCCGAAATGTATCCTATAAAAGACCGATAAACTGGCGACTTTGCGGCGATGCCATAGGCTCTAAAGCCTCTTGCTTACAAGATTTTTGTCATTCATGAGTTTCCTGGCTATCCTTTCAATTACTTCCAACGCCTCCAGCTGGTATTTGGCTGACCCATCCCAGAGGTAAGAACAATACTCCTTACATGATCGGACTTGAGCTTAGTACAAATTTAGCAGCTGTCCTGGTGTGTGTCTGACCTTGGCCAAAACACCAAGTTTTTTGGAGACCAATTGGGCTTTTGACTCAATATAGTAACCAAAGTTGAGTGAGGGTGTTAGTGAGGGTGTTAGTGAGATTCCAAGAAGCTCAAGGAGATCAGTTATTGGTACGGACACATTCCGGAAAGTAGGCGTCAGTTGGAACGGACTCCATATGGCGGAGAACAGACACACCTGGGTCTTAGCTGCATTAAATTTGACCAGGTTGGCATCACCCCGTTCGGAGACAGCATGTAAGGACAAGTTCAAGCGCTCGACCATCGCCTCCCTATAATACTAAATTTGTGCTACACTAGTACGTGTACTGGATGTATGATGATGTGGATCCCTGAGGGACCCCTGCATTAATAGCCATTTGGTCAGAAGAGCAGCCATCATATGACTACTCTTATCGCCCGGTGCATCAGAAAATTTGAAATCCAGACAAATAAACCAGTAGGCAGTCCGTAGGATGGAAGCTTGCTTATAAGACTAACGTGCCAAACCCTGCTGAAGGCTTTTGATATATCAAGGGAAACTGCAAGAGCTTCCCCATGGTTCTCAACAGCCTCGCTCCAAATGTGCGTAGCATACGCTAAAAGATCTCCAGTAGACCGATTTTGGTGAAATCCATATTGTCGGTCACTTAATATGAGGTCGTTTACTTCTAGGTATGCCAGGAGCCGGTTGTTCAGTACACGTTCCATTATCTTGCCTTATGGAGTGACTTATAGACATTTGTTTTTCTTTTCTGACACTGTTGTTACGTTTTATAAGTAATGGCAACATTTAATTCTTCTTCACTTTTTGCCCGATATTTTTTATTTATATGCTTTACACGTATATTGCATTGTAGTGTTCAATATATATTTCAATTAGTCATTTTACGTTTGTACTGGTATTATTGTATCAGTTATTATGTATTAGTTATTATTTGTATTTAATTGTAAATTAATGGCGTTCATAAGTGTACAATGTACCTAAAAGAAACAATAAAGAAATAAAAATTGAAAATAAAAATTGAGTTTCAAGATTTTCATGTAGAACATTTGTTATTGGGTGTTGGCACACATGACAACTGTTTAAGTATATAAGTAATCTAGCTATAGTAGGGTTACATGTAAACAGTGTTTCTGGGACGGTGAATTTTCTATTATTCCATTGTAATTAGTGCTGAATGTGTTGTTTTAAATTGTTTACGTACTTAGATATAAACAATCACGCCTTTTTCCTGTTGAGGTAGGCAGAGACTACTTCTTTCCACATGCTACGATCTTGACATACCTCCTTCACTTCTTCTACTTCATGAGCGCCTGCATACTTGCTCGCCGGTTATAGGTACTTTACTTGGCCTTTCCATAAAACTTCTCCGATGTGGTCGAGATACGTTCGCCTATGTCGGCCTCTACTGGTTGGCCCAATCACACTCGTCTCATAAATTTGTTTCGTTAATCTATCTTCATCTACTTTCGCAATAAGCTCAAGTGGCTCCCCATTCGTCTTCGCCGAAATACTCACATCCTCTCTCTTTTCTATAGTATACTCTTTGTCCCTTCTTACCCCCGCTATCTAAAAGATCGTTTCGAATTCTTACATTGCTCTAGCCAAGACCTGCGGTCATCAGAAAATCTAACACTCTGTATTCCACAACACACGGAAAGTAATTCACAGTTGATTCACCGCTCGATTATGGAACTCGTTGCCAGTGGATATTAGAACTGCTACTTCACTAAATATATTTAATAATCGTGTAAAAACTACTATTTGTCTATATGTTACTCATAGCTTGGTCTTAGTTGTCAAAATGTCGCTGTTATATCCTTTATAGCTCAATCTAAGAATTATTTAGCTGTTGTTATGTTTATGTAGTTATTTGAATGTATATTGTGCATATATAATGGGTATATATATATTTATATATGTGTATGTATGTATTTCTATGTAAATATTTATTTAGATATAATACTACTAGTTATAGATTTGTTTTATTAAAATCATAATTTTCTACAGTTATTGTGATTTATTTTATCAGCACACTGCCATCGATCTACAAGTATGTGTTTCCATTCATACCTCGGTTTCCTGGAAGAGACCGCTGCTTAGCGATAAGGCCGCCGATGTACTTATTTGATGTAGTTAATTGTTTGTAAATTATTATATATATTTCTTAAGTGCAATAAGTGTTGATCTATCTATCTATCTATCTAGATATCCAAACCATCTAAGCTTCCCTTTCTCTATCTTTGTCACTACATCTTCTACCACACCACAACATTCCCTTATCAGGCTGTTTTTCACCTATTGTATTGTATTATTATTGTATTACATTATATTGTATTATATTGTATTACCTAGTGTATTGTATTTCACCATTGCATTGTTTAAAGTGTAAAGTTTGTTTTCCTTACATAGCAGACTGAGCTCAATTAAGTTTTTTTGCTAAAGCATCAACTGAGAGTGCCAGGCTAATGAGAGAGAAAAAAATCATCGATCAGGTTGTTATATGAAGTTATGAAAAGTATCTTTGTAGGGCCACAAATACTAAAGCTAATAAACGAAACGATTTTTTTACCCTATTCCTCAAAATGTTATAGTCAGAGACTATATAATATTATTTGTCAGAAACACTTGGGTCGTCTTGAATTTGAACTAAGTTTCCCCTAGCTGTTGAAAATAACTTGGCACGTAGCATTCAAAGAAGCGAATTTAAGTTTCTCGCTATGAAAGCCAAAACATTTAATTGCATAGGAGACGCTACCGACAACGTCGTTGTGCAGACCAAGGCGCTCGAATTATTGGAACGAGTTACTCAGTAGCTGCACGACCAAGAGCTCCATTTGATATTCAACGCCACATTATTTGCGTGGCACCGTCCGCAACTTACACGGCTCCTTCAGGATTGATATCTGTGACAATATTCCAACTTAAATAGCTTTCCTCAAGTTTAAGTTTGAATAAAATATTAATGTGAATGGATGATCATGAAAGTAACGGTTTCAGTTTCGGGGATATAAACTACTATCGGAAAATGTTTAGTGTGTGGACTTTTATACCTCCATGATCAAACAATAGTTTCTGGTATTCACATTGCCTCTCCTTAAGAGGTCTGCGTCGATTGACAAATCCATACAAAGAAATACTAAAATTATTTAAATTAGAGCGCTGGTTTTCCATATTATTCGGAATTAGGATGTAATAATAATAGTTCTAACATAATATTTTATTCAATATTACAGAAAAATAATAGCTAATTTAATTTAACGGTTTTTTTGGAGTAAAGTATACATTTGCTTTTTTCTTTTTAGGGCATTTTCAAGGCCTTGCCACCACCCAAAAGGCCCACTTCAACGTTGACATAGGGGATCTCAACGAATAAAGTATAGATTAAAGCCAATAAAGTTATTTGTATTTGTATTTGTATTTGTAAAGTAAAATGTAATTTTATTATGATGAGGCATTATCATTGTCATGATCATAATCAACCGGTGTCCGTCCACTGCTGGCTCGACCTCGCGGCAGATATAACCAAGCAACTGCCTCATCAGTTTGCTAATTCGTGGAGCTCTGTCGTTCACTTTAGTTCTCTGTAATGTCTATATTATATAATTTTTCTTATTTCTTGGTCAAATAGGTTGTAATTTCGCATAAATATAGCAAATGGCATTAAAATTAACACAGCTATGCTACTGTTAGAATGTTCGGTTAGTATTTTTTATTCAGGAACTACCGTATCTTACTGTCTTGTTATGGATTAAATTGCAACATAGCTAAAATATACGGAGTTTATAATTTTTTTGGTATTACCATAGAAAAGATAATAATACTACGTAGTTTTACTCTTCTTCTTTCATACATTTGGCTCAAATTGTTTTTGAAAGCGGTTGTCGAGGTAGCCTTAAGTTGGAGACGGAGCGGAGGTCAATAGAAATACGATTTAGAGCCGTATCGTTTGGATCTTTGTAGTTTCTCAATGCTAGGAAAGGATAAGAAAAATAAAATCAGCGCTTAATGGATTTAAGGAATCATTTACCTACATTGTTATAATGTGCATAATATAATGTGTAATTGTATATTGGATCTTATTAGCAGGAAGGATTAAGCAGGAAAACTCGCGATACCATTATGTGAGATAATAACAAGTAGCTAGGAATATCGAGATAATATAGAAAACTAGCTGTGCCCCGCGGCTTCGCCCGCGCTAATAAGTATCCTTAGCCTATTCCATAGTACTGGCTATCCCTGTATAAAATTTCTGCTAAATCGGTCCAGTCGTTTGACCGTAGGAATTAGTCCCAAAGCAACACATATATAAACTGACTTTCGCATTTATAACATTGAATGAATGAATGAAAACACAGTTTTTTCAAAATCATCCCCCACGCGTTTGCCTGACTAACTAAATGATTGTCTGATATATCAACACATTACCTAAACCGCTCGTCTTAGATATATAATATTTAGAGGGTGTGTTCTTTGTGAAGTACAACTAATCGGTAGCAAAGGGTTTTTTGAAACTCCAACCCTATGAGGGTGTAACATTTTTAATGAAACTTTTTATTCTTTGAGTCGATTTTCTTGAAAATTGTTACACATACTCTTCAGATAAAATTATGAGACACATGTATCACAGTTTTTTAAAAATCAATCATCATCATCAATCAACCCCCACGCGTTTATCTAACTAATACATCAACGCACTGCCTAAACCGCTGGTATTAGATACATGAAATTTGGAAGGTGTTATCCATCGACGTCATAGCAATGCTTGCGTCATAGCAATTGCTATGACATCGATGGTGTTATCTTTGTGAAGTGTTATTATTCACCAAGAAAGGGTTGTTTGAAATCCTACCCCCAAAAACGTTGAAATTGAGGGTTGATCTTTCTATGAAACTATATTATCTGGATCAATTGACTCGAAAATTTGTACATTATCATCAATTAATATTATGAGACACGTTCAACGCACTGTTAGGCAGCTGGTTCTAGACACATGAAATTTAGAGGGTGTGTTCTTTGTAAAGTGTAGGTATCCACCAAGAAAGGATTGTTTGAAATTCAACCCCTAAGAGGGTGAAATGAAGGGTTGATCTCTCTATGAAACTTTTTTTATCTGGGTCAATTGTCTCGAAAATTGGTAGGTAGACATATTCTTCAATGAAAATTATCACATTTCAGTTTTTCCAAAATCATTTCCCATGCGTTTCTCTGACTAATATTTCAACGTACTGCCTAAACCGCTGGTCTTAGAGACATGATATTTGAAAGGTGTGTTTTTTGTAAAGTGCAGGTTTTCGGTAGGTTACATTTTCTGAAACTTTTTATTATCTGGGTCGATTAGCAATAACACGGTAGTTTAAGCAACAGAAAGATAGGTTCAAAAATTGTATGACCAATACTAGTATAACAGTTTTTCCAAAATCATCACAGACACATTTGTTTCAGTATGATATAAATGCAAATAACAATTTGACCAACTATTACCCATTTGAGTTGATAAGCGTGCAGTTTCCCTTCAAAGTCTGCTTTGCCATGATCATAAATACATTCCCAGACCAAACTCTTAATTTAACAGGGGTAGTTTGGGGGCCTGCTTTTTACACGATCGGTTATACGTGGTGTACTCCAAAGTAAGTTGACGGAGCAACATTTGCTTGGGATACTGTCAGATTTTATATTCAATTGAGAGTGAGTAAGAGCGTGTTAATATTTTCATAGTACATACAGATTTACGACATATTTCCCATGTTTGATGATGATTAAATTTATAAATTATTAATACTGCCTCAAATAAGGGTATTTATACTGTGATCGATACATTTGAGGGTAGTCTAAACCTTACAAGATTTGTCAGAGCCGCCATCTTAGTTTTCTGTTTGACTGATGCTTTAAAAGGGCGGTAGAAACGTTAGATGAGACACTTTAGCTCGAGCAGGCTCTGGGCTAACATTGTCACCTTTTCCCTTGTAGGGAATATCGTTCAGACGACGAAGTGCTGTCTAACTCAATGAAGCTAAGTATTTGTATTACAAAATGTATAGAATAATTGTGGCTAGAATGTGGTTTTCTAGGATATGTTTATAATAATGATGATGGTTTCACCTAGGAATGGTAATGATAGTGTTTTAGCTTCGTTGAGAGTGGTAAGGAAAGGCTATGAGGGGTGGTGGAGGCCTTTTGGGGGAAACCCCATAATATTTTGTATCATTTATGGAAATCGGTATAGATTTTAAAATTGTATTGTCTTGTAATATAATATTAATACTTTATAGTTGAAAAAACTTACCTAAGTGAATTTCAACTCGTATTATACGAGATGTTACATCCTCGAGATTTAAATTAACCATGTAGTCCGTATTTCGTTGTTTCGCATCGTCACACTGTTTAAAGCACATAAAATAAAAATAAAAAAAATATTTACTCGTTCAATACTTACACACCAGCCAACATTTCGACTGTGTACCTTTGTTTTAGAGTAATAGATCAGTCTACATTCTGCAACACTTGGGCATAAAGTTGTATATTGACAACAATTGACAACAAGATATCCAACGGGGTGGGTGGGAGTTTAAATCTCTTCGGATGTAACATCTCGTATAATACAAGTTGAAATTCACTTAGGTAAGTTCTTTCAACTATATATTTTACTTCTATGTTACATCCTCGAGATTTAAATTAACCATGTAGATGTTTAGCGCCTGTTTCAGAATGAAAGCACCTCACATATTGTTTATTTACTCAGTAATTGGTCAAAATCAAATTTTGATGATTACTCAATGCATGTATGTACAAATAGTACAAAGTATGTACAAATAGTTTTATGTTCCTATATTAGTAAAGAATTAAATACATCATAGGTTTACACATAAGATGAAAATAAAAAATATTCAGCAATGGCTGACTTCCGGGATGTAAAATAAGTCGTTATGCGTTACCCATACATTTTGTAAAGAACAGTACAATCACAGTTGTTCTTTTGATGACGTCAAGAGACAAGTAATTAGCTGTAGAAGTAGAACCATGAGGCGTACTATCACATGATAAATAATGATACTATGTACGGTGAAGATAAAAACCTTTACATTCTGCTGCAAGCTGCAAGGCTGTAACATAAGAGTCAGTATTATATAGATATTTGAAGATATGGATATCATACATATTTGAAGACATTTACGCTAAAATAAGAAATATCGCAAATAACATCTGCATATTCTTATTCTTAACTTTTTTAAAGCATCAATACATTTGAAATGCAGTAATACTTCAAATGTAATATTACACAATATTGTCACGCCTGCACGCAGGCTGAATACTTCAACTTACACTCTATTATATGATTTTTTTAATTTGAAATAGAATAGTATTCTGGAAAATTAAATGTTTGATTTGATATGTTGACATGGCAGGCATATACTCCAATGTATTTTGTCAAGGTAATAAATAATTTTATGTATCAAGCAAAAAACACTCTTAGAGAATGAAAAAACTTAACATCAATGATCGAAGAATAATTATTTAATTCGCAAGTGATTGATATTTGGAAACATAAATAAACCTCTAATTTACAATCGATTTACACAGCCAGTTTAATAATTAGTATAAAATCATATAATTATGATTTATTTTTACCAATAACTGTTTTTATATAAAAACAAATCCATTTTAACAAATTTTCTTTGACGCTGATTTACCTACATAGATTTTTTTAAATCTTCTTTATGTATTAGAATAATCTAATATAGCTAATGAAAAAAATACTATCCATTGTTATTACTAGTAGACTGTAAATAATGATCATCATTAATGTCTTGGTAGATACCGTAGATACATACATTTATAACGTTAAGCAGTTACCGGATTATATATATATAGTGCAAACCAAAATAAGGTTATGCTACAGTGGATTTGTGAAAAAATTTAAAAAACTGTGGTTGTGAATTAAATACGTATCTGGCCCAGGCTAGTCCTGTGATACAATATGGAATATAGAATGTGTCATATTATTATTATTATTTTAAGACTTTACGGAACTCGATTATCAATATTTCTAAATGTAGGAGTACAATTCATCAATCAGCACGCATGAGAATTCTAATTGGGAAAACATTATAGTTGATCTGGTACCCTGTGATACAGTACGTACTTCAGGCGCTAGCTATTCTATTGATCGCATTAAATTTTTACAACTATCGCGTAATTAGTTACTTAATTTTACTTCAAAATACACCTCATATTAGGAATTATCTACAACATAAATTAACATTTATGTGAAGAGAAGTAAACGATATTATTATTATTATTTATATTCATCCACACGTCGTAATTATTATCTATGCACAGTTTAGGAGCTATATTTTAATATTGCTACGGCAGGACAAAAAGTAGTTTGTTAAATTTTAGCAAAATCAGGAACTCGGATTTGAATTTAAACACGGTTACTAACGTTGAGTTTGTGTTTATGTAATTATTACATATTGGGTATTCACTAAAAATGTGTGGTGGTAATAGGTACATATTTACATTTTCCATTCCAAATGATTCTTAGCATATTGATAACCTTGATCACACAAACATGTTTATTACTTACTTACTGATTTTTGCAAGGTTTGTACTTTGAGTCTACGCACAAAATATTAAAAGGGGTAACAATAGGGTGTCCCCTTTCTCATAATCAAATCTCATAATCAAAGTCAGGGTTGTGCTGGAGCGCTTGAGGCCGTACAAGCTAATTAACCACATCATACTATTATGTATTATTACATATTGTATGAAAATATTGTCATTGTAATAAATGCCTTTTTGGAAACATATCTGACGTAGCACATTTTTAAGAATGTTAATGTATAAGGGTATGTTGCCGTAATTCAATCATGCAACATAAATAGGCCATCTTGATGTCAATTGTGGCCATGTAAAATTACTAAAATATTATTGATTATACTACAAAGATAAGCATATCTTACATTTTATTACGTTAAAATAGGGCGCGACACTAAACTGTATGCTTATATAAGCTCCATTGCTTTTGTGTGATAAATAATCTATAACGTTTTACATAAACTAATCAAAATAAGGTAATTGATTTTGAGGTTAACTGAACAGCCCCTTTACGTTCAACTGCAATTAAAATGTAATAGTTTTGCCATGTATTTTTGATGAAGGTAGATATTATAATGCATAGTTACATTAATCTATTATTTATCACTAAAATCTGTGACCTTGAACGAAATCCATAACAATTTCTATCGACGACAAGAGCGACGGATTCGTTCGAAACCTAGGTCGAGAAAATTCGACTAAAAGTACGTGAATTACAGTCGGTATATAAAATTTATAAGAATTTTATCGATTTTAATACCAGAACCCAGATTAGTACTGTCTAAGTTCATAAATATGCTGCAATTTTATACGATTTTTTAATTATGTTTGTATGGATAAGACGTTGTATGCCGGTCTCTTAGGCGTGAGAGCCTGTGAGCTTGGTCACGCGCTGCCATTCAGCCACAGCCATTCTGGAACATGGGTTAAATGGAACAATATTCCGTTGTACAACAAAGTTCGATTGTCATTTTTTGACCTCTAATACAAACCAATGTTACTGGATCAAAAGTTATCGACATTAATTACCGACGTATATTACTCACGCGTGAGTAACTTGAATATATGTCGCGCTGCTTATTCGCAGGCGGCTTGTAGTTTTTCCTCGCTGACGTTGACGGCAGCTGCTTCAGATTGTTCATTGGCGATTAGTCAATTGCATGCTGTTGTTGTCTGACATCATGGTCGATGTTGAAAGTTTGGTCGCGCAATCAAATGTTTATATGCTGCATCCTCTTAAGGATGTTGAGTTTGATAAAAATAGGCTGTATTAAGACTTTTGAGTGTAAGTCTGTGGTATCAGTCAACTAGGTCAGGATTTACCTGAGTTTGTGGTGGCCCTTTGTAGCAATAGCAAATGAAAAAAAAAATCAATAAGATGACGCATTCTATTCTCACCCGACTGAGGCAAAGCACAACCCTCCCTGGGTTATGTTTCTGACATGTATGTGTGTATTTTGTAGTACAATTTAGTAAACCCCAACGTTCAGAGATCACGGTTGGTATTTTCAACCTATCAATGAGCACATTTCTTGGCCGCTTTAAATATGTAATTGCAAGGTCTCATTTGGCACGGCTGAAGAAGTTGGTTAGTTGACTCAAGCGCTGAATCCTCGTCCAAGAGTTTATCGAGGTTGGAGCCATAGCCGAGGTCTTTACTGAAATCGTATCGCATACACAGGCGATATAGGTACTATACCGTATCTAGACATATCAGGTTGAATTATGAAGTACGTTATGCTGTAGCCTTTCTTTTACATAATGGCTTTCCCATGTACATAAGACACGGAAAGTACTTTCTGGGGTAGCATCGTGTACTACCACATTAAGAAAGTATAAAAACAGATGAGCATTTTATTGCATACCAGACAAAACTTTTATTATAGAAAAAAATATAACTTATTTTTATTTAACAATGGGCATGTCTTATCACTTAGAGTAATCTCTGCCATACAATCTTTAGATAGTCAGGAACTAGATTAAAAAATGCGGTTGCATACCATATATCTGTTAAGAGGTTTATGAAACATACTGGTTGATAAACTTACTAACTTACCCATAATTCCGGTATGACATATGGTAGCAAAATGTTTGCCAATTATTATTGCGTATCTTCATGCTCGAACACCAAAGTGGAGTGAGTATCTGATCTGTGGTTAAGATCTGTAGTATCCAATAAATCCCATATATGCAACACAGACGGTAGTTACTTTCTGAGTAGCATCGCGTACCACCACATTAAGAAAGTATAAAATTAATTCCTGGATGATATCTCGTAGCATCACTTTAGGAAATTATTACTACATGGTTAATTTAAATCTCGAGGATGTAACGTAGAAGTATAATTATTGGTATATTGCTGTTCTGTTTATTACAAAAGTATCCTTAACGATATTGTCTATTATAATGGTCCTGAGTCTCCTGATGGTACATAAAATGTTGTTATAATGATGAAGGTACAAATAAAATTCTTTCTCAGTGATGTCCTGACTTTTCTATTTTATTAATAAGTCCTACTGTTCAAGCGCAAGTGCGATCCATATTGTAAGCTAATATTGTTCTATGTAAAATTAGTTCAACAAATTTCCACTAGATGGCGGTGTACGACGTTAACACACGCAAGTGTTTCATTTCTCAGTTTAACGACGTGAATTTTAATTCAATAAATATTTGTCTTCTCTTAGAACAAGATACAGAGTGGTTTAATTTACAATCCATTAGTATCCTCGCTATTAGATCGCGATCAGGGCAAGATTAGACCGCTAACATTGGTCCTAACCGAGCCTAATTGTAGTTAGTACATTACTCGTTAAGTGCTAGGGAATACGTACTCGTACGAGCAGTGGATTGCTGCGCCAAACACCGTACGAGTACTTGAACGACGCCTATATAGGCTGTCAGCACCGGTGAACACGGATCGGTAACGGCAACTCCGCTTCACAAACGGACAACGCAGCGGATAGGAGCGGCGGACAGCGGCTGTTGGCGGTCGGTGGGTCCGACGAGTGCGACACCACCTTCCAGCGGCACAGTCTAGTCGGCAAACTAGCGCGACGGGAGCAGTTGGAAATCGGTGGAGTCCAAGGAGTGCAACATCACCTCAACTGCAGCGCAGCGCCAAGTGTGAGCACGGTGCGCGGCCCGGAACGTGACGTGACGGGCAGGACAACCAGAACGAAGTTGAAGAAAACAGGTCAACTCATTATATCTATGTGAAGTGCAATCGTGAGTAATTTGAACATTATTTATTTGTCGTGAAAAACTTTATTTGACTCTTTGAAAACATTTTGGACTTTAATTTTAAATAATTATTCGTTTAAGATAGAATAATTTGCATGCAACTTTATTATGACTTAGAATAATTTAAGTAAAAACGGAGGAACGGGGAATCCATGACCGATTTCAAATTTTTTGGTTCAAGTTTAAAACAAATTTTTGAATTTTTCTTGTTTAGACAACTTACTTGTGTTTGCATAGTTTAAAAACTTGTAAAATTTGGTTCTTTAATTTAGTTCACATATAATTTAAAATGGAAAGCATTATTAATGTACAGTTGAATTTGCAAAGTAAAATCGCAAAGGCTTTTATTAATTACAAAAAGAGTCCCACTGAGCGAATTACCAAAGAAATTTGAGACGCGAGACTAGAAAATTTAGAAAGACATTGGAATTTGTTTTGTGCAAATAATACTAAGTTATACGAAATAGCAAAGCCAGAATAATTAACTGAGTCTTCTTATATGCAAAATGAGGTATATGAAGAGACAGAAGACACTTATCTGTTGTACAAGTCTTCTATGAAAACAAGAATAAACACATTTGCTAGCCATACCGTGAAGTCTACATCTAATAAAAGCGATTGTGATAAATCCAGTCAGTTAGTAAGGCTACCGAAAATTACTATTCCCACCTTTTCTGGTTTGTATTCGAAATGGACCGAGTTTCGGAATCTATTTGTATCATTAGTGTGCAACAATAGTACATTAGATAACATTAAGATTGCATTATCTGAAAACTCATTTAACGGGTGAAGCGGCTCAATTTGTTAAGCATACTCCTATAACTGACGCAAACTTCAGTCTATGTTGGTCTCTATTGGAAAATCGCTATAATAATAAAAAATATTTATCCAATTGTATCCTTAAACGACTATTCGGACAAAAACGGTTAAATGTAGAATCAGCGTCAGGTCTAAAAGACAATTTGGATACCACCTTCGACTGCATGAGTGCATTAGAGAACATAGAAGTGGATGTGACTACATGGGATATTATAGTTATCCATATTGTTACTTTCAAACTTGATAATGAGACTCAAAAGCAGTGAGAGCTACATATTTCAACTTTGTTAGATTCAAATGAGCTACCTAAATTAGGACAACTTAAAACTTTCTTGGAAAATCTTTTTCGAGCCTTAGAATTTGTTGATCCCAAAAAACCTTTAGCTTTAGTTGACCAGTGGTCATAGTGCAAAACCAAAGACTTTGTTAGCGACCAATGTCTCAGGTATGCGTTGTGAGTTTTGTTCTGAAAATCACATATTGTGTTTCTGCAAGCAATTTGCGAAGCTAGAGTGCGCACAGCGGCGTGATTTTGTAGCCAAACACTCTATTTGCTTTAATTGCTTGGGCAGTAATCACTCAGTGTATCAGTGCAAAAAGCCCACTACATGCAAGATATGTAAAAGGCGCCATCACACGATGCTACACAAAGAAAGCAATGCTGCTTCTGTTACCGCGACAAAGGAGTCTGATGAGAGTACTAACCAGGCGGTTAGTACTGCTCCAGTAGTCTCATGCCTGTCAACACGGAAAAAACCTGGATATGGTCAAGTTTTACTAGCAACCGCACTAGTAAAGGCTGAGTCTTAGTCTGGATCAAGTCAGGTGGTAAAAGCTATGATAGACCAAGGCTCTCAAGCCTGTTTTATAACAGAAGCGGTAGTACAACTCTTACGTCTAAAGAAGAGTCCAGTCCGGGGCACAATTACCGACCTGGGAGGAGACAACGCTTTAACATCTACATCTGTAGTAACACTAAACCTAAGATCACGAAATGACAATTTCCATTTGCAAGTTACAGCTTATGTTCTCAAAAGCATAACGTCGAACCTTCCAGAACAAACAATAGAAGTTATCGAATGGACAGAATTACACCATCTGTGCCTCGCAGACCCAGAATTCAACATACCGAATAAAATTGATCTTCTATTAGGCGCTAATGTCTATAGCCAAATATTGAAGAGCGGTATGAAAAAAGGTCCAAATGGAACTCTAGTGGCCCAAAACACATATTTGGGTTGGATTCTATCTGGCGTAGTTCAAGGCTGCAATGAACACGATAACCCTTGTAGCATATCTGTAATGCATGCCCAAGTAAATGAAAATGATTTGCTAAAACGGTTTTGGGAGATAGAGACATTCAATAGTAAAAAGAAAATTCCGACAGAAGAAGAACAGAAGTGTGAAACGATTTATACAACTACAACTAAAAGAACGACAGAGGGACGTTATATAGTAAAGTTACCTTTTCGGGACGAAGATCCTCCTTGAAAACGGCGACTCTCGAGAAATACAATTTATATCAACGTATCGAGTGGAGACAGAATCCTGAAGAAAAAATTAAGGATTATGAATTACTTACCGTAACATTCGGCTCCTCAGCTGCTCCTTACTTGGCAGTAAGGACTCTGCATCAAGTTGCTTATGATAATAAAGCTCGGTATCCAATCGCAGCAGAACAGATTTTGGATAGTATCTACATGGACGACTTGAGTACCGGTTGCTCTAACGTTCAAGAAGGTATTGAACTATTTAAGGAAATATCAGAGTTACTAGAACGAGGGGATTCAAGTTACAAAAATGATATAGCAATAACGAGAATCTTTTCAAACAAATAAAACAATATACAATAAAGGACAAAACACAGGACAAACAAAACAAAACACAGGATAATAGGAAAGAGGACGAAGGGGAAGATCAGATCAAGGATAATGAAAAACAAATGGAAATAAAATTAGACAGTACTATTAAAATTTTAGGCCTTACCTGGAATCGAAGTGAAGATCACTACCGGTACACGATGAATCTGCCAACGACGACCACTGCACCTGAAACAAAAAGGTCAATAATATCAATTATAGCGAAATTGTATGATCCATTAGGATGGCTTGCACCTACCATAATAATCGCGAAGATGTTCATCCAGAAGCTTTGGCTGGCAGGCACAGGCTGGGACGAACAAATACCTGCGGAATTAAAAAATGAATGGGATACTTACCATAACCAGTTGGAAAAACTTACCTCAGTTAAAGTCCCACGATGGATAGGCACGTCGGTGACAGACACCAGCAGAGAACTGCATGGCTTTAGCGATGCATCTAAACTAGCTTATTCCGCAGTGGTGTATCTAAGAACAATTGACACTTCAGGCCACATACGTGTAGCTTTGTTAGCAGCAAAAACAAGAGTCGCGCCAATAAAGCAAGTGAGCATTCCACGCCTTGAATTGTGTGGAGCGGTTCTCTTGACACGGCTTCTAATGGAGGTATCTGAAGTGTTAAACATGGACAAGAGTGTCATCAGAGCTTGGTCAGACTCAACCGTCGTTCTAGCCTGGCTTAACAGTCATCCCAGCAGGTGGCAAACTTTCGTCGCCAACAGGGTCTCCACGATCTTAACGGCTCTTGATTTATCACAATGGTTTCATGTGACTTCAAAGAACAATCCGGCAGACTGTGCGTCACGGGGTATTCAGCCAGGAGAGCTCGCTGACAACAAACTTTGGTTTTCTGGACCAGATTTCCTGCGAGAGCGAGATGTTCCGTATAAAAGACCAAAGGATTTGCAGATCAATCTAGAAGATGCTGTCAAGTCACATGTAACCGCAATTTCAGAAGATACCATGCTTCACAGGTTCTCTTCTCTTCAGAGGCTTCTAAGAGTGATAGCTTACTGTAGACGATTTCATAAACGAGATTTAAGGCAAACAACGTATATCACAAAGGCGGAAATGAATCAAGCATTGACAATTTGCATAAAGAAGGTGCAAATTGAAGATTTCAATATAGATTACCTACGTTTAGACACTAAAGATTCTTTAGAATCTAAGAACCGCAACCTGAAGCCTTTGTGTCCATTTTTAGATAACGACGGGATAATGAGAGCGTTTGGCAGATTGCAAAAATCGCAACTAGACGAACGGATCAAACATCCTATTATATTGCCGCACTCTTCTCATCTCACCAAGCTTATTGTAGCGGATGCACATGAGCAGATTTTGCATGGAGGACAGCAGTTGATGTTAAATTATTTAAGAACTGCTTATTGGGTGATAGGAGCCAAAAATTTAGCCAAACAACACATACGCAAATGTGTGGTATGCGTAAAAAACGCTGCACTTACGCAAAACCAATTTATGGGTTCTTTGCCTACAGCTAGATACTCTCCCTCTAGACCATTCCTCAACAGCGGAGTAGATTACGCTGGACCAATAAACCTAAGGACCACGAAAGGACGCGGACATCGTGCGTATAAAGGCTACATAAGTCTTTTCATTTGTATGTCGACTCGTGCAATACATTTGGAGGTCGTTAGTGACCTGACTAGCCAAGCCTTTATAGCTGCTTTCCGGCGATTTGTGGCCAGGCGCGGTCATTGTAGCCACTTGTGGTCCGATAACGGGACCACGTTTGTCGGCGCATCTAAGGAACTAAACGAATTACGTTCCCTTCAACCCGACTTAGCTAACCACTTGGAGAAAAATGGTACAGAGTGGCACTTTATACCCCCTCGTGCGCCTAATTTTGGTGGGCTATGGGAAGCGGGCGTAAAATCCACCAAATTCCATATAAAACGAGTTATCGGCGAATCAAATCTTACATATGAAGAGATGAGCACACTGCTCGCCCAAATCGAAGCGTGTCTCAATTCTCGACCGATGACTTTCGTCAATAGTACAGCTAGGCTATTCTGTAAGCTATCTCGACAGCGGAATCCGCGGTGATATTCGAATTTCGTACTACGAAATTCAATCGTGTCACGTTCGTAATACGGTTGAATTTTGTAGTACGAAATTCAAATCTCACCGCGGATTCCGCTGTTGAGATAGCTTACAGAATAGCCTAGCTGATCCAAAGGAACCACTATCTTTAACTCCCGGTCACTTCCTGGTCGGTGGGCCTTTGGTTAGTGTACCAGATCAAAATTACGAGGCAAGCAAAATCAATTCATTGTCTAGGTGGCAACTTCTCCAAAAAATGTTACAAACATTTTGGAGAAGATGGTCGCAGGAGTATTTGGTTATGCTGATGCACAGGTACAAATGGTCACGCCAAATTGCGGAACCTGAACTGGACGATATTGTTTTGGTTAAGGAAGACAATCTTCCTCCGGGTAAATACCCGGAGGAAGATTCTGTCAAGTATCCATTTGGATACTTGGTCGAATTAAAGAAAAACATCCGGGACCCGACAATATTACCCGTCACATTACGCACCCAAACTTCTGTACTAAAACGCCCAACATCAAAATTGTGTATACTACCAACTAATAACTAGTTCAGATAATGTTTATTTTTTAGTTCAAATCGTATTGTTATTTGTATTTTTAAGGTTATTTCCCTATTAATGTGTAATTTAACTATTCAATTCTGTTTTAGCTTATTAGAGTAATTCGCTCTTATTTATTGTAATTCTCAGTCATTGTAAGTACAACCTAACCCATGACATTCAGGGATTTAGTCATGATGGACAGTAAAATTTCATATTGTAAAGCACATTCCTCACTAATGCAAGGACATTAGTGAGGAATGTGCTGTGGGCGGTATGTTCAAGCGCAAGTGCGATCCATATTGTAAGCTAATATTGTTCTATGTAAAATTAGTTCAACAAATTTCCACTAGATGGCGGTGTACGACGTTAACACACACAAGTGTTTCATTTCTCAGTTTAACGAGGTGAATTTTAATTCAATAAATATTTGTCTTCTCCTAGAACAAGATACAGAGTGGTTTAATTTACAATCCATTAGTATCCTCGCTATTAGATCGCGATCAGGGCAAGATTAGACCGCTAACACCTACCTATTAGCTAAAGTATAGGTAGGTAGTTTGGACGTGGTTCCAAGTGAATATTTAGCTCCAGACATATCAAGTTTATGGTAGACTACTAGACTACCACCTACCACCCACCCTTGTCATCATCAGTAAGCTAACAAGGGCATGTATTTTTTTTTTCTGAAGACAATTATGTTATGTTTGCCTTAGGCCACGCAAGCGAAGCCGTGGGCAGAAGCTAGTAATAATCATATATAGGTACTTATAAACTGATAGATAAATACATATATATATGTATATATATACTATGTACATAAAAATAATATACATATAAATACACATACTATATACAGTGTGGAAATTAAACTCAGGCCCTGGAGGGAAACTACTTTAAATCCTTAAGCTAGCTCATTTTACTTAAAGGAGACATTCCTTTATATTTGAAAAGAAACAAATCTGCATTAAAAGATTTTTTTTAAACTCGCTTGCTTCGCCGGGGACTCGAACCAACTAAAATTAAAAAAAATTAAAACTCTTTATTTTATTATACTAATCGGTAGTATTAATATTCAGGATAAAGTTTCTCTAAAAAATGTTTGGTTACTGTTCACTTTTAACATGTAAAAGACACGTAACAGTTCTGTTATCTCTCCAACACTCAAAGACTTCGTATGAAGTACACGCTTGCTAATTTATCGTTAAGTACCTTGTTGAAATCTTCGATAAGAAAATTGTTCAATGGTGGTAATACCTCTATGCACATTTCCTTCTTACATGATCCGAGGCGTTCAGTGGAGAAGTTTAAAAATGGAACGTTTGACTTTGTTTGCAATGCGGGACAATAATTTTAAAATTCGAACGATTTTTATCAACAGATTTTATTTAAGTAGTTTTGCTTTCCTTACGTAATTAAATTATCTCATAATGGCGTATCAAGAACAATTCGAGTTATTAGAAGCTTACTTTGTTTGCAACAAGAGCTACGATTTAGCTCTGAGCTCGAGAAGTATCCAGACAGAGAACTACCATCTAGAAAAGTTTTGTCTCGAATTGTGAATAATTTACTGACCGTTGGAAGTTTTAAAAAGAAGACTGGACGCTCACAGCAACAAAATTTGGACTATAGCGATGTTGAGTTAAACATTTTGACATACTTCGAGTGTTACCCGAAGGCTTCAAGCAGGGAAGCTGCTCAAGAGATAGGCATCAACCATACTAGTATACCTAAAGTTCTGAAAAAAATACAAATACAAATGTTATCGTGATGGGCGATTGGTGCAGAAACTACATCCCGGAGATAGTGACAGGAGATTACAATTTTGTGAAAATATTCAAACAGAAATAGCCCGCAACCCAAATTTCTTGGTCTGTATTGTATGGTCTGACGAAACAAATTTTAGTAATAATGGAATGTATAACAGACATAACAATCATTATTGGTCTCGTCAAAATCCATTCCGTGTCCGTGAAACGAACAATCAGGTCAGATTTTCGTTTAATGTTTGGTGTGGAATCAAAAGTAACATGGTTGTTTTGATGCACATTTACGAAGGACATCTGAATGCAGCAAAATACATTGAAATATTGGAGCTTTTACAAAATCAATTAAACCTTCTGCCAGAAGAGGAACGCAATAATATCATTTTTCAACAAGATGGTGCACCTGCCCACAACAGCAGAATTGCCAGGGCATACCTTAATAAAAATTTCAATGCCTGGATAGGTATAAACGGGACGATTAGATGGCCTGCAAGAAGTCCAGACCTGACGCCCATGGACTTCTTTTTATGGGGTCATGTAAAAAATTTTGTTTATGAAACTTGCTATGAAACCGTTCAAGAGCTAAGGATTGCGATAGAAAATGTTATTAGGGGCATACACCACAACACTTTGCTGAAGGCTACAAGAAATGAATTTCAACGGCGACTAATGTTGTGTAGCCGGAACGACGGGGCTCATTTCGAACAATTTATCAGTTAAATAATTTAAGTGTTACAAAATTGATAGTAAAATAAAGTTGATGTTAGATTTAACGATTATTTTTATTTTTAAGACTTAATGTTTGTTAGAGAAACATTATCTTGAATATTAATACTACCGATTAGTATATTAAAATAAAGAGTGTTTATTTTTTTTTATTTTAGTTGGTTCGAGTCCCGGGCGAAGCAAGCGAGTTTAAAAAAATCTTTTAATGCAGATTTGTTTCTTTTCAAAAATAAAGGAATGTCTCCTTTAAGTAAAATGAGCTAGCTTAAGGATTTAAAGTAGTTTCCCTCCAGGGCCTGAGTTTAATTTCCACACTGTATATGCATTTATATTTTCCAAAAAAATAAGTAGACACATGTTTCAGGATTTTGCTAAATGCCACCCCTAAGAGGGTGAAACGGGGCAACAAACTCAGTATCCGTTAAGAATTTTTCAAATCCTTAATGGGATAAAACGGGGGTTCAAAGTTTGTATGGAGAAACAAGATTGGATAGTATTTTATTCAAAATTTAACACAAATACTTCTGTTAATAAATTAGTAAGCAAGTCTTTAAGGCTTTTCTGAAATTCCACACCTAACGGGGTAACAAAGTCTAATAATTATGACGAAAGTATCCGCTAGGAAAATATTTTACAAAATTCACGCTCTACGGGGATGAAACGGGGGTTCAATTAGATGGTAATTTTATTTGAAACTTCATACTTCTGTAAATAAATAAGTTTTGAAAATCAATATCGGTTTCGGGTTTTATAAAGATGAATCCCTATTTCTTTTGGTTACTTACGCCATAACTTGAAAACGTGTGAACCGATTTGACTTATTCTTTTTTGAAATGTTTTCATGATTTGATGATTCTACTAGAAAGAAAGGTTTTGAGAAAATTAATGAAGTTTTTAACGCGGGCGAAGCCGCGGGCACAAAATAGTACTAATAATGATTGAACATTGATTTACTAAAAAATCTAACACTACTACAAAAAAAACACTCTACTACAAATCTAAGGTTTTTTTTATAGATACTGCCTGATACAGTTCTTAAAATACATTCATAGTTCTAGCCGTTGGCCGTTGCAAGAAATACTTAGGCAGCGTTTACGGAGATCATGCGCATTGGATGACAGATGTGTACCTACATGTTGAATCACTTTTCTCAAGGACACCACTAAACAAAACACAATTTGTGACTAAGTTTGGTGATCTTTTGAACTAGATTATAATGATAATACTTAGGTCAAATAACATTCACAATAGTTGCATATACATCATTCTGCTTGTCATACATTAATAAACAACTAAGGCTGAGTTGCACCATGTTACTTTAACCGTAATTATAACTATTAACCGGTGTTTTTATATGGATTTTGACAGATTTTTTACTTTTGTTATAGCTGAAGTAAGATGGTGCAACTCAGCCTAAGTGTTGTTGTTTTTGTTTTTTCGGTAGTACAAAGCTCTTGAGAATCAGACTATTCTAGGCCTAGTATGTTCAAGATCTTCGACTTCATCATCGCTTACCTTCAGGCGTGATAGTGGCTATGGTAGATATTAAAAAAAACTTTACGTAAAACTACAACATTCCGGCAACCTGTGGGCGCCATACACTCCTTGAATTTATGTCCACACAAATTGCTTAATTGAGGAAAAGGCTTTTTGTTTGTTCACCTTTTTGCTTTCAGAGGGTCAGCGAGCAACCCGTAACTAAGGACCGAACCGGTTGCGCTCCCCGTGTACGCTATGAGAAACTTGACAGGCTAATAAATTGAAACCCCCGCTGTGTATGTTATGAATCATTGTAAATTGTATGATGGCTTCTCCGTAAAAAAAGTGTAAACATGAATTGTAAATAATGATAGGTTGCCATTGGTTGCTTATATAAGTAACACGAAGCGTTTCTAATTAAGGCGGCAATAAGGCGATAAGGTGTCAAACTGGCGATCGAGAAGTCGTGAGTTCAATCCCCATCCCACCCATTGCACTATTGACGTGAACCCACTCCAGACACAAGCATATTTAGCTTAGTTGGGGGGGTTAACAAGAATACTAGGTAATGTGGAACACACATTGCGTGTAATCTTGTTTAAAAAAAAACATCTACATCATTTCGTTCAAAAACTTAAAAACTTACCGACTTCAAATGAATTGAATATGCGTTTAAATATTAATAAATTTAAGTTGCGCATTTTTATTTAAATAGTTAAGTGGTTATTTTCTTCATACCGTGCGTTCGAACTTATATTTCTAGTTGTAATGTATAGGGGGATGAAGCAATTTGATAGTGCTTAATATAATAATAAATATTCACTGCGATAATTGGGTTCCTCTAAATTAGACAAAACCTTCCACTCATTCGTGATGAAAAAATTAAATTGAAATGGGGGCTCAGTGGTGTAATAGGAGAATGGTCGGCTTTAACGCCCGCATGGTGGTAAGACATTTAGTGTCCGCCTTGCCCTCTAACACCCTCAAGTTGAAAATCTGTCGCCAAACATCTAATGTTTTCCGGCAGCTATAATATCCTTGAGCGCCAGTTCCCATTCTATGTCTAGTGTGCTACCATTCTCGACTATAATTTACCAACAGGTGAGATAGTTGTCAAACGCTAGCCTATATAATATAAAATATAAAAATATATATATAGAAAAATATAAATATATATTTTGTTTAATATTCGAATTGTTTATTAAAAATGAGGAACTCACATGGTAATGCATGACACTATATTTAAATTCTGTCTTTTGATCTTAAAATGTACTTATACCTACAGTGTGTTGCTCTCAGATGTGGAAACACCCAGTAATCCTGAAATCTGTGATACTTCTCACTGTAATAATCCAGCAATATTTTATTTAACATAATAAACATACTTTAGCATCGGGTTTGAAAGTACATTTGGACGAGAGAGCATGGGAACAGGCGTCCTTAACTGTGCGTATGTAAGGGCTAGGAGTTAGATCGATTTCAGGTGTAGCACTCCCCGTAAAACTAAAAGTAAACTTAAAAAAAGCTCTTTTAGCAATATAACGCCACACTAGCCTTTATGAAAACATCCGTCAGGCTTTTACCACCATCATCAGCGTAACCGTTTTAGAACTAAACGGCTTAATGGTAAAATACCTGAAGTATGACATTAATATTATGGAAGATGGAGCGGCCATTGGTATGAGATGCAACTCGCATCGTAATTTTGGCACCGACACATCTTCTGAGAATACGTAAAAATTCTGGCGTGGCCGCAGAAACAGCAAAGAACTCAAGAAGTGCACGTAAATATAAGTTTCAGACAGCTGCTACCTATTTGTGCCTTTTGCGTTGTCACTCTAGGACCGTGGGGACTGGATGCACACAGTATTTTCAAATATAATTTATTTGTAGAAACGACATGAGACCAAAACGCTGACATGTAGTTAGTCCAGGGACTGCCCTCAAACAAAATCGCTATTCTAAGGCAGAATACAGCCAGCGTTTTGGGAATGTTACCTACTTGGTAATTGTTCGGTAGAGACTATATTTTATTTTTCATTCGGTGTTATCCTCTTTAGCTTTTTTTTATCATGTATTTAGTTAATATATAATACCTACTATTAACTATGCTATAGTTCTCACGTATAGTAAGCGATGTAATAATAAACAGTGATAATATGATGGAAATGCCAAATCAGAAAACTTTTTAACACTAAATAGAAAATTATATTAGTATAGCATAATTGTTATTGTAATTTGAGTGGTAGGTTGTTAAATCCATTAATTTTGTACGTCAATCATTTCTAAATTACGTATTACATGTGAATAATTTTAAATAACAAGTAATAAAACGTACAAAAATTACACGAGATCCGTTAGTAAAATGAATTGAGAGCATTAACATATTTACTATAATATTCATAAAACTTGCTATAATACCATTCTTTGCAACTCGCTAATGCATCACTGGAAGTTTTTAACCACGTTGAAGTAGCATTTTACGTTGCAATTGTATTCGTGTCACGACGTTTTCTTTATAACTTTTTGCGTTTTGCCATAGAAAGCTCAGCGCACAATCATTCTAGGGCAAGAGCAGTCGTAAAGAGACTAGTTGCAATCTTAACAGCGTTTCTACGGTCTGAACAGTTAAAATTGCAGGAAACTGCAATTTTGAAACTCAGGCTAGAAATTCATAGCAGATCCAATAAAACACATTCTAATAATATTTGATACTTAGAATGCAATCCAGGTGTTGTAGTATGTTTGGAAGGATATTTTCACGTAGTTAAAACTAAACTAAACTTTATAATACTTTTAAAAAAAACTCCGGCAAAAAAAGGCACAGATTAATCATTAATCCATCAATAAATGAACCGTGTTTTTCAGGAGTAAGTATGTAAAACTCAGATGAATCGTGAGCCGGATTTGGTAATCCAATTGATGGACCCTTGTAATAAATAAAAGTAATGGAGTCTATTTTCTGAATTCGAACTGTAATTGAGCTGTTATCACTAAAAAGGTTGATTGATTTGCGGCATTTACAAATTACAATCCAAATTACAATAGAAAATTACATAGAATACGAATATCAAAAACATTGATGATCGTCATTATAAACCTGTTAAAGCAAACATTTCTTTGACACTGAAATTTCAAATTATTATATAGTTATTAACACTTGCCAGTATGCAACAGTTTTTTTAACTAAGGCAAGAAGGCTGGACTTCGAACGACAAATTACAAAATAAAAAATTCCAAATTAGTAGATATTATTTTACTTAAAAAGCTACCTAGACGAAAAAGTGTTTTCCCTCTAAAGTCAAGTATAAATATATAGTGTGATGACATAATGACATAAAAAAAAACGCGATCATTATTTTTTTTACCTTTTCAAAACCCTTTTTTACCTTAACAAAATTAAGTTTCTCGCCTGTTTCACTTTTGTTGGCCTGTTCTCATTTTCAAACAACCATTCACAAGATTGCTGTTTTTTTTCGGGTTCAAAACAATAAATCCACGTTTCGTCTCCTGTGACAATATCATAAACAGCATTAGAATGTCCGCGGTCGTACTTCAGTAGCATCTGTGAGCACCACTACACGCGAGCCCGCTTCGCTCCGCTGTCAGTTCATGAGGGATCCAACGACAACATAGATTCCGAACTTTCAATTCTTCGTGTAAATTTTTTTGAATTTGGCTTATGCCAATCCCCAATAGTCCTCGAATTGTCTCATAGGTATTCCGCGGGTTTTCTTCAATCAGCCGCTTAACAGTGGCCACATTATTTTCGTTGACGGCAGTTGCAGGCCGGCCTTCACGAATTCGTCATGTAAAGAAATGCGATCGAACCATTCTCGACCTCTCTCAAATTCAGCAAACCATCGCCTCACGATGCTCAAATAAGGTGCTTCTCTCCTAAAAGCATTTTAAAGACGAGCGGCACAGTCTTGCAGAGAGAGAGAGAGAACTTTTAAAATCATAAAAATCATCGCTCTAAAATCTTTTTAACTTCCATTTTCGTTGCGTACCACATATTACTTTGTGTCAGAGATTGCGTACTTAGAACTTTGATGTGTGATAAAAATCAATAGACAAATGATTTCCCGCCAATCGTTTTTTTTATTACTAAGAAGGTTGCAAAGTTTAAAAAAATATAAAATTTGAAATTAATTATTAAATTAATAGTTCCGATTAGCTAGAAGTGCAATTTACCCTGTTGGACTTCAGATGGGTTCCTACCAGAAGCTCTTGGTCACCCCTGAGTGAGTCTCACTTCTCTGCAGTCGCCAGGTCCACCTTGATGCCGCATGTCTTGACACGCCTAGGTAGACTAATTATACACTTTTGGCAACTCTTTAGGCTTTAACGGAAAATACCAAAAAATACAAATAGCTATGATTCCTTGAATATTTATTCATTATATACTATAATTAATATAAATACTTTATAAACATAAATACTTTAATCTAAAATATCTTCCATTATGAGTTTAAGAAAGATAAGTATACTCGTATTCATTTTTCATTAAGTATTATAAAATAGAGATACTATTTGACTAACTTTTGATTTAAAAACAAACATCCATCAATATCTTCCATCATTTCTATTAAGCTAAATTTCCTTGTTGAATTCACTGTTTTCTAGAAAATTTACGGTAGCGCCCCTGGGAAATACTAGTAGGTATCGCCGCCTTCACCCGAGCTCGATTTTACCCCTCGACATAATAACGAGCGAGGAACTGAATAGGCTTAAATCTCACATCACCTCGTTGGCTCTATTTCCTCGGTAGCACATTCTCACGAGCTTACGAATAAGACCTAAGCTCGCGATTACTATTGGTCCCACGAGAGACCGTAGCTTATTCAAAAATCCTTGGTGATTTAATGTACCCAAGAAGTCACAGATTTAAAACGATCTCCGCCTGTTTCAGTCCGGACGGAGCTTTCGAGATTTTACCATTATATTATTCTTTTGACCACAGTTTCCGCATCCGATTAGGGACAAAAATAAGAATAAAAATAAGTATAAAGGAAATGAAATTATGATCTAAGAGCCCCCTGCGGTGCTTCCTTTTTAAAAACGTGAATCTAGCATCCTTAAAAAAATATTGTTTGTTTTTGTATAGCATCACTATAATACTTAATTATCAGAATGTCTAAATAAGGCCTATCAAACTTCGGAATATTTTGAGTTAAGGTACAAAGTCGTTGTTTATCCCACGCTTATAATCTGAATCTAAAGAAGTGTATGTAAAGGTAAAGAGAATTTTAACAAAAAATGCGCGTATAATTTGCTGACATTTGCTTTGTAAGTGTGCTTTGCATTTGCGGCATTTACAAATTACAATCCAAATTACAATAGAAAATTACATAGAATACGAATATCAAAAACATTGATGATCGTCATTATAAACCTGTTAAAGCAAACATTTCTTTGACACTGAAATTTCAAATTATTATATAGTTATTAACACTTGCCAGTATGCAACAGTTTTTTTAACTAAGGCAAGAAGGCTGGACTTCGAACGACAAATTACAAAATAAAAAATTCCAAATTAGTAGATATTATTTTACTTAAAAAGCTACCTAGACGAAAAAGTGTTTTCCCTCTAAAGTCAAGTATAAATATATAGTGTGATGACAGATATTGCAAAAACTGAGACTTTTGTTCAGATTTTTCTGAGCGCGGATGTCTGCAATACGATTATATTTTTAACCGACTTCAAAATTAGGAGGAGGTTTCTCAATTCGACCGTATATATATATATATATATATATAATATATTATGTTTGTTCGCGGATAACTTCGTCGTTTATGAATCGGTTATTATTCTTTTTTTTGTTTGGAAGAAGATATCTTAAATGTAGTACCATGGTAATTTCATCGAGGTCTGATAAGTATCTCCAGAGATATGGAGATAAACATCTCAAACTTGCTAATAAAAATTAAAAGCGCGGCATTTTACCTCGGTTCTTTTAGTTTTTTAAACGATCTTATTACTTTACGAGAGATTACAAAGCAAATGTCAGCAAATTATACGCGCATTTTTTGTTAAAATTCTCTTTACCTTTACATACACTTCTTTAGATTCAGATTATAAGCGTGGGATAAACAACGACTTTGTACCTTAACTCAAAATATTCCGAAGTTTGATAGGCCTTATTTAGACATTCTGATAATTAAGTATTATAGTGATGCTATACAAAAACAAACAATATTTTTTTAAGGATGCTAGATTCACGTTTTTAAAAAGGAAGCACCGCAGGGGGCTCTTAGATCATAATTTCATTTCCTTTATACTTATTTTTATTCTTATTTTTGTCCCTAATCGGATGCGGAAACTGTGGTCAAAAGAATAATATAATGGTAAAATCTCGAAAGCTCCGTCCGGACTGAAACAGGCGGAGATCGTTTTAAATCTGTGACTTCTTGGGTACATTAAATCACCAAGGATTTTTGAATAAGCTACGGTCTCTCGTGGGACCAATAGTAATCGCGAGCTTAGGTCTTATTCGTAAGCTCGTGAGAATGTGCTACCGAGGAAATAGAGCCAACGAGGTGATGTGAGATTTAAGCCTATTCAGTTCCTCGCTCGTTATTATGTCGAGGGGTAAAATCGAGCTCGGGTGAAGGCGGCGATACCTACTAGTATTTCCCAGGGGCGCTACCGTAAATTTTCTAGAAAACAGTGAATTCAACAAGGAAATTTAGCTTAATAGAAATGATGGAAGATATTGATGGATGTTTGTTTTTAAATCAAAAGTTAGTCAAATAGTATCTCTATTTTATAATACTTAATGAAAAATGAATACGAGTATACTTATCTTTCTTAAACTCATAATGGAAGATATTTTAGATTAAAGTATTTATGTTTATAAAGTATTTATATTAATTATAGTATATAATGAATAAATATTCAAGGAATCATAGCTATTTGTATTTTTTGGTATTTTCCGTTAAAGCCTAAAGAGTTGCCAAAAGTGTATAATTAGTCTACCTAGGCGTGTCAAGACATGCGGCATCAAGGTGGACCTGGCGACTGCAGAGAAGTGAGACTCACTCAGGGGTGACCAAGAGCTTCTGGTAGGAACCCATCTGAAGTCCAACAGGGTAAATTGCACTTCTAGCTAATCGGAACTATTAATTTAATAATTAATTTCAAATTTTATATTTTTTTAAACTTTGCAACCTTCTTAGTAATAAAAAAAACGATTGGCGGGAAATCATTTGTCTATTGATTTTTATCACACATCAAAGTTCTAAGTACGCAATCTCTGACACAAAGTAATATGTGGTACGCAACGAAAATGGAAGTTAAAAAGATTTTAGAGCGATGATTTTTATGATTTTAAAAGTTCTCTCTCTCTCTCTGCAAGACTGTGCCGCTCGTCTTTAAAATGCTTTTAGGAGAGAAGCACCTTATTTGAGCATCGTGAGGCGATGGTTTGCTGAATTTGAGAGAGGTCGAGAATGGTTCGATCGCATTTCTTTACATGACGAATTCGTGAAGGCCGGCCTGCAACTGCCGTCAACGAAAATAATGTGGCCACTGTTAAGCGGCTGATTGAAGAAAACCCGCGGAATACCTATGAGACAATTCGAGGACTATTGGGGATTGGCATAAGCCAAATTCAAAAAAATTTACACGAAGAATTGAAAGTTCGGAATCTATGTTGTCGTTGGATCCCTCATGAACTGACAGCGGAGCGAAGCGGGCTCGCGTGTAGTGGTGCTCACAGATGCTACTGAAGTACGACCGCGGACATTCTAATGCTGTTTATGATATTGTCACAGGAGACGAAACGTGGATTTATTGTTTTGAACCCGAAAAAAAACAGCAATCTTGTGAATGGTTGTTTGAAAATGAGAACAGGCCAACAAAAGTGAAACAGGCGAGAAACTTAATTTTGTTAAGGTAAAAAAGGGTTTTGAAAAGGTAAAAAAAATAATGATCGCGTTTTTTTTTCTCAGCTATGGGTCCCATCTGTTCAATTCCACTTGAAGATCAAAAGAGTGTTAATCCCGAGTGGTATTCTACCATTTGTTTACCCAGGGTGTTAGAAAAAGTTCCCGAAAGACGACCAAAAAGCCGCGTTCTCCTACATCATGACAACGCTTCTTCACACACCGCCAACAAAACAAAGTCATTTTTAGCTTCCGAAAAAGTACAACTCGTCACCCATCCTGCGCATAGCCCCGACCTAGCACCCTGTGATTTCTGTATTTTCCCCAAAATCAAAGATTTGATGAGAGGTTTTACTTTTACCAAGAGGCAGTGATAGCGTTCAATCAGCACGTAGAAAACATGCCTTCAGATTTTTGGTCTTCCTGTTTTAAAAAATGGTTCGATCGCATGAAAAAATGTTTAAATGTAAAGTATTTAAAAAAGTAATAAACATAATATTTTGAAAAGTAATATACATAATATTTTGGTTATAATATGTTGTTTTTTTTTTAAGTTACGCAAAACTTATAGTGTGACCTACGAGAGTAAATATGAAACCGACAACAATATAATAATTTACGCATATATTCTGAAATTACTTATCTAATCATCTTATCTATCATCTAATCTAATCATCTATCATCATCTATCTCTATCTATCAATCATATATCAATGGCACACAGTATGCGTATTTTATATTTTACTAGCATCTGCCCGCGGCTTCGCTGGCGTGGCATAATGTTTAACAAGTTTTTATGACTCTGATGGTTTTATAACCTAATTATTCACTATAGATGACTCTAAGGTCGACCTCAATATCGAATCAAATCAAAGATATCAAAGTCGAATTTTTTTTACGACTTTTTATGACCCCGACAGTCTTATGACTTTTAATAAGTCGCTATAGAGGACTCCAAGGTTTAACTCGATATCCTCTATTGCAAAAGTCATTAATCATTATGGTTAGGTATACCAAGATAAGAAGTAGTCATTTTCATAACTTTTTATGACCTCTAATTAAGTCACTATAGAGAACTCCAAGGCCGAACTCGATATTCTCTATTATTAAAGCCATTATTCATTATTGTGAGGTATATACCCAGTTGAGAAGTAGACATTTTTATAACTTCTTATGCCCGTTACAGTTTATTACCTAAAAATCACGTCACTATAGATGACTCTAAGGTCAAACTCGATATCCTCTATTGTAAAAGTAATTAATCATTATGATTAGGGTATACCAAGTTGTGCTGTTTAAGTGTTTGACAAAATAAGTGTCCTATATTCTACTATGCTCTACTGATTATCTTTGTACAAAATTTGAGCGGAATAGGCCAAGTCGTTGATTTGATAAGACGCCACACATTTACAAAATTCAATAAAAAAATCTAGATATCCAGACTTTGTTTCCCGAAAAAAAAATCCTATATCCTTGCATCTTCTATCGACTATCTTTGCACAAAGTTTCAGCTGAATTGGTTTAGCTAATAAGACGTCACACATTTTCAAAGTTCAATAATATAATCTGGACATCCAGACTCGATTGTCAAAAAAAGTATACCATGTACTTTTGTGCCTTACATATGTACTACATTTCAGCTAAATTGGTGAAGCCGTTTGGCCGATAAGACGCTACACGTCATTTCAAACAAACAAACAAACAAACAACCAACCAACCAACCAACCAACCAACCAACGAGCCAAACAAACAAATTAACAAACTGACTTTCGCATTTATAATATTGGTGTTGATCTCTAAGACCAGCGGATTAGGCTGCACATCTAATACTATAAGAATCTTTGTCCTGACATACTGACTGACTGACTCACTGACAGACAACGCACAGCCTAAACCGCTGGTCGTAGAGACTTGAAATTTGGAGTATATATTTGTCTTAGTACGTAAGGGTGTACTAAGAAAGGATTTTCCAAAATTCACCCCTTAAGGCGATGACACGGGGGTTCAAAGTTTCTATGGAGAAACATTATTAGAGAGTCTTTTCTATTCGAAACTTCACACACTTGTGTGAAGCTTCAGGACATAAATAAGTAAACATGTGTTTTAGGGTTTTTCGAAATTCCACTCCTAAGAGGGTGAAATGGGGTAACAAAGTGTGATAATCAATATTGTTTCGGATTGCGCTGAAATTTAACACGCAGATAGTTATTACAACGTTAGTTACCTCTAAGAAAGTATTTTTCCAAAATTCACCCCTAAAGGGGATGAAATGGGGGTTAAAAGTTTGTATGGAGAAACAAGATTAGATAGTATTTTCTATTCGAAACTTCAAACAAGTGCTCCAGTAAAAAAATAAGTAAACACGTGTTTCAGGTGTTTTTGAAATTCCACCCCTAAGAGGGTGCAATGGGTGCAATGGTAACAAAATGTGAAAATCCATATTGTTTCGGATTGCGCTGAAATTTGGTATGCAGATAGTTATTACGACGTAAATTACCTCTAAGAAAGGATTTTCCAAAATTCACCCCTGAAGAGGATGAAACGGGGGTTAAAAATTTGTATGGATAAACAAGATTAGATAGTATTTTCTATTCGAAACTTCTAACAAGTGCTCCGGTACAAAAATAAGAAAATACGTGTTTCAGGTTATTTTGAAATTCCACTCCTAAGAGGGTGAATTGGGTGGGGTAGCAAAGTGTTAAAATCAATATTGTTTCGGATTGCGCTGAAATTTGGCATGCAGATAGTTATTATGACGTTAGTTCCCTCTGCAAAAGGATTTTCTAAAATTCACCCCTGAAGGGGATGAAACGATTTGAACGGGGCTTCATAGTTTGTATGGAGAAACAAGATTAGATAGTCTTTTATATTCAAAACTTAACACTAGTACTTAATAAGTAAATACGTGTTTCAGGCTCTTTCGAAATTCCACCTGTAAAAGGATAAAGTGGAGTAACAAAGTCTGAAATCAATATTGTTTCGGATTGCGCTGAAATTTGGCATGCAGATAGTTATTTTGACTTAGGTATCCGCTAAGAAATAATTTTGCAGAATTCACTCTTCAAGGGGATGAAGCGGGTGTTCAAAGTTTGGATAGACATTTTATTCGACATTTCACACAAGTACTTCTGTAAATAAATAAGTAAATACGAGTTTCAGACTTTTTCAAAATGCCACCCTAAGAGGATAAACTGGGGTAACAAAGTCTAAATGAAATTTAGAATGCAGATAGTTATTATGACGTAGGTATCCGCTCAGAAAGGATTTTCTAAAAATTCCTCCGGATACGGAACGGAGATTCAAAATTTGTATGGCGAAACAAAATGAGATAAAGTACGTGTTATAGGATTTTTAGAAATGGGTTAGGTAACAAAGTCTGAAAATTTGGGTTTTTCGGGTTTTATATATATGTATATATTTTATATCCTTATTGCCTTAGTAACGCGATAACATGAAAACGGGTGAACCGATTTGGCTAATTCTTATTGTCTTTAATGATAGAATCGTTTTTAGAAAAGAAAAGTTTTAAGTAAATAAAAGAAGTTTTTAACGCGGGCGAAGCCGCGGGGCACTTCTAGTTGATATATATATCTGTAAGTTAATTAGACAAATGCGTAAGGGATAATTTTGGAAAAACTGTGAAACACATGTCTCATAATTTTAATTGATGTGTATGTGTACATATTTTTAAGTCCATCGCCCCAGAGAATAAAATGTTTCACAGAAAATTCACCCACTTAGGTATCCTTTGTAGGTCCTGCAGCGTCTCTGCCATAAAGACGATGTCATTTGCCAATCGTAAGTGAGAGATGTACTTGCCGTTGATGTTAATGCCACAACCTTTCCAGTCCAGCGTCTTAAAAATATCGTCCAAGGCGTTAGTGAATAGTTTCGGGGATATTACGTCCACCTGTCTTACTCCTCGACGCAGGTGGACATGTTCAGATAACTGGTTCTGCACTTGTACAGTCATCGTTGCGGCATAATACAGACATCTCATCCCTTCGATGTATCGCCAGTGGACTTGGCAACGCTGCAAGGCCTCCAGAACGGTTTCGATTGAGTCGAAGGCATTCTCATAGTCCACAAATATTAAGCACAGGGGCCGATTGTACTCTTCGGTATTCTATATAATCTGCCGCACCGTGTGGATGTGGTCTGTGGTGACGTAACCGCTTCAAAACCAGGCCTGTTCCGGAGGTTGAAACTCGTCGAGTCTTCGCGCAAGATGGTTCGTGATGACCCTTGAAAACAGCTTGAAGACATGGCTCAGAAGCGAAATCGGGCGGTAGTTTTTCAAGAGGGTTTTGTCTCCATTTTTGAAAAACAGAATCACCATGCTTCTGTTTTATGCCTGTGGAGTTCTCCTAGTGAAAATAACGGAATTACAGAGCTGTTGAGGCTGTTGAATTGCTGGAGCTCCCTCGGCTTTTAAAAACTCTGTTGTGATTCCGTCTTCTCTTGGGGCTTTTCCATTTTTGAGCTGTTTAAGGGCCATCACGATCTCGTCTAGGCTAATTTCGGACAGATCTTCTGTAAAGTGGCGGGTTAAGGTGGCTCTAGAATCCTCAGTATCGGTTACGGGCCTTGAAGCATGCAATGCGTAGAGCTTGCCGTAGAAGTCTTCAACTTCCGACAGAATCTCCGACTTGGATGCGACGACGTTCCGCGTTGACGTTGTCAGCTTTTTGAGGTGGCTTCTACCCAGAGGCTGGGTGAGCACTTTCGACCCCTGATTCTACTCGATTGATTATTTAATCACGAGCGTGTTAGAGGATCGGAGGTCGCGTCGTACCAGCCTCTTTATGGTTTTGTTACGCACCTGGTTAGTTGACAAAGCTGACAATGGGTCTGTTCGTCTCTCTTCCATTAGTCGAAGTGTCTACCGAAAGTTTGGGCTTTTTGCCCGTACGCTTGCTCTCACAAAAGTTCGTCCCTTTATCCCTGAGGATTTCCACCACTTCTTCGAGTTTCTGGTCGACGTCATCTGTGGTTTCCAAGGCAGCGAATCGATGTCGAAAAATGTTCCAATTTTAATTGGAATGTTTCGGACCCAACAACGGTGTGGAGTAGGTTCGGTCCGAGCGTAGACTTCATCAGTCGGAATCTCTCGGCTTTGAAGTCGATATCCTGAGAGCCTCGTACAAGTCAGTGATCACTTCCGGCATTAAGCCTAGTGATCACTGAGACGTCTCTGAATATGCGCCGTTTGTCCGTAATGATGAAGTCAATCTCGTTTTTAGTCACAGTGTTGAGGCTTTGCCACGTCCTTTGGGGCTGTTTCTTGAAGAACTAGTTCATCAAGAAAAGCCCCTCTTTCTCGAGAAAATTGACGAGCATTTGCCCCCTGTGATTCCTTCTTCCAAATCCGTGTGATCCTATTGTCGATTCACTGCAAGTCTGTCCTGCCACTTTTGCGTAAAAGTCTTCTATGACAACGTTGTAGTGAGCCTTGCAGGTAGTGTGTAAAGCTCTGGAGATATCTACATACATGCTCTCCACCTCATCATTTAAGTGTGCCGAGGTCGGTGCGTAGACCTGAATAACCTTGAAGCTGTACCTCTCAGTTAACTTAATTATGAGGTACGCTACCCTGGTCAACACACTAGAAATTTCTACAACGTTGTCACTGAGAACCTTGTTGACTAGAAACCCGACGCCACCTTGGGATGGCTAATCTCCTTCTCTGTAGTACATAAGATGATCCGTTCCTAAGGTTATGGTGCCCCCTCCCTGTCTTTGGACTTCACATAACCCCAGGATGTGCCATCTTATGTGTTTCTGCTTCTCCTCCAGCTGCGCAAGATCGTCCAGCCGAATCGTGCGTCCATTGTACGTTGCGAGGGTCAGTTTGTTTTGGCGGCCTATCGTAGCCCGTAGCCCGGGGATTCTTAGCACCCCCTGCCCTGCCGTTACCGTGACCACCGCCGTAGTCAGGAATAGCAGGGTGGCCGGGAACTGAGGGCCGCGGCATATTGTGACTTTTCATACTTCTTTAATCCCTTGGGAGGGATATTCCCTAATCGCCACGCTGGGTAGGCGGGTTGCCGATCGCAGCACGTAGCTTCTCGCACCGGTGACGCTGCTGCCCGTCACCGGCCTGTAGTATTTAGCTACGCTATAATTTCGAAATGGTTTTACCGCCATTTTTCGGTCGCCAGAACTCGTTGGTTGGTCAGCAGGATACACTATGGGCAGGTGAGGTTGGCTGGGAGCACTGAGGTGGTATTTGTGCTTCTTACATCCCCTAATGCCTGGACACAGAGAGATATCTTAATGTCATCTAAGAATACACGTAAGTAATAATACTTACGTATATTCTTACCGATAAATAAAACTGAAAACTTCTTGTTGGATCCAAAGTGTACCAAAGTAAAAAGTTATTTTAAAAAAAATATTTAAAGTATTATTTTGATAGGGTAAATGTGTTATGTTTTTTTTTTGGTATTATTTATATAAATTATATTAATATAAACTATACGAATATAAACTATGAGTTATAAACTGTCTGAATATGATCTGGTTTTGAAGTTTATAATTCGAATGTTACGATTTACTCTTAAATCGTAACATTCATATAGTAGTAGTCGAGTAGATAAAAAAATACTTTACATCAACTAATTGTAAGAATCCTCGTCAACAAGTGTAATGAAAATAAATACTAACAACGAAACATACAAGTTCAAATTCGACTCAACTATTTACCAATCTATCAATCCGGGTGAATTTCAATCCCATATGGCTTAAAATCTGACCCATTTACTCTAAGTAGATTGTTAGATATCTAGAGTATCTGTAAACTTAGCTGTTGACAGTGTATCTACTATCTAATAAAGAGGAATTAAACACACATGTACGCATTATATTAGTTTAACAAAATTGGCTTCAGCATTTGCGTAGGAGTTAATTTCGAATTTAAATTAAAGGGTCTCTTTGTTCGACAATGTAAACTAACATGTGATTCTAATTCGCATCGCATATTTACCAGCTACACTGACGTAGTTTGTTTTCTTAAAACTCGCCCGCAGCCGCAGTTAGGGTAAGAAGATTCATTACTTATTCAGTGTCATGCACGACATCTGAACGTTGTCGGTTCCTCTGTTGCCTCTGCCACTTCATTATCACAATTAAACACAAAGATTTGGTCTGTGTGCGGTTTCTAACGTTAGAATTGTAACTGATCCAGGATTTGAGCTTAACTAATGAATAATCTAGATAGTTCAAATAAACTGTTTTTGCAGCTGAACTATTGTTTATATCATTTATAGTGAGCAACGTTACTGTTTTTTGTAATAATAATGTATAAGATATAGCGCAGGACAGCTCAAATGATTGTACCACAAACTCACAATTAAAAAAAACTTTACTTTACCATAATATTTAACATAAACTTAGTGACATGCTTATGTTGGACACAAAACGGATGAAATCTTAAATCGAGTCGCCATAATTTAGGGACGTGGAGGAGGGAAGGGGGAGGGAGAGACGTGAGAAACGCGGAAACATAGTTGACAAACAAAAATAAATTTTTTTTTTATAAAAATTAAGACTTTCCATTAAATCAAATTAGACGGACATTTTACAGCAATTTTACAGATAACGTTTTTTGTACCTTAGGTCCTTAATTTAAACGCTATAGCGTCGGTTCTAGTGACGCGCGGCCGCTGCCGCGGCTCCACTCCTCGCTGCGCTCGTCGGCGCACGTCACGTGGTGGTCACTGTTCTCTATTATGTTGCCTTAGTGTCAGACTATGACTTTACCTAATATATAATTTACGTTTTCCCGCATTTGCAAGTTTTTCACGCGAATTAACAAAAAGAAAAATATTAATTTTAATATTTTGACTTAACTCCGGCAGCTAAAATCTATTTGAGAGGATCAAGACAAGCCCCCTTGACCCTCCCACAGCAGCAGAATCCTCAATTTCAGGCGACTCGTTTTAAGATCCCAGCCCACAAAACATCTTCGTTTCTGGTTAACAAAAGCCAAACCGTTGCGCCTGTGTTAATTAAAAGCAAAGGTCGATTTAGACAGCGGTGACTAGGAAACATGACCTGGTGGTCTTTAGACATTTAAAATCACAGGAATGATCGTGTGAGAGCCAAGTCTTGCAAAATAAAATATAAAATCACGTTTAACGAGGCGCCACAGATTACATTTTAGCTTAGCGTGTCTGCGCTACTTCGCATTTTTTTAATCCTCAGAAAACAAATAAAAAGATGCTGTACTTGTCATTTTTATCACATTTTTTTATTTATTTATTTTAATACACGCCAAATTACAACATGCAATAAATTAACCATTTAAGTATATTTAATCTAGATTGCAATTGAAACATAAGTGTATCTAACAAAATGATAAACAAACGCAAAGGAAAATATTTCGAGCCTTCTAAAATTAAATAAAATTAAACACATTTCGACGACATACGCAAAGCGATGGGCAGTGACTGGAAAAGAAGAGCCAAAGATCGGGCTCAGTGGCGCATCTTGGGAGAGGCTTACGTCCAGCAGTAGAATGATACAGGCTGATTGATGACGATGATGATGAAACACAATTCAACAAGTTAAACTAAAATATTCACTACAAGTTCAGATTCATCCACATACATTGATATTGCAGCTTGTTTATTGTAACATAAAAGCAAAGGTTAGCTAGACATTTTTTCAGGTATATTTCAGTATAACTCTGTCATATATTAACGATTTTATTTCAGTTGTGTGTTTTGCACTGCAATCTTGACAAATGCAATCTTCATCCGATTCCCGGTTACTAACAGGCTTGTATGTATAATGATCAGTAGGTACTGTATTCTGGAATATAGCTTATTAGATTTTTTTAGAAGAAAATAGTCATTGTGAGTTAGGGGCCATCCTTCAATAACGTGAGACACTTAGGAGGGGGAGAGAGGGGGTCTCGGCATATATCACTTTTTTTCCGCAAGATATAGTGTCAAATTTTAGTTTTAAAATGTTTTTACTTTAAGTTATTGTTCGATTTTCTAACTGAGATTCTAGACTATTAATTTAAAATAATTCCCAGACAAATTTTTTATTCATTTACTCAACGCAATCATGCTCAAATTAACTTATTTACATTAATATTACGCAGTTTAAAAAACGTCACATAAGATTAGGGATAAGGGGCAGGGGTCGAGCAAAATCTTACGACATCTCACCGAGGGGGTCGAAGAATAATAATTTTCTTACCCTTATCCCATTTACGCAGGGTCGGTGCAACATGTCATTCTCTTCCATTATATTTCGTTATAGTACATTCTTACGTTATATTATAGTATATCCGCAGTCTCAATTGTTTTTTTTCCGTTTGATATTTTTTCATAATAATTTTTTTTCGGTTTATTTTGAATTGCTTGAACTATTTATGGAGGAGGGCCTTTGATTGGCATGGAGCGCTCAAGGCGGGAATCAATTGGTGTCATGAAGCAAACAATTAATGTAAAATTTTAATAATGTACCCACCATTTTGTTCTCCCAGAACACAGGATCTCTTTTTATGTATTCTATTTTGACCAAATGCTCTTCTCCAGTCCATACGGCAAATAAGTACTATCCATTTCCGTAAATTTCAATTGGCCTTGAATTTTTAAATAATAATCACGGTTTTTTTTCCAGAGAAAACGTTTCCTTTTTAGAATTGTATTTACAATTTATTTTGGGCAAAAAAAAAATGGGCATTTAATTTCAACTAGTCCAATCCAGTCCAATCCAGTCCAGTTTTTTTTCGCTATTTTCGTATATCCCATCGGGAGAAGCTCCTAAATAATGTTGAGTTTTATGTAAGTAAAGGCCACATCGAGTGAATGTGACGTTTTCCTGCCGAGATAACTGAGTCAACGCTTTTTGTTAATTATCTTTTCCATATGCAATCAATGTTTCATTCGATTATACATTCGATACGTTTTGTGGTTTTACAATACTTTTCACTAAAGGATTAGCAACTAATATTTTCTTTTCGTTTACATATTTTTCCAAATAAAGATGCGGTTAGTCTATGTTTTCTGCTTTCTTTGTCAGCTTTTTTTGTCAGTCAGTCAGTCAGTATGTCAGGACAAAGATTCTTATAGTATTAGAAGAAGATTTAGAGAAGCAAACAAGCATGCGGCCCACCTGATGGTAAGTGGTTACCGCCGCCTATTAACACCTGCAATACCAGGGGCAATACTGGTGCGTTGCCTGCTCTTTTGAAAGAAGAATCTGTTAACTCTCGAATACGCGAGTTCCTGTGGTAAATAAAGGTCTGCATCGATGCAGTTTTGACTTACTGACATTATTACATATTTTTTTTCTTTTTTGACATTGTGATAACTTTTTATATTTTTATTTGCCTGTAGAGACGGTATTATTCAGCTGATAGACGGACAATCGGTTCCATTCGGAATATGATTTGTACTGCAATTAGTCTGCGTTGTATTTATTTATTATGTTTCATTATTTCACAATTTTTTGGATAAAAATTGTCTGAAGTACTGAAACATGCACTGGGTTGCGGGTGCACGTAATAGTACGGTTGGCAACCCTACATTAATCAGGGGAATTAAACATGTGTTTTAAGTGTGACGTTCGACGTCTAGATGAAAGCTGAATGGCTCAATACCTTTGTTTTTTTTTTGTAAATTCAAAGCAATAGGTTATGTTTCTGTTATATAATATTTTTTATTGAATATGATCTGTTTAATGTTATTTAACGTGTGTAAGTGCACATTTTTAATTTGCCCATATACTTAATAAATGCTTTGACTTTGACTATATTTCATGGCAACACTCATACTCACCTCCTGCACGATATTTTTCTTACATAGGCTTCATACGTATAGACATAGATCACTGTTGTGTTCAATGTATATCAGTAATTTATTTTACGTTCGTACTAATATTGGATTGTCTTAGTTTTGTTTATAACTAGCAGCCCGCCCCGGCTTCGCACGGGTAGAACATATATGCCTACAAAATTTGCATCAGTTTGTTGCATCGAATATAAAATATGAACATATTTAACAATCATCGTCATATGTCAACCAATTTACACAAACCTTAACGAATTATGCACCTATGACCTTCCTCATAAACACTCTGGATATTGGTGAAAACCGCATGATAATTCGTTCAGAAGCTATTGAGATTATTGCGAACAGACAGACAGACGCAGTGATGGACATTGTTTTATAACACTTACGTAGTGATATTGGACGGCCCTTTGGTATAAAGGATAGTTACTCTGATTCTGACCAGAGGGTTGTTGGTTCTAATCCTAGCTATATACCTACCAATGAAAGTTTTATGTGCATTCATGAATCATGGGTATTCGTGGGATCATTAAATCTACCAAAAATTAAGATAGTTTAAACACTAAAACAACTGACTTCAATGCCCCGCGAGTCAATTTCAGTAGCAAGTTTGAGACGTTTATCGTCATATCTCTGAAGATACTTATCACATCTCAATGAAATTACAATGGGACGACCTCGGAAACGTACCCTACCGATTACAAAAATAATCATTCGCATCGGTTCACAATTGACGGAGTAATCGCGTAACATACACACACAAAAAAAGAAAGAAAAAAATATATATACGGTCAAATTGAGAAACCTCCTGCTTTTTTTGAAGTCGGTTAAAAAAGAAACGTACTGACGAATTGAGAACTTTTTGTAAGTCGGTTGAAAAGTAGGTTACCACCAGGAGAACATCTGTCGCCGTAACCTTACGGTACGGCGTTCCCCGACGCAAAAAGTAGGGGTATTATACGTTTAACGTGTGTATCTGTGTGTCTGTCTGTAGCATCTGAGCACCCCACCGGATGAACCGATTTTGATTTTATTATTGATAGTTTTTTTTGATAGATCTCTTCATCGAGAGTGTTCTTAGCTTTGATTCATGAAAATTCGTTCAATCGTTATAAAACTATGAGCGTTAATCAACTTAAATCATTGGTCTGATCAATTCGAAAATCTTCTTCTTCAACGATATTGTAAGAACATGGAAGCATTGACCTGATGCTGGGACATCTCCTGGACTCTACAGAATACTCAAATCCTCACCAACTTACAGCTCAGATTTTAAATGTCGTGTTTAGAGTCATTGGAATGCTTTTAATGAAAAGATTATACATAGATCAGTCAGGGTGGTTTAAAAAAATTATTTTATATATATAAATTAAAATAAAAAAATAAAATAAAAAAAAATATATTATATATATAGATCATTATTATTTTATACAATAGATCATATTATTATACTATATTGACTTCAAATTGATTGTGATCGGTGGGGATCTACAGAAAAGCTAACCTTATAATAATATTTTTGTAGTAACTATGACCTATTCTGTGGTTTGACTGCAAATATTTTATTAATTTTGCGATGCGTGTATGTGAAATCCGTGATATCTTCTTGAGTTTTCATTAGAATCAAGCTAATTAACGTATTTATTTGGATAAGGATTAATACTATATACTTGAAAATAGCCCTGGAAGTTATGTAATATTTTTTAACAAAAAAATAAAGATTAAAATGGTTACTGTGAGTCAACCTTAAGAGATAGACATATGCTGTTGCGGACTTTTTTGTAGGTCTTATTAAGTTGTACAACTCTTCCATAGAAAATATTCTTCCATCTGTTTTCAATTGAGCAGCGTTCGTAAGAAACGTGTTTTTTCGACCGTTTTTTTGTCGACTTACGTTGCAAATTAGGTCTCCACGAATGTACCTTTGATTTAAACGGGATAATATATAGCCTATTTTCATTTCGAAAGTCCATTCTATATATTAGTGAAATAATGTTTGAAATCGGTCTAGTAGTTTTTGAGCCAAATCATTACAAACATACAAAAATACAAAAATACAAATGTTCTCTCTTTATAATATTAGTATAGAAGTATAGATACTATACTAATAATGGATTTTTTTAATTATTGTAACGAAATGACGTTCATAAGTGTACAATGTACCCAAGTGAATTAATAAAGAAAGAAAGAAGATAACATCGAGAGGGTGGGATCACATCAAAGAGCTCATCAATGATAATATCTATAAAATAAACTAAGCGAACCAACATCGCGACGAAGACTCAACGGTTCAAGTGTATTAGTCAGCGTCGCGTCATCGACTAATCTAATGGCTCTTCTCTGAAGGGAGTCAAGTGGTTGCAGCTGATACTTCTGTGCACCACTCCAGAGATGCGAGCAGTACTCCATATGCGGCCGAATCTGCGCTTTGTACAACAAAAGTCGTTGACTCGGCGTGAAGTACTGCTTAGCTCTATTAAGTACACCGAGTTTTTTAGCTGTAACTTTGCAAGCCAAATGAACTGGACCTCATTAGAGATGATCGACACCTAAAATGCTGATTGTCTTCGACAAGTTGAGGGGAATACTCTGGAACTTTGGAGCTACATTGAAGAATTAATAATTATGTTTTTTTTTTAAAAACAAAACCACCATTCTTATTTTCTATTCCAGTAGAGTTCTCTCAGTGAAAAGAACGAAAAGTGCTACGGCGAATAAACATTGAAATCAGTGTCGTTATTTTTTCTTCTTCGTAAGCAGGCGTGGGGTCTGCTTCCAAGTTGTATTTTTAAACTCAATGCTTTTATTTTATCTGATTACCAACCCTTTCTTATATAGATTTTTTTTTGTTGTAATTAGATTTTCGTTTTTCCTCAGTTTTCCAGTATTTTATTATAATACTCTTTGCTGAGTTATATCATCGATCTAGAATAAACATGGAGGCGCCCCGCCCGATTGCCCGATTTGCCTGTTTGGAAATACCTACAGAAAATTGTGCATATCTTAAGTCTAAAACTCATAATTTCACCTAAAATGGTTGCCAAATATAACTTTGTTTTTCATACAAACACTATGAAAAACAAAGTAAATTGTTTGGTGGCGAAAAATTATTGTTATAAAATACTCTAGATAGATAAATAGATAGATAAACACTTTATTTGCACACCAATAATACAGAAAAAACTTAAGGCATAAACGACTTATTCTGTGCGATGCAAAAGGCGGTCTTATCGCTTAAAGCGATTTCTTCCAGACTAACATGTTGAAAGTGATATTTTGAGAGACTGTGACGGACGGTGGTGTATCTATTTTACATCTTAGGTATTTATATATATATATATATATATATATAAAAATAATCTTTGTCCTGACATACTGACTCACTGACTGACTGACTGACAGACAACGCAGAGCCTAAATCGCTGGTCGTAAAAACTTGAAATTTCGAGGGTATATTTTTCTTAGTACGTAAGGGTGTACTAAGAAAGGATTTTCCAAAATTCACCCTTTAAGGAGATGAAATGGGGGTTCAAAGTTTGATTAGATAGTCTGTTCTAATCGAAACTTCACACAAGTGCTTCAGTAGAAAAATAAGTAAATACGTGTTTCAGGTTTTTTTGAAATTCCACCCCTAAGAGGGTGAAATGGGGTAACAAAGTGTGTAAATCAATATTGGTTCGGATTGCGCTGAAATTTGGCATGCAGATAGTTATTACGACGTTAGTTACCTCTGTGAAAGAATTTTACAAAATTCACCCCTGAAGAGGATGAAACGGGGGTTCAAAGTTTGTATGGAGAAACAAGATTAGATAGTATTTTCTATTCGAAACTTCATACAACTGCTCCAGTAAAAAAAAACAAGTAAATACGTGTTTCAGGTTTTTTTTTAAATCCACCCCTAAGAGGGTGAAATGGGGTAACAAAGTGTGAAAATCAATATTGTTTCGGATTGCGCTGAAATTTGACATACAGATAGTTATTACGACGTTAGTTGCCTCTGAGAAAGGATATTCCAAAATTCACCCCTGAAGAGGATGAAACGGGGGTTCAAAGTTTGTATGGAGAAATAAGATAAGATAGTATTTTCTATTCGATACTTCATACAAGTGCTCCAGTAAAAAAATAAGTAAATACGTGAATCCGGTTTTTTTGAAATTCCACCCCTAACAGGATAAAATGGGGTAACAAAGTGTGAAAATCAATATTGTTTCGGATTGCGCTGAAATTTGGCATGCAGATAGGTATTTTGACTTAGGTATCCGCTAAGTAAGATTTTTTTTTAATTCACTCTTCAATGAAGCGTTACAAAGTTTGGATAGTGATTTTATTCAACATTTCACACAAGTACTTCTGTAAATAAATAAGTAAATACGAGCTTCAGACTTTTTCAAAATGCCACCCTAAGAGGTTATCCTCTTAGTTGGATGGGGTTTTTAATAAAAGTTAATTGGGTGGGGTAACAAAGTGTAAAAATCAACATTGTTTCGGATTACGCTGAAATTAAGAAAGCAAATAGTTAGTATGACGTTGGTATCCGCTCAGAAACGATTTTCTAAAAATTCCTCCCGGATACGGAACGGGGATTCAAAATTTGTATAGCGAAACAAGATAAGATTAAGTACGTGTTGTAGGATTTTTTGAAATGGGGTAGGTAACAAAGTCTGAAAATTTGGGTTTTTCGGGTTTTATAAATATGAATCCCGAATTACCTTAGTCACGCGATAACATGAAAACGGGTAAACCGATTTGGCTAATTCTTATTTGATGTCTTTAATGATAGAATCGTTTTTACAAAAGAAAAGTTTTAAGTAAATAACAGAAGTTTTTGACGCGGGCGAAGCTCCGGGGCACATCTAGTATAACTATACAGTGTGGAAATTAAACTCAGGCCCTGGAGGGAAACTACTTTAAATCCTTAAGCTAGCTCATTTTACTTAAAGGAGACATTCCTTTATTTTTGAAAAGAAACAAATCTGCATTAAAAGATTTTTTTAAACTCGCTTGCTTCGCCCGGGACTCGAACCAACTAAAATTAAAAAAATAAACACTCTTTATTTTAATATACTAATCGGTAGTATTAATATTCAGGATAAAGTTTCTCTAACAAACATCAGGTCTTAAAAATAAAAATAATCGTTAAATCTAACATCAACTTTATTTTACTATCAATTTTGTAACACTTAAATTATTTAACTGATAAATTGTTCGAAATGAGCCCCGTCGTTCCGGCTACACAACATTAGTCGCCGTTGAAATTCATTTCTTGTAGCCTTCAGCAATGTGTTGTGGTGTATGCCCCTAATAACATTTTCCGCCTCGGATCATGTAAGAAAGAAATGTGCATAGAGGTATTACCACCATTGAACAATTTTCTTATCGAAGATTTCAACAAGGTACTTAACGATAAATTAGCAAGCGTGTACTTCATACGAAGTCTTTGAGTGTTGGAGAGATAACAGAACTGTTACGTGTCTTTTACTTGTTAAAAGTGAACAGTAACCAAACATTTTTTAGAGAAACTTTATCCTGAATATTAATACTACCGATTAGTATAATAAAATAAAGAGTGTTTATTTTTTTTAATTTTAGTTGGTTCGAGTCCCGAGAGAAGCAAGCGAGTTTAAAAAAATCTTTTAATGCAGATTTGTTTCTTTTCAAATATAAAAGAATGTCTCCTTTAAGTAAAATGAGCTAGCTTAAGGATTTAAAGTAGTTTCCCTCCAGGGCCTGAGTTTAATTTCCACACTGTATACACATTGATACAATATAGATGGCAGCCTGCACAGTGAAGGATTTGTCGAAGAAGGTAGTCGAATATATGGGGGATTTGCAGAGAAAGATTTTCAGCTGACCTCAACGTTAGGGAGTGCTGAGAGTACAGATACTCAAAGTTTACTTTAATATAGGGTGGGGAAACGGGATTAAAAAGAATGCTATAAAGAAGAGAGAGGCTGTGAGTATTCCGGCGGAGACGTATACGAAGCCACTTGAGCTTGTGCCTGAAATAGGAGACGTGGTCATATTTGCGCAAACCAAATTATGGAGCCCTCAAGTTTATTTAGCTGGCCCTCAGTTAAATCTAGATAGCAGACGTCAATTGGTAGGGTATTCTTCCAAAGTGGCCGCATTGCAATTTCATAAAGATTTAATAAGTATGGAGATAAACATCTCAAACTATGTACTGAAAATAACTGGCGCGTTATTTGAAGTCGGTTTTCGGTTTTGTAAATGATCTTAAATTATTGTGTTTTCAATAGTCTCTCGTTATCCTGAAAAAAAAAACAATGTTGAACAGACTATACTAAAGAGACTTAATCTCCATTTATATTTTATCTACGGAAAAATCAATGTTTACTTTCATTTCAACAATTATGTTAGATATTAAGCTGTATGAAATGATTTTAAATCGCTACGTAAACACAAACGGACAAACACAATTGTAAATAATGGTTGGCTAATACTCGTAACAGCAATCTTGAAGAGTCATTAAAAAAAAAGTCACTCACTGTTAAGTCGTGACAGACTTGACATTGAGTGACTTTGCTGCTGATTGCACTGATCGCAGCGGATCGCAGCAGGGTCTCTAGGTTAAGACAGTCCCGCGACACTGCATACATAATGAAATAACTCAGAATTATGAACGTACTTTGTACCAACCAACACTGCAAAAAAAAAATTATAAGCGTAATACCACAGATTATATAATAGTTACTAGGTAAATAATACTTTTCGTATTTAGGTTGGCTACACAGTGCTTTCATAATTCGGGTATCAACAATGTAGGGAAGTGCCGACTCTTATAACGTAATAGAGTGATTCAGTACTCTGAGGGTTAAGATTTTCCCTAATTTTGGGGAAAATAAACATAAGTAAGACACTATTGATAAAATCAAAACTACTACAAACATCTATGAGATGAAACATCATGAACTTTTTGATTGTATGATGAATTTCGGAAGATATCTCAGGTATAAAATTATGCGTAACTAAATAATCCAAAATAAATTGATCGAAATGGAAAACACTGTGCCACCGCCTTCTTGTAACTAAACTTCCTAAACCTAGCAGAGGGGGCGGTGTACTTTTAATGTACTTTGCTGGAGGGGGGGGGGGGGCAGACGGATGATCCTGAAGACTGTGTCGGTAAGAAAAGGCGAGCTTGGCGATGTAGCACGGCCAAGTAATCGGCCAAAAAGGGCGCATATCAAGGATCCGGAAGTGATATGTGGCCAATTTACTGCATACTTTCATCTCTCTCCATTCGTATTGGTTTCCAATCCATTAGTCTAAAGATATAGAGGACGAGAGAGTGGGTTTCCACCGGCGCAACCGCTTATCCACTTAATTAAATTTCACGCGCAGATGACCTTGGCAAATCTCAACTAGCTATACGAAACTCGAAAAGTCCTGCGGCGATGGAGTGACGTAGTGGGTGTGGACGGCGATGTGTCCGAACCCTAGCTGAAGCTCCGCACGTAGGCGATCAAACGAACAGTGGTTGCTCCTGGAATCGATTGAGGCGGGAGGACGGTTTCGGCAGCACGTCTGATGACAAAGCAGCCCTACTTAGGAGCGCTCTGCTTTCCTCTGCATAGGGGAGGGGCCTAGAAAAGGTGGCCTAAACATAGTCCGCCTCCCAAATAACCGGGTGTCAAACCGCGGTTACTCCGGCATCGATCTTAACGCGGTCAAAAGAAACATAATAATGATACCAAAAACGACTCAATTATCGGAGCATGGAATGTACGAACACTTCTTGACAATGACAATAACCTTTGTCCTGAAAGAAAAACAGCCCTAATTGCGATGGAACTGGCACGCTATAAGATCGACATTGTAGCTCTAAGTGAGAGACATCTCAGTGAAAGTGGTGATCTACTATACCATCTACTTCTATAGAAACTTCTATTGATGATAGATGGCATGAATACGCCGAAAATCTCCATGCATGTGCTCTACAAGTTATTGGTAGACCGTGTAAGAAAAACCAAGACTGGTTCGATGCCTCAGACATGGAGTTACAAAGGCTAGTAGATACCCATAGACGTACTATCGAGGGACAATAGTCCAGTAGCACCTCAATGTTCACAGTAGCCTGCACGATATTTCTGTCGAATGTTCCAACGCAAATAATAACACGTAAGTACGGCATAGATGGCATGCTTAGCCAGACCACAGACGAAAAAAAAGTGAAACGTAGCGTCAGATACATTTGGTAAACATTAAATAAAGATAACAATATTCCACTGTATACTCGTTTTCTTTTTGTTGAGTTAACATAACGTCGAGTAAGCTAGGCAACAAGTAACGGATGCTTAAATTCGAATAAGTCTTTAATGGCAGTTTGGTCGAGTGGTAAGATGAACTGATATGGAAGCACGAGGGCCGAGTTCGAATCTCCATGCCATTGCATGATTTTTTTATAATTTTGAGGGGCCCGGTGGCGTAATCGCGAGAACGTTTGGTTGAACTTTGATGCCAGAGGTACCGAGTTCAAACCGCCGCGCAACAATGGATTTTCTATCGAAAAAATTATGTGCGCTTTTGAAGGTTCTTTTTGGTTTGAAGGAAAAACATCGTTAAGAAACCAACAACCCCCGCATGGTGATAGGACACTATCTAGTGTCCGCCTGGCCAGCTACCACCCTCAAGTTAGAAAATCTGTCGTCTAACATCTAATGTGTTCCGGCAGCTATCCTTGATGTCCAGTTCCCATTCTAAGCCTAGCGTGCTTACCATCTTCGACGGCATCATCGCTTACCAACAAGTGAGATAGTGGTCAAACGCTAGCCTATAAAATATTTAAAATAAAAAACAATTATAAATAGCTTGTATTATTTTATATCTGTTTAAACAAACTTCGCTACTATAGGTAAATTGGTGATCTATGTTATATGTGAAATAAAATAAATAGCACGGTGATGTTATCTTAAGTTTTTGAGAAAATATTTATTTGTATAACCTAGAAGAATACACAGCAACAATGTTTTAAAATAAACTGATTTACAACATATCGAAATATCATAAACTACCTTTTTTTATTTAATATTATATTCAATTGAAACCGTTTTCATTGAAAATTTTATTCTTTGACATAATAACACTCGTTTGGTTGCATCTAAGAATTGCTCTTACCTATTGATTATATAAGGTTATAAGCTTAATTATTCATTTTCTCTAGGAAAAGAGGATTGAAGCTTAATCCTTTATAATCATAACTTACACAATGACTTATTACAAATTATCACAGCCGGCACATCGCCTAGTTTTTATATACTTTTAAATTAATATTTCGTGTGACTTCTATTGTTTTCGATGCAGATAAGAAGCCTTTGAGTATTCAACCGAGAAGCCTTCGTAATCCACTATATTCGCACATATTATGTCTGTCACGTAAATTTTCCCCAAACTAGATCCAGGGGGATTACAGCCAAGTAACTATTATATAATCTGTGCTACAGCTGCTCAGGACATCTCTCGTCCGCGCTTCTCACCTTTGCATTATTAAACTCCATGGCATAGAAAAGATAATAATATGCCCATAGAGTGCGCGGCCAATATTCCATAATGGCGAATAAAATCTGTCTGAAAACACCAAATCTTATTAACACACTTTATTAACAATTTACTTTCACAACTACGATTTTTCAACACTTATCACTCAGCAATAACTTACACTTATGCCGCTTTCATTATACATTTGAGATAATATAATTTATTTAGTCCATTTCTATGCAATGCCTCAATATTCGCCGTCTTTAATAATTATATTTGCTTGCATTTTGATTTTTTAAGTTATTTATTAACCAAACTTCAACGACCACCGAAATTCACCAACCGTCAATGTTATCTTCATACATTTATGCCATCAATACATTTTGTTTCAAATCTACCCTCATTATTTGTAAAATTGATAAAAGAAGCAAAACTGGTCTAGCTATTCTACTCATTAATCGCTCTTTCTTATGGATTCATAATGAAAGAGTGCGATATATGGGTCTTTCTATCTCGTCTATCTTTCTCTTTCATTATGTCACTTTCGAAACGTCTTATAGAAGAAGGTCGTATGTGCATATTTTGCTGTCATGCTATTGCTTTTTGAGACTGCTTCTCCAATTTTGACCGATACTGTACCCTAAGTCGTCAGTCTGATGTTCCTGATAGAAGAGTAGCACAACAGAGACTAAAGGCAAAGGTCAGAGTGGTCAAAGATACATGGTGGGCCAAAAAAGCCAAAGAAATACAAAGCTTTGCAGACTCTAACCAGACAGGCAAGTTCTTCGAGAGTATACAGGCAGTATGTGGTCCGAAAATGAGAAAGACAACACCAATCTACTTCCGAAACAAACAACGCCAGCTTACTGATCACACCGATATACTAAAAAGATGGGCAGATCACTTCAATGAGGTCCTTAACCCTGACACACAGAGTGCTGATCTTGCGTATATCGATACTGTTCCTGATGTACCTGTGTGTGAAGACCTGGCTGATCTACCTACTTTAGATGAGTTCATCACAGCTCTTCCAAAACTTAACAATTCCAAGACACCTGGCGCAGATAGCCTGCCTGCCGAGATTTATAAAAATGGAGGTCCAAACGTCTAGTGCAGGCTATTTGATATAATAAGCGAATACTAAACTGTTCCGCGGGACTGGAGAGATGCTTCAATCTGCAAACTATACAAAGGAAAGGGTAGCGTGTCTGATCGCAGTTCTTATCGCGGTATTTCTCTTCTCTCTGCGGCTGGTAAAGTGCTGGCACACATCCCTAATTCCCGCCTTGGCAAGTTGGCTCAAGGAATTTTGCCGGAGTCGCAATGCGGCTTCCGCCCGAACAGAGGCACAGTGGATGCCATCTTTGTAGTGAAGCAAATGCAGGAGAAGAGCTTGGAGCAGAACAATCTTCTCTACATGTGCTTCGTAGATCTTGAGAAGGCATTTTATCGTGTGCCGCGTGAGGCCTTTTGGGTTATCCTACGTAAATCCGGATGTCCAGAGAAGTACATAAACCTAATGAGGCAGTTCCATGACAACATGAGGGCCCATATTATGCATGAATGTGCTCTCTCTGACCCTTTTCCGGTAACTAGTGGAGTAAAACAAGGATGTATGATGGCTCCTACCCTATTCGCGCTCTATTTTGCAGTAGTGATGGATGATACTCTGGGGAGATATCATGATCGTATCCAGCTGAACGTACGGATGGATAAAAGTGTTTTTGACCTATCTCAGTTTAGAGCAAAGTCTCGGTTCAGAAGCCTACTCATCATGGACATCCAATATGCTGATGATGTTCGCCTAGTGGCTGACAGCATGGAAACCTTGCAGAGTTACGTGAACGCCCTACAAGAGTCATGCCACAAGTTTGGATTAGTGATAACTATCAGAAAAACCCAGATACTCAAACAGCCACCAAGATGCTGCAACGCTGATGCTGATACTCTCAATATTGATGGAACAATCTTGCAGGAAGTGACAAGTTTCCGGTATCTGAGTTGCCAAATAAGAAATGACAACCGTCTGACGTCCGAAATTCTTGCACGCATAGCAAGAGCTGCTGCGACATTTGGTAAGCTGAATCAGCGCCTCTGGAGGTCTCACGATCTGTCTCTACAGACTAAGATGGCAGTATATCGTGATATAGTTCTGCCAATCGAGCAATCCTTTTATATGCCTCTGAGACCTGGTGCATATATAAAGCCGATATAAGAAAGCTGGATGCCTTTTGCATAAAATATCTGCGCTCCATTCTCCGTATCAAATGGCAAGATCGCGTAACGAATACAGAGGTTCTTCGTCGCTCACAAAGTCATGGAATGGAGGCCTTAGTGATGACGAGTCAGCTGTGATGGTGCGGCCATATTCAGCGAATGGATGACTGTATACTTCCGAAGAGTGTATTTTACTCGGAGCTTTCGACTGGAAAGCGCAGTTCCGGCGGGCAGTATCTTCGCTATAAGGACGTACTGAAACGAAATTTGAGTGCGTGCAGACTGTCCACAGAAGCTTGGGAGGAGAATGCCTGTGAATTCTTCTCCCAAGCTTCAACCAGACCGACTTGGCGATCGAAGGTACAACGGCGAAGGCCAGCTCTACTGCGCGACTTGTGACTGGGTATTCAAGACCAAGTTCGGGTTTGCCAGCCACTTGCGAGCACACGCCAGAAGATAGGCCAGGGTCGCCATTGTAGGGTGTGCACGTTTAAGTGATAGTCATGAAGTACGGACGAACGTAAGATTCGATGCGATACGATAAGATATCAATGTAACACGTACTATGTGATAATGTTAGTATATAAGATAAGTATCTTTAAGTATTTGGGTTAATCAATATAGAGCTATCATTATGTAAAGAGTATACGTTGTTTCTCTTACCCTGGTCCCCCAGTAGTAGACCACACTACATGGCGACCATACCAGGATTATTTTTCTTTTATTAACATATTTTTCTTTTATCGGGACGCCACTTCATCGGGCTGAGGTACGGCATGGCAACAACTACTGGCGCTGCACGACATGAGAAGATGGCGGCAACCCCGGATATTCTGATGACCCTGGATACGATCTACACCCAACCGACGGAGCAAATTGTCTACTCGGTATCAGCGTGATTCATCATAACACAAAGGAGCACCAGGGAGACACAACGTGAGAGTTTTTTATTTTTATTCGTTGCAACATGGAGTGTCCATATTACCACACGTCAACTATTAAAGAAGAAGTGATAATTGCTGAAGTCCTCTCAATATCACCAGTATATTTATAACATGCTGTTTTGTCAAAATCCATATTTGGAAAATAATGTATTTTTACGGCATTGCCATAAGGCATGGATCAGGGACGAGTTTCGGAAGTTAGGCGAGTTGTTAACACCGTATGAAATATAAATAATTAATGTCGACGTAATTTTTGTTGTACCATGTTTTAATGTACAATGTCCTAGAGACACATTGTAATTACTTAATAATATTAATTGAGATGTATTTTTGGTAATTTTTGCATTTCCGTATTATAAAATTAATGTACTTACAATTGAAATTGATAAAAGACCAAATTGTTAAATTTATGCCTAACTGGCGTTAAGAGGATTATTTTGAATCTAATTTGCAAATGCATTTAATAGACGTGAGGTTAATGAAAAAAAAAAGCTGTTAATGATTTTTTTCTAACGATCGCGATTAAACCGCTTAAGGTCGATCGATGCCAATAAAGCGCGAAAGTATGCACTTATGCAGTTTCGAGGGCATAATAGTAATGTTTACAGATCGGCACGTGGTAATTACATAATAAAATAACAGCCGTGTCTAATATGTGGTTTACACATTATGAGTTGAATGAGTATTAGGAATGAGATGAGTAAGGATTTTTTGTTTCGTGGCGAATTAGCAGTTTCTCACAATTATAGTTAATTGAGTTAATTTGAATATAAATATTACGGAAGGTAATTTTTTTATTGATACAGGGGTCTCAATGGGTGTTAAAATGTAATTTCTTGGTAATGCATAAATTTTATGCTATTGATAAGTAGTTTACTTTGCAAATCTACTAAATATATGGTCAAGATGTTTTTTTTTTACATGTGAATTAGTGTGTGAATTAGTAAATAGGGCACAAAAGTGTTCCCAATCATTACCTATTCGTACTACGTGTCAATAGTACCGTGGTGTGAAGTACTTAAAATATATACCCATTAGTATGAATAAAGAATGTGTACTTATGCATGATATAACAATGTGTAGATGGGGTAGATAGAGTTCGAAGAGTTATTGAAAAAAGAAATTAAACGGCCTCCGCTAAATACAATTAAGGTTGCATATTATATTTGCCAGATAAATCAACTACGTAGTTATGCTCACTATAAATCCTGATCGACATTATCGCGAGACGAACTGTTGAAGGAAGTAGTAGGTTTATGTAGAAGAATGGAGTATAGATATGCTTACTATAAATCCTGATCAGTAATATCGCGAGACGAATTACTGAAGGATATAGTATCTCTATGTAGGAGAATGAAGTGTAGTTATGCTAACTATAACTCCTGATCAGCATTATCGCGAGACGAACTGCTGAAGGATATAGCAGCTTTACATAAAAGAATGGAGCGCAATTATGTTAACTATACTTCCTGATTAGCAAAATCGCCAGACGAATTGCTTAAGGAAATAGTAATTTTATGCAAAGAAGAGGAGTTTTAATGAATGGGTGAATAATTCATTAGTAAGAATATTTGCAGCATATTAGAAGAATAACCATGATATAGATTTCATGTGAATGTATAAAAAGGGGTTCAGGCAATACAAAAAGATGATGCTAGGAAAGTGAAACGCGTTACACCGCATATGAGTGGGTGTTTAGGTAGGTAGGATACCTTCGAATTTTGACGGTTCACAAACTGATCCGCTCTATAATTTTTATTAAATTATGTAAAACGCAAGAGGATAGGCGTTAAAATATTGAGTTGCGAAATTAGCACAAGCCCAAGCAAGGGAAAATGTATAAAAAAAAGGTCTAAAGAAAAAGAAAGTTGACATAAAATGTTACATTATTACTTAAAAGAAGAATGATTTGTTATTAGTGTTGAATAACTTTAGAAGTCAATTAGATACGTGGTATCTAAGACCTTATAAAATAATTAAAGACTTAGGATCTAATGTAAAAGTAATGTGAATGTTTAGACAATAGTTTACAGTTATATTTGTATTAAGTTGTTTATTAGTAGGAATACAGGAATATATCCGTTTATGATGATCAAAACTTACCTATTTATTATATATTTGTATTAAGTTGTTTATAAGTAGGAATACAAGAATATAAGATGTTTATTAAATTATGTTAGTACTTAGTTAGTAAAAGGTTAAATCTCTAATGTTGTTGTTTATTGCGTATTTTTACTTCTTAATCTTTAATTTTAGATTATTACATTAGGACAAAGCAGTAAGCAGTAAATTATGTAATAATACCTAATACCTACTTTTATTGATGTAAACAAACGAATAATGTCAAAGAAGCAAATTAGTTGTGCTCAGAATGCTGACTTGAAATATTTGCAAAGGTGCACGCGACACGCACCTTTTATGAATGAACTTAGCATTATGTTCATATTGTGATGATGAGAATTTGTAAAATTAATTATTATTGTTGTATTGTATAATTTTTAAAAAAGCTAGTTTTTAAAAATTATTTTCAGAAAAAGGTGATGTAGGGTGTGCACGTTTAAGTGATAGTCATGTAGTACGGACAAACGTAAGATTCGATGCGATACGATAAGATATCAATGTAACACGTACTATGTGATAATGTTAGTATATAAGATAAGTATCTTTAAGTATTTGGGTTAATCAATATAGAGCTATCATTATGTAAAGAGTATACGTTGTTTCTCTTACCCTGGTCCCCCAGTAGTAGACCACACTACAGTCGGACACGACGCGGGCGACATCATCATCATAGCTAAATAGATATACTGACAAAACAAGTGATATAGGTACATTTTACTTAAAAATCTACGAAATAATTTATTTTTCAAAGGAAAAATAAAATCTGATCTAGGGTTATTTCACATTCTTTTATATTAATATTAATACCCCGGATTATCGCGCGTTCAAACGCTGTCTGATCGCTGTAGATCGCGTTTGGTGTGAACCAGTCGGTACAAATACTACTGCGCTATCTGATCGCGCCGATATCGCGCACGCAGGACGCCGCGGTGTGTCCGTACCTTTAGTCTTCGCTTTATTACCACCGCACTAGTAATGTAGTAATAAAATTTATTATAATAAGGAGAAGACGAAAACTCATGTACATCTTTTATATTGTAATATAAAACACTCAATTGGATATTAATTTACAATTATTTCCAGCAGGATATGGAGTGCAGTATCCGGGGAGTAAAACAAACCAACGGACCAAATATGGAACACTATAAATACTTCGCTCAGAGAGAAAATTATTATTTTTAGGTCACAAAGCTGCCAATTTTAATTGTTTAATTGAATTGTAAAATTGCTGTTAGATTACTAAAATAAATAAATAATATGTCATGTATGTATATGTTAGCCGCATGAGCAAACTCTAGGCCAAGACGTCTACTGACTGAATGCCCAACAAAGGCTGACGGCTTAGCGGCAGACCTCGACGGAGATGGCGAGGCGGCCTCACACGTAAACAATTGGACTACAATAACCAATAATCACGAGAAATGAAAGAAATGGAGGTAGCCTGTGGTGCGACAATTCAAACTCATAATTATTAATTAATTATGATAAATTAATACTGTAAAAAATAGGTTCAATTCTTATCTTGAAGTATATTAGACTACAATAGCTAAAGGAGGTCTGTGATGGGACAAATTCAAGCTTATAATTATTAATTATCATTAATTAATCCACTTATTATAATAATATTTAAGTTCAATTGATAGCTTAAAGTATTAATAACGGTAGAAAATGAATACTAGCACAATCATTATACAAAAAGTAACCATATACCTTTCATATACCTCTACACGTAGGTAATGTCTCTAAATAAACGATCTACCTAAACGAACAAGAACTATGAATCGGGCTTGTTCTAAGTAATATATGCTTATTTGGGTAAATTTCCTCGGTGAATACGAGACCATGCACAGATCGCAGGAAGTAGTTGTGCCACGTGCGAATAGCATATCTGCATGATATTGTAAGCACTATGCGGAAACAGTACTACAAAGCACTTGAGTAAAATTGAACGCGTGATTGTGAGCGCGCCCGAGACTATAGACTTTGTTGTTAATCCGGACGGAGAATGTCCAATTTGTAAAATGACCCTACCCTTATCACGTAAGCGATATGTCTGTCGTTTCGCAAAAACTAGTTGTTTGTGTAAATTATTTGGCCCGAATGATGCCACATAGGGTCCTGTAATTACGAATCAAAATTACGGTTTGTCTATCATTAAACGTAGATATATACAAAGTAATTTCTTTACCCGATAGGTATTTTATCTATATGAAGGTAAGTAAAGTATAATTGGGTAAGCCGTCCATACTCTCACAAGCTACCTACCTACGCTCCATAGTTTCTAATGGTATTGTGTGACATATTTAAATTTGTGTTATTTCAAATTAATTTTAAACCATATATACTACTATACCATATAAACTACTCCTAAAACTATACCTAATACAAAGTATATAAAATCCACAAAAAAAACGGATGTTATTTTATTAATGATTTATTTTATTAATATTAATGTTTATGTCGGGATTATTAGTTTTATTAATTTATATAAAATCATTTGTTAACTTTGTAGGCTAAGTAATAATTATTAAACAATTAGTTTCAAAACTTTAAGAATCAATTTTAAATGCCACATGAGTGAATGATGATTCAGGAGTCATATGGTTCCTGTAATTAAAGTAGAGCCACTGTCACACTCACAAATAAGATGAATTTGACGACGTCACGTCATTATTTTAAAATTCATAAACCCTAAGAGCGATTGTCCATACGTTGTTGTTTGAACGTTGCTGTGGACAAACGCTGAGGTGTAACAAAGACACATAAAATTGCCTTAAAGCATTCGGTACCGATGTCTTGCGCAATCGATTAAAAATAAATTATGTTATCTGCCATCCAAGATAGACTTTATGCATAGACATTTTATATAAATTAAAACCCTTTACATATAGTTAAGTATAAAAAATAAAAAAGTTGAGAAACAAGGATTACCAACTACCTACCTACTCCGTTAAGCTCTAAAAGGGCGGATTCGGGTACCCGTAAAGTTTCACCTCGTGATCATAATTTTAATTAAAAATCAAAGCTTTTTTTGTTTATGTTGCATTTAATTAACATGGGAAATGCGGTACCTGGAACACCTCGGTATATTGTGAAACGAAGCGTTGTGTGTAAAGAAAAACAGGTCTAATCATTGTCACTATTTTAATTAAATAATCTCTTGGAAGCAATGACAACCAACATTTTGAAACTTTTATTATACCTTTTTAACCGAATTCACAAAACAGGAGGAGAGGAGGTTCTCAATTCGTCAGAATCTTTTTTTTATTGTATGTTGACCGATTACTCGGAGATGTCTGAACCGATTTGGAAAATATTCGTTTTTTTAAGCTATTGCATAGCTTCTATCGCGGGCCTTGAGCGTGGAGACCGAATCCAGAAATTCCGTAACAAAAATAAAACCTAACACCCCAACGAATCTCATTTTTAGGGTTCCGTACCCAAAGGGTAAAACGGGACCCTATTACTAAGACTCCGCTGTCTATCTGTCTGTCTATCTGTCTGTCTGGCTGTCTGTCTATCTGTCTGTCTGTCTGTCCGTCTGTCACCAGGCTGTAACTCATGAACCGTGATAGTTAGACAGTTGAAATTTTCACAGATGATGTATTTCTGTTGCCGCTATAACAACAAATACTAAAAACAGAATAAAGTTAAAAATAATAGAGGGTCCCCATACAAAAAACGTGTATTTTTCGGCATTTCACGCCATCTATGAACGCTTAGTTAGGTAAACGTCTCATAGATGGCGTTATATTGAAATGTCGATCCCTAACACCTTTGTTAGACGTTAGATGGCGTTATAAGAAATAAAATGTTTAATCATTATTATTGTTTGCTGGTGAAATATGATAGTAGTATTTTTTGCTCGATCTTATAAAATACTGTAGTGTGGTACGGAACCCTACGAGTGTGAGTCCGACTTGCACTTGGCCAGTTTATTTAAGCCTTAGCGTAGTAGAGATAAGGTCATCTTTGGTTTCGCACATCATTAAATTCAATGGTAAAACTTGATAAAATGTAACATTTGCGGGTGTTAACGGTGTACAACGCCATCTATCGGATTTTTAATTATATTACTGTATGTAATGCCTAACTACTAAAACTAGATATACGTAAAAATGCAAAATGAAATACTTGCGTGTGTTAACGGTGTACAACGCCATCTATTGGATTTCATCCCTACTTCACATGTAGGGGAGCTACCCTAACCGCTTATATACCCCTTGGACCGGCTAATTTTGATTTTGTCTTCTCGTTCCTTTTTCAAATATAAATTCCGAATTCTATTTTCAAATTATGTCAAGGGTGAACAAGTCCTCGGAACTTTACATAATTCATCCTTGTTAAACACTCACTGCCTTCATACATGTAGTCGTGACACAGATAGGTGTATAGGTATTTATCATCTATGTACAACAGTGATACAGATTTATGAAACGTGTGTGAATGGGCCAGTTGGTAGAGGCCGACCTAGGCGAACGTATCACGACCAGATCGGAGACGTTTTAAAAAAAGGCCAAGTCAAAAGTACCTATAACCGGCGAGCATGTATGAAGACGCTCATGAAAGTTGAAGAAGCGAAGGAGCTATGTCAGGATCGTAGCATGTGGAAAGAAGTAGTCTCTGCCTACCCCAACGGGAAAAGGGCGTGATTGTATGTATGTATGTATGTACAACAGTGAATATCTGTATTCTGTCTCTATCTGTAAATATGAATAAACAAAGTGCATTTATTAATGAAGAAAGTCACAAAAGTTGTGAAAGAAAATGAGTGGGTACTCTATATACATACATTTTATTATTATTAATTTGAAAATAAATAATCATCCACAAGAATCCACAACAAAATATGGGACCACCATTGACGCGGTATTTTCCCAGATATTTAGAAGATATCAAGTCTCAAACTTATGTTTCTTATTTCAGTTACCATAAACCTATAGTTTCAATGATAAATATTCCTGATCAACCTACATGTATTGTAAGATAATAAAAATATTTTGAACTATATTAACTTCTCATTTTTTTAATAAAAGAAAAAAAATGTTTTCTTATCGGTCACCACACTCAAAAATTGTAACTTGAATTAATATCAAAGAAGAAAAAACTGAATAAATAAAAAAATGCTATGCAATAGCTTTACCGCGGCAGTCCCCGAGTGCCACACGTCTTTTTTGTTTCAAAGGGTACCCTTTTCAGGTGGTCCCATTTAAATTTTAACGAAATCGGTCGTGCCGATTTCAATATATCGACATTTGTATTACGGTGCATTTGTATACCTCGATGGCATGCTACTAACTACTGGCTACTTCGACTAGCGCGACGTTTGAAGTCGGTTCTTTTAGTTTATTAAACTTTCTTAAATTATAGCAATTACAAAATGTTGGTTCGTTATATGCATTAATATAATATGCAATATGTCAAATTGATACTTTTGAGAGTTTCTTGCTTATTTTAACAGGACTTGATTACCTACCTTATTCATAAAAGTACTAAAGTTTGTTATAGCTATTACTAAAGCGCTTTGTTTATTATATTGTAGCTCAATGGATTAAAGTTGATTGTATGTTTACTAAAATCATAAGTGGGTATAATTACATTGCATATTTTCAAATTTAACTGCGCAAGCGGATCGAGTAGTCATTTCGTGTTATTGGGATACAAAATGTTCATCGCTCAGCCGATGTTAAAATAAGTGAGATCTCATGACGCATATCAAAATTGGAACATTATTGTTTTTGTCATATCAAGCACTTATATTTTACTTTGTTATATTTACTTCTTTTCGCTCGTATAGTGCTATGTAGTGTAAATTGATGCACAAATGCGTTTAAAACTAGACCAATCTTTTTTAACTGTTAATGCATTGAATAAAAATGTAATAAGTATTTAATTCCTTAAGGGCCAGTTTCACCGGTTACTGATAATGCGTTAGATGAACATGAAGCCATATAAAAGCAGTCAAAAATCGACTAGATTTGTTCTTATTACCGCTATCATCCTGATACCGGTGAAACTGGCCCTAAATATAAATAAAAATAAACGCTTCCATCTTATTAAAACGTTTTGCAGGATGGTAAAATTACCATTACATGGCAACGTATATGAATCGTATCAAATTAGCGACATACTCGTACACTATGAGTACAACATCTATGTACATATCTATCACTTGTATCCCTGGATTCGAACGTAGTACGAGTACCTACTTAATACTTGTACAACATGAAACTTAAGCCCCCACTAAATCCCATGCCCCGTCGGCAATAAATAAACGGGGTTATGCTACATAACACGCGCAAAGTACCTAAATATCTCGTTGTAATAGATTTTGCCGTAATGCGTCAAACAACAATAATTTATGTACAGATATTTGGCAAGCATCGGAGACCGGAAAAGCGTGATAATTCCTGGCGAGTAGGTTACAGCGTTTAAGGCGAGGCGACGCATGATTCATACCAATTGGGACATATTTTTCGAAAGAATGCGTTTCTGTTGATATTATTTATTTTACAAGTGCCTTTTTAAAAACTGCAATAAAATGTGCCTTTTCATAAAAAAGTCATAGATTTTGTATTTTTTGTCTACAGAGGGCTACTTCTACGTACTAATGAAATTTCATATTGTATATACCATGTACACTGCAAGATATTTAATAGAACTCTATTGCTCTGACATTATCCGGTTGTTTTTGTATGTATTTAATACATACAAAAACAAACAGTAAGAAGATTTAAAGAAAACATTTGCGCCTACTACAATAACATGATATATTGATATTTTAACACGTTTCAACGTTAACCTTCATCATAAATCATTAACAAAACGTGCAATTTGCACTAACTTTACTAAAATACCGGGTATAAGATGGCGGGTAGAGCATAAAAGAGTTCATATGTTTCGTTGTGAAGAAATATTATGTACTAGACAACCAGAGCTTGATTCAAGCTCAGGTTGGCTGGTTATATTGCGATAGTACTCACAATTATAAAAAAGCAGCCTTCAATGTTTTTCTGTACTTTTTACCATTATGGCTGCAACGTCAGACGCATTGCTGATCATATTTAGAATAAAATAGCCAAAAAAATATTTTATCATTGTTACACACAATCCAAAAATATTAATATACAAAAATATAAATATAGTAAATATCTCTACCAAGCACAAGTCCGGTCGTGTTTGGAATACTGATCTCACCTCTGGGATGGTTTTGCCAAATACCAGCTGCAGACACTGGAAACTATTGAGAGGAGCCAACAAGCTCATCAACGACGACCAACTAGTAAGCGAAAGACTCCAGAGTCTCGAGCATCATCGCAATGTCGCTTGCTTGTCGGTTTTTTATCGGATTCATTTCGGAGAGTGTGCATCGAAACTTCATAATTTGATACCGCCATCCCCATTCTATAATCGGACAAGCAGGGATACTAAGAGGCGCCACCGCTTCATGGTAGATATACCATTTACGCGTACAAAGCGATTCGCTTCTTCTTTCATCATACGTACTGCCAAGGAATGGAATTCCCTGCCCGAGTCTGTTTCCGATTAGATACAACATAGGAGCCCTCAAGTCACGTGTGAATAGGTATCTTTTGGGTAAGCGCGCTGCATCATCGACCGCATCGTCACTTAACATCAGGTGAGATAGTGGTCAAGCTATACCCATTTTTGAATAAAAAAATAGTAAATAGTACCTACAGTATATACAAAAAATATGGTAAAAAAACTCACATTGTTTACTTTGTTGTTTAGATCGGAACCCTTTCCACGCAAATCTTACTCGGTTTCACCAGCTCATTATTTACCTATATCATAGGTTAGGTAACAGGATAAGCAAGTCAATCGTCAGCGATAACATCTGAATATAACATATAAAATCAATATTTACTAAGATACTTAGACCTTGAGTTCGCGCTTTTTAGTAGCTACTTTCGTCGTCGACTTGTAACACTTGTACTGAAAATTTGAACCCGATCAATGTACGAGACGCCGCAAGAAGACAAGGTTATTACCATTCGGTCTCACTTGGCGAAAACTTGCTTAGCACGTACGTAGTCGCGTTAATACAAATTCTGTAATATTATTTCTATAATCAGTAAGTTAGTTTCTTAGTTTATGGCTTCTGTGGTTCTATAATTAGTTAAAATAATGACCAAAATGTGATTGTAAGGGCGATGTAAAGAGTGTATTTGAAAGAGATCTTCGTGGCCCTAATAAAGCCACATAGCTCTTCAATTAAGTACAGCCCGATGCACGCGTAAGTTCTATTATGAAGCGTAGGTTTGAGCCTAAAGAAGCATCCATACTTTTATAAAAAGAAAGACAAATGCAATGTATTCCCAAAAAAAAATAGGCGCACCAAAAAGGGTCATACATGATGTATCATACATGATGCTCAAAGCTGCTGTGCAACGAGCATTGCGTTTATTTCTTTCCAGATCACAGATCATCTTGAGGGCCCGGTGGCGTAATCAGGAGAACGGTTGGCTTTGATGTCAGAGGTACCGAGTTCAAACCGCCGTGCACCAATGTATTTTTCCATCAGAAAAATGTATGTGCGCTTTTCACAGTGGCCCTCCGGTGAAGGAAAAACATCGTTAAGAAACCAACAACCCCCGCATGGTGGCAGGACACTATCTAGTGTCCGCCTGGCCAGCTACCACCCTCAAGTTAGAAAATCTGTCACCAAAACATGTAATGTGTTCCGGCAGCTATCCTTGAGAGCCAGTTCCCATTCTAAGCCTAGAGTGCTTACCATCTTCGACTGCGTCATCACTTACCAACAGGTGAGATAATAGTCAAACGCTAGCCTATAAGATATTTATTAAAAATAAGACCGATATCCTAATATCCAGTAGATTAAGAAAACATATAATTTTGTTACAATTCTTATATTTTAATGTTAGTACATAAATTAGAAATAGCGTAATTATTATTATTAAATATTTATTCGATGAAATCTCTCGGCTCGTAATAAGCCCGAACCTTTGGAAGGCATTGACGGCGCCGAATCACCAATAGCAATAAAACATCAATGTTATAGATACATCTAATAGATGGATAGATAGGTTTGAATGGCAATGTGTCCATTGATTTTTTATTTTTTTGAATCTATTGAATTACAGGGTATGCAGATACTAACATCTTTATGTCTCGAGGTAACAGGCGCAGTGCAGTTGTATCTGTAATAGATAGACGTCATTGCTTACCTTCAGGCAAGCGACGTGCTTGTCCTGTTACCTTTCATAATACAAAAAAAATATATACAAAGATACCTACGCATTTACACTCGTAATATTATTATTGCTATTGATTAGTATTAGCTAGACTGGAATTTATGTATATACGCAATATTATCATTGAGAGCAATTAGTTGTATTAACTGGAACGGTGCATCAAAGCTAATATTCATGATCATTACACAAATCGACAAATTATTGTATTAATCTAAAAACCAAAACGTTAAATTAAAAAGCAAAACGTTACTTAGTATCTATTTTTGACGAAACGGAGAGCATATTTTTTCGATGTCATAAAGCTTCAGAATTAATCATACTGACTATTTGATGGGTTTCTCAGAATAAAATTTCATTAATTGAATCCAACCAAAAACAATATTATATATATTTTAACAATATATATCTTAATTTTTATATACTAATTGACAAGTCGCAAATTCAACCTAAAATATATTCACACCGAATTAAAAAAAAAAAATCTAACACTATAAGAATCTTTGTCCTGACGTACTGACTGACTGACTCGCTGACAGACAACACACAGCCTAAACCGCTGGTCGCAGAGACTTAAAATTTGGAGGGTATATTTGTCTTAGTACGTAGGAGTGTACTAAGAAAGGATTTTTCAAAATTCACCCCTTAAGGGGATGAAATAGGGGTTCAAAGTTTCTATGCAGAAACAACATTAGATAGTCTTTTCTATTCCAAACTTCACACATGTGCTTCAGGACATAAATAAGTAAACACGTGTTTTAGGTTTTTTCGAAATTCCACCCCTAAGAGGGTGAAATGGGGTAACAAAGTGTGAAAATCAATATAGTTTCGGATTGCGCTGAAATTTGGCATGCAGATAGTTATTGCGACGTTAGTTACCTCTGAGAAAGGATTTTCCAAAATTCACCTCTTAAAGGGATGAAACGGGGGTTCAAAGTTTCTATGGAGAAACAACATTAGATAGTCTTTTCTATTCGAAACTTAACAGATGTGCTTCTGGACATAAATAAGTAAACACGTGTTTTAGGGTTTTTCGAAATTCCACCCCTAAGAGGGTGAAATGGGGTAACAAAGTGTGAAAATCAATATTGTTTCGGATTGCGCTGAAAATTGGCATGCGGATAGTTATTACGACGTTAGTTACATCTGAGAAAGGATTTTCCAAAATTCACCCCTGAAGGGGATGAAACGGGGGTTCAAAGTTTGTATGGAAAAACAAGATTAGACAGTATTTTCTGTTCAAAACTTCATACAAGTCCTTCAGTAAAAAAATAAGTAAAAACGTGTTTCAGGTTGTTTTGAAATTCCCTCCCCTAAGAGGGTAAAATGGGGTAACAAAGTGTGAAAATCAATAGTGTTTAAGATTCCGCTGAAATTTGGCATCCAGATAGTTATTACGACGTTAGTTCCCTCTGAAAAAGGATTTTCCAAAATTCACCCCTGAAGGGAATGAAACGGGGGTTCAAAGTTTGTATGGAAAAACGATATTAGATAGTCTTTTATATTCGAATTTTAACACAAGTAAGTAAATACGTGTTTCAGGCTTTTTCGAAATTCCACCCCTAAAAGGGTGAAGTTGGGTAACAAAGTCTGAAATCAATATTGTTTCGGATTGCGCTGAAATTTGGCATGCAGATAGTTATTTTGACTTAGGTATCCGCTAAGAAAGAATTTTTCATATTACACTCTTTAAGGGGATGAAGCGGGGTTTCAAAGTTTGGATAGTCGTTTTATTCGACATTTCACACAAGTACTTCTGTAAATAAATAAGTAAATACGAGTTTCAGACTTTTTCAAAATGCCACCCTGAGAGGATAAACTGGGGTAACAAAGTCTAAAAATCAATATTGTTTCTGATTGTGCTGAAATTCAGAATGCAGATAGTTATTATGACGTAGGTATCCGCTCAGAAATGATTTTCTGAAAATTCCTCCCGGATACGGAACAGGGATTCAAAGTTTGTATGGCGAAACAAGATGGGATAAAGTACGTGTTGTAGGATTTTTCGAAATGGGGTAGGTTAGTTTACAAAGTCTGTAAATTTAGGTTTTTAGGGTTTTATAAATATGAATCCTGAATTGCCTTAGTTACGCGATAACATGAAAACGGGTGAACCGATTTGGCTAATTCTTATTTGATGTGTTTAATGATAGAATCCTTTTTACAAAAGAAAAGTTTTAAGTAAATAAAAGAAGGTTATAACGCGGGCGAAGCCGCGGGACACTTCTAGTATAAAATATATTCATTAAAATATATTCACAGTTCACCGTAATACGTTTTAGTGAATTTAGTACTTAATCACAGTAACAGAATAATTCTAAGCAAATTAATTTAATCGTGACCTCAGGGGAAATTTTATAACCGCAATATTACGAGTACTAAACATTTTCTCTCGTTAAGTACTCGTCAGATACGTTAATAAACTTATTTCAAAAGCGAATATCGTTTGAGAAGGAAATTTAAGAAGTTTCATCGAGCAACGAAATAGACCATTAAGCAAGATTATTAAAGAAAAATAAAAGTAATAAAACAAGTCGTGCGTATCGTGTAGAAAAGAGGATGTTGAGAACGCTCGCGGATTGAAGGAGGGTCGGGAAGGGCGGGCGGCTTCATCCCCAGTCGCTAGTCGACAACCGCCGCGCCAGCATCGGAGCTCGCATCTGCTCCACGTAAACTTTTACCCTCCGATCTGTGCATGGCTACGCGCGCCTTTCGAACGAGTCGTCCGTTTGTCTGAATCATGTGCTTTGTCGCCAAACACTATTGAAATATTCTACATCAAGATGATGCCCCTCAAATTATTTTTTCGTGTTATACAAATTGTGTTCTTGACTCTGATTATTTTGTACTTTAATAGTTTTGTGGGACAAGCGAAAGGTGAAAAAATCCCTATTGGTGAGTAATAATTGCGGCATATAACGATATTTTATTTCATTGGTTTTTTAGTTTTAATGTTGAACAATTGTCAGTTTTAGTAAATTTTATTTAAGTTTTGCATTTTTATTTACTTATGTCTAGTAAAATATTGTATAATTTAGACATTTATTGCTTGATTTACAAATTAAATATGATTTTACGACACATGTTTTTCTTGTTTTATGAGATTTCACAGTGCATCAAATAATTATGAAACTAGAAAAAAATAAAAACAGCGTTTATTTGACAAAGACTAATAAATTAAGAAATAAAGATTACAACAATGTGTAATATTATTCGCAATAAAACCGTTATTAATTGTAACCATAATAAGTAAATTATCAACACAAATAAAACGCAACAGTTGTTATGGGTTAAGTGGATTAAGCTTACACGATGGTTTTTTTGTATATGATGACAGAATGTGCACGTTCAAAGTTAAAATTAAGATGTCATGCATCAAGCTTCATTCAATTATAGAAAACACACAACATAAAACATTTGTGAAAACAAAGCTAAGTTCGTAAACATTTTCAAAGGACATTAACAAATGAATAGTTAAATAAGGTGGACATTGGTATTTCTCAAGAGGTAAAGAGTTTTTTTGACGATATTAGCGATGTTATGTTCTTTACTGCAAATTAAAATAAACTAATCCTATCTAAAGATCGATACTTGTCGTATTGAGTGCTCCTTCAACTTTTTAACGTACTCATATCGTCTTTTCTAATATAGATAGATAGATGAATTCTTTATTGCATACCATGATCAACACATTATAATCTAAGACAAGTATAAACTAATTAGTTGTGACAACGGGCAGTCTTATCGCTCAGAGCGATCTCTACCAGACAACTTTTGGATGGACAGGAGCTAGTATTGAAAATAAGCGGTCGGTGGCATACAATACCTTTGAAAAAATAAGATAAGTCATAATATAATTTTACATAAACATACATACAAATATTGTCAAAATACTAGATAATTATATACATACAAGTACAAATACACTTACATATAACATTATAGATATATATTAATATATATATATATATATATATATATAAATATATATATATATATATATAAATACACTAAGTAAATATAATTACACAAAACATACATATACATATTATATTTAGAGTAAAGCTAGTCAATTTGCGATAGTGTTATATAATGCTTAAATACCATATTTTTAAATATTTGCGGCGTTTGGGCTTCTTTGATGTTGACAGGGAGTGCATTCCATATATGAATAGCTTTTATGGTAAATGATTTGTAGTAGTGTTGCGACGTATGTGGGTGTTCTGGCATCTTCAATTTGAGGTTATGTTGAGAACGCAATGGATGAGGGTTAGATGATTGTGAAAATTCAAAGCGTTCCTTCAAATAAGAGGGAGTGGCTGGAAGGAAAAGAATATTATAAAGCTGGGAAAGAATATGTGCGTTTCATCGAAAACGGATAGGGAGCCATTTGAACTTTGATCGAAATTCTGACACGTGGTCAAACTTTCGCAGACCATAGATAAAGCGGATGCAGAAGTTCTGTAAACGCTCGATTTTATCACTTGCTCCTCGGTGAGGTCAAGGTAACAAACATCGGCGTAATCTAAAATGGGGAAAAGAAGGGATTGTGCCAAGGCAGTTTTGGTGGTGATAGGAAGGATATTACGTAATCTTCGAAGAGAAGAAGCCGACGCGAATAATTTCCTACTCATTTCCGCCAGCTGAGGTTCCCATGAGAGACAACTGTCCATTTGTATTCCCAAGTTTTTTACGGAATGGCTTATACTTATAGGAACTCCGTCAAAAATAACTTGGGGGAGTCGGAACCAATCGATCTTGGAGATCATCCGTGAACTCCCGATGATTATCACCTGAGTTTTCAACGGGTTCACTCTAAGACCGTAAGATTGGCTCCAGTCCCGGATCCTGTCATGTCCATATTTGTAATTTCAATTGCCTCATGGAATTGGTCTAAAGGAGCTTGTGTGTATATCTGTAGGTCGTCTGCGTAGAGGTGGTAGGAAGAGGAAAGTTGTTTTGAGATTGAATTTATGAATATTGCGAAGAGGAGAGGTGATAGAACGCCGCCCTGTGGGACACCAGATGACAAATCGCACCATGAAGAATACGTATCTTCAATATTTACGCGTTGTCGGCGTCCACACAGGTAACTACGAAACCAGTCAATTACTGTTGGAGATATATTAAGAGAGCATAACAGACCCAGCAAAATATCAAAATCCACATTATTAAAGGCGTTACTAAAGTCAAGTAGTGATAGCACAGTGAGTTGCGTATTGCTCATGCCATACCTAATGTCATCGGTGATTTTAATCAGAGCCGTGGTACTGTGTCCGGGGCGAAAACCGGATTGGAATGGATTGAGGAGGCTGTTTTTGATAAGGAAGGAGGAAAGTTGTTGATGGACGAGACGTTCTAATACTTTAGACAGGAAAGGAAGAATGTAGATGGACCGGTATTCTGAGAAGGTCTTAGGATTTGATTTTTTAAGAAGAGGAGTTATTTGAGCTTCTTTCCAAATCATTGGGAAGGAACCAGAGGAGATGGAGAAATTGAGAATATAGGCAATAACAGGTGTGATTTCATCAAGTATGGGTAATATCATTTTGCGACTGATGCTATCACTACCGACAGCATTTGATGATATAGACTGAATGCTCTTCTTAACACCACAATCAGTAAATTGACTAAAGAAAAAAGGATCATGAGCAGGCAGAGGAAGAGAAGAAAGACAGTTTAGAGTAACAAGTTTAGTTGGTCCATCAACATTGGAAGAAGAAGAGAAATGTTGATTTAAGGCATCGATATATAAATGTTTACGTTACGACGGTTGATGTATTTTTCTTTTTTTTTATCCGATTGAAGACATTTTAGCTTTATCTTAGCAACAATTTTTTTCTGCATCAGTGCTCTGATTTCATTATTTAACCAAGGTGCAGGTGTGTGTTTCATTTTCACTGCACGTAAAGGAGCATGAACATCGTATAATTTGGTCAGAGTGCGATTGAATTCGTCTACCTTTTCATCAATTGTAGGCGCCTCAACAACTGCGGACCAGTCAAGTTCCTGTGCATCTTTGCGTAAGCGCTCTATGTCTATACCACCAAAACTACGTTGTATAAGGATTTTTGGTTTGGCTTTAGGTGGGCGAATTTTATGAGAAAGGTAGATAAGATCGTGATGTGAAAAAGCGTCCGCGGCGCACTCACCGTGCTTAGCCACATGATTTGGAGAAGAAACAAGAATAATATCGAACAGAATGAGATTGCAGTTAGGAAGGTTGTGAATAGGATTAGGAGGAAGGATATTTAAGTTGCTTGCCGTGATCGTTGACCGAAAGGTACGTGCCCGGGAATCCTGTTTTACAAGGCAGGTGTTAAAATCACCCATTATGATGGTTTTGTTGTAGAGGGTAGAGAATCTTCTAGAAGTATATAGTTATAGGTTTATCGTAAATAGTAGTTATAATCGGACATAAATTTGTTTTAATATTGTAGTTTTTAAATTTTCAGAGATATATCGATAAAGGTCTAATTCAGGTTGTATCAAACAATGACGCTTAATATTGAATAGGTGCTTAGGTGTCCGACATCATACATGTCGGCCAGTTTTTGTTTAGTTTTTGAGGATATTTTTTGAGGATTTGTTTCCTGTTTAAAGTCAGTTCGCTTTAAATATATTTATTGCGTGATATTAAACATAATTTTTTATTGTATTAGATATTAAACATTGTGTTTTTACGAACAACTATACTACGATCTTGACATACCTCTTTGTCTGGAAGAGATCGCTTTCAGCGATAGGACCGCCTATTGTTACACTATTATAATTAGTTGTTAAGTAATACCCTGTTTCTTTTAATAAGATGTCCAATAAAGTGTTTCTATCTGTCTATCTATTTACCTCTTTCGCCTCTTCCACTTTAATGAGTGCTTTCATACATGCTCACCGGTACCTTTGACTTGGCCTTTTTTTAAAACGTCTCCGATCTGGTCGTCATACGTTCGCCTAGGTCGGCTTCTACCGGCTGGCCCATTCACACTCGTCTCATAAATCTGTTTCGTCAATCTTCTTTCATCCATCCTCTCTAGATGTCCAAACCACTTAAGCATCTCTTTCTCTATCTTTGTCACTACATCTTCTATCACATCACAACGTTCCCACGCTGTTCGCTACCTTATCCATCAAACTTACGAAAATCATACTTCTCAAACTTTACTATGATTTTATCTCATCATCTTTTTATCCAGGATAATCAATTTCTACGGCATACATTTTACTTTCATGCTTCTTCTGCATCACCCAGCATTCACTACCATACATGAGTGTGATAACTGGCACTCCCCTACTATGTACAGTCGTGTTTTTTTAGACACGTTCTGACTACTCACAAAGTTATACAGTGCCCCACTCTTGGTTTCCAGCCGAAACTCTTAGTTGAATATCACTTTCATACTTACCATCTCTCGTTAACTCAGAACCCAGGTACACACCTCTTTCACATATTCCACTCTGTATCTCCTTTAATCGTAACTCTACAATCTGTCATTATTTCTTCTCTTTCAAAACCCATTACTTTGGTCTTGCTTACATTCACTTTCATCCCTGTATTTTTTAAGGCATCATGCATAATATTAACCATTCCTTGCAACTTCTCCTCCGATGATGCTAATATTTCCTGATCATCAGCGTATAGGAGGCGTTTGACGGTTAAATCATTCATTCTTAATCCGTATACACTCTCTTTTAGATCTATCAAGTGATTGTCTATGAATAGGTTGAACAGCCCTGGCAATGCAACATATCCCTTTCTAACACCTTTTTCGATGTTAACTAGTCTGTGTACGCTCCGTTTATTCGGACAAAAGCACTGGAACTCTCATAGAGTGATTTCAGTGTTCGTATCAAGCTACGCACATGTGTCTCTAGTAGTCTCGTAGTCTCGCTTATACGAAATATGATAAGACAATAGGTGTTGTCGCGGCGGTAGAACACACACACATACACGGACTGAAGAAATCGAGAATGAACGTGTAATGTTGTGGAGAGATCCTGTGCTCCGTGATCGCGATCGAGATTGCATACCTCTCCTTTCATGAACAATTCCCAATTATTTTATTTATTTACGATTACGAAAAAAAATTCAAATCCATCCATATATAATGCTACAGAAAACTTCTCCCCTTTTTTCCCTTTTGGAATTTTGTTTCAAAATCTTGTGTAGAATGAAGTCCTTATTGTGGCTCTCAAATTTGATTGAAATCCGTCGATAAATAACGCTATGGCAATCTTCCCCCCTTTAACCCTTCTATTTGCCCTCCAATCAAAAATCGAGATCGACAATTATTTTAAATAAATCTTCTTTTGTGTGAAAGGGTTTTAAGTTTTTATATAAATTTCATCGAGATCTGTCGAGTATCTCCAGAGATATGGAGATATACACCTAAAACTTAGGTACTAAAAATTACTAGCACGGCTTTTAAGTTCGGTTTTTATAGTTTTTTAAACGATGTTAAATTATTACTGGTGATGTTGAAATGAATATTGTTTATTGAACTTTTTAATATTCAGTTAATTATCCAATTATTAGAAGAACACTAATTCCACATTGGTTGCATTCTAATCTTCGACGTCTTTAATTGAAGTTTCTTAAAAGGAAGTTTAAAAACTGTAATTGGCTTTGGCTCAAGTTGCTTGGGGTTATCTGGTGCTAACAGCCCCTTAATGACTTGAAATGTTACATAATGTGCACGAATATAACTCTATATTTTATAGCTGCCTTCTTATTTAATATTAATTCTAAGAGACATCGCTGTGGATCGCCTCATTCATTTTTCATCATCCATACTTTTTTTATATTTTATAAACGATATTTTTATTGTTCGACTGGCGAACGTTTTCAAAATTTTAAGGCCAATGACAGGAAAAACATCGAAGAAGTAACTCTAGAGAGAGCAGGGAAAGAAAATGACTTTTTATTTTAAATTTTTGGATTGTTTGATTTATTTTTAGGGTTCCGGTACGGAACCCTAAAAAAGTAACCTAAAAATTCAAGAGGTAAAAAAAGGAACTCTTATAAGATCACTTTCTTGTCCGTCTGTCTGTCTGTCTGTCCATCTATCTGCCTGTCTGAGTGTCTGTCTGTCCGTGTGTCACCACCAATTTTCTCAGGAACGGGTGGACCTAGAAAGTTGAAATGTATACCAGATACTAAAGTCTATAGTCCCTATTAGATGTATAAAAATCAAGGTTCAGAGTCAACACAATAAAAAGATATGAGCAAATTTAAATTTTCGCGAAAACTTGTGATTACCAAAAATGTACCTTAATTTTCAACATTTTTTATTTTTCGGATTTTTTCCTTTATTGTGCTGTAAGACCTTGCTTTTGCCAAAATTGACAATTCTAGGTCAACCGGAAGTAGTCTGTAGGTTTTGGGTCGAAAACCTATAGGGTGCTTTCCGTTGACCTAGAATCATGAAATTTGGCAAGTAGCAAGGTCTTACAGCAAAAATAAAGGAAACATTCCAAAAAATATTACAAACGGTATAAAAGAAATGGAGTTGTCATTGCAGGCATTTTTTTTAAAGTAGAATATGTGTTAAGCATAACTGTGCTATAATAAGCAATACTGTTGTATATTTTATGACAAAATGCTGCCCAAAATTTATCTAGTAAACATTTTTGGAGGACAGTCTAGGATCCCTTTATACATGTAGCAAGAGGCAGGCGCTCCGTTACGTTACAACGCACAGCCTAAACCGTTGGTCGTACGTCAGAATCAAGTCCTAGAGGCTAGAAATTTGGAGGGTAAATTTGTCTTAGTAGGTACGAAAGGGTGTACTAAAAACAGATTTTTGGTAATTCCAACTCAAAGAGGGTTAAATTAGGTGAAAACGTTTGTATGAAAGTTATTTGTTTCGAACTTAAAGCGATAAAAATTGGTATTTGAGTAGTTAATTTTAAAGAAATAAACTGGCCAAGTGCAAGTCGGACTCGCATACGCAGGGTTCCGGTTGAACAAAGTTTTTAATTATTTGATGTTATAGCAACCATTATAATACATACTATGAGCAAATTTCAAGTCTCTCTCTATTACGGTTTGTTAGATCGAGCATAAAACGCCTGAAAAACACGTTTCTTGTATGAGTCTGGTCCCTTTTATTTTTTACTTTATTATGGGTTTTAGTATTTGTTGATATAGCAGCCATAATAATACATACTTTGTGAAGATTTTAAGCCTCTATCTATTATGGTTCATAAGTTCAAGCAAAAAACGCCGAAAAATACACCCCCTTTAATATTTAATTAAATTTTGTTTTTAGCATTTGTTGTTAACCTATTCTTGGGAGCCAGTTCCCATTCTAGGGCTAGCGTGCTTACCAACTTCGACCGCATCATCACTTTCCAATATGTGAGATAGTGGTCAAACGCTAGCCTATAAAATATTGAAAAAAAAATAAAAAGTCCCCCATAGTAACACACTTCGTGAAAATTTCAAGTATCTATATACCCATTACGGTTAAAGAGATATAAGCTTGTAAAATGCGGACAAACAGAATTAGAGATTCAAGTTAAGTTAGAAATATTTTTGCCAAGGGATTAAATGGGGAATGAAAGTTAAATTTCTTTATTTTAAGTTATAATAAAAATGGTATTTAAGTTGTTAATTTGATATTTAAATTAATTAAGTTGTCAATATTTGTTTTTTTTACCAGTGGTGCACTAAGATGGTGCAATGGGGGATGAAAGTTCATGTCGAAAATTATTTATTTATGAAGTTATACTGATGTAGTTTTTTTATCTAAAATATAATATAAATATACCTACATAAATGAAATCCTACTTCTCTTGGTCACGCCATAACTTGAGGACGGGTGGACCGATTTCGCTAATTCTTTTTTTGTTGTGTTTGAAATTGTCAGGACAAAGTTTAAGTAAAAGAAAAGTTTAAAATAAATTTAAGTGGTTTTTTACGCGGGCGAAGCCGCGGGGCACAGCTAGTAATATAATAGATGACAGATTATAGATATCTATATTATCTATGCTATGCATCGATGCTATGCCTCAAAGCTGTGAAGGTTTTTTTATAATAATTGGAATAGTCATATGTGTCATAAATTTAAGTTTTCAAAAAAATACTATTACATTACTGTATTCTTCAAAGGAGTTAGAAATTATCAAACACAAGAGCGTGAAAATAAACATACATAAATGTAAACATAATGTTATTAAATAGCTGAAATATATATAATAACTATTCGTATTTATGTTTCTATCTTTAGCCCAATTAGAATGGAATGCATAACTACTACAGGTGTTAAACTAGCCGATAGATGACAAAAAATGCGAAAGTTCAAGGAAAAAGCTGTTTGGTGAAATTGGTTTAAGCGTTTGAACCTAAAAAAGAATTTTGTTTAAATTAAGTTTTATGCTTTTAATTTGGTCCTATACAAAAGCAAAAAGTTTCTGGATATTTATAATAGGTATTGTTATTTTGTCCCTAGATATGTTCATCGTTGTCACCTAGAGGATCATTGTCACCCACGGGAGGGTCGGTCATTGTAACCCTTTCGCTTTCGTATACTTTTAAAAGTAGTAGGTCAGTGAGTAGTAAGTTGCCAGTTCCTCGTCTCCCTTCTGTCTACCATTTCCAGGCAAGTACGATTTCATTTTGGACTGCTTCGTTACTAAAATAACTGACCATTATTTCAACTCATGTGAAGTCTTAACATCAGCCTCTCTATACAGAACATAGTGTCTAAAGTGTTTTTTTTTATTAATTTTTTTAATATGAAATAATATATAATAATAATAATAATTTTTTTATGAACTTTGAAATGAAATTCTGTCCTTATAAGAAGAATAAATGCTTGAATACACTGACAATAAACCACTAATAAATACTATTTCCAGAAATATAGGCCAAATAATATCATCTGTATCCTCGACAAAAGCAGTGCACTAAAACAAAAACCTTGAAACTCCATCGATTGAAGGCCCTAGGTGTTTTAGTTTTTAGCTCTGTTTGTATATTCTTCGTTTTCCCCATTACTAGAGGTCGTGAGACCTCTTTCACCCGTCCCTCTGTTCCGTAATATAGTTCGCTTCTAGGTCTATCTGCAACGACTTGTAGAGCCTCATGTACTGGAGTCTCTAGGGTGGCACAGATTTGGCCAGACTAGCGCATCGGACTGCGACCGGGAGACTCTTTCATTCTATTTTGCCAGCGACCATCAATCTGTCGAGATTATTATTTTATTTCCCAGTGATGTGACTGAAGTACTCGAGAATTCTCTTTACACAAGAAAAGTGGTGGAAATGTGCAGATCTTAGTGATTCCTTCAATGGAGAGTAATTGAAGTGCCACGTTTTATTGTCGTTGCGAAATACGGCTAATACTACTACCGTCTAGTTGCTACTTAAAAATTTCATTTAGTTCACTTTCTTTCTTTCTTTCGTGATTTGAAAAATAAATAGAAATAAATCGGATATATTAAAAAGATCAGAGATATATCGATAAAGGTCTAATTCAGGTTGTATCAAACAATGACGCTTAATATTGAATAGGTGCTTAGGTGTCCGACATCATACATGTCGGCCAGTTTTTGTTTAGTTTTTGAGGATATTTTTTGAGGATTTGTTTCCTGTTTAAAGTCAGTTCGCTTTAAATATATTTATTGCGTGATATTAAACATAATTTTTTATTGTATTAGATATTAAACATTGTGTTTTTACGAACAACTATACTACGATCTTGACATACCTCTTTGTCTGGAAGAGATCGCTTTCAGCGATAGGACCGCCTATTGTTACACTATTATAATTAGTTGTTAAGTAATACCCTGTTTCTTTTAATAAGATGTCCAATAAAGTGTTTCTATCTGTCTATCTATTTACCTCTTTCGCCTCTTCCACTTTAATGAGTGCTTTCATACATGCTCACCGGTACCTTTGACTTGGCCTTTTTTTAAAACGTCTCCGATCTGGTCGTCATACGTTCGCCTAGGTCGGCTTCTACCGGCTGGCCCATTCACACTCGTCTCATAAATCTGTTTCGTCAATCTTCTTTCATCCATCCTCTCTAGATGTCCAAACCACTTAAGCATCTCTTTCTCTATCTTTGTCACTACATCTTCTATCACATCACAACGTTCCCACGCTGTTCGCTACCTTATCCATCAAACTTACGAAAATCATACTTCTCAAACTTTACTATGATTTTATCTCATCATCTTTTTATCCAGGATAATCAATTTCTACAATACAATACAAATACAAATCTTTATTGACATAATTTATGGTAAGTACAAGTTTATCGTTGAATCCATAGACTCCCAAACTAGTAACACTGTGTTTCAGGAGCCAATGGCTTCTCCCATAGTTGAATATTCTAGTTAAATTATGTTCTTTTAGATATTTACTAAACAAATATAATAAAAATTCCAATAAAAAAGGTATCTTTCATTAGTTAATTACTGTGTTTCTGTGTGTATGTATATGGTTGTGTGCAGGGAGTGTTAGAATGAGTGTAATGGTGTGTAGCTGTGTGTGTGTGTGTTTTATGTGTGAACGTTGTTGAGTAGATTTGTTAAGTGTTAGGGTATGTATTTAATAGATAAAATTTAGAAATAAAAATTTGTTAGAAGTGTTTCAATTCCATCATAGTCAAAGCTTTTTAGGTAGGTAAGAATTATATTTTTTATATTATTATTATTAATTTTTTTGACATTATGCTTTCTGTCTAGAGCGTTATACAGATTTGGAATGAGTATGTCATATCTCTTTTGTGCAAACCTAGTGTTAGAACAAGGAACTGGACACTGATTTCGTCTGGCTTTAGTCTCTGGTAATTTCGGCACAGTTTTTTGATGGTATCGACGTAGGCTTTCATAAATAAATATTTTTCTGACTGTAAGAACATTAGTTTTCTCGTACACTGCAGTGGTAGGATATCTATATGACAAGTACGATAGGACTTTAAGTACAGCTCTTTGCGCACGCTCCGATAATATAATGTGAGTTTTAGCTGCGCTACCCCATGCACATATGCAATACCGTATCAGGCACTCACATAAAGCTTTGTACGTTTGAATTACAACGGCATACATTTTACTTTCATGCTTCTTCTGCATCACCCAGCATTCACTACCATACATGAGTGTGATAACTGGCACTCCCCTACTATGTACAGTCGTGTTTTTTTAGACACGTTCTGACTACTCACAAAGTTATACAGTGCCCCACTCTTGGTTTCCAGCCGAAACTCTTAGTTGAATATCACTTTCATACTTACCATCTCTCGTTAACTCAGAACCCAGGTACACACCTCTTTCACATATTCCACTCTGTATCTCCTTCAATCGTAACTCTACAATCTGTCATTATTTCTTCTCTTTCAAAACCCATTACTTTGGTCTTGCTTACATTCACTTTCATCCCTGTATTTTTTAAGGCATCATGCATAATATTAACCATTCCTTGCAACTTCTCCTCCGATGATGCTAATATTTCCTGATCATCAGCGTATAGGAGGCGTTTGACGGTTAAATCATTCATTCTTAATCCGTATACACTCTCTTTTAGATCTATCAAGTGATTGTCTATGAATAGGTTGAACAGCCCTGGCAATGCAACATATCCCTTTCTAACACCTTTTTCGATGTTAACTAGTCTGTGTACGCTCCGTTTATTCGGACAAAAGCACTGGAACTCTCATAGAGTGATTTCAGTGTTCGTATCAAGCTACGCACATGTGTCTCTAGTAGTCTCGTAGTCTCGCTTATACGAAATATGATAAGACAATAGGTGTTGTCGCGGCGGTAGAACACACACACATACACGGACTGAAGAAATCGAGAATGAACGTGTAATGTTGTGGAGAGATCCTGTGCTCCGTGATCGCGATCGAGATTGCATACCTCTCCTTTCATGAACAATTCCCAATTATTTTATTTATTTACGATTACGAAAAAAAATTCAAATCCATCCATATATAATGCTACAGAAAACTTCTCCCCTTTTTTCCCTTTTGGAATTTTGTTTCAAAATCTTGTGTAGAATGAAGTCCTTATTGTGGCTCTCAAATTTGATTGAAATCCGTCGATAAATAACGCTATGGCAATCTTCCCCCCTTTAACCCTTCTATTTGCCCTCCAATCAAAAATCGAGATCGACAATTATTTTAAATAAATCTTCTTTTGTGTGAAAGGGTTTTAAGTTTTTATATAAATTTCATCGAGATCTGTCGAGTATCTCCAGAGATATGGAGATATACACCTAAAACTTAGGTACTAAAAATTACTAGCACGGCTTTTAAGTTCGGTTTTTATAGTTTTTTAAACGATGTTAAATTATTACTGGTGATGTTGAAATGAATATTGTTTATTGAACTTTTTAATATTCAGTTAATTATCCAATTATTAGAAGAACACTAATTCCACATTGGTTGCATTCTAATCTTCGACGTCTTTAATTGAAGTTTCTTAAAAGGAAGTTTAAAAACTGTAATTGGCTTTGGCTCAAGTTGCTTGGGGTTATCTGGTGCTAACAGCCCCTTAATGACTTGAAATGTTACATAATGTGCACGAATATAACTCTATATTTTATAGCTGCCTTCTTATTTAATATTAATTCTAAGAGACATCGCTGTGGATCGCCTCATTCATTTTTCATCATCCATACTTTTTTTATATTTTATAAACGATATTTTTATTGTTCGACTGGCGAACGTTTTCAAAATTTTAAGGCCAATGACAGGAAAAACATCGAAGAAGTAACTCTAGAGAGAGCAGGGAAAGAAAATGACTTTTTATTTTAAATTTTTGGATTGTTTGATTTATTTTTAGGGTTCCGGTACGGAACCCTAAAAAAGTAACCTAAAAATTCAAGAGGTAAAAAAAGGAACTCTTATAAGATCACTTTCTTGTCCGTCTGTCTGTCTGTCTGTCCATCTATCTGCCTGTCTGAGTGTCTGTCTGTCCGTGTGTCACCACCAATTTTCTCAGGAACGGGTGGACCTAGAAAGTTGAAATGTATACCAGATACTAAAGTCTATAGTCCCTATTAGATGTATAAAAATCAAGGTTCAGAGTCAACACAATAAAAAGATATGAGCAAATTTAAATTTTCGCGAAAACTTGTGATTACCAAAAATGTACCTTAATTTTCAACATTTTTTATTTTTCGGATTTTTTCCTTTATTGTGCTGTAAGACCTTGCTTTTGCCAAAATTGACAATTCTAGGTCAACCGGAAGTAGTCTGTAGGTTTTGGGTCGAAAACCTATAGGGTGCTTTCCGTTGACCTAGAATCATGAAATTTGGCAAGTAGCAAGGTCTTACAGCAAAAATAAAGGAAACATTCCAAAAAATATTACAAACGGTATAAAAGAAATGGAGTTGTCATTGCAGGCATTTTTTTTAAAGTAGAATATGTGTTAAGCATAACTGTGCTATAATAAGCAATACTGTTGTATATTTTATGACAAAATGCTGCCCAAAATTTATCTAGTAAACATTTTTGGAGGACAGTCTAGGATCCCTTTATACATGTAGCAAGAGGCAGGCGCTCCGTTACGTTACAACGCACAGCCTAAACCGTTGGTCGTACGTCAGAATCAAGTCCTAGAGGCTAGAAATTTGGAGGGTAAATTTGTCTTAGTAGGTACGAAAGGGTGTACTAAAAACAGATTTTTGGTAATTCCAACTCAAAGAGGGTTAAATTAGGTGAAAACGTTTGTATGAAAGTTATTTGTTTCGAACTTAAAGCGATAAAAATTGGTATTTGAGTAGTTAATTTTAAAGAAATAAACTGGCCAAGTGCAAGTCGGACTCGCATACGCAGGGTTCCGGTTGAACAAAGTTTTTAATTATTTGATGTTATAGCAACCATTATAATACATACTATGAGCAAATTTCAAGTCTCTCTCTATTACGGTTTGTTAGATCGAGCATAAAACGCCTGAAAAACACGTTTCTTGTATGAGTCTGGTCCCTTTTATTTTTTACTTTATTATGGGTTTTAGTATTTGTTGATATAGCAGCCATAATAATACATACTTTGTGAAGATTTTAAGCCTCTATCTATTATGGTTCATAAGTTCAAGCAAAAAACGCCGAAAAATACACCCCCTTTAATATTTAATTAAATTTTGTTTTTAGCATTTGTTGTTAACCTATTCTTGGGAGCCAGTTCCCATTCTAGGGCTAGCGTGCTTACCAACTTCGACCGCATCATCACTTTCCAATATGTGAGATAGTGGTCAAACGCTAGCCTATAAAATATTGAAAAAAAAATAAAAAGTCCCCCATAGTAACACACTTCGTGAAAATTTCAAGTATCTATATACCCATTACGGTTAAAGAGATATAAGCTTGTAAAATGCGGACAAACAGAATTAGAGATTCAAGTTAAGTTAGAAATATTTTTGCCAAGGGATTAAATGGGGAATGAAAGTTAAATTTCTTTATTTTAAGTTATAATAAAAATGGTATTTAAGTTGTTAATTTGATATTTAAATTAATTAAGTTGTCAATATTTGTTTTTTTTACCAGTGGTGCACTAAGATGGTGCAATGGGGGATGAAAGTTCATGTCGAAAATTATTTATTTATGAAGTTATACTGATGTAGTTTTTTTATCTAAAATATAATATAAATATACCTACATAAATGAAATCCTACTTCTCTTGGTCACGCCATAACTTGAGGACGGGTGGACCGATTTCGCTAATTCTTTTTTTGTTGTGTTTGAAATTGTCAGGACAAAGTTTAAGTAAAAGAAAAGTTTAAAATAAATTTAAGTGGTTTTTTACGCGGGCGAAGCCGCGGGGCACAGCTAGTAATATAATAGATGACAGATTATAGATATCTATATTATCTATGCTATGCATCGATGCTATGCCTCAAAGCTGTGAAGGTTTTTTTATAATAATTGGAATAGTCATATGTGTCATAAATTTAAGTTTTCAAAAAAATACTATTACATTACTGTATTCTTCAAAGGAGTTAGAAATTATCAAACACAAGAGCGTGAAAATAAACATACATAAATGTAAACATAATGTTATTAAATAGCTGAAATATATATAATAACTATTCGTATTTATGTTTCTATCTTTAGCCCAATTAGAATGGAATGCATAACTACTACAGGTGTTAAACTAGCCGATAGATGACAAAAAATGCGAAAGTTCAAGGAAAAAGCTGTTTGGTGAAATTGGTTTAAGCGTTTGAACCTAAAAAAGAATTTTGTTTAAATTAAGTTTTATGCTTTTAATTTGGTCCTATACAAAAGCAAAAAGTTTCTGGATATTTATAATAGGTATTGTTATTTTGTCCCTAGATATGTTCATCGTTGTCACCTAGAGGATCATTGTCACCCACGGGAGGGTCGGTCATTGTAACCCTTTCGCTTTCGTATACTTTTAAAAGTAGTAGGTCAGTGAGTAGTAAGTTGCCAGTTCCTCGTCTCCCTTCTGTCTACCATTTCCAGGCAAGTACGATTTCATTTTGGACTGCTTCGTTACTAAAATAACTGACCATTATTTCAACTCATGTGAAGTCTTAACATCAGCCTCTCTATACAGAACATAGTGTCTAAAGTGTTTTTTTTTATTAATTTTTTTAATATGAAATAATATATAATAATAATAATAATTTTTTTATGAACTTTGAAATGAAATTCTGTCCTTATAAGAAGAATAAATGCTTGAATACACTGACAATAAACCACTAATAAATACTATTTCCAGAAATATAGGCCAAATAATATCATCTGTATCCTCGACAAAAGCAGTGCACTAAAACAAAAACCTTGAAACTCCATCGATTGAAGGCCCTAGGTGTTTTAGTTTTTAGCTCTGTTTGTATATTCTTCGTTTTCCCCATTACTAGAGGTCGTGAGACCTCTTTCACCCGTCCCTCGGTTCCGTAATATAGTTCGCTTCTAGGTCTATCTGCAACGACTTGTAGAGCCTCATGTACTGGAGTCTCTAGGGTGGCACAGATTTGGCCAGACTAGCGCATCGGACTGCGACCGGGAGACTCTTTCATTCTATTTTGCCAGCGACCATCAATCTGTCGAGATTATTATTTTATTTCCCAGTGATGTGACTGAAGTACTCGAGAATTCTCTTTACACAAGAAAAGTGGTGGAAATGTGCAGATCTTAGTGATTCCTTCAATGGAGAGTAATTGAAGTGCCACGTTTTATTGTCGTTGCGAAATACGGCTAATACTACTACCGTCTAGTTGCTACTTAAAAATTTCATTTAGTTCACTTTCTTTCTTTCTTTCGTGATTTGAAAAATAAATAGAAATAAATCGGATATATTAAAAAATGCTACAATGAGAAATTATTTCTAAGTGTATATAGTCAGATACTAGTGTGAATCAGATACTTAAAGGAATCGGAATGTTTATTTATTCCATGTATTTAGGCAAAAAAATATTTGTTTATTTTATAGAGATATTTTCAGTTTTAGAATAAGAAAAGTATCATTAATTCAGCAAGAGCTTAATTAACAATTAAAAAAATATTCATTTAAGTCTCTTAAGATATTTAAAAACATTTTAGTTAACTTATAATGGCTGGTTAAACTTAATCATAATAAGCCGGTGTCAGTCTACAGCTGGACATAGGCTTCTTCCAAGATACGCCACTGAATCGATCTTCGGCTCTTCTTTTCCAGTCTACAGTTTCACCTAGTCACAGGACGTCCTACCCTACATTTGCCAATTCGCGGTCCTCACTTCAGGACAAGTCTAATTTAACGGTTATCAGTCTTGCGGCAGATATGACCAGCCCACTGCCACTTCAGTTTGCTAATCCGTTGAGCTATGTCGATCACTTTAGTTCTCTGGTGAATTACTGTATTCTGGATTTGATCCCGCAGAGAAATACCGAGAATAGCTCTCTCCATAGGTCGCTGAGCAAATTGATGGACTAGCGGAACCGTGAGTGTCCACGTCTCGGCTCTATATATCATGACGGGTAGGACGGACTTTTGTCTTTGCGGTATAGGCGACGAGAAGAATCGACGGAGTTTTCAGAATGCTGCCCAGCAGTGTTATTTTCAATAATTCGAAAGCAAATTCAGATTTGGAAACTACCTTTACTTCTACATGGATTTTTGCAATTCACATTGCTCCGGTCGGTTACTTTTGATATTTGAATTCGAAAAAATCAGTGAATTTAATTGGAAATATTTCCGTGACAAAATATCTCAAGGATATATCAATATTCACAATTTAAAAACAAAGCTTCTGAATCCGAATAGGTTTTCAAATGAATCAGGGGGCAGGGGGATAATAAATTAAAATAATAACTATCATCTATACAAAAGAAAGTCGTGTTAGTTATTACACTTATAACTCAAGAACGGCTCGATCAATTTTTATGATTTTTGTATTTTTGGAATTGTCTTGGTCAGGAATAGGATAATAAGTATTAAAAACAATGAATAATTGACCTAAAAAAATTATAAAAGAAAAAATATTTTGCCAATATGTTCCTGGGTTTCAAAACTACCAATAATTTGATGTTCAATTGTTTATCCCGTCGATACGGTAAAGCGCAAATTAATAAGGGTCATCGCTCCTCCATACATTGCTATTTGCTATTCGTGATTGCTTATTGACAATATTTCTAAATATTGTTTGTCTTCTTTTATATGCTTTAAAAACCGACAGACGTGAGGCATGTTCGTTATTTGCTATATACCCAAATACGCAAATAGACGAACAATTTCGCAAATATACCCTCCACACATGTAAATAATTTTCTGTCACACAGCAAATACGCAAATACAAATAGCCATGCGTGGATAGCATTACAATATTCGGATTACCGTGTATTTTTTTTGTATAACTATGGCTCCACACTATTAGTGTATTTAGCCAGTGTTGAGTAGTAAGTCAAGTCAAGTAAGTAAAAATTCAATAAGTAAAAAATCAAGTTTTTGTGAATTCAAGTCATGTAGATTTTAAAAATGTCAAATACTGTCAGTAATGACAATTGTTTGTCATATTTATTGATTGTCAAAAATGCGTACGTTCAGAAATTTATGCTTACAAGCAACTTAAAATAGTGTGTATTTCCAACAACTATTTCTAAGATCTATCACAAAGGTTAAAAGATGCAGTTTTTATGTACCAGTGTTATTATTAACTAGCTGAGCATTGCAGTTTCGCTCGCGTGGAAATTGATGCGTAGAAAGTTGAGAACAATATCAGAGTCACACACGCTTACTTTCGCATTTCTACATACATTTCCAATTTAATTCAAATCGATTTTGTAGTCACGAAAATACGTGGAATATTCTATGTAATATTATATATATTCTATTCTATATATATATATATAAGTATTCTATTTTATCTATATTTTTTATAAGTCAGTTCATTTTACACACAGGTATATATAGTTTTATAAATTTAAATATAAGTACCATTATTTATTTTAAAGTTTATTTAAACCGAGTTTTGAGTGAATCAGACCAAGAAAAAAATTCTGGAACATTATCATCCTATTTAATCCTTTTAAGAGATAATTTTTGAAAATTAGATTTAGGATATATCTTAAGCTAGAGCCTATCAACGGTTAAAATTTCATTAAAATTGGTAAAATGGATATGGAGATAAACATACATTCACACACAAACACACACAAAAATTTAATTTGGCATCCTACTAATATACTAAGGGCCAGGTTCACTGATTCCTGATAATGCGTTAGATTTTTTGTTATCTGAGAGTTATCTGACACATGATGCCATATAAAAAATTTGTCAGAATTCTTCATATTAGCTCTATCAGAAACCGGTGAAACTGGCCGTAAATGTATAATATTAGTAGGACGTAGAATAGGTTAATCATGCTCCGACTAAGTTTCGCCTAATACGTGTCGCCCCTATCCTAGCCGCTCCTAGGCGATGGCCTATGTGTTAGGCCGAAACCTTTGAATAAAGATAATTAACCTGAGTGCATCCCATAATCAATAATAATCAATGCCTAATCAATTTTATTTGTCAGAATATAGGTAATTACAGAGATATGCAATGATCGTAGCCAATTTATGAGTGCCTTATACATTCTTATCCATAAGGCATACAAATATTTAAAATATATTAATTAAGTAATGGTACGGACACACCGCAGCGTCCTGCGTGCGCGATCTAGGCGGCGATCAGATAGCGTAGTAGAATTTGTACCGACTGGTTCACACCAAACGCGGTCAGAAAACAATTGAAAAGTACTGAGATTTGCGTCCGCAGATCGCAGGACGCCGCAGTTTGACCGTACCTTAAGTATACTTACTTATTCGGAATTAAAATTAAATACTGTTAATTATATTTTTACAATTAAAATTAAATTCAATCGAACTAATGTCATGTTAATAACTTATCCATAACAAAAATAAACTGGCCAAGTGCAAATTGGACTCGCACTCGTAGGGTTCCGTAACACAGTAGAGTATTCTATACCTAACTTTGATTTTTCACAACTACAAAAATAACTTTGTTATTCATAGTGTTTGTATGAAAAACAAAGTTATACTTGCGTTCGCTGTATCTCAACAACTGCTGACTGTATCTCGTTCAAACCAATTTTCGTTGAAAGTTTTTATTGAGATATACAGAAAATATTTTTTCTAGATTTTTCACTCCCTTACTTTAGAAGTTAGAGGGGGGGGGGGGGGACACACATTTTACCACTAGCACATTTTACCTTTAGACGCGCCTATCTTTGAAATGATTGACTTTGAGAAAAAATGATTTTAGAAACCTCAATGTCATTTTTAAAGACCTATCCATAGATACCCCACACGTATAGATTCGAAGCAAAAATTTTTTTTTGTTCCAGTTCCATGTATGGGATGCCCTTAAACTTTTATATTTTTTATTTTTGTATTAAAATCGGAAAGCGGTTCACAGAATACATCTACCTACCAAGTTTCAATTCTGTAGTCTTAATAGTTTCGGAATAAAATGGCTGTGACATACGGACGGACAGACAGACAGACAGACAGACAGACAGACACACAGACAGACATGGCGAATCTATAAGGGTTTCGTTTTTTGCCATTCGGCTACGGAACCCTAATTACTTGTACAATCGTCTTGCCGACACGGGGTTAAAGAACTTGATTATTGTATTTTTATTGAATTTTTATTCTATACTGTATTGCCATAATACATTAATAATCTTAATATATCTTTTGTATTCATTTATTATTTTCATAAAAGCTTAACATAAGTTCATCTTAAAGGTAACAGTACATTCATTGGCTGTTAGGTGGTACGAAGTTCGCCGGGCCAGCTAGTTACATATAAAAATATTATGTTTTGTTTGTATATATATCTTATAAGCTAGCGTTTGACCACTATCTCACCTGTTGGTAAGTGATGATGCGGTTGAAGATGGTAAGTGAGGGTGGTAGCTGGCCAGGCGGACACTAGATAGTGTCCTACCACCATGCGGGTGTTGGTGGTTTCTTAACGATGTTTTCCTTCACCGGAGGGCCACTGTGAGAAGCGCACATAAATTTTTCGGCGGATTTCACGGCGGTTTGAACTCGGTACCACGGCATCAAAGCCGACCGTTCTCTCGATTACGCCACCGGGCTCTCTATTACGGCTCAATATCCAGGCATTCAGAATATAATAATATTATAAGAACGCTTGTAACTCTGTCACTCTGTTTGTTTGTTAGCTGATCACGCCTAAACGGACGATCCGATCTTACTGGTAACAAGGTACTGTATAGCATAAGGGTCAACATAGGCTACTTCTTATAAAAATAAAATCATAATGTTTATACATAAGTGTAATAACTCAGATCACACAAAAGTTGGTTGACAGAGCTTTACAGTGATAAAATTATTGGTGTACGTGAACGAAGTCGCGGGTATCAACTACTTATATTATACTAGCAGTGCCTCGCGGCTTCGCCCGCATTAGTAACTTCATTCATTTATAATTTTTTTATTCGTAAAAACGTTTCGTTTAAATGAACTATATCGGTCTACCCGTTTTCAAGTTATATCGTGACCAAGGGACATATGGACTAATTTTTATAAAACCCATAAAATCATATTGATTTACAGGCTTTATTTTCTTTGTTTGTTACCCCATTTCACTCTCTTAAAGGTGGATTTTCGAAAAAGCCTGAAACATATATTTACTTACTTATTTATAGAAGTACTTGTGTGAAGTTTCCAATAAAATAGACTATCTCATGTTGTATCTATATACAAACTTTGTACTCCCGTTTCATCCCTTTAGGGGGTGAATTTCGGAAAATCTTTTCTTAGCGCATAACTACGTCATAACTCATAACAATTAGCTGCATGCGAGTATCAAATTTCGCCAAATCCGTTAAGTGGTTTGAGCTGTGCGTTGATAGATCAGTCAGTTAGTCAGTCAGTCAGCAACGTTTGTCGTTTATATATACAGAATTCATTATTTGCGTTAAACTGTATTTCCCTACCTAGTGAATGGAACCAGGGAATAAATGTTTTCTATACTTACAAATTTCATTTTGCACACGAATGTTGAGTGAATCAAACCAAGTATGTAATTAAATTTACCATAGAAACTTTATCACCCTGTTTAACCATTTTAGGGAATGATATTTGAAAGTTAAAGTACCTTAGTATGTTTTATTTCAGGACCTACACTATCTACATTTCCAATATCATCAAAGTCGATTTAGTAGTAATGCAGATACGTGGAAACAAACATTAATGTATTTTTTATGATTTCTCCAGACAAAATTAAATTTTCACTTCCCCTAGGGGTAGATTTGAAAGAAATAAAAAATAAATGTTTCATTATTTGTTTTAAGTTTTATTTTTACCGAGTTTTGAGTGAACCCGACCAAGGAATAACATTTTTCATTGAAACTTTATCACCCTATGTAACCCCTTCAGGGGTTGAATGTTGAAAATCAATTTAACCTATGTATTATTTCAAAACTTACACTATCTACGTTTGAAATTTCATTGAAATCGGTTAATTAGTTATGCAAATACGTCGAAACAAACATGACTGGATTTTTTATGACTTTTCCAAACAAAATTCATTTTACACACTCCCTAGGGGTAGATTTGGAAAATAAAAAAATGCGTGTCTCATTATTTGTTTTATAGATTATATGTACCGAGTTGTGAGTGAATCGGACCAAGGAATACGTGGAAACGAACATTACTAAATTTTCTATGATTTTTCCAAATAAAATCATTTTACACCCCCCCTTAGGGGTAGATTTAAAAAAATGAAATACACGTGTATCAATATTTGTTTTATAGATTATATGTACCGAGTTTTGAGTGAATCGGACTAAGGAATACGTGGAAACAAACATTACTGAATTTTCTATGACTTTTCCAAACAAAATCATTTTACACCCCCCTTAGGGGTAGATTTACAAAAATATAAAACACGTGTCTCATTATTTCTTTTAAGGTTTGTTTGTACCGAGTATTGAGTGAATCAGACAAAGGAATACGTGAAAACAAATATTACTGATTTTTTTATAATTTTTACAAAGAAAAATCATTTTTCAAGCCCCCTAGGGGTAGTTTTGAAAAAATGAAATACACGTGTATCATTATTTGATTTTAGGTGTATTTTACCGAGTTTTGAGTAAATCGGCCCAAGGAATAAAATTTTCCATAGAAACTTTATCACCCTATTTAACCTTTAGGGGATGATTTTCAAAAATAAGATTAGCCTATGTCTTAAGTTAAAACATACACTAGCTACGTTTTTAATTTCATAAAAATTGGTTTAGTGGTTATCGAGATACGTGGTAACAAACATTCACACACACTTACTTTCGCATTTATAATATTAGTAGGAAGTAGGATAGTAGGATTAGTAGGATACACTTTTTGATACGGTTCGATTTACGCTATGTCGATATAATAAAAAAATGCGTAATAACCTTGCACTAAAGACAATACCAGAAAAGTTTCAGTGAGTTAAACATTTGGTAAATATACATAAAATATAAACCTGCCTAGGAACTTAAAATATCTACAAATATAACCAAACATTTGAATGACAATAGCGTATGGGCGTATTAGAGTATTTAATGTTTTGTCATACGACTTTAATATTAATTTATAATATTGATGTGACCCCTATGGTCATATAAATTAATATTACGGTCAATTACGGTCTATACTATACCGTAGATTCAAAATATTAGAGTACTGCTCTAGCCAAATATACAACAACAGTAATATTTGCATTCAGAAATTGATTTGCGCTCATCTTCTGTTCGTTAATGGACATGCAATCCTCGATTTTAACAATACGAAACATCTAACCATGGAACAGACTCCGTGTATACACTGGCGGTGGGCGTATTTCACAAATCAACTAATGAGACTGCGTTCAGATCGATGAGATGAGGGTTCTAAACCAGTATTTCGACTGAAATCGATGTCATTAGTTATTTTATTATATCACTTGTGTATTATTCATTACATGTATTAATTACATGATATCTTTTGCAAGAGAGTTATTCGAAGATAAATTTACTCTAAATTTTTGCTGTATCTGTAACAAATTACACTTTTATACTAACTTAAACGTAAATACGTGCTCGAGAGAGCGTGCCAGTGCACATGTTTGTTAATTAATTTATTTTTATCCGACCTTATAACACAAATAACTATAGTTGTACTCACAGAAGGCAATCAAAGTGAAGTTAATTATCTATATATATATTAGATTTATAAGCTGTAGACAGTTTTGACAGATGGTCTAATCAGCCGCGCCGCTGACCGTACAAGATTTGTACTAACGGCGACACGTGCAAACGATAAATGAGTAGGGAAAGATTAATGGCGCGGAAAAGTTTACCCCTCCTTCGTTTGTTTCACGGAAACCTAGCGGATTCTATTTGCACAACAACTTTGAGTACACTAAGAGAGAATTGTGGCTAATAGAAAGATGGCCACGGCCAAAATAACTCTGTGAACTTTCGAAACTTTTCCTTATTTAATTATGTTCAATTACTTAATAAGTGCTTCTTTCTGTTGATGCGTTTTTCCTAATGGATTCTTAGTTTAAGTAATCGACTCAGACACTACAGTATTTATTATTTTCTAGCTGTGCCCTGCGGCTTCGCTTGCGTTAAAAGTTCTATAGCATAATCCATAATAGTGGCTATCCCTGTGCAAAATTACGGCTAAATCTGTTCCGGCGTTTGACCGTGAAGAAGTCCCAAAAAAACAAATATACAAACTGACTTGCATTTATAATCTTAGTGTTGATTTAACATTTTTACCAGCAACGAGAATCTTTGTCACATTTGCAAATCAATTCAAATACTAAAGAGCATTTGACACTAAGAAACAGAAATAACCTAAAATAGGACTTAACCAACTAAAATTAGACTGGGCGGTCTTATCGCTAAAGGCTATCTCGTCCAGGCAAGGGTTCCTCTTAGTCTTGACCATTTTGATATCTACGTTCCAAGGTCTGATCTAGAAACATTCGCCCGTTGGACACAGTGGGCTATAGTAGCCTCAGTTCACGCAAGTTGTGGGTAGACTAAGCTGATACTTCAAGCCTCCAGGAATCGATATCGGACATATCTTAAATTATATCATATAGCGATTGATATACCGATTCTTTTATCCCTTTTTCACTATAAAACAAAAGGGTCGGTCAAGGACAAATAGAACAAGCAATCATTCCGCAATTTGCCAATTCTCTTGGGGTCGGCACCTTTCACATACCTACTTACTTTTTTTAATTCAATAGAAAAGACCTATGTATTTGCGAACCAATTTTTGATCGTGAATGGCACCTTTTATTTTAAGTTAAGCCCGCTAGCGACAACTTCTGGCATGAGAATAGATATTACAGGCAATAATAACATGTTAATAAAACATGTTTCGGCGTATTTATATATTTACTTTGACTCCGAGTCGTAAACAGCAAGCCTTTTTCATTACATACATCAACTCGTAACACCTTGCATTTTTAGGGTTCCGTACCCAAAGAGTACCATCGGAACCCTATTACTGAGACTTCGCTGTCCGTCCGTCTGTCTGTCCGCACTGTACAGGGCTGTATTTACTTCACCGTAATAGGAACATTCTTGAAATTTTCACGAAGTATTTCTTACCATAGGGGATTTAACAACAAATACTAAAAACAAAGTAAAATTAAATATTACAGGTCCCCATACAAGAAACGTGTTTTTTCGGCGTTTTTTGCTCGATCTTTGGAATCGTAATAGATAGAGACTTATGTACTGATATAATGCACTAATTTAAGCTCAGCAAAGTTGCAAATTGAATAAAATCTGCTTTATAAATATGAGGGCACAGTGGAAAATAAGTCATCAAAGCAAATAAGTAAATAAAAGTATCAAATAGCAGGGTGGCTAGGAATTGGCTAGAACTTTCCATTTTTTTTAGGGTTGTGCACTAATCGCCATTTTGAGGAGGCGGGTTGGCGATCGCAGGAAAGATAAGATGCACCACAATTCATTAGGTCAATTACTATACTAAAACAGAAATTCTGAAGACTATGAGTTCATTTTTGTAAATTGTTAAACACAATCCAAAATTTCATCGCACCGACGGGACTTGAACCCGCAACCTCCTGGATAACATTTCCAGGTGCTTTGCCAATTAAGCCACAGTTTGATATATCGTTACGACGAAATTAGTGGATTACATTCTTTAACCCAATTATGCATTGGTGGCGCCATCTATGACTACTTATTTTTAAAGATAATCATTCGGAAGAAATCATTACAGTTTTCAAATCCGACGAGAGATGTTGCACTGCGAATATCAAATTTTATGTTTCTTTGAAGTATTACATACTTTATATTTTTGTAAATTGTTAAACAGAATCTAAAATTTCATCGTACCGACGGGACTTGAACCCGCAACCTACACATGTTATCCAGGAGGTTGCGGGTTCAAGTCCCGTCGGTACGATGAAATTTTGGATTGTGTTTAACAATTTACAAAAATATAAAGTGTGTAACACTTCAAAGAAACATAATATTATCAGTTCATTGTTCAAATCCAGATAGCAAGCGAGTTTACGGCATTTATAAGTTACCTGAGTGTGGATATTCAATTTACAGAACGTCCAACTAGTCTGATATCACATTTCACTACTCTCAGTTGTTACTGTAGAACTTATGAGCAACGCGGGAGTTGTACAAAATAATATACAACTCAACAGGAACACGCTGACATCAAAATACTGAACAATGCAATCTTAGGGCGGTTTTGCTTCGTTCTTGAGATCTTTTTCATAATGAAGTAAAACAAGAAATATCTTGACTTCTGAGCCACTAACTTATACTGACTTATTATTCACACGAACTATAGTAGCACACTAACTGAAAAACAGTTAATTAATGATTACTTTCTTTTCTTTAAAAACTCTACAAACTAAGCCAACATTTGTTTAGAATTATCGAAGGTAACCCAGTTTCCATTTACCTCCGTCAAACTATAGTTACCTAAGTCTCATAACTTTATTGAATATCTATAGAGTAGATATCTTGTAGTTAAAACTAGTTTTAGTTTAAAGTTGAGTGCGGATACAATCCACACACATGTTGAGTATGAATAAAAACGTTAAAATAAACACATGAGCTAGATTTACGATAAAGACAATATTAATCTCAAAAGGTTTTACGCCTCGTGATACGCTTGAAGTCTTAAATAATGCAGCGAGTTGTAAGTGGTAGCACACACCTCATCTCGTTGAGGTACGCACCTGGTCTTTTATTTTTACCGATCCCCTGGCTATAACGCGAGACACACTCATAATACAAAGCGTCACATATATAAAAAGTATCATGTGCGAACGCGGAATTACTTGAAAGAGGCACTTGAGTCTTTTTTAGAGGTGCTCTACATTTTAAGAACGTAGCAAAATGTATACTGTTATTATTACTCCCCATAGACATAATTAGTGAATGCTGCGTGTGTTTTTTTGCTGTTTACAACTTAGGGAAGTACAACATTTCCGTTTTTATCATACAAAATATATACTTGAATAATTGGATGGATTTTGCAACATGTGTGAATAAATACACGATATATCAAAAGTACACTCAAACTGCTCTGAACTACAATTTGTGACGAATGTATAAAACCGTAAGGGCGTTTTTCTACTTATCTGCTTACGGTTCGTATTCGATTTGTGTTCGAAACCTGAAGAAGACAGACGGGAAATTCCGGTCTAATTCTAATTCTTATCGGTGGTGGGGCGATAGGACCTGCACTGATGTCCTGCTTGGGGTGTATTGTGCATTTCCCCCTGCCAGCGATTACCCAAGCCACCCCTAGCTTCTTAATGAACCATAGCACGGCTTTGAGTTGCTGTCATAACGCTTCCAGTGGTGATAGTGTTATTAGTGATGGTGAAAATGATCTTACCACCATCAAGGAAAAAATCTGCCGCCATAACCTTACGGAGTTCCGGCTGTTTGGAGAATCAGCTCACTATCTTCGACCACATTATTGCTTACCATCAGGCGAGATAGTGGTTAAACGCTAGCTTGCAGTTGAATTTTTGCAGCTAATGGAGAAGTGACGTGAATTTCCTGCAGTCACTTCGTACCTTTATTTTTATGCGATCTACGGCTCTAACAGACGCTCAATTAAAGAAGCGATGGAGCGAAACCTAGTGTCGAAATTCTCTATTTAACAGCTGGGCCGAAGCCATTTGGCGAAGTTGACTACTTGCAACGGGATTGCCGTCGCTTCTGAGCCGGGCTCAGGGAAACTAAAGACTTCTACAGACAATTATTTACCTCTCAAACATCCCATGACTACCCCGTATTGAGGATCCTAGAGCCAGTCTAACCCGTAACTATATCGAAGATTTACCAGAAAGTAGCCTAGATTAATATGTGATGACTATCAGACAACTACAAGACTAATTGCTTCCCTAACAAAGTAATAATTTCCTGGTTATTATTCTTTTCACACAATCTTTTCCTCTCATTCAAGTTTTGATACCAAATTATTCAATCACGTTTATATGAGAATTTGCGCTTCGCGCCTTCACCCGCCATAAGTGTCCTATGCCGCCATAACCCTACCTACCCCTACGGTGTTCCGGCAGCACTTAGAGTCTAACCATTCTAGGCCTAACGTGTTCACCATTCTCAACCACATAATCGCTTACCACAAGGCGTGACAGTGATCAATATTACCTATTAATTTTTTTAAGCATTCCCCATATATGACAATTCAAAACAACTTAAAATAATATACTAATATTGTATTAATTATTAGGTAATAAAAATAATATGCATACATTTTATGAAATGAGAATAAATCTTATAAGGTGGTGCCGGGTACACATTTAATTAAATTTAACGAGTCCCAGAGCTAATGTATGTGGAGACAACGCTTACAATACACGTAATCTGTAGGCTTGAGTTAGAACGGGCCCGTATGCCATTATTGTGATTTAGACTACGGCTGTTCTCAGAATGTGAGCCAATAAATTAGATCTCAATCAGGCCGTAACCGCCATTTGTTATTCGTACTTCACACATGTGCAAGAATGATACGTTCTCTATATGCCAGTACTTATAACATATCTATCTGCTTTATTAAGTAAATGTTCTACAACGAGTGTGACATGTCAAAGGTGTTTTGATATAATATTAAAGTATATATAATTAGTCTACGTAGTATTTGTATATACACAAAAATTCAAAAAAGGTGGGTACTAAGTATACAACAATTAAATAATGTGTGCTACTAAGCTACTAACAAATGTTACCGAAAGTACCTAAAGCATTGTTTTAGTGGCCTAAAACCATCTTCGATATTGTCTTTCTAATGACACCTTTTTGGGGCACATTGCTTGTATGTAGACATGAGCGTCGCGCCGGCGCGCCGCCGCCGTGCACGACCGGCGCGCCGACGCCGCCGCCGGAAATTTTACGCGGCGTGAGATTCTTATTATTACCTAGCGCAGAGACGTGCGAGCAGGACATTTGCAGTTGCAAAAACGCCAGTCAGCGACGCGCGTCTGAATTGATAACACGATTACATAGATATCTAGAGTTTGGTTTAGTGTCTTTCTATTTAGAAAGTTATTTCCTTCACTACTCTTTCGCTGCCTTTGAAAACAAAGATGACGTGGATCAGAAACTCGAGAGAAGAAGAAGTTACGAAGACGAACTTTCAGCAGGAACACTTCGACTAATGGAGGAGAGACGAACAAATCCACTGTTAGCTTTATCAAATAACCAGGTGCGCAATAAAACCAAGAAGTTGGTACCACGCAAACTCTGATTCATCCGGTAAACCACCTCACAAAGCTGACAACGTCAACGGGGAACGTCATCGCATCTAAGTCGGAGATTCTGTCGGAAGTTGAAGACTTCAACAGCAAACTACGAATCGCATGCTTCAAGGCCCGTACCTGATACCGAGGATTGTAGATCCACCTTAACCCGCCACTTCACAGAAAACCTATCCGAAGTCAGCCGAGATGGGATCGTGATATGAACTTAAGTAGTTATACTTGACTAAGCGCTCAGAGTAGTTCGCAAATATACTTGACAAAGCATTCCAGAGGTTAAACAGCTCAAAAATGGAAAAGCTCCGGTAAGCATGGAATCACAACGGAGCTTCGTAAAGCTGGAGGAGCCCCGCTGAACGCCAGCAGCAACAGCTCCTCCATTCTGTTCTCATCACTGGGGAACTCCACAGGCATGGAACAAGAGCATGGTGGTTTTGTTTTTCTAAAAAGGAGATAAAGCCCTATTAAAAAGCTACCGCTCGATTTTTCTTGTGAAACATGTCTTCAACCTGCTTTCAAGGGTCATCACGAACCGTCTTGCGCGAAGACTCAACGATTTTCAACCTCTGGAAGATGCCGGGTTTTGAAGTGGTTACGGCACCATAGACCACATCCTCTCGGTGCGGTTGATTGTACAAAAGACCGAAGAGTACAAATTGCCCCCTGTGCTTAGCATTTGTGGACTATGAGAAGGCCTTCGACTCAATCGAAACTTTGTCCGTTCTAGAGTCCTTGCAGCGCTGCCAAGTCGACTGGCGATATATCGAAGTGATGAGATGTCTGTATAGTGCCGCAACGATGACTGTACAAGTACAGAACCAGCATACTTAACATGTCCACCTGCGTTGAGGAGTGGGACGGGGACGTCATAACCCCGAAATTGTTCACTAACGCCTTAGAGGATATGTTTAAGACGCTGGTATGAAAAGATTGTAGCATTAGCATCAACGGCAAGTTCATCTTTTACTTACAACATGCAGATGACGTCGTCATTATGACAGAGACGCTTCTCATCGCATTAGTCACCGGATGAATTTGAATAAGACCAACGTCATGTACAACGTTGTTCCGAAACCGGAGACCGTAGATCAAATCCTACTCGAAGTTGTTACGCAGTTTTTTTACCTAATATAGATGCTTCAACTAGGCAAATACAACTTCGATAACGAAATCCAGAGAAGAATTCAGCTGGGCTGGGCAGCATTCGGAAAACTCCATCGCGTCTTCTCGTCACCTATACCGCCGAGTCTAAACACAAATGTCTTTAATCAGTACGTCGTACCTGTGATGACATACAGAGCACAGACGGACACTCACAGCCTTCAAGGTTCAAGTGGTCCACTAATTTAATGTCGTTCAGAGAACTATGCTCAGTGTTTCTCTGCGGGATCGAGTTCGGAACGAAGTAATTCGCCAAAAATCACAACAGAAAGTGATCTACATAGCTCAACGGATGAGCAAACTGAAGTGGCAGTGGGCTGGTCATATGTGTCGCAGGACTGATAACCGTTGGGGTAGACTTGTTCTAGACCGCAAATTGGCAAACGTAGTACAGGAAGTCCAGTGACTGGTTGCAGTGACGATATACGCAAACTGGTGAGCAGTGACTGGAAAAGAAAAGCTGCAGATCGGGCTTAGTGGCATGTCTAGGGAGAAGCCTACGTCCAAAAGTAGGCAGACAAAAGCTGGTCATGATGATGATGACCGGAACAGTAATATGTGTTTCCACATCTTTCAGCCTTGCCTTAGGTGTGCTATGTGTTAGAGAGTGTTTTCAGTTGCCAGGATAACCATTTCGGTGATAAAGGCCTAGTTTGAATCCAGTAAAATTATATTCATTCACGAACGACGACGACATGTAAATTTTAACATGATAATTGATACCTGTTTTCGTATATAAATTGTATACGAACTAAGAAATATTAATATTTTATCGATGTGTCATTAAATTTAAAACGCACACCCTACACTATCTAGGCACGCCCTAGAGCCTAAACGGCTTGTCATATATTTATGTGAGTAGTGTCAATAGATTCGTCTTAGTCGTGAAAGTGACACTGGGTACATCAACATTAAAAAGAAAACATAACTAAGGATTTTTGGCGCCAAAAAAGGAAAGTGAAAAAAAAATGTTTTCAAAATACAATAGTGTGGTATCAAAAGAAATAAATATAAATATGTATATATAACTGACATGTTTTATAGAGTTTGGAATAGGAAATGCTAATAAATCTTTTCTTCACTCAGTCGGGTTTTTGTACTTTTCAAGAATTCACTTGTTTTTTTTTTGTATAAAAATCGTGAAGCGATTCATAAAGTACATCTACCTAACAAGTTTCAACTGTTTAGTTCAAATAGTTTCGGAATGAAGTGGCTGTGACATGCGGACAGACTGACAGATATGACGAATCTGTAAGAGTGCCGTTTTTGCCATTCGGCTACGGAACCCTAAAAATCAACATGAGGAGTTAAAATCTTAAAATACATTTTGTAACAGTAAAAGTAATTTAGTTAATCAGAAAACACAATTATTTTTTGACACATTATAGTTATTTCTTGCTATTTTTCATATCTTATAGGCTAGCGTTTGACCATTATCTCGCCTGGTGGTAAACGATGATGTGCTCGAAGATGGTGAACACGCTAGGCCTTTGGGCTGTGTAAAACGGGAACAACTTAAGGTTATGGCGGCGGCTGCATAATGTCTCTATGATTGTTATAAGCGACTTCGCGGTAGCAAATCAGGTGGAATTTCGATATAATATGCTCCTACTACCTGTGGACGAACACCCGTGCTAGGAGTCGACCCGACCTCCTCTTACTAAGAAGTCAAGCCTTTACGCCGACGGGGCTTTCTTAGAATCTAATTATTCATAAAACTAAGTTACTATGGATAAGGATCATGAGCATTAGCAGCTGTACTAGGTCGCTCCTGTTACAGCTGCCAATGTCTTTCAGTCCTTCCATCCGTGTAGGTCTTACTGTACAAATTCCTACTAAACTACACTGTAGGTGAATCTGTTTAGTAGGAATTTGTAGAAGCTATGTTCAGGAGCCTATATTAACCTATATCACAGAATAATGAATAGTACAACCTATATCTTAAGATTTTTAATTCCCGAAGTTATCTATTTGGAATATTTTGAAAGTCTTAAGAAATAAGCGGCATAAGATTCTATCAAATCATATTCATTCAATATCAATCCCATTTCTAATTTATTCCCATTTATTTCTAACTTATTTTAAAAACAACTGTCAACTGTCTACATTTTTATTTTCGCACTTGTTACTTTAGTAACAAGTGCGGAAATAAAAATGTAAAAAATCACTTTGACTCAGTTACATTTCACAAAAATAATGAATGGGTGTCCTCGGGTGTGGCGCGAAGAAACGCGGCGTAAGTTAGGAGATGACTTTCATTGTATATGCATGAAGTTATTTTTTACGGCAGCAAGCGGCCAGCGCCTTTGCTATTATTGACGGAGCCAACTCTTACAGACCGTTTTAGCGACACTAAGGGCCAGTTTTTGATACCGGTTCCTGATAATACATTGATAGTTATCTGACAGTTGACGCCATATAACAGCGATCAAAAATCTTCCAGATTTCTTCATATTAGCCTTTTCATTCATAAGAACAAAGCAAATAAACTGGCCGAGGGCGAGTCGGACTCACACACGTACGGTTCCGATTGAACAAAATTAAGCGGTAAAATAACTTTTTTGTATGGGTACCGCCTTTCATTTTTAATTTTATTTAGTTTTTATTATTTGATGTTATATCAACCATTATAATACACACTACGATCAAAATGTAAGTCTGTATCTATTACGGTTTGTACGATAAAGCGTAAAACACCTAAAGAAACACGTTTCTTGTATGGGGACCCTATTTTATTTTTAACTTTATTATGTTTTTAGTATTTATTGTTATAACGGCTAAAGTAGTATTACTATGGCCGCTATAACTAAATATATAAAAATACTTTGTGAAGATTTCAAATCTCTATCTATTATGTTCATAAGTTCAAGCAAAAAACGCCGAATAAACACTTTTCTTGTGTGGTACCGTCTCTACGGGTTTTTTAGGGTTCCGTAATCCTGACAAGGAACCCTTATAGTTTTGTCATGTCCGTCTGTCTGTCTGTCTGTCCGAGGTTTTGCTAAAAGACCGTTAATACTCGAAAGCTGTAATTTTGTGGGGATATGTATATATATTACGCCGATAAAGTGCTAAAATAAAATTGTAAAAATATATTTTTTTAGGGTAGCACCGCTATATGAGAAGTTTTTTTTTTAATAATGATTATCTACTTGATGCAGATATCTCACTACTATTACAATCTAGCCTTATAACAACAAGGCTAGTGAGTAATTTGATTTTGACTTAATTTACTATTAGAATATTACTAAGAATGTGTCCATTAACACTTTTCTTAATGTCTCTATTAAGGGGAAGAAACTTTGTTCTTGTGTTCTTTTTATAGCGTTCGCGTTCACTATCACTACACTTTGTTCACTTGATAAAGTATCACTAAAGTAACTCGAAGGGTTTGACCCTTTTTAGTCTTCTCACTATTTCCATGTTGTCGAGGAGCTGGATGGCCTCGACATTCACATGATGGTGAAGTCTGCGATCGTGAGCTTCAGCAAACTGTTTGATTGTTTTAGCGAAGTGCTCCACTTTTAGGTCCCGGTGAAGATCGTCATTTCTGATGTACTACGGTGCCCGTACAATACTCCTGAGTACTTTATTTTGGAATCTTTGTATTATCTGTGTGTTAGTTTGTTTGGTGCAGCCCCATAGCTGGATACCATAAGTCCATATTGGCTTTAGGACATGTTTATACAATAATAATGTATTATTCACAAACAGGGAAGAATGTCTTCCGAACAGACAGTGCATATTCTTGTAGCGGAGCTCCAATTCTTCCCTTTTCTTTTTTTATTTGCTTTGCATCTAAAGTCATACCCAGATATTTTGCTTTATAGTCGTATGGTATTTCTTGATTATTTATGAATACCGGATGGTAGTTAGGTCTTTTATTTGTAAAATCTATGTGGACAGATTTAGTTTCATTAAGCTTTATTCGGCATTTCTTTGTCCAATCAACTATGGTGTTGATTGCTGTCTGGACCTTTGCGACTGCTTCTTCATGGGTGACCCCTGTAGCCATAATGGCTGTGTCATCCGCGAAAGTTGCAATGGTGTTATTTTCTAACTCAGGGATATCACAGGTATATAATAGGTACAGGACCGGACCTAGGACACTGCCCTGTGGTACTCCTGCCTTTATTTGCATTAAGTCTGAGAACGAGTCATCTTGTCTTATTCTAAACATCCTTTGTGTTAAGTAAGACTCAAGAATATCTGCGAACTGTTTCGGAAGCATACTTCTCAATTTGAGTATGAGCCCGTTATGCCAAACTTTGTCAAATGCTTGCGCTACATCTAAGAAGACTGTGGTGCAAACTTTCTTTTCTTCTAGGCCGTTTTCAATGATGTTGGTGATTCGATGAATCTGGTCTATAGTGGAGTGTTTTTCCCTAAATCCAAACTGGTAGTCAGGAATGAGATTTCTAACTTCTATGATAGGTTTTAACCTTTTTAAAAGCAGTTTCTCGAATAACTTTGATGTTATTGGTAACAAAGAAATTGGTCGGTATGATGTTGCATCTTACGGTGGCTTACCTGGCTTTTGGATCATAATCACCTCAGCTATTTTCCACAAGTCGGGTACGTACTGAAGTCTAAATGATGTATTTATGAATGTAGTAAGTTTGACTAAAGCTTTTCGAGGTAGATTTTGTAGTACTTCTCCTGTAATCAAATCATAGCCCGGCGTTTTTTTTCTTTTCAAGCTTTTTTATTTCAGTATACACTTCTCTTGGCGTTGTAAGTTGAATTTCGATACCATCTTGGGCTGTCTCAGTTAGCATGAAGTCATGGTACGTATCCTCATTAGGCTGAAAGATTAACTGTAAATTTTGTGCAAATCTAAATGCTTTCTGTTTATTGTTGATAGCCCAGCTCCCATCAATTTCTTTTATAGGTGGGACCTGCAGAGTTGGCTTTGTGAGGTTTTTAGTAGATTTCCACAATTAATAGTTAGTCAAACAATCACTTGTCAGCTGGCTCAAGTAAGTGTTCATAGACTCATCATTGAAAGCTTGTATTATCTTTCTAAGTTTTTTTGTTAGCTTGTTCAATAGCGTTTTGTCTTTAGGACATCTTTTCATATGCCATCGCTCTCGCTGTCTTCTTTTATTAACAATCAAATCTCTTATTTCTATAGGATAATAATTACTTCTGATTTTCTTTTTGTATTCTGGTGTATTTTTCCAGGCACAAAGTTGAGTGTCAGTAATACATTTTTTCAAGTCTATTATACAATCTAAATCTAATTTAAAGCTTTCCCAGTCTGTATTTTTATTTACCAAGGAAGGACTGGCTTCTTTCTCAATAATATTCTGACTTATAGTTAAAATTATCGGTGAGTGGTCAGAATTAATATCATAACCTTCCTGATTATTACGAAAGCTTAGTGATATGTCTTTATAATTGAGATTTGAATCTTCATAGGGTCTGTGGGCCAATAAGTTGGCTTTCCTGTAGATATAACGTCACAGTTACATTCTCTACTAGCTGTTAATAGTTCTTTACCTTTAGTTGAAGTAACTCATGATCCCCAGTAGGTATACTTAGCATTAAAATCACCTCCCAGTATAAATCTGTTGCCTAGTGCCTTCAGTATACTTTTGTACTGTTCAACTTTCAGCGCGTGCTTCGGTGGACAATAAATTGATGATAATGTTATAGGATGTCTTTTAGTTTTAAGTTGAATAGCTACAGCTTGAATGTGTTGTTCTTCAAAACTGATGTGTTTCGTAATGGTAGATGTTATACTTTATTATGATGGTGCTGCCTCCTCTTGCGGTATTATCAGGATGCAGTGCGTGATAGGTTTTAATTTGATGTAGGATTCGCGTGTAAAATGTGATTCAGAGACCAAGCACACATCGATATTTTCTGTGTTTGGGATTACCTGTAGCTCATTTCGATGATGTAGCAGTCCATTAGCATTCCATGCCATTATCTTTAGAGACTTGTTCATGATGAATGTTTTGCTGTAGCCATTTTAGTGCTATTTTCCAGTTTTTTCAACCTACTATCGAATGAGGTCATAAGAGACAAAATTTGATTTATTTTTTCGTCGAAGTTGGAACTTTTCTGCTGGATTTGAGACTGTGGTAATCTCTGTTGCTGAGTTCCTTTAGTTATTTGAGCGTACGTGATATTTTTAGTTACGTTTTGTACCGCAATGGACTTTTTGGTTTTATTTACAATTGAAGCCTGCGGCGTGGTGGAAGGTGCGACAATTTTCTTTATTTGCTTATTTTTTAAGCTTTGGAGTTCTTTGGCTACTATACAGCCTCTATAGTTAGCAGGGTGCGGTTCACCAAAGTGAACACATTTAGGTTTAGAATCCGCTGGCTTATTACAGTCTCTAGTCAGATGCTTGCCCGCGCATTTGACGCATCTTGGCTCCTTAGAGCAGTACTTTTGCGTGTGCCCATATGATTGGCACCGCTTGCGTTGAGGGAGATGTCTGGAGGTTTTAATAGGGTCAATCTCCACTCTGCATCCTAAGATTGTTCTAATGTTGTAAATTTTATGTATATCCTCTTCTTTGTCGAATGAAAGTAGAAACATATTTAGCGGTTCCTTTTTCTTCCAGCTAAGCTTATTGACGGAATTTTGTATTTTGAACCCGTTGAGAGTCAAATCACTTACAATTCTATCTGGTTTGCATGTAGAATGTAGATTTTTGGCCATAACTCTAATGGGTCTATCTTGTTTATTCTCGTAAGAATGTCAGTGTAAGTTTCCATCTAACAGCAATTTGGTAATAGCTCTGTACGAGTCTTCATCGCATGCATTTATTTTAGCACATTCTCCATTCAATACTTTTATGGTGAACGCATATCTCGGGGCGCTCATGAGCAAACAGTCGTAAAATGCCTGATAGTTTTGGACGTTCTCTACAACAATAGGTGGAGGCTGGAGAGGGGTTTTTTTACTTTTTCCTTGGTGGTCTTGCGTCGGGGAAGGACACTTTAGCAACTTTCTTTTCTTCCTACTCTTTTCTCGAACCCACCCGGTTTCTCTCGCTAGTTCTTCTTCGTCAGTCTCGTACTGGACTGATGCTGAAGGTTCCTCATTGCTAGGCTGTTGAGTTGGAGGACTGTCATACTGCTCCCGAACATGCTTCAGATGGCATTGAAGCTCAGGTATCTGATTTTTTAGGTCGCTAACAAGATCTTCTAATTTTATTTTTTGTCTTATTTCGTCTTCAAAACGATTGTATAACAGTTGTTCTGTCTCGGTTGTTAAAGTTATCTTAGCAGGAGAAGCCATGATTATAGATAGCTTCGCCTTAACATTTGTTTACACAAAATGTACGTGTTTCACTCACTACGCGTATCTGGGTCATCGCGGTGACCGTATAAACAATGCACTCGCGACGGCTAAGTAGGCTGCTGCGTCAGCGCCTTACCCGAGCGGACTAGAGCAAGTGCAACGCAATCGCGACCTTTCTCTGCGGAAGTTGCGAAGTCACTGATATATGAGAAGTGGGATGAATATTTTTTTCAACGACTACCCCATCGTGTGGGATATCGTTGAATAGGTTTTTTAAAATGACTTAAGGGTTGCTAATAATATTTTTCCATTGAATGCTCCATTTACGAAACATTAAACTTTAAAGTGCAAATTTTTGTTCCAGTAGGGCGTCTCCCCCCCTCTAAAAGCTAAACTGCTGGCTTGAAAAATCTGGAAAAATTCGTGATAATAGCGCATTTCATGAACTTTAAAGGAAAATTATAGCGGTTTAGATAACTTTATTAGTTTAGCAGTAATAGTCGTTGATCTTGGGTGTTGGATAATTTTGTACCAAATACAAAATCCTTAGAATAAATCCTTTAAAGTGACAAAGACGGAGTACGTAGTTGCTTGTTTATAACGGGTAAAGCCTTGCATTGAATAACAGGCTACTACGGAACCCTACACTGCGCGTGACCCGACACGCACTTGGCCGCTTATTTAGTATTTAATGTTTAATCCCCATTGACTTTTAGATGCATTTCAAACTAAGAAGTCATCAGGAAAACAAACACACACACACACACCACACACACGCACGCACACATACACACACGCACGCACGCATACACAGACATACCAAAATAAATATGAAACACGCACTCGATAAATAATAGTATCAATAATTACATAATAATATAATTGATGTAGGTATATAATAAATTATGACACAATTTAAGATTAATTCACAATGTTCTATTATATAAATTAAATACTTAAATAAATACTTATCATAATTAATATTTAAATCAATGTAATAAATTAATAAAAATTAATAACAATTGTACAGATATAGTAAGTATGTTCAAATACATTTTATTGCATGTTGGATTATGTATAAAATTATATCTTCTGTGTGGTAGCGAGTTAATTGTTGAGTCACCTATCAGCATGTCATTCTTGGTTAAAAGAAACAAAAATATGAAATATGATATAAAATAAACACGTACAGATTTAGTGTGACACTCAGAGCAGATTATATCTATAGAAACGTAAAGGCCGCCCAAGATACAAGCCTAGCCTAGTTTGGGGCCCACGGAATGCTAGCAATATCGTCTTATAAACATCAGACTATACTTACCTACTGTTGAATATAATTGATTGTGTTAATTGCATAATACTAAAAACTGCATGTGTACTGTACAAATTGCTTTCGGAAATAAATATCTTTACCTTTATCGTTATCTTTAATACATTTTAGAGGTAATAGATTAGAGGTAATATTTTTTAGAGGGCCCGGTGGCGTAATCGGGAGATCGGTTGGCTTCTTCGAGCATTTACCAATGAAGATGTTAACGCAAGGCGTACCCCTCTGCTGGCCATATAGCCATTTTTGGCCATATGAGCGTGCGTAACTACGCTGTATTTTTAGTACTGTGTGCGTGTTTCAAGCTAGTGTGCGGGATCGTTAAAGTGAGTGATTTGTGTGTGTGCAATGCGTGTCTACCTCGTCCCCGGTAAGTATCGGCAGAAAAAAATGTTTGCGGATTATAACGTTAACATCTCCATTGGTAAATGCTCAATACTCAGAGGTTGGCTTCGATGCCGTGGTACCGAGTTGAAACCGCCGTGCACCAATGAATTTTTCTATCGAAAAATGTATGTGCGCTCCTCACAGTGGCCCTCCGGTGACGGAAAACATCGTTAAGAAACCAACAATAAGCATGGTGGTAGGACACTATCTAGTGTCCGACTGGCCAGCTACCACCCTCAAGTCACAAAATCTGTCACCAAACATCTTATTTGTTCCGGCACCTATCCTTGAGAGCCAGTTCGCATTTTAGGCCTAGCGTGCTTACCATCTTCGACCGCCTCATCACTTACCAACAGGTGAGATCGTGGTCAAAACGCTGGCCAATAAGGTATTAAAAAAAAACTTCTTAAAAATGTCAAGTTACCTATTACGGCTAAGGAGATAACAGCCCTCTAAAGCGCGGATAGACAGACAGACGGACGGACGGACAGCGAAGTCTCAGTAGTAGTGTTCCTTTGGTACCCTTTGGGTACGGAACCATAAAATGAATTAGCCAAATCGGTCCACCCGTTTCTAAGTTATGGCGTGACCAAAGGAAATAGGGATTCATTTTTAACCGACTTCCAAAAAAAGATGTTACTCAATTCTATGTTTGTTCGCGGATAACTTCGTTTATGAACCGATTTTGATGATTATTTTTTTGTTGGAGAGAAGATATCCCAAGGGTGGTATCATAGTGATACCATAGTAATTTCATCGAGATCTGATAGGTATCTCCAGAGATATGGAGATAAACATCTCAAACTTGGTATTGAAAATCAATAGCGTGGCATTTGAAGTCAGTTATTTTAATTTTTTAAACAATCTTTTATAAAACTCATAAAAACATATTGATTCTCAAACTTTGTTGCCCCATTTTGCCCTCTTAGGGGTAGAATTTCGAAAAAGCCTGAAACACGTAGTATTTATTTACAGAAGTACTTGTAAGAAAAGACTATCTATATACTTCTAATATACTTCTTTTATAACACAACTGGCAGGTGGACAGTATGCGTAATTGCGCCTAAGTATTAGTGTTATATATTATTATTATTTATTTTGTTTATAACAATTTTTAATATATATAGTATTTATAATAAATAAGTAAATATTCAATAATCTATTACGATAGAAGTGATAGTGATGATAGTGATGAATTTATGTCTGCTTGTTCATTTGACAGTTCTAACATTAGTTTTTGCAGCATTCCTAGCCTTTCAGATACTATTAATTCAATTGTGAGTGACGTTCCGAGAAACTTTAATGTGTTTCACATAAACGCTCAGAGCATTCCGGCTCACTACTCTGATATGCTGGCATAGTTTGAGCATACTAGTATTCACGCTATCCTTATCTCAGAATCCTGGTTAAAGCCATGTCTTTCTTCTGTCTCTTATTCTCTACCAGGTTTTCAACTCATTCGTAACGACCGTAAAGGTAGTGGTGGTGGCGGTGTTGCCATATACCTACGTTCGCATATTCCTTTCTCCTTTGTGAATATGTCAGCACAGCCACCTCCTGCCAGTGCGGGCGAACATCTTTTTATAGAAGTTACAATTAGTAATACGAAAATTCTACTTGGTGTTTATTACTGTCCCTCACTACGTATAATTTTTTTCTCCTCGTTCGAAAAACTTTTAGAAGATTTCTGTCTTTCGTACCATCAAACCATTATCATGGGCGATTTCAACACGTGCTTGCTCAAACATGATTCTAGGTCTTCTACCTTTGAATCTATAGTTAGAGAGTAACCTTAATATCCTCCCTTTAAGTGCAACCCATAAATTTAGATTTAATGCTTGTTTCATCGCCAACGCATGTTAATAAACATGGCCAGGTTGCGGCTGACTCCTTCTCCTATCATGATATGATATATCTTTCTTATAAACTACGTCCCCCTAAAGCTAAGCCCAAAATTCTTCTGCAGCGTAATTTTAGTGGTATTAATTTAGATGATTTTCGTAATGACGCCCGTGAACTAGACTGGTCGGACGTTTTTAGTTCCGAGTCCATAGACGAGAAAGTTCAGTGTTTCAACACTATACTGACAAAACTATATGACAGTCGTGCACCATTACGACCAGTTAAACTTAAACATTTACCAGCGCCATCGTTGACGCCGGATATAAGGACACTTATAAATAAGAAACTTTCAGCTAAGTCGAGATTCAAATGCAAGCCAACTGACATAAATAAAACGAAATACATAGAATGCCGAAATCAATGCAATAAGGTGTGTAGAGACTCACAACGCCGACACATCCATAGTTCTCTAGAGAATGAAGACCCTAAGAAGGTCTGGGGTTTCTTAAGGTCTTTAGGTATTGGAAAATCACGACAAGCTTGTATGCCTAAAGATTTGGATATAAATGCACTAAATAGCCATTTTTCCTCTTCTGCCAAATTTGATGGGCCCATTAAATCTGCAACATTACAACGTCTCTCTGCTATTGCAACTCCTAACTATTCCTCATTTTCTCTTCAACAATTCACTGATTGTGATGTTAGGAAAAGCGTAGAAGCCATTTCATCAAATGCAGTTGGTAGTGACTATATCAGTCGAAAAATGATTAATCTCACACTAGATGAAGTACTTCCTGTTATAAAACACCTCCTTAATTCTTCAATTTCCAGTATCACGTTTCCCTCCATATGGAAAGAAGCCCAAATCACTCCCCTCCCCTTTCCAAAGTTCTTGAGCGTCTAGTACATCAACAACTTACCTCTTTTCTTATCCGCAATAACCTTCTAAACTCCTTTCAGTCCGGTTTCCGCCCAGGGCACAGTACAGTAACAGCGCTGGTAAAAATTACTGACTACATTCGGCGTGGTATGGAGGACGGACAGGTTACAGTGCTTTCGCTACTAGATTTTAGTATCGCTTTTAAACACGTAGATTTTGATATTCTTCTTGGCCTTCTACGCTCTCTTAACATATCTCTAACAGTAATTGAGTGGTTTCGTTCTTACCTGTTTGGTCGCCGGCAGCGCGTGCGCATCGATGAGACTTTCTATATGCAGATGATTTACAATTTTACACACGTTCAACTGTACAAAGTTTACCTGCAGCTATGAAAAATACCAATAGAGATCTTAATCGAATATCTGACTGGAGCTGTTCGTATGGTCTCCAAATCAATCAAACAAAAACGCAAATCATAGTCATTGGCAGCTCAAGGATGATCTCAAAAATAGATTGGTTTCGCCTACCCCAGGTAATATTAGACGGTAACACTATTGAAATCAGTAACACAGTAAAAAACTTAGGACTACTTATCGATAAACACTTATCATGGGTACCTCAAATAGCTGAGGTAAGTCGCAAGATATTTGCCTCTGCCTCTTTGCTGCGAAGATTGCGGAACTTTCTACCCACTACCACTAAAATTGCGCTTGCACAAACTCTTCTCCTTCCAATACTAGACTATGCTGATGCCTCATATCTAGACTTAACCGAAGAACAGCTTAATAAGCTTGAACGCTTACAAAATGTATGCATACGGTTCATATTTGGTTTGAGGAAATATGACCATGTTTCTGAATTCAGACAAAAGCTAAAATGGTTACCCATCCGACTCCGCCGGAATGCTCATATACTTACTGTCTTATACACTATCCTTTTTATTCCTTCCACGCCTTTATACCTCAAAGAGTGATTTACCTTCCAGTATCTTACGCATTTCCTTTCTTTGAGCTCATCTGAAACTCTTGAACTTCAAATACCTATTCACTCCACCCAGTATTTTGACAATTCTTTCACTGTTCAAGCTATCCGTTTATGGAACGCTCTGCCACTGGAATGACCATACGTGCTAAATCTTTGCCAATATTTAAAAATATGGTAAAGAATCATTACCTGTCCACTATACATTAAACGCTATCAAGATTTTTATTAACTTTATTTTATTATTTGAATGTTTATTACTTATATATATTAGTATATTTTATATATATATTTATATATGTATTAGAATTGGTATATATTTGGTACCTTGATATTATTTATTTTTATTGAGCACCACCGTCCATTCTTTGTAATACTCCTGTCCATCCTAAGGTTGTCTGGTAGAGATCGCTTTAAGCGATAAGACCGCCGATTGTATTACCTAAGTATTTTTTAATTAAGAACTTAAAGTGTTGTATATTCATGGTAATCAATAAAGAGTTATTGTATTGTATTGTAAGGTATTGTATCTAATTTTGTTTCTTCATATATTCATACAAACTTTGAACCGCCATTTCATCCCTTTAAGGAGTTAATTATAGAAAATTCTTTCTTAGCGGATTCCTACATCATAATAACTATCTCCATGCCAAATTTCAGCGCAATCCGAGTGGTTTAAGCTATGCGTTGATATATCAATCAGTCAGTTAGTCAGTCAAGTAAGGTTTGCTTTTTTACAAGCTTTATCTCTACTTCACGGCGAATTTATTAGTCCGTCACAAATCTTGCGACTGATTTTAGAGCGACTTCCAGGGATTCGTTTGAGCTGAAATTTTGCATACATGTGTAAATCGCGTGACAATGCTATATTATGATGAAGTGGTGATGATCTGATAATGGAGCTGGAAGGTGGCCAAAGGAACTCCTAAACTACACATGTTATACCCGTCGTGTTTGGGCTCGTTGTATTTGTCTTGACTTACCCAGAGTAAGTCAAGACCTAGGACCAAGTCCTAGGTTATGTAAAAGCTTGTGTTTAAAAAGTATTTTTAAAATATTACTTGTATATATATATATACAGATTATTTATAGAAGTACCTGTGTGAAGTTTCGAATAAAAAAGACTCAAATCTTGATTCTCCATACACACTTTGAACCTCTGTTAAAATCCTTTCTTAGCGGATACATACGTCATAATAACTATCTGCATGCCAAATTTCAGCGGAATCTGTTAAGTTAAGCTGTGCGTTGATATATCAGTCAGTCAGTCAGTAACGTTTTCCATTCCAAAACGAAAAAACCCGAATTAACATGCCGCGATAGTCAAAGTAGCCAGTTATCAAAGTATACAAATTTGCGTATATTTTTTATCTCCATATCTTCCGATATAATTGTCAGATCTTGATAAAATTTGAATGGGACCAAACGCGAGGCATAATCTCTCAAACTTAAAATTTTTGCAAATCGGTTAGGATTGGACGGAGTTTAGAGGTAACATATATAACATAACAACAAAAAAAAAACTGTCGTATTGAATACCTCCTCCTTTTTTGTGAAGTCGGTTAAAAAATAAGAACATTTTATTACGTAGAAAAGTGAACAATAAGCATATTTTTATGGTTTGACACTACTTTGCTAGACGTCTATTGAACAACGCGCTTGGCTTCGATAATTTTGATATTACCATATTAATTTGAGAACTTAACAAATCACTGTAAATAACGTAAATAACACATTTTGATATGATCACAAATTCATTCAAGGAAACGGCACTGATCAAAAATATACGTGTCTTCAATTCAAATATCCGAGTCAAGGGAAATCTATTCGCACCAATGTAGATACATGAACTCAACATGATGTATGTGAAGAATCTTGCAAACCGATTTTAGATTGTGGCATATCGTCGTTCGGTTTCGTGACACTTCTCTCCTACAAGAGATATGAAAGGATAAAAGTATTTTTACGTAACAAAAATGATGAAAGCAGAAAGTTAAGTTTACTTTGAACGACTTTCAATATTATTCCTCGATTTAGGTTTATATCACGTCCGGGATTTAATAAATAGAGAGGCCATTTATTCAATATTATAACAATTTGAAGATTAACTCAATTACAAAATAACGATAACTAAGTTATTCCGAGTACCTTGTTAGCGTTTATTACTTAGGGCTTAAATAATATGCTACGTCTTTCTGGATAGTAAGTAAGAAGCTTTTTTGAGAGCCCTGTTGTCGTAAAGGACAGACGACTTGACATCCAAGCGAGAGGTTGCCGGTTGAAATCCTAGCACTGGTGTTCGTCCACACATGGTACGAGCATATTATATCGATGCTCCGCCTAACTTGCTACCAAAAGTAGCTTATCACTATCAAGGAAAAAAATCTGAAGCCATAATCTTGAGGTGTTCCGGCAGCACACAGCCCTTAAGAGTCGAAATAATCTAGGTCTAGCGTGTTCACCATCTTCGACCACATCATCGCTTACCACCATGCGAGATAGTGGTCAAACGCTAAGATATAAGAAAAATCTACGGACACAGGCAGGTTACAATAACGCTCCAGTGTGTGTTAACGGCCCCCAAACTAGCTTTTGTTTTTTGTAAGTAGGTATATTATGTTCTCGATATAGCAACAAACAGTAGTAGTTCTATAGAACTTCTATGGTCGTACAGAAGCCATACACGCGTTAAAAGCACGTTGTCTGCCGCAGTATTCCGCACTATCAAACATCAATTATCCGTTTAGTTAGTTGCTACTAACGACATAAAACATAATTTAACGCGGTACTACAACTTGACATATTATTGGCTAAAAAGTAATATTTTGAAGTAATACTTATTATTAAGAAGATAAAAATATGTGGGTGAATTCTTACGATGCGCGCGCACAGCGACATAATTTTTGTTATACCATGAAGTTAGTTGATAAATGTTCATTATTGTAGTCACAGAATAAATATAGTGTAGTGTGATGTGATATCTATATTAAAGAGATTTATTCTGGTATTACGCGACAAAATATGTGTTATATATCGATGAAAATATAAAAAACGATTTATAAGTTTTCAAGAATTACAGGTTATGCTATCAATCATGACATGACATAAATCAGATGATTGCAGATATATTTAAACAGCTGCTACCTATTTGTGCCTTTTAGGTTTAAGACTCTAAAACCGTGAGGACCATGCATACAGAAATTTTAACGAGCTCTCCGCACGTCTGGTTGAAACAATACGGGACCAAAATCCTGGCATGTATTTAGCCCAGAGACTGAGCATCGCCATTCAACGGAGGAATACAGCCAGTCCGGCTGATCCAGTCCCTTCATGCGTGTTTTCTAATAATTATCATTGACTCAACGCTGTGGTGCACTTCAACCTCAATAATCCCCAATTATACTTCGGCGTAAGATCCTCAAGATTTAAATTAACCATGTAGTCCGTCTTTCGTTGTATCGCATCATCACACTGTTTAAAGCACATAACATTAAAATAAAAACAATGTTCATTCGTTCAATACTCATTCACCAGCCAATATTTCGACTGTGTTCCTTCATTAGTATTTTGTGTGTAGCATCGTCCAGATGTCCCAATTTTAATGTTTTAAAAGTATTTGCTATAAGATTTGTGTGAATTAGTGTTTGTTTCTCATACTTAAATAAGGGTAAACGAGTGGAAAGTTCCGATTACGACGTTATCAGACGAAAATTTCGCCGGATTTTTAGGATGCGGAGAAAAAGTAAATTACTTATTGTCTTAACGTCGTAATACGTGATATTATCCCGACAATAAACAAAAATAATTCCTTAAAGTGGTGCTACGAGATATCATCCCGGAATTTATATATATATATATATATATATATAATACTTTCTTAATGTAGTAGTACGAGATACTATACAGAAAGTAACTACCTCCTGTCTCGCATATATCTACATGGGACTTATTGGATTCTACAGATCTTAACCAGAGATCAGACTTGCTTCACTACGGTGTCCGAGCATGAAGATGGGCAATAATAATTGCCGATAATGTTGCTACCATTATGTCATAGCAGAATTACAGGTAAGTAATTAATTTAATCTACTTTTAACACTGGCAGAAAAACGATTAAAAGCCATAAGAAGAAGAAGAAGAAGAAGAAGATTTTTTTTTTCCTGGGAGGGTAGGTGTGAAAACACCTGTTGAAATTAGCTCCATAATTATATTTATTTAAAAATTAATTAAAGTAATAAAACTGCATCAATTATGCGTTAATTATATAATTTAGTTGCATACTTCACCTGCCAATATAAAATATTCCATAAGAAGCACTACTGAGGGATTTCTGCACCATCAACACTTTCACACACCACTTCAGTATTATCACCATGGATTCAACCCAGCAAACATTCCTTGGAGTGATGGAGGCGCTTAACAAGCGCATGGATAAATTTGAAGGTGAGCTGCAGAACACTCCTCAAACTAATACTACCACTGCGTCACTGGCAGCAGACTTTGCTGAATTTAAAAAATTCACAGCACAAATCCTGCGTGGTTTTCAACAAGAGTTAGAGTTAATCACACGCAATGTTGATCGTCTTGAGTCACATAGCCGGCGTAAGATTCTGCTTCTTCATGGTGCGCCAGAGGAGAAGCAAGAAGATTGCCTTACACTGGTGGTAAAGCTTGTCACTGAGCACCTCAATTTCCCTAAGTTTGTGCCTGGTGATATTAATCGTTGCCAGAGGATGGGTCGTGTTACAACCGATAAGCCTAGGCCTATTTTGATTAAGCTTAGAAACATCGAGGCACGAAACAAGATTTGGTTCTCTAAAAAGGCGCTGAAAGGTACAGACTTCACTGTCACCGAGTTCTTGACGAAGTCGAGACATCAGGCATTCATGGAAGCGAGATCCCGTTTTGGAGTGAGCTAGTGCTGGACCCGTGACGGTCAGATTCACATCATTGGTGCCGATGGCTCGCGCCATCGCATCACAAGTACAAAAGATTTGCAGACGATTCCAGCGGCGGCTGTTCCGAAGCCACCTCAGAGCAAAGCCATGGAGGAAGATTAATGTTCTATGCATTTTTACGGGTATTTCACTTCCTATTTACGTACTTTTTATTTTATTTCAAGGCAGACAAAAGAAAGATAATTATTATTTTCTTTGTTTTTGGCTTTTGCGATAATACCACCACAATTTCGCCAATGTCAAGTTTAGTTGGTTTAGTCGAGTGGAAACTGGAAAGACCTTAGGACGCTTTTTATAAACAGATAACAAATAAAAATTTAAACTTACTTTCTGCGGAATCAATTCTACAAAACTAGTTACAGTATGGATGAAAATTTAAAAAAAATTGGACATAAAGAATTCGTTTTGAATATTTACAAGAAAATTATAATAAAACATGGAAATGAGTAGGTAGGTATATACATAATATTTACAACTTAATTTTATTAATTTCAATATATTTACATAAAGAACCAGTAAAGCGGGTGAAAATGAGAGAAAGAAGATGTTTAAAAGAGACTGGACGAGATATTTGAGGAGGAAGAAAGTCATAAAGAGAGAAGCGCATATTAGGACAACTGAAAAACAAGTGGTTCACGGAAAGATAATTATTTCAACCCAAATTGGTTCATTATTGCAGACTAGCAAGTAGCAGTGACTGTGACATTAGAGCTGTCAAATTCTGTCAATGTCATTTTTTTTTTTCTTTTGTGTTTCCATACATCAGTAGTATTTTGCCAGCACCCATCATAATATTTATTATTAAACATGAGTCTAAATATTCGGCAATTTATAATGTTACGATAAATCTCTGTTTCTTCCTTCCTGAGCTAATCTGGTTGAAATAATTATTTAATTGTGACAAAGACCGCCTTACTAACATATTTTATTTGTTTTATATCGATTTTGTTGAATGTATATAGTGCATAGTTTTTATCGTTTTTTTTGTTGTTTTGGTTTCTTTCTTTTCTTTTATATATATATATATATATATTTCTTGTAAAACAGCAATGATTTGGCTGATTAATAATATATTATTAATAAAATTCCTCTTCCAACAACTGGCAGATGAGGTATGTATACTATAATGTATCTAATAGTAGTAAATCATTTAATATTAGTTGATTTGTATAGTTTAATATAATATTATTATAATTATTTATATATTTATTTGTATTATGTTGCAAAATGTTGATGATCTTGATAACGAGTCATTTTTATCATGTTTGTCTGATGAAGAGTCAAGTGGTGATGATAGTTTTTCTAGCATCCCCACTCTTTGTGATAATTTGTCAAACCAGTTCTCTGATGTACCTAAAAACTTCAATGCTGTACATTTTTTTTTTTTTTTTTTTATTTATTTATCCATAGACATAATATTATGCACTTAGACACGTTACCAGAGTTTCACAAACATTTTTATGTCATTATAAAAAAACACCTTTGATCGAAAGAAAGTATCTGCAATAGCATCGTCAAAATTGTAAAATAAAATAATCAATGCATATGTCAATCGAATAGTAAAAATAAAATAGAAAATAAAAGTTACACAAGTTGTAGTTACTAACACGTCATCAATAAATATTATATAGTAAAAATAATTTAAAAAAAAATATGTTATAATATTAGGTCATTAAAAATATTTTTATCTTCTATGGCCTCACCAATTTCATAATAACTTTTTTGGATCAAGCTTTTTTTAATAAGCTTGCAGAAGTCCTGGTTATTCTTATTTTTTATCGTAGTTGGAATTTTATTATAAAATATTATGCCATAACAATAAAAACTTTTCCTTATCTTTGCTAGTCTTGTATGTGGGGTAACTAACCGATTTCTATATCTAGTATTGTAATCATGTACATCCGCAAAAGTTAATTTTGAATTTATATTTTCTCTTACATAAAGAATACTTTGATACATGAATTCACCTGTCATTGTCAATATATTAATTAATTTAAATTTGTCTCTGCATGTTTCAATTTGCTTTAGACCTAAGATGTATCTAATTGCTCGTTTCTGTAGTATAAATATTCGATTTGATTCGGCAGCTGTTCCCCAAAACAAAATTCCATAGGTCATCAGAGAATGAAAATAGGCAAAATAAATATCTCTTGCAGCTTTTTGGCCTCCTAACTCTTTTATCTTCTTAATTGCATAAGTAGCAGAACATAGTTTCTTTGTCAATTGGTCAATGTGGGCTGCCCACGTTAGTTTATTGTCCATTAAGACTCCCAAGAATTTTACTTCTTTAGATAGGGTACGATTGAGTTCACATAATGTATTTTGGACACACGTGTTTAAATTACTTTGGTAGTGCGATCCTAACTTAAAATGTACTATATGAGTCTTGTCTACATTTAGAATCATGTTATTAGCAGAGAACCAATTTTTAACATCAAGTAATGATTTAACTATTTTAATACTAGCATCCTTGTCAGATTTGTCTTTAACTATTAAACTTGTGTCATCTGCAAATAAGACTACATTTGCATCATTAATAATTGCTGTAATATCATTAACATAAATAATGAATAATAGTGGTCCTAATATCGACCCCTGAGGGACACCTAATGTAAGAGGCTTAACCTCGGATCTACAGCCATGCATTTCTGTCACTTGAGACCTGTTTTGTAAATATGACTGGAAGACGGCTAATTCCTCATTCCGGACGCCATAGTGTTGAAGTTTGTTTATCAGTACTTCGTGAGACACACAATCGAAGGCCTTTGAGAGATCACAAAAGACTCCATAAGGTTTCTGAGATCCCTCAAGACCCCCGAAAATGTCCTCAATGAGTCTGGTGACTGCATGTTTTGTAGATTTCGCTTTTTGGAACCCAAACTGCCTATTATTGAACAAATTGTTCTTCGTCATGTGTTCAATCAATTCTTCCGCGATGTATTTTTCAAAAATTTTACTCAAACTTGGAAGAATAGAAACGGGTCTATAATTGTTGCAGTCTGTAGTACTGCCTTTCTTAAATATTGGCACCACCTTAGCAATTTTTATGTCATCAGGAAATGTGCCTCTTTGGATGCATTCATTTATAATATTAGTTATAGGAAAAGCTAGCTCATCCTGCAACAATTTTAAGAGATATGGTGAAATGTACCAGAAATCGTTTGATTTTTTTGCTTTCAGTTGTCTTATTATCTTAATAATTTTGTTTTCAGTAACGGGTCGGAACTTAAAGCACACATCTTGTGAGCACATGAAATTATTCAGATATGTTTGTGAGTCAGTCATCGAAAAGTTTAAATCCTTTATCAAACTATAAGCTATATTAACAAAATAATGATTAAAAATATTGCAAATTTTATGAATGTCAAATACTAAATTATTATCCAAGTCAAAAATTTTATCACAGTAAGTATCACAGGGGTTTTGTTTACCCGTTTCTTCTTTTATTATTTGCCAGGTACATTTTATTTTATTTTGGGAAGTATCTATTCGTCGTGCGCGATAACTCTGTTTAGCCTTTAGGCATACCTGCTTAAAAATTTTGCTATAAATAGTAACGTAGCTTCTGGATATACCATTTCCACCTTCTTTCAATAGTGCATATAATTCAAATAGTCTTTTTCTAGATATATATATCCCTTTAGTGGCCCACTTACAAAATTCTGAATTATTTTTGTATTTTATTTCACTTACTGGCATATGTTTATCTAATTGGCCTAAAAAACTTTTGAAAAAGGTTGGATAATCCCTACAAGATTTGGGGTTACTTAATTGTTCTCTGAGACTTTTTTTAAGTGCATTAATACTATCATCAGTGATTTTTCTCCGTAATCGTTTGGGTGGTATTATTATGTCTACCTTAAGATCTAAATCAATCAGTTGTGTGTAGTGGTCTGATTTAACACCTTCAATCACTCGTACATTATTCGTTACACCCGAATCCACAAATATATTATCCAGGCATGTCTTGCATGATTCTGTAACTCGAGTGTATTCAAATATTTGTTGCTTAAGTAAAAAGCTGTCGAGTACATCGGATAATACGTTTCTAGGTTCATTTGTAATCGAGAAATTTATGTTAAAGTCGCCGCATAGTAGTATACTTTTGTTATTTGATGACGAAGCCTTCTCAAGGCACTGCTCTAGTTTATTTAAGAATATATTAATATCACCTGACGGTGACCTATATACAACGAATATAATTATATTACTTAGCTCAATACACGCTATTTCGAAATGTCTTTCTACTGACAGTGTGTTTATATCTTCACGTTTTTTGTACTTTATGTTACTTTTGACAATAATAACACAACCACCACATTTCAGTGATTTTCGACAGAAGGCAGATGCTACTTCGTAATCGTCTACATTAAAACACTTAATATTACAATTTTTAAGCCAAGTCTCAGTCAGACACATAATATCTATATTCTCATGAGCTAGAAATAAACTTAACATATACTCCTTACTGTAGATACTCTGTACATTTTGGTGTCCTATCCTTATTTTACAACTTGTAATTTCAGTGGGCGAGAAAAATTCGTGATTTCGCTATAGTTTGTAGTCTTAATATCATTTTGCAGAGGGGTCGGCCCATCCTGTGAGTTATCTGTGAGAATCCGAAAATTACTCCTATTCACATGCTGAGTATGTTGCTGGCATATCGCTGCAACGCGTCGGGCGATAGAAGCTTTAGTTTCACGGCGAATCTTGGGACGATGTTGTATCGGATTCATTGAGTTACATTGGTTGTGATACTTCGGTGAAGACTCTGTTAGAATTTGAAGATTATTTAGATTTACTCCGTATTGGTAATCCGATGTGTGTTGTGAAAGTTGCAATTCCACCTGTGTATTTACTTCTATAATATGCATGTTGTGGTGGATAGATGCCATTGTAAATAATTTACGATTGGTCTTCATAATTTTCCTATTTTCATTTAGTTTGTATTGTATAGTACTAATAACTAGTTTCTTGTTTTGATTTTTTAAATTTATGGCAGTCGTATTCAATTTATCCAAATAGTCTTCTTCTTTTCCTTTTATGGTCAAATAATTACCTATTATTATAATTACTGCATCATCATTTATCTTTCTAAGTGTTTGTTCATTAGGTATAATTTCACAGAAGCGTTGGTGTGGTTTGCATGTGTTCCTGAGAATATATTTTTCGGGAAGAAATTCAGTTATCTTGATGGCCATGTCTCTTCCGAGCACGTCAGAGTACATACCAATATTTAACTTATTATTAGAGTTGCTATGTTCCGTATTTTCTTCTAATATAAATTCTGCTCTGCTCTCATCCGATGAGAAGTTTATATTGTGTTGTGGAACATCTTGTGGCGACGTGTTGCTTATATAGGGCATATTTTCTATTACTTTCTGCAAGTGGAGCAGTTGGTTTTCTAAAAAGATGACTTTTTCGTATGCTATTTGTTTACTTTTTAAGTCTTCATTATAATTACAAAATGCAGCCAAACATTCATCACTCTGTTCTTTTAGAGCTAGAATGGTGTTTTCTCTCTTCTGCAGCTCAGTTTTCATCAACGTTATAGTGTCAGTTAAGCTTTTTATTTTTAGATTTTTCTTTTTAATTTTATTTGCGATTAATTTTCTATATTTAAATCTACTTTTTAGGCATTTGTAACCTGCGCCTGTAGAAGTGTTCGATTCCAAGGTCTTTAGTAATAGTTCGCTGTATTTCTCTTGCAAATCTAAGTGCTCCTTATTTCTGTTCTCTAGTTCCTTTTCAATTGTTGTTCGTTTGAAAGTATTTTCATAAAATTCCCTTTCCTCTAAAAGCTTGTTGTTATCACACTGTAGTATGTCAATAGATTCCAGATGCTTGATATTTTTTTCCTCTTCCTCAAACAACTTTTTTTTCAAAGTGTTTACATTTTTGCACATATTTTGAAATTCCTTCGAGTCATCTTAAGTCATCTTAATGCCCAGAGTATTCCGCCACACTACCCTAAGATGCTGGCGTCATTTTCTGACAAAAACCTTCATGCTATTCTTGTTTCTGAAACATGGTTTAAACCCTGTCTACCCTCAACTTCCTATGATCTGCCAGGGTTTACTTTGATACGCAATGATCGATCTGGCAATGTCGGCGGTGGTGTGGCGATTTATCTTCGATCTCACATCTCCTACTCTCTTTTAAGTATGTCGTCGCAGCCTCCGCCGGTCAACGCTGGGGAACATTTGTTTATCGAAGTAATTCTGGCTCATACCAAACTTCTCATCGGTGTCTTCTACAGTCCTTCTCTTCGCATAAACTACTTCTCATCTCTTGACATAATTTTAAATGACCTCATACCTTCTTATCCCCATCATATTATCATGGGTGATTTTAATACGTGCCTGCTGAAAAAAGATCACCGCTCTGCTGCACTTGAATCCACAATCAATTCCTATAATTTGCATATTTTATCCTTGAAAGCTACTCATACTTCTCCTAACTGCACTCCTTCTCTTCTTGACCTTATCTTTGTTTCATCTTTACAACATGTCGCAAAACATGGCCAATTTCCTGCCCATTCGTTTTCCTGTCATGACCTTATCTTCTTGTCTTATAAGTTACGTCCTCCCAAAACTAAACCTAAAATCCTTCAGTTGCGCAGCTTTAGTACTATGGATGTTGAGAAACTCCACAAGGACGCCCGTGGTATTGATTGGTCACTAGTACTGTCAGCAGACAACATCGACGATAAAGTCAATCAGTTTAATGCACTCATATTACAACTTTATGATACACATGCTCCCTTGCGGGCAGTTAAAATCAAACACCATCCAGCGCCATGGTTAACGAATGAAATTAAAAAGCTTATTCACGCAAAAGCAGTCGCTAAATCTAGGTTAAAATGTAATAAGAATGATTTAAATAAGCAAAAGTATGTCTTGGCTCGGAATCGCTGCAATATAGCGTGTAGAGATGCACAACGCCATCATATCCATAAATCAGTTCAAAATGAAGATCCTGCCAAAGTGTGGAAATTTCTTCGTTCTCTAGGAGTTGGAAAACAACGTCAAAATTCCATGCCTCTTAACTTAAATTTAAACTCACTTAACCAACACTTCTCGTCGTCTTCCACAATGGATGCGAATGACAAAATTGCAACTCTTAACTATCTTTCCTCTCTTCCAACTCCTAACTACCTACCTTTTGTCTTAAGTGAATTTACAGCATGTGATGTTAGGAAGAGCATCCTATCCATCTGTTCCAATGCCATCGGTGGTGACGGCATCAGCCGTAACATGCTTGTTCCGATACTGAATGAAATCTTACCAATTTCGTGCCACATTCTGAACAGCTCTGTTTCGGAGGGTGCCGTACCTTCCTGTTGGAAGGAAGCCCACATTATTCCTTTGCTAAAAAAATCCAATCCAAAATCCTTATCTGAATACCGACCGATTTCCATACTTCCCCTTCTTTTCAAAGTCCTCGAGCGCTTGGTACACACCCAACTCAGCTGCTTCCTTAACCGAAATAATCTCCTCAATCCCTACCAGTCTGGTTTTCATCCTGGCCATAGCACTGTATCTGCACTTATCAAAGTCACAGATGATATTAGGCTAGGTATGGAAAACAGACTGCTTACTGTCCTTACATTGCTTGATTTCAGCAATGCATTTAATACAGTAGATTTTGAAATCCTCCTTGCCTTACTCCGCTCTCTTAACATATCTCCATCGGAGATTCACTGGTTTCACAGTTATCTGTATGGGCGCCGGCAGCGTGTCCGCATTGAAGATGTATTTTCTTCTTGGAGTGACACGAGTGCTGGTGTACCTTCTCCTCTTCTTTTCGCTATTTTCATAGATTGACTACTATAGACTGCCAGATATTGCTCTAAGCGATAAGACATGCCCATTGTTAAATAAATCTTATTAATTTTTTTCCAAGATAAAGGTTTTGTCTGGTATGCAATAAAGTGTTCATGTGTTTTTATACTTTCTTAGTGTGGTAGTACGCGATGCTACCCTAGAAAGTACTTTCTACTGTGTCGTCTAGTACACGGGAAAGCCATTATGCAAAAGAAAGGTACAAAATAATTCAACCAGATATGTCTTGATACTGTTATAGTACCTAATATCGCGTGTGTATGCGATACGATTTCGGTAAAGACCTTGACCATGGCTCCAGCCCCGCTAAACTCTTGGTCGAAGATTCAACACTTGAGTCAACTAACCAACTTCTTCAGCCGTGCCAAATGAGATCTTGCAATGATTTAAAGCGGTCAAGAAATTTTCTCATTGATGAGGTTGAAAACACCTACAGTGATCTCTGAACGTTGGGGTAAGACTGTACTACATTGTATTACTAAATACACATAAACCGGTCAGAAACATAATCCTTCCTTTTGCTTCACCTTAGTCAGGTTAAAAAAGAATGAGTCACCTTAGTGATTATTTTTCTTTTCCTATTGGCACATAGGGCTAGAAAAACCACAAACTAAGGTATATCCTGGCTTAGTTGACTTATGTCGCATGACTAAATCTTCATACAGCCTACTGTTATCAAACTTAACATCGTCAAGAGGTTGTGCGTTTATATAATAATAAACCTACGACTGCGCGACCAACCTTTCAGTTTTCGACCCCGATGTCAAACAACAGTAATCTGCAAATGCCGAATCGTCTAAAGTACAATCTAAAGCAGCTGTCGACAACGACATGACGAAAGAACTACGAGCCACCTGCGAATAAGCAGAGCGAGCGTTAACGACAATTAGATTGGAGGTACCCACGCGTGAGTAGAACACGCCGGTATTTAATATCAATAACTTTCGACCCAGTAATTTGTTTGTTCGTGGGGGTTTGGTTATTCTGATTATGAAAAAAAGGGACACTATTGTCACCCCTTTTAATATTTTGTGCGTAGACTCAGAGTACAAAACTTGCAAAAAGCAGCAAGTAAGTAGTAAACACGTCTGTGTGATCAATAATTTGGTATGATAAGGAATAATTTGGAATGGAAAATGTAATATGCATTGCCTCCACGAATTTTTAGGTCTTGCGATGAATACACTCAATGTGTCATAATTAAATTAATACAAGCTCAACGTTAGTAACCGAGAATAAACTCATATACTTACGAGTCCGTGAGTTTACTAAGTTACCAAAGTAACCACTTCTTGCCTTGCCGCAGCAATATTAACTTATAGCCAACGGCCCATCGTTAATTATGACGTGTGAATAGAGATAAATAATCATAATAATAACAACAACAATGTTTAAGTGTCTTCACAAATGTTATGCTATATGTCGTAACAATACATATGATGTTTAAAGTTAAATTAAGTAACTAACTACGCGATACTTGTAGAAATTTGATGCAGTCAATTTTATGGAGAAGTATTTACTGTATCGCAGCCTGTGAATCACAGATCACCAAAGGTCATCACAGGTCTAATTGGAATTCTCATGCATGTTGATTGATGATCGTGCTTCTTAATTTAGAAATATCGATTATCGAGCTCCGTAAAGTTTTTAAAATAATAATATGGCAAATTCTATATTCCATATTGTATCACAGGATAAGCCTGTGCCAGATACGTATTCACAATTATGTTTTTTCTGAAATAATTTATAAAATCTCTTATATTATTTCACAAATCCACTGAGGCACAACATTTTCCTTGCTTGCATTTATAACCCGGTAGCTACAAATTTATTATTATACGTTATAAACGTATATATGTACGGTATTTACCAAGACATTAATGATGATATAATTAGTCTACTAGTAATAACCATCGATAGTTTTTTTTTTGTCAGCTATATTAGATTATTCTAATGCAGTACTAAAATTTTAAAACTTATGAGATAAATCAGCGTCGAATAAAATTCGTAAAAATTGAATTTTTAAACAGAGTCTGTTATTAGTAAAAAGAAATCATACATTTAAGATTTTATACTAATTATTAAACTGGCTGTGATAATCGATTGTAAGGGTGTATTTAAGTTTCTAAACATCAATCACTTGCGAATTAAGTGATTATTCTTAGATCATTGTTTTATACTCTATGATAATGTTTTGCTTGATTTTTATAAAACTATTAACCTTGAAAAAATAAATTGGATAATATGCTTGCCATGTCAATATATCATATCAAACATTTCATAATTTAATTTTCCAGAATACAATTTCACACTAAAAGATCTTATGATAGATTGTAAGTTGAAGTACTCAGCCTGCGTGCAAGTGTGACAATATTGAATAATATTACATTTTATTTATTAATGCATTTCAAATTTATTGATGCTATAAAAAGTTTGAGTATGCAGACGTTGTCTGCAATATCCCTTATTTTGGCTAAAAATATCTTTAAATGTGTATGTAAACTTACTCTATGTTACAGCTTTGCAGCAGTATGTGAACGTTTTTATCTACACCGTATATAGTACTATTATTTATCCTGTGATAGTACGCCTCGTGGTTCTACTTTGCTGCCAATTGATTGTCTCTATTGACGTCATCAAAAGAACAACTGTCAGAACAATTGTACTGTTCTATTCAAATTGTATGGGTAACGTATAACGACCAATTATACATTCCGGAGGTCAGCCATTGTGCAATATTTTTTATTTTCTTGTGTTTAATCCTAATGATTGATATTATTCCTTACTGATAAAGGAAAATCTAACTATTTATGCATGCACACATGCATTAGGTAATCATCAAAACTTCATTTTGATCAATTACTGTGTAAATAAATAGTATGAGGAGTGCTTTTATTCTGCAACAGGCGCTAAACATCTACATGGTTAATTTAAATCTTTAGGATGTTACACCAAAGTATAATATATGGTTGAAAGAACTTACCTAAGTGAATTTCAACCGGGATTATACGAGGTGTAACATCCACAGAGATTTAAACTCCCACCCACCCGTTGGATATCCTGTTGTCAATATAACTTTAAACCCAAATGTTGCAGAATAAAGACTGATCTACTACTCTGAAACAAATGAAGGAACACAGTCGAAATATTGGCTGGTGAATGAGTATTGAACGAATGAACAATGTTTTTATTTTAATTTTATGTGCTTTAAACGGTGTGACGACGACAACGAAAGACGGAGTACATGGTTAAATTAAATCTCTTCGGATGTTACACCTCGTATAATCCCGGTTGAAATTCACTTAGGTAAGTTCTTTCAACCATATAATATACTATGCCCAGCGTCTCCATTGAAGAACATAGCTCGGCTATAATATTATAAGTTTAAAAAACAAACGATACCTGTTCTTAAGTATACATTAACATCAACTTTAATACATTAACATCAACTTATACATATACATTAATATTATAGAAATGATGGCAAAAATGTCACATCAAAAAGTATCAAAAATAAAAAACTCTTTGGGTAATATGTAGATTAGTTTTCGTTATCTATGTTTTTAAGATTGACTATTGCTGCCTGGCACGTTTTATTCCCATGGCGAAAATAACTTTGAACTGTCGCAATGTTATTACGCTCCATGTATATTATTACAAGATTTAACTTATGCGTAGCATATATCCTTTCTACCTATGGGAAGCACAACACAAAACAGCCCCCAGTTCCCGGTCGCCCCGCTATTCCTAGCCAAGGCGGCGGTCATGGTAACGGCGGGGCAGGGGGTGCTAAGAATCCCCCGGCTACGGCAGGCCGCCAACACCGACTGACTCTGGCTACATATAACGGACGCACGCGAACGCGAACGCACGGCTCGACGAACATCTGGCACAACTTGAAGAGGAGCTGAGGAACATAAGATGGCACATTCTGGGGTTATGTGAAGTCCGAAGAGAGGGAGAGGATACCGTAACCTTAGAATCCGGTCATCTTATGTACTTCAGAGAGGGATACCAACAATCCCGAGGTGGCGTCGGATTCTTAATACACAAGGTCCTCTCTGACAACGTCCTAGAAATCTCCAGTGTGTCGACAAGGGTAGCGTATCTTGTGATCAAACTCACCGAGAGGTATAGCCTCAAGGTCATCCAAGTATACGCACCGACTTCGGCACATTCAGATGATGAATTGGAGGAATTGTACGAGGACATTTCCAAGGCCTTGTACACCACCCAAAAGGCCCACTTCAACGTTATCATGGGGGATCTCAACGCTAAACTGGGAGTACAGACAAGCGGCAAATCCGTAGTAGGACCACACGGATTTGGAAGCAGAAATCGTAGGGGGCAAATGCTCGTCAACTTCCTGGAGAAAGAGGGGCTTTTTTTGATGAATTATTTCATTCAGAAAAACCCCCGGCGGAAGTGGACGTGGCAAAGCCCCGACGCTATGACCAAAAATGAGATTGATTTCATTATGACGGACAAGAAGAGTATATTTAAAGATGTCTCAGTGATCGCTAGGTTCAACACCGGAAGTGATCACCGACTGGTCCGAGGCACTCTAGATATCGACAGCAAGCTTGAACGAGTCCGCGTAATGAAATCTACGCTCCGGCCTAATATGCTCCAATCCGTGGTTGGGTCTGAAACCTTCCAGTTAAAACTGGAGAACCGATTCGCTGCCTTGGAAACCACAATTGACGTTGATGTAGACCAGGATTTTGACCAAGTGGTGGGATTTCTTACGGAGGAGGGGACGAAATTTTGCAAGATGTGAGGTGCTGGAAAGAGGTCTAAGCTTTCAGAGGCATCTGTGTAGCTAATGCAGAGGCGACGGTAAAACCCTGCAATCACTTCGTCAGATCAACGGGCTTTGAAAAAAAAAATCTCTAAGCTGGTAAGACGTGACCTCCGGAGCTCCAACACAGCGATGCGAAAGCGAAGCTCCAAGATGCGATCGAGCGAAACCGGGGTCAAAAGTTTTTGTTCAACAGCTGGGTCGAAGCCATCTGACGAAGTTAACCACATGTAACGGGAGTGTCGTCGCTTCTAAGCCGGAGATTCTTAGGGAAGTTCAAGACTCCTACGGCCAACTATATACCTCGCAAGCGTCCCGTCCCCAACCCCAGTCTAAAGATTCTAGAGCTACTCTTACCCGCCATTATACCGAGGATCTGGCAGAGGACAGCTTGGACAAAATTGTGATAGCTCTCAAACAACTTAAAAATGGAAAAGCCCCCGGCGAGGATGGAATTACAACGGAGCTCTTGAAAGCTGGTGGAACTCCAACGTTTGTACAGCTGCAGCGCATATTTAATTCCGTCCTCTTTTCGGGGAGAACTCCAAAGGCGTGGAGCAAGAGTGTGGTCGTTGAAGAGTTGTTCTTTAAAAAAGGAGAAAAGACCCTCTCAAAGAACTATCGACCCATTTCACTCTTGAGTCACGTCTATAAGTTGTTTTCTAGAGTCATCAAAAATCGTCTCGCGCGTAGACTCGACTAGTTTCAGCCCCCTGAACAGGCTGGGTTTCAAGGAGGATATGGCACCATAGACCACATACATACAGTGCGACAGGTTATACAGAAGACCGAAGAGTATAACGAGCCTCTGTGCCTTACATTTGTGGACTATGAGAAAGCTTTTGACTCTGTAGAAACCTGGTCTGTTCTGGAGTCTCTGCAACGGTGCCAAGTTTATTGGCGATACGTCCAAGTACTGAGAGGCCTGTATGACGCCGCAACTATGACCGTCCAAGTACAAAATCAGCAGACTAAACATATCCCCTTACATAGAAGAGTGAGACAAGAGGACGTTATTACCCCCAAATTGTTCACTAACGCTCTGGAGGATATGTTCAAGATGCTGAATTGGAAAGGACGGGGCATAAATATAAACGGCGGGCACCTCTCACACTTGAGGTTTGCGAACGATATCGTCGTCATGGCTGAAACCGTGCAGGATTTGCAATGTATGCTGACCACCCTTGCTGATTCTTCTGCACGCATCGGCCTACGGATGAACTTGGATAAGACCAAGATCATGTTCAACGAACATGTTGTCCCGGAACCGATTACCCTAAACGGAGTTCCTCTCGAAGTTGTTCACGAATACGTATACCTTGGACAAATCTTGCAATTGGGTAAAAACAACTTCGAGAAGGAAGCTCACAGAAGGATACAGCTGGGATGGGCAGCATTTGGAAAACTTCCTCGAGTCTTTGCATCGCCCATACCACAAAGCCTAAAGACGAAAGTCTTTAACGAGTGCGTCCTACCTGTTATTACTTACGGAGCCGAGACGTGGACACTGACGGTGCGACTGGTTCACCAACTTAAAGTCGCTCAGCGAGCTATGGAAATGGCTATGCTTGGAGTCTCTCTGAAGGATCGAATTCAAAATGAAGTCATCCGTCAGAGAACCAAAGTTATCGACATAGCTCAAAGGATCAGCAAGCTGAAGTGGCAGTAGGCTGGTCACATCTGTCATAGAACCGATAACCATTGGGGTAGACGTGTTCTAGAGTGGAGACCACGGCTCGGTAAACGGAGTGTAGGACGCCCTCCAGCTAGGTGTAGCGATGATATACGCAAGCTGGCTGGCAGCGGTTGGAAACAAAGAGCTGAAGATCGAGCTCAGTGGCGTGCCATAGGTGAGGCCTATGTCCAGCAGTGGACAGAAATAGGCTGATGATGATGATGATGATCATGTAGCATATATACTATCAATTAATTATGGTTGTATCAATACCGTTAGCATGTTTGCTGGAATATGCAATGAATAACATTTTCGATCTAACTACTTACTCATGTGTGTATTACTTTAAAAAGCATAAGCATATATACTACGTTTTAATGCATTAAACACAAGCTTGTACAAAAGAAGCTTTTTTCTGAGTTACTGCTATATGCTAACCCTAAGTAACTAACATCTAAGTATAATATTAATATCAAAAATTTGGATTCAATATAATAAATGTCAACATCTCCTTATTTTCGAAAATTTTAAGCATTTAATACCTAAATACAGTTAATATACCTAAAACAGAATAATGAATAGTAGGTACTCCTAAAAAAACACATTTTATTTAAGAATCTAGAATCCTTTACGCCGCATGCTCTTGCGGTAACATGGCTTCCACGGCTTTGTTCTCTTACAAAAACCAAACAACAGAATATTTTGAAAAGTTTTAGAACTTTTATTTAACAACGGTGACTTCGTGTGACTTCGGCTGACCTAAATATGAAGACAGTTGTCTCGTCTTTCCTACGCGTAACTTATTACATAATATGGAAAATAATCAGTAAAACTATAGTCAAAAAATCTATAGTAAATGTGACTTACATTTATGAAAAAAAGATCAACGTGGTTCTAAATCGATAACATTCGAGACAACAGCACGTTTTAAGAGTTTATTACAATTTTTTCCCAATAAATTGTAAAGATAGACTCAAATAAAAACCAGCCAAGTCGAGTTGGACTCGCCCACCGAGGCTTCCGTACCAACGTTAGTAGGTACTAATTAAGCTAGACCTCTAAATTGTATGAGCGCTCATATAACTCAGAAACCTATCTTAATTGGCCTGTACTGTGTATGCATGGGGACACCCTTTAATTTTTTTGGATTTTCCCTTTATTTGTGCTGTAAGACCTTGCTTCTTGCCAAATTTTATTATTTTAGGTTAACGGGAAGTACCCTATAGGTTTTCGACCCAAAACCTATAGGGTACTTCCGGTTGACATAGAATTGTCAAATTTAGTTAAAAGCGAGGTATAACAGCACAAGCAAAGGAAAGATTCCGAAAAATAAAAATGTTGAATATTAAAGTAAATTTTGGTAGGCACTAACAAGTTTTCACGAAAATCTAAATTTGCCCATATCTGTTTATCGTGTTAACTCAGGACCTTGATTTTTATACACCTAATAGGGACTATAGATCTCAGTATCTGGTATAAATTTCAACTTGATAGGTTCACCCGTTCCTGAGAAAATTGGTGGTGACACACGAACAGACAGACAGACCAACAGACAGACGGACAAGAAAGTGATCTTATAAGGGCTTCTTTTTTGCCTTATGAGGTCCGGAACCCTAAAAATTAGATAAATTAGGTACCTATTTCTGAATAATTATTGTGTTTTATTTATTATTGATTATATATTTAATATTTTGTAATACGGATATTAAATTTGACGGGAAGTTTAAAAAAAGTTAGTTAAGTTAGTTCAAAAAGTTGAAAATTAAAGGGTGTAGTAAACTATGTATGTATGAGGATACATACATAGTTTACTCCAATTAAGAAAGGCCTCTGAGTTATATGAGCGTATATACAATTCAGACGTCTAGCTTAATTGGTACTTACCAACGTTGGTACGGAAGCCTAGGTGGGCGAGTCCAACTCGACTTGGCCGGTTTTATTTTCTGTTTTACAACTACCCGAGGGTTCTCAAATCGCGAGTAAACAGGTATCTTCTAGATAAGCATGTTACATCGTCGATCGCATGATTACTTAACATCAGGTGAGATAGTAGTCAAACGCTTACCTATCTAGTATTTAAAAAAATCTACACACATAAAAAATCACAATACTGACAGATTTTGATACTGGTTTAGGGCAGGACAAAGTTTGTGAAACCAACTACAAATATGTACAATCGCGTTCATTTGTGCGTATCCACCTTAAGGAATAATTTCCTGTGCACTCCTATTGAATTGGCATCTCGCTTCTGTCTATGTTGACATTCTTGACCAATGACAAGAAGGGACGAAGCCAAAAATTATGTTTTGTTTTTGGTTTTGGCTCTTCTGATTGGTAAGAATTTTTTTTTTTGGTTTTGGCTCTTCTGATTTGTTAGAAAAATAATCGAAACTTGCAACCGAAAATGTTTTGAAACTGGATACGCACAACTGTACGCGATGGTACATATTCATAGCTTAAGAAAATCTAAGGAACATTCTATGCGATTACTTTTCAAAGTCCTTAATTTGTGAAATAAATTTACAAAATCTTCTACTGCTATTTTTGTATTTTAATGGTAAAAATACAACGCGCTATAATAGTATGCTTGTAACTCTACGAATTACCTGGCTTTGCTTTAAGTACACATCCTTTCAATCTGCAACACGACCTCAGCTCTCCGCCCGTAATTCAGAAGCAAGAGACGAAACACTAGTTACGTACCTAGGATGTTAAATGTGATTTCGCATACATAGAGGCTCTTCTCGGTATGTCCTACTTATCTACTGGAAACATAGTAGGTACTGATTTTGCCATTAAGCTATGAACCTATTTCTTTTAGCTATAGACAGTGACTGAAAGCATTTTATCACGCATACGTTTCACATTTAACTATTTTACCAGTGGAGATACAGATTACTGCTTTTTGAAGTCTAGTTATATGAAATACATCTTATATTTATAGAATCAAGAATTAAAGAACCAAAGCATTTATTCAGTATATAGGCAGTATTAATATACGCACATATACACGTCAAAATAATAAAATAAATCATAACCAATCAAATAAACATAGCAAAAGCGGAATTTTAACGCAATGAATTTAAAAAAAAGTACATACATACAGTACATATCCTATATATGTTTTTAATATACCATTATATAATATGAGGTGTATGTTCTGAATTCCTACCTATCCAATATACCAATATGTTAGTCCTCAGAACTCCGTCATTTATTAACCGAATTGGAAAATTTATTTTGTTTGAGAGGTTATATATTTTTTTTGATAACACTGTCATTTTACCAAGATGTGACAAGTATCACCAAAGACAATTATGGAGATAAACACCTAAAATTTGGTCCTGAAAATGACTATCACGCCGTTTGAAGTCGATTTGTTTTATTTATGTACACGATCTTAAATTATTTTTGTAACAAGACATTAGTATTACTATGCATCTAATCATGCTGTATGTAAACGATAACGCCACGCTGCACACTACCAGTAGGTACTGAAATTGCACCAAATAGTTTATTAAGATCATCGTCATCATCATCAGCATATCTCCGTCCACTGCTGGACATAGGCCTCACCTATGGCACGCCACTGAGCTCGATCTTCAGCTCTCTGTTTTCAACCGCTGCCAGCCAACTTGCGTATATCATCGCTCCACCTAGCTGGAGGGCGCCCTACATAACGTTTACCGAGCCGTGGTCTTCACTCTAGAACACATCTACCCCAACGGTTATCTGTTCTACGACAGATGTGACCAGCCCACTGCCACTTCAGCTTGCTGATCCTTTCACGTTCTCCACGTCTCGGCTCCGTAGGTAATAACAGGTAGGACGCACTCGTTAAAGTCGACTCGACTTTCGTCTTCATGCTTTGCGGTATGGGCGATGAAAAGACTCGACAAAGTTTTCCAAATGCTGTCCATTCCAGCTGTATTCTTCTGCGAGCTTCCTTTTCGAAGTTGTTCCTACCCAATGGCAAGATTTGCCCAAGGTAGACATATTCGTGAACAACTTCGAGAGGAACTCCGTTTAGGGCCATCGTAATAACATGTTCGTTGAACATGATCTTGGCCTTATGCAAGTTCATCCGGAGACCGATGCGTGCAGAAGAATCGGCAGTATGTATTGCAAGTCCTGCACGGTTTCAGCCATGATGACGATATTGTCCGCAAACCTCAAGTGAGAGAAATGCTCGCCGTTTATATTTATGCCCCGTCCTTTCCAATCGAGCGTCTTGAACATATCCTCAAGAGTGTTGGTGAACAATTTGGGGGAAATAACGTCCCCTCGTCTCACTCCTCTATGTAAAAGGATATGTTCAGTCTGCTGATTTAGTACTTGGACGGCCATAGTCGCGGCGTCATACAGGCCTCTCAGTACTTCGACGAATCGCCAATCAACTTCGCACCGTTGCAGAGACTTCAGAACAGACTAGATTTCAACAGAGTCAAAAGCATTCTCATAGTCCACAAACGCAAGGCACAGGGGCTCGTTATACTCTTCGGTCTTCTGTATAACCTGCCGCACTGTGTGTATGTGGTCTATGGTGCCATATCCTCCACGAAATCCAGCCTGTTCAGGGGGCTGAAACTCGTCGAGTCTACGCGCGAGACGATTTGTGATGACTCTCGAAAACAGCTTATAGACGTGACTCAAGAGTGAAACAGGTCGATAGTTCTTTAAGAGGGACTAGTCTCCTTTTTTAAAGAACATAACAACCACACTCTTGCTCCACGCCTTTGGAGTTCTCCCCGAAAAGAGGACGGAATTAAATATACGCTGCAGCTGTTCAAGCGTTGGAGTTCCACCAGCTTTTAAGAGCTCCGTTGTAATTCCATCCTCTCCAGGGGCCATTATTAAGCTGTTTGAGAGCCATCACAATTTCGTCCAGGCTGACCTTTGGCAGATCCTCGGTATAATGGCGGATAATAGTGGCTCTAGGATCCTCGGACTGGGGATGGGGACGGGACACTTGCGAGGTATATAGTTGGCCGTAGAAGTCTTGAACCTCCGTAAGAATCTCCGGCTTAGAAGCGACAACACTCCCGTTAGATGTGGTCATAACTTCGTCAGATGGCTTCGACCCAGCTGTTGAACAAAAACTTTTGACCCCCGGTTTCGCTCGAACGTTGCGGGGCGGCATTCTCAACTAAATGTATCTATTTTATATAATTCATGTAACGAGCTAATTAAATGGTGATTTTTTATTTTAATTATATTTTAACTTTGTTAATTAAGAAATGTTTAAAGTGAATAAAAATTACTACGTAATATATAAATAAATATATTTAAAAAGTATGTAATAGTAAATTTTAAATGAACTAGTTAATGTAATTTTAGTAGGTACTGAAATAACACTAATTAGTTCATTTGCCAAATAAAGTTAAGATATAGATAGGAGTTATTTACATAATAGTATATATATTTAAATATTTTTAAAACTACCTAATATTAACAAACAAATAAACCTAATAAAAATAAAAAAATAACTTAAATTTAGTCTACCAAACCACTACCAGTAGGTAAAGTTCCCAAAATGCTGGCTGTATTCCCCCGTAGATATCGATATGTTAGAGATATCAACGCACAGCCCAAAACGCTGGTGCTAGAAACCTCAAATTTGGAGGGATATTCTTTATGATACTCGTATGTTGGTATGCACTAAGAAGGGTTTTTCAAACGTCCACCCCTAAGAGGGTGAAATTAAGGGTCAAACTTTGTTTAGAAGTTTTTATTCTCTGAGTCGATTGACTCAGATCGTTGACGACACTCACTTGATTTGTTCGGTAGTCCTAACAAGGAACCCTTATAGTTTCGTCATGTCCGTCCGTCTGTTCCTGAGAAAACTGCTGGTGACACACGGACAGACAGACAGACGGACGTGACGAAACTATAAGCGTTCCTTGTCAGGACTACGGAACCCTCAAAATCGTCCCCTACAGAGGTAGGGCAGAATAAGATAAGAATACTTTTTTTCTGGCTGTCGAGTCTGGGTACCCTTAAAAGGGTACTACCCTTATGTTTAGTTGTGCAACGGAAGCGGTATATTCCACTTGAATGATTACGTCTAGCTACAGCGCGTGTACAAACGTGAAATGTGCATCTTTTTATCCGCAGGCGAATACATGCAGCCTGCTGTTAGCTATAACTTCGGGCCATTGTGCAACGCGCCATTGTACTGCGAATACAGTCAACATTTAAATTCATGCCTATAGACATTGTGTTTTATGTTGACTTATGTGATGATAGAAAATAAATCCGGCCAAGCCGAGCTGGACTAGCCCACCGAGAATTCCGTACTAACTTCTCAAACTAAAAGTTAAGGGACAAACTTAACCTTGCAGTTCGATCCAAAGAAAATGTATTGTATCAACCGCAAATAAAAAGTTTGTTATAGTAAATTCACTTTTTTGTTGTTATTAAACTACATATTTACTGTTTTCAGTTTTATTCCTACATAAGTGTTTCAAGACCTTGCTTCTTGCCATTTTTTATGAATCTAGGTCAATGGGACGTATCTTATAGGTTTTGATTCCCTTGTAAAATCGCAAAATATGCGAAATAAACGGTCATATTTTTTGATTGCGTTCACTTATTTTGATTTGATTGATTTTTCACAGCCAAAAGATACCGTAAACCCAAGTTTTTTTTTTTATACTACATAGGTAAGCGTTAGTATAAGTTTCAACGCGTTCCGCATATAAAGGGTCTTGACAGACGGACAGACAGATAGGCAGACGAACAACAAAGTGATCCTATAAGGGTTATTTTTTCCTTTTAAGGTACGGAACCCTAAAAATCGTATGAAACATTATATTATTGACATATCATCGAGTGGGCTAAGTTGAGTTTGTGTTGTATTGTTAGGTAGTTATTGTTGCTTCTTTAATAATGCAAATTGGCCTTTACCATGGCTTTGATAAAAGTATAACAGCCACTAAACCAAGTATAAACATGTGTAAAACATTTTTAATTCTCGATATTTACGAGTAAATACTTATATCTACAACGTCCTTATCAAACAAACCCTAAAAAGCTATAATTTTACACATTACATTTTCAAACTAAAATAATTCAAACCAAATTTTGTTCAATTTACCATGAACGAAAACTAACAAAACAAAGCTTGAGATACGGTCGTAAAAAAATTGCGGCGCTGTGAAAATGCGTTCCTACTTCACGTGATATGTGTGTTTGGGAACTACCATATGAGTGGACTCAAGTGGTCGCTACAGCTCTCCTCACGGAATAAATATGGACACAGAAGCCACAAAAATGCTCACAAATATGACTTAATAAATATACATTTTATCAGAAATGATTTTCAAAGTTACTTAGAATAACTTAGTTCATTTCGGCCGCATTTGGTCGTAAATGAAAAAAATATTGAATATTTAATAATTTTTTGTTTAGTTTCAAACCTTCAAAATTGAATATTTTTCCGAAAATTGCCAAATTCCAAATATATTGTAAACAATTGATTTATGGCCATACATTGGAGTCTAAATATGTCGCATTTTATCCCCTCTATCTGCTCCTGCCGGGAATACGTCGAATTACCAATAACCGTGTAAAATGTTCGTACTTATGTAACAGATTTTTCAAATCTTGCCAACCATATAACATCTTCCTGAAATTCGATTGGCTTGAAATTTGGCACACTTATGTAAGTTCGGTGACAATGCAATATTTTGGTACCATCGAGTTTAGCATCTCATGATGGAGCCTGGATGTAGGAACTTGAATTCAAAGATGCAGTGTGCTAAAACACCCGATTTTAGCCTCGTTAGTTTTATTGTTATGAGTAATTTGAATTGCACATGATGATGAGGGTCTGTAGATGATGCCGGGAGAATGCCATTGAAATTCTTATATAAAAATTCTAAGATAGTCGAGTTTCGGCTCGTTAGTTTTGTTGTTATGACTGGGCTCGTTGGATTTGTCAACACAAGAACTCTGGTCCTAGATTTTATAAAATCTTGTTTTAAAAACAACGTTTTTTTATAATAGCTTGTTTAAAAAACAAGGTTTTTATAAAAGAAAAGACTTGTTTTGTTTTTGTTATTTTAGGGAAACTACCTGAGTAATTAATTAGCTTGAGAAAAATATTCGAATCGAAACATCTCTAAGTCGTGGAGCAGAAGTCAAAAGTCAAAACATTTATTCAGTACTAGAAGTGCCCCGCGGCTTTGCTCGCGTTAAAAACTTCTTTTATTTACTTAAATCTTTTATTTTGTAAAAACCTTTCTATCATAAAAGACATTAAAGAAGTTATAGCCAAATTTGTTCACTTTGAACCCCCGTTTCATTCCCCTAAGGAGTGAATTTTGAAAAATCCTTCTTAGCCGATACCTATGTTATAATAACTATCTGCATGCCAAATTTCAGCGCAATCCGAAACAATATTGATTTCAAAATTTGTTACCCTACTTCACCCTTTTAGAGGTGGCATATCAAAAAAGCCTGAAACACGTATTGACTTATTTTTTTATTAAAGCACTTGTGTGAAGTTTCTAATAGAAAATACTATCTTATCTTGTTTCTCCATACAAACTTTAAACCCCCATTATATCCCCTAAAGGGGTGAATTTTGGAAAACCTTCCTTAGTACACCTTTACCCTCCAAATTTTAAGTCTCTACGACCAGCGGTTTAGGCTGTGCGTTGTCTGTCAGTCAGTCAGTATGTCAGGACAAAGATTCTTATAGTATTAGATAGATATAGGCAAATTAAAAATCTGCACTTACACACGTCAAATAACATTAAACAGATCATATCAATAATAATTATTCTAAATATAACAAAAACATACCTAATTGCTTTGAAATAAATAAAAAAACAAAAGTAATGAGCCATTCAGCTTTCAACTATAGTCCGGCAATCTCTCGAATTTAGTACAAAGATAGTCTAGAATCTGAGAAAGGACATAGGCTACTTTTTAATGCAAAAAAGAGTTGTAAGGGGTTGACATGGGGGATGTAATGTTGTATGGAAGTATTGTCATTTTTAGAGCTAGAAGCTTGAAACTTATTTTTTAGGCTGTTGATTCGATATAAATAAATATGACATTCAAAGTTTGTAAAAGTTTTACCCTTAAGGGTGTAAAAATAACAATAGGGAATAGGGGATGAAAGTTTGTATGGAAATATGTAAGGTTTATGTGAATGTTCTACTGAACGGATTTCAATGAATTTTGGTACACTGATAGTCTAGAGACTGAGACTGATTGATTGAAAGGACATAGATTACTTTTTAATGCGAAAAGTGGGTTGTAGGGGGCTGAAAGGAGGGATGAAAAGTTGTATGGAAGTATCGTCATCTTTAAAGCTAGAAGCTTGAATCTTATTGTTTAGACTGTTGATTCGATATTAATAAATATGATATTCAAAGTTTGCGAGGGGAAAAGGGGAGGGGGAAGGGAAGGGGTAGGAAGGGGAGGCGAGGGGAGGTGAAAGGAAGGGGAAGGTGAGGGAAAGGGGAGGGGACGGGAGAGGGAAGTGAGGGAACGGGCGTGGGGGGAATAGAGAGGGGGAGGGGAGGGGTGAGGGGGAGGGGGATTTGCGCTTGTTGGAAAGCTTGTTTTTAAAAATATGTTTTGTTTATAATTTAATGTGGTTTTTATGATAGAACGTTTTTACGAATGAAAAGTTTTAAATAAATTAAAGAAGTTTTTAAAGTAGGCGTAGCCGTCTGTACGTCTGTCTGTCTGTCCGTCTGTCAAGAACCTTTATTTCTCAGGAACGCGTAAAGGCATCAAGTTGAAACTTACTTTAAATACTTGGGTCTACGGTACCTTTCGGCTGTGATAAAATCAAACTTGGAAGTTAACGCGATCAAAAGATTATGACCGTTAATGTCGCGTATTTTAGCATATTTTGAGATTTTACAAGGGAATCAAAACTTTGAATGTACTTTCCGTTGACATAGAATCATGAAATTCGGCAAGAAACAAGGTCTTGAAGCACTTATAAATGAAAATAATCTGAAAACCATAAATATGTAGTTTGATAACATAAAAATTGAATTTACTATTACAAACTTATTATTTGCAGTTGGTTCATGAACAATGTCTAGGCATCGATACGGATGGAACTTCAAAGTTAAGTTCGTTTTGACAAGTTTGTACGGAAGCCTCGGTGGGCAAGTCTAACTCTACTTGGCCGGTTTATTCTTTGCAAATAACCGCACTAACCTATCATCATCCTGTGGTCTTATGAAAAGGCCAAATAATTAATTCAGCTTCTGTAAAGTTCTCTTCAAGACGAATTAATTGAGCCCAAACTCGGTAGAGTTACGTTGATTTATCACAGAGATGCCGTGGCCACCTTCCAGCTTCATCAACAGACCCTAGATATCATCTAGGTGAAAAGTTCTCTTCAACACGAATCAATCGAGCTCAAACTCGGTGGGGTTATGTTGTTTTATCACAGAGATGCCGTAGCCACCTTTCGTCTCCATCATCAGACCAGCTCCATGGTACCATATCATTGTATTGTCACCGAAGATACATAAGTACACCAAATTTGAGTCCAATCGGACATCGGGAAGTGGGTCTAATTTAGCTTCCAAGATTCCACCCGAACATACATAGTTACATACATACATACATTGCAAGTTAAATAAAGCTTGTAAAAACCAAATCGGTCATGCTGTTTTAAATTTATGGCATGACCAAGGGATATAGGGATTTAATTTTATACAACCCAAAAAAATATAATAATTTTCAGACTTTGTTCCACTTTTTTGACTTTGTTGACTCCATTTACCCTCTTAAGGGTAGATTTTCGAAAAAGCCTGAAACACATATTTACTAATTTATTTACAGATGTACATGTGTGAAATTTCGAATAGTCTTGTTTCTCTATACAAACTTTGAACTTCCGCTTCATCCCATTAAGGGGTGAATTTTGGAAAATCCTTTCTTAGCGGATGCCTACGTCATAATAACTATCTGCTTGCCAAATTTCAGCGCAATTCTTTAAGAGGTTTGAGTTGTGCGTTGAAAGATCATTCAGTCAGTTAGAAACAACGCCTTTGCCTTTTATGTATACAGATTCCAAATAGGCAAGCGTTTGACCACTTTCTCACCTGGTATTAGATGACGAGTTAGTCGACGATGTAGCACGCATCACATAACACTGCAGAAAGCATCTAAAGGAAGATATGAAAAAAAGATTATTCAACGAGACGGGATTTTAATAAAATTGGAATTTCCTCGATTATTCCAGGTGGATGAATTTCACCACTGGGGCGATTAATTTCATTTTTATTTATAACAAATATAAAGGTACGGCCACACCGCGACGTCCTGCGATCTGCGGGCGCGATCTCAGTACTTTTCAATTGTTTTCTGATGGCGTTTGGTGTGAACCAGTCGGTACAAATACTACTGCGCTATCTGATCGCCGCCTAAATCGCGCACGCAGGACGCCGCGGTGTGTCCGTACCTTAATTATAATCAAATATATGAAATTAAAAGATCATTTATTCGGTTTTGAAAGGTGCCAAAAAGGACGAATAGTATTGTTTTAGTATAGTGGATCCTTAGAAAGGGATTGTGATTACGTCCTAACTTTTTATTTATCGGGTAATGGAATGTATATGTAAGTCGGTTAAAATGTATAAATATTGGGCCCAATATACATACATACATACATACAATCACGCCTTTTTCCCGTTGGGGTAGGCAGAGACTACTTCTTTCCACAAAAGAAGTGGAAAGAAATATAATATTTGGGCCCAATATAAAGAAATACATTGGATTTCATTACTTAAGCACTTTTTTAAAATATTTTTGCAGGCAAAAATATTTTCCCCACGAGTAGCGATATCTTTGGATTAAACTAAATAATAATAAACTGAACAAAATTATCACATCGGGTTCGTAGATTTTGAGTGAAAATGCTAAATATTATCAGTTTTCTACGATTAAAGATTGATACATTTCTGTAGAAGATAAATTATAAATAAACCAGCTGTGCTCGCGACTTCGTCCGCGTGGAATAGTGTCTTTGGTCAGCATTTTTAATTATTTAAGTAATTATTTTACAAATAAGACACATGCGTCTCCACCAACACCGAACCGTACCACGCCACGCAAATCCCCCTCCCCCTCACCCCTCCCCTCCCCCTCTCTATTCCCCCCACGCCCCTCCCCTCACTTCCCTCTCCCGTCCCCTCCCCTTTCCCTCGCCTTCCCCTTCCTTTCACCTCCCCTCGCCTCCCCTTCCTACCCCTTCCCTTCCCCCTCCCCTTTTCCCCTCACAAACTTTGAATGTCATATTTATTAATATCGAATCAACAGTCTAAACAATAAGATTCAAGCTTCTAGCTTTAAAGATAACGATACTTCCATTCAACTTTTCATCCCTCCTTTCAGCCCCCTACAACCCACTTTTCGCATTAAAAAGTAATCTATGTCCTTTCAGTCAATCAGTCTCAGTCTCTCGACTATCAGTGTACCAAAATTCATTTTAATCCGTTCAGTAGAACATTCACATAAACCTTACATATTTCCATACAAACTTTCATCCCCTATTCCCTATTGTTATTTTTACACCCTTGAGGGTAAAACTTGTACAAACTTTGAATGTCATATTTATTTATATCGAATCAACAGCCTAAAAAATAAGTTTCAAGCTTCTAGCTCTAAAAATGACAATACTTCCATACAACATTACATCCCCCATTTAAACCCCTTACAACTCTTTTTTGCATTAAAAAGTAGCCTATGTCCTTTCTCAGGCTCTAGACTATCTTTGTACTTAATTCCATTTAAATCGGTTCAGTAGAACATTAACATAAACCTTAAATATTTCCATACAAACTTTCATCCCCTATTGTTATTTTACACCCTTGAGGGTAAATCTTTTACAAACTTTGAATGCCATATTTATTTATATCGAATCAACAGCCTAAAAATAAGTTTCAAGCTTCTAGCTCCTAAAATGACGATACTTCCATACAACTTTTCACCCTCCCTTTCCAACCCCTTTCAACCCTTTTTTGGAATTAAAAAGTAGCCTATGTCCTTTCTCAGGCTTTAGACTATCTGTGTACGAAATTTCATTTGAATCGGTTCAGTGGCGTGAAAGTGAGACAGACAGACAGAGTTACTTTCGCATTTATAATATTAGTTAGGATTAGGATTCTGCTAAATAGTTGAGTACGAAAATAGTTTAATTAACGTACAAGTGTAGTAAAAGAAGGAAATCCGTTATATTAAGTGTCATATTTTCCTCGTCTTCTAAATTAAGATCGAGTAATCTATCCGATAGTAAAAGAGGTAAATAATTATGGAATAAAATTAAAAGGTTATATTTAATAGATTATATAATTTTCAGCGTCAATTATCAAACATATAATAAACCCACTATGGTGAACAATGGTGTGTGCTTTGGAGTACAGCTGAGTAGAAACTGGCTCACAATTTTATTGCACAAGACAGAAAAGATGTCTTGAAGATGAAAATCATAGTAAGCCTTTGTCCCACAATGGAGTACTGCAGCATACATGTAATATAAAAAACAAATAGATACATAAACTTACTAAAAATGATACAGAAAAATATTTGCGAGAAATTCTTACTTTTATTGAATTCGACGAGACGATGGCTCAGGAAGTAGTCGAAAATCTTATTACGTTCACAAGGAGACCCTTAATTTACTATTGGGCATCTTAGTGCGAAGGGCTTCTTAGATGGTGTATTTTTTCTCAACTCTTTTTTAGTCTCTGATGTCATTTATCAACTTGTAATTACCGTAGGCCTGTTAAAAAATTACATGTTTGTCCTATTTTTTTACCAGTACCTACGATATTTTTTTAATATTTAAAATCCCACACAGTTTTATAATATAGGTACGAGTATGTGATAACAAGAGTCTACCCGAGATAATAAAATCCATATAATGTAGGTACACAAATTTACTTAAACTACCACAGTAGTAAAACCCGATTTAGACAAAGATACCTAACAATCACGAATTTGAGATACGATTTTCTTGCCCAAATTAAACAACGACTTTTGACTACGTACCAATTCGAAAGTATTATTCTGTTAAAACACCTACCAATAGGTCTTTAACACATGAACATTAGGTTTATGTTCATCTTTAGATTCTGTATTAACTCCCTAATGGCGGGCTGGAGCTGGCTTCTTATTTTCCTATAAACCAAGTCGATTTTTCTAGCTTCACGAGACTCCACGTAAAACGAGACTCATTTGATGCGGCGATCGAGGATCCGTTCCAGTCTAACGATTGAGATAAACTACAGCAGACGTAAATGGTAAAATATTGAATACTTAGCACTAAGAGCTAGTTTCAAAATGCCAGGATTTCCACCGAACTGATGGCGTTAAAGCAAATTGCTTTTAAAAGTACTTACATCAGTTATAGGTATATACATTTAGGTATTATTAAAATATTACTAGCTTTATCCCTCAGCGTCACCCATGTAGCTTACAGTATATTTCATACAATAAGTATTTTTCACCCCCACAGCAAAACACAAAATACCGTATACTCCTAGGTACTATGTAAGCACTAACTCTGTCATCCCCTTGTCCTCATCCTCCGTCATCCACACAACAATCAGATGGTATGACATGCGTCAACGCTATATGCCAAGCAATTTGCTTATGCATTCATGGTAATGTACTGCGGAGGACTGGAAATACTTATTTATAAGCTTGAAAGATTGAGGAGACTTGTCGCCAAAACCCAACGATGTATTTCGATAGTTTTCATTGATGGCCAGTTCTCATTTTATTAGCTCTGTGGTGTGATTAGTAGTAGTACGCACCACACCATCACTTGTACCACGGCCACACCGCAGCGTCCTGCGTGCGCGATCTAGGATCTAGCAATCAGATAGCGCAGTAGTATTTGTATCGACTAGTTCACACCAAACGCGATCTGAGGCAATAAAAAAATGTTTTAGGTTAGCCAATCTTTTTCATAAATATATACGAGTATGTAGACATCGTATTTTGTCCTTTTATGTTGTTTTGTGTCATTCTTGCGCTGGATTATAATAACCGGCCAAGTGCGTGTCGGGCCACGCGCGGTTCCGTAGTAGCCTGTTATTCAATGCAAGTCTTTACCAGTTATAAACAAGCAACTAGGTACTTCGTCTTTGTCACTTTACAGAATTTATTCTAAGGATTTTGTATTTGGTACAAAATTATCTAACACCCAAGTGCAACGACTATGACTGCTAAACTAATAAAGTTATTTTTACCGCTATAATTTTCCTTTCAAGTTCATGAAATGCACTATTATCAGGAATTTTTCCAGATTTTCAAGCCAGTAGTTTAGCTTTTAGAGGGGGGGGGGGGACGCCCTACTGGAACAAAAATTTGCACTTTAAAGTTTAATATTTCGTAAATGGAGCATCAATCGAAAAACGGCATTAGCAACCCTTAAGTAATTTTAAAAGACCTATTCAACGATACCCCACACTATGGGGTAGACGACGAAACAAAAATTCATCCCCACTTCTCATGTAGGCTCCCCTACACCTAAAAAAATATTTTTCAAAATTTTATTTCAGCACTTTGTCGGCGAAATTTATATACATACCCCTACAAAATTACATCTTTCTAGTATTAACGGTCTCTTAGCAAAACCTCGGACAGACAGACAGACATGACGAAACTATAAGGGTTCCTTGTCAGGACTACGGAACCCTAAAAATGATGTGTTAACTCTGGTCTGTGCAAGTGGGCCCAAGAGGGTTTTGAACTTTGCACAAAGGGTGTGTTAAAACGATATCATCACTTAAAATATATACAGCGTGGAAATTAAACTCAGGCCCTGGAGGGAAACTACTTTAAATCCTTAAGCTAGCTCATTTAACTTAAAGGAGACATTCCTTTATTTTTGAAAAGAAACAAACCTGCATTAAAAGATTTTTTTAAACTCGCTTGCTTCGCCCGGGACTCGAACCAACTAAAATTAAAAAAAATAAACACTCTTTATTTTAATATACTAATCGGTAGTATTAATATTCAGGATAAAGTTTCTCTAACAAACATTAGGTCTTAAAAATAAAAATAATCGTTAAATCTAACATCAACTTTATTTTACTATCAATTTTGTAACACTTAAATTATTTAACTGATAAATTGTTCGAAATGAGCCCCGTCGTTCCGGCTACACAACATTAGTCGATGAAACTTGCTATGAAACCGTTCAAGAGCTAAGGATTGCGATAGAAAATGTTATTAGGGGCATACACCACAACACTTTGCTGAAGGCTACAAGAAATGAATTTCAACGGCGACTAATGTTGTGTAGCCGGAACGACGGGGCTCATTTCGAACAATTTATCAGTTAAATAATTTAAGTGTTACAAAATTGATAGTAAAATAAAGTTGATGTTAGATTTAACGATTATTTTTATTTTTAAGACCTAATGTTTGTTAGAGAAACTTTATCCTGAATATTAATAGTACCGATTAGTATATTAAAATAAAGAGTGTTTATTTTTTTTAATTTTAGTTGGTTCGAGTCCCGGGCGAAGCAAGCGAGTTTAAAAAAATCTTTTAATGCAGATTTGTTTCTTTTCAAAAATAAAGGAATGTCTCCTTTAAGTAAAATGAGCTAGCTTAAGGTTTTAAAGTAGTTTCCCTCCAGGGCCTGAGTTTAATTTCCACACTGTATATCTTGAAATGTAAAAAGTTGTTCACTGATTTATTGCAAAAAATTTTATACTTCCGTATTTTTTCAGTTTGTTACGTCATCGAGAACCAAAGTGATCGACATAGCTCAGAGGACTAGCAAGCTGAAATGGTAGTGGGCCGGTCACATCTATCGCAGAACCGATAACCGTTGGGGTAAACGAGTGCTAGAGTAGAGACCACGGCTCGGCAAACGTAGTGTAGGACGCCCTCCAACTAGATGGAGCGATGATATACGCAAGCTGGCTGGCAGCGGTTAGAAACGAATAGCTGAAGATCGAACTCAGTGGCGTGCCATGGGAGAGGCCTATGTCCAGCAGTGGACGGTAATTGGCTGATAATGATGATGATGAAACGAATATTATTAAATTTAATAAAATTATACAAAATATATACAAACGGAGGAAACATATACGAAAGGAGATATTTTTAACCGACTTCACAAAAAAAGAGGAGGTTATCAATTCCTGTGTTATGTTTTGTGTTTTATGTGTTGTTCTGTTTCCAAGTAGTGAATTTTGAAAAGTCACAGCACAAGCTCCTGTTTACATACTCGTACATAGCGAGAAGAAGATTGAGCTATGTCCAGTGCCCTATCTATGCGTTGGCATATAAGCAGGTAGGGACTTATTATTTAGTTTTTTAGGGTTCCGAACCCAAAGGGTACCAACGGAACCCTATTACTGAGACTCCGTTGTCCGTCTGTCTGTCTGTCTGTCTGTATGTCTGTCTGTCTGTCTGTCTGTCTGTCTGTCTGTCTGTCCGTCTGTCACCAAGCTGTATCTCATGAACCGTGGTAGTTAGACGGTTGAAATTTTCACAGATGATGTATTTCTGTTGCCGCTATAACAACAAATACTAACAACAGAACAAAGTTAAAAATGAAAGGGTTTAAAACAAAAAACGTGTTGTTTACGATACGATATGATACGAAATTAATTCACCTCCACGCAGCTAGATGGCAGCACAGGAAAAATTAGCACGCGCAAGCGTTTCATTTGTTAAATTTGTGCGCCTCGGTCGATTTGTTTACAGTGTTTGATAATATATCTTCAATTTTAGTACTTAAAGAGCTTTAATTAGCTAGAATCAGTAGAAAGATAGTCGTACGAACACACGGTCTTCCAGATATTTAATTACATTAATGACCATTGTGTTAATATTTGCTTAGTTGGTGTTAGAAGTTCGTGGCGTTCGGACTTCGGAAATTCGGAACCCTCCGTGTGCGGGACAAAAGTCTGACTCGCACTTGGCCAGCCTTTTTTTTGTTTGTTTTTTTTGTGGGTATATAACGCGATTACTCCGTCAATTGTGAACGGATTCAAATGATTCTTTTTTTAATAGGTAGGGTACGTTTCAAAGGTGGTCCCATTTTAATTTCATCTTGATCTGAGTAGTATCCAGAGATATGGAAATAAATACCTCAAACATAGGAGAATGTACTGGTTGATTGATTTTGGTTTTTGACAGATATTCTTACGGTAACTGTGAGCGAGATAGAAACAAAGGTAGGGAGAATTAATTTGTCTTCACAGGAATGTTCTACCAGGCAAAGTCTTGTTAGAGTGCAACGATTTTTTGATATCATATGGCGGCGATTAATGTTAATAATCGCAAATAATACTTTCTAATATTCATTTTGGAATACAACTAGTCCGTGTTATGAAAGTATTTGGAATTATTGTAATAAAATAGACAATAAATTATCCTGTGTGTCAGATGCTTTTATTGCAAAGGGCCATTTTAGAGATTGTTCTTTGATACTTTGATGACATCATTATGACTTGTTGATATTTTCACTAGCGCGGCATTTGAAGTCAATTTTGTAGGGCTCCGAACCCAAAAGGTACCAAATGAACACTTTCTGAGACTTTGCTGTCCGTCCGTGTTATATATATATGTGCGCACTATACAGATCTGTATCTTCTTAACCGTAATAGGTACATACTTTAAATTTTCACAAAGTATATATCCGTCAGTGTATAGTGGCCCAGACACGAAAATTGATAGATGCATGTAATTTAATTAATACTTGTTTTGCACTAAAAAGGGTAAAATAAATTATTTTACAAAAAATATAAAACCTACTTCATAACCACAAACAGGCACTTAAAAGTGAAAAATAAATTACTTAATATAATTATTATAAGCGCTACCCACTTTTCTATTTGAAGTCGGTGCCAGCCAAGTCTAATAGGTAGTAGATAGATACTGTCTACATGTATCTACCTACTTACTACTACTACATACATAGTATCTATCTACTATCCAATAGACTTGGCTGGCACCGACTTCAAATAGATAAGTGGGTAGCGCTTATAATAATTATATTAAGTAATTTATTTTTCGCTTTTGAGTGTCTGTTTGTGGTTATGAAGTCGAGTTTTTTTTTGTAAAATAATTTATATATTAACTAACTTAATGCAATTATTTTTATTGTGAAACCGGTTAACATTGTTGCTGGTTTTTTTAATATGGTATTAATGATCAGCTATCCAGCTACATTTCAAAAAAACATCAGCCAGTTAATTATCCCTTTTAGTAAAGTCAATATGACCAAAAACGTCTCTGTAGTCGCAATTTAGTAGAAATTGTTAAAAAAGGCCATAACTCCTAAACTACAAAAAATCGCGGAACATACATGGGGGGGAAATTTGGATACCCCTTGAGGTGTTCTACCTCTGAACTTCCGCTTGACACTACTTTCTGGGACACCCTGTATATAAATTTATAGATTTACTTTAATACTTCTGTAAATAGTAATAAGTAAATACGTGTTGCAGGATTTTTGCAAGGGGTTGGTAAAAAAGTCTGAAAATCAATATGGTTTTATAAATATGAATCCCTATTTCCCTTAGTCACGCAATAACTTGAAAATGGGTGAACCGATTTGGCTTTTACTTCTTTGATGCCTGAATTATGATAGAAAGGTTTTTACAAAATAAAAGTTTTAGGTAAATAAAAGAAGTCTTTAAAGCAGGCGAAACCGCGGGGATCTTCAAGTATTGATATAAAATAACAAAAATATAAAATTTGCTAAACATTTTTTATTCTGATACTATAAATAAAATCTGCCAAGATACAAGAGAAGTATTGAACTTCTCTTGTATCTTGGCCGCTCTACTAATGCGCTCTACAAACCTGCTTAGTTTGACCCAGGGGTACTTATTTATCACTCTGTATATACAGGCTGTCTGGGCTTGAAGAACCGATATTTTAGGAGATGGTTATTCAACGATTTTACCGACGAAATCACCCTCCCTCCTGTTTAACTCCAGCCCCTTTCGAAATGGCAGCTATTTTAATTTTTTCTTTCTGTCAGATACATGACTAACTAATTTTGACGCTTCTTGACTGTTCAAAAATCACTCTTACGAACATCACTCCTTAAAAAAGCTGATAAATGGGTATCCTCTACCATAATTCGCTTGCGTCTTGGTCACGTTTGTTTTCCAGTTTTTCTTGCCAAAATCAGGGTCAGAGACCACTCTCGCTGTGAATGTGGTCTAGATGGAGGAACTCTAGATTATATATTTTTCTGTTGTCCAAAATTATCTTTCTCTCTTTATGATGTCATAAGCCCCAAAATTGCTCGTCTCGTTAATATATAAATTATTTTACAAAAAAAAACCGACTTCATAACCACAAACAGACACTCAAAAGCGAAAAATAAATAAATTAATATAATTATTATAAGCGCTACCCATTTTTCTATTTGAAATCGGTACCAGCCAAGTCTAATAGGTAGTAGATAGATACTGTCTACATGTATCTCCTTACTACTACTACATACATAGTATCTACATACATAGGCATTTATGTTTCAACTTGATCTTTTAAATAGAACTTTAACAGGTTTATAAGTATTTCCACTAAAAGGTTGGCATTAAAAACGTAAATAATACCTTAATCTTTTGATATTAGATCCTTTAAGACGGCTTTAAGTGTTGTGTAATGTAAAATCAATATAAGACAAGATATCAAAACAAACTAAAAACTATAAATACCATTCTTACTGTCTAACCAGTAAGCTTTTAATTTTATTGTGTGTTCCAGCTATTTCGATTGCTGCAAACGTCGATAGCATAGTTATTGACGCTATTATAGGTAGAATATTTCACATCCGTTCGACTATTCATTCAACCATTTTTCATGTATTTATAGCCCCCAACCTAAACGATGTAGAGTTGATATCAATTCGCTTTGGACACAAGCCATTTACCGAAAAATTACGAGGGTTAATTAAAGAAACGCTTTGGCTCTCGGATAAACGAATGAATATTCTCACGCCTTCTCTTGCTCTCAATTTGGCTGAAAGACTGTGAGGCTCATAAAAGAGCAATAAAAACATCGATTTTGCATAAGAATCCCGCAGATGCGGTTCCTTCTTGGCCAGAACAACAACCGCTCGTGAAAGCAACCAACGACGCGCCGATTAAGCTTTATCAATATTGAATATTTATTTTATTGTTAGAACTGCTGTATCTTCCGAATAAAGAGATACGAATCATTCTCAAGAATGTTATTTTAGCTTTTACGAGGATGTGGAAACGTTGTATGGAGTATACGTGGGTACAATGTTAATGTGTTATTTTTGGTAAATAAATAATGGGTGTTAGTGATATTAAATATAGTTTCTTTATTTAAATCCATCGAGAAGTGAGCCATAGAATTATTCAGTTATATTTCCTATAACGGTTTCAAGGAAAATCATATGGCTAGGATAATCATAACGCCTGCAGACCTATCCAACATAAAACACTTCTGGCCTCTACTTCATGTTTATCTATTTTCACATATTATTTGTATCAAGTCTACAATAAACTATATTTACCTTAAAATGTCTTAACTGTTCACCGACCATCAAATTATACTTTCTCTTGCACTCAATTGGACAAGTACAAAGTAAAGAGGCATATTACATATTTATCACTCTTCTTGCCTAACTTATTAAATTGTTTTACCAAAAAATATCTCTTCGCGTTTGTCTCCAAGCCCTCTTGGAGTGTGTCCTTAAGTAGGTACGTCCGCGTGTTATATTGAAAGAAAACACTCGAAATGGGATAGACTGCCGAGGCGAGGGTACAGTTTAACTGTCTTTAACTTTTGCAAGGGTCGAAAACACGGCGCTCGGTTGGGTCGAATGGACCGTCGACTCATAAATCTCGTGCTAGACAGTAACAATGTGTAGCCGGCTTGTCTTCAACCCCTACGTTCTACGTATATACTCTTAAAATCGTTACAGACGTTGTAATGGGATCTCTTGACGCCATCATTTGCAAACACTTAGTAGTATGCCAACGCGTTAAACTTTGCATTATTTTTCCTGTTACCGTTGGGAGGGTGAAAGATTAACATTTTGTTACATTATACCGTGTTCTGAATCGCGTAGCACTCAGTAATATTACTCGTTACGTTAAGCTGCCTATTTATTTATAAACTGGCAGTCCGCCCCGGCTTCGCACGGGTAGAACATATATGCCTTCAAAATTTGCATCAGTTTGGTGCATCTAATACATATAAAATATTAACATATTTAACAATCATCGTCATATTTCAACCAATTTACACAAAACTTTAACGAATTATGCACCTAAACCTTCCTCATAAACACTCTGGCTATTGGTGAAAACCGCATGATAATCCGTTCAGAAGCTATTGAGATTATTGCGAACAGACAGACAGACGCAGTGATGGACATTGTTTTATAATACTTATGTAGTGATATTGGACGGCCCTTTGGCGTAAAGGATAGTTACCCTGATTCTGACCCGAGGGTCGTTGGTTCTAATCCTAGCTATATACCTACCAATGAAAGTTTTATGTTCATTCATGAATCATGGGTTTTCATGGGATCATTAAATCTACCAATAATTAAGATTTATTTATTTTAAATCTAAAACAACTGACTTCAATGCCCCGCGAGTCAATTTCAGTAGCAAGTTTGAGGCGTTTATCGTCATATCTCTGATACTTATGACATCTCAAAGAATTTAATCTCAATTACAATGGGACCACCTCTAAGACGTACCCTACCGATTACAAAAATAATCATTCGAATCGGTTCACAATTGACGGAGTAATAGCGTAACATACACACACAAAAATAACCATACAGTCGAATTGAGAACTTCCTTCTTTTTGGTAGTCGGTTGAAAAGTAGCTTACCACCAAGGAGAACATCTGCCGCCGTAACCTTACGGCGTTTCTCGACGCAAAAAGTAGGGGTATTATTAGGGGTTTAACGTGTGTATCTGTGTGTCTGTCTGTAGCATCTTAGCACCTAACGGGATGAACCGATTTTAATTTTATTATTGACTAGCGACCCGCCCCGGCTTCGCACGGGTGCAATGCTGATACTAAATTAAATACACTACAGAAAAACTATGAACGTTGTATATAAAAACATAGCGGCCCGCTCCGACTTTGCACGGGCATAAAATATATATGCCTATGTCACTCAATTTTAAACATGATTACAATAAACATGATTAAAATCGATCCAGATTATTACGGATGTAGGCCAATCTCTCAGATTCAATTTTCGCATATTGATCGACCAAGTAATGGTTTGTTAACATTCCATATCTAAGCAAAGTGTTGAAATTGTTACGTCTTGTCATTATACGGTAGCAATAGTAGTTCATACATGACACTGTTTTACGCAGAGGTGTTCCACCGATTGGATCAACTTGAGAAATATTAATGGCATAACCATTTTCTCCACGACATAGCATCAAAGGATATTGTAAGCTGTCATAAGATCTGTGTAACTCTGAAATTTTTTGCAAATTATCATCACGACTATGCAATACAATATCTCTTTTGTCAAATTGCTGTCCAGCTATCACCACTGCTACCTCACTCGTTGAAGGCGCGTTATATCGTCCTCTGTGTTCTCCAACAGGAACTTTATTTGCATGGATTACGACATTAAAGTCAGGAGTATCTGCTGGAATACTCTCAATCGCAGTTTTGAAAGACTGTATATAGTAATTATGAGAATGTAACATATCTTGCAGAGATCTAATTAAATCTCTATCAATTGGTTGTGCAACACTTGAACACCGCGTAGATGCTTGTGTGTCTGTATCTGCAATAAAATATATTTGCAGAAATTTGTGATCATCGGGTCGAAGTGGTAGCAAGCTCCCAGCTAAGTGGTACACTTGCCCTTGAATTTTAAATGTAGGCATGAACCCACGCTCAACGACTTGCTTACTCTTAAAAGAGGTCATTTGAAATGCGTTATTATAACGGCGTATATTGCGCATGAATTGTTTGGATTTCTGGTGTTCACCCGTAAGAAGAGAGTGAAGTGGTTCAGGTGGAGGAAAAATTTCTTCTAATTTGACTTTTCCTTGTAAGCAACACATGCCTTTTGATTCGTCCTTGAATTTCAATGCCAAGCAATATTCACATACTACTGACATAGTACCTATTGATACTATACGAACGTCCTTGTAAGAAATCGAAGGATCGTAATTCATGGCAGAATTTTCTTTATTTACCCATGAATTAGTAACTCGTGCTGATGATTCTCTGGCTCTCTGTATTCGATGTCTATCCCTATCTCGACTGCGGCAAACCTCACGCTCTACTGAAGATTCTCTCTCTCTATCAGCTCTATATCTATCCCTAAGCTGACTGAGTCGAGCCTCACGCTCTACTGACGATTCTCTATCTCTCTGAACCGAATGCCTATCTCGATCCCGGCTGCGGCGAACCTCACGCTCTATTGAAGATTCTCTCTCTCTCTCAGCTCTATATCTATCCCTAAGCTGACTGAGTCGAGCTTCACGTTCTGTTGACGATTCTTCATCTCTTTGTGAACGTACTCTTTTAGCATTCACTGAACTACGACCTATGTTCGAACGACGACGTCTTCCAGACATGACTTTATAATTTCTGAACAAAGTTGACTCAGTTCTAGACTTATGTATGATTACCTACCTATGAACAAATTGCCATATTATTGGTACCTATGTGCCGCAGTAAAAAACATCTAAATACTTACTAATAAATTAAAATTACATACTTAATACTTAATTAAATATTTACCATTTAGACACAAATGATAATCAACAATCATAAAAAACAAAAGATATTTATTCTATTCTTTTCTTTTTTTTTACTGAAATAACTTAAACTACGATTTTAATGAAATCAACTTAAAATACGATTTTAATTAAATTAAAAACACCTAAAAAATAATTTGCCATGCGTGTGCATAAAGATAATTTACAATCATCAAGAACAAAAGATAGCTATATTCTATTAAGTTTTTTTTCTGAACTTACTTAAGATTTTTGAAAATAATTTCCTTATTATTAAATTAATTGATTATTATTTATCGTAACTTATAATTATTAACTGATACGTTGTCACGCTAAAAAGCACGTTTTTATCAAGTACTGTTATTTTCCTCGCTAGAGAGCTCCGATAATAAACGCGTCCGATTGCTGCTAAATTCAAAGTGGTATAGGGAGAACCGCAGTCTCCGACACGCTATTTATAGGCATGCCTCCCCGCACTGCCCCGTCCGACCGGTATCGCCCGCCGCAAACGCAAATTTTAAATTTGTAATATCTCCGAAAATATTTGTTTAATTTACATGCTGTAAGGAACCATATTGATCTATATTAATTGCACACTGTATTTAAGGTACTTAATTCGATAAGGATTAATGCCGTATTGCTTAAAATAGCTTCGTAAATAAGCCATTTTTTCACGTAAAAAGTAAACAATAAAAATGGTTAATGTGGGTTATCCCTAAAAGATAAACATATACCATCGCGGACTTTTTTGTAGACCTTTTTATGGTGTATAATACTGTACTACATTAATTTGATCTAACTCGTAGGGTTTAGGCAGCGTTTTTGCAAAATTGCTAAATAAGCCCAAAAAAATAGGTTAATTTACGACATCACGTTAGAAACCTCTAAAATTAGCAATGTTGCCTTAGTATATGATGCATGTATTATACATATAAACCTTCCTCTTGAATCACTCTATCTATTGGAAAAAACCGCATCAAAATCCGTTGCGTAGTTTTAAAGATTTAAGCGCACATAGGGATATAGGGACAGAAAAGGCGACTTTGTTTTATACTATGTAGTGATAGTTTTTTTTTTGATAGATGTCTTCATCGAGAGTGTTCTTAGCTTTGATTCATGAAAATTCGTTCAATTGTTATGAAACTATGAGCTTTAATCAACTTTCATAGGTCTGATCGATTCGAAAATCTTCTTCTTCAACGATATTGTAAGAACATGGAAGCATTGACCTGATCTCCTGGACTTTACAGAATACTCAAATCCTCCCCAACTTACAGCTCAAATTTTAAATGTCGTGTTTAGAGTCATTGGAATGCTTTTATTGAAAAGATTATGTTCGGTATTTCACCAAACACTTCAAGAGGAGCGTTGTGGACTGTATAGTAGAATAAAATATACTAATTAGGTAAGATGATGCGATAGAAAGTTACGAACGATCCAAACACACAGAAAAGAGGAAGCAAATTAATCTACCACTTACGAGTACCTTAAATGCCTTCACCAACCAAATCCAAGTTGGCGCTGGTAGATCGGCGCTGCTGAGTGCTGGTGTAAGGTCCGTACAATAACACACACAAATAGATAAACTGCACGGCAGATAGATATAGGAGTTAACAAAAGCTCACGGAGCAAGTAAAATGTAAGGAACGTCCTTTGAGGCTCAAAAATCAAGTGCACCACGGGGCTGCTTGAAGCAAACTGAACGACCATTGCACCGGTCCTTCCACCGTTTTTCTCGCCAAATCGAGGGTAGCTGGTTCAAACATATCGGGCAGCGGCAAATCATTCACTACCCTCAATTTCCGTAATGTATGGATCGAACATACCCCCCACCGAAATCATCGTGATGATTTCAAGTACAAAGTGAAAGAAGGATACAAAAAATATATATATATATATAAAAAATAGAAATTATAAGGGAACGTCCCTAAACTATAGTATTTTAATAGATGATTTATGAAAAGAATACAAATAATTGAAATTAAATATGATCTGTCAGTGAATTAGATATATATAAATATAAAAGTATTGATTAGTGTGCTTAATTAGCGTAAGGCAAAGGACACAGTTTGTTAACTGGTCTTTTAAAAATACCCCTCTGCGTCCTCAGAGTGACAACTCGCACTGTGCCATCAGGACCGGGATGGAGACGCTCCACCCTGCCTAGCGGCCATTGAAGTGGACGATTCAGTTCTGACTTTATTAAGACTAAGTCGCCGATTTGAATATTGGGAACAGGTGTGAACCACTTTGCTCTTTGTTGCAGTGTGTGTAAGTAGTCATCAGACCATTTTTTCCAAAACGTTTGGGAGATTTTCTGCAAGCACTGCCAACGTGACATGCGGTTTATGGCTACTTCATCACAACTGTATTCTGGCACGGCCAGTAAGCTTTATCCGATTAAAAAGAGACCAGCTGTTTGGACTGCTGGATTGTCAGAGAGAGGACACAATGGACGTGAATTTAGAATGGCCTCAATTTTGCAAAACACTGTAGTTAATTCTTCAAACGTAAGCGACCTATCACCTACCGCACGCTGAAGTAATCGCTTAGACAATTTGATTCCACTCTCCCAAAGACCTCCCATGTTGGGGGCACTAGGTGGGTTGAACTTCCAGTCTATTTTTCGTGACGCGCATCCGTCAGCGATCGATTCGCTGTTTTCGCGGTAGAACTTGCAAACGTCCTGTAGATGTTAGGCCGCCGCGATAAAGTTAGTGCCACAATCGGAATGCAGAGACGAACATAACCCGCGACGAGCAACGAATCTATCTAAAGTCGCGAGAAAACAGTCTGCTGATAGATCACTCAACACTTCAATGTGAACACATTTTGTTGAGAAACATACAAAGAGCGCCATATAGCATTTGTGAATTTTAGCGTTTCGACGTAAGCTTTCTTTTATGTAAAATGGACCTCCTATGTCGCAACCTACGTGAAAAAAGACCTTGTTAGGTTTTAATCTCTCAATGCGTAACGTACCCATACTAGGTTGTATAGTACACGGACTGCAATTGAAGCATTTAATGCACTTCGATAAAGCACTTCGGATCTTGCTACGCGCAGATACGATCCAATATCGTTTGCACAGAATGCCTTGTAGGGTTCGCGGGCCCGCATGTAGGTAAATTTTATGAAAATGTTCTATCAATAAAGTTGTAGTATGACAATTTTTAGGTAATAGAAGAGGATGCTTAGTGTTGTAAGGTAGATCCGCCTGAGAGATTCTACCCCCCACCCTGAGGAACCCACGGTTGAAAGAGGACCGAGCGATCGAGTTTGTTTCGACCGTCGGGCATTGTTTACGAATCGCAAGCACCGTGCGATAACACGCTGTAGGCGACGGAACGTTGAAAACGTTTCGAACGTTTTATTAATATCGTCTTCTTCGTTACAGACGTTTTGTGTCGGCATTGAATATGTATCAACGTTAGATTTTAATTCAGGGATCTCTGTTTTATCAGTGACGTAAAATGTACTGATTGGCCACTGATGAACGTCATCAGATAGCCAAGTCGGACCGTGCAACCATCGCTCGGCGTCAGCTACGAGCTGGGCCGGCATGGTGCCGCGGGAACACATGTCAGCTGCGTTGTTCTCACTTCTCACGTGATACCAACAGTTCGGCGGGACTACGTCGATCACCTGCGCTACCCGACTAGACACAAATGTTTTTAATTTATATGGTGCCGTTTGCAACCATGCCAGGGCGACACTCGAGTCGGTCAACGCGGTCAATTCGAACTGAATATTTTGAATGCTTTGTTTCACAAACAAGACAAGCTTAGATAAGAGCACGGCAGCCATGAGCTCGAGTCTCGGAATGGACATAGGTTTGATCGGCGCGACATTGCTTTTACTAAGAAGGAGTCTAGTCTTCACCTCACCGTCTTGCCCGACACTACGAACATAAAGATTCGACGCGAACCCACGACTCGATGCATCACAAAATGCAATTATGTGCACCTTGTTGAACCCGGGTGTCAGCATGTGTCTCTCTATTCGTAGCTCGGAGAGACTGGACAGTGAGTTTATGAAGCAAGACCACTTGTCGCGCAGCTCAGAAGACAGTTGCTCGTCCCAGCCGAGATCTAACTTCCACAAGTCCTGCATTATGCATTTCGCGAGAAAGGTACACGGAGATATAAACCCAACAGGGTCAAATATGCTCGCTAACAATTTCAAGACTGAGCGTTTTGTGAAATTATTGTCTTTCATGTTGTACTCGAAAGAAAAGCAGTCATGAGTAGGCGACCACTTGAATCCTAACACTTTAATAGGAGAACATAGGCTGTCGTCACTAGTTTATAGCGACGGCCCGATCGGTTTCGACCCTGTCCAGAAACTCAGGCGAGTTACTGGCCCATTTTCGAAGATCGAAACCGCCCAATTTTAGGAGAGCTACGAGCTCATCCTGCAACATGCTGGCTTCAGAAACGTTCCGAGTAGACCAGAGAAGATCGTCGACATAGAAACCGTTGACGAGAACGTCGGCAGCTCGCGGGCACCGGGCGCGTTCATCGTGCGCCAGCTGCTGCAACGTGCGGACAGCTATGAACGGTGCGCTGCGTAACCCGTACGTATTTGTCGTCAGTTCGTACGTTTGAACCGGTTCCGATGGCGATTCCCTCCAGAAGATATGTTGGTAGCTACGATCGGCGGGCTTGATGAGTACCTGTCTGTACATTTTGGCTATGTCGGCCGTAAAGCATATTTCAAAAAGCCGAAAGTTGAAAATTATTTTTAAAATATCTTGTTGTAGTTTTGGACCCGTAAGAAGAGTGTCATTTAACGATATACCGTTGGAAGTACCTGCCGAGCCGTCAAATACCACTCTGACGGGCGTCGTAGAACTGGAAGTTCGTACAACACAGTGATGTGGTATCATATATCTACTGGGTTCAGTACCGGTGTACGGACGCATGTAGCCCAGCTGTTCATACTCGCGCATGAACTCACCGTAAGCGGCATGCAAGCTAGGAGTTTGAGCGAGACGTCGCTGGAGATTAAGAAACCTACGCATGGCGAGGTTACGTGATTCGCCTAGGGGTGCGCGGTTCGGATCTGACAGAAGAGGGGCTACGTACCTACCGCTAGCGTCGCGGTGGTTTTGCTCCGAATAGATTTCTTCTGCGAGTTTATCGAGTGAGTCGATAGGGTTGTCACACGGTGACTCCTCTATTTCCCAGAACGCCCGAAGTTGAGTATTGATGGTATCACTGTCGGCGGTGGACGACACCAGGTTGCAAGAAGTTGCAATGTTAGTGACACCATCTTCAGAAGTACACGGTTCTTCTAATTTTCCGCATAAAATATACCCGAAAATACTGCTAAGTGCAGTGGGCAATGAATTGAGAAAAATGATTTTATTGCCATCGTAAATGTGCGGAAATATATCGCCCGCTAAAATCATATCGATGGGTGATTTTTTGTAAAAGAAAGGATCCGCCAAATGTAAATTTTTAAATTTATAGGATACTTCCTCTGGGATTTCTACCGTAGGCAAATTTGCAGTTAATTCAGATAAAACTATTGCATCGATATCAAATTTAGGATTATCACAATGTCGTGGCTTAACAGTGCATGACGCCATCCCGAAGTTTTTTACATTATTTCCGGCTAAACCATAAATATTATAAGGACATTTTTGCCGTGACAGCCCTAGCCGTTCTAAACAATTGTTTGTTATAAAATTCGACTGAGCACCCGAATCTATAAGTACTCTGCACGGTTGCTCGCTTCCGAATGCATCTACGACATTGACTACAGCTGCTCCCTAATAGCACAACATAATTTTTATTGTTTCCGTTCGACGAGTGCGTCAGGTTAGAATGCATACCTACACTAGCGTTATCAGTCGTTCCCGGGAAGGCTGACTGCGGAACCGGTTTGCTACTAGGCTCGATGTGTAGCAGCGTATGATGTCGCCGATTGCACATAAAACATTTAAACTTGCTGTTACACACGGCTGATACATGATTAGACTTTAGGCAATTGTGACACAGATTGAGATGATCAGCACGGATGACTCTTTGAATGGGTGATAATTCACGGAATTGAACACATCGGAATATCATGTGGTTTTGGCCGCAATGCACACAATCTTGACTGTCGGCATTTTGCGATGTCGATTGTGAATAGGCGCGTCTATTGTTTGAGTTGCTCGACCGTTTGTCTACATTATGCGAATCTGTATTTTTGTTTTGTGAGTTAGAATAATTAGTGTTAGTAAATTGCGAATGTTCCAACACTTTTACTTGTTTTTATATACGTCTCATTAGTTGTTCGTAAGTAGGTATCGACTTTTGGTCGATGATCATTTCGAAAGACCTTTTGGTATTAGGATCGAGTGACCGTAAAGCAATGTGACAAAATAAGTAACTTAACAAGTTATCAATATTTAAAGCGTTAATTGCCCTATATGAGTGATCGAAAGTTTCAATGAAGTTATTTAGATTTGCTGGAGATTCTGTTTTTAAAGCCGGGAAACTAAGTATTCTATCTAGGTATTTACCTAGGAGCATTCTGTTGTCCTGATATTTATCGAGTAGCGACTGCCACACCACCTTGTAATTACTGGACGTAATGGGCATGCTTTTTACTATATTAAGTGCAGAACCTTTAGTGCAAGACAATAAATAATGGAACTTGTCTATGTTTGAGATTTCCGTCTGGTTGTGCACTAAAGAGCAAAACGTCTCATAGAAAGTGGTAAAGTTTTCAATATCGCCGTCAAACTGAAAGAGATCAATTTTTGGAAGGCGCGGTCTAGATTGACTGTTCATCGCTTGACTACTTGGCGGAACGTCCGCCATTTTGGGCGCAAACTTAGATGAACACAATTTAACATTGAAATACAATTCATCGAAACTCTTTAGCTCATTATGATTAAATTGCGTATCAGGATCTAAGTATAATTGTATCACATAAATCTCCATGCAAGTTTTTTCAAAGAGATCACGCAGCGACTCAATCTCCGAGGCACGCAAAAGGAACATTTCTATGCCACCAGGTTGAGAATCTAATTTAGTTGATAGATCATATAGAAATTGTATCTGCGAGAATAATCTCTGTTTCATGGCAATATTTCTGTTAAGGCTTTTCATATTTTCTAACTCTTTTTTTGATGGGGCTTTTTCGGTAGCCATTTTGAATTGTATACGTTAGAAAAATACGTTAATTTAGAATTAGATTTACCAAATTCTAAACAAGCACGGCTTGTACAAGGATAGAGAGGGGTAAAATATACAATTATTAATATTAAATATATAAGATATATAATAAATATCCAGCGAAGATGGACCAAAAAATGTTCGGCATTTCACCAAACAGTAAAGTAAAAAGTAAAAGTAAAAAATGTTTATTGGAAAAAATGGCATTAATACAATAAATAAATAATCACCTGGTACTTAAACTAGGCTCTAGACCCGTATGATAAGCACCAGGCCTCTTCCGTCTGTTTGTTCTGTTTTGCCAGAAATTACAATATAGTGTATTGTTACATGCATTTTGATATATCTATTCACATTATATTACGATTAATATAAGTAATATATTTACATTTGTATATAATAATTTTATTTAATTGTGATCTGAATTTGTAATCAGAGTAAATTATTATAAAAACTCACGTTCATTTTAAACTTATAGATTTAAAAACGGGAATTTAACGTGACTTACGCGATGTCGATATAGCGATCGACATATGTTTAGTACATTTAGTAACATTAGGTGAAGACGAACTGATGGTGAGCTTCGACGTCACGTCATTGTTCACGAACGTACCGATAGAGGACACACTCAAAATTATAACGGATTTATTCCAGAGAGCTCTTATACCTATCGAGTACATGAACATAATAAAGTACATACTGACAAATGGGTATTTTAAGTGGCGCGGTGAATTTTATATTCAGACGGAAGGTGTGGCCATGGGTTCTCCTATAGCTCCAGTAGTTGCGAATATTTTTATGGAGTGGTTCGAGACATCGACACTACACGACATATCCTTTAGACCGAGATACTGGTGGCGATATGTGGATGACGTGTTTGCTATTTTACATAAGGACCATGTAACACCCTTATTAGAACATCTAAATAGCAAACATCCGACGATCACTTTCACTGTCGAACGAGAAATAGAGGGCGCGTTGCCGTTTCTTGACGTGTTACTCAAACGACAACAGAATGGACATCTCTCACACACAGTGTACCGCAAAAGTACGCATACAGACCGGTACTTGAGAGCTGACTCCCATCACCATCCCGCCCATCTAGCGTCGTTGCCTCGGACACTTATCAACAGAGCGCTGAGATTATGTGACCCACAACATGTAGACACGGAACTCGCGCATGTGAAGGCGGTGTTAGAGGCAAACGGATACAGCTGGAAGCAGAGTAATCGGATTGCGAACAACTCCACAAAGTGCCGAATAACATCGGTTGAGAGAGCAGCAACGTACCTACCATACGTCAAGGGGGTCACGGACAAAACTGGACACTTGTTACGCCGAAGATATAGCATCAAGACGATATTCCGCCCCCCCTCACGTGTCAGGCAATTGTTGCGCTCTCCAAAGGATAAGGATCCCCTAGGAGCTCCTGGGGTCTACGTCGTTCCTTGCGACTGTGGTGCAAGCTACGTAGGCGAGACCAGAAGAAACGTGTCCACAAGACTCAAAGAACACATTGCTTCCATGAAGAACGTGGACAGCGGTAGCTCGGCGGTTACAGAGCACGCTCTCACATCTGGGACGACGCACTACATCAGATTTGACAAGGCACGGATTTTGGCGCGTGAAAAGTACTTTGTACCCCGCAAAATCCGAGAAGCCATTGAGATCAGTCGTCGTCGTAACTTCAACAGAGACAGAGGGTGGTACCTGTCAAATACGTGGAAAACCGTTCTTCATGGAAAGCACGTCACCAGTGGCAACAGTGAGGAGGACACCTTGAGTTCCGTCTGCCGGTTGGATGAGGTTTCGTCTGAAGTAAACAGCAGTGATGAAGACGAAGCCCTCCAACCTAATCCCGCGCCTCCACTATGTACACCGCATCATCACCCCCCACCAACACCACCACCGCCGCCGCCGCCTCCCGCTCCGTCCGCGCTGCACGAGCAGCGGCCCGCAGTGCGAGGTTGAATGCGTCGGCGAGCGTCCCGCACTCAAGATCCTGAAGAAGGCCTCCGGATGAGGCCGAAACATATGTCGATCGCTATATCGACATCGCGTAAGTCACGTTAAATTCCCGTTTTTAAATCTATAAGTTTAAAATGAACGTGAGTTTTTATAATAAAATTGTAAACCTCTACGGGGAGGTATGCCTTAAAAATGTGCGGAGATTTGCATCGCTGAGGAATAAACGTAACAAACTCGAATGTGGTTTAGTGTTTGTACAAAAGTGCCGAAATAGTGGAGTATTGCCGAAGTTCTTGCGCATTAAACCAGTGAAATGTATTCGAGATTACACAAAGTTCTTCAGTGATGTGAATGATAAATTGGTGAAGAGGGTAATACGAGATTACTTTCGAAACATCGCGAGTGTATCAATGGAATTGATGGAAATACACCTACAGTTGTCTCGTCTATTACGTCAAGATTTATGGGATACTTTGGATTCAATGACTTATAGCAGAGCGCAATACACTTTAAACAATTCGTCTAAAAGTCATGATAGAAAATTAAAACACCTGACAAAAACCTCAGAGCAACGTCCTTCCGACGTCAACCGTTCAGTGGTGGAGAATCAGGCGGTTGTAAATTTATCGTCGCAGGTACTCACTGATAATGAAAAATCGGTATTATCAAAAGGTCTTAACTTTGCACCCACACCGCGGAAGATACCCGTCGAGGTGATCATCACCGGCATCGAGGAAACGATCTCCCGGAATAACATACCGATTCATGACGCTGAATGTTTACGACAAGAAGTAGCATTGACATTGCGAAAATCCAAGGTACCTAAATCCAACATCTCGAACTCGGAAATGTTTGCACTACGTAGTTTACGTAACAACACAGAGCTTTTAGTTTTACCCGCAGATAAGGGGAATGCAACAGTAGTCGTGGACACAGCACAGTACGAACAGAAAATAAACCAGCTCCTCAGTGACGGTAATACTTACAAACGTGTTACATACGACCCTACATCTCGAGTAACTACTAAACTGAGTACACTACTGCGTGCATTAAATGAAGATCTGTACAGTAGATTACGCCCTTTGAACCCAACTGCACCGAGAATTTATGGCCTACCTAAAATTCACAAGCCATCGTGGCCTTTGAGACCTATAGTCAGTCAAATCGACTCACCCACTTATAAAACAGCTCGATACATGGCTGACATGCTACTTCCATTAACAGGAAACACCACAAGTTTTGTGAGGGACTCGCGACACTTTATACAGCTCCTAGATGAAGTAACATTAGGTGAAGACGAACTGATGGTGAGCTTCGACGTCACGTCATTGTTCACGAACGTACCGATAGAGGACACACTCAAAATTATAACGGATTTATTCCAGAGAGCTCTTATACCTATCGAGTACATGAACATAATAAAGTGCATACTGACAAGTGGGTATTTTAAGTGGCGCGGTGAATTTTATATTCAGACGGAAGGTGTGGCCATGGGTTCTCCTATAGCTCCAGTAGTTGCGAATATTTTTATGGAGTGGTTCGAGACATCGACACTACACGACATATCCTTTAGACCGAGATACTGGTGGCGATATGTGGATGACGTGTTTGCTATTTTACATAAGGACCATGTAACACCCTTATTAGAACATCTAAATAGCAAACATCCGACGATCACTTTCACTGTCGAACGAGAAATAGAGGGCGCGTTGCCGTTTCTTGACGTGTTACTCAAACGACAACAGAATGGACATCTCTCACACACAGTGTACCGCAAAAGTACGCATACAGACCGGTACTTGAGAGCTGACTCCCATCACCATCCCGCCCATCTAGCGTCGTTGCCTCGGACACTTATCAACAGAGCGCTGAGATTATGTGACCCACAACATGTAGACACGGAACTCGCGCATGTGAAGGCGGTGTTAGAGGCAAACGGATACAGCTGGAAGCAGAGTAATCGGATTGCGAACAACTCCACAAAGTGCCGAATAACATCGGTTGAGAGAGCAGCAACGTACCTACCATACGTCAAGGGGGTCACGGACAAAACTGGACACTTGTTACGCCGAAGATATAGCATCAAGACGATATTCCGCCCCCCCTCACGTGTCAGGCAATTGTTGCGCTCTCCAAAGGATAAGGATCCCCTAGGAGCTCCTGGGGTCTACGTCGTTCCTTGCGACTGTGGTGCAAGCTACGTAGGCGAGACCAGAAGAAACGTGTCCACAAGACTCAAAGAACACATTGCTTCCATGAAGAACGTGGACAGCGGTAGCTCGGCGGTTACAGAGCACGCTCTCACATCTGGGACGACGCACTACATCAGATTTGACAAGGCACGGATTTTGGCGCGTGAAAAGTACTTTGTACCCCGCAAAATCCGAGAAGCCATTGAGATCAGTCGTCGTCGTAACTTCAACAGAGACAGAGGGTGGTACCTGTCAAATACGTGGAAAACCGTTCTTCATGGAAAGCACGTCACCAGTGGCAACAGTGAGGAGGACACCTTGAGTTCCGTCTGCCGGTTGGATGAGGTTTCGTCTGAAGTAAACAGCAGTGATGAAGACGAAGCCCTCCAACCTAATCCCGCGCCTCCACTATGTACACCGCATCATCACCCCCCACCAACACCACCACCGCCGCCGCCGCCGCCCGCTCCGTCCGCCCGCGCTGCACGAGCAGCGGCCCGCAGTGCGAGGTTGAATGCGTCGGCGAGCGTCCCGCACTCAAGATCCTGAAGAAGGCCTCCGGATGAGGCCGAAACATATGTCGATCGCTATATCGACATCGCGTAAGTCACGTTAAATTCCCGTTTTTAAATCTATAAGTTCAGAGTAAATTAACTAAATTAAAACTTATAAATTACTAGGTATATTATTTGTGGTGTGTGTGAGTGTGTGTGTGTGTGTGTGTGTGTGTGTGTGTGTGTGTGTGTGTGTGTGTGTGTGTGTGTGTGTGTGTGTGTGTGTGTGTGTGTGTGTGTGTGGGTGTGTAGGTTTTTGTGTGTGTGTGTGAGTGTGTGCGTATATGTGCTTTTATTTGATCCGTTGTAGGATGGATTCAGTAGCGGTGTAGTCTTTGTCTATTAAGAGTCTGAAGATTTTTTGTTTCGTTTCGTATGAATTTAAAGAGTAGAAATGTATTGTTTTGTTAATTTTGTTGTAAAGGAAAGGTCCAAGTGAATCAATAAATTTGTCAGCAAATGCTGTGTTGGCTGTTTGGGTGGGACATACGTCGTGGGAAGGTCTCTTTTTTGAAGCTGGGTCATATTTAACCAGAGTGTGCTGATATAATATTGCATGTAGTATGTAAAGCTGCCGAACTGTAAGAACTTGACATTCTATATGAATGTCAACCGTCGGGAATCTTATAGGACGACGCTTGCTGCACTTTAGTATTCCTCTCTGTGCTCGTTCATGTTGAATCAAATGTGACTTGCTTGTACCTCCCCATGCAGTCAGACAGTACGTTATTATTGATTGACATAGGGAGAAATACAGCATTTGAATTATTTCCCAGTATGCACTATCACGTATTGACCTGAAAACAGCTGTGAGCCTGCGAACCCGGTTTGAGAGGTCTTTAATATGTGGCGCGAAGGTGAGTTTATTGTCAATGGTGATGCCAAGATATTTTATACAATCTACCTTTTCGACTTTGGGACAGTTGCACGTAGGGGCTAAATAAGACTGGCAAGAAGTTGTTGTATGACTATGTAGACTAAAGTGATCATTTTGCCCAGGATTACGGATATAGAATGTAATATATTTAGTTTTGTCTACGTTTAATGTCAGAAGATTGTTCCTGAGCCAGGATGATATTTTATTAAAAGAGGTTTGAGCAGTTTCGAACACTTCTGCCCAACTCTGTCCCTGGAATATAATGGCCGTGTCATCAGCGTAAGTAATTATAGTACCGTTTTGTAAAGTTGTGTCGCAAAGCTCGTTGATATAAACCAGAAAGAGGGTTGGATCGATTATGCTTCCTTGAGGTACGCCAAAGTTTACTGGAAGCGGGTCACTTATAAATTCTCCTATTTTTACACTTTGTGTCCTGTTGCTCAAGTAATCGGTGATTAGTTTGTGTTGTATTCCTCTGATGCCGAGCTTTTCTAGTTTTGAAAGAAGTCGTGGAATGGAGACGCTGTCAAAGGCCTTCGCCAGATCTAGAAAAACAGCCATCAATTTCTTTTTATTATCTAGATTTTTAGTAATAAATTGTACTAGTTTTAAAACTGCTTCATTTGTTGACCTTTTCCCTCGAAAACCGTATTGGTTTGGAGACAAAAGACCATTTGTTTCAAGGTAGTGCACTATTCTTTTATTAATTACCTTTTCAAAGATTTTTGATAGTGTTGTTAGAATCGAAATGGGGCGGTAGTTTCCAATTACTTTCTTATTCCCTTTTTTATGGATGGGTATTATGAGCGCATGTTTTAAGGCTTTTGGGAAGCATCCCGTATTTAGCGATAAATTTACGAGATGTGTGATAACGGGTGCAAGGACTTCTTTGTTTTGGAGTATTATACTTGGAGATATATTATCCCACCCCGTCGAAGAGTCTGGTTTTAGTTTAACTATGTGAGATAGTATTTCCTCCACTTCAGCGTCTAACATTACCATAGAGTTGATAGTAGGTGAGACAGTTATATTTATTTCACTATTATCGTCTGGGATAATTGCCTCTGCAAGGAATTTGCCAACATTTGCAAAATAGTTGTTCACCGTATTTACAGCTAATTTAGGGCAATCACTTACGTCTAAGAGATCTTGGGATATTTTTGGTTTTGTTTTGTAGTTTGTAATGTTGTTGATTACTTTCCAAGTCTTTTTTAGATCGTTGTTTTTGGCAGCTAAATTAAGTTGTTCTCTTTCGTACGAGAACACTTCAAGAGGAGCGTTGTGGACTGTATAATAGAATAAAATATACTAATTAGGTAGGATGATGCGATAGAAAGTTACGAACGATCCAAACACACAGAAAAGAGGAAGCAAATTAATCTACCACTTACCTTCATTCCTTCACCAACCAAATCCAAGTTGGCGCTGGTAGATCGGCGCTGCTGAGTGCTGGTGTAAGGTCCGTATAATAACACACACACAAATAGATAAACTGCACGGCAGATAGATGTAGGAGTTAATAAAAGCTCACGGAGCAAGTAAAATGTAAGGAACGTCCTTTGAGGCTCAAAAATCAAGTGCACCACGGGGCTGCTTGAAGCAAACTGAACGACCGTTGTACCGGTCTTTCCACCGTTTTTCTCGCCAAATCGAGGGTAGCTGGTTCAAACATATCGGGCAGCGGCAAATCATTCACTACCCTCAATTTCCGTAATGTATGGATCGAACAGATTATATATAGATCAGTCGAGGTGGTTTAAAATATTATATTATATATATAGATCATTATTATTTTATACAATCTATACTAATATACTAATAATTCTATAAAGAGAGAACATTTGTATTTTTGTATGTTTGTAATGATTTGGCTCAAAAACTACTGGACCGATTAAAAAAATTCTTTCACTTATATATAGAATGGACTTTCGGAATGAAAAAAGATTATACATTATCCCGTTTAAATCAAAGGTACATTCGTGGAGACCTAATTTGCAACCTAAGTCGACTAAAAAACGGTCGAAAAAACACGTTTCTTACGAACGCTGCTTAATTGAAAATAGATGGAAGAATATTTTCTATGAAAAAGTTGTACAACTTAATAAGACCTACAAAAAAGTCCGCGACATCATATGTCTATCTCTTAAGGTTGACTCACAGTAACCATTTTAATCTTTAATTTTTTGTTAAAAAATATTACATAACTTCCAGCGCTATTTACAAAAATATAGTATTAATCATTATCCAAATAATTACGTTAATTAGCTTGGCCACATATTATAGATTAAAATTGTCCTTTACAGTATATAATTCAAATGAAAACTCCAGAAGATATCACGGATTTCACATACACGCATCGCAAAATTAATAAAATATTTGTAGTTAAACCACAGAATAGGTCATAGTTACTGAGAAAATATTATTTTAAGCTTAGCTTTTCTGTAGATCCCCACCGATCACAATCAAATTGAAGTCAATATAGTATAATAATATCATCTACTAGCAGCCCGCCCCGGCTTCGCACGGGTAGAACATATATGCCTACAAAATTTGCATCAGTTTGTTGCATCAAATATAAAATATTAACATATTTAATAATCATCGTCATATTCGTTTTCAATTGAGCAGCGTTCGTAAGAAACGTGTTTTTTCGACCGTTTTTTTGTCGACTTAGGTTGCAAATTAGGTCTCCACGAATGTACCTTTGATTTAAACGGGATAATATATAGCCTGTTTTAATTCAGAAAGTCCATTCTATATATTAAAGAAAGATTTTTTTAAATCGGTTCAGTAGTTTTTGAGCCAAATCATTACAAACATACAAAAATACAAAAATACAAATGTTCTCTCTTTATAATATTAGTATAGATACTTTGTATTTTAAAGGTACGGACACACCGTAGCGTCCTGCGTGCGCAATCCACGCGGCGATCAGATAGCGTAGTAGTTTTTGTACCGACTGGTTTACACCAAACGCGAATAGAAAACAATTGAAAAGTACTGAGATCGCGCCCGCAGATCGCAGGACGCCGCGGTGTGGCCGTACCTAAGGATTTCTGAGCCTGGACAAAAACTGCAATGAAGTTTCAATGAGTATATGGCGTCTGTAAGCTTCAAAAGTTCTTTTTTCAATAATATTATAATATATATATTAATATATTATTATGATGCGTTCTAATTTAATCTGCCATTGCAAGTGATTAATTATTTGATAAGAAAAAGGACTGACTTTACGTAGTGCAAGCAAGTGATACAGTCGGTTTTGAGATCTTTTACTGCATAAAATGTATAGTGCAACCACTTTGCAGTTGTCTGTATTCCCTATATACCCTACAATGCTAATCGGATAATAGGTGCCAGAATTTGAGCTGCCAAGTGCGAGTCAAACTCGCAGACTTCGTCTGCGGTACGGTATCACCGCACAATCAGTAATAGTTATAAGATAGAGCAAAAATATAAGGCCAAGACACGTTTCTTGTATAGTGCTCCCCTTTTTCGGGTTCCGTAGACCTGACAAGGAACCCTTATAGTTTCGTCAGGTCCATCTGTCTGTCTGTCTGTCCGAGGTTTTGCTAAGAGACCGTTAATACTAGAAAGCTGTAATTTTGTGGGGGTATTTATATAAATTACGACTACAAAGTGCTGAAATAAAATTGTGAAATATATATTTTTTTAGGGTAGCTCCCCTATATTAGAAGTGGGGATGAATTTTTTTTTCATCGTCTACCCCATAGTGTGGGGTATCGTTGAATAGGTCTTTTAAAATGACTTAAGAGTTGCTATAAATATAATACCATTTTTCGATTGAATGCTTCATTTACGAAATATTAAACTGCAAGGTGCAAATTTTTGTTCCAGTAGGGCGTCCCCCCCCCCCCTCTAAAAGCTGAACTGCTGGCTTGAAAAATCTGGAAAAATTCGTGATAATAGCGCATTTCATGAACTTTAAAGGAAAACTATAGCGGTTAAGATAGTTATTGTTATATATATTTATTAGTTTAGCAGTAATAATCGTTGAACTTGGGTGTTGGATAATTTTGTACCAAATACAAAATCCTTAGAATATATTTTTAAGGTGACAAAGGCGGAGTACCTAGTTGCTTGTTTATAACGGGTAAAGACTTGCATTGAATTGACAGGCTACTACGCAACCCTACACTGAGTGTGGCTCGACACGCACTTGGCCGGATATCTATATTATTTGTATTGTTTTTTTAACCGACTTCACAAAAAAGGAGGAGGTTTTCAATTCATCTGTAGGTTTTTTTTTTTTTTTTTTTTTTTTTTTTTGTGTGTATGTTACGCGATTTCTCCGTCAATAGTGAACGGATCCAAATGATTCTTTTTTTAATAGGTAGGATACGTTTCCGAGGTGGTCCCATTTTAATTTTATCGAGATCTGATAAGTATCTCCAGAGATATGGAGATAAATACCTCAAACATAGGAGAATGTACTGGTTTTAGTAGAAGAGTCCCAAGAAGATTGTACACAATAGAGGTTGCTATTGCATATACTTTTGAAGACTAAAAAATATGACCTTGAATAATGTTTTTACATCTTTCTTCTCATTGATTTTGGTTTTTGACAGATATTCTTACGGTAACTGTGAGCGAGATAGAAATAAAGGTGGGGATAATATTTTTTTCTTTTTTTAATATCTTAAAGGCTAGCTTTTGACCACTATCTCACCTGTTTTTAAGTGATGATGCGGTCGAAGATAGAAAAGTGGACTAGAATGGGAACTGGCTCTCAAGGATAGCTGCCTGAACACATAAGATGTTTGGCGACAGATTTTCTTGAGAACTTGAGGGTGGTAGCTGGCCAGGCGGACACTAGATATGTCCTACCACCATGCGGGGGTTGTTGGTTTCTTAACGATGTTTTCCTTCACCGGAGGGCAACTGTGAGAAGCGCACATATATTTTTCGATCGAAAAATTCATTGGTGCACGGCGGTTTGAACTCGGTACCACGGCATCAAAGCCGACTGTTCTCCCAATTACGCCACCGGGCCCTCAATAAATAATTATATATTAATAATTATAATAAATAATTATATATAAATATAAATAATTTGTCTTCACAGGAATGTTCTACCGTTCTATAATACTTTTTTATATTCATTTTTGAATACAACTAGTCCGTGTTATAAAAGTATTTGGAATTATTGTAATAAAATAGACAATTAATTATCGTGTGTGTCAGATGCTTTAATTGCACAGGGCCATTTTGGACATTGTCCTTTGACACCTTGATGACATAATTATTACTAGTGAATATTATCACTAAAGTGATAATATTCAAAGTCAATTTTTTTAAGGTTCCGAACCCAAAGGGTACCAAATGAACACTTTCTGAGACTTTGTTGTCCGTTCGTCCGTCCGTCCGTCCGTGTGTCTATACATATGTGCGCACTTTAGATAGATCTGTATCTTCTTGTACATACTTGAAATTTTCAAAAAGTATATATCCGTCAGTGTATAACGGCCCAGACACCAAATGTAATAGATGCATGTAATTTAATTAAAACTTGTTATGCACTAAAAAGGGTAAAATAAGTTATTTTTCAAAAAAAATAAAACTTACTTCATAATCACAAACAGGCACTCAAAAGCGAAAAATAATTTACTTAAAATTATTATAAGCGCTACACCCACTTATCTATTTGAAGTCGGTGCCAGCCAAGTCTATTGTATAGTAGATAGATACTAAGTATGTAGTTGTAGTAAGTAGGTACATGTAGGTTAGTAAGTAGGTAGATACATGTAGGTATTATCTATCTACTACCTATTAGACTTGGCTGGCACCGACTTCAAATAGATAAGTGGGTAGCGCTTATAATAATTTTAAGTAAATTTTTTTTCGCTTTTGAGTGCCTGTTTGTGATTATGAAGTCGGTTTTATTTTTTTGAAAAATAACTTATTGTTATAGCGCTCATGATATACACAATCTGTGAAAATGTCAAAACTTTATATACCGTTAGAAATCCCAAACTGTTGTTCAGGTTATGCATCATCATTCCTAATCATTCATTTGATGAACAAAACGTTTTCACTTCATTTTCAACCGACTTCCAAAAAGAAGGAGGTTCTCTATTCGTCTGTATGTTTTTTAGGGTTCCGTACCCAAAGGGTAAAACGGGACCCTATTACTAAGACTCCGCTGTCCGTATGTCTGTCTGTCACCTGGCTGTATCTCATAAACCGTGATACTTAGACAGTTGACATTTTCACAGATGATGTATTTCTGTTGCCGCTATAACAACAAATACTAAAAACAGAATAAAGTTAAAAATAATAGGGAGTCCCCATACAAGAAACGTGTTTTTTTCGGCATTTCAATATAACGCCATCGATGAACGCTTAGGCAAACGTCCATAGATGGCTTTATATTGAAATGCCGATCCCTAACACCTTTGTTAGACGTTAGATGGCGTTATAAGAAATAAAACGTTTATTAATTATAATTTTTTGTTGGCGAAAAATGATAGTGGTATTTTTTGCTCGATCTTGTAAAACACTGTAGTCTGGTACGGAAACCTACGAGTGCGAGTCCGACTTGCACTTGGCCAGTTTATTTTGTATGTATGTTACGCGATTACTCCGTCAATTATGAACCGATTCACATGATTTTTTTTATCGGTAGTATACATTTCCGAGGTGGTCTCATTGTGATTTCATCGAGATTTGATAAGTATGTCCAGAGATATGGCAGATGAAGATAAACATCTCAAACTTGGTACTGAAATTGACTCGCGGGGTATGGAAGTCGGTTGTTAAAACAACTTTTATAAACGTTTATAAACTATCAACATTATTTTTAATCCTCATTTCTTACTTTTAACCGATTTCGTTTCAAGTCGATACGTTGCTTTTACTTTCAGAATAGCAGATTTCTCAGATAACCTCTGTAATTTACTTGTAAACATAATAGAACTAGTTATTACAGACTTGTCGTTAGAATTTCCTAATATCCTTGTTCAGCTTTTTTCGTAAAGCTTCGAGAAAAATAGCTTTTGACGAAATCACAAACATTTCCTTCGCAGTGTTTATGTGGCCTGGATCTGTTTTAGTAAGCTATAATTTTATATTACGTGTAAGTAGAGATAACCTTGTCTGTGGCCGGTGGCGTTCCTACCAGTATATATTAAGTTTGTATTGTGACGATAAATCTTCATAAATGCAAGCGACACTGGGGATATAGTAAACATAATGCATAATTATTATTGCGCAAAGCCTTTACTCACCGCTCGCCGCGCTTAAGTTTAAACAATGTAATATTATAGTATTGTATTTATGGTAGTAATGTATCCTAAACTAAGCGATTAAAAACTTGTCATACAATATTATATGTGTTTCGGTACATCGTAAGTAACAATGTATAATCCAAGAAATAAGAAAAAAATATACATAATACAGGGTGGACCATAAGTCTTTTTATATTTGAAATGATGATTACAAAAAACTAATAGCAAAAGGTAAAAACTGTTTTCGAAACTAGACAAAATGGCAATTTATTTCTTAAAAATAACGTCATCCATATGCGATCCTTCATTATTCTGGCATTGCTGCAATCGCGAGTGGAAATTTTCGATGACAGCTTGACACGTGCTTGATGAAATGTTAAGCATTTCTGCGCGAATACGATGCTTTAATTCTTCAAGAGTCACTGGGTTGGTGTTATAAACTTTACTCTTGAGGTATCCCCATAGAAAAAAATCCATTGGGGATAGATCTGGGCTACGAGGCGGCCAGTTAATGTCAGCTCTCTTCGATATCACTTTTTGGCCAAAAATTACTCGAGCTGCCCTTAACGAGTCATTGGAGGTGTGACAAGTGGCACCATCTTGTTGAAACCATGACCGTTGATTAAAACCAGCAAAATCCTGCAACGCCGGGGCAAAAAAGTTTTGTAGCATGACGATATACCGCTCTGAATTTACTGTAACTGCACGTCCACTTGAATCTTCATAAAAGTATGGACCGATAATGCCTCTTGCTGACAAAGCAGCCCATACAGTAACCTTGGGAGAATGCAGAGGTTTCTGATGTTTTAATTTCGGAGTGTCACTCCAATAACGACAATTTTGTCTGTTAACATGCCCGTTTAGATGGAAGTGTGCTTCGTCTGAGAAAAAAATGTTAGTAAAGCTGGTGAACTGCTCTAACATTTCGTTTGCAAACTGCAACCTAGTGGCATGGTCCTGAGGTCTTAATTCCTGCACCATTTGGATTTTATATGGATGTAGGTGTAAATCTTTCTTGAGAATGCGGTTCAAAGTTGTTCTTGGCACGTTAAGGACACTACACCGCTTTCGAGTTGAAAGCCCAGGCTGGTCACGAACAGACGCTCTTACTCGCTCCACGTTTTCGGGGTCCCTCGATGTTCTAGGTCGACCGGACCGAGGTAGATTTACTGTTGAACCTGTCTCCTCAAACTTGAGCACCCATTTTTTAATCAACTGAATTGATGGAGCTTCAATTTTATGCCGTATGTTGTAATGAGCGCAAAATTTTCGTTGCGCTAAGGTCGCAGAATCGTTGTTTCGATAGTACTCGCGTACGCAGAGAGCACGTTGGCTACCGTTGAACGACGCCATGGTACTAAATCTCCATTGGCCGCTCTTTCAATGCGTAACCCTCCGCCCCACCCCGCCCGCCGCTGCTCGATGCGGCAACCGATTCAAATATAAACGGACTTTTGGTCCACCCTGTACATACTAAAATATACATAATATTGTATAAGGTTTTTAGGGTTCCGTACCTCAAAAGGTAAAAAAGGAACCCTTATAAGATCACTTTCTTGTCCGTCTGTCTGTCTGTCCATGTGTCACCAATGATTTTCTCAGGAACAGGTGGACCTAGCAAGTTGAAATTTATACCTGATACTGAAGTCTATAGTCCCTATTGGGTGTATAAAAATCAAGGTGATCTTGATCTTGAGTCAACACAATAAAAATATATGGGCAAATTTAGATTTTCGCGAAAACTTCTTAGTACCAAAATATACCTTAATTTTCAACTTTTTTTATTTTTCGGAATTTTTCCTTTACTTGTGCTGTACGACCTTGCTTTTGACCAAAATTGACAATTCTAGGTCAACCGGAAGTACCTTATAGGTTTTGAGTCGAAGACCTATAGGGTACTTCCCATTGACTTAGAATCATGAAATTTGGCAAGAAGCAAGGTCTAACAGCACAAAATATGGAAAAAATCCAAAAAATAAAATGAGTTGAAAATTAAAGGGTGCCCCCATACATACATAGTTAACGCCAATTAAGGTAGACCTCTGAGTTATATAAGCGCTGATACAATTTAGATGTCTAGCTTAATGTGACATACCAACGTTGGTACGGAAGCCTCGGTGGGCGAGTTCAACTCGACTTGGCCAGTTTTTTTAAATATATTATATGAGTGCATAATAATAATTAGCTTCTGCCCGCGACTTCGCTCGCGTGGCCAAAGTTAGACAGAAATTGAACCTACTTCACAAACATCACAGCCTCTAAATATCATGTTTCTAGAACCAGCTGTTTAGGTAGTGCATTGATATATTAGGCAGAAAACGCGTGAAAACGCGATGATAAAACGCGAACTGTGATACACGTTTCTCATAATTTTAACTGAAGTGTATATGTATCTGTTCAAGCTATCCGTTTATGGAACGCTCTGCCACTAGAAATCAGACGTGCTAAATCTTTGCCAATATTTTAAAACATGGTAAAGAATCATTACCTGTCCACTATAAATTAAACGCTATCAAGATTTTTATTTAACTTTATTTTATTTTATTTGAATAATAAATACTTATATATATATTAGTATATTTTATATTTATTTTTATTATATGTATTAGAATCAGCATATATTAAACAATATTTGGTAACTAGATATTATTTATTTTTATTGAGCACCACCGTCCATTCTTTGTAATACTCCTGTCCATCCTAAGGTTGTCTGGTAGAGATCGCTTCAAGCGATAAGACCGCCGATTGTATTACCTAAATATTTCTGTATTAAGTACTTAAGTATTGTATATTTATGGTAATCAATAAAGAGTTATTGTATTTTATTGTATTGTATGTAGAAAGTTTCGAGTCAACCGACCCAAAGAATAAAAAGTTTTACTGAATGTTTAACCTCTCATTTCACCATCTTAGGGGTAGAATTTCGAAAAACTTTTCCTTAGTTGATAGCTGCACTTTACAAAAAACACACCCTCCAAATCTCATGTCTCTAAAACCAGCGGTTTGAGTAGTGCGTTGATATATTAGTCAGACAGACGCGTGCGCGATGATTTTGGAATAACAACATAACCATCCAAATATCAGGTATCTCAGGCCAGCGCATTAGGCTATACGTTGATATATCAGACAGTCATTCAGTAAGTTAGACAATCGCGTGGTGGATGATTTTGGAAAAACTATGATACACGTAACTCATAATTTTAATGTGTAACCGATTACCGAGACAATTGACCCAGGGAGTAAAAAGTTTTAAAGAAAGTTCAACCCTCCATTTCACCCTCTTAGGGACAGAATTTTGAAAAACTCTTCTTGGTGAATTCCTACACTTCACAAAGAACACACCCTCCAAATTTCAAGTGTCTAGGACCAGCAGTTTAGGCAGTGCGTTGATATTATTATTATTAGTCTCACAGAAAATGTAACCTTCCATTAGACCTTTTTAGGGGTGGAATTTCGAACCATCTGACTTTAACCGTAACTAATAGTTACGGTTAAAGTCTATATGTCTATATAGTTAAACTAATTAATAGTTACACTATTAACCGGTGTTTTTATATGGATTTTGACAGATTTTTGACATTAGCTATAGTTAAAGTACTAAGCGGCAATAGCCCAATGGATAGGGTGTCGGACTGGCGATCGAGAGGTCGTGAGTTCGGTCCCAACCCCACCCATTGCACTATTGACGTGAACCCACTCCAGACACAAGCATATTTAGCTTAGTTGGAGGGGTTAACAAGAATACTAGTAATGTGCGACCCACATTGCCAGTAATCTTTAAAAAAAAAAAAAAGTAAGATGGTGCCTTAGTGTCTTTCAAACCAGCTGTTTAGGTAGTGCGTTGATATATCAGACAAACAATCAGTAAGTCAGACTAACGCGTGAGGGATGATTTTGGACAAACTGTGATACACGTAGCTTATAATTTTAATTAAGAGTATGTGTACCAATTTCAATGGTCTACAAAAACAATTTTGTTTACCTCCTCGTTGTTTTCGTGCATGATAACATTATATTTGGTGCTCTAAACACGAATTTAAATATGTAAATGAATACAGCAAATAGATTTTTAATATTATGTCCTTAATAAAAGTTCACAAAACGAAATTATCAAAATAACAAACAACAAAGGTTTAATAAGTGATAGCTTAAATTTTACAGTATAAAACGCTATTTTTACATAATCATTCATCATTTTTACACAAGTTACAAAAATATTATTATAATTATCTCATACGGTGATATAATTCGAGTTGTTTTGTAGTTGTTTTTTCACCGTTTCCATCTGAGTTCTTCTGTGAATCGATAAATTGATATCTGCATTGCTACTGACCATTTTCTGTTATAGCGTCTTTCAATGTGCAATATTCTGATGAAACCTTTCACGGTGCTCATCAGCTAGGCTATTCTGTAAGCTATCTCGACAGCGGAATCCGCGGTGGGATTCGAATTTCGTACTACGAAATTCAATCGTATCAAGCTCGTAATACGGTTGAATTTCGTAATACGAAAATCAAATCTCAACGCGGATTCCGCTGTCGAGATAGCTTACAGAATAGCCTAGCTGATACGGCACTGAAATTTTCTGGAAAAAATCTACGTGTGTGTCCAAAAAATGAATGTTGAGTAACATATTGCATCTTATAGCGTTATAAGAAAGAAGAAAGAAAGAAGTTCACGAACGCTTTTTCGGTAGTTGTCAGCTTGGTTTAGACGCACATTGACCAATACGCATTATGACATATGATGGTTACCACCATAAATACGCTAAATGACCAACACGTGAAATGACAAATACGCTAAATGACCAGTCCATAAAATGACAAATACGTAAATGGTTTTGTATTTCAAAGTAAATGATGGCACACTTCTATAAAAACCACCTAAGCTCTTTTTTTCTGCGTTGTTTCTTTTTTTTTCTGGTTGTAAGCGATGATGTGGTCGAAGATGGTAAACACGCGAGGCCTAGAATATTCTTACTCTCAAGGGCTGTATGCTGCCGATCAATGTTCATTCTTGTTGAAGTTAAGTAGAATTATTTAGTTATTCATTTCTTTCAAGCTCGGCTTACCCCGGTAACTGAAACTTGCCTTATCGAGTCGAAAAGTATCCACATTGCAAAAAGATTTTCGAAACTAATTAGAAAGGTTGTTAGCTTAACAAACACGAATGAGTTGTTAACACCCAGATGGAACCTATTAAGATGTTATAGATGGCGTTTAAAAACACGTTTTTTTGTACCTTTTTGTACCTTTAATTTTTAACTTTATTTTGTTTTTAGTATTTGTTGTTCTAGCGGCAACAGAAATACACTATCTGTGAAAATTTCAACTGTCTTACTATCACGGTTAATGAGATATAGCCTGGTGACAGACGGACAGACAGACAGACAGACAGACAGACAGACAGACAGACGGACAGCGGGGTCTTAGCAATAGGGTCCCGTTTTACCCTTTGGGTACGGAACCCTAAAAACTAAACATCGATGTCATAAAAAACTAAAGCTTCTGGTCATCTCCTTCTTAGTATAGTAATTGATTTTGTACCTACAAACAAACTAAAAATGTGACGTAAAAACAAATATATTTGAACAATAACTTCTCGTATCGTGCACTGAATATGATAATGAATTAAAATTTTCATTTAATATAATAATTTTGATAATTTAATTAAACACAAAACTGTAACTAACTATTTAACATTTAATATAATAACACTAACTGACGATAGCAACACCGGTTATAAGTAAAGCAGGGTGCTTACTAACGCAAACACAATTTATACTACGGTTTGGTGCAAGCTAGCTCACTCGACGCCTCACTCAATAGTTAGCCCGCTTGATTGGTATGTGGCTATGACTATCCAGCCAATATCAGCTTTGTACGGTAGCAAAACACACCGTAGTACCCACTTCATTTAATCAAGCCTGCGGCTATCCATTATCTGACGGAGAGATTTTTTACGCCAATGATTAAGCAGTGCCTACGATAACATACATTTTATTCAATTTTAGGTATAACTCAGCGTAATGTGTAGGTACTCTCCGATAATAGGGTTATAAGAACATCGAAGTCTTTTTGTTGAATTGTAATAAAATATGAGCCCGAATTTACACTTGGTAAACGTAAAGCGTAAAGCGGGTTTATAGGTAATCGATTGTTGTCAGAAAACATACAACCTTTCTCTATATAGCCTATGGCGACAAAACGAGCATCTACAATTCAATTTTCAGATAAATGGATTTAAATAAAAGTTATTTTACCCTTTTTAACTGTATACAGCTGCGTATTGGAATGATATTATCAGGGACTAGTTCAGGTCAACTTTTGAATTGAACTTTTTTAAGCAAAAGCTTTTAAGAAGGAAATATTAAAACTACCTATAAATCATATAATTAAACATATCGAAAATAAATACTAATATGGTCATGAGTATATAAGCGTTTTTTCATTTTGTTCCATTCCCCAGACATTTTACCTAAAAGTATTTAAAATTTTGCTGAAACCAATTTTAAGAGGATCTTTATTGGATGAATAGTGTGTTAACTGTTTTCATTACAAGGACCATCGATCGCGTAAATCGTGTTTTGCGAAGCAAGATATTGTTTAGTGGCGGTATAAATAGATTTAACAAAACAGGTCATTGTTTGAATCCGTAACTAATACAGGGTAGCATTCATTACAAAATCTCACCATGCGACCCTGTGTAGTTGTGAAGTGATTTGTCGTACTTAGGGATAGGGACAAATAGGCCACTGGCGATGCCGGTCGCGGTCAGTTGAAAGCTATTTTTCAACCGCTTCTTTTCTACTTTTAGTGCTAAGTTGGCTTGTGAAATAGTTAAGGCACAGATTATATAATAGTTAGAACAGTATGAGAATTTATTTTTAAAATAAAAGCAATATAAGTTCACTAAGCACATTTCATTTATCAAAAATATAGCGTAAATATTGTTCTTGGATGATATTTTAATTTAATGAACACTATTTGTAAATTAAATTTGATGGTCGTTGGAATAAATTATAAATTAATCAATCATTTACTTGAGTGATAAATATATTAATAATCAAATATTAAGAAGGCTTTACCGTTATCATACAATAAACTAGTTTAATGTATAATTTTGTTGTTATACTTATTATAATGTCCATCCAAAAGTTGTCTGGTAGAGATCGATTCAAACGATAAGACCGCACATTGTATTACCATTGTTTTGTTATGAAATATAATTTCTGTTATGTTTTATTTGGTGTGCAATAAAGAATCATTTTATTCTGTGTAGTTTATAATATCAATACTTAGGTATGAAATGATCAAAACACAGTTTCAGCTAAACAAATACCTGTATTTAATCTTCGTACCTTTGCAGGTAGCAAACATCCGAACTGGTAATATTACACCTTGAATTCTTATCTGAGATATTAGGTAGTTTTATCGAGATATAGCCTGTTTTCATGAGAATGTTGATTGTGAATATTGGGATATGCCTTTAAATGGATATATATATATATATATATATATATATATCACTGCATTAGTTTAAATGATTCCTGTCTACAGATACGGGAGTATCTCTGTTTTAAAAAATAAATATGGACGGGAATATTTTACATATTAAAAACCAAGCATTAGGCCATATAAGTTAATATAATTTCTGATAATAAATCAAGAATTTTTTGCACTTTCGATTTCTTTGTTTTCTGTAAATTATTTAATAACTTCTCATAATCACTGGCTTTTCTAAGTTTTCTTATCGCTTCTTCTTTAGCATTGACGTCGAGTTTACGGTAAACTTTATTCCATAAAGTATTCAAAACCATTCCTTCAACAGTTTTTCTGTCATAATGTTCGTCGCAAATAATCTGTAAAATAAAATTACTAGTCAATTGTCTCATTACTTTTCACAATTATTCGAAAAAATAGTGATTAGATCCTCGATAAGCATGAACAAAATAGGTATTTTCTCTTCAAGCATTTTAAGCGGGCGGTATAGTGAGTTTTAAATTGTTCGCTTCTAAAGGTTCTTCTATAGTGCCCTGTCTAAAGAGGTTCAATAATATAGGAGTAAGCTTAATAATATTGTAATGGTAATGTTTCTGTTCTACCAAATAGTGAGCGCGCCACGTTGATAAAGTAAAAAAAATCCCGCACAGCCAACTATTATGAGGGGGGAAAATAAAATAATAAGCGCGCGAAGTGGCATAATACCACAGATCTTGTGAAAGTCCAAGTAGAAGAAATGAAGCGCGCGAATTATTATCATGATTAGTCTACTAACGTTATTGTTACGTTGATTTTTAATAAAGGATTCGGTATAGAAACTTACCGGTCAGCAATATATATACCTAACAAAAAATAACCTTCAGGATAAAAAAAGTCAGTAAATAATTGTTAACTTGTTCTTTCTTCTTATTAAAAATACACTAATGAAACATGCACTATTAATTACAGCGCCAGATAATAAAGACTTTTATACTCACGTGCTCGGCATAAAGTAAGAGAGTAAACAAAACAAGATGAAATACCACTTTATGATGCATATTGAGTTACTCTCAAAGTGAAGGAGGCAATAAGACTGAGACATACTCGTAACTGTAAAAGAAATTATAAGAATGCACTAAACATCCTTTTGCGTCATTACATCCCTAAGAAGATTTGCTCTATTGTGAAAAATAATTCTGCACAAGAACAACACGTCTTTGTTTTCATAACAAACCAATTTCGCAAAGTTTGATCTATATCGAACATCAAATATTCAGAAATAATTATAGATCATAAATTAAATTGGGGGATTTGAATCCACTCCGTTTGTAACCGGTTTCGTGAAATGACCAACATTTAAAAAAAACTGGTATCTGTCGCTGACAAACAAACTATGGAAATTGTATATCTATCAGGCTCTTTGCCAGTCTGTGCTTACTTTACAGAAAGTTGGAGTTCTGCTAACAAAACTATATTTCTGAAACTGGAAAGAGCACAGGGGGCTATTCTAAAGTTGCCTATAAGAAACCATATCGACCCCTCTGGGATGAAACGTCGTAAAAGCCATTTTGACCAAAATCTGTTTTCAGCAGTTTCTTAGTCAGAATCGCGCGCTCTATCGATCTGTATATTTAAAATGTTCCAATTCGCAAAAAAATGTCTTTTACAACACGCTACGAATCCCTCTCTAAACCCGGGTTTCTTGTTTTAAAATGTCGTAATGAGCAACTTTTAAAGAAAATTTTCAAATTTCTGAAGTAAGATACATATTTTTTCGTTTCATGGTTAATACGACATAATATAATACAATGTAAGAAAATAATACTTTTTAACTTTTTGTAATAAAAGACACAAGATTATCAAATATGGCTTTTACGTCAATATTTGAAGTAAAAAATTAGAAAGATACGATGCAATTTACGTCGTAAAATCCACGACTTTTAAAAATATGGCTTGTACGACCATTTTATTACTAAGAGACTATTGAAAAGTAATGCTAACTTTGGTCTTAAAGAGCATGACGCATTTTTATTTAGCTTATTACGGCTTATACACATTATTCTCAGGTCATCTATACAAATATTTAATCTGCATGAAAGTATAAAAGACATTATATCGACCCCTTCAGGACTAAACGTAGAAACAAAAGGCTATTTTTCAGTACGGCTGAAAAACAAAAATGGTAAAGTTTATTTCTTGTATATTTTTTTATTTACTTAATTTATAATGTTTATTATAGATTAACACTATATTATCTCATTAAGCTAAGGTTTTTAAGTTGTTTACTAAATAGAAACTCAAAATAACCTATTTTAATTAGTTTCAGAGATTGCATGGCTTTTACTACAAAAAAAAATGTTGTAAATGGCTTCTACGTCTTTTTTCTTCAGCTTGGTAACTGTAACTTTTTTTTAATTAAGTTGCATAAGACTGGTTAATAATTGGTTTTATCAAAGGGATTATCGAATTAAAAGACAATTGTAATAAGAGGAAAGTGTAATTTAGTGTTGAAAATGAGGAACACATTAATGACCAAACTCATATTATTTTAATATTTTTCATTATATAAATGTAATATTGTACTTTTTCTGACAAACACTAATAAAATTAAATCAACACACCCAATAAAATATGCCAAACAGGTAGTAAATTGTACCTACAAATGAAAATCTTCTAATCTTCTGTTTTATTAAAGTACGAGATAAAACTGCGCAATGTGCACACACGAAAACAGGTAAGTATTTAACAATAACATAGCTGAAAACAAATCAATGTCTTAATACAATCATCAGCATCATCATCAGCCTATCTCTGTCTGCTGCTGGACATAGGTCTCACCTATGGTACGCAACTGAGCTTGATCTTTAGTTCTTTGTTTCCAGCCGCTGCCAAGCCTTGCAAGCTGTGGATGAGTTTGTGTGCAGTGGCAGTGCTAAGGCAGATAGCAATGATGATGATTGTAATAGTGACACTGTTTATACTTATCGTTGTGGTTGCCGCGGCCGGTATTCTTCATCTGTGTCTCGGTCGTATAACTTGGCTGTGACTCTTATCTCATCCAAGACCGGGCACTGTGAGATCCCATGTGTCACGGTCTCATTTTCAAGCATGCAGCCTTGACACAGAGGATGACTATCTGTGGCGCCAATTATGTAGAGTAGATAATTTAGATTACAGTATTCCGTGATGAGGCCTACTATGTAGTATACTAATATCACGTCTTTGTAATATTAGCAGTCTGTTTGTAACTTACTGTCGTCTTGCCGTCTTAATTCGGAAAAGCTGCTTTTGTATATTTACAGCTTGTCATGTCCACACTGTCCCACAACTTTTGCTGCTCATTTTCGGTATGACAACGTAATAGATCTCTGACTTCCATTGCTAGCGATCTACAAAGGTTCATCACGTCGTCGCTTACATGTTGTGTCATTCTTTCTGCAGCGAGTATGTCAGCCGTGATATTGCTAGCACATGATGCATGGCTTTTCGTCCATCTTACCTTAACGTTATATAATACTCGGTTGCCAGTGTTTGCAGAGTATAGTGGCATTTCGCCACTACTTTTGATCTTGTTGTAGGTCTCCTGAGTATGTATAAAGTGGCTGCAATATCTGTTACAAATTCTATACTGACTTTATCTTGATCATTTTCGAATTAAGACTGATTTATGGACACTGCTTGCGCAGACAGTAACAGTCTGTTTGTTTCGGCTTGTAAGACGGTTATAGTCTTGGTTAGCGCTATCGATGCCGAAAGTCTTATACTCAGTTATTAGTACATACTTTTTACTATATAGATGAGTACTGTCTATCCTGTCCATGCCTTAAATGGCTTCCGAAATGATCATTATCATTTTTTACAGTATTTTGCAGTGGTTTGTGGTCGGAGGATATGTTCAAGACGCTGAATTGGAAAGGATGGGGCATACATATAAACGGCAAGCACCTCTCACACTTGATGTTTGCGGACGATATCGTCATCATGGCTGGAACCGCGAAGGACTTGTAATACATGCTGATCACTCTAGCTGATTCTTCTCCACGCATCGGTCTCCGTATGAACTTGGATAAAACCAAGATCATGTTCAACAAACATGTTATTCCGGACCCGACTGCTTTAAATGGAGTTCTTCTCGAAGTTGTTCACGGATACGTATATCTATCTAAGCCAAATCTTGCAATTGGGTAGAAATAACTTCGAGAAGGAAGCTCGCAGAATGATACAGCTGAGATGGGCAGCATTTGGACAACTTCGTCGAGTCTTTTCGTCGCCTATACCACAAACCCTAAAGACGAAAGTCTTTAAAAAGTGCGTCCACCTGTTGTTACTTACGGGACGTGAACTCTGACAGTGCAACTGTTTCACCAATTTCAAGTCGCTCAGCGAGCTATGGAGGAGGCTATGCTCGGAGTCTTGTTGAAGGATCGAATTCAAAATGAAGTCATCCATTAGAGAACCCAAGTTATCGACATAGCTCAATAGATTAGCAAGCTAAAGTGGCAGTGGGCTGGTCACATCTGTCGTAGAACTAATAACCGTTGGGGTCTACCCCAACAGCTATTGGTTCTAGACTGGAGACCGCGTCTCGCCAAATGTAGTGTAGGGCGCCCTCCAGCTAGATGGAGCGATGATATACGCAAGCTGGCTGGCCGCGGCTGGAAACAATAAGCTGAAGATCGAGCTCAGTGGCGTGCTATAGGTGAAACCTATGTCCAGCAGTGGACAGGGATAGGCTGATGATGATGATTACTTTACGATATCAATTTGTTTTAAGATATATTTTTGTTGAATACTTACCTGTTTTCGTGTGTGCACAGTGCGCAGTTGTATCTCGTAGTTTAATAAAACAAAAAATTAGAATATTTTAATTACTAGGTTCGATTTACTGCCTATTTTGCATAGTTTAGAGGTTATATTGATTTAAGATTGATAATTTTATTAGTGTTTGTCAGAAAAAGTAAAATATTACTTTTATATAATGAAAAACATTTAAATTATATGATTTTGGTCATAAAATGTGTTCTGCATTTACTACACTAAATTACACTTTCTTCTTGTTACAATTGTCTTTTAATTCGATAATCTCTTTGATAAAACACATTGTGACATCTTATACCACTTAATAAAAAAAAGGTTACAGTCGCCAATTAGAAGAAAAATGTCGTAGAAGCCATTTACAACTTTTATTGTTGTAGTAAAAGCCATGCCATCTCTGGAACTAATGAATGTACGTTATTTTGAGTTTCTATTTAGCAAACAACTCGAAAACCTAAGCTTAATGAGCTATAGTGGTTTATTACAGATTAAATAAATCAAAAGATATACCAGAAATAAACTTTACCATTTTAGTTTTTCGGCCGTTCTGAAAAATAGCCATTTGGCTTTTACTACGTTTCATCCCAGAGGGGTCGATATCGTTACCCTATAAATCAACTTTACGACGACACCACATATTTAAGGGTCAGGCAGTTTTATATTGTAGCGACGACACTTGAATTTCAGAAAACAGCATAAAATTTAAATATAAAACTGGCCAAGTGCGAGTCAGACTTTTGTCCCGCACACGGAGGGTTCCGAACGCCATCTATCGAATTTCTAACGAACTTCTAATACCAACTAAGTAAACGGTAACACAAAGGTAGAATAGTATTACATAGTAGTAATAGTAATAGTAGTAATAAAGATAAGATAAAGATAAAAATATTTTATTTGCGTAAAACATGCGTATAACACAAAAAGTTGTAACAAAATATTCAAACGATCGTCATGTTTTGCCTTAACATGCGTGCAAACTTTGCAGATGGCGCTGCTTTACTCACTACATATAATTCAAATTTAAATACATATTACACTGGTCATTCTTATAAACTACATTGAATTATAAAATTAAAAGGATACAGCACAATGACATGAAAATAATAATAATGATTATAATTTGTCACTAAAAATTCGTCAATACCATAATAACATTTCTGAATTAAAAATTGTTTAGCCTATTTTTAAACATAATATTGTCCATGTACTTTAAAGATTTAGGAATTTTATTGAAGACTGTTGGGGCCATACCAATTACACTTTTAAATAGTAATTGTAGTAATTAATATGATTAAATATCTGGTTGACCGGCTCGGTATTTTTTGCCACTTAAACAGACAAATATGACTCTTCCCGACATCTATTGACGAATAATAATACTATTTTTTTAATTGAGAGCAACTAACTGCTTTACTGAAACAGTACTTCTACTCACCAATAGATGTCGGGAAAAGTCATATTTTAAGTTGATTATCAATAAAGTTGATTATTGAAAACAAGAATAAAACAACATTTTCTGAAAATTACTCCTAGCTAGATCGATTTATCGCCCCCGAAATCCCCTGTAGGTATACTTAATTTTATTTAATCGTTGGAGCCGCTTCCGAGATTCAGATTAAGGTAAAGAAGCCATCTTTGATGCTAAATAGGTGGCGCTGCGCTATCGTAAAAAACTTTTTTTACACTTTTCTTTATTTTTTATATTTGTTCTGTTCTTAGTATTTGTTGTTATAGCGGCAACAGAAATACATCATCTGTGAAAATTTCAACCGTCTAACTATCACGGTTCATGAGATACAGCCTGGTGACAGACGGACAGACAGACAGACAGACAGACAGACAGACAGACGGACAGCGGAGTCTCAGTAATAGGGTTCCGTTGGTACCCTTTGGGTTCGGAACCCTAAAAAACGAAATAAATGGGAACTGCGAAGAGCTAAAACCCAATTGCGTTATCGTTCTTTCTCAAACAGAGGTCCCTACCTGCTTATATGCCAACGCATAGATAGGGCACTGGACATAGCTCAATCTTCTTCTCGCTACGTACGAGTATGTAAACAGGAGCTTGTGCTGTGACGTTTCAAAATTGACTACTTGGAAACAGAACAACACATAAAACACAAAACATAACACTGATAATGTATGCATTATCAGTATATTATGTGTATATATATATATGTGTGTATGTATATATAGTTTTTGCGGAGCCTGTTTCTAGCGAAATAGGTGAGTATATATAACTTTACATTCAATTTAATTGTATAATAAAATTATATAATATAATATATATATAATATAAATAAAATTTGTATTATTGTGTTTGTAAATATCATATATATATAAATATATATTTATAAAAATATATTTTATAAAAAATATATATTTCTTTAGTAACAAAAGTCTTATTATTTTCTTTTACGTGTGTTTTTCTATGTATGGGCATCATAATTCCATTATTTATTTCGGATTGCAAAATATTTTTTTGTTAAGAGAAGTTACAAAATGGTCCCATTTAATTGTTGTAAAGATCTGATGAGTAAGTATCTTCAGGGATATGGAAATAAACACCTCAAACTTGGTACCGAAAATCACGAGCGCAACAATTAAGTCGGTTTGTTTTTTAATATTTTTTAAACTATAATTCTTGTTCTGATCAAAATTATTAATGAGAAAGGTATTATATAACAGTAAAATATCTTTGAAAGTTCGATACTAAAGCAACAGTTTCAAAGCGTTATTTAGTCGACTTAATTAGGAAATTCAAACAACACGAAAGACACTTCTCAATATTCATAATTTTGTAGCGAGAAATCTAAAGCTCCATGGTTACCGTCGAATGCTTGTATATCTATACTCATATTCGAACATGAATATCCAAGACTAGTCATGGCTTGATACCACATTTTACTGATATCAAGAAATTCAAAAAAAAATTCTGTCTACGTTATTTGTTTCTACAACAGCCTAAAAGCAATTTCTATTAATTAAAATTTTAATAAAACATGTTGGCAAAGGTTACACGACGTTACATGACATGCTTTTCGAAACAACCTGTATCACAGAACATATAATATACATGATGATGTTTTTCTAAAGTTTGTTCAAACATGAAGTCATGTTCGAAGAATTTCTCAAAGGTTCGTGTAAATGAAGTGATCACAGAAGGTAAAGTTTGAGCAATAGATATATGTAACAAAGGTGATGATTGAATGACTATATAAACTAGTGACTAAGATAATGAAGTGATTATAAAATATATAATAAATAAATAACTTTAACTATTTTTTATGGTATAAGGTAACGACTAGCACGACGCTCGCTCTGTGGTAAAGGATGACGTTGACGAATGACGATGACGACGACTACTGACAGATACAGCAGCGTGCAAAAATTTGAGCCAAAAAAAAGTAGCCATACATAACGCATAACAATATCGCATAACAATTTTTATTATAATTTATTTTCGTATAATTTCAGTTCGTATAAAATGAGTTAACATAAGTATTCAATTCACCTAATATTTGTTTCCTCTATTATTGTTTGAAACAAACATTCATTTAACATAATTTTGTTTGATGTTATGTCCATTTGTAATGATAATATTTTCCACTAATTTATTTGAACTAATTTTCATTTTTTGGTTTTAGTTATATTTAACAGGTATTTTATATAGTATACTATGTTATGATGATGATTATCTGTATGATATTTGACAGCCTTAGACCAGTGAACGGGGCCGAATCGGTTCTGGCACTCGCAGGCCTATTATAATTTTTTTTTACAGGGTGGGTCTTCCGAATGATTAACTTACGTAATAAGTAGTCATAGATGGCGCCACCAATGCATAATTGGGTTAACAAATGCAATCCACTAATTTTGTCGTATCGATGTATCGAACCGTGGCTTAATTGGCAGAGCACCTGGACGTGTAATCCGGGGGGTGCGGGTTCGAGTGCCGTCGGTACGATGAAATTTTGGATTGTGTTTAACAATTTACAAAAATATAAAGTGTGAGACACTTCAAAGAAACATAATATTTGATTTAAGCAGTGCAACATCTCTCGTCGGATTTGAAAACTGTAATGATTTCTTCCGAATGATTAATGTACGTAATAAGTAGTCATAGATGGCGCCACCAATGCATAATTGGGTTAACAAATGCAATCCAGATTATTATTATTATTTTTTATTTTATTTCAACTTACTACAAATTGTTAATATTACACTGCTGTTCATGTCACATTTAAGAATGCTTCAAAGGAAGTCACTAGATTCTGCGACACAGGATATCCTAGTGCAGGATCTAGGGACTTAATAATTAGATGAGGCTGTAAATTTTATCTAGAATTAGACTAAGCTACGAAAAGTAGTGTATAGTTTGCTACAGTAAATAAATAAAATAAGTAAAAAAATAAAAAATCTTAGAGCGGGTGTAATGTCTCTTCGTGGGTGATACACGGATTTTCGGTGCCCCAGAAACGATAATTTTGTTTATTCACGTAACCCCTAAGATGGAAATGAGCCTCATCGCTCATGATAATTATCGATGAAAAATCGTCCGCCTCTTCGTTGAGATTCAGGATGGCTTCAGCGTAGGTTAGACGCGTTTGGCGGTCAACAGCTAACAGCTCATGCACTGTCTGCACTTTGTAAGAGAACATCTTCAAATATTTCACCAGAATTCTGCGTAGAGACCGCCGGCTAATGCCCAATTGCGTGGCACGTCATTTGGTCTATGTTTCGGGCTCCAATCCAACATCTTGGGCAACGGCGCCGATATTCTCAGCAGAAAGGCTGCTCCGGGGCCGGCCAGCCTTGGGAACATCTCGTGTTGTCCCAGTCTCTTCAAGGCGAGTGGCCTAATGCCGCAGTGTTTGTCCAGTCGGTGTCGGACAGCCTGGAAATCTGCGACGAAATTCACGCTGCGCCAACACAACCGACGAATTATTGCGCAAAAATATGAAAACAATTATTTCGCGTTCTTGCGGAGTAAACCAATTCATGGCTTGTCGATTTGTATTCTGCGTTTGTTTACTTCACAAATGTTAAAACCGATGTGACATTTGGCGCCATTTGCAAAAGTTATAGAAAGAAGAAAGAAAGAAAAATCATTTATTTTGCAACAAGACAACAATAGTACATAACAATTCACTTATTTATATATGAAACATAAAATTAAAATGTAACATAGTGAGAAAATGACACAGCATTGTTGCAAAACAAGACCCAACTCAGCATTATGTTGCTCATGCTGGGCATGACCAACGCTGGTCTTCCGTTGGAACCCTGAGTGATATCACGGAATCCGACTCAGAACTACGCTCTTCAATTATAATTATGTGCCAAAGCAATAATAATAATAATAAATTCATTTATTTCAGGTGATTACAATGTCTATTACATTAGCCCATATCTAAACATATACCTTATAGACTAACATACATATAAATACAACATTTTAATTAATGAGACACGTTAGGTTTGCGACGTGTGACGCATATTCTTGGTGTCAGGTAGTCGACCTCGAAAGCGACGAAATTTAACACCTTTCGGCCAAAACTCTTCCGCTAAGTACGTATCGAGGGATTTAACTGGAACCCGCAGCACAAAAGAGTTGAAGCTCACATTATGACGCGACTCCAGTTTTATGACCCTCAGCTTCAAATTAGTCATGACACGCACGTACTCGGACTCCTCCTGCGCTGTGATGGCGTAGTGCACGCGTGACACGTACAGCAGCGTCGTCGGTGTTTCTGGACGCAGAAGGTCGTTTAGACCAGTCGGCGCGGTGCCACACTTATTCTGGACGGACGGCTTCTTCTTTTTCTTCTTTTTCTCGACCTTTTCAAAGCCGTCGTCATTTCGTTTGTCCTCATTTCTAGGATGAACGGACGTACTAACCTGTTGAGGTTCAATTCGACTCGAAGCCCCCTCCTTGGTGGTCGCGATGGCGTAAGTACGTTGAGGGGTAGACGTATTTACATTAGACGTTTCCCCTACCGGAGTGGAGGAGCGGGCGGCGGCACGCGGGGCATTAGGTGGCGTTTTGAAAACCGGTGACGCATTCAGCTTCGTCGATTCGAAACTGCCGACGGATGCATTATGCGCACCGCGACGCGTGTTGACGTTCGCGTCATCGGGTGACCTACATACTGAAGCGGTATTGCGTAATGTCATCACTTCTGTACGTAGCTCACCGATGATATTTTCAGAGATTGCTACCTTGACCGCGAGCTCAGTTACGGTGGTTTTCAAGGCTGTTATGTCCTTGAGCAGCCTACAGCAGTCCAGATGTTCCCAGGTGACAGGGGGAACACGATCCAACCGCTTCGCGACGAAGACAGGCACGTCGTCAGGATCGGTCTCCTTCAGGAGAGTGATAATGTCCTGGAGACTCTTCTCGCCACCATCCCTTCAGCGGGACGGCATTTGGTGGCTCTTCCCGAGCGTCTGGTACAGCAGCGTCTTGGCACCGCTCACCTCATCTTCATTAAAGTTAGAGCTGCAGATTCGCAGGATTGTCACTTCGTCGAAAGAGTCGATGGCGTATTTTATAAACGCCAGACACTCGTTGGCTATGAGTTGTTCAGAACTCATTGCGTCACGTTAGCAGGCGGCGGCTTAAGCCACGCGTACGCGAATTGTGCAATTCTATGCGGTGTAGCGAGGCACGTCTGTTTCCGAGCGCGCACAGCACTGCATTATGCAATGAATGATTAAAAATTATTAAAGAAAATAATACTGAATAATTACAAATTTAACTATAGAAAATACAAATATTTTGTTTAAAAACTATTTCATGAATAAAAATATAAATAACATTATTTATTAAAAAGAACAACATTTAGTGATGATAATGTATTTATTACATTGCACTCGTATTGTGCAGTTGAGTTTTCTCTTGTTTCTGGTGGACATTTAGCATTATTTTAAGCGTATAGCGTTTCAATAGGGTGATTACTTTTGCCCCACCCAGTATGTATGTTACGCGATTACTCCGTCAATTATAACCGGATTCGAATGATTCATTTTTTAATTGGTAGGGTACATTTTTAAGGTAGTTTGTGATTTTATCGAGATCTGATAAATATCTCCAAATATATGGAAATAATCACATCAAACTTATAACTGAAAATAACTATAATTAAAATACAACAATCGACTTCCATGCCCCGCGAGTCTAGCAAGTTTGAGACGTTTATCATATCTCTGGAGATACTTATCAGGTCTCGATAAAATTACAATGTTACCACCTTGAAAATGTAATATGTCCAGTCCGGGTTGAGTGCAACCCGCAAATAGGTAACAAACAGACTTTCACATTTTGTAATATTAGCATAGATGTCATCATGATATAGGCGATACACACACTGCCCCGCGCCACGCTGCGGGGTACGTGGCGGCGAAGCCATGCGTGCGGGTGGGCGAGTGCAGATCTGCATCATCATGCAGATTTTTGTTATTGATTTCTTGGACCCACGCGCGGGGGTGCGTTTTTCTCCTCATGTAGGCGCGTGATCAGCAACACTGCGCGTGAATGCGTTTTCAGTGTGTTGCACTTCGTGCTTTACTTGCAAACAACGTAAGACCACGCACTCCCGCGCTCACAGAAAACTATTTACTCGGGGAGCCCGCGCTACGCTGCGTGATATTGTGCAATGTGAGAATCGCCTTAACCTATTTACTATCTTAAACCTCACAATCATGAACCTCCGATCGTTTAATTTTCCACAATACTCTGCGATCACGCAACAATATTCAGACAAAAGCACCAAGTAAGAAACAAAAAGTCAACACAGCTAACTTAAAAGTTATGGTATCGGGTGAAACTGAACTTCCTTAAACTGAAATAGCTCTTGAAATGAAGCCCAACAATTTATTTCAGTTTACCGTGGACCGCTAACACAGAAATTTACTTTGTCCATTTCCACGTAATATTTTTTAGAAATTATGCATAAACTAGCTGTGCCCTGCGGATTTACCCGCGTATATAACGTTCACGTGTAAATATTATATAGTACTAATATTTATAAGTGCTTACTATTGTATTGTCTTTCACTATGTTTGAAATAAATAAATTGAATTGAATGTCGGAACAAAAAGCCTACATGGTATTCCAGGGTCGTAGACTATCTACATACTATAATTAATAAACAAAAGCTTAACCGCTTTTATTAAGGCACAGAATTCTGTATCTACAATTTTTATTGTCATCGATTTCTATTATGAGACAAATAGATCACAACTTTAAAATTCATTCTCTAAAAGTCAGCGTTCATTTGAAACTGGGTCAAAGTATCAGACTCATACTTAAACAGAAACTTAGTTTATTTCCGTTTCAATTAAAGGCCATTACCATTCTGTCTGCAGAGAATTGGTAGAGTAAGAAAGCAATTCAATTTTGCTACCTATTGTGAGTGGACCAATCTTTGTTTAGACTCAGATCATACCGAATAAGTGTACGAACTGAGTGCACGCTCTAGTTGAGCGACGAGCGGGGTGAGGCATGAAGCGTTCGTTTCAAAAACATGCCAGCACGTAATGGTGTCCTGAGTGCCGGCCGAGCGGAGCCCGCGAACACTACTACGCGCTAGCGTGTATTTGAAACAAACAATGCACGCTCTTATTTTAAAATACGATACTTATATGATATCAAAAATATAATATTATAATTATTCATCGATCCATGTTACACCTGAGAAGTGTAAGTAATTGTACAGTTTTTTGTACAGTTTAAGGCTAAGCGTAGACTATTGTCTTCTTCTTCAACGATATTGTAAGAACATGGAAGCATTGGCCTGATGCTGGGACATCTCTTGGACCCTACAGAATACTCAACCCTCACCAACTTACAGCTCAGATATTAAATGTCGTATTTAGAGTCATTGGAATGCTTTTAATGATAAGATTATACATAGATCAGTCGGAGTGGTTTAATAGTAGATTGTATTCCAAGGGTGCAATATAGTACGTTTCTGCGTGGCCACTTTTTTGAATCCAGAGCGAAGCGAAGGATTCTAGAGTAGAATCCCGAGCATAGCGAGGGATTCTAAAGTAGAATCCTTAGCGTAGCGAGCGATTTAAATTACGTCGGCCGAGAGAAAATAATATTGCAGCCGAGTTTTACACTATGCTTTTCATCCCCCTCTATGAGAAAAGGGAATTAATGAAAGGTTCTATAAAATAACAATTCAAGAGCATAATATTGTAAAAGACGCTGACTAACATAAACAATTGTAATAAACCAATAAATACATACAGTTTCCGATAAAAACTTTGCTCCTTTTGCAGTTTTCACCCGATTAACATTTTACCCTTAACTGATTGACATATTATACATATCGACATGAAATACCTACGGAAAAAAGGTATATATCTAAACCGAAAACGTATGCCATTAATTGTCCATTGGTCCATTGCTAGGATTGTGTCAATCAAGGTCATCAATGGACCAATGGCAGTTATTTTAGGTTCCATTATTACTTCTAGGCACTTTTTTTTAAAGTTATATACCCATACAAGCAAATGTATCCCGGCACCTCCATGTCTATATGTATTTCCTACTCCATGGTTAAATGTGTTATTATGACAGTCTGTAACCACAGACTAAAAATTCCAATAATTCTAGCGCTTTTTTTTCTTCTTCTTGGCCACCACAATATATGTGTATTGTGCCACTTTGCGCGCTTAATTTTTTTTAAATTTGTTTCCCCGTCTATATGACGTTGCTGCAATTTTTATTTAAATTAATTAACGCCGCGCGCTCTCTACTTATTAGGACAGTAACATTTCCCGTATAATATTATACAAAGAGTATACAAAGAGAAGTGCGAGTAGAAGTAACGGGCACCACCAAAGGGATGGTCTCCAAGGGCTGCCCCCAAGGAGGTGTCCTATCACCATTCTTATGGAACATGGTTGCAAATGACCTAATCACCAAACTAAACAGACAACGCTTCCTCACAATCGGATATGCAGATGACCTGGCTATCTTAATACCAGGACACTTCGCAAGCGTAACCTGCAACCTCATGAACAATGCACTTAAGATCGTAGAAAAATGGTGCATAGAATACGGACTAAACGTGAACCCAGCTAAAACAGAATTGGTCATGTTTACAAAAAAAAAAAAGTCTAGGGATCCACACGCTGCCTTGCCTTTTTGCTACCCAACTAAGGTTGTCCGACGAGGTAAGGTATCTAGGCATCACCCTTGACAGCAAACTTAACTGGGCAAAACACATCGACAACAAAATAAAAAAGGCTACCATATCCTTCTGGCAATGCAGAAGAATGTTAGGAAAAACATGGGGACTAAGCCCAAAGATAACCCTATGGCTTTACAACACTGTGATAAGACCTTCCGTCACTTACGGAGCCCTAGTATGGTGGCCCAGAACTAAATTAAGCACATGCAACAATAAACTACAAAAGTTTCAGCGATTGGCATGTGTAGCGGTAACGGGCTGCATGAGAACTACACCTACCACAGCTCTCGAGGCCCTAGAGGCTTAAGCCCTCTACATCTACACATCCAACAAGAGGCAGCAACCTCCGCCTACAGGCTTAAGGCACTGAATTTTTTGGAACTAGATAACCATGCAGCCCATACACAAATTATCGAAGAATTTGCAACAACAAACATATTGATAAAATCGGTGTATGACAAGGTACCTAAACAGTTTAACTTTACAAAACACTACACAATACAACTACACGAAGAACCTAGTGACAATTCAAACATACACGAAGTAAGAATTTACACAGACGGCTCTAAGATGAACACAGGATCAGGTGCAGGGACGTTCTCGGACGACCTCAACATCCACACAGCAACACTCCTGGGCATGCACAACTCCATCTTCCAGGCGGAATGTGTAGGTATAATCCAGGCGGCATCAGCGGTACTCCAACGGCAGGTATTTGACCAAACCATCAGAATACTCTCCGATAGTGCAGCTGTGCTACGAGCCCTTCAAAGGTATGACTACTCATCGGGGCTAACCATGCAGTGTCACCAACTACTAGAAGAGGTATGTAAACATAATCGCATAACCCTTCAGTGGATTTAAGGTCATAGTGGATCCAGAGGCAATGATGCGGCTGATGAACTGGCAAGGAGAGGATCTAACCTGCATCCCGCAGGAGTAGAACCGATGATACCTATACCATTCAGTCAAATCAAAGCTTGGATTCGTGAAAACATAAGGAAACAACATCAAGAATACTGGGCAGGCTTAAAGGAATGCAGACAGTCGAAGGAGGCGTTCCCGGAATTAAATTCCAGATACTCCCGAAAACTGCTGAACCTAAAACGTGAGAAACTCCGACAAATGGTCGGAATAATCACAGAACACTGCTCACTAAACAAACACCTATTTACCATAGGTGACACCGACAGCCCTCTGTGCAGAGGATGCATGGAGGCTGAGGAGACGGCCGCGCATGTGCTACTGGAGTGCAGTAGCGTGGCGGCACAGAGGCGAACACTCCTCGGGTCCCCGACGACGATGCGAGAGGCCTGCACCGGCATCAGCGAGCTGCTGGCCTTCCTCGCAGACATCGGATGGCTGGACTGATGCGCCACCAACCATACGCAAAAAGGGCAAACATACGGCCTAGTTGCGGAAAGGAGCCCGCGCACCAAGTACCAAGTACCAAGTAGCCGTACAATATTATTATTGAAACTCCTTAGACATGGCACTATAAGAGAACAGTCAAAGGAAAAATTAAAAAAATACTTTCCCGCCCTAGGGCGGAAAAGACCTATTTTGCGCGCACTTATCGAGGAACAAACCATCACTTTTCGCATAGATGGGATGAAAAATATTATATTATTATATATATAGATAATTATTATTTTATACAATAGATCATATTATTATACTATATTGACTTCAAATTGATTGTGATCGGTGGGGATCTACACACTAACTATGACTTAATCTGTGGTCACTGGAAATATTTTATTAATTTTGCAATGCGTGTATGTGAAATCCGTGATATCTTCTAGAGTTTTCATATGAATTATATACTGTAAAGGACAATTTTAATCTATAATATGTAGCCAAGCTAATTAATTATTTGGATAAGGATTAATACTATATACTTGAAAATAGCCTTGGAAGTTATGTAATATTTTTTAACAAAAAATTAAAGATTAAAATGGTTACTGTGAGTCAACATATGCTGTCGCGAACTTATTTGTAGGTCTTATTAAGTTGTACAACTCTTCCATAGAAAATATTCTTCCATATATTTTCAATTGAGCAGCGTTCGTAAGAAACGCGTTTTTTCGACCGTTTTTTGTCGATTTAGGCAGAAAATTAGGTCACCACGAATGTACCTTTGATTTAAATTGAATGATTACAAAAATACAAATGTTCTCTCTTTATAATATTAGTATAGATAGAACCTACATAAATTTGAACCTCTTATGTCTACTGGTCCCAACATATATGTATGAAGTTGATGATCTTCTCCCCGTGAGTAGTACTATTGTTCTGTTGTCGTCCGTGTGCATGTGGTGTCCTCAAGCTTGCTCCTCGGCAGCTTCAGAATCAGTGGCAAGGTGAGGAAGCTCCGATTGGTAGGTGGGACAGAGTGTCTTTTCTATACGTAGTATTATTATCTGTTCTGTGCCGACAGTCGTCAGTGAGATTTGTCGCAGTGTCTCGTAGAAAACTTTGTCTGCGAGACGTTTTGTCTCAGGTGTGCGTGTCTTCATATGTTTTGTACTGCAATAGACAGTCTTGACTAGAGTCTGCGCTTAGCTTAAACCTAGAAAGTTACTGGCTTCTATTGAGTATATATGAGCAGGGTGACCTATTCCCAAAAACGTATAGGTTTTACTTTGAAAGAGCCTTCAAAGAAAAAGGATTTTTACGTTGGTAGTTGGTACAAAAACTAGAGTTACCAAGAAATTTAAATCGTTCTAAAGGGGGAGGATGAAATAAAGAGGACGGAGTAAAGAAGGAGAAGCGTGTGTGTATTCCGGCAAAAACGTGTAGGTTAGTCATGAACTATTTGAAAGGAAAAAACTAGAAACAATTACAAAAATATATACTTAAAGTTAAACCGCACTAAGCGACACTGCACAGCAGCGGCGCGACGCGACACGTAGCGACACGTAGCGATACTTAAGGTTAAACCGCACTAAGCGACACTGCACAGCAGCGGCGCGACGTGACACGTAGCGACACTTTTAGGTATACCGCACTTGAACTGCAGTGCCGCGACAGTTTGCAGCACGGAGAATAGACTATCTGTCTTTATCCGTGGTTAAAGGGCCTTATTCACGATCCATCCCGGCTGTACGTCAGCTCAAGGCCGCGGCGCTGGATGTAGCATACTGACTGTCGTGCGCGCATCAAGCTAGCAGAGTAAATAGAACGAAAAATGTTTTAAATTATAAATGTATATTATACGTATATGTTAAATCTGCTGTACAGCAAGTCTATACACCATCAAGCCGCACGTTGCTGGACTGCTCTGACGTACGTACGCGTTATTCACTGTCCATCTGCACGACGCTCGCGGTGGTAGGGGTGCTCGCTGGATGCAAAATCGGTCGTGCAAGTCCAGCAAACAATTAATAATAATTATCGACGTACGTCAAGCCTATTTACGGTACTTTTGCATCGTGCATCGTGCATGTCCTTGAGCTGACGTACAGACGGGATGGATCGTGAATAAGGCCCTAAAGCCCGTCACAGACTTAGCTATAATATATATTCATATTTTTATAGCTAGGCATATTACTATATATTTTCTATACTAATTTTCGCGTGACCGCACACTCAGCTATAATATATATTTCTGTGACGTCACCAAGCGATACCGTAATATACATTATTGCATATTACTATACACTAAGACGACCATCAATTATGAAGGCATTATGAAATCAAAATATATATTTCTCAGTGTGTGGTAGCTTGCTATAATATATATTATAGTACGGTATATAGCTATAATATATATTATAGCTAAGTCTGTGACGGGCTTAAACGTAGTTTAGGTATACCGCACTTGAACTGCAGTGCCGAGACAGTTGCAGCAAATTTTGTCTGTCAGTCGTTCGGAAACAGATTTGAACGTTATTTTGAGTCAGGTGGACGAAAATGACTTGGATATTGTAATAGTATCTTTGCTTTGTGAGGAAGAAGAAAGAATGGAACAAGAGCAAGCAAAAAAGAAGGTAAAAATATGGGTTCATGACGTTCCATATTCACGATATGAAGAAGGGGAATATCACACACTTTTGCCGCGGCTTAAAAAGGATCGGAAAAGGTTTCATACATACTTTAGAATGTCTCAAAATAAATTCGACGACTTGTTACAAATTATGAAGCCCCAATTAGAAAAACAGGATACACTTTTCCGAAAAGCGATAGGTGTGGAAGAAAAACTCATGGTTACAAAGTTTTATATATTTCTTAATAATAATAATATAATAATAATAGCCTTTATTCACACATCATTTACAATGAGGATTACAATTTCATTCATTATTATTTTAATTGAATAAAATACTAATAATTTATCTACCAGTATGTATATATATATATATATATATATATATTATGAGATTCGGAATCAGTATCAGATTTTGGTATCAGATTTGGAATAAGAAAACCTATTAAGAAACTCGACATCATTCATGGAAAAAACGGCGCGGTGTAGTTGGGATACGAATGTGATTTATTAGTTAATGCTACCCAAAGACACTATTCCACACAGACGGAGTCCCGGGCACAGCTAGTCTATATCTATACTAATATTATAAAGAGAGAACATTTGTATTTTTGTATTTTTGTATGTTTTTAATGAGTAAGGTCAAAAACTACTGAACCGATTTAAAAAATTCTTTCACTAATACATAGAATGGACTTTCGGAATGAAAATAGGCTATATATTATCCCGTTTAAATCAAAGGTACATTCGTGGAGACCTAATTTGCAACCTAAGTCGGCAAAAAAACGGTCGAAAAAACACGTTTCTTACGAACGCTGCTTAATTGAAAATAGATAGAAGAATATTTTCTTTGCAAGAGTTGTACAACTTAATAAGACCTACAAAAAAGTCCGCGACAGCATTTGTCTATCTCTTAAGGTTGACTCACAGTAACCATTTTAATCTTAAAATTTTTGTTAAAAAATATTACATAACTTCCAAGGCTATTTTCAAGTACGAGTATATTGTATTAATCCTTATCCAAATAATTACGTTAATTAGCTTGGCCACATATTATAGATGAAAATTGTCCTTTACAGTATATAATTCATATGAAAACTCTAGAAGATATCACGAATTTCACAAACACGCATTGCCAAATTAATAAAATATTTGCAGTGAAACCACAGATTAGGTCCTAGTTACTACGAAAATATTATTATAAGCTTAGCTATGCTGTATATCCCCACCGATCACAATCAATTTGAAGTCAATATGGTATAATAATATGATCTATTGTATAAAAGAATATTCATCTATATATAATAATATAATATAATATTTTAAACCACCCCGACTGATCTATGTATAATAGCTTTTTCCAATGACTCTAAACACGACATTTAAAATCTGAGCTGCAAGTTGGTGAGGATTTGAGTATTCTGTAGAGTCCAGGAGGCTTCCATGTTCTTACAATACAATATCGTTGAAGAAGAAGATTTTCGAATTGATCAGACCTATGAAAGTTGATTTCATAGCGCAATTAACTAGAAAAAAACTCATAATTTTATAACGATTGAACGAATTTTCATGAATCAAAGCTAAGAAAACTCTCGATGAAGACATCTATCAAACAAAAAAAAACTATCAATAATAAAAACAAAATCGGTTCATCCGGTTAGGTGCTAAGATGCTACAGACAGACACACAGATACACACGTTAAACGTATATTACCCCTACATTTTGCGTCGGGGAACGCCGTAAGGTTACGGCGGCAGATGTACTCCTTGGTGGTAAGCTACTTTTTGGTAGATTTAATGATTCCACTACCACTGTACGAAAACTCATGATTCATGAATGCACATAAAACTTTCATTGGTAGGTATATAGCTAGGATTAGAACCAACGACTGACGGGTCAGAATCAGGGTAACTATCCTTTACGCTAAAGGGCCGTCCAATATCAATACGTAAGTATTATAAAACAAAGTTCATCACTGCGTCTGTCTGTCTGTTCGCAATAATCTCAATAGCTACTGAACGGATTATCATGCGGTTTTCACCAATAGCCAGAGTGTTTATGAGGAAGGTTTAGGTGCATAATTCGTTAAGGTTTTGTGAAAATTGGATGAAATATGACGATGGTTGTTAAATATGTTCATATTTTATATTCGATGCAACAAACTGATGCAAATGTTGTAGGCATATATGTTCTACCCGTGCGAAGCCGGGGCAGGCTGCTAGTAATAAATAAAGTTCTTTTTTGTAATAATCTCTTAATAAGTGCGCGCCGCGTCACGTCGCGGTGTGAGCCGACCCTATCTTGAATAAAATGAAGTGTCGCGTCGCTTGCTATACCGCACTAGCGGCAGCGGAACTACACGACGCGACACCACTCTGACACATATAGTAATCTGTGCGCGACACGGCGCGTCAGATTTGATGAGTTGGTCAATTTTGTCGCGCAGTGTCGCGGCGCGTAGTTCCGCTGCAGCGTAGTGCGATATACCTCATACAATTTCTTACAAAGAATATGTTGTCGCTATGTGTCGCGTCGCGCCGCTGCAGTGAAGTGTCGCTTAGTGCGGTCTAGCCTTTAGCTATACTAACAATAGTTTAAGAACTTCGTTATTAAGGTTAAATACAAAAAGGTTTATTATGTTTTGCTTATCAGTTTTTTCCTTCGAGCATTTACCAATGGAGATGTTAACGTTGTAATCCGCAAACATTTTTTTCTGCCGATACTTACGGGGGACGAGGTAAACACGCATTGCACACACACAAATCACTCACTTTAACGATCCCGCACACAAGCTTGAAACACGCACACAGTATTAAAAATACAGCGTAGTTACTCACGCTCATATGGCCAATAATGGCTATATGGCCAGCAGAGGGGTACGCCTTGCGTTAACATCTCCATTGGTAAATGCTCGAAGTTTTTTTCGGCGGTTTAACTTTTTTGTTAATAAGTTATATTTAATATTTTTTAGTGGCCATAATCTACTAATTACGACATTCTTAATTTTTTATTACCTGTAAAATAGCTACCTTCTACTTTAGCTATTCATTGTTATATAATCCTTCTTTATCTATAATTTGTTGTTTAATAATTTTGAATATTAAAAAAAAAACTGGCATTATATAACAACATAGGCCTAAAAAAATGCTCGAATGAGAAAAAGATTATTTAAAAGAATCTAATATTTAGATTAACACGTTCACAGGATAGCTTAGATCAGCGCGAGGTAAGACTATCGAAGATGAGAAGCTACAATAATGATAGGGATGTAAGGGAGCACAAATACCACCTTAGTGCTCCCAGCCAACCTCACCTGTCCGTGGTGCATCTTACTGACCAACAGACGGGGCTCTGGCGACCGACAAATGGCGGTATAACCATTTCATATCTATGGCGTAGCGAAATTCTACAGGCTGGTGACGGGCAGCAGCGTCACCGGTGCGAGAAGCTACGTCCTGCGATCGCCAACCCGCCTGCCCAGCGTGGCGATTAGGGCATATCCCTCCTAAGGGATGCGTTTTTAACCAGTGCATCCTACCTGTAATGACATACGGAGCCGAGACGTGGACACTCACAATTCGACTGGTCCACCAATTTAAAGTCGTTCAGCGAGCTATGGAGAGAGCTATGCTCCGTATTTCTCTGCGGGATCGAATTCGGAACGAAGTAATTCGCCAGAGAACTAAAGTTATCGGCATAGCTCAACGGATTAGTAAACTGAAGTGACAGTGGGCTGATCATATCTGCCGCAGGACTGATAACCGTTGGGGTAGATTTGTCCTAGAGTGGAGACCGCAAATCGGCAAACGTAGCGTAGGACGTCCTGTGACCAGGTGGAGCGACGACATACGCAAAGCGGTGGGCAGTGACTGGAAACTGACACCGGCTGATGATGATATCGCAAGAACTGCAAGAAGGTGAAAAGCAGTGCACTCGTCGTTTAGATCTTGTAAGAGAGCGACTTTCAAATGAGAGTGAGTAGCACTATACTTAGCGTTGAAATCTGTGAGTTAACAATAATGAAATTGTCCCAATTTTCCCACCTTTAGGGTTGGAGTTTTTTTTTTTCAAATTTATATGGGACGATCAAAGTTTCGGTCGAAGATCGACGTCGAAAGTTTGTTGATATATACATTGATGATATGAGAAAATTATCAATATAACGATACATTTATCGACAATTTTTGTTGATTTATTAAAAACCGCTCGGTCGACTTTATTAAAATTTAAATGGGACCGCTTTCCCATTCATCATTTCCAATAAAAAAGAATTATCAAAATCAGACAACTCTGTAAAACGTTATGCGTGGTCATACATTAGAATATACAGTGTGGAAATTAAACTCAGGCCCTGGAGGGAAACTACTTTAAATCCTTAAGCTAGCTCATTTTACTTAAACGAGACATTCCTTTATATTTGAAAAGAAACAAATCTGCATTAAAAGATTTTTTTAAACTCGCTTGCTTCGCCCGGGACTCGAACCAACTAAAATTAAAAAAAATAAACACTCTTTATTTTAATATACTAATCGGTAGTATTAATATTCAGGATAAAGTTTCTCTAACAAACATTAGGTCTTAAAAATAAAAATAATCGTTAAATCTAACATCAACTTCATTTTACTATCAATTTTGTAACACTTAAATTATTTAACTGATAAATTGTTACTCGCGATACCACTGCAGAGCTAAATCGTAACTCTTGTTGCAAACAAAGTAAACTTCTAATAATTCGAATTGTTCTTGATACGCCATTATGAAATAATTCAATTACGTAAGGAAAGCAACACTACTTAAATAAAATCTGTTGATAAAAATCGTTCGAATTTTAAAATTAATGTCCCGCATTGCAAACAAAGTCAAACGTTCCATTTTTAAACTTCTCCACTGAACGCCTCGGATCATGTAAGAAGGAAATGTGCATAGAGGTATTACCACCATTGAACAATTTTCTTATCGAAGATTTCAACAAGGTACTTAACGATAAATTAGCAAGCGTGTACTTCATACGAAGTCTTTGAGTGTTGGAGAGATAACAGAACTGTTACGTGTCTTTTACTTGTTAAAAGTGAACAGTAACCAAACATTTTTTAGAGAAACTTTATCCTGAATATTAATACTACCGATTAGTATAATAAAATAAAGAGTGTTTATTTTTTTTAATTTTAGTTGGTTCGAGTCCCGGGCGAAGCAAGCGAGTTTTAAAAAATCTTTTAATGCAGATTTGTTTCTTTTCAAATATAAAGGAATGTCTCCTTTAAGTAAAATGAGCTAGCTTAAGGATTTAAAGTAGTTTCCCTCCAGGGTCTGAGTTTAATTTCCACACTGTATATATACGCGTCGACTTGAGAACCTCCTCCGTTTTTTTTTTCGTCGTTAAAAAAAAATAGTCGCTTGATAAAATTGATCGAGTTTAGCTAGCTTGAGCATTCAGTGATTTGGCTCGTACGGCCCGATGCGGGCTTGGCGCATTAACGAGTAATGTTCCACGATAAGCATGCTGCACGACGGAACTAAAGCTTCCGGGAGTCAGCGAGCGTCGAGAGATGGGGACCATTGCGTGAACCCGACTAAACAAGTGAATACTGATGCCGGCATCGGATCAAAACACAAAAAACGAATAATATGTAGCTATACAAATGCGAGGCCGAGTCACGCGATGAAAAATCACAAAGCAAAATAAATTACGAGCTAAACTCGAAACTGCTTTGCATGTCTTCGTTCTCCGAATCTGACTTATACCTTTATATTTGTGACGCAACATTTTATTACTTTAAGGAGAGGGAAAGGAAAAGTGTCATTGTGAAGTCAAAAAGTAAGTTTATCTCAATTGCTTCGTAATATTTGTGCGCCAATTTTGGCAGCTCATAATTTGCAAACATGCTTATACTTTTACGTCATACACATACTCGACCAAAGTAAAGGTGTACGTATACAATATTGTGTTATGTGTATGGTTACGTTTTTTTGGTTAATGAGAATTTCGATCGAAATAATTATTAGATTTATTAATCCTAGTATAAATTACTAGCAGCCCGCCCCGGCTCCGCACGGGTGAACTTCATAATTAATAATAATAATAAGTCGTCGATAGTCGTTTCTGCAAACGACCTGATAGCGAAGAGTCTAGACCAACATCTCCAGAGATTCGCTAGACATTTGGATTAAGGGCCAGGTACAGAAGGCGGTACTTCTTGACACGGCACGGATCGTCAGAAGGTTCCTCTCTGTACATCCCTAACCACCGATAGTTTGGTCCTGCCCCGCTGCTGGCGACACCCTAGGTTTAGGTTTTTTTATAATATTGTTTAAAATAACTACAAAAAACCAAATAAAGTTAAAAAAAAAAAAAATCAAGATACGTATTGTTTCTGGCGTTTTATGCTCGATCTTACAAGCCGTAATAGATAGAGGCTTGAATTTTGCTCATAGTGTGTGTATTATAATGGTTGCTATAATATCAAATAATAAAAACTAAAATTAATTAAACAATAAAGGGGGTACTAAAATCTTATTTTCGGCAATTTTTGTTCAATCGGAACTTTACGTGTGCGGAGTGCGACTCACACTTTGACAGTTTATTTTTATTAAACTGTCTCGCTTCAAACTTTGCCTAACCTAGGTGGATTGACTTAGGAGATGATTAAAAAAAACGCTTTTAGCGGACCTCTCAAGTGCATTATCTAAATTATATCTCTACTACATCTAAATCTATAATCTCTACGTCCATTACCATTCCGCGGCCACCATCATACCATTTTGTAAAAAAAGCCCCTAAATAAAAGTAGATAAAAAAATCATAATTCAAAACTGAATGTTTAATATTTGGATGGGCACATTCCTTCATTAAAGTTGCAACAGAAGGTGAACATAAGCAACCGTATGTATTCCGCAATTATTCAGTAGGAATTTCTTGATTCAATACTTACGTTCAAAGCTTGTACTATGTTAACCCAAGTTTGTAGATGTTTGATCTACCCAGTCCATCTCTCCAGAGCATACGTATCATTTCACGTGTGCATAATATATAATCTTCGCAAAGGCGACAGCAGTTAGGTAAGCTCATTACTTAACATGCAATCGCAGCTAATTGCACACCTGTCACAGATGAGGTCACGTGAAATGTATTCGCTTAGGGTTGCTGTAAATTAGGACTCATTCAGCTAATCACACTTTTGGTGCTGAATTATAGGTACAGAAATTAAAAAAGAATAATTCGTTTTTGCAAATCAAAGTTTGATGTAACTGCGCAAGCCACGGTATATCATTTATTTTGAACGCCGTATGTTTCCCTCGCCGCATTGTCGTTCTAGTAACTCCTGATTGAATCAGGATATCTAGCTAGGAACATTAACATTAATATATATAATGAACGAAAATGTTTGCTAATGGACAGGCTTTACGTGTGAGCCCTAAACTAATATAATTGATAGTTCAACCATTCGTCGTTTCCTGTTTACTCGGCTGTATAATGCCGGACGCTGCTAACAACCATACATCTTTTAGTCTTGCAACGTATGTGATGAAGATTTATGGCCATTCCCGCGGCTCCACACTTTTTGACGGTTACAGACCTAAATGGAGCACACACAGTTTTTACTGCAGCGAAAAAATTACAGTGGATACATTTGTGCCATACAGTTTTTATACAACCAGCACGCAGCATATTTCCATTCAAATACAAAGCTGGGCTAAAATACTACGTTGAAGTCGAAAAGTATTGAAACGGCCTATAAACATAATTTATTATCGTACCAGAATGTATACAATATTAGTAGTAGTTGTTATTTTTTTTTAGGGTTCCGTACCTCTAAAGGAAAAAAGGAACCCTGATAGGATCGCTTTGTTGTCCGTCTGTCTGTCCATCTGTTAAGACCGATTTTTTTAGGAACGCGTTATCGATGATATCATGTTGAAACTTAAATCAAATACTCGGGTCTACGGCCTTTTTTGGCTGTGAAAAAATCAAACTTGTAAGTCAACACGATCAAAAGATATGACCGTTTATGTCATATATTTTGCGATTTCACAAGGGAATCAAAACCTAAAGGGTACTTCCCAATGACCTAGAACCATGAAATTTGGCAAGTAGCAAGGTCTTGAAGCACTTATATAGGAATAATGAAAACCGTAAATATATAGTTAAATAACAAAAAAAAAGGTGAATTTACTATTACAAACATATTATTTGTGGTTGGCGCAATACATTTTTAACCGACTTCACAAAAAGGAGGAGGTTCTCAATTCGTCTGTATGTTTTTTTTTGTGTGTATGTTACGCGATTACTCCGTCAATTGTGAACGGATTCAAATGATTGTTTTTTTAATAGGTAGGGTACGTTTCCGAAGTGGTCCCATTTTAATTTTATCGAGATCTGATTAGTATCTCTATAGATATGGAGATAAATACCTCAAACATAGGAGAATGTACTGGTTTTAGAAGAAGAGTCCCAAGAAGATTATACACAATGGAGGTTGCTATTGCATATACTTTTGAAGACTAAATAAAGACCGGCAAAAGTGGTTGGTACCAATTAGGCTAGACCTCTAAATTGTATGAGCGCTCATATAACTCAGAAGCCTACCTTGATTGGCGTTAACTATGTATGTCTTTAAATGTCAACATTTTTTATTTTTTGGAATTTTTCCTTTATTTGTGCTATAAGACCTTGCTTCTTGACAAATTTCATGATTCTAGGTCAACGGGAAGTACCTTATAGGTTTTCGACCCAAAACCCATAGGGTACTTCCGGTTGACCTAGAATTGTCAATTTTGGCCAAAAGCAAGATCTTACAGCACAAGTAAAGGAAAAAAAGTTGAACATTAAGGTAAATTTTGATACTTACAAGTTTTCGCGAAAATCTGAATTTACAGATATCTTTTAACCGTGTTGACTCGGGACCTTGATTTTTATACACCTAATAGGGACTATAGACTTCTGTATCTGGTATAAATTTCAACTTGCTAAGTCTACACGTTTCTGAGAAAATCGGTGGTGACACACGGACAGACGGACAGACAGACAGACAGATGGACAAGAAAGTGATCTTATAAGGGTTCCTTTTTTACCTTTTGAGGTACGGGACTCTAAAAATATGATCTTGAATAATGTTTTACATCTTTCTTCACGTTGATTTTGGTTTTTGACAGATATTCTTACGGTAACTGTGAGCGAGATAGAAACAAAGGTGGGGAGAATTAATATATTAATAATTTGTCTTCACAGGAATGTTCTACCGGGCAAAGTCTTGTTAGGGTGCAAAGTTAGTTAATATTTTTGACATGACGTGACATTTGGCGAAGATGGCGGTCATATCAGTCCCGCGACACTGCATACATAATTAAATAACTCAGAATTATGGACGTTCTTTGTACCAACCAACACTGCAAAAAAATATATTAGCATAATACCACAGATTAAATAATAGTTACTAAGTAAATAATACTTTCCGTTGTTAGGTTGGCTACACAGTGCTTTCATAATTTGGGTAGGTATCACAATGTAGGTAAGTGCCAACTCTTATAACGTAGTAGAGTGATTCAGTAGTATCTGTCGACCTTATGGCGCCAATTAATGTTAATAATCGCAAATAATACTTTTTAATACTTATTTTGGAATACATCTAGTGCGTGTTATAAAAGTATTTGGAATGATTGTAATAAAATAGACTATTAATTATCGTGTGTGTCAGATGCTTTTATTGCAGAGGGCCATTTTGGACATTGTCCTTTGATACCTTGATGACATCATTATGACTAGTGACTAGTTTCACTACCGCGGCATTTAAAGTCAATTTTTTAGGGTTCCGAACCCGAAGGGTACCAAATGAACACTTTCTGAGACTTTGTTGTCCGTCCGCCCGTCCGTCCGTCCGTCCGTGTGTCTATATGTGCACACTTTACAGATCTGTATCTTCTTAACCATAATAGGTACATACTTGAAATTTTCACAAAGTATATATCCGTCAGTGTATAACGGCCAAGACACGAAATTTTATAGATAAATGTAATTTAATTAAAACTTGTTTTGCACTAAAAAGGGTAAAATAAATTATTTTACAAAAAAAAATAAAACCGACTTCATAACCACAAACAGGCACTCAAAAGCGAAATATAAATTACTGAATATAATTATTATAAGCGCTACCCACTTATCTATTTGAAGTAGGTGCTAGCCAAGTCTAATAGGTAGTAGATAGATGCTACCTACATGTATCAACCTATTTACTACTGCTACTACTACATACATAGTATCTATCTACTATCCAATAGACTCAATGGCGCATCTTGGGAGAGGCCTACGTCCATCAGTGGACTGATACAGGCTGATGATGATGATGATGATGATCCAATATACTTGGCTGGCACCGACTTCAAATAGATAAGTGGGTAGTATTACGCTTATAATAATTATATTAAGTAATTTATTTTTCGCTTTTGAGTGCCTGTTTGTGGTTATGAAGTCGGTTTTATTGTTTTTGTAAAATAATTTATCTATGGATGGAACTAAAAAGTTAAGTTTGTACTTTAACCTAGTTTGACCAGTTTGTACGAAAGCCTCGGTGCGCAAGTCCAACTCGCACTTGAGTGTTTATTTAATATAGATAGCAAACAAGTAATTGGCCCACCTGATGGGAAGTAGTCACCATCGTCTATGAATACATGCAACCATTTGCTATGATGTCTTTACATGCAACGCTAGGGATGTCATTCATGCGTTCCCGACCTGTCAAGATTCTTTTAAAGCACTTTTTGAAGGTAGCCATGCGGTAGCTCTGCGGGAAGACAGCAGCCAGCAGCATGTTAAGTTTTTAATTATTAAAATTAGTGCTAGTGACACTCGAGCACAAAGGTCCAAACTAAATGAACAAAACATTTTTTTTCAACAATTTAACAAATATACCATTTGTGGCCAATACTTCAAAATAGTCATTATTTCAGACTTCCTACATCAATCGTTGGTTGTAGGTAGTATCGTTGGCGGCGGTAATTAATTTACCGTTTCAATTAATACTAAATAAATTCTGCGTGATGTAATAAAAGCTTTTATCTACTCCCATATCGTAAAATTCTAATTATAAACTTCAAAACCAATTAAATCAATATAGTTTATAAATAAACACAATACTGAAATAATATACATTATCCCTAACAAAATAATGCTACAATTTTTTTTTATTTTTTATTTTAGTACACTTTAGATTGATCAAGAAGTTTTCAGTTCGATTTTTATCATTGTTTATGGGAACCGCGCGGTTAACTCTATTTGGTCATGAGTTCTAACCAACTAGAGTCTACCGTGCGTTCGCCCTAGCCGTTATAATATAATATACAGGGTGTCGGGTTTCATATGGTCCAAACGAAAACCATCGATGAGGGACTCCAAGGGCTACCCAGAGAACCCCCATGTATGTTCCGCGAAAATCTATAGTTTTCGAGAAAATTGTGTTTACTCAAAAACAAGTATGTTTTCGAGTTAGTCCCCGAAATGTAGCAATTTATTTAAATTTACTCCCAAACTATAAAGGTCAGAGCCTGACATTTTTGTGGGACTATGAACAATAAATAGATCTTTCAGAGTAAACTACGATCTTGTATTTAAGCTTATTATTTTCTGAGAAAAAAAATATGACATCACTTTTATTTTATTTAGACGATATTTGAACTTTTACTTTAGGCAGGCTTTTCTTTGGCTTTTCTTGAACTTGAACTTTTATTACAAAAATGACAATAGATAGGCTAGAAAAATTGTCGATATTTTTCAACATAAAACCGCAAATGTCATTCTTAAAGTTCCTTAATTCAAAGATTTTGGGTTTTTGTTACAACTTATTTCCTTCATATGAGTTAATTCAGTAAAAAAAGATTACCATAGTGTATTTCAGAAGAAATAACTCGAATATTGAAATACTTACTATTTCGTTAAATATTTTTTTTAGACCTGACCTCTTGTCGTAGCCATATGAAATTTGGCAAACAGCAGGTCCATAAAACAGATAAGTTTTTAAAATCGGTTGTAACGTTTTTTATTCTGTGTTTTTTTGGAGAAAAGCCTGCCCAAAGTAAAAGTTCAAATATCGTCTTAATAAAAAAATGTAATGTCTAATTTTTTTAATAGTTTTCCCTGAAAGACCTATTTATTGTTCATAGTCCTACAAAAACATTAGGGCTCTGGCACTTTATAGTTTGGGAGAAAATTTAAATAAATTGAAACATTTCGGAGACTAACACGAAAACAAGCAAAACGTAATTTTCTCGAAAACTATAGATTTTCGCGTAACATACATGGGGGTTCTCTGGGTAGCCCTTGGAGTCCTTCATCGATGGTTTTCGTTTGGACCATATGAATCCCGACACCCTGTATCTATACTATCTATACTAATATTATAAAGAGAGAACATTTGTATTTTTGTATTTTTGTACTTTTGTATGTTTGTAATGATTTGGCTCAAAAACAACTGGACCGATTTAAAAAATTGTTTCACTAACATATAGAATGAACTTTCGGAATGAAAAAAGGCTATATATTATCCCGTTTAAATCAAAGGTACATCCGTGGAGACCTAATTTGCAACCTTATACCGATTAAAAAAAGAATCATTCAAATCGGTTCACAATCGACGGAGTAATCGCGTAACATACCGACAGAACCTCCTTTATTTTGGGAAGTCGGTTAAAAATTAGGACACCCCTGCCAGCCAAATCGTTGTTTATATGTTAAAATATTACGACGTAGTGAAATACTTGATGATAAAAGGAAACTATCACAGCTGGGTACGCATTACAAGTGATTAACGAGTTATTCGTCGACAAATGGTACAAAGGTTTATTGATTTTGTAAAACGTACATATTGTGGTAAAATCCAAATAAATTCAAAAATTCTGAGAATTTATATTATACTAGAAGTGCCCCGCGGCTTCTCCCGCGTTAAATACTCCTTTTATTTACTTAAAACTTTTATTTTGTAAAAACTTGCAAAAGTCTTGCAACAAGTATTTACTTATTTATTTACAGAAGTACTTAAAGTAAATCTATAAGTTTATATATATAATTAAAAATTATATGTTATATCCGGGGGGATTTTTTATAAAATCCTTTCTTAGCGGATACCTACGTCAAAATGCATGCCAAATTTAATAGCAATCCGAAACAATATTGATTTCAGACTTTGTTAGTAAAAAAGTCTGCAATGGGGTAAGAAATTGTTACTCCAGTTCACCGTTTTAGGGGTGGCATTTCGAAAAAGTCTGAAACACGTATTAACTTATTTTAATTTTAAAAGCACTTGTGCGAAGTTTCGAATAGAAAAAACTATCTAATCTTGTTTCTCCATACAAACTTTAAGCCCCCATTTCATCCCCTTAAGGGGTGAATTTTAGAAAATAATTTCTCAGAGGGAACTAACGTCGTAATAACTATCTGCACGCCAAATTTCAGCGCAATCCGCAACAATATTGATTTTCAGACTTTGTTACCCCATTTCACCCTTTTAGGGGTGGAATTTCAAATAACCGGCCAAGTGCGTGTCGAACCACGCGCAGTGTAGGGTTCCGTAGTAGCCCGTTTTTCAATGCAAGTCTTTACCCGTTATAAACAAGCAACTATAAGGTACTTCGTCTTTGTCACTTTTAAAGGATTTATTCTATTTGGTACAAAATTATCCAACACCCAAGTTCAACGACAATTACTGCTAAACTAATAAAGTTATCGTAACCGCTATAGTTTTTCTTTAAAGTTCATGAAAAAATCGTGATAATATCACGATTTTTTCCAGATTTATCAAGCCCGCAGTTTAGCTTTTAGTTGGGGGGGGGGGGGGGGGGGGGGACGAAATTTTATTTCACCACTTTGTCGGCGTAATTTATATACATACCCCCACAAAATTACAGTTTTTTAGTATTAACGGTATCTTAGTTAAACCTCAGACAGACAGACGGACATGACGAAACTATAAGGGTTCCTTTTCAGGACTACGGAACCATAAAAAGCCTGATACACGTATTTACTTATTATTTTACTGAAGTACTTGTGTGAAGTTTCGGATAGAAAATACTATCTAATGTTTAACAACTATCTAATCTTGTTTCTGCATACAAACTTTGAACCCCCATTTTATCCCCTAAAGGGGTGAATTTGGAATATCCTTTCTATATTAGAGATAGAGATATTACAGATAAAGTTTTAACATAACATTTAATTAGATAATTCAGATTTTTAGCAAAAAATGTCATATTACAGCCTCATAGCCGTTATAGTAAAATATAATAATACTAGCTGTACCCACGACTTCGTCCGCGTGGAATAGTGTCTATGGGTAGCATTAACTAATAAGACACATACGTATCCCAAATACACCGCACCGCACCACGCCACCCCCACCTTTCCCCTCCCGTCACTTACCCTCCCCTACCCCTCACCTCCCCCTCACTTCCATCACCCGTCCCCTCACTTACCCTCCCCTCCCCTCCCATCAGTTCCCCCTCCCCCTCCCCTAACTTCCTCCCTAAAATTACCACGTCTCTATTCTGATTTATGATTGAAAATATAAATCGGCTGACGAGCCGTGCTCCCTCTAGAAGCGCCGTAGTTGAAAGAGACTGGGCCACAGAATAATGAATAGTACAAGTACAGAAATTGCACTCCCTGAGAGCAAAAATGCGAGATTAACCCTAGTTACAACGCTGGTAACGTTCAAAATGCGCTTCACGCCTCGGGTGCGGCCTTGAATTTGCGTCACAGTATCAACTAATAGTAACTATGAACCGCGTGTTGCGCACAGTAAAATGCACCGTAAGTCCGCAGAGCGAGAGTCTGAATAACTCGGTCAACTCGCAGCCTCTCCTATACGGTTAAACGTTATGAGAAAACTTGTTGAAGCCTTTAATTGGTAGAAGAATACTCCTAAGGTAGAACAATGTAATGAGTACATTACTGATAATAAGTGCTACATTAATGTTTAATGTCGAGGTAGGATAAAAGTACTACAGTTATACTAAAATACGTGTCGTTCAATTAAAATTGAATAAAGTTTTAGATTGCGTAAGTTAAATAACGTGAAAGTAAAATAGTACTCACTTGTCTAGAATCGTAGGTTGTTTGACTTGTAACATTAAAATAGTCTAGGAGCTGACTCACTTTTTCGACCAAAAATAATTATATATTTTATTCATTGTAGGAAAACTTTATTAATAGTTGAATATCTAAATAAAAAAATGATTTTCCAATATTTTATTTCACTATTTTGTCGGCTTTATTGATATACACATACCTACACAATTTCAGCTTTCTAGTACTAACGGTCTCTGAGCAAAACCTTGGACAGACAGACAGACAGACACAGAGACAGACATACAGACGGACATGACGATAATATAAGGATTCCTTATCAGGACAACGGAACCCTAAAAAATAATTTTCAATCTCAAATCGGTTAAGATCTGACAGAGTTCTGACGTCACAAACATTAAAAAAACCGTCGAATTGAGATCCTCCTCCGTTTTTGTGAAGTAGATTAAAAACTAAAACACCGACTTCCATGCCCGCGAGTCAATTTCAGTAGCAAGTTTGAAACGTTTATCGTCATATATCTGGAGATACTTATCAGATCTCAGTGAATCTCAGTGATCTGAGATCGATAAGTACTTTTATTAAATCTCGGATTATAAAAATCTGACTATCGTATGACACGACAAAATCAGGGCGCCTTAAGAAAGAAAAAAAAAAGACGTGTGGCACTCGGGATCTGCCGCGGTTTACCGCGGCAGATCCGCAGAAAAAAATGCTATGCAATAGCTTTAGCTATTGCATAGCATTTTTTTATTAATGCAGTATTTTTTTTCTTTGATATTAATGCAAGTTACACTTTGTGAGTGTCGTGACCGTTAAGAAAACAATGTTTTTTCTTTTATTAAATAAATGAGAAGTTAATATTGTTCAAAATATTTTTATTATCTACAATACATGTAGGTTATTCAGGAATATTTATCATTGAAACTATAGGTTTATGGTAACTGAAATAAGAAACGTAAGTTTGAGACTTGATATCTTCTTAATATCTGGAAAATACCGCGTCAATGGTGGTCCCATATTTTGTTGTGGATTCTTGTGGATCATTATTTATTTTCAAATTAATAATAATAAAATGTATGTATAGAGTACTCATTTTTTTTCTTTTACTTTTTTATTCGTGACTTTCTTCATTAATAAATGCACTTTGTTTATTCATATTTACAGATAGAGGCAGAGTACAGATATTCACTGTTGTAAATAGATGATAAATACCTATCTGTGTCACGACTACATGTATGAAGGCAGTGAGTGTTTAACAAGGAGGAATTATGTAAAGTTCCGAGGACTTGTTCACCCTTGACATGATTTGAAAATAGAATTCGGAATATATATTTGAAAAAGGAACGAGAAGACAAAATCAAAATTAGCCGGTCCGAGGGGTATATAAGCGGTTAGGGTAGCTCCCCTACATGTGAAGTGGGGATGAAATACGATAGATGGCGTTGTACACCGTTAACACACGCAAGTGTTTAATTTTACCAAGTATTACCATTAAATTGAATGATATGTGAAACCAAAGACGACCTTATCTCTACTACGCTAAGGCTTAAAAAATGAGGTTCGTTGGGGTGTTAGGTTTTATTTTCGTTACGGAATTTCTGGATTCGGTCTCCACGCTCAAGGCCCGCGATAGAAGCTATGCAATAGCTTAAAAAGGAAAATTGAAGTAAACGTTAGTAGGTACCTACCCAATTTATTTATCTTAGAACTAATCTGTATTCTGTAAAAAAATAATAAAATAAAACCCCAAGTCAACATTGGTAATTGTACTTATTTATTTGAGTACAAATCTTGGATCATCTATACAACTCTCGGACTATACAACTCGTTTGTCTCGACAAAATCGTATTGTAAGGTTCGTAAGTAAAAGAAAAGCCTAAGTCAATTCAAATAAGTAGGTAGGTATAACTTTGTAAGTTTCAGCTGTGCACTGATATGTCAGTCAATCAGTCAGTCAGATTTATCGTTTTTACACAGGACAGTGTAGGCACAGTGTAGTGTTAGATAGTGTCAGATTCAATATGTATATTAGTAACTATAAGTTTATCGAATGCTGATTATTCTTAAAGTCATAATTATACTAGCTCCACTGCTGAACATACTTGGCCACTTCAATTGCACGCCACTGATCACGATTCTCGACTACTCTCAGTTAGCTTCTTCCAGCCGCCTTGCAAAAATCATCACTCCACTTAGTACTACGCTCAGCATAATGTTGCAAATCTTGCAGCGTTTCTGTCACGATGACGATGTCGTTTGCAGATCGAAAGTGTGAGAGACGTACTTACCGTTGATGTTCATTTCGTGTACTTCCTATCCAAAGTCTTAAACACATCCTGCATAGCAGTTGTGAACGATTGAATAGGCCTCTTAGCAAATAGCTATATAACCAATCGACTTGGCCTTGCTGCAAAGATTCCAAAACAGGCAGTTTCGATGTAGTCAAATGTTTTTTCATAGTCCTATAGCACAGGGGCCGATAATTCTCTTCGGTCTTCTGTATGACCTGCCGCACTGTGTGGATATAGTCTATAGTTCCATCAATTCTACCCCCACTATGGAGACGCAATGAGCTATTGAAGAGTATACGCTATTGTTTAACCTACGTAGCGGCTAAGTGATGCAAAGTGAGCAGTTGAACCTATAATACTGTAATGCGAAGTATGTACGCCCGTCGAGGCTGTTCAGTTCAGGTTGTTATGGAGTTCAGGTGACTCCATATCCCAATCGAAATCAGGTCGGATGCTCCGGAAAAAGAAACTCGTCAAGTCTTCGCCCATGGCGGTTCGTAAAGATCCTTGAAAACAGCTTGTAGTCATGACTGAGGAGAAATTTTGCTTGGTAGTTCTACGAAAGGGTTTTGTCAAAATCAACATGACAACACTCCTACTCTACGTCTCTGGAGTTCTGCCATCAAAAAGGACATTATGAAGATTTTCTAGAGATTTTTATAACAGACCATTCTTAAAATACAATATATGAATACCATAATTCTTCGTTTTTGAGCCTAATGTTTAATAAGATTTATACAATTAAAAACTTTGAAATGGTTTGCCGATTATAGAAAATATCTAAAAAATGTAAAACATTTAAGACTTTAAGTTCATCAAATTGATTTCTCAACGATTAGAATATACGAGTATGTTTAAGTCTTAATGTGAAATTGGCCCTTCCTACTACCATTCTGCAACGAAGATAATATAATTGGTTAAAAAAAAGGTAAAGTGAAAGCATTTCTGAAAGTTGCATCGAGCTCAATATCCATTCGTATGAATCATTCACATTATGGTTATTAAATTGATGGAGTAATGAACGCAAACCCGAAAACATAGGAAAATGATTTACTTCACATCAACTATCAGCCAATTAAATAGTCAATGAAGCAGAACTTTCCAGTTTAATACAATAAAAAGTTCCACTTTTTTTTTAATATACTTTATAGGGTAGCGTTTGACCACAATCTCACCTGTTGGTAAGTGATGATGCGGTCGAAGATGGTAAGCACGCTAGGCCTAGAATGGGAACTGGCTCTCAAGGATGGCTGCCGGAGCACATTAGATGTTTTGGTGACAGATTTTCTAACTTGAGGGTGGTAGCTGGCCAGGCGGACACTAGATAGTGTCCTATCACCATGCTGGTTGGTTTGTATTTGGTTGGTTGGCATTGTTGGTTTCTTAACGAAATTTCTAACTTCAAAATCAATTGAATTATTTAATGGGGTAAAAATAACACTTTTTTTTTCTTTTTTTCAAAAAAGAAGAAAGTTCTCAATTCGTCGAATTCTTCGGATTTTATTTTCTATAAGTATGTTTTTATGCAGATTTTTGCCTTGATTAAGCTTCTTTTTGGCAGAAAGTCATGTAGGCGGAACATCCATATAGTATGCGTCTACCACCTGTGGACGAACACCCGTGTTAGGATTTGAACGGCGACGTCTCGCTTAGAAGCAAGCCTATCTAGCATCTATCCTCCTAACGACGAGGCTTAAAAAATGTATTTAAATTTTAGAAATCCTTATCCTTACTAATCCTTACTTCCTTACTTAATTAATATATAATTATTTATATTTATAATATTATAATTTTATAATATTATAATTATAATATTATAATAATATTATAAATGCAAAATTAAGTCTGTCTGTCTGTCTGTCTCGCTTTCACGCCTAAACGACTTAACCGATTTATATGAAATTTGGTACACAGATAGTCTAGAGCCTGAGAAAGGACATAGGCTACTTTTTAATGTGAAACAAGGGTTGTAAGGGGTTGAAAGGGGGGATGAAATGTTGTATGGAAGTATATATAAGATTGTCATAAAACATTGTTACATTGTGTACAGTATTTTTTAACAAGGTAACATCATCAAAAACACAAGTTATATAACATATTACATAGTCTATACGCACCTTTAGATACTATATAAATATTAGATATTATAATGGATATAAATTAGATATAGGACACTATCTAGTGTCCGCCTGGCCATTTACCACCCTCTCATCTCACGCACTCGCGCCAAATTTTGCTATGGGTATTTTCGCGATTAAAGGATATGATGTATTATTTTAAATGCTAAGTAATAATAAATTATGTTAGTAATACAAACTTATATTATATTTTTTGAGGGCCTTGTATTTAAGGTATAAAATAGAAAATTGTGATAAGATCGAAAAGAAAGGGGGAGGGGAGGGGGAGGGGAGGGGGAGGGCAGTGCAGGGGAGTGGGAGGGAAGGGGGAGCGATAGGGGGAGGGGAGGGGAGGACAGGGAAATTGTAAAGTTTGTTAAGTGAGGGGATGGGTGGTGGAAGTGAGAGGAGGTGAGGGGAAGGGTAGAGTAAGTGAGGGGAGGGGTAGGGGGGGGGTGGCGTGATGCGGTGCGGTGTATTTGGGATACGTATGTGTCTTATTAGTTAATGCTACCCATAGACACTATTCCACGCGGACGAAGTCGCGGGTACAGCTAGTATAATATAAGTTTAATATAAGTTTGTGTCTTCTTTGAAATTTATAAAAATGTCGGCCATATTCATTCAATGTTAGTCTTTGTATATATCTATCAGAAATGAAATCGTTATTGTTATTATGAGTTTTGGCACGTGCACACGATTATAAGCGCTAGCGAGCGCCACCCGGTCATATAAATGAATAACATGAATAGAACTAACATGCTAATTTACGATACAGGGTTAGTATTTGAGGGTCCCAATAATACACTCGTGGACAAATAAAACGGGTTAGTGACAATATCATGTGTATCTTGCAAATTCATAATGTTACGTACATGGAACTAACTTCATAGTAAAGAGAATTTAATCATATGACATAGTACCTTAAATGTTATAGGTTGTCTGTGTTATACGTACATGTATTTTGAAAAATAATAAAAAAAACTCCGAACTTGGTAATAAATTCAAATCACGCATGTTTTACTTTCGCTTGTTTTCTCACTTTTGTTTTCAATCTGTCAAATCATAATTAAGGTAGTTTCTAAATTATTTTTCAAAAAAATAAAACAGACTTCATCATAACCACAAACAGGCACTCAAAAGCGAAAAATAAATTACTTAATATAATTATTATAAGCGCTACCCACTTATCTATTTAAAGTCGGTGCCAGCCAAGTCTATTGGATAGTAGATAGATACTATGTATGTAGTGAAGACGGTTTTATTTTTTTGGAAAATAATTTATTTTACCCTTATTAGTGCAAAACAATAATACAATAAGTATAATAAACAATAAGTTTTATTTAAATTATATGCATCTATAAAATTTCGTGTCTGTTCAGGTGTCTTTGAAAATTTCAAGTATGAACCTATTACGGTTAAGAAGATACAGATCTGTAAAGTGTGCACATATAGACACACGGACGGACGGACGGACGAACAGACAACAAAGTCTCAGAAAGTGTTCATTTGGTACCTTTTGAGTTCGGAACCCTAAAAATTGACTTCAAATGCCGCGCTAGTGAAAATACCCACTATTCATAATGATGTCATCAAGGAATCAAAAGACAATATCCAAAATGACCCTGTGCAATAAAAGCATCTGACACACAGGATAATTAATTGTCTATTTTATTACAATAATTTCAAATACTTTTATAACACGGACAAGTTGTATTCCAAAATAAATATAAGAAAGTATTATTTGCGATTATTAACATTAATCGCCGCCATATGGCTGCCATCTTCGCCATTTCATGTCAAAAAATGTTAGGTATGCTTAAAACGTTGCACCCTAACAAGACTTTGCCCGGCAGAACATTCCTGTAAAGACAAATTAATTCTCCCCTCCCAAACCTTTGTTTCTATCTCTTTCACGTAAGAATATCTGTCAAAAACCAAAATCATCGAGAAGAAAGATGTAAAAACCATTATTAAAGGTCATATTTTGTAATCTTTAAAAATATATGCAATAGCGACCTCCATTGTGTATAATCTTCTTGGGATTCTTCTTCTAAAACCATTACATTCTCCTATATTTGAGGTCTCCATATCTCTAGAGATACTAATCAGATCTCGATGAAATTATAATTGGACCACCTCAAAAACGTACCCTACCGATTAAAAAATAATCATTCAAATCGGTTCACAATTGACGGAGAAATTGCGTAACATACACACAAAAAAAACATACAGACGAATTGAGAACCTCCTTCTTTTTGGTAGTCGGTTGGAAATGATAAAAGGCAGTCATCATCGTCTTTCACGGTCATTATTGAATTATTATCATGTCGCTAACACCAGAAGAATGTTCGTCACTGGAAGAAGGCTAACGTCAGAGAAGTACCGCGAGAGTAACATGCGTGTCACTGTACAAAGAGTCGTTCAACGTTTCTGGGAAACGTTATGGGCACAATATTAGAAGACCAGGAACCGGCAGACCGAAGTGTACTACTTACTGCTCGAGAGGATCGATTTATTGTTACGACCATGCTCTGAAATCGATACCTCACATCAGTTGAAGTAATAAATCAATTTCGAGAGACCCGAAGAGATGACGTTAGCGATCGGACTGTAAGGCGGCGGCTCTGAGAAGTTAATTTGAGACTACATAGACCCGCACTTGGCCCAAAACTTGCAAGGGAACATTGAGTAGCAAGATTACGTTTAGCCCGCGAATATGCACAATGGGGAGACGAAGAATGGGCAAATCAAGGCTTTGTATGCATCACATAAGAGAAAGAGAGTGAGCGTGCGAGAGAGATGTAGAGGAGAGAGCGAGAGAGAGGAGGGGAGAGAGAGACAGAGAGATAAATGAATAGAAAGAGAGATGGGGGAGAGAGACACAAAGACAGAAATAAAGAAAAAGTAAGAGAAAAAACAGATTATAACTTTCTATTATTATCTACTTTGAAGAGTATAAAATGACTATGCTAATTTAGGTACTCGTATATCACGCCATGAAAAGTAAAACTGGAAGTATAGTAAACGCTGAAATTAACAAACTAACTCTTCAGCTTTATTGACCGAGCGAGCGAAGCGTCTCAGTTTCAAAATTGGCCAATTTTGTCCGGATGTCAGTATGTCTGTTCTCGCCTACAGGTCGTATTTTTCAACCGATTTGGACGAAAATGGGATGGGAGTTTGCTGTAGCGTTCTTTATCGACGGATTTCTGTTAAATTGGAGAAGCATATTGAGGACTTCATTTTACACAAGATGTTGTGAACAAAATTACAGAAATTCGTCTTAGCCTTCGATGCGTTTTTTGGGTTTTTTTTTAATTGCACCCCTAAGAGGGTGAAATGGGGTAACAAAGTGTGAAAATCAATGTTGTTCGGATTGCACTGAACTTTGGCATACAGATAGTCATTACAACATCAGTTCCCTCTTTCAACTCATCAGTTTCCAAATTTGTATGGAGAAACAAGATTATATAGTCTTTTCTATTCGAAACTTCACACAAGTACTTAAGTAAAAAAATAATAAAATATATGTTTAAGGTTATTTCGAAATTCCACCCCAAAGAGGGGTAAAATGTCTGAAATCAATATTGTTTCGGATAGCGCTGAAATTTGGCATACAGATAGTTATTTTGACGAAGGTATTCGCTAAGAAAGAATTTTTCAAAATTCACTTTTCAAAGGGATGAAGCGGGGGTTCAAAATTTGACGGCATTTTATTCGACATTTCATACAAGTACTTCTGTATATAAATAAGTAAATACGAATTTCAGACTTTTCAATATGCCACCCTAAGAGGAACTGGGGTAACAAAGTCTTAAAATCAATATTGTTTCGGATTGCGTTGATATTTAGAATGCAGAAAGTTATTATGACGTAGGTATCCGCTCAGAAAGGATTTTCAAAATATCCTCCCGGATACGGAACGGGGATTCAAAGTTTGTATGGCGACACAAGATGAGATAGTCTGTTTTATTCGAAACATTACACATGAGTACTTCTGTAAATAAGTAAGTCCGTGTTCTAGGATTTTTCGAAATGGGGTAGGTAACTAGGTATGAAAATTTGGGATTTTCGGGTTTTATAAATATGAATCCTGATTTGCCTTAGTCACGCGATAACATGAAAACGGGTGAACCGATTTGGCTAATTCATATTTGCTGTCTTTAATGATAGGATCGTTTTTACAAAAGAAAAGTTTTAAGTAAATAAAAGGAGTTTTTAACGCGGGCGAAGCCGCGGGGCACTTCTAGTTTTTCATATATTTCATCAATTCATCTTTTTTTTCATAAAAACGTTGTCCTGACAATTACAAACACTAAAAGAATAAGAATTTAAGAATAAGCGACATTGGTCTCCAGCTCAGAGTAACAATTACTAAAGTATAGAGCGCGCCTATGAGCCCGCCACCTTGCTGCGAGTTGTAAGCAGATACTAGGTGCTATAGCTACGTACGTATATTGATATATAGGTCTTGCGTAGAGATGCCTGCAAACGCCCGCGTGCTTATCGATGAAGAGGGTGACACGTGACGACGAAAAATGAACATGTATTATACATTAAGAGAGAATGTGATATATATTCTGTAATAATTATTATTTTGGCGAAATAGTCAAAAATATTAATATCAAGATACGCTGTTTTTTCCTACGTTTACATACATACATACAATCACGCCTTTTTCCCGTTGGGGTAGGCAGAGACTACTTCTTTCCACATGCTACGATCCTGACATACCTCTTTCGCTTCTTCCACTTTCATGAGCGCCTTCATACATGCTCGCCGGTTATAAGTACTTTTGACTTGGCCTTTCTTTAAAACTTCTCCGATCTGGTCGTGATACGTTCGCCTAGGTCAGCCTCTACCGGCTGCCCCATTCACACTCGTCTCATAAATCTGTTTCGTCAGTCTTTCTTCATCCATCCTCTCTAGATGTCCAAACCATCTAAGCATCCCTTTCTCAATCTTTGTCACCACATCTTCTACGACACCACAACATTCCCTTATCATGCTGTTCTCCACCTTATCCATCAGAGTCACTCCAATCATACTTCTCAAACTACTCATTTCTACAGCATTAATTTTACTTTCATAATTCTTCTGCCATGCCCAGCATTCACTACCATACATGAGTGTGGGAACCAACACTCCCCTATTTACAGCCAGTCGTGCTTTTTTAGACACGTTCTGACTTCTCATAAAGTTATGCAGTGCCCCACTTACTTGGTTTCCAGCCAAAACTCTTCGCTCAATATCACTTTCATACTTACCATCTCTCGTAAACTTAGAACCCAGGTACACAAACTCTTTCACTTGTTCTACACTCTCTCCTTCAATTGTAACCTTACAATTTGTCATTCTTTCTTCTCTTTCAAAAACCATTACTTTGGTGTTACTTCACTTTCATCCCTTTCCTTTTTAAGGCATCATGCATAATATTAACCATCCTTTGCAACTCCTCCTCTGATGATGCTAATATCACCTCATCATTCATCAGCGTATAGGAGGCACTTGATGGTTAAATCATTCATTCTTAATCCGTACACGCTTTCTTTCAGATCTGTCAAGAAATTGTCTATGAATAGGTTGAACAACACTGGCGATGCAACACATCCCTGTCTAACACCTTTTTCGATGTTAAACCAGTCCGTGTACGCTCCGTTTATTCTGACACAAGCACTAGAACCCTCATAGAGTGATTTCAGTGCTCGTATCAAACTGCCGCCCACCCTATACATAGACAATATTGACCACAATTCACTCCTCACCACTCTGTCATAGGCCTTTTCCAAGTCCACGAATGCGCATTAGACCTTTTGGCTTTTGGCCAAACATTTTTCGGCTATGCTTCGTAAGGAAAAGACCTGATTCATGCATCCCATTCCTCTCCTGAAACTCTCCTTGTACATCGCACATTTTTTTATCAGTTTCATCCGTCAGTCCTGTAATCAATACCTTTGCATACAATTTCCCGACGATGCTGAGTAAGCTAATGCCGCGGTAGTTTTTGCAGTCTTGCTGTGATCTCTTTCCTTTGTATAGCGGTACAATGACGGCTTTGCACCAGTCTCCTGGTACAATTCCGTTCCCCCAGCAAAGGTTAAAAAGGCGATACAGTTGACTCGCTACCACACCTTGTCCAGCCCTCAGCATCTCGACCGAAATGCTGTCATACCCTGCAGCCTTACCCGATTTAATACTTTTCAACGCTGTCATAATCTCTTCCATGCTGATATCACTTCCATCGCTATCTTCATTCGCGACACCAGTTGTCACTGGTACTTGCTTATCTTCCTTTTTAAAACTTTTAAAATATTCCTTCCATCTCTTTAGAACGTATTCCTCTCCACTCACAATACTGCCATCCTGATTTCTGACTTTATCCAGTTGCGAGGTATTAAGATTTCCTCTGGCTGACCTAATGGACTTCCAGAAAAACTTAATGTTGGTCTGGAAGTCTTTCTTTCTATCCACAACCTTTTTTGCTGCATTCTTTAACCTTTTATACTTTTCCTTCGCCTTGCTTACATCTTCATTTGTTCCTTTTTGCATTCTTAGGTTGGCTCCACGCTTTCTTCTTCTCAAATACAGCTTTTTGGATATCTTTACACACATTCTTAAACTTACACCCTACGTTTACTCAGTAATTATATTATCAATGTATGAAATAGATAGTATTAATGTACGTAATAGTACCTAAGAGCACTCAAAGAAATATTATTGTGATGTTAGAATAATACTGAAAACAATACAAATTAAATAATACAAAAATAACATACCTAACATTAAGCTAACTACACAAATACTCAACATAAACATTTTAGATCAGAATATTTTATTAATTTGACTTTACTTGAACGTAAAAAATGCCTCGATATAATATCGACAGCCGTACAGCACAACTTCAAGCGCCATGAGTGAAGCGTCGGGCGGTGTAGTGGGACGCGACGCGCAACCGCACGCCTCACGTGAACTTCACCCCCGCTATCAATTAATTTTAAATCCGTCTAAAAGTATGAAAAAGTGACTATCTTGTGAAAAGTAATGTTACATTTTAATTTTGAGTGTAGTTTTGGCAAGTTTGTATTGCGCAATTTATCATATTTCCGGCAAAAACGAAATAATTTGTAACTGAACGCACTCCGCTCGAACTCAGAATGTGGACTGTGTGGACGCTTGCCGGTGAACAGCGATGATGTTCCGACCCGTACTTACTGTTCGTACTCGAGTAGGCGCGCTCTATAGTTTAGTGATTGCTACTCTAAGGTCCCCAGCCGTTCGTTCACGCCTAAAGCTGTGACCAAGGAAGATAGAGATTTATTTTTATTTTGTTTTGGCTGATAATCAAGCGTTTGACCACTACCTTCATCATTTGATTTGATAATTTTTCAAGCTTTCAATTCAATCCTTTCAATTTTATTAAGAAAATTATGACCTACATAAATTAACAATTTATAATCTTCTAAAACTAAAAAAAAGTACACCTCATTTTCAAACTAAATTCTAAATGCAAACTCGCCAAGAACCAATCTGTTTGGAAACGGTTGTCGATTTAACGGGCAACGGTAAAACTTTTATACCGATATGTTAAGTACGGTCGCCAACAACACAACCATGTGGCACGTTCGTTCAGTAAAAAGAAATAATGCCTTTTATGGGCAAGCCTGAAATCAATGCGCTCTTAAAACGGAGCTGTATCAAGAGTAGTTCTAGAGAAGTAGAGTTTTTGGATATAAATTCCAACTATAGAATGTGTTATGCTTTTCGTATTATCTAAATACTGAGAAGTGCAAACTTTTACTTCGATATAGTTTTAATACTAACTTATTTGCGGAAACACGTGGTTGATAAAACCATCCGACCAGTGCAGTGGAATCGCAGGCGAGCACGTACGGAACTTACGCTTATGTTTCCTGTTAAAATTTTACAAAATTCCCGCTGCCACCGAGAGCGGTGTCCGAGGCAACACGTGCGATAACATTACCGGTCTGATAGCGCAAAATAATCCTCTTAATGCGCAAAATAAGCGCTAGCTGCATTGACAACGGCTGATTAAATTAATTACAGACAAAATTCATTGCGTAAGTGGACCCTGCACGATCTACGTACGTACGACCTACCACTGCCCAATATTTGTACAAAGATTAGATATCATTAGATTAATACTTGTGTTTTCACCTTAAACCTGTTAATATTTCAGCGTTTGAGTTAAACGTTACACGATTATTTTTAATATTTTATTAGAAAATGGTTAATTTGGAATACTTATTCACAGAGATCTGGTTACAAATTGTACCACTGTAACTATATATTATACTTACGTAAGTACCAAGCAGACAACTATAGCATAAAGATTACATACAACAGAATCATCGTTATAAGCTTATTAGTCCACAGCTGGATATAGGCCACTTCTCACATCTTCCACTTCTTCTAGCACGCCACTGAACTCCATCTTTAGTGATTATTTTACAACCGCTACTTTACTTTGCAAATGACGGACAACTTACATACAAACATTACATTTTAAGTTATTCATATAAAAGCAAGTTTTAAAAGCATTTATGTAACTTGCAATGTGAAATATACTATTTAAGTTGTATGTAATATACCTATACCTGTGATTTTAAAATATAAACATAATATCTCAACACAACACAAAATAACAAGGCTCTAATAGAAAAACAATTGATAAAAATAACTACCTTTAAAACATATTATTGTACGCAATCTTTACTAATAACCAGGAAAATGTTGATGACGTAGCACAAAGATGCCATTAACGAGGCAAAACAAGAACGCCGGTACTGTGAGCTTTTAAACGTGCGTTGGTGAAAACATTGTCGCATAATTTTCAATTTTCAAGGCGAATATATTGGTGTCTATTACTCGAGATGATGGAAGCTTTGTTCCTGTTTTGGGGTGAAAGATGATTTGGCAGGAGCTGTATGCACGTATACTATTTATGCTCCAATCTGTTGAGAACGGGCGCTTCCGGTGATACTCTGAAGCCCGCCACGACGCCGCCGTTCTGACATAGATCCCACATTTATTTCCACGACGCAGATTAATTCCGCATCATCCGACACATATCCACTGAGTTCCGACCATTCTCCATCACAATATAATACAAAACAATGTGAATGACGCAGAGGCTCAACGCTTTTGTCTAATATTATTCAACGTTAACCAAAATTCCGTTATTTCTGGACATCACATTATGTTTTGAATTTTCTTTTACCGACGACGTATTGAGTTGGCAGAATTTAAGAGATTATTCAAAACTATTCCAACTACTCAAAACTATATCTATAGTTTTCTAGACGATTGCGTTTTACTTGTTTTCTATTAAGGTCAGATTAGATTTCGATGATATGTCCAAAATGTAGCAATTTAATTAAATATTTCCCCCAAACTATAAAGCCCACAGCCTTATTATTTGTGGAACTATGAATAATGAGTAGGTCGTTCAGGAAAAAACTACATTTTTTAATTTAAGCTTATTACTTTCTGGAAAAAATAATGTTATTTTGTTTTTATTTAGACGATATTATAAGTCCTACTTAGTTTATAGTCAAAGTAACATAATAACTAAAGAAAAAGTCAACTTATTGTTTTTAATAACTTTTTTATTCAATAGGATTCGATTTTATTACCGAGAAATAATAATGGAGGCGTAAAGCACCAAGCCAACTCTTGAACCCGCGGAAAAATTTGGCACTTCGCAATAAAGAAAAGGCAATTGCTAAAGCAACTAGGACTAGTGGTTACCATCGACAGGCTAGGAAATTCACAGTTTTATTATTTATATATTATTGAACAAAGCTAGATTTATGTTAGAAGTAATCATTAAATTAATTAAGGTTTAGTCATTTATTACATTATTTATTAATTTATTAAAGTAGCAAAACTTATTTTAAGCATAATTATGGTAAAATATTATCTAATTAAGCTTTACCTAAGCTTTAATGTTCCAAATAATCTACATAAAACATCTGTGCCCTGTGAAATTCGCAGGCAGTCTTTTATAACTGTTAGCTCTGAAAATTCCCAGTGGATTAAAAACCAAGTGACCCAGAGCATTAGGGGCATCTGTTGGTAAACGTAAAAATAAGAAAAGCAGCTCCCTTTGACCCACACCATTGGCGTTACAATAAAAACTAAGCCGCGTATTTTTTATGGAGCCTTTTACAGTCTCAAATAAAGTTTCGAAACAAGTGCCTCTAAAGCTTCAGCCTAGAATTTGACTAGTCTTTATTTTAAAACGATGTCTTAGTTTCTTTTCTTAATCTATATACCCTGGGCAATTATTTAGAAGATTTAACATAACAATCTAGCCTTATTTTGTCCGAAAGGCTGTTTTTCAGGGGGATGTGGGAATGACAAAGTGCAATAACTCCTGTAATTTTGATATTTTCGTAAAAGTCGGTATATTGCAAGACTGACACTGACCTCAGGACCTAGGGTTGTCACAGATTTTAGGATAATACGTTTGTCACGTTATTCATAACACATAAACCTACAAGCTGTTTAAAGAAATCATTTGTATATTTTTTATACAGTGGCTAGCGTTTGACCACTATCTCAATTGTCGGTAAGTGATAATGCGGTTGAGAATAGCGATATAATAAAAATAATAATAATTGAGGTAGCTCGCTAGGTCTAGAATAGGAACTGCCTCTCAGGGCCAGCTGCCGGAACACATTAGATGTCTGGCGAAAGATTTTATAATTTTAGGGTGGTAGCTGGAAATGCTGATACCAGACTGTGCCCTACCACCATGCGGGATATGTTTTACGATGGTTTCTCTTCACCGGAGGGACACTGAAATGCGCATACATTTTTTACTGGATAAATCCATTCGTGCACTGGACGATTTACATATAATGTCTGACGTAGTACGTAAAACGTGGACTTCTACTATGTATATCGCAAGATAAAAAATTTAGGGTAGCTTTTTCATGCTTGTAAAAAAAATTGCTTCTTAGGTATCTTCGATTACCTATTGTTTGCTTTCAAACAGATATCCAACTATCAAGGATCAGAAAATTAACGCTTTTTCGATAAACGCTTTTCTACTGAAAACAGCTCTTTTGTGAAACTTTTCTCGTTTTCAATAATTGGCACTTTAGAAAAGTGACGTCAAAGTTATCTTGTTACTTCGTCATAATTAAAATTTTCGTAAACGTTTTTTATTCCGAAATAGGATCATGTTTCACGAACTTTGCCAAATGTTTGCCGTTATTCGGCGTACAACTTTCTTAAACAATTATTCGATTAGTTTCAATAACCTGAAATTAAATCTATTCTTTTTGTTAATCCAGGTTGAAAACTATCGGTGAGCCACAAATTTAATCCGAATGCGTCCAAGCGTTGTAGGAAACTAGAAGTGCCCCGCGGCTTTTAAAAACCTTTTCTATCATAAAATACGTACTAGACAACTTAAGTCACGAGTATCATATATTATTTGATAGCTGTCAGTGTGACATAACATAAACCTGCACTTTACGCTTGCTACGGTTTTCCGTAAAATAGAAGATTATTGCACGGCGTAAAATTGGCATCCGAGCGCAGCAAGGGTGCTAAACATCGTGCCGCACTACCCATAGAAAAATGGCGTAAGCTGAAAACACCAACTTTTCAGGAGCGTCAAAAAACTGATTTGTGAAGAAATGAGAAGTCCTAGACAATTAATGTCTTTAGAAACATGGTAACAAAAATTTTCATACAGATACCTATATACTTCATTTCTTTAAATAAGTTCTGGATTTTGCGAAAATCTTAAATTAGGCGGTTATTCCATTAATATATGGAATAATAATAAGAAATTGAGAAACATCTAAAGTTACCGCTTTGTTTCTATGGAAATTAGGCGAACTTCGTAGTTTTCAGCCCGCTTTTACAGAACATTTGTACGTAAACAATTATGTTATTTTCTTCCATGAGAAAATATTAAGAAAAATTATAGTAACTAGCGAAGTGCTGTTATTAAGTGGGATAAAAATAATTTTAAAAAAATGTATCACTTATAACTTATTTATTCTGTGGCTAAAACTTTACTTTGAAAGACGTATGTGGTAAATACGTAAATAATCCTGCGAATACTTAATAACTGAAGATACGCCATATGCTTCCACTGTTGTGGATATAAAAAAAGCCTGTGAGCAATTTTTGTTCATTAAATAGTTAGCCAGGGTGGCTATCTCTATTCTAATTTCATTCAAATTCGTTATTTCTTATGCGTAATACGTTTATCACAAACACACCGGCTGGGATCTTAAAACGAGTCGCCTGAATTTGAGGATTCTGCTGCTATGGGAGGGTCAAGGGGGTTGGTCTTGATCCTTCCAAGTAGATTTTAGCTGCCGGAGTTTAGTCAAAATATTTTAAATTCAAATTTTTATTTTTGCTAATTCCCGTTAACAACTTGCTAATGCGTGAAATGGAACGTAAATTTTCACAAGATATTTGAACGGGATATTTACCATGTTTTTCATTATTTTTGAGCTTCCGATATTTCGGCGCTGTTGCAAGCACCATGTTCACGGCTAAACTGTCGATTGCGGGTAAATGGATTGTTTACGAAAACACGAAGCGGTCTACCCGCTTTCGCGTTCTTTTTGCAGGTTCGCCGCCCCTACTACTTGCTTCTGCTGGAGCTCGATCGCGACACACAACACTGACAATATCTTCACGTTTGTTATTTTTTTTTTTGTTCGGGCATTTATATGATCTACAAAGACCAACCACTGGATGCCAGGTATTTGACAGTTTGAACCCGTCCTCACGATTGAAATTTTTATACTTTGTAATTTCAATCGCTTCCCTTACCAATCGTGGTATATAGTGGCGTTCAGTCGAAGTTACCTGAGGGTTGTGCAACTCTATCCAGTGGTTAGTCCCGGTCTCCATCAAATGTTTTGCGATGGCTGATTTTTGTGTGTCATTGTTTTTGACCGCCCTTATGTGCTCCTTTACACAGCAAGAAATGGTTCGTTTTGTTTGGCCTATGTAGGAGCTCCCACAGCTGCAGTCAATTTTATAAACACCCGGTTTTTCTAAAGGAAAAGTGTCCTTTGGCGTACGTAGTAGTTGGCCCACTTTCTTTAAAGGAGTGAAGATGGTCTTTACAAAATACTTTCTGAGAATGTTGGCTACTTTGTCTGTCACTCCTTTTACGTACGGTAAATACGCTGGGTGTCGTTCAGCCTTGAGATGAATGTCACGTTTACGTGTAGGCCTAGATGGTGGAATTATGCCCTTGTATCCATTTCTCTGCAGTACGCTACTCACATATAATACTTCTTCTTGTAAGTGCTCCTCGTCACATAGACCGTACGCGCGGTTAGTGAGAGCGGTCACCACAGAATTTAAATGGCGCGGATGATGGTGGGAGTTCGCGTGCAAGTAGCGGTCAGTGTGAGTAGGTTTTCTGTAAACGGAGTGGCTGATTGAACCGTCCTTCCGAACTTTAGCCAGCACATCAAGAAAAGCGATACTCCTCCCTCTTTCTATTTCGTATGTAAACTTCATTTTGCTGTGGATGGTGTTTAGATGTGTCAGATAAGTTTTTATAGTGTCTTCATCACCTTCAATTATACTGAAAATGTCTTCGACATAACGTTTCCATAATTTAATGGAGTATGGAGCAGTAGTGATCGCTATGTTTTCGAAATACTCCATCTAAAGGTTGGCTATAACTAGAGCTATGGGGCTCCCCATCGCCACGCCGTCTAATTGTAGGAAGTAATCACCTTGGTAAATGAAGTAGTTTGTCGACAAACAATGCAGGACTAAATTGGCATACTCAATTGGAATGTCGCTTTCCTGAATTTTAGCTTCGACTACATTCATACAATCTGTGATCGGGACGTTTGTGAATAGAGACTCGACGTCAAAGCTGGTTCAAACTGTCAAATACCTGGCATCCAGTGGTTGGTCTTTGTAGATCATATAAATGCCCGAACAAAAAAAAAAAATAACAAACGTGAAGATATTGTCAGTGTTGTGTGTCGCGATCGAGCTCCAGCAGAAGCAAGTAGTAGGGGCGGCGAACCTGCAAAAAGAACGCGAAAGCTGGTAGACCACTTCGTGTTTTCGTAACCAATCCATTTACCCGCAATCGACAGTTTAGCCGTGAACATGGTGCTTGCAACAGCGCCGAAATATCGGAAGCTCACAAATAATGAAAAACATGGTAAATATCCCGTTCAAATATCTTGTGAAAGTGTTAGTGACCATGAAAACTTAAAAAACTTATATGGAACGTAAATATTAGGTAAAGTCATAGTCTGACACTAAGGCAACACACTAGAGAACATTGACCACCGCATGACGTGCGCCGACGAGCGCAGCGAGGAGGGGAGCCGCAGCAGACCAGAACCGACGCTATAATGTTTAAATTAAGGTACAGAAAACGTTATCTGTAACGTGTCCGTCTAATTTGATTTAATGAAAAGTCAATTAATTTTCTTTAAAAAAAATCTTTGTTTTTTGCTCGTCAACTATGTTTCCGCGTTTTTCCGCACATAGGAGACTGGTTCATCTCCAACTTTTCCTCCCTTTTTTTTATGTCAATGTTGACAAACAAGCAAGCGGCCCACCTGATCGAAAGTTTTCACCGCCGCCTATAAACACCTGCAACACAAGTAGTATTGCACGTGCTTTGCCTACCTTTTGCATAGAGGACTCTTTTTACCCCTCTCTTAAATCGTTGCATGTTGTACCGTAGCGGAAAAACCTCTGGTGGGAGATCGTTCCACATTTTGCAAGTCCGCGGAAGAAACGACCGCATAAAACGTACCGTATGCGATTTCCACGTGTTAACAATATGTGGATGAGCTCTCTCGCGGTGTCGAGAAGAACGATGATAAAAGCGAGATGGCGGGATGAGGTTAAAGATTTCATCAGAACATTCCAGGTTATAATATCGGTAGAAGAGGCTAAGTGAGCCAATATCTCTGCGTAACGCTAGTGGCTCTAACTTGTCAGTAAGTAAAGGACTGTCAAGTCTAACGGCTCTTCGCTGTAGGGAGTCAAATGGTTGCAGCTGGTACTTTGGAGCCCCACTCCAGAGATGAGAGCAGTACTCCATATGCGGCTGAATTTAGGCTTTATAGAGTAGAAGCCGTTGGCTTGGCGTGAAGTACCGGTTGGCTTGGCGTGAAGTACCGGTTGGCTTTGTTGAGGACACCAAGCTTTTTAGCAGTTATACTTGCTTTGCATTCCAAATGACTCCGAAACTGGACTTCGCTGGAAATGTCCACTCCTAAGACACACACCCACACCCTCCCTCTCTCCAGCTTAAACTAATTATTGATCTATTTATTGTACTTAACCTCAAAATATTAATATATTCATATCTCTTAAAGGAGGGGGTTTTACAACTTTCCTTCAAGAAAGGGTTTTAATCCTCTCCTTTCCCCTCCCTTCCCCACTCTCCCTCTCTAAATTAACGGTGTTTCAATAGAGTAGTGTTAATGAACTTCTATATATATATTTTTTAAACTATGCATTTCCGGCGGGGGAAAATGGTGCGGGGGGTTCCTCACATATCCCTCTCTCACCTACCTCCCTCCACTTCCCTAAATTCAGGTGACTCGATTTTAGATTTTACCCAACACACCAAACAGTTTGCAACCTAACGTTTGCGTGTACGGGACGACATCTGCTGCCAACGTCTCCAAAACCTTAAAAACTCTCGCAATCTATGCTTCAAATATTGATACATACAGGCTTAGAAAAACTTCTCTATGCTTTTGTCTTTTGGCCGCACAATAGAGATCAGGAGATGGCCACACAGCCAATTGCTTGGACCTCCTGCTGGAAACTGATCCAGACCACTACTCAGTGTCAGTATCATCACCGCTAGGTTGTTCCAACTACTATCGGATGAAGTTTACTATCCGCCAAACCTTAGTTTAAGAGGTACTCGACGTGAGGCAATAACAGGCAGCAGATTAGGATGAGTAGCAGTCGTTCCTTGCATTTAACCTTAAGCGGCCCGTTTACTTTTCTTCCGATGACCTTATGGTTTGTGTGGACGCTGTGACGAATTTGCTGCTTCAGGAAATGGAAAACTATATTTCATTTTCCGAAGTTGTGATATAAAGCAAAGCTTAGTCTTGGTTGGGGGTTAAATGTAGCTGTACTGCAGCGCCGAAGCATGCAGTTAACTTGCACTTGGTAGATGCTCGAAACCGCAGAGCCAAAAATGTGTAAGCAAAGAAGAAAGCCTTTAACAACGCTGCCTGCCTAATTCTGCAAGAATGCTTTACGGGTGGCTTGATTTGATCACATAGCTTTGATTTATAAGTTGAATCAATCTTTTGTCGGCCCCCACTTCTTCCGCTGATGAAACTCGATGGGGCGCTAGCTCATACCACCAAAGAGAAAGCGAATTTGATTGCTTCTCTGTTTACGGAGTCTTTACTTCTTGACACTTCCCGTGAGACGCTTTCTCGTCTCCTTGGATGCGTGAAACAAATGTCAGATATACCTATCCGTCAGGCTAAGATTAAAAAAACACTGCAAAATGTAGACGTGAAAAAAGCCAGTAGCCCGGATGGTATTCCATCCATAATCCTGAAGACCTGTGTGCCTGATCTCGTTTTTGTATTGATATGTTTCTTTCGCCTTTCTATGACATATGGTCCAGTGTTAAAAACTTGAAAGCTTGCCAACGTGCAACCTGTGCTCAAAAAGGCAGTCTTGCTGACTCTGCCAACTTTTAGACACGTTAATACACTGCAAGGCTATGCAACCTTTACTGAACAACCGGCTCCTTGCATACATAGAACTTTATGTCAGTGACCGAAAATACAGGTTTCAACGAAAGTGGGGGGATCTTATAAGCAAGTCCATCCATCCATCCTACGAACTGCCACTGGTTTGTGTGTCTGAGTTTTGTATTTGCTTCTGAATGACCTGTCGTTCAGAGTAATCAATGATCGCTGCTCTTCTAACTAATTGGCGTCTTTCAGAGATAATTTCTTTCTGCCACTCTTATACTGCTGCATATGAACGACTTGCAAATGCTCGGTATTATTGGGAATGCAGACGACAATACCGTTGTAGAAAGCTATACGTCCAGTGCACAGTTTAGTGTGGCACAAATTCAATTTCATATAGTCAAGCGCATAAACTTGTCCTTACAGGCTGTCTTCGATTGGGGCGATGCCAATCTGGTCAAGTTTAATGCAGCTAAGATCTAGGTTCTAGTTCAATTTTCTGCCAAGCTAAAAAAATCTATTCTCAATGTTTCCGTACAGATGGCAGACCAACTGAGCTTCTTGGAATTTTACTGACGCCATCTCTCAACTTTGGCTCTTACATGACAGGTGGTAGGAGCATATAATATTGATGTTCCGATTGACTTCCTATCAAAAAGTAGCTTACCACCATCAAAGAGAAAATTCGCCACCATGTCCTTACAGTGTTCCAACAATAAAAAAAAATAAAATAAAAATGGCGTAGCGTGTGCACCATCTTTTCTTCAGTGATCAAACGCTAGCTAATATGATGAAAAAAAAGAGAAGACAGAGAGAACAGAGAGAGAGAGAGAGAGAGAGAGAGAGAAAGAGTCAACAGTCCAATTAGCGTCAAAAAAGCTTAGTTTTATGGCCAAGCCAAGGCATTAGTTTAAAGGGCCCTGTGGCGTAATCGGGAGAACGGTCGGCTTTGATGCCAGTTCAATCCGCGCCGTGCACCAGCGGATTTTTCTATGGAAAAATGTATGTGCACTTTTCACAGTGGCCCTTTGGTGAAGGAAAAATATCGTTAACCAACCAAATACCCCATGGTGGTAGGACACTATCTAGTGTCCGCCTGGCTAGCTACCACCCTCAAGTTAGAAAATCTGTCGCCAAACAACTAATGTGTTCCAGCAGCTATCTTTAAGAGACAGTTCCCTTTCTAGGCCTACGCCTATAATGCGGTCGAAGATGGTAAGAACGCTAGCGTTCATACCATCTTCGACCGCATCATCACTTGCCAACAGGTGAGACAGTTGCTTAATTTATCTCAAACACAAGTCCGATCACGTACCGTTCGCACCTTAGAGATGGTTCTACTCATTACATACAACCTTTGTTTGGAGAAGAACGAAACTATAGCATGCAGTATGGTGCGCCTGATTTAAATTAAAACAAAAGTAAAACAATAAAAAGTTCCATGTTTCCTATCGGGTGCATTTCGGTACCTATGCCATCCGATTGCGCAAAGTTATCCACCCTGCCTCTTCTTCTACAAGACCGGACCAGATGTGCACCACCGCTATGTGGTCCATCTCCACGCACCAAGCGTTATGCTTCATCTTTTATCATAGGTACTGTCAATAAATAGAATTATTTGCCAGTCTCTGTGTTTCCCGATAAGTACAATCTAGGGGTCTTTCAAGTCGTGAATGGTACGTGCCGCAAAGCCAATGCGATGCGTAGTCGCGTGTACGACTATGTCCCGTTCTTGTGTGGAACAGTGTGCTGGAGCAGCTCTCGCTGTTCTATTTTCCGAACACCTACTATGCTATGAATCTTCGTCATATATAAATGACTTATATTGACAGAGATATCGGAAGGGAAACGAAATATTTTGCATCACATTTATTTTATCCTGCTAACTAAGCATAGAAAAAGTAAGTATATTATGTTATTTACAAAAAAAAAGTTATATTTTTATCACACTTAATCATAGTTATGCTAAGAAATATTCCTATGCTTGCCTGTAAGAAATCAGTTACTTTATTTACGAATAAAAGACAAGAAAATACTGCATAGAATAACTGCTTAAATATGCTTACTGATACTTTTTTTTCTAAAAGTACCGTGAAAAAAAGGCGTAACTGTAGATACGCACATATAGCTGTAACATATCACTTGGAAAAAGTATGTAAGATCATTTATGCAACAAAAGTTTTTTAGGAAAACGTAGAATAATTACGTAAGATTAATTAAGCTACTACTACATACTACTAAACTCTGTAAATGTGATAAAAGTAACAAAACTTACATCATTTTACTAGGGAATTTATAAAAAAAATATTTTCGTATTAATTTTTTAAATTAAAATTACTCCGAAATTTACTGGAAAATAATTTTGAAAAAAATTGAGTACATGTGTTAGCCTTTTCTCTATGCAATGGTGAAATAAAAAAAAATTGACGCAAGTGTGTTTGCGCCATTCTTCCATGGGTAGTGCGGCAATAATCGACTATTTAATTCACGGAAAAGCGTGCGTAACGTGCGGGTTTAAGTCACACTGTGCTATAAAAATATTGAAAGCTTTATTTTCTGCTTCATTCAGCTGTCATATCAGCTTTACAATCTACGAATTACAAGAACAGAGAGATTACGACATTCATTCACAACCATAAAATAACAATTTTATGTCTATTTAGTTTATAACATTTTTCGGGTTTATGTTACTCACTAGTTGAAGAAGTGTAAGAAGCTATTAATATCGTAGAGTGCGTAATAACAGACTTTTAAAAGCAATAACTATTTGTTACAAAGCCCAGCAAATAAATCCATATTTTTCTCGAGCCAGACTAAAGCTATAAATCCCATACCGGAATACTATACCCACGCGTATGCTTGCAAAACAATAAATTGCGAATGCCGGCCACACACCCTAGTTATATTCATAAACCAATGGATAACTAAAGGTTTATTTAATCATTAGTTTTCGGCTCGTAAAATCAAAGCTATTTTAATAACTGCAAAGCAAAAACCACTTTTAATAAAGTACAAGCTGGTACCAATTTTTTGTTAGACATACTAATCATATCTAAGAAATAAAATACCTAGGTACGCTTTAGCTCTTTTTGGGAAACCAAAGGTTTTATTTGTGCTATAGCGGACGTAGTTATCAAGACGAAAAGCCACCTGATATATATATAGCCTGAAGGATATTCGAATAGCGTGTAATAATAATCCTAGACTGCATCGTCATATACCAACAAGTGATAGTGGTCAAACTTTGTTTTTCATAGTGTTTGTTTGAAAAACAAAGTTATATTTGCGGTTGCTATATCTCAAAAGCTGCTGACTATATCCCGTTTAAAGTGATTTTCGGTAAAAAAAAATATTGAGATCTGCAGCATATTTTTTGTTTTAGATTTTTTCACTGCCTTACTTTAAAAGTTAGAGGAGGGACACAAACACACACATATTACCACTTTAGAAGTATCTATCTTTCAAATGATTGATTTTAAGAAAAAATGGTTTTAGGAACCTCAATGTCATTTTTAAAGACTTATCTATAGACATATAGGACCCCGCACATATAGGATGGGTATTAATTTTTTTATTAGTTTCAATTCCATGTATAGAGAGCCCCCTTAATCTGTTATTAACCGACTGCACAAAAAAGGAGGAGGTTCTGAATTCGTCTGTGTTTTTTTTGTGTGTATGTTACGCGATTACTCCGTCAATTCTAAACCGATTCGAATGATTCTTTTTGTAATCGGTAGGGTACGTTTTCGAGGTGGTCCCATTGTAATTTTATTGAGATCTGAGAAGTATCTCCAGAGATATGACGATAAACGTCTCAAACATGCTACTGAAATTGACTCGCGGTGCATTAAAGTCGGTCGTTTTCGTTTTTAAACTATCTTAATTATTTATTTACTTTTTATGAAAATCGTAAAGCGGTGAACAGAATACACCTACCTTCCAAGTTTCAACTCTGAAGTCTTAATAGTTTCGGAATAAAGTGGCTGTGACATACGGATGGACAGACAGACATGACAAATCTATAAGGGTTCCGTATTTTGCCATTCGGCTAAAATATACCGAGTATGCCGCCGTCCCGCATTCAGCCATTTAAAATGTAGGTACCCTCACCTTGCTAACAATTGGCTGTACTTCGTTGGTCTATTGTAACAGCCTAGCTATTGGTGGTTGGTCTATTGTATCAGACCAAACATCAATATCAGATAGACATTAAGTAAAACTGTGTATTTTTTTTTTGTTTTAGGTGTCGTGTTTGAGCAGCACTCCGACGAAATTCAAAATGCGTTTAAATTTGGCTTGCTGCAGCAGCCAGGCAACCGTTCGCGCCTGGATTTCCAGCTTTATGTCGACGTCATCAACACTGCAGACGCCTTCAAGCTGTCCAGACTCGGTTAGTGATACTTTTGAATCTTCTAATGCTTACTTTTAGTCGAAACTTAACAAACTTATTTCACATAGGCTAGCGATTATAATTATCTCACCTGTTAATAAGTGACGATGCGGTCGAAGGTGGACGGTGGTGGAACGTTCCCTATGGGAAATTGGATCGTTCCAAACTGGCTCCAAGGACAGCTGCCGGAACACATCAGATGTTTGGCGACAGATTTTCTAACTCTATAGTTCCAACTAAAAAATGTCTGTTGGTGGCAAATGGCCAAGCGGACACATGACAGTGTCCTATCAACATGTATCTAAGTGCAGATTACTAGATTGATACAAGCTTGCCCAACACCTATATCCTGCATGCTTACTAAGCCTACAGATTTTTTTTAAATATCATATAGTCTAGCGTTTGACCACTATTTCACCTGTTGGTAAGTGATGATGCGGTCGAGGAAGGGCGATTGGTAAGCAACGCCTAGAATAGAAACTGGCTCTCAAGGATAGCTGCCGGAAAACAGTAGATGTTCGGCGACACATTTTCTAAATTGAGGCGGGTAGCTGGCCAGGCCGACACTAGATAGTGTCCTACCAATATGCGGGGGTTGTTGATTTCTAAACGATGTTTTTCCTTTACCGGAGGACCAATGAAAAATGCGCATTGGGATTTGAATCCACTACCTTTGGCGTCAAAGCCGACCCGACCATTCTACCAACGCCTAACCGGGCCTCAATTTATTTTTAGTAATAATACATATTCACTAGCATATTCCCTCGCAGCTTCTGCACGAAAAGATCTTTGATCAGATTTAGACCTCGAGAGATCACATCACGTTTACTGTTTAAATCTAGGACTATCCGATAGTGACTATGAAATCCCATTCAATGCTCTAAGTATATTGAACAACCATTTCATAATGCTGGAGTTCAATAAATATGTACTGCCATAGTTTGAATGCTTTCGGTATAATTAATCAATTCTATCCATTAATAACCGCTCAAAGACAATAATAAAACAAGTAGCTGAGTTGGGGTATGATTCAATTCAATGTAGTCAGTTCGGAATTCGAAGGTTCAGCAAAGCAGTTCAGCTTATACTGTAAAAATAGTTCGTGAGGCAGTCAAAAATTTAATTCATATCCTCACTATTTTATTATGATCAAGAATTCTTAAATTATATGAATAGTTTGATCTACGAGTGTATCAAAGTTCGATCATGACTTGAAATGATCTTATTTGTAAACAATATAAAGTGAATATTAGTAACATATTTATTGTAACAGTGTACTTTTTTTTATATCTTATATGCTAGCGTTTGACCACTATATCACCTGTTGGTAAATGATGATGCGGTCGAAGATGGTAAGCACGCTAGTCTTAGAAAGAGAACCATGGCTCTCAAGGATAGCTGCCGAAACACATGATGTTTAGCGACAGATTTTCTAACTTGAGGGTGGCTTGAGCTAGCTAGGCGGACACTAGATAATATCCTACTACCAAGCGGGGGTTCTTGATTTCTTAACGATGTTTTTACTTCACCGGAGGGCCACTGTCAAATGCGCACATACATTTTTCGATAGAAAAATCCATTGTTGCACGCCGGGTATTGAACTCGGTATAAAAAGAAGTCTGGAGCGGTTAAATCAGGTGATCTGGCCGGCCAGAGCAAATCGCCAAAACGAGAGATCAAGCGACCCGGAAAAGCTTCCTTCAGAATATCGGTTATGGCTCGAGCAGTGTGCGCTGTTGCACCGTCCTGTTGGAATCACATATTCTCCAGTCCCAATCCAATTGAGGAAGAAAAAATCGGTAATCATGGCTCTGTAGCGCGCGCCGTCCAGTCGTCGTTTGGCCTGCGGCGTTCTCAAAAAAAATATGGCCCGATGACACCTCCAGCGTAAACAGCACACCACGCAGTAACTTTGAGTGGGTGTGATGGCTCTTCGTGGGTGATACACGGATTTTCGATGCCCGGCTGAACGGCTGCTCCGGGGCCGGCCAGCCTTGGGAATATCTCGTGTTGTCCCAGTATCTTCAAGGCGAGTGGCCAAACGCCGCAGTGTTTGTCCAGTTGGTATCGGACGGCCAGGAAATCTGCGACGAAATACACGCTGCGCCAACACAACCGACGAGTTATTGCGCAATAATATGGAAACAATTATTCCGCGTTCTTGCGGAGTAAACCGATTCATGGCTTGTCGATTTTTATTCTGCGTTTGTTTACTTCACAAATGATAAAACCGAATTGACATTTGGCGCCATTTGAAAAAGTCATAGCGTTTTACAATAGGGTGATTGATTACTTGTGCCCACCCAGTAGTAAGCAGTTTTTGAGATATAGTACATTTTCAACATTGCAAGTATAACTTTGTTTTTTTTACGAACACTATGAAAAAACTGAATTAATGTTTTGGTGTTAGAACATTTACTTATTAAGATAGTGGTAAAATAAAACTTTATTTACTACAAAAAAACATACCTACACATTTTATACAGATAATTTAAAGATTTTCCGTAGGTTCGCTCTACATCACGACGCTTCGTTGCAACGCTGGTACTTAGGCGCAGCGTCTAGCAGAAGCGCTGCGCATCGTGAAGCCACGTGACGACGCGAGGCGTAGCCTGAAGCCGAAACCACTGGCCTTTCCAAGCACCACCGCGTAGTGCTGCATCTCTGTGTAAACCTAGCCTAAGTTCCTGCGGTGTCCTTCTTGATTTGCGACTCTTATTTGAATTGACCTTGACCTTCTTTTTTATTTTGCCACGTCACGGTAGGCTGATCAAAACACTTTTGAAGCGAGCACTGGGAAATTTGCCCTACGGCGATGCCACGATTTATAATTATGTATATTCCAATTTCAAATACAAAAGCAAAAAGTGTCCAACGCCTACCCTTAAAAAATTACGATTGCTAAATCTAACTGAATCTTAAATTTACTTAATTGTCTGCTTTTTAAAAATAATTTAAATGTAAATTAGCATTTTTTTAAATGAAATATATACACACCTACAAATAATTTAATATAGGTACCGTAACAAAAGGGTATTTTTTCTTTAGTATCCAGTCTTTGAAATTGTATTTTCTGCCTCCAATATTGTGTTATAAAGATCTTTTATAAATTGCACGGGAAAGAAACATCCTTATAATACGTGTAATTTTCAACATCCAAGCCTGCTGCCTTATTACGACGTGTTAAGTTGTTACCGTCTTATAATTATGCGCATATATTTCCAGCCGGGTCAAAGTTACCTTGCATAATGTAATCATCTAAAGGTGAAGATTCACATGAAAAAGTTGACACAGGCACTCGTAATTAAGTATTATACAGGCATTTTTTGTACGGCAGCATTACACAACTTTTTGTAACTTATTCTTCGAAAGGTGGTTAAGTTATTTTGTATTTATCAGTTCAATGAAATATTCGACATATTCATTGGAAACATTTAATTTTTTAGGGTGCCGTACCCAAATGGTACCAACAGAATCCTATTACTGAGACTTCGCTGTCAGTCCGTCTGTCAGAGGGCTGTATGTATTAAACCGTTATAGGTACGAGTTGAAATTTTAACAAAGTATGTATTTTCATGACCGCTCACTAAAATGTAATAAAGTTATAAATTATACAAAAAACGTTTTTCGTTATGCGTATTTTACTTGACCTTAATTATGAACCGTAATAGATGTGTCCATAGTGTGTATTACTATAGCTGCTTTAACAACAAATAATATTTTTTTATTTTCAAGATTAAAGGACAAGAAGCTTTCTCGGCAAATTATTGTACTGTGATACGGGGACCTGCGTGTACGAGGCTGACTCGCACTTGGCCAGTATATTTAATTTTTAGGCTGAAATTCCTTGATCACAGTGTTACCCGATGTTACTTTATTCACAATGCGATCTAAAGTAAAATCTGCCAGTGAATGACAGCAGCGAGACGAAACAGGAACGACTGACTAACACAGACGTCCTCTTCTTGTTTTCCGATTAGCTTACATACGATCCCGACTGAGCTCGGAAAATATTAATTAAAATTACAAGTTTTAAGTGTTTATCTGTGATGTGCGTCTCTGTCTGTGTCATCGTAGCTTCCAAACGGTTGAACAGATTTTGATTTAGCTTTTTTGGTTTGATAGGTGATTTAAGAGAGAGATTTGCTTAAAGCAAAAAACATTCATCATGAAAGTCCGTTCAACCATTTTAAGACTAGCTCTTCACCAACAGCTCCAAAGCTACAGAGATTGTTTGGGCTCATTTGAAGGGTCTTAACGAACAGATATACACAAATCAGCCGAAAGTAGCTTTTAAATTTAAATGTAAGTATTATAATTATGCTTGTGCTTGTATACCATCTAAGTAGGACCTAGAGACACGTATTGACACTCAATGTTATTTTAACAACTATGATCATCATCATCATCATCATCATTATCAGCCGGTATCATTCCACTGCTGGACGTAGGCCTTCCCCAAGAGACGCCACTGAGCCCGGTCTTCGGCTCTTTGTTTCCAGTCACTGCCCCACGCTTTGTGAATGTCGTCGCTCCACCTAGTCTGAATTTGTCTAGTTTGAATATTATATCATCATCACCCGTAGACTTCACATACTCCTGTAAAAACCTTGTTTTAATTTTTCTCTTGGAAGCCTTCTAGAAAGTCAAGATTATCTTTCTTGCAAACACTTTCACAGCAATTACACAGACGTTATAATTCTATTTACCTATATTTTGTCCTCGGATTTTTCATTTTGTGCGTACAAAAGAAGGTAGTGCCGTTTTTTATTCCATACCTGCAAAGGCGTTTATTATCGATATCGAATGTTCGAAGTCACATCACACATCACAAAAAATAATCTCGCTCAGTGTCGTAACCTCAGAGTAACAATTACTTTAGTCATTGTTACTCTGAGGTCGTAACCATTTTTCGACTCAACTTTGGTTTTAATGAACTCAATTACTTACTACATCATCATCATTACAATTACATCTGATTCCCACAAATGTTATTACTTGTAAGTGTGAGAGGCTATCTTTATCTATTTTTAGTCCGAAATATTATTTGTACAATCCTTTTACTTATTATGTATAGTTCGTATACTATATGTGTAGTTCGTACCATGCATATGAGTTTAAGATTTGTACAGTCCTATTATTACGTCTTGTGTTATTATTAACAGTATTCATCATCAATTATATTATGGTATGATTTTTCATGCGTGACCGACCGACACGCACTTTACCGGTTTCACGGTTAAATTGTATACTAGTTAGTGGTTATGTGAAAGCAGTACCTATACCTTGCGTGACCTTATAACTATGCAATAGCCGGATATGTTTGATTTTAACGCAAATACAAGTCCAAAAAATAATTTACTGAACAAAATCAACGAAAACAGTGAAATTTTAAATAGAATTTCACTTAAGCCTATTGGAATAATCAAACATTTCCAATAGGCTTACCTATATAGACTTTTAAGCTAAATAAGGGTATAAGTTTTAGTGATTACTTGCGTTTCCTTGGTCCTAGGAGGTCGATATCTAGTATCTACGGTTCGTCTCGTAAAGGTCGAGAGGACTGCGTAGTCTGATGGTTTCAGGTATAGGTACGTATAAATTTTCCGAAATAGAAAACTTGAAATGCGTCCATATATAGCAAACTACAGCTAACTTCCCCCTTTTATCCAATCCACTCCCCCTTTTCGACTTTTTCGCAACATCTTGTGTAGAATAAAGTCCTTAGTGTGCCTCTCAAGTTTAATTGAAATCCGTCGATAAATAAACTTTCCCCCTTTTCCCCCCAATAAAAAATTGCGATCGACAAATAATAATTATTAAAATAATAATTCCCGCAGCTTTTTCATTAATTCTTTGGCGCATTATGTACTAAGTACTACAGTACTAAGGGTACGTCCCGTGAGGGCTAAATGAGACCCTTTGACCCCTCGGCTTGCCTTGAATGGCCGGCCGGTAGTGGGAATCGTAAGAGCTAAGACCTAAACTCCCCGGTGGAAGTGTTAAAAGCATTAAGCCGCTAGTAAACACACACCCTAAGCTATCCACGCCAATGTTGCCCATCAGCGCCAACGGTCAGCCTTTATGGGGAGCCCACTCAGTGTATTTTCAGTCACCACCCGTCTTAATATTTTGAAATGAGGCATTATTGGCGGGTGCCGTACCACATCCCATAGACCACGAATTAGACATCAATCAGCTCATCAAATAGTCAACATGACATAATGTACAGTCTTTTAATAATACAGTTAGTTTTTCATATTCATCCATCCACAGATCATAAGTACCTAAGTTAAAATTGTAAAGGGTCTCTAGTTGGCTTAGGCTCTGTCAATGCCCCCTGAAAGACAATACATGGTAAAGGGCCTCTTGACGTTGGCTTCGGCTCCGTCAATGCCTTCCAAAGGTCCGGGCGTCTTACGACCTGAGAGATTTCATCCAATAAATAAATAATAATAATAATTTTAATTTATTATTATATTTTAACACATTTTTTACATTTTTAACATACTCTGATGCGTGTGATCGTGTTCCTACTTACAATAATCACAATGCAAGAACCCGGCCAAGCTAACGTCACCATGAGAAGAGGCGCGCAGACTACCGCCCCTACAGTACAGACGGCCAACCAGGACGTCGCCAAAACCCTCACGGATGCAATGGCGTTACAGTTTAAGGCGTTGGGAGAACGCCTCACCGGCCTCGAGACAACAATGAAGTATCTCAGCGGACAGTACCATGACATGTTCAACTTTTACTCCGAGACCAAGGCCAGCATCGCATTTCTCTGCGACGAAAACAAGCAGCTCCGGGCGGAGCTAACGGCGCAAAGGGCTCGCACCAAGGCCATCGAAGACGCTCAGGCGCGCCAGGAGCAGTGGTCCAGGGCTCAAAATATCGAGGTGGTTGGAGTGCCTGAGACGAAGGACGAATCTACCATCGACATCGTTGTGAAGATCGCGGCCGAGGCCGGGGTGAGCGTGCAGAGCGGTGACATTGAGTTCGCGCACCGGGTGCAGCCGCGCCGCGCTGGCAGCGCCGCCGTCACCGGCCGCTCCATCGTCGCGCGCTTCAGGCAGCGCGCTCTCAAGGACACCGTCGTGGCTGCCGCCCGGAAGAACCGGAACGTCACCACAAAGGCGCTGGGACTAGGAGGTGAAGTGAGAAGAGTTTTTGTGAACGAGCACCTGACCAAGGAAAACAAACAGCTTCTCAGATCGTGCAAGACCAAGGCTGCGGAGGGCAACTACAAACACGTCTGGACAAAAAACTGTCGGATATACGTAAGAAAAACGGACACATCACCTCCTATTCCAATCATATGCACGGCGGATTTGGACAAGATATAGAAAATGCATCATTTGTATCGGTACCGTTTATTTACACAATAATCACATATTACATATTTCATTATTCATTACTTAACCTATTTTTTACACTAACACACACATTACCCACATATCGTACACAAATAGTCACAAAAATAATTATAAAGAGTATTACTTTCAATATAAACCTACATATCTACTATATACATTCGTTAAATCGACGAATACCAATGGCGAATGAGTTAAATCTGTTAGCACGTTTATTACATAAACTTGTTTATAACTTAATACTCGTATTACTACTGTTTATCTGCTACAGTCACAGCAACATACTTAAATCTATACACTATCGTGAGCCCATTTCGATCACTACATACACGTACGTACGTACATGAATCGTTCGATAATTATAAGTTGCACTATAAGATTCACTATGGTTCACATTCACAATGGATTCCACATGCAAATTAACTATCATGTATCAAAACGTACGCGGGTTAAGAACAAAAACGAACGAGTTCTTCAACAATTCACTGATTTGTGAGGCCGATCTCATTCTGGTGAGCGAGACATGGCTCTGTGACGGTATACTCGACGCAGAGCTGTGCAGCCAGCGGTACGAGGTGTTCCGGCGAGACCGGGGCTCGCTCGGCGGGGGTGTTGCCGTGCTGAGCGCGGCGCGGCTGGCTGCGCGCGCGCGCCCCGAGTGGAAGCGTGAGGACCTGGAGTGCGTGTGGGTGACTGTACCGCGCATCTCGAGCCTAGCGGCCGGCGCCGGCGGGCCGGGGCCCTCCCGCTCCCTCCGCGACCTTCACGTCGGTGTTGTTTACCTGCCTCCGGATAGATTTATACCTACGCGCGTAGGTAAACTGCTCGACATAATATCGTCGATTCTTGATGAGCACCCGAATGATTACATTATGTTAGCCGGGGACTTTAACTTGCCTTGCATCCGATGGACTTCGGACGATACGATCATCTTAAAAAAAGGCTCTGTTGATATTCAGAACTGTGCGTCTATGTTAGTTAATAAAATGTCTTATACAGGCTTCGATCAATATAATACCTTAGTTAACTCGCACCAAAACACTTTAGATCTGGTCTTTGCGAACTTTGCACTGGGACTACAGAAGTCTAAATTTCCATTAGTAAAAGAAGACATCAGCTACCATTCCGCGTTAGTCATGGATGCGACAGATATTTTGATACCGCCTATAAAAAGAGTGCCTTACAGAAAGCGCCTGTTTCGACGTGCCGATTACGCGGCTTTGAACGAACACTTTTCTAACGACAAGTGGCATGAATCGCTTGTAGACTGCAGTGTTGAAGATGCGGTGAATAATTTTTACACTCTCATCAATAATGCTATAGACCGACATGTACCGCAGGTATCTATCTCACAAACACATATATATCCGCCCTGGTACACTCGTGAATTAATAAAATTAATCAAGGAAAAAGCTAAAGCTCACATGAATTGGAAAAAATATAATAATAAGCTTGAATATCGGTCTTTTTCATACTTACGAGCAAAAGTTAAACTACTACAAAATCGTTGTTACCATAATTATATTGAATTCTCTCAAGAAAAAATTAAATTATGTCCTAAGCTATTTTGGTCTTATATTAAATCTAAACGAAAAAACAACACTGACTACCCAAAATTAATGTTCTACGATAATCAAATATTAAACAATCATAAAGATATATGTTTATCATTTAATGATTTTTTCTGTAAAAACTTTAGTGCAGCCTCATCTCACTCAAACTCAATCTGCAGCGCTGTCCCCGTCACCAGTTCTGATACTTTACATACTATTCATGTTGAAGAACCATTTATAAAGAAGCTTCTTAAAAATACAGATCCTAATAAAGGTGCCGGAAGCGACATGACACCATCTGTTTTTTATACTAACTGCGCTAATTCTCTAGCCAAACCTATCACTATTTTGTTCAATCTCTGTTTTCGCGAAGGATGCTTTCCGAAAATTTGGAAAACTGCCCATATAGTCCCCATACATAAAAAAGGCACCAAATCTGCAATAGAAAATTATAGGCCAATATCGATTCTTAATACTTTAAGTAAACTGTTAGAAAAAGCCGCGCATCACTATCTGTATCCTTTCATATGTCGTAATATACCAGATCAACAACACGGTTTCATCCGGGGTCGCTCGACTAATACTAACCTTGCTATTTTTACCAACGACGTGTTGCGTGGTATGGACGAAGGGTCGCAGGTCGATGTAATCTATACTGACTTCGAAAAAGCCTTTGATCGCGTCGACCATATTATTCTGCTCCGGAAGCTGCAGGAACTGGGGGTCTGTGGAGATCTACTGAGATGGATGGAATCCTACCTTCGCAACCGCTGTCAAGCGGTAGTTGTTGGTGGACATCGGTCTGACTATATGAACATCCCTTTAGGCGTACCCCAAGGATCAATCCTTGCCCCGTTGCTCTACGCGGCATACCTTTACGATGTCGGTACATGTTTCCAGTCTGCTAAATACCTAATGTACGCAGATGACACTAAAATGTATCTCAATGTCCGAACTAAATCTGACTGCGATCAGCTTCAACACGATTTAAATAAACTTGATTTATATTATGAAGAAAATAAAATTACCATAAATATTAATAAATGTATGTGTATGACATTCACCAGAAAGAGAAATCCGATAAAATACGTATATAATATAGCTGGCACTCCCATCAACCAGACTAACTTAGTTAAAGATCTTGGAGTTCTCTTAGACAGCAAGTTATCATTTAACGATCACATATCAGACATTGTTAATAGATCATATAAAAATCTAGGCTTTATTTTACGTGTCAGCAAACCCTTTTCCGATATTATGTGTCTTAAAGTATTGTATTTTGTCTTTGTCAGAAGCATTCTAGAATACTGTTCAAATATCTGGAACCCACATTACGTAAAATACACACACGATCTTGAAAGAATACAAACTAAATTCATAAAACATCTTAATTACCGCTCACATCGTATGTATGATGACTATAATGAATCTTGCAAAATCCATAACATCCTAAGCTTACGTGACAGATGGACACTCTTAGATATTATGTTTCTTTATAAAAACTGTGTTGGAATGATAAACAGTACTGAGCTTCTAGAAAACTATCTGAGACTGCAGGTCCCAGCAGTTCGCAAAAGAAGCACAAGAAGTAGTCCTTTTTTCGACCTCCCGCGCTCGCACACTAATTATTATCAAAACTCAATTATTTACAGAACACAAAAAACGTTTAATGAACGGTTTAGCTCAATCGACCTATCCAATAATAATATACAACAATTTAAAAATCTTGTGACTAATATATTAACTGATAAATAGGTTACACACACGCACACACACACACACACACACACACACACACACACACACACACACACACACACACGCATAAACATAGTAAAAAAATAAAAAATATACATGTATCTATATATAATACCTCTGCTCTCTATTTGAAATAAATTATATAAAGTAAATCCGTTATTAGATGTAAGTAATAGTATATAAGCCAATCTATGTTTTATAAGATCTGTGGATTTTGTAATAAAGAAAATAAAAATAAATAAATAAAATAATATAATCCCACAGTTCCCCCCGGGTTCTTGGTCCACAAGATCCTCTCTGACAACGTTCTAGAAATCTCCAGTGTGTCGACAAGGGTAGCGTATCTTGTGATCAAACTCACAGAGAGGTATAACCTCAAGGTTATCCAAGTATATGCACCAACTTCGGAACACTCGGACGATGAAGTGGAGGAAATGTACGAGGACATTTCTAAGGTCTTGATAGAGATGTCTCAGTGATCACTAGGTATAAAACCGGCAGTGATCACCGACTAGTCCGAGGCTCTCTAGACATCGACTGCAAGCTTGAACGTGTTCGTCTAATGTAGTCCACGCTCTCTGACCCAACATGCTACAATCCGTGGTCGGGTCCGAAATGTTCCAGCTAAAACTGGAGAACCGATTCGCTGCACTGAAAACCACAATTGACGTTGACGTTGACCAGGATCCCGACCATGTGGTGGGTATCCTCAGAGAGGAGGGGACAAAATTCTGTGAGACGCGAGGTACTGGCACTAAGTCTAAGCTTTCAGAGGAATCTCTACAGCTAATGCAGAAGCGACGTGAAAACCCCGCAGTCACTTCGTCAGATCAAAAGACTCTCAACAAAAAGATTTTTAAATTGGTACGACGTGACCTCCGGTACTCCAACACACGCACAATTAAAGAAGCGATAGAGCAAAAACGGGGGTCAAAAATATTTGTCCAACAGCTGGGCCGAAGCCATCTAACGAAGTTGATCACTTCTAGCGGGAGTGTCGTTGCTCTTAAGCCGGAGATTCTTAAGGAAGTAAAAGACTTCTACAGCCAATTATTAACACCTCACAAGCGTCCCTTCCCCAACCCGGTATTGAGGATCCTAGAGTCACTTTAACCCGCCACTATACCGAAAATCTGCCAGAAATCAGCCTAGATGAAATTGTGATTGCTCTCAAACAGCATAAACATAAAACATAAATTACAACGGAGTTCTTAAAAGCCGGTGGAACTCCTACGCTACAACAGTTTCAGCGTATTTTTATTCCGTCCTCTTTTCGGGGAGCACTCCGAAGACATGGAGTACGAGTGTGGTTGTTATGTTCTTCAAAAAGGGAGACAAAACCCTTTTGAAGAACTATTGACCTATCTCCCTCTTAAGCCATGTCTATAAGCTTTTTTCGAGAGTCATCACAAATAGTCTCGCGCGCAGGCTCGACGAATTTCAGCCTCCCGAGTGGGCTGGGTTTCGAAGAGGATACGGCACCATATACCACATTCACACAGTGCGGCAGGTTATACAGAAGATCGAAGAGTATAACCAGCCCCTGTGTTTAGCGTTTGTAACCTGCTCTGTTCTGGAGTCTCTGCAACGGTGCCATGTCGATTGGCGATACGTGCAAGTGTAGAGAGGTCTGTATGACGCCGCGACTATGACCGTCCAAGTACAAAATCAGCTGACTGAACATATCCAATTTTTTTTTTTTATTACATAGAGTTGTGAGACAAGTGGACGTTATTTTCCCCAAATTGTTCACAAACGCTTTAGAGGATATGTTCAAAACGCTGAACTGGAAAGGACGGGGCATAAATGTTAATGGCAATTACCTCTCACGCTTGAGATTTGCAGATGATATCGTCATCATGGCTGAAACCGTGCAGGACTTGCAACACATGCTGACCACCCTTGCTGATTCTTCTGCACGCATCGGTCACCGGATGAACTTGGATAAGACCAAGATCATGTTCAACAAACATGTTATTCCGGAACCGATTGCCCTTAACGGAGTTCCTCTCGAAATTGTTCACGAATACGTCTACCTTGGGCAAATCTTGCGATTGGGTAGAAACAACTTCGAGAAGGAAGCTCGCAGAAGAATACATTTGGGATGGGCAGCATTCAGAAAACTTCGTCGAGTCTTTTCGTCGCCGATACCACAAAGCCTAAAGACGAAAGTCTTTAACGAGTGCGTCCTACCTGTTATTACTTACGGAGCCGAGACGTGGACACTGACGGTGCGACTAGTTCACCAATTCAAAGTCGCTCAGCGAGCTATGGAGAGGGCTATGCTTGGAGTTTCTCTAAAGGATCGAATTTGAAACGAAGTCATCCGTCAGAGAACCAAAGTTATCAGAATAGCTCAAAGGATTAATTAGCAAGCTGAAATGGCAGTGGGCTGGTCACATCTGTCGCAGAACCTATAACCGTTGGGGTAGACGAGTTCTAGAGTGGAAACCACGGCTCGGCAAACGTAGTGTAAGACGCCCTCCAGCTAGGTGGAGCGATGATATACGCAAGCTGGCTGGCAGCGGTTGGAAACGAATAGTTGAAGATCGAGCTCAGTGGCGTGCCATGGGAGAGGCCTATGTCCAGCATTGGACGGAAATTGGCTGATAATAATGAATCCCACAGGGGCGGCTTTGTGGCGAGCCGACGGTGAGTGGCGACACCGCGTATCCCTACCCCGTGAGGGCTAAATGAGACCCTCTGACCACTGGCTTGCTTTGACCGGCCGGCCGGTGGTAAGAATCGCAAGAGCTAAGACCTTAGCTCCAGGGTAGAAGTGTTAAAGGCATAAAGCCGCTGGTAGCGTTTAGTGAAAGTGCAGTACACCTCTCAACACCCTTAGCTATCCACGCCAATGTTGCCCCTCGGCGCCAATATAACGGTCCGCCTTTATGGGGGGCCCATTCAGTGTATAGCAAGTCACCATCCGCCTAAATATTTTGTAATGAGGCATAATTGGCGGATGCCGTACCTCATCCCGTAGTCCAGATTACTGACCATTAAAATTTCATAACAATAGCCTATATTTTGTACCATCTTTTCATAGTTTATCATATCCTCCCATCCATATACAAAAATATATTGTAAAAGGCCTCTTGATGTTGGCTTCGGCTCTGTCAATGCCATCGAAAGGTCCGGGCGTATTACGACCCGAGAGATTACATCGAATAAAGGAATAATAATAAAATATATATTTAATAAGAAAATATTTTATTCTGTAATTTGCAAACATTGAAGGACAATCTACTGACATAAAATGTCAAACAAGAAATTTTACAACCCAAACCAAAGTATACTGGACATTATCAACAATATAATCGTGGTCTAAGATCCCTTATACAAAAAGGATAGCGATAGACGCTTACATGCTGAGGAGCATCATTTTGGAGTAGTTTCATTATAAAATAAAGGATTAGTTTTTTTTTAATCAATTGAGTATATATATGTGTATATATTTTGTTACATTAAAGTATATATACATCTTTAGTAAATAAGAAGGTTATAGCACTACATATTTAATTCTAATCTTGCAAATTTTATTTCATTTTTCCGTTTAAAAATATTCATTAAAAAAATTAAAGAAATTCGCTCTATGTAATTTATATAGCTATAGATATATACTGAGAAATTAAAATCGATTGAAATTATATCTTTTTTGATTTCAACAGCAGAGAGCATGCGCACTCTCTCTCTTTAAAAGGCCGGGCTACAAACAGCTGTTATGTTGTGTCCTCTTCTAGCGCATGGAATGGTTGGTAGGGACCTCTCCGTCTCACACATTCAGTCGGAGCAAAATTTAATCTTTTAAAATTCGGCAACCGGTATTCAGGACTGAATTTTCGCAGGCAACCCTATATCACTGTGTTCGTAATGAAAAAAACTTTATTTTTATTTAAGTTTCATTCATTAACCAGACCGGTGCAAATTACTAGTATCGAGTTCATACCTGGCAACCCAAGGGTTGTGACAGGAAAAAAATAGGCAACCTAACTTTTTCACATACTATGGGCTGCATACTTTCGATTGTTATAGAATGTATCTATTATTTAAACCGGTGAAATATTTAAAAAAATAAAAATAATAATTAAAAATAACCTGGACTGAAATTTGCTGAAACTGAAAACCCATATGCAATATATTTTTTGGTATATTAAATTACATAAAAAATGTGTTTGATCCATTAACCAGCTCGGTGAAGGTCGTTGTATAAGGGATCCTATACTATCGTGAGTAATGATTACACGCGCAAAAATACGTAAACAAGTGGAACTACGCGCGCAACTACCATCACCGCCCGTCTCTTTGTCTCCGAGCTCATCATCAGAGGATGACTTCGCTACTCCTCCTGAGGGCAGTTCGTCAAGCGAAGAGGACGGGCCATCGCCGTCACCGCCGCCGCTACCACCGGCGCGACGAGGGCGACCACCGCTGCCGGCACGCTTGGGGCCTGCGGGGCATCCTGCTCCGCGCCTGCGCGCCTACTACGGGGCTACAGAGTGAGGAACAAACCTGACCGCGTACCGCGATAGGATACTACCTCTGTTTCAGACCCTTGAACCAGCCGTCGCCGTTACCCCAAATCGACTGTCGGATCAAGTGCGGGCCATCCAGCGGCTCAGCGGATTAGACCTCGGGACTACATGACCTGTGTCACGGAACGCATTGACTTTTTGAAGCAGAAAGTTTATGCATTGTCAAACCGTATTCGCCGCTACAGAGAACGTGAGGATCGATATTATCAAAATCGCCTCTTCCAAAGCAACCAAAGGTCTTCCTACATCTTTGTACCGGAGTTGGGAAGGAACCTACTAACGTGTGACGGACAGTGTCCGGATGCTATTGTCATGAATAATTTCTGGCGTATTATCTGGTCGGTGCCCGTTGTACACACGGAGGGTAATTGGATGAACGTTGTTGAACGCGAGTGTGAGCCTATCGAGGGCTGTTTTAATCAGCCCCGAAGACGTCAATCCGTACGGCCCAAAATTGGAAAAGTCCTGGACCGGATGGATTGTATAACTTCAAAGTGGATTCGATGCTCTCACGACTGCTTAGCGGCGCAATTCCAACAAGCCTTCGAGGTTGGTTCCTTGCCAACATTCATGACAACCGGTGTCACCTTCCTGCTCCACAAGTCCGGTAGTACCACGGAACCGAAAATCTACAGACCCATCACATGCTTGCCGACGCTGTACAAGCTTCTTACATCTATTCTGAGATTAAAAATTAATTCGCACATTGTTGCGCACGACAATTTGGCCCCCTCTCAGAATGGATGTAAGGTTGGGTCCCGTGGTACTACGGAGCTCCTCCTCATCGACACAACCATTTTTCAACAAGTTCGGCGGAACAGAGGGGCTCTCTTCACTGCCTAGATTGACTACAAGAAGGCCTATGATTCAGTGCCTCATACTTGGCTGGAGAGGATCTTGAAGTTGTATAACATTGATACAACTCTGAGAACTTTTCTAGGTTCTTGTATGAGGCAGTGGATCACAGTCCTTCGTCAACCGGGTGATGGAGACAGCCTCTCTGATCCGCAGGACTTTATAAGGATTGAGCGAGGTATCTTCCAAGGTGATAGTCTGAGTCCGTTGTGGTTCTATCTAGCCCTAAATCCTCTAAGCACATTATTAGAAGATTCAGGGCATGGCTATCGGCTTAGAAGAGAGGGTGAAGTCATTTCACACTTGCTGTACATGGATGATCTTAAACTTTTTGCACCGAAGCGCCATGATTTGGTGGAATTACTGAAAGTCACTGAGACTTTCAGCAACGCCATCAATATGAAGTTCGGTGTAGATAAGGTCGCGGTCATGCACGTGCAGCGGGGGAAAGTTGTAAATTCAATGAATTTACCACTTTCTGATACAATGACTTTCAGATTTCTCTCCGGAGCCGACACCTATAAATACCTTGGTATGATAGAGTCATTAGGTATCGAGAGTGGGGGGATAAAACCGTCGGTGAAAGAGCGTTTCTTCAGTCGCCTGACGAAGGTCCTTCACAGTATTTTGTCAGGAGGCAACAAGGTGCGCGCCTTCAACGGCTGGGTTATGCCTCTACTTATATACACCTTTGGCACACTAAGATGCACTCAGACTTAACTAGACGCCCTGAACAGAAAAGTTCGAAAGCAATTGACATCACATCGCATGCTTCACTCACGCTCGTATGTATGAGACCGTATATCCCACGGAAATTGGGTGGTCAAGGCTTTTTAAATGCTAAGACACTCCACAACCGTGAGGTGTGCAGTCTCCGGGAATATTTCCTAAGCAACGAGTGTGAGATGCATTGCGATGTGGTGTCAGTTGACAAGACTTTTACCCCTCTATCCTTAGGCAAAGAAAATTGCCGCAAGCCTCAGGTGCTAAGCTCTGAGGACCGCAAGGACGTATGGAAGAGCAAGGAGCTGCATGGCCGGTTCTATCGAGTATTAACGGGACCCGATGAGGGCCTGTTCGCGTCGGTGAACTGGCTACGATTCGAAGACCTCTTTTGGGAAACTGAAGGTTTTGTTTGTGCAATTGCGGACGAAGTTATCAAGACGAACAACTAACGGAAATATATTAAGAAGGACGGTACGGTCGATATATGTCGGGCATGCCGCCGTCCCGGAGAGTCACTCAGACATATCATTTCCGGTTGTTCTGTGCCTACCCAGCACATACCTTTTTAGGTTTTAGCTCATAATTTAATTATATTAAGTCCTCTGTAAGAGCTTGTAATAAACAGACGTGTTTCATATTTAATTGTTTAATTCAATAGAAGAGCCCATTACCTTATAGGGCGCAGTTCTCATCTTGCTAACTCAGAGTACTTACACAGAAACAATCTCGTAGCGAGGATCTTCCACCAGCAACTTTCTTTTCAATACGGCCTTGTCGAGTCTGAGGTGCCATACTATAAGTACGCACCTGCGCCAGTTCTAGAAAATGGTCGTGCTTTGCTCTATTGGGACCTATCGGTTATCACGGACAGGACTATTGTCGCCAATAAACCAGATATCGTAATAGTCGACCGGTCCCAGCGGCGGGCCGCATGACGAGAACCTCGTGAAGGCTGATAAGCTCAGCAAGTACATTGACTTGTCTTACAAGGTTACCGCAATGTGGGATGTTGATTCAAATAGCATTGTCCCGATAGTCGTTTCTGCGAACGGCCTTATAGCGAAGTCTCGACCAACATCTCAAGAGTCTCTCGCTAGACGGCTGGATCAAGGGCCAGATACAGAAAGCGGTACTTCTTAACACGGCACAAATCGTCAGGAGGTTCCTCTCTCTGCAGTCCTAACCACCGGTAGCTTGGGCCCTGCCCCGCTGCCAGCGGCACTCTAGGTTTAGTTTTTTTATCATATTTCATGTTTTTATAATAATTTGTTTATTCTTTTTTATATACATTATTGTAAAAAACCTAATCGTAAGCTCAGAAAATAAATATGGCGCATATTAATAAATATATTTAATGTTCATAAAATAATGATGTAGTCTTGAGTTTTAATAGGGAAATTATAATACATTTAAATAAAACAAGGAACTTGTGTGCTAATTTTCGTCAAAACCGGTTGAAAAATGAACAGCCAGACGGACAAAACCATTTTGGCCACTCTCGAAACAGATACGTTTCGCTCACTCGGTAAATAATGCGGGAATAATTTAGATATGTCGTTTTTATGTAATATAAAAAGAAGCCATCACAGAAATCCATTCGCCAGTAAAATGTTTGGCTATCGAAGTAGGTAATATCGTCGTCGGTTTATTTGCAGAGGTCACATTACTTAAGGCAATATTGCTGGCTGGCCAGAGATTGAGCGATTAGGTCGTTCGGGAACACAATTCCGATTGGCCACAATAGCAAAGAGCCACAATAGAAAATGGACACAATCGCATTTCGATACAGTACCGAGGCTCCTCTACAAAAACTCAGAACGCTTTCATAACGGTCGCGTCGCCACAGTGACACTGTAATCTTTGAGCGGCGACTTTGTGCAGGATATTCTCGAGAAATAATCCTAGGTCCAACTTATTTATTGGTCTCGGAAAGGAAGTCTCGTGAAGGCGGATTTTGCCAAATCGTCCGCGGAGTTATAAAGTATATTATTCGATCTTCAAATAAATTTGCAGCTAATAGGTACATAAAATAGAACGTCTAGGTCTCCATCTGAACGCTGAGTTTCAAATACACCCGAAGCGGGTGACGGACCAACGCGTACAATAAAATAATTACATAAGTGTAAATAAATCATAACAGTATACAGTACGAGAAAGAGTACGAGACATAAAGACGTTAAGTCTCACATGCCCTATAATTTCACTGGACATATTGCCATTCAAACCGAAAAACATTCATATTTCACGGCTGAATCAAGTGGCAAAGTGGTGGTACCGCTCTAGCCGGACTAGCAGAAGTCCTACCACTGCAACTAACTCAACCACTACAAGCTAAAACACTCCCGAATATGTCACCTATCAAACAAAAATAAAATAAATCAAAATCGATGCATCCGTTAAAGCTCTATAATGTCCACATACAGAGACAGATACATACGTCAAACTTATAACACGTCGCTTTTTGTTTCGGGGGTTAAAAACTAAAAATTTCGAACACATCAATGTGAATCTTGTTAAATCAAATTAAAACACAGCTATACAGCGAACTTACATTGAACTATCATAAATAGGAATAATTGCTAATAACCAAAGCTGAAAAGGAATGTGCAAGTCAAACAACCGTAAGATTGTTGTGTAGTTATGATAGACACAAGTAAATCTGTATCTATACTAATATTATAAAGAGAGAACATTTGTATTTTTGTATGTTTGTAATGAGTAAGCTCAAAAACTACTGAACCGATTTAAAAAATTCTTTCACTAATACATAGAATGGATTTTCGGAATGAAAATAGGCTATATATTATCCCGTTTAAATCAAAGGTACATTTGTGGAGACCTAATTTGCAACCTAAGTCGCCGTATTGAATCAGAAAACACAATAACTATGTTCTTAAACGAATGTAAATATGTATACCTAAGTAATTTTGAGTCGGCGCCAAACAAGCAAATTAATTAATTACGTAAAGCGTGATGCGCGGCGGAGGCACGGCGTAACACGCCAGTTCGCCGGAAAATGCCGAAAGTTGACGAAGTTGATGTCAGCGAGACAGCAACCCGAACGGGCACTACATATAGTAATCTGTGACGGCATGTGACGGGCACACACGTGAGGGCACACGTAGTTGCGAGTGGTCGTGCTTCTCTACTTAGTCTGCGGGTTGTGTGGAAACGCATTTTTTAATGTTAATGTTCATCGCTGAAAATTTCACGTTGCATTGTTCATTTATTTAATTTATTTCTTTAAATTTAAGGTTATTTAGTGATCTTTGCATATTGATTGTTTGGCGCCGACTCAAAATTACTTAGGTATACATACTTACATTAGTTTAAGAACTTAGTATGTATAATGTTTAGTTAAAAACTCAAAACAATTACAAAAATATATACTTAGGTACAGCGATGGGTCGTTGACGTATTTTTCGTAAACGCAACTAGACCGTTGAATTATCCTCCGTCAACTAGTCGATGAACTAGTTGAATCGATTAACTAGTTAATGCTTTAACCATAGTCCATTTCGCAGTGCTCGTATGAATTCAACCGTTATCGTAGTATTGGTTCATTCAATCGTTGAAATTTCAATAGCGCTGTACGTTAATTGTATTTTAATTTTTTCAGCAATAAATATATTTTGATTTTAAGTATTTATGTTTTATTTAGTTTAACATCATGACGTAAATTTCTAAGAAATTTAAATACTAAGTCTTTGCATTTAGAGCTATTGATGTTACTAAATACGTACATTAAATAAATTATATCCTACTTTTTTTTTTATAAAAATTACCTACGTAGTTGCAATTCCCTTTTCTATTACCGAATTTAGCCGTCTAACAACAAATGTTACCGTTCAAAATCAAGTTGACAGTTAATCACGCGGCGCGCCTCCGTTCGTTGACGTCAACTGATACGTTTCTCTGTACTCTTGAAATTTGCCGTCTATGGATTCAACTAGTTGATCGGTAAACGATTAACGTTCGAAACGTTGACAGTCGATGGACGGTTTTTTCAACTAGTTCGTTTAATCAACGCCCATATCTACTTAGATATACTAACAGTAATTTAAGAACTTCGTTATTAAGGTAATTAAAAAAGGTTTAATAATTTTGCTTTTCAGTTTTTTGGTGGTTTAATTTTTTGTTAAAATGTTTTATTTATAATTTTTTGTGGTCATAATCTACTAATTACTACATTCTTAATTTTTTGTTACGATTATAGAAATATATTATGATCCTTTTTGAATTACGTGACTTTTAGTACCTACAGCAAGCGTATACATCTTCACCGTCGATTACATCTTCACTTAGCAGCAAGTTTTCTGAGCCACAGTTTATGCCGGAGGAGCTCCAGCAGTTCAACAGCTTCAGAAGCTCTTTAATTCCGTTCTTTTCACTGGGAGAACTCCACAGGCATGGAACAGAAGCATGGTGGTTCTGTTTTTCAAAAAAAGAGACAAAACCTTATTGAAAAACTCCGCCCGATTTCGCTTCTGAGCCATGTCTACAAGCTGTTTTCAAGGGTCATCACTAACCGTCTTCGACGAGTTCCAACCTCCGGAACAGGCCGGGTTTCGAAGCGGTTACGGCACCATAGACCACATCCAAACAGTGTGGCAGATTATACTGAAGACCGAAGAGTATAATCGGCCCCTGTGCTTAGCATTTGTGTGAGGTGCGGGGGTACCGTGATAATAAAAGACGTGTGTCTTGCACAAAGGTTAGTATATTACTCTCTTATAAGACTACAGTATTTAACTTAAATTACATACAATTACACACACACATATTTATCATTAGGAGTATGGACATCACCACCACATATTGGGGGTTCTTTAAAAAAAAAAAATGTATACTCATAACATTTTTTTTTTTTTTTACATTTCTTTACGAAACTTAAAGTAACAATAACATATAAATGTGTTATAGGACAAATGGCTTTGTTCTATTTTTGTGAATGATGTCGATTTTTCCATTTTTAATAATTTTAACATTCGGTTCCAAATCTTCGATTACAATATAAGGTCCGTCATACAATGGTTTCAATTTGCTTACATTTTCATTTTTAATCAACAATTTATCACCTTCCTTATATGTAATTGGATACGCATTTCTATCGTAAGTACATTTTCTAGTCTGTTTACATTTCAATAAATTTTCTCTTGCGTCTTTACATGCTACTTGTAATCTATATTTAAGTTCTAAACAATAATCATCTGGGTTGTACAAAGGTTCAACTTCATTGCTGACTCTACATGGAATATTACTTGGTTTTCCGAACACTAATTCATATGGCGTATACTTAGTTATCGAATGGACTGTATTGTTGTAGGTAAAACACCAAAATGGCAACCATTGGCTCCACGCCTCTGGATGTTTGTCACATTGGGTGCGTAGGAATGCACCAAGGTGTTTATGGCTGTTTTCTAATGAACCTATTGTTTGATGATGGTAGGATGTCGAGTTAAGTTTCTCAATACCTAACAGTTTACACACTTCTGTCATTGTAGAAGACATAAACTCTGTACCTCTATCTGATAAAATTTGTTTACTTATACCATACCTTAAGAAAAAATTATTTACTAAAGATCTAGCTACCGTTTGAGTTTCTTTGTTTGGTAGAGGGTAAGCTTCTACAAACTTACTTAAATCACACTAAACACTTAATATATACGAATTATCTTCTATATCCTTAACTAAGGGCCCCACTATATCTATAAAATTTTTTTCAAAAGCTGAAATGGCAGTCGTTGTTACGACTAACGGCTGTATAGTATTTCGCGAATACTTCATTTTTTGACATTTTTCACACTTTTTTACAAATTCCTTAACGTCATGTTCTATTCCTGGCCAGTAAAATGATCGTTTAATATTATTAACCATCCTACGTACTCCAGCATGACCCGCTGTTGGTAATAGATGATAATCATTGAATATAAACTCTTTTTCATCACCATTCTCTATTCTTTTTATACCTCTTAATACACAAATCCTAGGACCATCATAATTTTTTGTATTTTTTATCTCTTCAATAAGTTTCTTTAAGAACAACGCGTTGTTATCATTTTTTATGAGGCACATCTCTTTTATATTTATATTTTTACAAAAAGCACATAATTTTTCCACAAATTCGACTCGCGTAAATTGTGAATTAAAATCATTGTTTATGTATATAATATTTTTATCTGATATATATGCAAAACATTCAGTTTCTACATCAATCATTTTATTTCTCCTTATTTTTCTCAATTTACTTCCATTTATAAAAATCATTTCTTCCGAACCATTTGGTATCCTTAATATTTCCACAACTTTTGGCTGATCAGACTGTAGGTTAGTGGACTTACTAGGGATAACATTTGCTTTACTTTCTTCACTTTCTTTCATTTCCTCTAATCTCTTCTTTTGTCCTCTAGTCATTACGGTTATTATCTTTTCATTCATCTCTGTCAATTCACCAGATGTAATAACCACTCGTGAAAGTGCATCTGCAATTACATTATCTTTTCCTTTTTAACCGACTTCAAAAAAAGGAATCATCCATTTTTCATTTTTCCGCTGGTACCATCGCAGTATAAAATATAACAATCCACAACCGATGACGGCTAATATCGTAGATAGCAAGATTGTGTCTATTTGGACTACGGAGTTTTCGTCCTTAAATTTCGCATCGTTCTGTCCAGCTTGGCTAACAATTATTTCTTTTTCTTCTTGTTTGCTGTAGGTAGTCCCCATTATTAAACAAAAGTTTGTATACGCGTAAACCGATATTTAACGCACTGGTACTGTTTAATAGTCCACTTCACTCAATCCGGATCACAACATAATAATGTAATTCAACTTAAAATCACTTCGTAGAGACACATAGCGAGTGTCCTACGTGAAGTTATTTGCTGACCGCGCCGTTCGTCCCGAACACGACACGGCAAATCCTGGCAGGGTCGCCATGAGGTGCGGGGGTACCGTGATAATAAAAGACGTGTGTCTTGCACAAAGGTTAGTATATTACTCTCTTATAAGACTACAGTATTTAACTTAAATTACATACAATTACACACACACATAGTTATCATTAGGAGTATGGACATCACCACCACATGTGGACTATGAGAAGGCCTTCGACTCAATCGAAACCTGGTCCGTTCTGGAGTCCTTGCAGCGTTGCCAAGTCGACTGGCGATACATCGAAGTGATGAGATGTCTGTACAATGCCGCAACGATGAATGTACAAGTACAGAACCAGTGATCTAAACATGTCCACCTGCGTCGAGGAGTGAGACAGGGGGACGTCATATCCCCGCTAACGTCTTGGAGGATATGTTTAAGACGCTGGACTGGAAAGATTGTGGCATTAACATCAACGGCAAGTACATCTCTCACTTACGATTCGCAGATGACATCGTCATTATGGCAGAGACGCTGCAGGATCTACAAAGGATGTTGAATGGCCTAGCCGATTTTTCTCGTCGCATCGGTCTCCGGATAAATTTGGATAAAACCAAAGTCATGTACAAAGAGCACGTTGTTCCGGAACCGATTGCCATAGATGGAATCCCACTTGAAGTTGTCACTAAGTTGTGTTTGTTTAGTAGTTAGTTTAGTAGTAGTTGTTAGTATGTTTACTTAGGGCAGACGCTCCAACTAGGCAAACACATTTTCGAGAAGGCAATCCAGAGAAGAATTCATCTGGGCTGGGCAGCATTCGGAAAACTCCGTCGAGTCTTCTCGTCGCCTATACCACAGTGTCTAAAGACAAAAGTCTTTAACCAGTGCGTTCTACCTGTGATGACATATGGAACCGAGACGTGGACACTCACAATTAGACTGGTCCACCAATTTAAAGTCGCTCAGCGAGCTATGGAGAGAGCTATGCTCGGTATTTCTCTGCGTGATCGAATCCGGAACGAAGTGATTCGCCAGAGAACTAAAGTTATCGACATAGCTCAACGGATTAGTAAACTGAAGTGGCAGTGGGCTGGTCATTTCTGCCGCAGGCCTGATAACCGTTGGGGTAGACTTGTCCTAGAGTGGAGACCGCGAATCGGCAAACGTAGCGTAGGACGTCCTGTGACCAGGTGGAGCGACGACATACGCAAAGCAGTGGGCAGTGACTGGAAGAGAATAGCCGAAGATTGGGCTCAGTGGCGCATCTTGGGAGAGGCCTACGTCCAGTAGTGGACTGACACCGGCTGATGATGATGAACTATTGTTTGAGCGATACGAGTATCACAGTTTTTCCTAAAAAATCATAACCGGCACATTTGTTTCTGTATAAAATAAATTAAAAAATAAAACTGGCCAAGTGCGAGTCAGACTTTTGTCCCGCACACGGAGGGTTCCGAATTTCCGACGTCCGAACGCCACGAACTTCTTACACCAACTAAGTAAATATTAACACAAGGGTAATTAATATAATTATATATCTGGAAGACCGAGTGTTCATACGACTAACTTTCTACTGATTCCAGCTAATTGAAGCTCTTTAAGTACTATAATTGAAGATATAACATTCAATACTGTACACTATATACGAACAAATTTTTATTTATTTATTTATTTATTTATTACACACACTTCAAATGCAACAACATTACAGCACATAGCCAAATCGATGCTGCAGAAAAAAAAGAGAACATTCTGGTATACACATTCATAGAATAATAATACAATACAAGAAAAAAATAAATGATGATTACTCAACAAAATTAAAAATTATACTAAATTAATAAACCAATCCTAAAAACAAATAAATTCAATGATATTAATTTTCCACATACTTCTGCACCGCTTCTTTGAATTTCGGCAGGGTACAAAAAAATATGTCTATATTAAATGCTATCATATTAATTAACCGTATGGCTCGTGACAAAGGAGCAAACATAGCTAAATTCGTTCTTGCCGACGGCACCGACAATGTATCGACACGTCGACGCGCCCCTACTACCGGCACCCGCAGCCGCAGCTCGGCCAGCACCTGCGGGTGGTGTAGGTCGCCGCGCAGCACGCGGAACAAGTGTGTACACAGCGCCACGTCCCGCCTCACCGCCAGTCTGTTGTACCCGACCATGCCGATCACGAACAGGCTCGGGTACATCAGGGGGTAGAAAGGATAAACTCCGTACTCTTTCAGGTATAAAAATCTAGTAAATTTGTTTTGGATCTTTTCTAACATCTGGGAATACTTGGCCTCGTGAGGATTCCAAATCATGGCGCTCGTTTCAAGATGGCTCCTGACGAGTGCGTTGTATAGTATTCTTATCGTTGACATACTGTGGAAATCCTTACACTGCCTCAAAATAAAACCGAGATTACGGAAGGACTTCCTACAGATGTCAACGATGTGCTTACGAAACAGAAGCTCGGGAACCATCTCTATGCCCAAGTCCCTGACAGCAGTGACGCGCGACACCACCGAGCCCTCCATCTCGTACTGGTACTGCAGCGGCGCTCGCGCACGGCTATAACTCATGAGCGCGCACTTACTGCTGTTGAAATATAGTTTATTGGCTACACTCCACTGGAGTACACTGTTAATGTCTCGCTGTAGACGCTCACAGTCGGAGGTGTTTGCTATCGACAGAAACAACTTGAGGTCGTCTGCAAACAGCAAACACCTTGAATCCGTTATTGTCGACGGCAGGTCGTTTATTAATAATATAAATTCCAGAGGGCCAAGATTGCTCCCTTGACTCACGCCCGACAATGTCAAATAGGGATTGGATTCATATCCCGCGTATTCTACATACTGCCGGCGGTCAGCGAGATAGCTCGCGAAGAATCGGAGGAGTTGCGGTGTGAACCCTAGCGCAGCGAACTTAGCCAGCAAGACGTCGTTGTCGACGGTGTCGAAGGCTTTCCGGAAGTCGAAGTACGCGCAGTCCACCTGTCCCCCCGCGTCGATGACCGGCGTCAGGTACGTCGCAAACGATAGCAGGTTACTGCCCGTACTTCGCCCCGGTCTGAAGCCGTGCTGAGCGTCGTTAAGTTGCGAAACAACCTGAGAATAAATCAGTTTGTGTAAAATCGACTCAAAAACTTTCGCGAACGTCGATAGTACCGCCACAATTAACCTAAGCTAAATAAACAAATCGACCGAGCCCCACAAATTTAACAAATGAAACGCTTGCGCGTGCTAATTTTTCCTGTGCTGCCAACTAGCTGCGTCGAGGTGAATTAATTTCGTATAGTATCGTATCGTAAAAAAAGACGTTTTTTATTCGAAACCCTTTAATTTTTAACTTTGTTCTGTTCTTAGTATTTGTTGTTATAGCGGCAACAGAAATACATCATCTGTGAAAATTTCAACCGTCTAACTATCACGGTTCATGAGATACAGCCTGGTGACAGACGGACAGATAGACAGACAGACAGACAGACAGACAGGCAGACGGACAGCGGAGTCTCAGTAATAGGGTTCCGTTGGTACCCTTTGGGTTCGGAACCCTAACAAATTAACCAGTTATTCTTTGACTGCCCCGAAATTATCAAGGTACCCCTTTGAGTTGAAAAATGTGTAGTTATCTTTCAAAGTCTAGTTTGCCATGATCATAAATAAGGGCAAACTCTTAATCTAACAGGGGTAGACTTAGGGAGGACTGATTTTTACACGGTCGGTTATACGAGGTTTTTTCGAAATTAAGCTCACGGAGCAGCATTCATTTGGGATATTGTCAGTTGTTTATTCAATTGAGAGGGAATAGGGCATGTAATATTTGTTTTTGTAGAAAAATACTTAGGTAATTTGTTACTTGTAGGCCACGCGAGCGATGCCGCGGGCAGAAGCTAGTAATAGCATAAAGCATTGATTATAGCACACAGCATCACGGTCCTCTGTAAGTTATATAACCACGCTATGAGCCTTGTAATTCTTTGTGTAAAGTAAAGGGAATTGCCAAACTCTTCAGGGATTTCAAATTGAGGGCACTCTCCAAAGCGAGGTTTATTCACGGGCCTCATTTAAAATAGCGGGATGAGGATAAAAAGAGGCGGCCCGCAGTGTTCTACTACAAAATATCATTGAGATTAATACCGTGGGAGTGAAAAGGATGCATAGCTTAGGTTTTGTAAGGTTCGACATTTGTGAAAAGAGACGTTGATAGTAGCGCGCTTGCAATTCGCAGTACGACCCCGATCAAAACACGTCTGAGACTAATGACGAGACGGCGCGAATTTTTATGGCAGTTTCCGTTCTTCGGGGGCTACTATTTGTTCACAGATATCCGTTGAATTTTCACCCTTAAAGCAGCTATAAAAAGTTTAAACGTCCGAACGGTGAACGTACAAAAGTGACTTTATGTGTTTAGTCGTTTCTTTTTTCTGATAATGTTAAAGATACGGCAGTATAACCGCAGATGATCGTTATTGCTCCTTATTGTGGCTTCCTTTTCATTATCATTGATAACTTTGCAAGGAAAAAAATAAAATTATATATTCAATATGAGAAGGAACTCTTTATAAAATCAACACAATGACAAAAATAAAATAGGCTTTCAGCTATACATTTAGAATATTCTTACATACAATTGTCAGAAATCGATCCGGAAGAGTGACTGAATTTCGAATAAAAAACTGCTATTTCACAGTTTCGCTACTTTCTTTTTTGTGTAGGCGAGAAGGACTTTGTGCCGAACAAATGGCAGCTTGTAAAAACAAATGGTCGTCATCAGGATTTTTATCTCATCAGCACTCACTCATCTCCTCCCACTATCCCGACCTCAACTTAGCGTTATTTGAGAAGTGTGTCAGTTTCCCTTACGTCGCACTTTTTGATTGATATAACAAATTTACGTATTGTGACCGAAGTTATATTACGATCTGAAATTTCTTAGTATCTTGTTTTGGATAATCAAAGGAATAGGGATGTGTGTATGTATGCATGAGAGAAAGAATTCAATTAAAAGTAGCGGACTATGAATGTCGAATCGCTGCTTTTTAACCGACTTCAAAAAAGAGTAGGTTCCGAGTCGACTGCAATACTTATATAGTATTTTTAGGTTTCCGAACCTGAAAAGGAAAAAGGGACTCTTATAAGATTACTTTGTTGCACACAGCTACGGCTAGTTTAAGCGCCAGTGCACTAATTGCTTATAATACCTTAATTAATATGATCATATGTTTAAAATATAACTTAAATGTAAAAAACATATGTACTTTAGAAATAAGGTCTCTTTGGTACTAATAAACTTATCTTGTTCGTCTGTCTGTCTGTCCGTCTGTCAACACAATTTTTCTATAAAACGAGTAATTGTATCAAATTGAAACTTCCATCAAATACTCGGGTTTACTTTATATTTCAACTGTGAAAAATGAAACTTGTAAGTTCAAAGCGATCATGAGATACGTTTAAGTCGCATATTTAGATACGCATATTTTAAGATTGCAAAAGGGAATCAAAACCAGGTTGACCTAGAATAATGAAAATTGGCAAAAAGCAAGGTATTACAGCACTTATGTAGGAAATAATCTTTAAACCGTAAATGTGAAGTTTAATGACAAAAAAAAAAACGAATTAACGATACAAACTTATTATTTGCAGTTGGTGTATTGACTGTCTTTAGGTATAGGGTAAAACTGCAAAGTTAAGTTTGTCCTTTAACCTAGTTTTGAAGTGAGTAGGGATCCCTCGGGGCGCGAATCTAACTCGCACTTGACCGGTATTTTTTTAAAGTCGCTATTGATATGCTATCTTTAAAAAGTACAATTACATACACAAGCTTTAATCAGCTCAATTTTAGTAATCAATCGGCAGACAGATAAAGATGATATTTAAACAGGTGCAATATTTAGCGCTATCTACAATTGTAAACGTAATTATAATTGTTTTGATTACTTTAAAAGAAAAACGCAATATTTATACCACTAAGTAATTTATATCCAATGGGCGCGAGCTTAAATTCAAGAGTAGATATAAGCTTTACTTGAGCTTTAAAATCAGCATAATATTTTGTAATTTCGGGTACGACGGACTTGGCAAGTTCCCAAATTCAATTTAATCTTTGTACTGCGCGCCCGTTGTGGTCACTCCTCTCTCGTTCATCTCGTTTCATGTTCACAATTCAGGGCTGTTCTGCTCATGGAATTAAATCCTTATCGCTCTGAGTGTCTTCTTGGGCTTTGTCCATATATTGAAGTAATACGACACGTCCTTAAATAACGAAGTTATGATTATAGGAACTAGGTAGAGTAATAATATCTTTCTATTTATTTATATCTTATTTTTTTAACTATTATATAAAGTTGATAAGTAACGATATGGTTGAGGATAGTTAGCACTCAGATATTTGGCAACAGATTTCCATCCAACTTTAGGGTGGTAGCCGGCCACCATGCAGGGACCGTTACGTTTGACAAATTATACATATTATTGTACATATGACAATTACAATTATACATATGATATATCTTCGTTCTTAACTATTTTGTTGCAAATTGCTGAGTATTTATATTATTTAGTATGTATCTGGTATTTATAGATTCGTGTGCGGATACCGTTTTGTAGTAATATATAATATAGAAATTATGAAAAGATTTTTAGATTTTTTGCTCTTGGCATCATAAACACTTACGTTGGTCTTCAAATCATACATATACATAATCAATCATACAAACATATGTTACAATATAGAAACTCTGAACACCGGCTGAGACAAGTAGATAAATTTCATTAATATTTTATTCTTACAGTGGCCACAGAAATGAGTGTTGTTTCAACTAATTCAAATGAAAAGCTTTGTACGGGTAAACCGATAAACCTTTCAACAATACTCGAGGCTCTGAGGGCTCGAAACTAGGTTTAAGGACAAGCTTAACTTTGCAGTTCGCTCCATAGAAAATTTAATGCACCAATCGCAAATAATATGTTTGAAATAGTAAATTTACTTTTGTTTTGTTATTAACGATTTTTAGATTTATTCCTATACTAGCTGGCCCGGCGAATGAATGTCGTGTTACTTTTTAAAATTAGCTAGTTAATAATAATACTCGCACACAAAAAACTGCATCTTTTAACTGCACTTTCGTGATAGATCGTAAAAATGGTTTTTGGAAACACAAGCTTTTATCTGGAAAAATGTACTAAAAGGTATAAAGTTTGTTGTTTATTGATCTAATAATAATCACACTAAGTAATATTTACAAATAGTACATATATATACAACTTAAAACGAAATTAAGATAAAAACTATTTAAACTGATACAAATACGTAAAATGTTATAAATAAAAAACAGAACCTAGGTCGCAGCTGTCTGCCGGTAACGTTCCCAAAAAGCTGGCGACGTTACCTCGTTGAATTGCTAGGCTAATCCGTTGGCCGAGGTAAGCGCCAGCTCTTTGGTCACGAGTGACGTCTATTAATCGTCTGGACAGCTCCTTTACAAAACCTCGCGCATCTCGACCCCACGGACCCATTGTTTCGACCCCAAACGGAAGAAAAATGTAGCCATTACCAATGGCAGCATATTTCCTCCGTTTGAGGGTTTCTGCCGCATCCGATGCCGCACCTGCTGCTCGTGAGGTCCCGCATATGTGGGACGCCGCTAATGTGTCAGCACACGTCGCGTCCCACACCAACGGTCTCCCTCGGCACCACGGAACCGACGTCATACCGTCGGGCCTCTTACCATCGTCACGTGATATACCGTTCGGCTCTAATATAGCCGGCACGTTCACGGTGGCAAGGGCCCGACGAATAACGTCATTCAATGAGGCGTGACGTGAGAGACGCCCTGCACTGCGGCGGCATGACAGGCCATGGTGGCCTAATCTGTCTACTTCACTGCCGCAGTGACAATTGTGAGGTACTGTCCGGGAGATGCCCAGACGTAATCCCACAGCAATGGAGAAGCTGTCATCGTCCATAAGGGTACCTATGTTGGAAGAAGGTAATGCGTGTAGCCAGTATCCAGATTCTATTTCACGTGTGGCAAGGAGACGAGCCCGGTCCCTAATATCAACACTATTTTGAATTAGTTCATCCTGAATAATTTTACAAAGGGGCTCGTCCCATAGCTTTTGTGAACTAAGTTTTATAGGTAAGACCTCACCTGAACAAGCCAAAGACCAGGCGGTTTTAGCTTCTTCCATGTATGCTATAGAAATGTTGGATGATGAATTTGAAATTATTTTTTTAAAATTTGATGAAACACTATTAATAGAAGATAAAAAGGCCGGTAGTGAAACACTTGAATTTTTTTGGAAATATAAACTTTTTTAAGTTGCTTCTAAGCATACATTAACGCTTAACTTAACGCACGCATATTTGACAGTCAATAAATATGTCAAACAATTGTTATTACTGACAGTATTTGACATTTTTAAAATCTACATGACTTGAATTCACATAAACTTGAAGAATTTTTATACTTGACACTGGCTAAATACACTAATCGTTTGGAGCCATAATTATACCAAAAAATAAATACGCGATAATTCGAATATTGTAATGCTATCCACTCATGGGAAGAATTTTTATACTTGAAACTGGCTAAATACACTAATCATATACCCTATTTGCGTATTTGGCATATATAGCAAATAACGAACATGCATTACCGCACGTCTGTCGGTTTTTTTAGTCAGGCAAATAAAAGAAGAATAAAATATTTAGAAATATCGTCAATGAGCAATCACGAATAGCAAATAGCAATGTATGGAGGGCCGATGACTCATATTAATTTGCGGTTTACTGTATCAACGGGATAAACAATTGAACATCAAATGATTGGCAGAAGCCCAGGAACATTTTGGCAAAATATTTTTTCTTATATTTTTTTAGGTCAATTATTCCTTGTTTTTAATATTTATCATCCTATTCCTGACAAAGACAATTCCAAAAATACAAAAATCATAAAAATTGTTCCTGTCGTTCTTGAGTTATAAGTGTTGTAACTAACACGACTTTCTTTTATATATATAGATAAGTAGTTGATAAGTAAATAAAGCAAGGTTTTATGCTTCATGGCAAATTACATGATTTTAGGTCAACGGAAAGTTACCCTATAGGTTTGATATCCTTGAGAAATCGCAAAATATGCAAAAAATATGATACATAAATAGCCATATCTTTTGATTGTGTTGACTTACAGTTTTGATTTTTTTACAGCCAAAAGATATCGTAGATTCAAGTATTTAATATAAGTCTGAACTTGATACTTTCACGCATTCCGGAGATTTAGAATCTTGACAGACGGACAGACAGACAGACGGACAGCAAACTGATCCTATTAAGGTTTATTTTTTCCTTTCATTGTTCGGAACAAAAAAAGATTAAAACTTCTGAACAGATTTTCATGAATAAAAGAACATGAAAGCTAAGTACACTTATGATTAAGAAAACAAAAGAAATAAATCAAGATCGGTTCACAGTTGAACCGATCTTAATTTATTCTTTTTGGCGCTAGGATGCCACATACAGACACACACATACACAGATACACACGTCAAACTTATAACACCCCTTCTTTTTGCGTAACGGGTTAGTTACATTAAAAAAAGATATAAACGTTGCGAGAACCTACGCTCTAATTTGACACCTTTAAAGTATCATTTACGAGTCTGTGTCATGTAACAGATGTTACTAGTGGTAAATAAATCACAGGCGCCTAAAACCTTGAGTGACTTGCTCGTTAAGACATAGCGCTCCGCTTGGTGAACTTAGATCCCGGCCTAACTTCAGCGATTAGTAGGTCTTATCGATTCGCAAAATCCTTCAACAAATTATCATCATGCTACAATTGGATAATATATAATATACTCCACTCTACGATAAGAATTCGTGATACAAATAAATGAAAAAAAAAGTTTTTTTCCAACCGGCGACCATGTTTCATGTATGAAGGCGCTAAGAATATGGAAGAAGCGAAAGAGTTTTGTCAGGATCGTAGCATGTGGTAAAAAGTTTTAAAAAAAAAGTAGTCTCTGCCTATCCCGAGGAAAACAACGTTATTGTATGTATTTATATTTTGAGAACAACGTTAAGCAGTGATTGAAAGGAAGGCTCAATGCGCTTTTTTTAACACTAAAATAATCCCAATAGTTAAGGAAAATAATTATTGTTAAAATTACAGCACAACCACAGAATCAACACCAATATTATGAATGCGAAAGTCAGTTTGTATATTTGTTTGATTGTTTGGGACTTCTTCACGGTCAAACGAATTGACCGATTTAACTGAAACTGCACAGGGATAGCCAGTATTATAGATGAGACTATAGGATACTTTTTGAAGTGGACAAACCTTGAGGACACAGCTAGTAAATAACATATAATAATATTACGTGCTACTAAACTTTGTTAGATACCTCTTTATTCATAAAGTAGATCATTATTTTGAATATTAATAATTAATATGACGAAAAAAAATCGTAATACGAATTGACAGGGAACCCTGTCTTATCTTCCACGCTCGGTCAGCCGGATCCTGCTGCTGCTGACGAAAACCGATACAAAATATGTAAGTACGCGCAACCGCGTTCACTTCAGCCGCATGCGGGTCGAGCATCAAGCCACAGTTATCTATCGCTAGAAGAAAGTTCCGCAATTTCACAAAGACTAATTGAGTTCATATAGGATAGTGACGCCACAAGTTATTTAAAAATTTCAAACGTTAGAATGCTTAGTTAAATGTTAGATAGTTTTATTTTTATATTATTACAAGTACCTACAATTTAATAAACTAAATAAACTAAAATATTAACAACGACTAATAATTATACTAAAAACGTTTTATATATATAAAAGAAAATGGAATTTAGGTCGCTGTCTGCTGTCTGTTAAATATTTGTGCTACAATTATAAATGAGGTAGTCTCTTGCAGAAACAATAACACCGGATAATATTGCTTCCGCGTATGATAATACTTCCCCTAATGAGAAATCCATGGTAATGCTAGACACAGATGTTAAAGAAATACTAGTTGTAATAAACACATTACGACCTCAATCAGCGACTGGGTGGGATACTATATCCCCATTAGTTTTCCGTCAGAATAAAGAAATTCTTGCCCCTATTATAGCCTACCTAATAAATCTTTTACTGCAATCCGGATGCTTCCCTCAAGCGCTGAAACATACTCTTATTATACCTATACATAAAAAAGGTGATAAAAAAGTTTTAGGCAATTACCGACCCATCTCAATATTGACTTCTTTATCGAAGATTTTTGAGAAGGTAATAAATAAGCGACTAATTAATTTCCTAGAAAAAATAACTTACTATAACCAAAGCAGTTCGGGTTCCGCCAAAATATATCTACGGAGGGAGTGGTACTAAAACTAACGAACACTATTATTAATGCACTAGACAATAAGAATAAAAGCTTAGCGATCTTTCTCGACCTAGCGAAAGCTTTTGATAGCGTTTCCATCCGCCTGCTCTTGGATAAACTAGAAAGACTGGGTATCAGAGTTGTGCAACATAATCTTATCAAAGATTATATGAGCAACAGGACACAAAGTGTCAAAGTTGATAGTTTTGTTAGCAATCCACTCCCTGTTTATTTTGGCGTGCCACAAGGTAGCATACTTGGCCCAACCCTCTTCCTAGCGTATATAAACGACCTATGCCAAATGTCAATCCCCCAAGGCACAATAATAACATACGCAGACGATACAGTCATAATAGTCCAGGGCGACAGTTGGGCTGAAGTATTTAGGGCTGCACAGAATGCATTTAATCAGATCTCCTCTTGGCTTAGGAATAACACCCTTACTTTAAACGTGGAAAAGACCAAATACATCACCTTTAACATACGAGGGCAACAACTGAATAATATTTTTTCTTTACTTGGACACATAACAGCATCTTGTCAGGAATTGAATCCACACACGTGCGATTGTCTTGCGTTGAAGAGGGTTGCATCAATAAAATATTTAGGTATGACAATTGATAGCAAATTTACCTTTATTCCTCACATAAATGAAATGTCTAAGCGTGTTCGCCGACTCACAGCTGTTTCCGAAATTTAAGAGATAGTGCAGAGTGGGATATTTTAAAGATGCTATACTTCTCATTGTGTCAGTCCTTAATCACATACTGCATTACTGCTTGGGGCGGCTCCAGCAAAACACACTTAATGACTCTAGAACGGGCGCAAAGGGGTCTACTCAAATACAGCAAGAGCCTGCCTGTGAGATATCCCTCTTGCGACCTCTATCGTGATTGTCAAGTATTAACAGTCAGACAACTTTATATACAGCAAGCTGTGGTATTCCAACATAAACAAGTAGAATATGACCCAACTTTAATCGAACGAGCTTCTCATAATGTTTGTCAAATACTATCTAAAAATAATACAGCATTTGCACGAAAGTTCCTTAATTTTCTTAGTCCTTTTAAAATAAACAAAAATATCAACATCCACTGTTTAACAACCTACAAAGCTAAGAGAAAAATATATGAATACTCATAACAACTCACTCATACCAATGGACTATACTGCCACAAAAAACCTGCTTACATCAATACAGTAAAACACATGCTCACACTCAAACACGCACACATACACACATACACACACACTTACACCCATACACACTCACTCTCAGATTCACACACTCTTACTAGCACACACACACAACACCTGACTAAAAATCCTAAGAACTATGGTTGTATTAAAATATCCCAGTACTTAAAAAAAATTATAAATTATAAATAAATTACAATAATAACTAACATAAATAAATATAACTATCTGAAATGTATAAATTGTAAAATCTCTTAAATTAAGGTAATTCATTATTGTATATCACTAGGCACAAGCTCTGGTTCATATGACTGAAGAGAACTGGTAGCCGGAAACTGGTTACGGGTCTTAGAACCTAGTTTAGGTACCAGGGTTTTCCAATACCCATGTTGTAACTAATGCCTATTTCATGAATACATTTTTATTTCATTTCATTTATTTCAGGTACCGTTGTAAAGTGCGTTAAATAGGGAATCTATTGATATAATTTATTTCAAAAATCTTATGTGAACTTTGGAATTATGAATCGTTGAAGTTTTTCTAATAGCCATAGCGCGCCCAAAGTCGAAGAATACTGAGAGGGATGCATCAAAAATCGAAACAAGTAAAATTAAAAACAGGCTATGAATGAGGCGTCCATTCAGTAAAAAAAATCGTTTTTTCACCGTAACTACCGTAGCTTGGAGTAGAACGACGTAGACGTTCATCGAATTTAAACAGTAGAAGGATTAGGTAATCCTTCCTATGTTTAAAAAAAAATTGAGGCAAGATCCGATCATGCTTCTGCCCGTTTTTGTTATATTTTTATTTATGGTTTTCAAATTTATCGTTTCTAAGTGTTGAAATACCTTGCTTCTTGCTAAATTTCATGATTTTAGGTCAACGGGAAGTACCCTATAGGTTTTCATTCCCAAGTGAATTCGCAAAATATGCGAAAATTATATCGTAAAGCATATCGTTTGATCGCGTTGACATACAAGTAGATTTTTTTCATAGCTGAAAGATACTGTAGACCCAAAAATTTGGTATAAGTTTCAACTTGATATATCTTCGCGTTCCTGAGAAAAATACGAAAAGACACTAGACAGTCAGACGGACAACAAAGTGGTCCTACAGGGTTATTGGTAATTCGACGTATTTCTGGTAGAAAAAGATAGGGGGGGCTAAAATGCGACATATTTAGCCCTCTGAATGGCCGAAAATTAATAGTTTACGAGATATTCGGATATGATCAATCTTTGGGAAAAAAATTGGAAAAAAATTTGGCTGATTAAATGTTTTTCAATATTTTTTTTATTCGTAGGGAACTTTGTGATAAAGCTGAAGAAGTTAAAAAATATCCAAAAGTACTTAGAATGTAATAACAATGTCCGCCTTTTGCTCAGGAACGCATAGACGCACAGACAGATAGACAAAAAGTTATCTTTAAAGACTTTTCTTTTGAGGTACAAAACTCTAAAAAGCTCAATTTCAAAACGGCTGAACGAATTTTCAAGAATTAAAACTAAGAAAACTCTCATCAAGACACCTATCTAAACAAAAAAAAACTAAATCATAATTGGATCATCCGTATGGCCGCTACGAGGGTAAAAAGACCTGCCCCCCCCCCCCCCCCTCCCTATCACGAAGTTTGACAGGGATTGAAATGACCGAAAATGACAGAGATGGAGCTATACAGCCTACATAGCTGCGTCCCCGTCATTTAGTTCATTTCGTTCATTCAGCTTAACTTCGTGATAGGCCTGCAGTTGACGCCAGTTCCTGATAATTATTACTGCGTTGTTAATGCATGTAATACGTAATGGGTCTGAGTACTTCGCACTCCCCCCTCCCCTCCCCTATCTGCTCCTGCCGGGAATACGTCGAATTACCAATAACCCTGCAGAAGGGTTATTTTTTTCCTATTGAGGTACGGAGCCCTAAAAACTATTTGAGAATCAACTAATAATATTCAATACGGGATATTAATATTCCTAAACGTTTATCTCAAAACAATAGGGATAAGATCTCTATAAACATATGCTATTATTTGTGTATATACTGTAGACAAGCCATAGCGTATGCTACACCTGCTACACAGTTCATGTGACTTTAAAGAAAATGTTTATCCAATTTCACGGCCGAACGGTCAAAAGGATTTCTATTACTTTTGTTGTCGCATCTATAAAAGAGCGTATTGTGATCAAACTTCTTTTTAAAAATTAATTACGGCTCCTCACGATTAGTGTATTGAGCCAGTGTCAAAGTATTGAAAAGTTTTTGTTGATATAGGTCGCAAAGACGTGGTAAAAGGTCATATTTAAGCTTTGAGTTTTCTGGCTGAATACTCAAAGTATTTAAGTCAAGTAGGTATTTTTTTTTTTTATTTAGGTATTTTATTACCTCAATGGTTTATTTACAGTAACTTATAAAACATGTGTTTGCTAAGTATTATTTTTAATTTAAGTATTTTTAACATGAATCCAATAAATAATTAATTATGCACTTTTTTATAAGTATATTTTTAAATGGCAATAGCCCAATGGTTAAAGTTGTCGATCAGCCTGGCGATCGAGAAATCGTGAGTTCGGTCTCAACTCATTGAACTAATGAAGTAAACCTACACACAAGTATATTTTGCTGTGTACATATCATGACTTGTACATTAAGTCACAAGACTACAACTAGTAATGTGCAAGTGCTACATTACTGGTAAGTTTTTTTTTTAAGTTTAGTGTATAAGTTCAGAATACGTACTATTACGTACTAAGAAAACATATACAATACATATATCCTACTATTATGAATGTGAAAGGTGGTATTTAGTAAAAAAAGACGTCGAAGAACGTTGTAGCACGTACTACGCAGGTAGTACCTTATCTGGAGGGGCAAATGAGGATAAAACCGTAGCGCCTCACTGTGGTGGAGTAAGTGGGAATATATCTCGCTTACAACCAGATAGTTAGAATAGTTGGCGATGTATTAGCCAGATTAGCACAACGCACAGCCTAAACCGCTGGTCGTCGAGACTTGAAATTTGGAGGGTATATTTGTCATAGTACATAGGGGTGCGCATAGTACATATAAGAAAGGATTTTTTTGTCACCCCTTATGGGATGAAACGGGGTTTCAAAGTTTGTATGGAGAAAAAGGATTCGTCTTTTTTATTCGAAACTTAACAAAATTACTTCTGTAAATAAATAAGTAAATACGTGTTTCAGGCTTTTACGAAATTTTACCCCTAAGAGGGTGAAGTGGGGTAAAAAAGTATGAAAATATTTTTTTTTAACGGATTAACGGATTTTTGGGTACTATAAAAAAGAATCCCTATTTATTTTTACGCGTCAACTTCAAAACGGGTAGACCGATTTGGCTAATTCTTTTTATTATGATTTTATGTTGGAAAGGTTTCTACGAAAGAAAGGTTTAAAATAAATGAAAGAAGTTTTAACGCCGGCGAAGCCGCAGGTCACTTTTTGTATTATATAAGCGAAAGTTGGTAAGTGTGTAACTATGTTTGTTACTTCTTCACGCTACGACTACTCAACAGATTGAGCTTAAATTTTGCATGTAGCCTGGAATAACACATACTTTTTATCCCAATTATCCCACGGGAACGATGTCTACGCGGGTAAAACCGCGGCGCACAGCAAGTCAGAAAATAAAAGCAAAAAGAAGTCACGATACAAAAGTAATTAAAATAACTTCTGACAGATTTTTGACAACTTTTGTATAAGAATTATTATCATTAATTATCTATATAAGGCTATTGGTACGTAGGACGTATTCCCGGCAGGAGCAGATAGGGCGGCTAAAATACGACGTATTTAGCACCCACAATGTATGGCCGAAAATTAAAGGTTTATGATATATTTCGAAATTAGCAATTTCCAATTCCAAATTCAATTAGCAAATTATTTTTTAAATATTTTAAAAATAAAATATTTAAAAATACTTAGAATGTAATAATAATGACTTATAACGTTTTTCAGTTTTCTGAATGAAAAATTAATGGTGCATATAATAAATAAAAAATCGTGCAAAAAATTCTAATAAAACTTCTTAGTTTATTAAGCTTTCCAAAAAGGTATAACAGTTGGTATTTTTTATTACAACAGTGGGTGTGTTATTTGTGAGGTATCCACTGAGAAAGGATTTTTCGAAATAACGCCCCTAAATGGGTGAAATGGAGGATTGAACTTTTCATGATAGTTTTAATCTCAGGGGCGGGGCACTCGAAGGGCTCGAAAATTGGTGTATTATACTTTTAAATTAAAATAATGAGACACGTGTATCACAGTTTTTCCAAAATCATCCCTTAGGCGTTTGTCAATAATATATCAACGCATTGCCTAAACCGCTGGTCCTAGCCACATAAAATTTGGAGAGTGTGTTCTTTGTGAAATGTAGGCAACCACTAAAAAAGGGTTTTTTCGAAATTACACCCCTTAGAGGGTGAAACGGAGGGTTGAACTTTTTATTATACTTTTTATTATCTGGGTATATTGTCTCAAAAATTGGTACACATACTCTTAAATTAAAATTGATATTAACGTGTATCACAGTTTTTCCAACTTGACTTAATGAATGATTGTCTGATTTATCAACAAATTGCCTAATCCGCTGGTGTTAGAGACATAACATTAAGATGGTGTGTTATTTGTAAAGCTATCCACATAGAAAGAGTTTTTCGAAATTCCACTCCTATGTAAGGTTGTAAGGAAGGAATGTAATGGAAGGTTACATTTTCAGTAAAACTTTTTATCCTCTAAGTCTCTCTGAGTCGATGGTCTTGAAATTTGGTACACATACTCTTCAAATAAAATTATGAGACACGTGTATCATATATAATTATTTTAAACGGCTTTACCGTTAACAGAAAGACACACAGACAGATACACACGTTAAACGTATAATACCCCTACGTTTTGCGTCAGGGATTAAATGGCTTTTTTATATCTTATAGGCTAGCGTTCGACCACTATCTCACCAGTTGGTAAGTGATGATGCGGTCGAAGATGGTAAGTACGCTAGGCCTAGAATGGGAACTGGCTTTCAAGGATCGCTGCCGGAACATATTAGATGTTTTGGTGACAGATTTTCTAAATTGAGGGTGGTAGCTGGCCAGGCGGACACCAGATAGTGGTGTGGTCGAGGACAGAGAACACGCTACGCTAGAATGGTCCGACTCTCGATAGCTTGATAGCTGTTGCCGGTAACCTTACGGTGTTCACCGTATGGTTACGGCGGCTGATTTTCTCCTTGGTAGTAAGCTACTTTTTGGTATATTTAATGATCTTACTACAATTTTTAATGTGCATTCATTAATCATAGGTATACGAATACCCATGATTAATGAATGCACATAAAACATTAATTGGTATATAGCTAGGATTAGAAACAACGACCGTCGGGTCAGAATTAGGGTACATATTCTTTACGTCAAAGGGCCGTCTAATATCACTACATATTATAAAACAAAGTCCCTCACTGCGTCTGTCTGTCTGTTTGCAATAATATCAAAAGCTACTGAACGGATTATCATGTAGTTTTCACCAATAGCCAGAGGATTTAGGTGCATAATTTGTTAAGGTTTTGTGTAAATTGGCTGAAATATGACGATGATTGTTAAATATATTAATATTTTATACTCGATGCTACAGACTGATGCAAATTTTGTAGGCATAGCCAGGGTGTGGCGTAAACAGTAATCAAGCCGTCAACTGTGGGTAGAGGGCTTCATGACTGATCAGAAAATCAAAATTTGTGTTCAGTAAAAGTATCATGGTTTTCGAGTTATTGACCATTTTCAAAATTTCATAATAATTTCATCCTTGGTGATTGTTTTCGATGGCATGACTACAAATTAAAATATTTTCTCTATATGATTTTTGAGAAATACTCTTGGATAAATGCGCTATCAAATGTAAACTGTCTTTTTTCTACCATTACCCTAATTTTTGTATCATTTAACATTCTATTTCAAAATTTACTGAGAGGTATAAAAAAATCGAAAGTTTCATCACCTGCGGTGCAAAAAAAATGTATGAAAACATGTTGGCCAAGCTACCAAAAATATGCGTACCTCTTTGAGATTCTAAAACAATACAATACCCATGTATTGTAAATACCATTATTTACAGCTTTCAGTCCAAAGAAAATGCATGTCAAAGAGACCAAGGGCAACTTTTTCCAAATAAATAAATTCAAATTTTATTAAATTGACAAATAAAATTATTTGTGGCAAAGGAATTGTGGATATTATGACAATAAAATTGCCATCAGCCTAGATAATGGTAAAACAGTAGCCTACCAGGTAAAAAAAAAACAATAAGAGACAGTTTTTAATAAAATTCATAAAATCACAATAATTGCTCAAATTGTGCACCACGAGTCCTGATGCAGAGTTCGCATACCCCTTTTTATCATTTACATTGTTTTTTGCGCTGCTGTCTCCGCACACTGTCGTAAATGTTCGATTGAAGTAGTTGGCTTCTTATACACCAGCTCTTTTAGGCAGCCCCAGTAGAAGAAGTACAATAGCGTTCCAGTCCAGCGATCGAATCTACCGCTGGAATGCCACTCGAATAATGTAAACCGGCACTGGAATATTCTCATTCCAGTGAGCAATCTTCATTTGAAAAATGTCACCCTTGGTCTCTTTAACACGCATTTCTTTGGACTGAAAGCTGTAAATACCATGTATTATATCGTTTTGGAATCTCAAACAAATACGCAAATTTTTGGTAGCTTGGTCGCACATGTTTTCATACATTTTTTTTTTACACCATAGGCGCTGAAATTTTCGATTCTCTTATACCTCTCTGTAATTATTGAAATAAAATGTTAAATAATGCAAAAATTAAGGTAACGGTATAAAAACAGTCAACATTTGATAGCGCATTTATCCATGAGTATTTCTCAAAAATCTGATTGAGAAAATATTTTAATTTGTGGTCATGCCATCGAAATTGTTTGAATTGTTTCCTGTAGGCTACGCGAGCAGAAGCTAGTCTTGTTATAGACACTGAGATATTAATAAATATATTATTATTTAATAGTAATAAATGGTAGGTACCTTTAACCCAGTAAGATTTACATTTTATTTATATCGACACCAATATTATAAATTCGAAAGTCAGTTTGTATATTTGTTTGGGACTTCTTCACGGTCAAACGGCTCGATTGGTTGGTTGGTTGGACTTGGATGAAATTTTGCCCAGGGATAGCCAGTATAGCAGATTAGGACATAGGATACTTTTTAACGCGAGCAAATGCGCGGGGCGCAGCTAGTATACGATAAATAACATTACCATGACATGGGTATTATTCTGTGTTATCGGTTAAGTACAATATGGATGTCTTCAAATCGCGAGTGAATAGGAATATTCTGGGTAAACACGCTCCATCATCGATCGCATCATCACTTAACATCAGATGAGATAGTGGTCAAGTGCTACCCAGTTCCGTGTAAAAAAACAATTAATATCAAAGCATTCAATATTTTTTTTTCTTACAGCACCCAACCCTATAACAGTAGTAGCTCAGAATACTTAATAGTCTATGTAGTAGTAGCCAGGAGCGGTCGCCCGGTCTGGTTAAGTGATACAGACTCTCGATGCGCGGACTTACGGTGCATTTTGGCTTAATACGAGCGCCGCAACACGTGCTATAGCTTATTATGTGACGCAAAATCAAGGTCACGTACGAGGCGTATTTTGAACGTTATTGACGTTGTAACTAGGTTTAGGGCCAGTATCACCGGTCCCTGACAATGTGTCAGATAGTTATCTGACACATGACACCATATAAACACTGTCAATGTGTCAGATATCTTTATATATAGCGCTAACTGGAACCGGTGTAACTGGCCCTTAATCTCGCATGTTTGCTATCAGAGAGTGCATTCTTCTTCTGTCCGTAGGACTAGTATCTTTTCTATGGCATAGGCCTATTAATTGCACCGTATAATGGGTACCGCAATAACGTATATAGAGTTATTTAACTAAAGTAATATTAATATTTACATTATTAAATGTAAATATTTTTAAATTTATATGATATAGGTAGGGGATTTTTCAACAGAAGCTCTCGAACTTTAACAGGGAATACGTACTAATTCTTTACTTAACTTTTAACTTAACATTTAGAATGATTTTGCATTATTCGGTAATTTTCGTTTCCTCTAAGAAATAGAAAAGGTGCTTGGCAAAATGATCAGACGAACATAGCGACACGGCATCTCCGGTTTTATTTTATATAGCCCGAGGACGCCGTTGAGAACATTCCAGGCGACCCGAATAACTGGTCGGCCATGCTACCTCTTTCCCAATAACTATGCATTTTCACCCTAGATACCTTTCCGCGTCATTAGTTGAATGCCAATGCCAATTGAAGATTTGTTGCCGCCATACATTTTTACGTACCATAAAATGTAAAACTATGCGAATGGATTCTAACGTAATTACAATTAATTACCTACTATAACATGGTAGGTATACAGGCTAGTTCCAACGGAGATAACAAACATTGTTTTTATATTCCTTATGGACTGATTAAATGTTTGTTATTTACCTCTTTACTCATGGCAAAACTTTGGCTGAAATTGTATACAGGAATAGTCAACACAATAGAATAAGAAATTTAACATGACAAGGGCAAAGGCGCAATTAGTAAAATAATACCTATAAAGGCCAGTTTGACCATAAAGTTTCAGATAGTTATTGATCCAGCGGTTTGACCATAAAGAGGTTAACTATTAAAAAAAACTCGTTATTTATTACCAATTATTTACAAATTGTACGACATCACAAATTTAAAGAATACAGTAATAGTACGCCCATAAAATCGGTACAAACAAAGGTACTCGTAATAAATAAATATAAAAACTGACTTTTGCATTATGATGATAATCATATGAAAGGTTGATGATGATAAAACTAATATTATAAAGAGGAAAAGTTTAATTATTTGTTTGTTGGTTTGTTACGATTTAACTTAAAAACTACTAGATCGTTTTCAAAAATCCCTTCTCTTATGGAAAGCTACATTATCAGCGACTAACATAAACTATATTTTATCCTTGTACTCTCACGGAAACGGGAACTACGCGGGTGAAACCCCGAGGTGCAGCCAGTTGTTTATATTCTTGTATGATATAGCATTTATCCAACAACGACAAGCGTTACTCTTTTTATTTCAACTTATTTACACAAATTATTGTAGGTGATAAGATATATAATACATTCTCACGCACATAGGATAGGAATTTCTACAACAGTAGACTAAGGATATATGGCGATACGGCTTAGACCGGTGAGTGGTAAAAATGCCGCGGACGAATCCTCCCACCAAAGTCACCTGGTAAGCACCACCCGGGGGCCACGTGTAGGGTTTCAAATTTTTCGGGTTTACTCCTACGGACGAGGATGACTCGGCTCCCAAGTAGTATCTTTATAATATTATTTTAAGACTAGTATCTTTTCTGTGCTACTTATGGTTCTTTGTGTTTTCTTTTGCTAATTAATAAGTACTACTATCAAACCCAAGTAATTAACACACAGTAAAGTCGTTAAAATGTTCGTTAAAATTATGATTAAGTTTCAAGATGGTGACGAAATATTATATGACGTTTATGAAGTAACTAACGTCTTGAGACACGTGTCGCCTGCAACGTCTTGTGACTTTGTAAGAGTTGCTAGCACAATATGCAGCTTCCGATCACCGCAAGTTCTTAAGTTTCCTGGACAAACTATTGCGACTTATCTTACCACTTTTGTCACTTATAGTGAAGAGTAATATACTGAAAACTTAAATCCGATAACGCATACCAGACAAAAATATAATTCTTTGTTTTCGAAACTATAATAATGAGCCTGTAGCTTAAAAGGCCATGCTCATACTCAAATGTGAGTAGATAGAGTTTAAAAGCAAAAATAATAGTCAAATATAAGCCTGGTGGAGCATTTTCTAATATAAATGGTAAAGAGTATTATTTATCATCGTTAGGGTGGAAGGAGAGCGTTAGTAATTGATCCCCAGAGAGTTGAAGTGAAGCGCACGGTTTATCACTTTTTGTTGAGAGGATTCTATTTGATAACGGAAGGTACTAAGGAAGATAAAACAAAATAATAGAAGTAAATGTACGTGCATAAAATATGAAAATACAATCTTCAGTTGCAGATAATGTAGGTAATGTTCTTTTGAGACATTAAATAAACAGAAAGCAATCTAATTTAACTGACATGATTGTTGAAGAAGCTATATTATATAGTAAGCAGCTAAATAGATAAATAGTTGCTGTGACGTAAATTAACACAGATAGAAATTAACCTAAATGCTATGAATAAATATTTAGTCGTAGGTAGCCTAAAAGTTGTACAGGCTAGCTAGTGTTAGTTTAGACTTCTGCCGTATTAGCTGTTGCTACATTGTTATGTTGCCCTTTTTGGAACCATGTGATTTTATTATAAAGTGTATCTACACTGTATCAAAACAATCAAATGATGAAAACAATCAAATATATTCTAGAATCAAAATTCTGAATTGCCAGAGGTAGCGGATTCAAATCCCCGTCGTGCATCAGTGGATTTTCTTATCAAAAAATGTGTATGCACAATTAACAGTGGCCCTTTGGTAAAGGTAAACACTGCTAAGGACAACCCCTAAACCCCCAGCATAGTGGTAGAACATATGTAGTATTCGCCTGACCAGCTAATATCCTAAATTTGGAAAAACTGCCGCGAATAATCTAATGTGTTCGTGTATCATTTAATGTACATCGGCAGCTGACCTTGATAGCAAATTCCCATTCTAGGTCTAGCAGGTAGCACGTGTTAGATATTTTCATAGTACATACAGATTTGCGATATATTTCCAATGTTTAATTATGGTTTTATTATTACTGAAGTATGTTGTCTCAAATACCAGTATTAAATCTATGATTTAAAGCCAAAATTATAATTCAGTACAGTTTGAAAGAAATCTTAACGTCACAATAATAAATTAATCTTATCCTCGTGATTTAACATTAAATACTGATAGGTGTATTGCTTTCTGTTTGTTCTAAAATTATCCTTAATGATACTGTCTATGATAATAGTCCTGAATTTTCCGATGGTCCTAAAATATATAATATAGTTGAATGTACAAAAAAATGCTTTTTCGGTGATATCCTGACTTTTTTATAACTTTTATAAGTCCTACTTATTAGCTGAAGTAGGCAGGTAGTTTTAAGAAATATTTGAATTATTACATATTTCGTACCAATTTATTAACTATTTCATGGAGACTAAAAAGCAGCCAAACTCTGCACAATTGGAAAAAAGAGTACGCTATCAGTCTTCAATTGATGCAGAAAATGACGGTACAAACCTCCAATGTATCAAAACTGGAAAATTCGTTTGAAATATTACACTGAAGCCGGAACATTTGACTGGCCCCTTTCGTCTATGTGAAAATTGCAATTTCCAGTTGGATGCACAAGTACCAGTGTAGTAACATAGCGGATAGGCACTCGGCAGACAGACCGCCACAACGAAGACGTCTATTCCGCTCTACGTTCGTGGTAATCCGAGTCTGCACTTTTACCGTTCAGGTAATATCAAATCGATAGAATGTCCGGAGCAGATACCAAAAATCGCAATCCTCACTCCAATTTCGCTTCGGAGTGAACCTAAAAAAGTACGAAGGCTCAGAAGTTATTGACATAAAGTCCCATAAAATTCACGGGTATAATGTCACTTTCACGTGCTCAAGTAGGTACTATTTAGCATTTCCCGAGGGGAAAGTTCACTTGATACCTTTTCTGGAAGGTAAAAGAAGTATAAAAGTTCACATTACAAACAACAATAACAGAAAACGATATTCTACATTTTACTGAACTCCGTCCCTATCTATAGACGTGCATAACTTATTTGTAATGAGAAAAGTTCGAAGTGAAAATATAAAGCACTGAATATTACTGATAAATATTAAATACCTATTATTAGATTTTTAATAAATATTTCGATACAAATAATTCACTTGTTTGAGAAATTTTATTTTAAACTTCAAATAATTTGTTAGATTGAAGCAAGCAGCTAAATATTTTGCTTATTAATTATAATCTGCTTTATTGCTTTGAATTTACGCATCAGGGTCAGCAGTTCACACCACAACGCGACGCGACGTGGCAAGCGATGCTTTTGGTTTCGCGAGGTGCAGCGCGGCGCAGCAAAACCACCAAATTATCTCAATGCAATGTGTATTTTATTATGTAGTTAAAGTTCAATTGTTTATCACGCGACTTTACGCTGCGCCGCGCGGTGCAGCGCGACGCTGAGTGGCGCAGCCAGAAGCCGCGAGACGCCGCGCAGCGCAGTCTGAACTAATTCAATGAAATGTGTATCTTTTTGTGTAGTAAATAAAGTAATTTTTTGTATCACTCTCTTAATAAGTGCGCGCCGCGTCGCGTCGCGGTCTGAGCTGCCCCTCGATTCACTATTTTTAGGCATTATTATAAGTAATGTTTTTAAAATCTCCTGATGCTGTTCAAGACAGATCAAAGCATTTAAAGTTAAAGGCTCATTCGAATTTTGACGTTGAAATAGTATTAGCATTCCTGTAAGGTGAAAGGGCCCGAAACAACGACGTTATGAACTTTTGTAACGATCATAAGCAGTAAGTCAGTAACTGTTTACAGGTGCTGGAGAAGTATCCTTAGGGTGTGCGTACAAGCAGAAGCGAGTGCGGTTTTCCTTTTTTATATTTTTATAAAAGCTTACTAGCAATGTGGGTTGCACATTACTAGTATTCTTGTTAACCCTTCCAATCGAACTCACAACCTCTCGATCGCCAGTCCAACAGCTTATCCGTTGGGCCATTGGCGTTTTAACTTTTATTATGTACGTAGCTATACGATAATACATACTACTACGATGCTTTGAATTGAAACATTTACACACATAAAAAGATAAAATACACACACACCATTACATCATCGCATACTACCCGGCGAGATAGTGGCGAAACGCTAGCCTATAACATATTTAAATAATAAGTAGGTAGCATTTAACGAAAAGATATTAGATCTTTGACTTGGCTATGACTATTCTTCGATCCCATTATAGTGATAAGTCCTTTTAAAGCGTTTATTTTCGTTGATGTATAAAGTTAACATTACGATTTTTTTTCTGTAATTATTATTTTTCACGTCAGCCATCGGGACCTCCCGTTATTGTTCAGCATTGAAGAGATCCAGAGTAGCAGATCTATTGGAACTTCTGCACAGGATTTTTTAAATTTGTTTATTCGTTTATACTTTTTAAAGACAACTCCCTGCACTAGGATACCTTGTGTCGCAGGGGGCTTTACAAACATATAAATAACGGACACAAATAATACACAGGCTCGGCACAATTGTTTGTGGATCATATAAAACTCAAAGCATTGATTCAGCATATGGGCAAATTACAAAACTGCACTTACACACGTCAAATAACATTAAATAGATCATATCAATAATAATTATTCTAAATATAAAAAGCATAAGTTATTGCTTTGAATTTAAAAAAAAAACAAGCGTAATGAACCATTCAGCCTTCATCCAAACGTCGAACTTCATACTTTAAAAAAAGTTTGATTCCTCTGATTAATGTAGGGATATCAACCGTATGACGTGCACCCCAATGCATCTTTCAGTACTTCAGACAATTTTTATCCATCATCATCATCTGCCTGTATCAGTCCACTGCTGGACATAGGCCTCCCCCAAGATGCGCCACTGAGCCCGATCTTCGGCTATTCTCTTCCAGTCACTGCCCAACGCTTTGCGTATGTCGTCGCTCCACCTGGTCACAGGACGTCCTACGCTACGTTTGCTGATTCGCGGTCTCCACTCTAGGACAAGTCTGCCTCAACGGTTATCAGTCCTGCGGCAGATATGACCAGCCCACTGCCACTTCAGCTTGCTAATCCGTTGAGCTATGTCGATAACTTTAGTTTTCTGGTGAATTACTTCGTTCCGGATTCGATCCCGCAGAGAAATACCGAGCAAAGCTCTCTCCATAGCTCGCTGAGCGACTTTAAACTGGTGGACCAGTCGGACTGTGAGTGTCCACGTCTCGGCTCCGTATGTCATCACAGGTAGGACGCACTGGTTAAAGACTTTTGTCTTTAGACACTGTGGTATAGGCGACGAGAAGACTCGACGGAGTTTTCCGAATGCTGCCCAGCCCAGCTGAAATCTTCTCTGGATTTCCTTCTAGAAGTTATGTTTGCCTAGTTGGAGCGTTTATACTTGGTGACAACTTCGAGTGGGATTCCATCTACGGCAATCGGTTCCGGAACAACGTGCTCGTTGTACATGACTTTGGTTTTGTCCAAATTCATCCGGAGATCGATGCTACGAGAAGAATCAGCTAGGCCATTCAACATCCTTTGTAGGTCCTGCAGCGTCTCTGCCATAATGACGATGTCATCTGCGAATCGTAAGTGAGAGATGTACCTGCCGTTGCTGTTAATGCCACGATCTTTCCAGTCCAGCGTCTTAAACATATCCTCCAAGGCGTTAGTGAACAGTTTCGGGGATATGACGTCCCCCTGTCTCACTCCTCGACGCAGGTGGACATGTTTAGTTCGCTGGTTCTGTACTTGTACAGTCATCGTTGCGGCATTATATAGACATCTCATCACTTCGATATATCACCAGTAGACTTGGCAACGCTGCAAGGACTCGAGAACAGACCAGGTTTCGATTGAGTCAAAGGCCTTCTCAGTTCAATTCAATTCAATTCATTTATTCATCTCTAGGCATTTTTTATGCACTTAGATAAGTCATTTTACATTATTTAATATTATATGATCCGACAATAAATACAAATGAGTAATTAACATAATAGCAAAACAAGAAAATATGTATCTGCAAAAGCATCGTCAGTATTGATAAAATATGTCAATAAAGGAAACTTCAATATAAATAGTTTAATACAATTTGTATCAGTTCCAGCATCGTCAAGGTAATAAGTAATATAATAAGTTAATCATTATAAAGATTATAAATTATAACATTCAATCAATGAATATTGTTTTATCTTCCAAAGCGTCATTTATTTTATAGTAGGTTCTTTTAATCAGATGTTTTTTAAGAAAGTTATAAAAGTCATTATTACTCATATCCCTAACGTAAGTTGGAATTTTATTATACAGTTTTATGCCATGGCAGTAGAAACTCTTTGAAATTTTTGCTAATCTTGTTTGGGGGCCGATTATTTTATCTTTATGTCTAGTGTTGTAGTTGTGAATGTCTAGATGTCTTGTCAGTTTACCAATATTTTCCCTCACATATTTCAAAGTCTGGAAAATATATTCACTAGTCATTGTCATAATGTTGAGGTTTTGAAATTTGTCTCTACATGTTTCCATCTTATTGATACCTAAAATATATCTAACAGCACGCTTCTGTAGCATAAACACCCTGTTTGCTCCTGCAGCCGTACCCCAAAACATAATTCCATACGTCATAATAGAGTGAAAGTATGAAAAATACACTTCTCTTGCAGCTGCTTCACCTCCTAGCCCTTTAATTTTTTTAATGGCATAAGTAGCCGAACACAATTTTTTTGTAATCTCATTGATATGAGCTTCCCATGTAATTTTTTCATCTAATATTACACCTAAGAATTTAACAGTTTTTGATGGATTTAATTTAAGATTATCAATAGTTTTATTAACATTTGTATCATTTGTGGTTTTTTTGTTACGACATCCTAGGGAAAAATTAATTACATGAGTTTTATCTACATTTAATAACATATTATTAGTAGAAAACCAGTGTTTAATGTTATGCATTGATCTTGATATGTTATCACTGACATTTTGGTAGCATTTATCCTTAACAACTAGAGTAGTATCATCTGCAAAGAGGATGACGTCAACATTTTCTAGGACCGATGAGATATCATTTACATATATAAGAAATAATAGTGGTCCCAAAATTGACCCTTGTGGCACTCCTAATAGCAATGATTGGAAATTTGATCTGCAGCCATTTAATTCCGTTATTTGGGTTCTATTATCCAAGTATGATTTAAAGATTGCCAGCTCATTATGCTCAACACCGTAGTGTACAAGCTTATTTGCAAGAATTTCATGTGAGACACAGTCGAAGGCCTTGGAGAGATCACAAAAGATACCATATGTCTTTTGAGACCCCTCCAGGCCCCCAAAGATATCCTCAATAAGTGTTATGATGGCATGTATCGTTGATTTTTGCTTTTGAAATCCAAATTGTCTCAAGTCAAAAAGGTTATTTTTAATCATATGGTCCATGAGCTCTTCTGCTAAATACTTTTCAAAGATCTTGCTCAGACTTGGTAGGACTGAAACAGGTCTGTAATTATTGCAGTCTTTAGTGCTACCTTTTTTTTTATAAATTGGAACTACTTTAGCAATTTTCATTTCTGCTGGAAAAATTCCTTTGCCAATGCAGTCATTGATGATACTCATCATTGGCACAGCTATCTCTTCTTGTTTGAAAATATTGTTTTAGAAGGTAGGGCGAAATATACCAGTAGTCATTCGATTTCTTAGATTTAAGTGATTTAATAATTTTTATGATTCTATAAATTGTAACTGTTCTGAGCTTAAAACTACATTTTTGTTTACACTTATATTTATTTTAAAAAATTTGAGAGTCATTCATTGAGTTGTCAAGGTCCTTGGTCAAATTATTAGCTACGTTAACAAAATATTCATTAAAAATATTACAGATTTAATCCTAATTGGATTATTTTCACTATCAAAAACTTTATCACAGATTGTATCACATTTTTTTTGTTTGCCCGTTTCCTCTCTTATTATCTGCCAAGCGCATTTTATTTTATTTTCTGAATCGTAGATTCTACGTGAGCGATATATTTGTTTGGCTGTAATGCACACACGTTTAAATATTTTACTATAATTACTTACGGATCTTTTAGCTATCTTACCCTGATTTAATAATCTATAGAGTTCAAATAACCTAATTCTAGAAATAAATATACCTTTTGTTGCCCATTTACAAAACTCCATTGATTTGTTATTTGGTAGTTCTAACACAGGCAGAAATTTGTCTATTTCACTTAAGAGACTGTTAAAAAATGTAGAGTAATCTTTATATGATTCTGGTTTGCTAAACTTTTCTCCTAGACTGGCTTTGAGATTTAAGATGTTACTGTCTGTAAGTTTTCTGGCAAAATACCTCGGTGTCATTATTTCTCTAACGTTTAAATCTAATTCAATGAACTGTGCATAATGGTCAGATTTAATACCATCTTGTACCTTCACAGTTTTGACTGTATCGGAATCCGTAAATATGTTGTCTAAACACGTTTTACATGAGTCTGTTACTCTCGTATAATCATACACTTGCTGTGTGAGCAGAAAACTATCAAGTACATCTGATAGTGTATTTCTTGAGCCTGGAGTGATAGGGAAATTTATATTGAAATCACCACAAAGTAAAATTGTCTTATTGTTCGATGAAGTGACCTTCTCTAAACAAAGTTCTAATTTACTTAAGAATATACTAATGTCTCCAGATGGTGATCTATACACCACAAATATAATAATGTCACTCAATTCAATACACGCTACTTCAAATTCTTTTTCTACTGACATGGCATTAATATCGTCACGTTTTTAAATTTGATACAGTGTTTGCAAAGAATCAGACATCGACCGCATTCAAAAGTCTTTCTGCAAAAATTTGAGCCTACTTTATATCCATTTACATTAAAATTTTCTAGAGTACACCTATTTAACCATGTTTCTGTCATACACATAATATCAATTTGTTCTTGTTGGAGATATAAACTTAACATATATTCCTTACTATATATACTTTGCACATTCTGATGGCATATCCTCATTCTTTGGGTTTTGGATTTTCCGCATGGAGAAAATTTTGAGAAGATGGTTTTATTTTCATCTGTTTGGGTGTTGTGGTAGAGTGTAGTGATTCCGTGAGAATCTTCAGATTGCTTCTATGTATGCTATGTTGACATGCTAAGGCAATGCATCTACCTGTAAAAGACTTAGTTTCATGGCGATTTCTGCTATATGAATATCTTTTATTGGAATTCCATGAACTTTGCTTATTGCCATAGAGATATGATGCTTCCGTCAAGTTTCGTAAATTGTTGTAGTTCACACCTCCTCCGATGTCAATTTGACCTGGTTTCATTTGTATGTTTATTTCTGTAACACTGACATTGTCGTGGACAGATGCTATTCTGAATAGCCCGCTGTTTACTTTCATTATTTTTCTGTCTATCGTAATACGTTGCTTATATTGAATAGTTGTTAAGACCAATTTCTTGCCCTGTAGCTTCGAATTTGTGGCTATAGTGTTTAATCGCTCCAAATAATCATTTTCTCTACCTTTCACGCTTGAATAACTACTTATCATTATAATAGCCATGTCCTCTGAGCTATTTGGTATGCATTGCTCATCATCTATAATATCATTGAATACCTGCTGTGGTTTACACAAATTTGTAAGCTCATATGATTCAGATAGGTGTTCCTTGATTTTGTAAGCCATGTCCCTTCCATATGCATCAGAATACATATGAATTTTAATAGGGCTGTTTGTGTCTCCTTTTGTTTTGTATACTAATCTGTTATTTTCCGTGGTCTTGATGTCAAGTTTAGCTGTTTGTGCTGAATTTGTCTCAGTCACTATTGTGTTGTCTGTAGTTGATGTGAGAGGGGTACTTTTCTGCGACGTACTAGCCTTGTTATCTAGGTTTTTTATATGTATATCTAAAAGGTTTAGTTGTTTTTCTAGAAATATGACTTTTTCGTATGCTATTTCTTTATTTTTTATATCCTTGTCATAATTGAAGATCGTAGTCAGACATTTTTCGTTTTGTTCTTTAAGTCCTAAGACAGTATTTTCTCTCTGTTGGAGCTCCTTCTGCATGATTTTGATCATTTCTGTTAGTCTGCCTATTTTTTTGTTCTTTTTTTTTATTTTGTTTTTAATGGAATTTCTGTATTTGAGTCTGTTTCGTAGGTGAATGTATCTTGCCTTGATAGGCGTGTTTGGTTTTAGTGTTTTGAGTAAAAGCTCACTGTACCTCAGTTGCAGGTCCATATGTTCCTTAATTTTTTCTTCTAGTTCTTCCTCTAATCTACACGGTTTGAAGGAATCTTCAATTTCCTCTCTTTCTTCTATAAGTTTCGTGTTTTCATTTAATAATAAGTTTATTTGCTGTTTGTTTCTTATATTTTGTTCTACTTCCTCAGAAATTTTCTTTTTAAGTGCATTTACATTTTTACACATATCTTCAAATTCATTTGAATTACATTCCTGCTCTTCCAACAATATTTTATTCAATAATTCCTTTTCTTCGATTTTTTTCTTTAGTTCCGTTACGATTCTATTATAGTTTTTATTTGTATCATTTTCAAAACTTGAGCTTTCCATTTGTTCTGCAAGTTTTTTCGCTCTCGAACGAGTCGTCATTTTGCAGCAATAAAATATTTTAGTACAATATTTTTAGTTGCGTAATCGAGTCGCCGTACCGCGTGAGTATGCACGACCCTTTAGTCAATTCTCAATTTCTGAACGAAAATAATTTCTATTATAGTCTATGTTAGCGACTGGCATTTGTCAACATTTTTACAGGTCAGTTGTCACTGTCAGATTAAATTGATTTATCGACCCACAAATATTGAGCTATTGTTATTATAAATCGTATGTCGGTATTTCTTTTGTTTTGTTAACTCTGTGTTTAATTGGCTAATACAATTTTGCCGTTTTGTTATATTTCAATGTGTGCGTGCAAATTTGAATTACCGGTGCTCGGCTACATAATTTCCAAAGTGTTTAATTGTTTGAATATCAACTTGCCAAGTCCAACTGTATGAGTGAAATATACCTTTCTTGTTTCCTCTTGGATCTGCTATACCTTCACTGATTTTGCACTGGATTTACTACTATATATTTATGTTATTTATCAGAGGTAACGTAAACACTTTACTTTTTGGGACACACACACACTACTCTCATCTCATCTCTCTTCTCATAGTCCACAAATGCTAAGCACAGGGGCCGATTATACTCTTCGGTCTTCTGTACAATCTGCCGCACCGTGTGGATGTGGTCTATGGTGCCGTAACCGCTTCGAAACCCGGCCTGTTCCGGAGGTTGAAACTCGTCGAGTCTTCGCGCAAGACGGTTCGTGATGACCCTTGAAAACAGCTTGTAGACATGGCTCAGAAGCGAAATCGGGCGATAGTTTTTCAATAGGGTTTTGTCTCCTTTTTTGAAAAACAAAACCACCATGCTTCTGTTCCATGCCTGTGGAGTTCTCTTAGTAAAAAGAACGGAATTAAATAGCTGCTGAAGCTGTTGAAATGCTGGAGCTCCTCCGGCCTTTAAAAGCTCCGTTGTGATTCCGTCTTCTCCTGGGGCTTTTCCATTTTTGAGTTGTTTAAAGGCCATCACGATTTCGTCTCGGCTAATTTCGGGCAGATCTTCTGTGAAGTGGCGGGTTAAGGTGGCTCTAGAATCCTCAGTATCGGGTTCGGGCCTTGAAGCATGCGATGCGTAGAGCTTGCCGTAGAAGTCTTCAACTTCCGACAGAATCTCCGGCTTGGATGCGACGACGTTCCCCGTTGACGTTGTCAGCTTTGTGAGGTGGCTTCTAACCAGAGGCTGGACGAACACTTTCGTCCCCCGATTCTGCTCAATTGATTCTTTAATCAAGAGCGTGTTAGAGGATCGGAGGTCGCGTCGCACCAGCTTCTTTATGGATTTGTTGGTTAGTTGACAAAGCTGACAAAGGGTCTGTTCGTCTCTCTTCTATTAGCCGAAGTGTTTCTGCCGAGAGTTTGGACTTTTTGCCCGTACTCTTGCTCTCGCAAAACTACGTCCCTTCATCCCTGAGGATTTCCACCACTTTTTCGAGTTTCTGGTCTACGTCATCTGTGGTTTCCAAGGCAGGGAATCGATTTTCTAATTTTAATTGGAATGTTTCGGACCCAACAACGGTTTGGAGTAGGTTCGGACGGAGCGTAGACTTCATCAATCGGAATCTCTCGGCTTTAAAGTCGATATCCAGAGTGCCTCGTACAAGTCGGTGATCACTTCCAGTATTAAACCTAGTGATCACTGAGACGTCTCTGAATATACGCCGTTTGTCCGTAATGATGAAGTCAATCTCGTTTTTAGTCACAAAGTCGGGGCTTTGCCACGTCCATTTCCTTTGGGGCTGTTTCTTGAAGAACGAGTTCATCAAGAAAAGCCCCTCTCTCTCGAGGAAATTGACGAGCATTTGTCCCCTGTGATTCCTACTCCCAAATCCGTGTGGTCCTATAGACGATTCGCCGCAAGTTTGTACTCCCACTTTGGCGTTAAAGTCTCCCATGACTACGTTGTAGTGAGCCTTGGAGGTGGTGTGTAAAGCTCTGGAGATATCTTCATACATGCTCTCCACCTCATCATCCAAGTGTGTCGAGGTCGGTGCGTAGACCTGGATAACCTTGAGGCTGTACCTCTTGGTTAACTTAATTATGAGGTACGCTACCCTGGTCGACACACTGGAAATTTTCTACAACGTTGTCACTGAGAACCTTGTTGACCAGAAACCCGACGCCGCCTTGGTATGGCTTATCTCCTTCTCTGAAGTACATAAGATGGCCCGATTCTAAGGTTATGGTGTCCTCTCCCTGTCTTCGGACTTCACATAACCCCAGAATGTGCCATCTTATGTGTTTCAGCTCCTCCTCTAGCTGCGTCAGATGATCGTCCAGCCGAATCGTGCATCCATTGTACGTTGCGAGGGTCAGTTTGTTCTGGCGGCCTACCGTAACCCGGGGATTCTTAGCACCCCCTGCCCTACCGTTACCGTGACCGCCGCCGTGGTCAGGAATAGCAGGGCGGCCGGGAACTGGGGGCCGCGGCTTAATGTGACTTTCCATTTTGGTTTCATCCCTTGGGAGGGATATGCCCTAATCGCCATGCTGGGCAGGCGTGTTGGCGATCGCAGGACGTAGCTTCTCGCACCGGTGACGCTGCTGCCCGTCACCGGCCTGTAGAATTTGGCTACGCCATAGATATGAAATGGTTATACCGCCATTTGTCGGTCGCCAGAGCCCCGTCTGTTGGTCAGCAGGATGCACCACAGGCAGGTGAGGTTGGCTGGGAGCACCGAGGTCGTGTTTGTGCTCCCTTACATCCACGTGCTATTTTTATCCATAAAATTGTGAAATAATGTAACGACAGTGTCCCGAGTGGGAATTGAACCCAGGACCTTCGGTTTCGTGGACAAGTTCACTAATAACTTGACCAACTGGTCAGTCAATGAAAGCCAGGGAATGGAATGCCCTGCCTGACTCTGTGTTTCCGACTAAATACAATATGGGGGTCTTCAAATCGTGAGTGAATAGGTATCTTTTTTTTGGGCGGGTAGTTGGATAAGTAACATCAACTCTGATAAGCTCCTATTTTAAACAGATTTTAATAATATAATACAGTGTTATTTATAGATGAAATTAATGTATTTATAAAGTTTTAAACTCAGTACCTGCTATTGTGTGTTATCTCCTCCAAGCACAACAGTTCCACCATAACTAACTTCAATTTAAAAATGGAAGCCCTCAAGGAGTCTGTTGCACAACTGTCACAAGTGTTCAACCAACGAATGGAAAGTTTCGAAAGTGAGTGTCGCAAAAATCCTGCTGCTACTGCATCTTCAAATGTGCCTTCAGATTATACTGTTTTCAAGACATTTGTTGTTGCTTCACTGCGTGCTCTGCAAGATCAGGTTGCACTTCTTGACAGGGGTGTTGACAATATTGAAATGAGAAGTCGTCGGAAGATGCTTCTCTTCCATGGTCTGACAGAAGATAAGCAGGAGAACCCAAGCTTGGTCATCACGAAAGCGATAAACAGCAAACTTAAGATAGCGACTTTCACTGATGGTGATATATCGCGTTGTCATCGAATGGGTCAGCCGAGCGATCTCCACAAGCCGAGGCCTTTACTTGTTAAGTTTCGCGACATGACAATACGCGATAAAGTCTGGACGTCGAAGACAAGCCTTAAAGGATCTGGAGTCTCGCTATCGGAGTTTTTAACTCGCCCGCGTCATGAAACTTTTATGGCGGCGCGGGAACGCTTTGGTGTGTCCAAGTGCTGGACCCGGGACGGCTTCGTGCACATCTTGGACTCCGAAGGAGCTCGGCATCGCATAAGCTGCATGAAGGAGCTAAATAACATCCCGACGCCATCGAAGACTATTGTGAAGCCGGCGACAGCACCAGCCACGACCAAAGAAGGGAGACGAGCTGCCGCAAGCAAGAAATAGGCTGCCTGTGATACTCCATAATAGTGGCTAAACATTCGCAGCGTTTCTTGATGCATAATCACTTCACGGTTTTACTTATAATTCTTTTGTTTACAAATTGTATTATAGTGACTTGAGTAGGTAGGTCGACAACTTTCTATCACAGATAAATAATCTATCTATCACTAGTTACGTTCCATACCTCAATGTATTCGATTTTCGGCATGAGTTATGTCTTTCCGTCTCTTTCGCTCCTAGCACAGACGATATAGTGATACTGCCCCTTGATAGATATATTTTTGTCGTACGAAATATATCTACCTACCTGGCAAGTTATGTTTCTTTTTTAATGGCTAAAAATTAGCTTTTTTTTTTTTAATGAATTGATATGCCCGGATATGCCCTTTTTTCTGGTATTTATGCACAGACTACTATGATACTACGTATTATTTATACACTCACGCGCTGCGTAAAATGGTCGCTTTTATTTTTTTATGATTAGTTAGTTATTATTTTTTGTTGTTAATGGATAACCTAGGTCTTAAACTTATTTACGTCCTATTAAATTGACTCATTTCAATTATGTTATATTAACTTAATTGTGATTGGTGTTTAATTATTGCAGATGTGGATGGTATACCTAGGTTTATTTATTTATTTCTTATTTAGGTAACTACTTTTTTTTTCTTTTTTATTGTGCTTGTGTTAATTTTCATTATTTGTCTAACTGATACAGTGGGTAAATTTGATACGACCAATTTGTAATTGCATTTTGTTTTTTTTCTTAGTATAAATATATAGACTATATAGTATTATATTTGTATATAATATTTTATTTATTTATTTTAATGTTAGATATTTTTAATACTAGTGCCGATAGTGATACCGATACCGACAATGATGACTTTGTCTCACTTCCCCCTTCAACTGTTTCTGATTCTAGTGATGATAGTTTTATTATTATTCCGTCACTTTCTGACTCGCTAGTATCACACTTTTTAGATGTTCCCAAGAACCTCAACGTCGTCCATATAAACGCTCAGAGTATTCCAGCCATCCAGCTGCAGCATTCCAGAATATCCATGCTATTTTAGTCTCCGAATCCTGGCTCAAACCTTCCCTTTCTTCTATATCCTATCCTTTACCTGGTTTTCACCTCATACGCAATGATCGTACTGACCGAACTGGTGGTGGTGTAGCCATATACCTGCGTGCTCATATTCCTTTTTCTATTATAAGCACATCTGCACAACCACCTCCATCAGATGCTGGTGAACACCTATTCATTGAAGTCCTTCTTTCCAGCACCAAAATCCTTCTCGGAGTCTACTATAGCCCTTCACTTCATATCAACTTTTTTTCTTCTTTTGAAAAATCACTTGAAAACTTACTCCCTCTTTATAGTCACTCCATCATTATGGGTGATTTCAACACTTGTCTCCTTAAATAATATCGTTTAAAAACTAAAAAACAACCGACTTCAATGCCGCGCTATTCATTTTCAGTACCAATTTTGAGATGTTTATCTCAATATCTCTGGAGATACTTATCATACCTCGATAAAATTACCATGGTACCACACTTGGGATATCTCCTTTCGAACAAAAAAAGAATAATCGAAATCGGTTCATAAACGACGAAGTTATCCGCGAACAAACATAAAAAAAAAAAAAAAAAAAAAAAATATATATACGGTCGAATTGAGAAACCTCCTCCTTTTTTTGAAGTCGGTTAAAAAGATTTTCGCTCTTCTACTATTGAATCTACTATAAATTCTTGCAATCTTCATATCCTTCCACTACATGCAACTCATCATTTTCCAAATTGTATTCCCTCACTTCTAGATCTCATCCTTGTTTCTTCCACTACTCATGTTGCTAAATATGGCCAATGCTCGGCTGATGCTTTTTCGTACCATGACTTGATCTTTCTATCATACAAAGTCCGTCCTCCTAAGTCCAAGCCTAAAATTATTCTGCAGCGTAGCTTTGGTAACATGGATTTAAATCACCTTTCTACTGATGCTGAAAAAATAGATTGGACACAATTGTACGAATCAGACTCATTAGATGATAAAATTGACTTATTCAATTCAGAACTGTTGAAACTCTATGATGCTCATGCTCCGATGCGTCCTGTAAAGATTAAGCATTTGCCGGCTCCATGGTTGACACCAGAGATTAGGCATCTGATGCACAAAAAAAATGTCGCTAAAGCTAAGTACAAAATGCGACCTAATGATCATAACAAATTCCTATACTCCCTCTCCCGAAATCACTGCAATTTGGTGTGTAAGGATGCTCAACGTCGTCATATTCATGTATCAGTTGCGAATGAAGATCCAGCAAAAGTCTGGAAATTTCTTCGATCTTTGGGTGTTGGGAAATCTAGAAATGACACTATTCCACACGATTTAGACATCGATTCTCTTAATAAACATTTCTCTTCATGCCCTAGTATTGATGGACTAAATAAACAGGAAACGATTGCGCGTCTCTCAAGATTACCAGCACTCAACTTTTCTCCTTTCGAATTTTGTTAATTTTCGGATTGTGATGTTAAGAGGAGTGTACTAGCCATTGTGTCCAATGCTGTTGGAGTCGACGGTATTAGTCGCAATATGATCATCCCTATCCTTGATATCCTTCTTCCTATAATTACTCATATCCTCAACTTTTCCGTAACATCTGGTGCTTTCCCTTCGCAATGGAAGAAGGCCCAAATTATTCCTTTACCAAAGAAACCAAATCCTAAATCCTTCTCCGAATACCGTCCTATATCCATCTTACCTTTTCTATCTAAGGTTCTGGAACGACTTGTCCACAACCAATTGAATATGTTCCTTACCCGAAATGATCTCCTTAATCCGTATCAATCTGGTTTCCGTCCCGGTCATAGCACAGTTACTGCCTTAACCAAGATTACTGATGATATTCGTTCCGGTATGGAAAAAGGTCAGCTAACTGTGCTCACACTCCTTGACTTCAGTAATGCTTTTAATGCCGTTGACTTTGACATTCTCTTAGGACTTCTACGCTCTTCTAACATATCTCCAACCGTAATTGAATGGTTTCACAGTTATCTGTATGGGCGCCGACAGAGAATTTGCCTTGAAGATTCTTATTCTACATGGTGTAACACATCTGCCGGCGTACCTCAAGGCGGCGTTCTATCACCTCTTCTCTTTGCTATTTTCATAAATTCCATATCTCTTGATCTATCTTCTTCCTACCACCTATATGCAGATGATCTTCAAATTTACTCCCAATCCCCTCTTGATCTTCTACACCAAAGCATTGAAACTACAAATGATGATCTCAAACGTATTCTCAAATGGAGCAAAGCCTATGGACTTGCGGTAAATCCCAGCAAGACACAAGGGATTATAATAGGCAGTTCTCGTATGGTGGCTAAAATAGATAGGAATAGCCTTCCATCTATTATATTTGATGGGGTCGTCGTACCATACAGCAAAGAAGTAAAAAATTTAGGGTTAATCATAGACGAATCTTTGACTTGGGGCCCGCAAATAGCAGCTGTGAGTCGCAAAATTTTTGCATCCGCCAGCTCGTTGAAGCGTCTCAGGAACTTTCTGCCTACCGCTACCAAAGCTACGCTTGCACAATCTCTATTGCTGCCAATTTTAGATTATTCAGATGCCTGCTATCCCAATCTTACTGCGGACCAGTTCAACAAACTTGAGCGACTCCAAAATTTCGCTATTAGGTTCATATTTGGCTTACGCAAATATGACCACGTTTCCAACTTCCGTCATAAGCTTAAGTGGCTCCCCATTCGCCTCCGCCGGAATACTCACATCCTTTCCCTCCTTTACAGCATTCTTTTCAACCCCTCATCCCCGCGTTACCTTAAAGAACGTTTTCATTTCCTATGTTCCAATCATTTCCTGTCGTTGAGGTCATCTGAAACCTTGGAGTTAGAAGTGCCTTCTCACACTACAGTCTTCTATGACTCCTCCTTCACTGTACAAGCAATTTGATTCTGGAACAACCTACCTGTCACGATTTGCCATGCTCCCTCATTGTATACTTTTAGGGAAAAAGTTAAAAAATTGTACTTATCTCAAACTGATATTGAAGATATTTAAGCTTTCTTGTGTATCATTGATTGTATTGGTATATGTATAGTCGTAGTATATATATGTGTATATATATATATATATATGGTTATGGTATGTTTGTATATATTTGTATGTATTGTGACTGTATTATATATTTTTATATATATATAGTGCTTGTATATCGTAAGTATGTTTATGTATATTAGTGTTACATGTAGGTATATGTTTCGTTTCATAACTTAAAATATTAGTTTAATGTAGTGTTTTTGATTAGTTTAATTCTTAAATGTACAACTCAGCCCTTGACATGTTCGTACTCTCCACTCCATCCGTAGGTTGTCTGGTAGAGATCGCTTTAAGCGATAAGACCGCCCATTGTACTAGTTTTAGAACCTTTATATTGTTATCTTTATATTTTGTACAATAAAGAGTTGTCATTCATTCATTCATTCATTCAATCATTATCTTCTGGGTAAGAGCGCTCCATCATCGACCGCATCAAGTGAGATAGTGGTCAAGAGCTACCCAGTTCGATATAAAAAAAAGTCAGGAACTGAGCGTCAAGCCTAGTCTTCACTCCAGACGTTTTAGACCGTAGCAAACTTAAGACTCTTATAGACGTTCCTGACTAGCATTTTAGCATGGAGGCTTACGTAGTACATTTAAATCGATGCATTTTAGCTTCACGATTTCACGTGGATGACCTATCACGGCAACCCTCTTTCTTTAGTAAACATCAGGTCAGTTTGTATTATAATTTAAGGCATTTGTCTTTTTTTAATCTATGAAATAGAATTGATATTCGGTTTGTAAGACAAAGTTTTCAGTGAAAATAATATGATAGTTTATTTAAATATTATACATTGCAGTGCTGTGACGCGCAAAAATTCTGACGGTCTGAGCGCATGCAACAGTTTATGTCATAGGCAGACGCTTAGCATCAGGTGAGCGTTTTGTGCGTCTTGCTACTTTATATCTAAACGCTCTCGCGTGCGCTGGGTTCGTGTTTCAGCGCAAGGGTACGAGCGCGATGGTGAGCTCACGTGACCAGCATACCACTGACTCCCTACGGGCAGGCCGAGCGATATTTGGTTTTTTATTACCGCATACATATTTCAACACGGATACCCCCAACTATATTTGGAAATACTGAGAGCGCTAATACGCGCATCAGATAAAACCCGATGTCGTCCATCTTTTCAATATTTTTTTTTTATGCTGTATAAGCAAGTTTTTGTCCACTATCTCACCTGATGTTAAGAGAATTGTTCCTGAAAACGCGCGAATAGATGTTTACGGTTTTTCAAATATTATGGAACTCGCTTCACTGAGAGGACACAATAAAAAAACCTCAGCTATTTATTGCACGTGTCAACAGTTTCACCGCGTGATATTAATTATTGCAGTTCTAATTTTCAAGAAAAAAAATCATCAATATAATCAAAAACACCTTTTTTATTTGCCATATTTAAGCTATTCAGGAGGTCCATTGAAAAATTTCTGTATTTCAGTCTTGAGACAGTAGTGTAAATATTGTATTATGTATTCACCGTAGTCGTTTTTTCCATAATTGTACCAAAAACCTATAATTTAGGACTAAAAATCAATGTTTTCTTTATCGCAAAATGCTTCCCGCTCCCCCTACATTTTAATAATAGTTTACGTAGTATTTATATTTTCTTTGCATTTTAGCATGAAGCAGACATTTGCATATTTCTTGACAAATTAGAGCGTATGCAGCCTGAAAATATTCAGTAGTATTTATATTCTCTTTGTCAGTGCCATCCTAATATTCAAGGTGAGAGCACGTCCGTTTGTTACGGCGACCGTCTTTTGTTTCCCTGGCATACGGGTGGGTCGCGAGTGTCGGACACAACATTAATTCTTAGAACAATTAAAGGTAAACGCAATATCAGGAAAAAGATCTCTTTCTGAAAACTTTGTAATATGACAAGCAAAAAAATTATAATATGCAGGCTAAATATTTTACAGTTGTGGACACAAAGTTGGGGACGAATACAAAATCAACAAATTTTTTACTGACTTTAGAAAAAAGGGGGGGTATTATTTCCCCGACTACGGCTAAGCTAAAGGGAGGGTTATGTTTTTGACTGGTATGTGGGTATGTATGTATGTTCATCTGTTCCCGTCGTTCGTAGTGGGTATGTATGTATGTTCATCTGTTCGTCCATTCAGAAGTTAATCCATCTGTGTGGATACAAAATGTTTATGTAGGTGTTCAAAACAAAATTCCCACGCTCGCAAACGGCACTCTTAAGTGACGATGCGGTCGACGATGTAGCACGCTTACCTAGTAAATCTCTGTCTAAATTTAATGACAAAGCAAAAATTACCTTTAGATTCATAGCACTTTTATAAGTATAATTATTTTATGTAACAACATAAAAACGCTTGTAATGTTACAAGGTAACAATTTTATTTCAAGTAGATATGTGCCTATATTAAGATAATAATTTACTTTTAATAATAGGCCAGTGAAAGGTCAGTCAGGTGAGAAAGTGCTTAAGTTGATTACTCACAATATATGATGGGTGAAGCAAATCAGTGGTATTGAACACTAATTTGCTAAACTTAAATACAATCAAAAACTATCGCTACTTAAAATTTATTGCCTTGTTTTATCAATTTCTAATGACATTTTGCTATTAACTGTTTATAATTATTATTATTCACTGTGATAACGCAATGTACTACGTGTGGAAGCCGTACTCTCCGCTTAAGTATTTGTCTGTGGCATTGCTGATTTAGTATTCTGTTCAGTACCTGTTACGTGAATCCAAACAACAATAGATATATGCAAGATTATACTTAAGTCAAGCACGAATATAACTTCGTATAACAGTTTCCTGGATTTAAAGCTTAGGTACTGAGTAGCTATGATCTCATATACCTAGCAATAATATTATTATATCTGAAATTGAGTATTTAAAAATTACGCTGTAAGGGATACCGATTTTAACCGACCAGCAAAATATTCATACCACTGATGAATACATTGTTTAATTAATGTTGTTCCAAAACCATAATACTCTCTGAATAATAACAACATTACAGGGATCTGCAGTACAATATAAGTCGCAAAAGTAATTAGCCGATGATTATTACAATTTGTACGAGTACCGATACTAATTGCATTTAGTAGGCTAATTGAACTGAGCAATTTTAATGAAACAATATTCCTAGTATAGCGGGAAGCAGTGCTGCATAGTTACATAAAACGAGTATAGTCAAATGATTGGCTTTGAGAAAAAAAAATGGTTTTAGGAACCTTAATTAACCGTCATTTTTAAAGACCTATCCATAGACACATTGCACGTATAGGTTTGATGAAAAAATGTTTTTTTGTGTCAGTTCCATGTATAGGGAGTCACTTAATATATTTTTCTTTTTTTTTTTTTATAAAAACCGTAAAGCGGTTCACAGAATACACCTTCCTACCAAGTTTCAACTGTGTAGTAGTTTCGGAATAAAGTGGCTGTGACATACGGACGGACAGACAGACATACATGACTTCCGATGTTCAAGCGCCATATTTACGGATTAACTGTTACGTGGGAACATGGCGCTCGTAACAGCACCGAATGATATTAAACTACATATTGAAGATTTCAGATTTTTTCCAAAACAGTTCGTAGACATTACTTGAGGTGAATTCACCATAAAGCCACATTTTTACAATCCATACAGTTTGGAATCGAACGTACTTGCGCAGAGCAACGGCGGGGTACTCGCTGGGAGGCAGGCGGCGCAGATCGCGGCCCGCAATCTCGCTTAGTTTGCGGGATCGAATGTTTAGGGACGCTGTGACCACGGTAATATATATATTATTATATGACCGTGCCGTGACGTGCCGTGACCGTGTAAAGCGCGATTGCGAGCGAGTTTTAGTTACAAAATTTGTTGATGACATTAATTATATTGGTGCACACTTATACTGTGTATGGATGTTCCTCTAAAGCAAAATTCAACAAGGACTTACGATTTCATTTCCCCGTAATGCGAGGGACTGTATGAATTGTAAAATTGTGATAAAGCGCTTGTTGAAATTGATTGGATTATATGACGACATGAGGAGCGCACAGAAAAATAGCGTTCTTTGCATAGAGTTGCTTAATTACTGCTTCTTAAATATTGGTGTAAGTGAGATGGCCATTCTATATACCGTCAGAACAGATTTAGGAATCCTAGTCAGAAACAAAAGGTATTTTTTTCTACCAATTTATTATATACGCCTTACGTCAGGTTATTGTGAGCATGAGGGATATTTTTTACAGCCTGAAAACTCTATGCGCAATTAATAAAATGATGTGCGCAGCTTGTTTTGTAAATATTTTGTTTGTTTTGTTTCAGCTTGCAACCAATTCGCCCGTGGAGTGATAGCGATGCTCGGCGCCGTATCACCTGACTCCTTTGACACCATACACTCGTACCTCAATACCTTCCAAATGCCTTTCGTCACTCCATGGTTTCCAGAAAAGGTACGATTTAAAAAAATAAAAACAATTTAAGCAGAGATAAAATAATACTATGTTTTTACATGTTATTTGGTTGACAGTCGTAGCTATTGTTCTTACAGTCCGATTCATGAATAAAACTTTGTAAAAAGTTAAGTCATATTATAACCAATATATCTTATCATCATTAATTATTTATTTGTCAAGTAACACGAACTAATAAAATCGTAGGCCGAGTTGCACCATCTTACATTAACTATAACCAACAGTTATCGGTTCTGCGATAGATGTGACCAACCCACTACCATTTCAGCTTGCTAACCCTTTGAGCTATGTCGATAACTTTGGTTCTCTGACGGATGAATTCATTTCGAATTAGATCCTTCAGAGAGACTCCAAGCATAGCTCTCTCCATAGCTCGCTAAGCGACTTTGAACTGGTGAACCAGTCGAACTGTCAGTGTCCACGTCTCAACTCCGTAAATAATAACTGGTAGGACGCACTCGTTTAACTTTCGTCTTCAGGCTTTGCGGTAAGGGCGATGAAAAGACTAGACGAAGTTTTCCAAATGCTGCCCAGATCCCAGATGTATCCTTCTGCGAGCTTCCTTCTCGAAGTTATTTCTACCCAATCGCAAGATTTGCCCAAAGTAGACGTATTCGTGAACAACATATAGCTGAGTAAAGCAGCGCCATCTGCAAAGTTTGCACGCCCGTTAAGGCAAAACATGACGATCCATTTATTATTTTGTCACAACGTTTTGTAATACGCTTGTTTTACGCAAATAAAATATCTTTATCTTTATCTTATCTAACATCGAGAGTAACTACGTGTAGTGCAATCGGTTCCGAAATAACATGTGCGTTGAACATGATCTTAGTCTTATCCAAGTTAATCCGAAGACCGAAGCGTGCAAGCGAAGAATCAGCAAGGGTGGTAAGTATTGCAAGTCCTGCATGGTTTCAGCCATGATGACGATATCAACCGCATACCGTCCGCCGCTTGAACATATCCGCAAGAGTGTTAGTGAACAATTTGGGGCAAATACCGCCCCCTTGTCTCACTCCTCTATGTAAGGGGATATGTTCAGTCTGCTGATTTTGTAGCTGGAAAAGCTTTCTCATAGTCCACAAACGCAAGGCACAGGTGCTGGTTATACTCTTCGGTCTTCTGTATTACCTGCCGCACAGTGTGTTTGTGGTCTATGGTGCCTCGTCGAGTCTACGCGCGAGACGATTTGTGATGTCTCTCGAAAACAGCTTATACATACATACATACATACAATCACGCCTTTTTCCCGTTGGGGTAGGCAGAGACTATTTCTTTCCACATGCTACGAGCCTGACACACGTCTTTTGCTTCTTCCATTTTCACAAGCGCCTTCATACATGCTCGCCGGTTATAGGTACTTTTGACTTGGCCTTTCTTTAAAACGTCTTCGTATTCCTTTATTACGCTGTTTTCCACCTTATCCATCAAAGTCACTCTAATCATACTTCTTAAACTTCTTATTTCTATAGCAGTAATTTACTTTCATGCTTCTTCTGCCATACCCAGCATTCACTACCATACATGAGTGTGGGGTCCAACTCTACCCTATGTACAGCCAGTCATGCTTTTTAGACACGTTTGACTTCTCATAAACAGCTTATAAACGGGATTCAAGAGTGAAATGGGCCGATAGTTCTTTAAGAAGGTCTTGTCGCCTTTTTTAAAGAAAATAATGACTACACTCTTGCTCCACGCCTTTAGAGTTCTCTCCGAAATGAGGACGGAATTAAATATACGCTGCAGTTGTACAAGCGTTAGAGTTCCATCAGCTTTGAAGAGCTCCGTTGTAATTCCATGATCTCCGGGGGCCTTCCTCGAGGATTCTCAGCACTTGGTCGAGATCCTGGTCAACGTCAAATGGGGTTTCCAAGGCAGCGAAACGGTTCTCCAGTTTTAACTAGAACGTATCAGACCGAACCATAGATTGGAGCATATAACCTAGCGATCATTGAGGTATCTCTAAACTTCCAAAAAAACGCTTCTTGTCCGGCGTAATGAAATCAATCTCAGTTTTGGTCATAGCTTTGGGGGCTTACCCACGTCCACTTACGCCGGGGGTTTTTCTATTAGAAATAATTCATCAAAAAGAGCCCCTCTTGCTCCAGGAAGTTGACGAGCATTTGCCCCCTATGATTCCTGTTTCCAAATCCGTGTGGTACTGCTACCGATTCGCCGCTTGTCTGTACTCCCACTTTAGCGTTGAGATCCCCCATGACAAGTTTGAACTGGGCCCTTTGGGTGGTTTACTAGGCCTTGGAAATGTCCTCGTACAATTCTTCCACTTCATCATCCGAATGTGCCGAAGTCGGTGCGTATACTTGGATGACCTTGAGGCTATACCTCTCGGAGAGTTTGATCACAAGATACGCTACCCTTCTAAACACACTAGAGATTTGTAGGACTACTAGGACGTTGTCAGAGAGGACCTTGTGTACCAAGAACCCGACGCCGCCTTGGGATGGTTGGTCTCCCTCTCTGAAGTACATAAGATGGGCAAATTCTAGGGTGACGGTATCATATCCCTCTCTTCGGACTTCACATAACCCCAGAATGTGCCATCTTATGTTCTGCAGCACCTCTTCGAGTTGTGCCAGATGTTCGTCGAGCCGTAGCGTGTGTCCGTTATACGTAGCCAGAGTTAGTCTGTAATGGCGGCCTGCCGTAGCCCGGGATTCTTAGCACCCCCTGCCCCGCCGTAACCATGACCGCCGCGGTGGCCAGGAAGACGGGCGACCGGGAATTGGGGCCGTTGTTGTAGTGTGGTTCCCTTAGGTATAAATGCCCGTAATCATCTCACGCTGGGCAGGCGGGTTAGGTGATCGCAGAAAAAAACATATATATTATTATAAACATATGTAAAACGAGCAATGCCCCGCAGCTTCGCCCGTGTTAAAAGTATTCTATAGCGTAATCCATAGTACTGGCTATCCCTGCACGAAATTTCATCTAAATCTGTAGAGCCGTTTTATTGTGAAGAAGTCCCAAACAAACAAATAAGCAAACTGACTTTCGCATTTATAATATTAGTGTTGATGATTAGTGGTGATGTTGAATAGTAGTTTATGAAACTGTCCGGTGTTATTTCGATATCTGAACCCGTGAGTTTAAAACCGTTTTAACTAATTATAAGGTTAAGAAACTGTTACATATGAGGGGTAATAAAAAAACACGAGTGTGTTAAGTTATTTTAATAGTATTACACGAGCGTTTTAATATCTAGCTATGTGCAGTTTCATACACTACTTTATCTAAACTCAATGAAAAACCAAAGTTAAGCAAAAACTTTAAAAACAAAACAATGCTTCCGCCTGCCATAAGTCTGTCATTATGGTACTATACAATATGAGTAAAGATAAAATTATAAAACTTACAGTCACAATCACGTTTTCACATGCATAATCTATACTATCTATACTAATATTATAAAGAGGGAACATATTTTGTTTTTTTTTTCTATTTTTGTGTTTTTGTATGTTTGTATTGGTTTGGCTCAAAAACTACTTGACTGATTTTAAACATTCTTTCACTATTATATAGATTGGACTTTTGGAATAAAAACAGGCTATATATTATCCCGTTTAAATCATAGGTACATATGCGGAGACCTATTTTGCAACCTAAGTCGACAATAAAACGATTGAGAAAACACGTTCTTTACGAGCGCTGCTCGATTGAGCAGCGTTCGTAAATAGATGGAAGATTAGTATAGTATCTATGGAAGAGTTGTACAACTTAATAAGACCTACAAAAAAATCTGGGACAGCACATGTTTGTCTCTTAAAGTTCACTCACAGTAACTATTTTAAACTTTAATTTTTTAATAAAATACATTACATAACTTTCAAGGACTACTATACTACTATATGACTATGAGAAAGCTTTTCCAGCTACAAAATCAGCAGACTGAACATATCCCCTTACATAGAGGAGTGAGACAAGGGGGCGGTATTTACCCCAAATTGAAAATTTCAAGTATGTACCTATTACGGTTAAGAAAATACAGATCTGTAAAGTGCGCACGTATAGACACACGGACGTACGGACGGACGAACGGACAACAAAGTCTCAGAAAGTGTTCATTTGGTACCCTTTGGGTTCGGAACACACACAACAAAATATTCACTAGTCATAATAATGTCATCAAGGTATCAAAGGACAATTCTAAAATGGCCTTGTGCAATTGTCTATTTTATTACAATAATTCCAAATACTTTTATAACACGGAATAGTTGTATTCCAAAATGAATATTAAAAAGTATTATTTGCGATTATTAACATTAATTGCCGCCATATGGCCCACAGAGTACTGAATCACTCTACTACGTTATAAGAGTTGGGATGTCTTTTAACCGACTTGAAAAAAGGAGGAGGTTACTCAATTCAACCGTATATATATATATATATTTATGTTTGTTCGCGGATAACTTCGTCGTTTATGAACCGATTTTGATTATTCTTTTTTTGTTGGAAAGAAAATATCCCAAGTGGTATAATGGTACCAACCATGTTAATTTTATCGAGATCTGATTAGTATCTTCAGAGATATGGAGATATACATCTCAAAATTGGTACTGAAAACTAATAAAGCGGCATTGAAGTCGGTTCTTTTTTAGTTTTTTAAACGATATTATTATTTATCAGAGCACACCCAAATTATGAAAGCACTGTGTAGCCAACCTAACAACGGAAAGTATTATTTACGTACTAACTATTACTTATTTATTTATTTATTTATTCATCTTGCTTTGGATGGACATTACAGTTTCCCAATTCGCCCTTCCAAGTTCTTAGATACTAATAGCAGAAAAAAATATTATAATAACAATAGATAATGAAATAAAGGTCCTACATGTCTAACTCCTATCATAACTTATACAAAGCAGATGAAAAAGTTTCAACAAAATTCATAGCAACTTTGCGAAATTCTTGCTCTGTGCAATTAAATAGATCTATATGTTGGTGTTGGTGTAGCACAGCATTAAGAAGACGAAGCGCGCGCGGGAGCGGAGCCAGGCGGCCCAGCTCAGTGCGACACAATGGCACAGCCAACAAGTCATGTCGCCGAGCTCTCGAGTAGTTATCTGGCACTGCTATTTTGATTATCTCTAGCAGTGCGGGGTTACATTTTCGCCCTACCATAACATTCCATATATATTCTGCTAAAAAAATATAACGTCTTAATTCCAATTCATTGTATCCTACCATGCCAAGCAAAAATGCACTAGGATACACAAATGGATATCCCACAAAATACCCATACTGTTTATGATACAGCCATTTGATAAACTTTTTTTGTATTTTTTCCACTGACTGCACATATTTTGCTTCAAACGGACACCAAACGATAGCGTTCGTTTCTAACCTGCTCCTTACGAAAGCATTGTACAATGCTTTCAGAGCAGGTATGCTATCTAAGTGTCTCGCTTGTCTGAGGACAAACCCTAAAGTACGGAATGCCTGTGCACAAAGTTCATTAATATGCAGTCGGAAGGATAAATCTTCACTCATCGTGACACCCAAGTCTTTTATGCTGCTAACTCTCTCAAAGTTGTTACAACCCAGAGTGTATGGGTAAATCATAGGCTCATTCGTTCTAGAAAAGGAAATTAAGGAACACTTCTTACCGTTAAAATTAAGGTTATTAATTTCACTCCACTGCCATATCCGGTCAATATCCCCTTGCAGATGAGAAAAATCAACTGGGTCCCTTATATTGAGGAAGAGTTTCAAATCATCTGCGTATAACAAGCAACGAGCAGATCTGACTACTGCTGGCAAGTCACTTATCATAATCAGAAACTGTAAGGGTCCTAAGTAGCTTCCTTGACTTACCCCTGAGTGCGTATGATATTGTTTGGAAACGTAACCCTTCCAATAAACGTATTGGCGCTTTATTTATTATATAATCTTTTGTATTATGCTTATACATATTTTTTTTTCAGTGTTGGTTGGAATGTCTCGTAACGACTAACAAAACAAGCTCAAACACGGCACATACAACTCTGACCGTCTAGCAGTCCAGTAGCAGTCTCAGAATTCCATCATCAGGTCAGTCAAGTCACTCCTAGAGAAAGGTCTTGTCACGACTTACATAACGAGCCCAAACACGGCACATCTTACATAATTTAGGTTATACGTATATATATATATAAATATATATATTTATATATATATATACATATATATAAGGTTATACAGAACCTACAGCACAGGCTTATCGCCTAGTGTAGGCTCTGTGAGACATAATTATATTGTAACATTATAAGCCACAATGTCAACAACTATTATTGTAAACATTATTTTCTTCTGTAGATATTTTGTAGCTATTGATTCCAAATAAAATTATTTATTTATTATTCTATAATTTAGCGTGCTACCATCCCCGACCGCATTATCACTTACCAACAGGTGAGATAATGGTCAAACGCTAGCTTATGTGATACAAAAAATAATGTTGCAAAAAGGAAGGAAGGTAATAACCTCCCTTCCTTATCGAAATAGTAATTTACCTTGGCCACATATTACAGATTAAAATTGTCTTTTACAGTATATAATTTAAATGAAAACTTTAAAAAATATCACAGATTTAAAATTATGCACATCGCAAACTAATAAGATAATTGCAGCGAAACCACAGATTAGACATTAGAGAGAACATTATTAGCTTAGCTATTTTATAGAATATCTCAACCGATACAAATCGATTTGATGTCAGTATAGTGTGATCTATTGTGTAACAAAATAATGATCTATTGTATATAATACTGAAATTCAAAATTTAAAACCCCGGCTGATCTAAGTATAATCTTTTCATTAAAAACATTCTACTGATTTAAACACGACATCTTAGCTGTAAGTTAGTGAAGAGTTAGGTATTCTGCAGATTCCAGGAAATGCCCCACATCAGCAGTTAAATGCTTCCATTTTCTTACAATATCGTTGAAGAAGAGGATACCGAATTTCAAACTGATTGGACCTATGAAATTTGATTTTATAGCGCCATCAACTAGAAAAAACACCCACCAAGTGCGAGTCGGACTCGCGCATGAAGGGTTTCGTACTAATATATTATCTATAAAAACGGCGAAAACCTCATATCTGTTGTATAGGAATAAACATTATATTTATATTATATAATATTTATATTATATCATATCTGTTATTTGCCCCCCTTATAAGTATTTTAATTTTATTTTAAATTAATTATTTATATTTAAAGTGAATAATATAACTCAATATTCTGTGAATATTTCAAGCGTCTACCTGTTGCCGTTATCAATATCGAGCAAAGAAATCACGTTTGTTTTATGGGAGCCTCCTAAATATCTATTTTATTCTATTTTTTAGTATTTGTTGTTATAGCGGCAACATAAATACCTCCTGTGAAAATTGCAACTATCTAACTTTCACGGCTCATGAGATACAGCCTGGTGACTGACAGACAGACGGGCAGACAGTGAGACAAGTATACCGATGTCAATAAACATATAATAAGATATATATGTATATATAAATCTAAATATAGATTAATGACTTTCATTATCTCCACCGTCAGACGTGTAAACAGCGACTTATTTATTTAAATTGACAGCCTTTTGTAATTTATTCACACAAGAACTTTCCACGACATGAATGAATCTCTATTATCTGTCTCATTAAAGATTCATCCAAACTCTTCGTACGAAGAGCTGTCAACGTTCGCACATTTTCTAATATAATATGAATGTAAAGAAAACACGAATGTATACAAATACATGCGAGAGATTATTATGTCTTCTTAAGTATTTTGTCAAAAACCTAAAGGGTTTTATGTTAAGACGTTTAGAATAGTATATTACGAGACGTGTAACTTAAGTAGTCTATTATTTCACGGCGTGAAATACGTGCCGGCCGTGCAATAATAGACAACTTAAGTCACGAGTATCGTATATTATTTTATAGCTGTCAGTGTGACATAAACCCGCACTTTACGCTTGCTACGCTTTTCCGTCAAATAGAAGATTATTCTACAGCGTGAAGTTGGCACCCGAGCGCAGCGAGGGTGCTAAACGTCGTGCAATATATACCTTAAATAATATGATCATATGTTTAAAATAAAACTTAAATGGATAAAACATACGTACTTTAGAAATAAGGTCTTCTTGGTACTAATAAACTTATCTTATCTTAATAATCGACTGTTTAAGTCACGGAAAAGCGTGCGTAAAGTGCGTGTTTAGGTCACACTGTGCTATAAAATGTACTTCTTATTCTCATTCTATTAGAACATTTTTGTCATAAGAGTGCTTTTCTTAAATGCATCGATATAAATTTCATACTAATACATGCGCATGGTCCTCACACACCTCACACAGCGACGGGACTAACACGATTCAATGAAATCATCTTGATAGATTTTGTTTTTGATAACTTTACTTGTATGTACGGTATCGGTCAAAATTGGAGAAGCAGTCTCAAAAAGCAATAGCATGACAGCAAAATATGCACATACGACCTTTTTCTATAAGACGTTTCGAAAGTAACATAATGAAAGAGAAAGATAGAAGAGATAGAAAGACCCATATATCGCACTCTCTCATTATGAATCCATAAGAAAGAGCGCATGTATTAATTGTAGAATAGCTAGACCAATTTCGCTTCTTTTATCAGTTTTACAAATAATGAGGGTAGATTTGAAGCATAATGTATTGATGGCATAAATGTATGAAGATAACATTGTCGGTTGGTGAACTTTGATGGTAGTTGAACTTTGGTTAATAAATAACTAAAAAAATCAAAACGCAAGCAAATATAATTATTAAAGACAGCGAATATTGAGGCATTGCATAGAAATGAACTAAATAAATTATATTATCTCAAATGTATAGTGAAAGCGGCATAAGTGTAAGTTATTGCTGAGTGATAAGTGTTGAAAAATCCTAGTTGTGAAAGTAAATTGTCAATAAAGTGTGTTAATAAGATTTGGTGTTTTCAGACGGATTTTATTCGCAATCATGGAATATGGGCCGCGCACCCCATGGGCATATTATTATTTTCTATGCCATGGGGTTTTATAATGCAAAGATGAGCGCGAGACGAGAGATGTCCTGAGCAACTGTAGCACAGATTATATAATAGCTACTTGGCTGTAGTCCCCCTGGATCTAGTTTGGGGAAAATTTACGTGACATACATAATATGTGCTAATATAGTGGATTACGAAGGCTTCTTGGTTGAATACTCAAAGGCTTCTTATCTGCATCGAAAACAATAGAAGTCACACGAAATATTAATTTAAAAGTATATAAAAACTAGGCGATGTGCCGGCTGTGATAATTTGTAATAAGTAATTGTGTAAGTTATGATTATAAAGTATTAAGCTTCAATCCACTTTTCCTAGAGAAAATGAATAATTAAGCTTATAACCTTAAATAATCAATAGGTAAGAGCAATTCTTAGATGCAACCAAACGAGTGTTATTTTGTCAAAGAATAAAATTGTCAATGAAGACGGTTCCAATTTAATATAATACTAGCAGCCCGCCCCGGCTTCGCACGGGTAGAACATATATGCCTACAAAATTTGCATCAGTTTGTTGCATCGAATATAAAATATGAACATATTTAACAACCATCGTCATATTTCATCCAATTTACACAAAACCTTAACGAATTATGCACCTAAACCTTCCTCATAAACACTCTGGCTATTGGTGAAAACCGCATGATAATCCGTTCAGTAGCTATTGAGATTATTGCGAACAGACAGACAGACGCAGTGATGAACTTTGTTTTATAATACTTACGTATTGATATTGGACGGCCCTTTGGCGTAAAGGATAGTTACCCTGATTCTGACCCGACGGTCGTTGGTTCTAATCATAGCTATATACCTACCAATGTAAGTTTTTTGTGCATTCATGAATCATGAGTTTTCGTACAGTGGTAGTGGAATCATTAAATCTACCAAAAAGTAGCTTACCACCAAGGAGTACATCTGCCGCCGTAACCTTACGGCGTTCCCCGACGCAAAATGTAGGGGTAATATACGTTTAACGTGTGTATCTGTGTGTCTGTCTGTAGCATCTTAGCACCTAACCGGATAAACCGATTTTGTTTTTATTATTGATAGTTTTTTTTGTTTGATAGATGTCTTCATCGAGAGTTTTCTTAGCTTTGATTCATGAAAATTCGTTCAATCGTTATAAAATTATGAACTTTTTTCTAGTTAATTGCGCTATGAAATCAACTTTCATAGGTCTGATCAATTCGAAAATCTTCTTCAACGATATTGTAAGAACATGGAAGCCTCCTGGACTCTACAGAATACTCAAATCCTCACCAACTTACAGCTCAGATTTTAAATGTCGTGTTTAGAGTCATTGGAAAAAGCTATTATATATAGATGAATATTATTTTATACAATAGATCATATTATTATACTATATTGACTTCAAATTGATTGTGATCGGTGGGGATCTACAGCATAGCTAAGCTTATAATAATATTTTCAAAGTAACTATGACCTAATCTGTGGTTTCACTGCAAATATTTTATTAATTTTGCGATGCGTGTTTGTGAAATTCGTGATATCTTCTAGAGTTTTCATTTGAATTATATACTGTAAGGGACAATTTTAATCTATAATATGTGGCCAAGCTAATTAACGTAATTATTTGGATAAGGATTAATACTATATACTTGAAAATAGCCTTGGAAGTTATGTAATATTTTTTAACAAAAATGTTAAGATTAAAATGGTTACTGTGAGTCAACCTTAAGAGATAGACAATTATGCTGTCGCGGACTTTTTTGTAGGTCTTATTAAGTTGTACAACTCTTGCATAGAAAATATTCTTCTATCTATTTTCAATTAAGCAGCGTTCGTAAGAGACGTGTTTTTTCGACCGTTTTTTGCCGACTTAGGTTGCAAATTAGGTCTCCACGAATGTACTTTTGATTGAAACGGGATAATATATAGCCTATTTTCATTCCGAAAGTCTATTCTATGTATTAGTGAAAGAATTTTTTAAATCGGTTCAGTAGTTTTTGAGCCAAATCATTACAAACATACAAAAATACAAATGTTCTCTCTTTATAATATTATTAGTATATTAGTATTAGTATAGATTAAATAAAAATAGTAGTTTATGATATTTCGATATGTCGTAAATCAGTTTATTTAAAAACATTATTGCTGTGTATTCATTTCCTCAAAAGCTTAAGATAACATCACCGTGCTATTTATTTTATTTCACATATAACATAGATCACCAATTTACCTATAGTAGCGAATTTTGTTTAAACAGATATAAATGGCATCAAAGTTCAACCAAACGTTCTCGCGAGTACGCCATCGGGCCCTCAAAATTATAACAAAATCATGCAATGCATGGAGATTCGAACTCGGGCCTCATTTCCTTATCAGTTCATTTTACCACTCGACTAATCTGCCATTTATGACTCATTCAAATATAAGCATTCGTTACTTGTTGCCTAGCTTTCTCAACGTTATGTTTACTCAACAAAAATAAAACTAGTATACAGTGGAATACTGTTATCTTTACCAAATGTATCTGACGCTACGTTTCACCTTTTTATTCGTCTGTGGTCTGGGTAAGCATGCCATCTATGCCGTACATACGTGTTATTGTTTGCGTTGGAACATTCGACAGAAATAACGTGCAGGCTACTATGAACATTGAGGTGCTAATAGTCCAGACTATTGTCCCTCAATAGTACTTATTTCAAATTTCCTTCATTTTTGCAACTTTATTATTTTTTGTATCACATAGCCAGCGTTTGACCATTATCTCACCTGTTGGTAAGTGATAATGCGGTCGGGGATGGTAGCACGCTAAATTATAGAATAATAAATAAATAATTTTATTTGGAATCAATAGCTACAAAATATCTACAGAAGAAAATAATGTTTACAATAATAGTTGTTGACATTGTGGCTTATAATGTTACAATATAATTATGTCTCACAGAGCCTACACTAGGCAATAAGCCTGTGCTGTAGGTTCTGTATAATCTTATATATATGTATATATATAGAAATATATATATTTATATATATATATATATACGTATAACTTAATTTATGTAAGATGTGCCGTGTTTGGGCTCGTTATGTAAGTCGTGACAAGACCTTTCTCTAGGAGTGACTTGACTGACCTGATGTCTGAATTCTGAGACTGCTACTGGACTGCTAGATGGTCAGAGTTATATGTGCCGTGTTTGAGCTCGTTTTGTTAGTCGTTACGAGACCTTCCAACCAACACTGCAAAAAAAATGTATAAGCATAATACCACAGATTATATAATAGTTAGTACGTAAATAATACTTACCGTTGTTAGGTTGGCTACACAGTGCTTTCATAATTTGGGTGTGCTCTGATAAATAATAATATCGTTTAAAAAACTAAAAAACAACCGACTTCAATGCCGTTTTATTAGTTTTCAGTACCAATTTTGAGATGTTTATCTCCATATCTCTGAAGATACTAATCAGATCTCGATAAAATTAGCATGGTACCACACTTGGGATATTTTCTTTCCAACAAAAAAAAGAATAATCAAAATCGGTTCATAAACGACGAAGTTATCCGCGAACAAACATAAATATATCTAATATATAAAATTCTCGTGTCACAGTTTTCGTTGCCATACTCCTCCGAAGCGGCTTGACCGATTTTGATGAAATTTTTTGTGCTTATCCGGTATCTATGAGAATCGGCCAACATCTATTTTTCATCCCCCTAAATGTTAGGGGTAGTCCACCCCTAAATTTATTTTTTTATTTTTTAGACAAAATTTTTAATTTCTATTTTTTTATGATACAACATACAAAAATACATACAATCCTCAATTTTCACCCTTCTACGATCAACCCTTATTTTTTAATAGCCATTTATTTATATGGCAAAACAACGTTTGCCGGGTCAGCTAGTATATATATATATATATATACGGTCGAATTGAGTAACCTCCTCCTTTTTTGAAGTCGGTTAAAAAACATCCCAACTCTTATAACGTAGTAGAGTGATTCAGTACTCTGTGGGCCATATGGCGGCAATTAATGTTAATAATCGCAAATAATACTTTTTAATATTCATTTTGGAATACAACTATTCCGTGTTATAAAAGTATTTGGAATTATTGTAATAAAATAGACAATATAACATATAACATAGGGCCATTTTAGACATTGTCCTTTGATACCTTGATGACATTATTATGACTAGTGAATATTCAGTCCGGGTTACCGCTTACACCTTGGTGTAGGGATAGGGGGTCAGGGCTAGGCCCTCTTCCCCTGACTTCTTCTTCGCCCATGACTATGGGCGCGTCTTCTTTTAAATGATTTCAGGAGGGGGGGGGGGGGGACCGCCGGCAGCCACAGCGAACCCGGCAGCGGTCTTCATCATCTCATCAGCAGTCATCTTCTTCTTCTTTTTCATCGTCGGTTTCTGTATTTTGAAAGAATTCTCTCGTGCTCGCTTTCATGGTAGTCAGGCTTCGTCCTTTTCTTTCTGGTGGCCGCGCGTGGAGTGGGGCGATGTCGCGTAGGTGTTCATAGATGGAGTTGTCAGCTCTTTTGAACATCTTTCTTCCTAGATTTCTGACAAATGTGTCCAGGTTTTCTATCTTCAGGTCACGTCGAATCACGTCATTCCTCACGAAGCGTGGAGCCCCTACCATCTTCCTGAGGGTTTGATTTTCTTGTGCCTGGAGTCGGTTTTTGTTGCGCCTGCTCAGGAGAGGGTACCAGGCAGGGGCTGCGTATGTGAGGCGCGTTCTTACATATGTTTTATAAAGCATCAACTTCGTTCTGGTGGGAAGCTTCGACGTCCATAACGCTGTGAGCCGCGCTCTTGCTCCCTTTGCGCTAGATATGACGCGATCGACGTGACTTCCAAATGTCAAATTTTTGTCGATGTCGATGCCTAGATATCTGACTTCTCGTTTCCACTGTATTTCTAGGCCCATCAGTTTCGCGGGCGCGGGGTTCTTCGATCTACCGGTGCTAGTGAATATTTTCACTAGCGCGGCATTTTAAGTCAATTTTTTAGGGTTCCGAACCCAAAGGGTACCAAATGAACACTTTCTGAGACTTTGTTGTCCGTTCGTCCGTCCGTACGTCCGTGTGTCTATACGTGCGCACTTTACAGATCTGTATTTTCTTAACCGTAATAGGTACATATTTGAAATTTTCACAAAGTATATATCCGTCAGTGTATAACGGCCCAGACATGAAATTTTATAGATGCATGTAATTAAATTAAAACTTGTTTTGCACTAAAAAGGGTAAAACAATATATTTTTCAAAAAAAAAAAAAACAAAACCGACTTCAGAACCACAAACAGGCACTCAAAAGCGAAAAATAAATTACTTAATATTATTATTATAAGTGCTACCCACTTATCTATTTGAAGTCGGTGCCAGCCAAATCTAATAGGTAGTAGATAGATACCACCTACGTGTATCTACCTACTTACTTCTACTACATACATAGTATCTATCTACTATCCAATAGACTTGGCTGGTACCGACTTCAAATAGATAAGTGGGTAACGCTTATAATAATTATATTAAGTAATTTATTTTTCACTTTTGAGTGCCTGTTGTGGTTATTAAGTCGGTTTTATTTTTTTTGAAAAATAATTTATTGGTAGGCAGAACATCGATATTTTATGCGCCTACTACCTACGGAGTGAACTTTAATTATGTAATTACAAATTATTTCATAACAGTACAATGATTTATTACTGTAAGCGCAGATCTGCTCTCGCCAGTTTATACTGTCATGATTAATTTTACAATTTTTATTTCTAATTTTACAAGTTAAATTAACATATTTTGTTTTAATTTTAAACATAAATTGACGCTCAATTTGAATGTGAAATAATGTTTTGTGGAACGGCCATCACAAACGTTTTGACTTGCGCAGCTTGTGCTGGCAAGCAATGGCGCCAGGCCTGCCAACAGAAAAATAATAAACCGCCAATTGGAATTGTTCGCGGCGTTTTCTTTTAAGGTTGGCCAACCTTAAAAGTAAAAATGTACTGCTATATTTGTCTGACGTTTGTGCTTCCTTTTTAACCGACTTCGACGAGGTTCTGAATTCGTCGGAATCTTTCTTTTTTTTATCTTTTCATTTATTTATAACGACTTTATCGATACATTATTTTTTTTAAATAAACATAATATAATATAAAAAAATTATAAAAAAATAAAATAAAATAACTCTTTAAATCACTTGACAATCAATATAGAAGGGCAGCTCTATAGATGTATGTATATAATATATACTGCCTATGCAGTAAACGTCAATATTAGTTATCGAGACACTGGTAAGTGGTGCTACAAATTTAATAGTTGTCACTTGTATAGATAAAATTAAGTCTTATTGGCACTTATTTATTAACTTAACCGACTTCACAAAAAACGAGGAAGTTCTCAATTCGTTGGATTTTTTTTAATGTATTTTCACAGATTACTCGAAGATGCCTGAACCGATTTCGAAAATTCTTTTTTTTTATTTCAAATTGTACTCTTTCCAGGTGGTCCCATTTAAACTTTAACGAAATCGGTTGAGCGGTTTCTAATATATCAACATTTTTAGTACGATGCATTTATATACCTCGATGACATGCTACTGACTACTGGCTACATTGACTAGCGTGATGTTTGAAGTCGGTTCTTTTAGTTTTTAAACGATCTTAAATTATTTTAAAATGATTTTCCAATAGAAAAAAAACATTATACAAATAACTTTTTATGAGTACCAATAAACGATTTGTTTGAGCTGTACTCACATTCGCAATACGCAAATACCATTTTTTCAATTTTTACAGTAACCTGTTTGCTATAGAATTAATTATTAATAGACAGTGTAGACCTTGGAATAACTTTTTATACCAATATTCTTACGAAAACGATGTCTACGCGGGTTAAAACGCGAGGCATAGTTATAACGTAAATATTAATAAACTTACATTTTATAGCTGCACTCATAAAAAAAGATAGATAGATCTCTTTCTACTGTTCTTTGTTAGAACCTATGTCCTCACAAAATGCAAACTTCGTAAAGTTTAGAGATCTCATTAGAAGCTTGAATACTAAAACTAGCCAAAATCAATTTGTTGTTATTGTGTTTTTTTGGGTTTGATACGAGATTACTCCGCCAATTGTGAACCCATTTGAGAGATTTTTGTTTTTCATTGGTAGGGTGTGGGTTTAGCTCTATGGTAGTCCCATTTATCTTATTAAGATCTGATTAATTTTATCAAGATCTGATAAGTATCTCAAGAAATATAGCGATAAACATCTCAAACTTGCTACTAGAAACTGACTTATGTAAAGTCAGTTTTTTTGTTTTTATATTATCCTAACATTGTTTTACATTACATATTTCTTTTACAGGTTATACCTCCATCTTCGGGACTAGTGGATTATGCGGTGAGCCTACGCCCGGATTACCATCGCGCTGTGATTGATACTATATCCTACTACTGCTGGAAGAACATAATTTACATTTACGACTCCCACGATGGTAAGACTTTTATAAATATTCGTGTTAATACCAAGACGCCGTCCAGCTATAGGTAATACTCTGATGTTTAATTTATTTTTGTATTTTTTCTACGACTATTGTGATGTTTAACTAAGAAATAGGTTTTATCGCCTAAAGCAATATTTTCAAAGAGCCCCTGAATAGAACACGTTGCTCTTCTATTCGGTAGATAAAATCATAAAGTTTTCGCGGTATATATAAATATAAATTGTTACGTACGGGGTGTTATAAAAATGCCGATCCGACGAGATGAACGTTTATTTCCAACGTTGAACAACTAGGTTGGCACAATGTTCCACTGTAGTTGTCCAAATCGTGTTGCGCAATGATCAAATGTCCATTAACACACACTGAGGTCGTTGGTAATTCACAATCACTTATTTCCACTGTTCGCACTTCACAAACACTTGTTTACTGATCACACTCTACAATCACTTGCTCGCTATTCGCGGTTAGATGGTTACAATGTCGTCTTGAAGGTCGTAAAGGTTCTGGTTCTTTTCTTTTCTCTTCCAAAGAATGACTGACTAAACGCTGCGGTTCAACGCCTTATATAGGGCCACAATACTGCCAACAAGAACATTCCAGAATCTATCCAGAAACGAAACAATAGAAAATTTACAACAGAGCCATAAAATCACAAGTAACAGCACGACCTTCCATTGAAACATCTAATGTAAACAACTTTTACCCTACATGCAAATATGATCTCTAATTACTTAAGAATAAGGTTCAATCTGTGTACTTTATTACAAAACTAGGTACGTTGACTAGGATTGAAATACCAGGAATGTAATTTTTATGACGGTCGGATATTTATGGCCCCCAATTAGTCTATTTTTCCCACGGCTATTACTGATTTTTCGAAAGTTCTGTAGACCTGCATAACAATATATATAAATAGGTAGTAGATTTGAATAAACGCGGGTATAAAAATATTTTAAAATATGCTGGTAGTCTTATAAAATCATGAACTTAGTATTCTCTACTAATCTCATATTGTTTCGACACAATTATTCAAATTTTAGCATAATGCCAATGTAAAAAGTATTTATTTAAACATACCAACTGTTTGTTTTCAGACGCCTGCGACGAACGAATTCTCATTACAGACGCTATTACAAAGTCAGAGCTAAAATCCATAGCCATACTTTTGTGTTATTCGGACTAAGACAAGTATTTATCTAAGTTGGTTCCATAATTGTTTTCTTAAAATATTTAAAAACCATGAATACACCTAATAATTGCACTACAATATTCGTAATGGTGTACATTGTCAAGTTGTATTATCAGCTAAATATTGAAAAGTAAATTTTCGCCTCATATAGTAAAGAGTAGGTGTGACCCCCACGACATTATGTCATCAACCCATTTTACTGCTGGTCGACCAAAAACAGTAACTTACATTAAAATATTAAATTATAACTTAAGATCGTTTAAACACGAAAAATAAATCGACTTCAATGACGCGCTAGTCGTTTTCAGTAGCAAGTTTGAGGTATTTATCTGCATATCTCTAGATACCCATCAGATCATGATGATTTTTTATTGGGACCATTGCAGCAGTATAATTTTTCGAATGAAACGTAAATTTAGAAAATCGGTTCACAAATGACAGAAATCTGATAAAATACGTAAAAAGATACATAGAGGCGAACTGAGAACCTATTCCTTTTTTGAAGTCGGTTAAAAAGGCATGGAGTATTTTAATACTCTTTGCCTTTTAATTGAATCTTTCTCTGAGTATTATCTGGGTGTATAATATTACTCTGACCTGATCTTAAGGAAAATTTAAGTTATTAAATTTTCTTTAAGAGCAGTCCAGAGTACGAAGCCCTAGATACAATATCGCCCAGCATCCATTAATGAAGACACGTTCACAATAAATATTTTTTACCGACTTAAAAAAGGAGGAGGTTCTCAATTCGTCGGAACCTTTCTTTATGTATGTGTGTTAGAATTTATAAGACTCCTCTAAGGACCATAGATCTGTGATAGGGTAGGTCGGTTACCATGATGACTATTCTGTTATAGACTGACATTATATTTTTCCGAACCCGATTTATATATATGTTTTATGACCATTAATTAGTTGCCTATCCTTATATTTACTAAGCCGGTCGCCACTGTAGGCTCTGATAACCTGTATTTAAACATACAGGTTAACAGGTTATGGGCCCAGAGTCTAATACCTTTTTCAGTTATGGAGTCGACAGCAATTGTTGGAGCCCTGCTGCTAGAAGGGTCGAGCAATTGGAGCTTGTGGAAGTTCCAAGTAAAAGTAGTCCTAAACGGCTTAGGATTGTTAGAGGTAACAAATGGGACTGTTAAAAAACCTACAAAACAGGACAATGATGTCGAACGGCAAGATTGGCAAGTTAAAGACGCAAAAGTGCAATCTATCATAGTAAGTCGTTTGACGAAAGATGCCATGGTACATGTAATTAATTGTGATACAGCACACGACATTTGGGAAAAGCTGCACAGCGTGTTTGAGCTGAAATCATCGGTGAGCATATACATGCTGCAGGAAGAGTTTTTTAACTACAAATTCGATCCTACTGCTTCTATAAGTACTCACATTTCAATGCTACAAAATCTGTGTTACAATCTAAAAACATGTGGACAAGATATAAATAAAAAATGTTAATCACGAAAATTTTGATGACATTACCAGAAAGTTACCAGCATTTCGTTTGCGCTTGGGAATCAGTGGCAACAGCAGACCAAAATCTGAATGATTTAACGGCACGGCTTATTATGGAAGAAAAAAGATTGCAAAGAAAAGAGTAAAATGCGGATCGAAACATAAATAATACACATTCAGGAGCTTTTATTGCCGAAGATTCAAGAAGTAATGAGAAAACACAAGATAAGACAATAAGAATAAAATATGTTATTATTGCAAGAAACCAGGCCATTACATAAAAGAGTGTAGATTTAGGCTTAGCAAAGAACAATCAAAACGTGATCAGGCCTTTATCTCTGGTGCTTTGGTTAGTGATAGTGACAATAATTGGTATATGGACAGTGGTGCGACAGAACATTTGTGCAAAAACAAAAGCTTAATTAAGGAGTATGTCGAGTTAGATGTACCTAGGCGCATTATGCTAGGCGATGGTAGAGAAATAATAGCTCAGGGATTTGGAAATGTACTGGTGGAAGCTCACAATGAAAAGACATGGGTAAAAACTACTTTATGCAATGTTCTATATGTACCTGACCTAAAGTTTAATGTATTTTCAGTAACATGTGCATTGGATAAAAACTATGTGTTGATGTCCGAAATCAACAAGTGTAAGTTTTTGAATCAGGATGGCTCAGTTGCGGCATATGCATTTAGATCTGGAAAAATGTTTATGATGAAGTTCAAGTCGGTAAGTGATCATAATACTGCGCTAATAGGAGTTAAAAGCACTTCGCTTAAGGAGTGGCATGAGAAGCTTGCACATCAGAATTATGACCATGTGCGTAAAGTACTGAATTCACAAGGCATTAAGTATACTGATGATAAAAATGATGTTTGTGTGGATTGTATAAAAGGAAAACAGCATAGACTACCTTTTAATAGAAGTACAACATCTACTACCAGACCATTAGAATAGGTACATATTGATCGGTGTGGTCCAATAGAAGAAAAGTCGTTAGGGGGTGCTCGATACTATATGTTACTGAAAGATGATTTTTCACATTACAGAACAGTTTACTTTCTAAAGGAAAAATCGGACCCCTATAAGCAAATTATAAATTATGTAACTTTTGCAGAAAAACAAACAAAAAAAAACTCAAACAAACTCTCAAAAATATTCGCACAGATGGTGGCACTGAATTTTTGAAACTAAAGAATTATTTAGAAGAAAAGGCATCAAACATGAAACCTCGGTAAGCTATACACCACAGCAAAATGGTAAGATAGAAAGAGAAATGAGCACTGTTACAGAAGCTGCTCGGACAATGCTACAAGCAGCTTTGTTGGAAAAACCCTTATGGGCAGAAGCAGTTACAAACGCTGTATATGTCCTTAATCGCACTGGTTCTAGTACCATAGAAGGGAAATCTCCATATTGTCTATGGACAGGTAAAGAATTTGTGGAATTACTTACATTAAAAGCTCTTGGAAGTGAATGCTTTGTACATATGCCAGATCAGTTACGTAAGAAATGGGATACTAAAGGAGAATCAGGATTGTGCATTGGATATGGAGAATAAACTAAAGAATATAGGATATATATTAAAAAGAAAAATACTGTAGTAGTTAAGAGGGATGTTATATTCGTTGGGTTAGATAAAGAACCAAAGGATACAACTAATATTACAGATTATATCCAACTAGAAGCCAGCACAAGCAAACATAATCAAGATAGAAACACAGAACTACATGAAAACATAACTAATGCAGAGGTTGAGAGAGTATCTGATAAATACGAGAGTGCGGATAGTCTTGTTCTAGTCTTTCAGGGAATGAAGAAACAGTTGAAGAACTGGGTAGAGAAAAAAGAAAGAAAAGATCACCTGAAAAATATAAAGATTACGTACTGCTATCATATAACGAAGCAATGCAAGCCCCTGATAAAAGTGAATGGAATAAAGCGATCGCTGAGGAATTAAAGTCAATTGAGGACAACAACGTATGGGAATTGATAGATAAAGCAGAAGCTAAAACTTCTAGAATACTATCTAACAGATGGGTATTTCGTATCAAAAGCGATGGTACATATAAAGCACGACTCGTAGTACGAGGGAATGAACAAAGAGACATAGATTATGATGAAATTTTTAGTCCGGTGGCTAGCATATCAGCATTAAGAACAATATTGGCTTTAACAGTGGCTAAAAACTACAAAATGATGACATTTGATGTAAAAACGGCTTTTCTCCACGGAGAACTATGGGAAAATGAATATGTTTATATGAAACTACCTTTGGGTATAGAAGCAGAAGATGGAAACATTTGTAAACAGAAGAAATCGCTATATGGACTCAGGCAATCACCCAGAAGATGGAATGAAAAATTTAAAGGATCTATTAAAGAGGTTTGTTGAAACAAAAAATGAGCCTTGTATTTTTGTCAATGGGCAATCTGCTCTCATATGAGCAATTTATGTAGATGATGGATTAGTGGTAGGTCAGAAAAATGAAGAGTTGGAAAATATTTTAAAAGAACTCAATAGTAAATTTGAGATTAAAATTTACAAAGAACCGACATCACACTTGGGCATGAAAATACTTGACAACTCAGAAGGAATTGGTTTGGCACAGAGTACCTATACATTAGAAATTTTAAAGAAGTTTAACATGCAGAGCTGCAAACCAGTTGATACACCCTGTTGTCAGGAAAGCGTGAGTGATATAGAAAAACAAAGTAAGGAAACTAGATTCCCATACAGAGAAGCTGTAGGAAGTTTGCTGTATTTAACAAGGACCCGCCCAGATATTGCTTATGCTGTAGGCATTGCGGCTAGAAACATGGAGAAACCAGAAACTACGCATGTTGTTGCAGTAAAAATAATATTTAAGTATTTAGCAGGTACTGTGGGAGAAGGTCTGTTTTATAAAAAGGGTGAACAAGTAATTCTAAAATCCTTTAGTGATGCTGATTAAGCTGGAGATTTAAAAACAAAAAGAAGCTCTTAAGGCTATTTAATTACATTGGGAGACGGACTTATATCGTGGGCGTCACGAAGACAACCAATAGTAGCATTATCATCTACTGAGGCAGAGTTTATATCAGCAGCAGAATGCTGCAAGGAGGCAATGTTTTTAAAATCCTTGTTATTGGACATCAGCACACACGTGTCGGTTATATTTAAAATAGACAATCAAAGCGCAATTAAATTGATTAAGACAGGAATTTTTAACAAGCGTTCAAAACATATTGATGTGAGATTTCATTACATTCATGAGTTGTATGATAATGAAAGTTTTGTTATAGAGTATTGTCCAACTGAATTACAAACTGCTGATATTTTAACGAAAGCTCTAGCTAAACAGATGTTTATTTGTCATAAAAACAAAATAGTTAAGTACGTTCCTAGATAATTACTAGAATGTATACATTAGTTATGTTCCATTGAGATATATTATGTTTATAATTATTTGTGCATTATTGAAGTTTTAACTTAGTTCTGTTTATGATTATCGTTGATGAAGTATATCGTTATAATTTTATGTAGTTTTAGAAATTAGGGGAGGGTGTTAGAATTTATTAGACTCCTCTAAGGACCATAGATCTGTGATAGGGTAGGTCGGTTACCATGGTGACTATTCTGTTATAGACTGACATTATATTTTTCCGAACCCGATTTATATATATGTTTTATGACCATTAATTAGTTGCCTATCCTTATATTTACTAAGCCGGTCGCCACTGTAGGCTCTGATAACCTGTATTTAAACATACAAGTCAACAATGTGCGTTCCTCGATTACTCAAAGACGCTTGAAACCATTTGGAAATTTCTACTTCTGTTTGAAACGATATACTTCTCAGGTACCATTTAAATTTCTTAGTGACCTGAAGAGTATCATCAGAGATATGGAACCTGACATCTCAAACTTGGTACAGAAAATGACTAGTGCAGCATATGGAGTTGGTTCTTTTAGTTTTTTAAACGATCTTAAATTATTTATACATGCGATAGGCTAGAGTTTGACCACAATCTCGCCTGGTGGAAAGCGATGTTTTGTGGTCGAGGATAGTGAACACACTAGGCCTAAAATAGTCTGACACTAAAACGGCAGTGTGCTGCCGGAACTACGTAGGGTCATGGTGGCAGATTTTCTCCCTGCTACTTTTTGGTTGCAAGTTAAGCGGAACTTCGATATGATCCTCCTACCATCTGTATACCAAGTTAAACGACTAAGCATTTGTACGCTGTTATACGGTCAACTTAGGACATTTTCAAATCTATGAACATTATAAGTGTACATTGTTAGCTTTTTCTCGCGGTTTTGTCTGTATACATTCGATAACTGGGAATAATTTCTAAACTTTGTAAATTTTCAGTAGGGATTTTAGTTTTTAAACTTAATTATTATACTTGTTTGTAGTCTGAACCGTCTATTTAATTTTTAACGTATAGCAGTTTAGACTACTAAAGACACAGTTTTAAATTTTTTTTAGATCAAAGAAAAGCTCCCACTTAATTGTTTGCTTCACTAAAAAGTTCATTATCTACACAGCGCAGACTTTTTTATTGTGTCTGTACATTTTTATAAAGATGCTTGATTGATCTAGTTTGCTTTTTATTTTAATTTATAATAAAGTCTTATTCAATAAGACTTCATATAGACTTACTTACGTTTAATTTTAGTTTTCTCATTTTTATTCGTGACCTAAGAGCAATATACTTTAGTAATTATTGCTCTGAGTTCGTGACAGTAAAAGTACTAGAAAAAGTAAATGTAACGCGTTCATTTTGAATAGAATCAGAGAAAAGAATTTTAAAATGGTTACATCTAGAATATAATTTTGTAAAAATGTTAAGAACATTTCAGTTTTATTTTTTCATGTATTTGTGTACCAACATTCTAGATTGCTCTCTTTCGGACAAGTCGTGTTGTCTTCCTTGCCTATTCGCTTCGGAGGCATAGGCATACGCAAACTTTTTATTGTTTCGCTACCGGCTTTTTTATCTTCTGTCCATGGTATTACCGGTATTTTTGAAAAAAATAATTCTCAAAAAAATATCGATTGCTCTAATGGAGGAAGCTATAAATGCCTGGTCCTTGGCATGCCCGGAGGAAACCTTTCCGATGCAAAAATGTACAGAAATGTCTTTTAGACAGTTGTTTAGATAATAGGGACCGGGCTCGTCTTCTTGCCACGCGCGAACGGGAATCAGGATACTGGTTGCAGGCGTTACCTTCGTCCAATATAGGGACGTTTATGGATAACAATAGTTTTTCCGTCGCAGTGGAACTGCTAGATCAGAGCCGTGCCGCTGTCGCTGTAGCGACGAGGTTAATCACCTGGGCCACCACGGCCTATCATGTCGCCGCGGTGCGGGGGGGGGGGCGGCTTTCACGACACACTTCACTAAACGACGTCATCAGTCGGGCCCTTGCCACCCTCAACAAGCCGGCTATTTTAGAGCCGAACGGTATCACACGTGACGATGGCAAGAGGCCTGACGGCATGACGTTGAATCCTTGGTATCGTGGAAAACCGCTAGTATGGGATGCAACGTGCGCGAATACGTTAGCAGCATCCCACCTTAACAGTACCTCACGAGCTGCAGGAGCAGCCGGTTAGGTACTTTATATTGTATATATAGTTTAAAATTAATTTTAATTGTGTACATTATATATGTATTATGTGATAAAGATGTTTAAAATAATAAATTATTCTAAATATAACAAAAATATAAAACTGTAATGCATTTACAACATACTTTTGTATTAAATTTGAGGATCTGATAAATTATTGGGAAGGTTAGAGGATCACTAAGGAACCCAAGTAAATATAAGCTTTGGGCTACATAATATTAATAACTGACGACTTATTATATACTAGCAGCCCGCCCCGGCTTCGCACGGGTAGAACAAATATGCCTATAAAATTTGCATCAGTTTGTTGCATCGAATATAAAATACTAGCAGCCCGCCCCGGCTTCGCACGGGTAGAACATGTTATATGCCTACAAAATTTGCATCAGTTTGTTGCATCGAATATAAAAAATGAACATATTTAACAATCATCGTCATATTTCATCCAATTTATACAAAACCTTAACAAATTATGCACCTAAAACTTCCTCATAAACACTCTGGCTATTGGTGAAAACCGCATGATAATCCGTTCAGTAGCTATTGAGATTATTGCGAACAGACGGACAGATGCAGTGATGGACTTTGTTTTAGAATACTTACGTAGTGATATTGGAAGGCCCTTTGGCGTAAAGGATAGTTACCCTGATTCTGACCCGACGGTCGTTGGTTCTAATCCTAGCTATATACCTACCAATGAAAGTTCTATGTGCATTCATGAATCATGAGTTGTCGTACAGTGGTAGTGGGATCATTAAATCTACCAAAAAGTAGCTTACCACCAAGGAGAACATCTGCCGCCGTAACCTTACGCGTTCCCCGACGCAAAATGTACGGGTAATATACGTTTAACGTGTGTATCTGTATGTCTGTCTGTAGCATCTTAGCACCTAACAGGATGAACCGATTTTGTTTTAATTATTGATAGTTTTTTTTTTGTTTGATAGATGTTTTCATCGAGAGTTTTCTTAGCTTTGATTCATGAAAATTCGTTCAATCGTTAATAATACTATGAGCTTTTTTCTAGTTAATTGCGCTATGAAATCAACTTTCATAGGTCTGATCAATTCGAAAATCTTCTTCTTCGACGATATTGTAAGAACATGGAAGCATTGACCTGATGCTGGGACATCTCCTGGACTCTACAGAATACTCAAATCCTCACCAACTTACAGCTCAAATTTTAAATGTCGTGTTTAGAGTCATTGGAATGCTTTTAATGAAAAGATTATACATAGATCAGTCGGGGTGGTTTAAAATATTATATTATTATATATATGGATGAATATTATTTTATACAATAGATCATATTATTATACTATATTGACTTCAAATTGATTGTGATCGGTGGGGATCTACAGCATAGCTAAGCTTATAATAATATTTTCGAAGTAACTATGATCTAATCTGTGGTTTCACTGCAAATATTTTATTAATTTTGCAATGCGTGTATGTGAAATTCGTAATATCTTCTAAAGTTTTCATTTGAATTATATACTGTAAAGGACAACTTTAATATATAATATGTGGCCAAGCTAATTAACGTAATTATTTAGATAAGGATTATTACTATATACTTGAACATAGCCTTGGAAGTTATGTGATATTTTTTAACAAAAAATTAAAGATTAAAATGGTTACTGTGAGTCAACCTTAAAAGATAGACATATGCTGTGGCGGACTTTTTTGTAGGTCTTATTAAGAATTTTTTAAATCGGTTCAGTAGTTTTTGAGCCAAATCATTACAAACATACATAAATACAAAAATACAAATGTTCTCTCTTTATAATATTAGTATAGATTTTGTAATTTTTTAGTTTTCTATTAGTTTCTTAGCTTATAATAACTATTATTTATTTAACTGACTTTTAAAAATTACAAATCCTAATGATGATCAGGGAAGAGGTAGAAAAACCATGCAATTTCTTTAATAGTTGACTCATAGTATAGGATTCCTTATACAACGACCTTCACCGAGCTGGTTAATGGATCAAACACATTTTTTATGTAATTTAATATACCAAAAAATATATTGCATTTGGGTTGCCTAGCAAATTTCTGTCCAGGATATTTTTAATTTTTTTTTTTTTTTTTTTAATATTTCACCGGTTTAGTTAATAGTTAAATTCTATACCAATCGAAAGTATGCAGCCCATAGTATATGAAAAAGTTAGTTTGCCTATTTTTTCCTGTCACAACCCTTGAGTTGCCAGGTATGAACTCGATACTAGTAATTTGCACCGGTCTAGTTAATGAATGAAACTTAATTTTTTGACTAACTTAACTTAAACTTTATTTTTAGTTTATTTCATTACGAACACGGTGATATAGGGTTGCCTGCAAAAAATCAGTCCTGAATACCGGTTGCCGAATTTTAAAAGATTAAATTTTGCTCCGAGTGAATGTGTGAGACTGAGAGGTCAACTACAAACCATCCCATGCGCTAGAAGAGGACACAACTTAGCAGCTGTTTGTAGACCGGCCTTTTAAAGAGAGAGAGTGCTCATGCTCTCTGCTCTTGAAAACAAAAAGGATAGCGATAGACGCTTACATGCTGAGCATCATTTTGGAGTAGTTTCATATTATGTTGTGTCCTCTTCTAGCGCATGGGATGGTTGGTTGGGACCTCTCAGTCTCACACATTCACTCGGAGCAAAATTTAATCTTTTAAAATTCGGCAACCGGTATTCAGGACTGATTTATCGCAGGCAACCCTATATTACCGTGTTCGTAATGAAATAAACTTTATTTTTATTTAAATTTCATTCATTAACCAGACCGGTGCAAATTACTAGTATCGAGTTCATACCTGGCAACCCAAGGATTGTGACAGAAAAAAAATAGGCAACCTAACTTTTTCATATACTATGGGCTACATACTTTCGATTGGTATAGAATTTATCTATTAACTAAATCGGTGAAATATCAAAAAAATAATAATAATAATAAAAATTATCCTGGACTGAAATTTGTTAGGCAACCCATATGCAATATATTTTTTGATACATTAAATTATATAAAAAATGTGTTTGATCCATTAACCAGCTCGGTGAATGTCGTTGTATAAGGGATCTTAGACCATCAGGTAACTGAGAAAGATATTTAGCACAAAAATTATAATATATTTTTTCAACCTCAACGCAAAAAGGGGTGCTATAAGTTTGACGTGTCGGTATTTCTCTGTATCTGCGTATTTGTATGTGGCATCGTTTTTTCTTTGTTTTAATAGGAAACTTAATCGACTGCTGTTTAAAAAAAATCGTTCAGGCATTTGAAGAATATGACCTCTTTTCTAGCTGATGAGGCTACATGAGATGTATATAAGAGCAACTTTCATAGGTCTGATCCATTCGTAATTCGGTATTCTGTTATTTCAATGATATTGCAAGAACATGATAACCTTGACCTGGTACTGGGCATCTCCCAACTTATCTATAGTTACTTTTCTTACGTCTATTTTTGTTAAAACAGTGTTCGTAATGAACATGTTTTCTCGACCTTTTTATTGGTGACTCGGGTAGCAAAATAGGTTTCCACTAATATACCTATCATTTCTCATAAATAGGACATATATTGTTGTATTATAAATTAGCCTATTTTCAAGCGACATCCAAAAGGAAGGAGGTTCTCAATTCGTCTGTAAGTTTTTTTTCTTTTTTTTGTATGTATGTTACGCTATTACTCCGTTAATTGTGAACCCATTCGAATCATTATTTTTTTTAATCGGTAGGGTAAGTTTCAGAGGTGATCCCATTGTAATTACATCGAGATTTGATAAGTACCTATCTCCAGAGATATGACGATAAACGTCTGAAACTTGCAACTGAAATTGACTCGCGGGCAATGGAAGTCGGTTGTTTTAGTTTTTAAACTATCTTAGTTATTATTCTGAAAGTCTATTTTAAATAGTAGTATTTTTTTTAATCGGTCCAGTAATTTTTGAGTCTATTCGTTACAAACATACATATAAAAATACAAAAATTAAAAACACAAAAATAAAAATGTGATTTTTATAAAATATATATAAGTATAAGAAATAAGAGATAATAAAGTATAAGATGAATAAATTCAGATCAATTAATCAATGATGAACCGTTATAATTTGTGAATGTTAAAGGTTTCATAATATATCAGAACATCATCGTGAATGTATTCGACCAATATGGACGCAATCGCCGTTAGTCTTAAACAAAATCCTGTGTATGTATTAATTTAACGAAACAGTAGAAAACAGAATCTGTTGCCAAAACTTCGAATGTGTTCCGGCAGCTATCCTTGAGATCCAGTTTTCATTTTAGGCCTAGCGTGCTTACCATCTTCAACCGTATCATCACTTATCAACAGTTGAGATAGTGGTCAAACGCTAGCCTATATGATATTAAAACAAAAATAGTCAAATAGTGTTGTGTTACTAAGTAAGTACTTATCCTTAGCGTTACTAAGTAAGTACTTATCCTTAAATAAAACTGGCCAAGTGCGAGTCAGACTTTTGTCCCGCACACGGAGGGTTCCGAATTTCCGAAATCCGAACGCCACGAACTTCTAAATTAAATTCCTATGCAAGTATTTTAGCCGGGCTCGATAAATACTTGAAAGTATGTTAAGCCCTGGTTTTCAACCCTGGTAGTTGATGGTTGTCGTACTAAGTAGCTCTGGTACTGGATTTATCAAGTACGACCCATCGCTACTTCTAACACCAACTAAGTATTTAATAAGTAAGTATTAACACAAACAAAGGTAATTAATAATATAAATAAATATCTAGAAGACCAAGTGTTCGTCCGACTAACTTTCTACTAATTCTAACTAATTGAAGCTCTTTAAGTACTAAAATTGTGAATATTTTATTTAATACTGTACGCTACATATGCTCAAATAAACCTCAACGAAGTAAACAAATCGACCGAGGCCCACCAATTTAACAAATGAAACGCTTGCGCGTGCTAATTTTTCCTGTGCTGCCAACTAGCTGCGTCGAGGTGAATTAATTTCGTATAGTATCGTATCGTAAAAAAAGACGTTTTTTATTTTAAACCCTTTAATTTTTAACTTTGTTCTGTTCTTAGTATTTGTTGTTATAGCGGCAACAGAAATACATCATCTGTTAAAAATTTCAATCGTCTAACTATCACGGTTCATGAGATACAGCCTGGTGACAGACGGACAGATAGACAGACAGACAGACAGACAGACAGACAGACAGACAGACGGACAGCGGAGTCTCAGTAATAGGGTTCCGTTGGTACCCTTTGGGTTCGGAACCCTAAAAAATACCTAAATACTAAAGAACAAGATTATCTGTTAAATTCGCCTGTTAGATGAAACGCGTCGTAATTTTAACAAGCGTGTGTGCTCACATTATGTAGGTGAGCAGCGCACATTTTCGCTGAGATTCTCGGAAATGTATCTAAGTTTAGACGAAAACTAAGTTAATCAATTCACTGTTTACACTGGCTGATGTACGATACGGACTACGGTTTACCTTCCAAGTATTCAAAGGTAAATAATATTAGTAATGTCGACAACACAACCAAGACAGCATTACTAAAGCGGAACATAAGTTTAATAGGACAAGTATCAATAAAATATATTTTTCTCATTTTACTGGCAATGTTGACATTATGAATAAATTAATTTGCACGTTTAAATATACATATTTTTATTTTTTTAAACAAGATTTACCTAAATACGAGCTGTAAAATTCGTCGCCTATACCACAGTATCTAAAGACAAAAGTCTTTACCAGTGCGGAAGGAACCTGTGATGACATACGGAGCCGAGACGTGGACACTCACAGTTCGACTTGTCCACCAATTTAAAGTCGCTCAGTGAGCTATTAAGAGAGCTATGCTTGGTGTTTCTCTGCGGGATAGAATCCGGAACGAAGTAATTCCCCAGAGAACTAAAGTAATCGACATAGCCCAAAGGATTAGCAAACTGAAGTGGCAGTGGGTTGGTCATATCTACCTCAGGACTGATACCCGTTGGGGTAGACTTGTCCTAGAGTGGAGACCGCGAAAAGGCAAACGTAGCAAAAGCAAACCACACCCGACTGATTTGTATATGTAATCCGAGTTTATAATCAAAGCATATGTATAACTTTGTACATTGAGACCATTCCAAGGAGATGTCTCAGAATTAGATCAAGCTTACCATATTTTTGCAATATCATTGAAGTAACATGATACTGCGACAGCGCCATTTTGATTTTTTGACTTCCGCGGTCAAAGGACTACGAGCTTACGAAAGTTGCTATCGTAGTTTTTTTAATCAAAAAAGAGCTGATAATATTTAAACGGCTGAACAGATTTTCATGAAATAAAGCTAAGAACACTCTCGACGAATACATCTATCAAACAAAACAAACTAAATCAAAATCGGTTCATCCGTTTGGGCGCTACGATGCCACGATGACAGACACACAGGCACAGATACACAGATACACACGCCAAACTTTAACACTCCTTCGTTTTGCGTCGAGGGTTAAAAACCAAAATCAACGTGAAGAAAGATGTAAAAACATTATTCAAGGTCATATTTTTTAGTCTTCAAAAGTATATGCAATAGCAACCTCCATTGTGTATAATCTTCTTGGGACTCTTCTTCTTCTGCTATGTCTGAGATATTTATCTCCATATCTCTGAAGATACTAATCAGATCTCGATAAAATTAAAATAGGAACACCTCGGAAACGTACCCTATCTATTTATAAAAGAATCATTTGAATCCGTTCACAATTGACGGAGTAATCGCGAAACATACACACAAAAAAAAACATACAGACGAATTGAGAACCTCCTCCTTTTTTGTGAAGTCGGTTAATAACGCCTATCTACACTTACATTAATAGGTAATATGCATGTAGCTGAAATTCCTTGGATTTTTTTTCGAATCTTTGTTGTCCTGGAGTCATAGGTAAAACCTTTTTTTTTAATTGAATTGAATTCAATTTTATCTGCTTAAAATAATAAAATAGAAATGCAATTTAAGCAAAATTACACAAATTAATTTCAGTAGGTACCTACTAAACTTTTTCACTTTCACTTTCACTACCAACTAGTTTATTTAATACAAAAAATGTAGATGAAGAAAAACAAATTTTATGGTCTCACACAAAAAACTTACACAATTTTTACAACAATAAAAATATTTTTGTGCGTTGGATTTATTATATAAAACTTCTTGATGCAATGATAAAAACGCTGACCGCTTATTTACAAATGAAATGTATTTAAATGTATGTACTTATTTAATAATAATAAAAGAAATAAATAAAATAAGTAATAGTTAATTTCATAAACTACATATGAAAATAAACTAACTAGTTTATTTGCTAAATAAAATATAAAAAAACTAATTTTATGGTCTGATACAAAACTTTCATTATTTTTCAACAGTAAATAAGATCGTTTAAGAAACTTAAAAAGAACCATCTTCAATGCCGCGCTATTAATTTTCAGTACCAATGTTGAGGTATTGATCTCCATATCTCTGTAGATACTTATCAGACCTCGATAAAATTACCATGAAACCTCACTTGGGATATCTTCTTTACAACAAAAAAAGAATAATCAAAATCGGTTCATAAACGACGAAGTTATCCACGAACAAACAATAAAAAATAAATATATATACGGTCGAATTGAGAAACCTCCTCCTTTTTTGAAGTCGCTTAAAAAATAAGTTACGCGTCGAATTTAGCATGAAAATCTTCTTTGTGCAATCTGGCCGCTAATTTTCGAATAACATTTATTGTTATTTTGGATTGTGTTTAACAATTAACATTTATTGTATTACTTACTTATTTTATTTATTTATTTCTGTTAAATGTTATTACTTACTTAAATTTCTGTAATAAAAAATATTCATGATGAAGATCTAAAGCGATTCGAGAGCCGACATCTGGGGTGAAAGTCTCTACCTCGATAGCGATGCGTCTTGTCATCGCAAACGTCTGCTAGAATGAGATGCAGCTAGACATTTGTTATCTGCATCTCTTTTCCTATCGACGATTATCGGTCGAAATTCATCGCTGTTCATATAGAGACTACCGGCCCTGGTTTAGAAAAATTATGAGAAATGTCAATTAATTTATTTATTCGTTAGTCCGCAAAGCAGACAGTTTTGCGTGGTTTTGCCAACGAGGCCGCCTACATTTATCGGAAATATTTTAAACGAAAACTTTCTGTTGACATGCTTCGCGTGCCAGCTTGGCTCAATGACACTTCAGAAAAACTGAAAAAGTTTCGTAAACTAAACTACCTCTCTAGGGGTGGAAGGTATTTTAGATTATAAACTTTTCATAGACAAGCTCCGTGAACAGCTCATTCCCGAGGCGGCCTTGTTCGGGCTTTGTTACTTTCTTCCGATGTTATTTTTGATATAATAATCCCATGGCGCTTTTTATTGAGAATCTCATATCCGAGTACTTATTGAGTTTGCGATTCTATACACATATATGCAATGTGATCGGATATTCAACTTTGTTCACTCCAGCAAATGTATGTAATTTTTAGAATTTAAAACAATAAAGACGTTAAATATAAAATCACATAAAATCGGCCAGTGTATGTCAGGCCACGTGCAGTGTAGGGTTTCGTAGTAGTATAACATGTAACATAATTATTTTTAAAATTTTCCAACATCAAGTACGTAGTAATATTATCTGGTTTGTGACCCAAGTTCAACGACTATTACTGCTAAACTAAAAAAGTTATCTTAACCGCTATAGTTTCCCTTTAAAGTTCATGAAATGCGCTATTATCACGAATTTTTCCAAATTTTTCAAGCCAGCAATTAGCTTTTAGAAGGGGGTTGGGGAGCGGGGGGGCATTTTGGGAACATAATTTTACTTTCAAATTTTTTTTTGTCATTTAATTATTGTTTTTAAATATTTATTTATTTTATTATAGTCAGTGAAACTAATTATTGGTACAGACAATACAGGTCTATTACAAAAACAGGACTAAATAGAAAAAAAAAACATCTTTGATCTATACATACCGATGAACTGATAAAGATGTTGTTATGTAAAGAAGATGTAAAGAAGATGTTTTTAATACTTATTATCCTATTCCTGACAATTCCAAAAATACAAAAATCATAAAATTTGCTCCAGCCGTTCTTCATGATTGATTGAGATAATTGGCGTAACTAACACGGCTTTCTTTTATGTATAGATTATTTTAACGATCCGCGGGAGAGCACTGGTGACCTGTACTACAGGTTTTTTTAAACCTATTTCAGGCACCAGTCTCTCACAACGATAGGTTACATTGTAATATAAAGTAGCGATATTATTACTACTGCTAGATCTTGAAACCTTTTTATGATAGGAAATAAATGTTTTATTTATTTATTATTAATTTTTTTAATGTTATGGTTGGCAAACAAGTAGACAGCCCGCCTGATCGTAAGCGGTTACCGTTGTCTATGGACAACTGCAACACCACGAGTTCTGTTGATGCGTTGCCGACTTTGAGGAGTGTGTGGATACCCTTTTTAAAAGACTCTAAAGACTTCGCTGTAAGGAGTCAAGAGGCTGAAGCTGGTAGTTCGGAGCGCCGTTCCAGAGGTGCGAGCAATATTCCATGTGTGGTCGAACTTGTGCTTTGTAAAGCACAAGCTGTTGACGTGGTGTAAAATATCGCTTCGCTCTGTTATGCACACCTAGCTTCCTGGATGCAAGTTTTGTATTGGCTTCCAGGTGACTCTTAAATTGGACCTCACTAGAAATGTCGATGCCTAGGATCCCAAGACTATTGGATATTGTAAGAGGAACGCCCTGAAATCGGGAAGCTACGGAAAAATGAGTCTTTTTAGCAGTAAAAGCGCAAACTTGTGTCTTAGTGGGGTTAAATCGGACCAAATTACATTCACTCCATTTGGAGACTTTCTCAAGAGAATTTTCTATTTGAGACACAAGTTTGTCTCTGCATTCTTGCACCTCGGAACGAGAGGCGTTAACACGACCGGTATAGTGTGCGTCACCCGTGCTATCGTCTGCATAGCAATGTATGTCGGCAATTTGCAACATATCATTGATATGCAGAATAAATAGATATAGATATATAGAAATAGATATATTTTTTATTATTATACTATTTATATAAATGTATACTGTTTAAACATTGAAATCTATTGTGGAAACTTGCTTACTCTGTACTAAATAAAGTGCACGTGAAAGATAAACCGGGATTCCTACGAGATATTTTGACTTTGCTCACAACTCACAACAACGCGTGCGGTATTCAAATTAGTGTCTTCCGAATATCGACTTTGATGTGACAGCCAGTCTGAGGAGGGTGTAATTTGGGTATTGGAAAGATCTGCGCTCCGGTTTCGAGAAATTCGGCAAATCCTATCTTACTTTATTCCCTTCATGCTTCGTTCCAACTTCTGAACTTGTTCAGCGCTTTCTTTCGCGTGGTTACATAATAATGACGCTGAACTATGAATGTGCCCAGCTTTTTACCATCTGCATCATATCCGGCGAGCGCGAGTCGCGACCGCTTGTTATGACATCCGGTCTCGCTGTTACGACTTTTTCATTATTTTAGATAGTCCGCGTTTTAATGTTAATTTTAAACCATTCTTTTCGTTCGTTTCTATCGTTTACTATCTGCGTAATTTGTAAAAATCCAGTCATTCGTTTTGCATGAAAAGAAAACAACCATCTAAAAGCACTAAACTCGGTATTTAAAAAAAAACTAACAGTACCTACATTTTTCAGTTTTTTGCACGATTCTTGTCCTTTATTGTGTTAATATAGGTGGAACGAACGTAACACTCTATGTCTATGGATAGTATTCGTACATCGCTACCACATTTTATATGTAAATGGGCTTTTCCGTTTGCAAAGTGCTCCTTTCTCGAAGGTGATCCTGTGACTGTGACATAAAATGAATTTTATGTCGCATCGGATCCGTGACTACGTCTCACAAAAAAAAACTTTTAGGAATGAGTAACCGCATACACGTATCCGACATAAAATTCTAATGATGATGCCTGTAGGGATTTTCATGAGAATTTTACTTCATTTTATTTCATTTTTATTTATTTAGTAACACGACAAACAAAACTCTAGCCTGATAAGCGGTATTGTCTGGCAGATGATGATCAGATTCCAGATTACGGCGAAGCGATTGACGACATGTCTTAATTCGGTGGGTCGTTGCAGATATGACTGAAACCTGCCAGTGGTCATCCGTTTAATGACTCAGGGATCACGTGTACTGTTAATTAAGGTCTAAGCCTACGGACGCGGGAAGGTAATTCCGTAGTCCCTTATCATTGTCACCAATTAATGATCTTTGATAATCTGCTCAAAATAATACCCTCGTATTATAATATTTTTTAAATTGCATTTATAGTACAGATACATTGCAAAACGTCCTTAAAGTTAGCAATAATACGTAAATTATAGAAATAAGGACATTTCCATTCAATATATACATTATTATCGTTATTGAAAGAATATTTTAGGAGTTCTTCAGTCTTCCGATAAGATAATGATTTTAGATAATGTACTAAATTTTCTTTGCACAAGTGCACAATGTTAATTTTGCGGGCCATACTTGGTATAAAGATATTGAACATTAAGTAGCCCGATTTTCGGCTCTTCTTTTCCATTCACTGGCCAACGCTTTGCGTATATCGTCATTCCACCTGGTCACAGGACGTCCTTCAAATAGATAAGTGGGTAGCGCTTATAATAATTATATAAAGTAATTTATTTTTCGCTTTTGAGTGCCTGTTTGTGGTAATGAAGACGGTTTTATTTTTTTTGAAAAAGATTTTATTTTGTTTAATATTTTTGCATGTTTTATCATCACTTCAATAACATATATATTTTTAAGGTTCCCGATGCGAAATGATGACAACGTTTTTTCTAACTTGGAGACTGAGCACAATTATGCAGTCCATAAAATATTTTTTTTTAAAATGGATAATTAAAAAATATCGTTTACACCATTAATCTAAATTGGAAACAATTTCCAAAACGGTGGACAATAAACGGCAAACTACCACTTCAAAATTGACCTAACAAAAAGGTCATTTAAATAAAACCAATGTTTGGTATTACTATTGTTTTATTTTTCCCCATCAAAAGTAAAAATTCAAAGCATTTATTCAATATATGGGCAAATTAAAAATTTCCACTTACACACGTCAAATAACATTAAATAGATCATATTCAATAAAATTATTATAGATATAACAGAAACATAACTTATTGCTTTGAATTTACAAGAAAAAAACAAAGGTGTTGAGCCATTCAGCTTTCATCTAGACGTCGAACTTCACACTCAAAACACATGTTTAATTCCCCTGATTAATGTAGGGTTGCCAACCGTACTATTACGTGCACCCGCAACCCAGTGTATGTTTCAGTACTTCAGACAAATTTTATCCAAAAAATTGTGAAATAATGAAACATAATAAATAAATAAAACGCAGACCAATTGCAGTTCAAATCATATTCCGAATGGAACTGATTGTTCGTCTATCAGCTGCATAATACCGTCGTAACAGGCAACCCAAAGATCTGCAAACAAAAGATGAAAACTGATTGACTGTTGAATCTACACGTGTTTCGGCAATACTCCCATCAGAGAAGAAACACCAATATCATCTAATTGGAATAAACATACGGTAGTATGTTTATTCCAATTCTTAAAAGTGAGACATACAATTTTGAAATAAATTGATAACATATCTATTTACTGAGTGCGTTATTCAGCGGTTCGGGTCTTGACTTCATAATTGGTTTGAGTATACATATATATTCTAAAATGTTAAAAATATTGATAAAAAAACTAAATAAGGCGACAAAACTGTCAGTACTAGGTTTTATTAGAATTATAAACATTAATATCAAATCTAGCGGCACCATACACAATTTAAAAATTCACATTTAGGTACAAGTCTGCAATCTTTTTAATTATTATCTTTTATTTATTGCCTATGGATAGGTAGGTCTCGCTGTCTCTTTAATTATTATCTTGTAATTATTACCTACGGACAGACGTCGAGGATTCGAAAATATTTCTACTAATTCTTCTTCTAAAAGAACATTGTTCTGGCAATACATGTATTGTATTCTTTATATTTATTGATCGGCCAACACATTATCTACAGGCCTCACTAACAAGGTTGACATTTGAGTTTCAATATATTATCCTAGGTGGTTATAACGCTTCACTTTGTTCCTAATAAAGGATTGAATCATGTCTATATAGTAATTGCTAAGCATGCTAAGCAGGCAACCGTAGTGAGGATAACAATACTTTCAGGTAGCAATGAGCTTCACTGTCTCAATGCCTCCTCGCCTATATCGTGTGCTTTTGAATTTCTCTCTTCCCCTAGTGATAGTTCTTTCGTACCTCTTATTCTGTGTGAAACAATGGTATTTTTATGACGTAGAAAAGTTATTGTGGATAATGCGGCGCCTTTTCTTGACTATGATGAGGTTTTCATCGAGATAGGATTAATCTATACGCAAACACTTCCCTCAAGCGGAATGAGAACATTTGTATTCATTTACAGTGAATACTCTGTGAATATTACGGTGGTGCAGCAGGGACAAATCCGATTGAATATTTATGTATACGACCAATATTTTTCCTTTGATATGTTGAGGAATTAAGTTCATTCAGCGATGCGGCAATCATAACAAAATGTATTCAATACGTGCAAAATTGTATGATGGCAATATGATACTAGACGAATGAAGAGTACATGCGCGTAGTGGTATGTTATTGAAACAACCTAATCGTCTAACTCGATACGGGTTACAATAGAGACGTGATCCCGACGTATTGTCGAAACAGAATAGGAAGGATTTAGCGAGTCTATGAATAAAACAACCTAGCATCTCGACTCAGCCGGGTAAATGCCTTTGTAGTCATATTGCAGAAAAGTTTGCAGGCCAAACTAAAATAATATTTTGGGCGTTTCCTTTTCCTTTCAATTAGCGATAGAAATAATGAAACGGTGTCAGTACGATTCAAAAGCATTTTTAAGAACTTAGGTTTTATATGTAATATATATGTATATATATTTATAAATATTTAGTATGGATGAACGAGGTTGCTCTATTATCAGGATTTCAAGAGCTTTCTCATTACACTTTCACCCTTTTTAGGTGCCCATATTTTTCTGTATGCTGATCTAGATGCTGTTAATTCGCGAATGCAGCTACTCCTGACCGCTCAAGGGTGTCTCAAGCATTTTTCCGCTCATGTGGCTTTGATTTATTGTTGCGTTTGTGTTTTGCATCACCTATTTGCTGCGAGTTGCCCCAACCTGGATGTGTCACAATGAGACTTCTTCTTCTGACGACTAATTAGTCTGTTATGGAGATGATACTTAATGTCTCCCTTGGACTCAAACCACTCTCCCAATCCGCTACGGGGCTCTCGGGTTGCGACGCGCTGGGGATTTGAGCTTAACAGCTTTTCTTGCATCGGCGCATGTGGTTGTGGCCCTTGTTGCTATTATTCTGCACTCGAATGGAGGCGAGGTGAGCATACGTTTTGTGCCTGAGACAATCACTTTGGTCAGCTGTCTTAACCCAGAGTGCGGCATTACATGTGGCTCTCCAAGTCTAGCGTGCATGGAATGACATTAGAGTCAGACAGGACTTGGCCAGTCTCTACGCTGTGTCGCAAACAGATTCCGGGGCTTGGTTGCACACGTTATATTCGCCTCTCCTAGGCACTTTACTTGACGACGACTCTCTGCTTGTGGCAGTGGCCCTCCACCTGGGCTACTAAGTGTGTGAACCTTATAAATGCACTTGTGGGTTGATGGTCGAGGATGATGGTCACCACCCAATGAGTTTCAATCGCTGGGCAGGTAGGTTTCCGCGCTACCATGCCCTGAACGACATTGTACAGAGAGCCTTAGTGTCGACTAACATACTTTGCATGCTGTAGCCGTCTGGTTTGTCCAGGTTAGTCGGTGAGAGGTCGGACGGACTGATTTTGGTACCCTGGCAGTACGGCAAATACCTTGTGTGGAACATCACGTGCGTAAGCACTGTTGCCACCAGTGACCTCGGCCGTACCGTTCACTCGCCGGCGACCGCAGCAGAAGATGCCGTCAACATGAAGCGTCAAAAGTGAGTAGCACTGGAGCAGCAGTATTTATTGTACCCACTTCGGTTGAGACTATTGGGTGTTGGAAGACCGAGGCAATGGGCCTGATTTAAGGGCAACATTTAAGGAGAATACAGGCGACTCTTACTCCGGCTCGTACTTAGTACAAAGGTTGGTCATTGCCATCCAACGCGGATACGCCGCCAACGTTATGTACCTTTGCGCATAGGTTACAATTAGGGGTGGGTTACTTTCATAGAATAAGTTATTTGGATTTTGTTAATTAAGATAATTTCTACATAAGTTTGTGTTATATCTGAAATCACCTTCATTCATGTTCGAGATTCATACTTTTTTTAATTATGTTTATTTTATTTCGGAGAACGTTTTCAAAATTTAAAAGATTGAAATGTCAGCGAAAAATCGCAACAGTCGACAGCGAAGAAAATATAACCACTATGGTCGACAGAATTTGATAAAAGAAAAAGGATTTAAACATTTATAAATCCTGGAAAAAATAAGAAATAACGTGAGAATATTTGCAAGATGGACTGAGATAAACTCCAGGAGTTTTCTACAACTTCCCCGCTGCGCCGTCAGGACGCAGGCCGTTTTGCCACCCAATGCGGAATCTAGGAGTATGATCGGACACTCCTGTAACAACGGCTGCAAAAGTAATTGGAATAAGCGTTGGCCGTGGCAGCATCAGGCCAGGCGACCCTCGCGGCTCTTACAGTTCTTACTCGCTTAGTGAGCCGACCGTCCTCGTGTGGTGAGGATCAACAACCTTATCCAGCTGTCGATGTATCTTCTATGGATGACTACCAGAAGAATATTGAAGAACGTTTTGTAGAGACGGGAATTTAACGTGACTTACGCGATGTCGATATAGCGATCGACATATGTTTCGGCCTCATCCGGAGGCCTTCTTCAGGATCTTGAGTGCGGGGCGCTCGCCGACGCGTTCAGCCTCGCACTGCGGGCCGCTGCTCGTGCAGCGCGGGCGGACGGAGCGGGCGACGGCGGCGGCGGCGGCGGTGGTGTTGTCACGTTAAATTCCCGTCTCAAATCTATAAGTTTAAAATGAATGTGAGTTTTTATAATAAAAAAATAATAAAAAAAGTTTTGTAGAGAGTTGTGTTTTTATGACAATAATATGTTATTGTAAGTAATCTCTTGTTTTCCTTAGTCTAGGTTCCACCTACCTTAGGCGTTTATTACGTTACAAGTTATACACCAAAATAAATTGATCTAAACATAATAAGAAGTCATACAGCATTTGTATTATTTTATAGATTAAGTTGGAAGCTGATGCCTGAACTTTATTAGATAGCACAGGCTTGTCCAGTACTTATACCATTCTGCCAGATATGTCGACACTGGCAGGCCAGTCGCAGCTATGAAAATGCTACTACCTCCGCGGCAGCCCATGGGCTAAAAGTTCAGTCAGGAGTGTCACGGCGCTCTCGATCAGACGCGCGCCTTTACTTTACTTTCAATCTCTTCTCTCTTAACACTCGCTCGCGAGCTGAGCGAGCGATACAAACTTTCGCAGCGCGGACTTACGGTCCATTTTACGGTGTGCAACAAGCGGTTCCAAGTTACTATTAGTTTATTCTGTGACGCAAATTCAAGGTCGTATTCGAGGCGTGTAGCGTATTTTGAACGATACCGACGTAACTAGGTTTAATCTCGCACTGGCTCTGCTGCATCTGCTCGCAGGGAGTGCATCTCCTGTACTTGTAATATTTATTATTCTGTGACTCGGGATAGACTTTTAACCAAACCACCTAAACTTAGAGCATTTCACCGCATATCCCATAAATGCAATTAAATTAAGACGTAAAGTTAAATATTAACAAATAAGATCTAATTTAAAATATTAAACTTGAAGCAGCAGTGGCAACATTAAATCGTGCTAATTCCATTCTGGAACGTTAAGCTACATACTACGCATAGCTTAGGGCCACACTGCGGATTTGACACTCGCTCTGAGGTGTAAGAAAGTATTGTTAATACTATAGTATTTTTAAGCAGGTAAGAATCTTTGTAAAAAAGGAAAGTTTCATGCACTAACCATGTAGTTTAATTTTATTTTTTAGGATTAAAAAAGCGCGTATATATATATTATTATACTCTTTATTCAATTCACATCACGGGCTGCAAATCGCCCGGTCCTTTGGAAGGCATTGACGGAGCCGAAGCCAAAGTCAAGAGGCCCTTTACAATATTAAATAAAATAAAATATGATTATTATTATTATTTTATACGTATTCAAAGTGGTTTCATCATCATCATCATCAGCCGGTGTCAGTCCACTGCTGGACGTAGGTCTCTCCCAAGATGCGCTCTGAGCCCAACCTTCAGTGTTTTACTTATAGATACATTAGAATAGAACAAAATATGGTATGTTGTATTTAGAGAGTAATGATTATTCGCGTATTTTTAATTATGTATTAGTTATTTTTTAGGGTTTCGAACCCAAGGGGTACCAACGGTACTCTATTACTGAGACTCCGCTATCCGTCTGTCTGTCTGTTACCAGGCTGTATCTCATGAACCGTGATAGTTAGACGGTTGAAATTTTCACAGATGATGTATTTCTGTTGCCGCTATAACAACAAATACTAAGAACAGAACAAATAAAATATTAAAGAGTTTATCAACTACAAATATCTTACCTGTGTGATAGCCTTTGAAATTAATTTACCTCGACGCAACTAGATGGCAGCACAGGAAAAATTAGCACGCGCAAGCGATTCATTTGTTAAATTTGTGTGCCTCGATCGATTTATTTACTTATTAGAGAATTATTGCATATAGTAGAGTACAGTATTGATTAATATATCTTTTAGTTTAGTACTAAATGAATTTAGCTAGAATTAGTGGAAAGTTAGTTAGTCGTACGAACACTCGGTCTTCCAGATATTTAATAATATCAATTACCTTTGAGTAAACGGTTACTTAGTTGATTTGGTGTTAGAAGGTCGTTAAATATTCGTTAAATGGCTTTCGGAAGTTCGGAACCTTCCGTGTGCGGGATAAAAGTCAGACTCGCACTTGGCCAGTTTTTTTATTTATTATTGGTCCTATATTTCCTAGCATCAGAAATCTCATTCTCGTACCGATTGTGGATTTTCGATAGGATTCGTATCTACGAGTATTATAGAATCTCGATTTATTCAGCGAGTTAATTATACAAAACCCACGGATTTTCCGCTCCTAACCACGCGACGACCGGGATTCCTTGCTGGAACCGTAATGAATTTTATCGCTTTCACATAATAACGTCCGAAGATAGTTATACCCACCCACGCGGTTAAATTTTCTACTGATGTGTAAAATCAGCTTCGGACGCCTGCTATGCTTTGGACTCAGTTTGTTAAAATGGGAACCATCAATATAGTCGATGAGCTAGCTACTTGCAAAGTAAGTACTTAAGAAGTGTGTTTTTTAATTTCCTGAATAGCGCTTTCGTTTCATTTTGCAAAATGGTATAGGTGCCGCGAAGTGTAAATTTAGATTCTATATGTAACTAAGGACATTTATGATAAAACTAACGAAGATTACACTGATTACAAAAGTGATCTAAAAAATAGTTTGCTGAAATATAAAGATGCTAAGCTATTGGGTAGTAGTGACGGAAATTCTCATAAGTCAAACCATGTTAAGTTGCCTCAAATAAGTATTCCAACGTTTTCGGGCAAATATATTGAGTGGATCACATTCCGGGATCTGTTCGTATCAATGATTCACAAGAATGATTCTTTCGATAACGTGTAAAGGTTGCGTTATTTTAAAGGGTTATTTGACAGGCGAAGCAAAACAGCTGATTCTTTATATACCGGTTTCCGACACTAACTATACACAATGTTGGAAGGTTTTATAGGAAAGGTATAGCAATAAAAAGTACTTGTCACATTGCATTCTAACTCGATTGTTAGGTCAAAAGAATGCAACTATGGAGTCAGCAGGGTCTCTGAAGGAACTAGTGGATACTTTATCGGATTGCTTGAACGCGTTGAGCAATCTAAGCATTGATGTTTCTACATGGGATATCATTTTTATACATCTGCTTTCGCAAATATTAGATCCTGAGTCTCGAAAGCAGTAGGAACTCAATGTTACGATGAACATTATTTCAGTTCCTTGCCCACTTTTAGTCAGCTTAAACAATTTCTAACAAGCAGGTATCGTGCTTTAGAATTCATTTTACCTGATCATGTCAACAAGCCAAGTGCATATACAAGCCAAAGTCAAAGGGTTAGTCAAACCAAGGTTGCGCGGCAAATGTATCAAAAATTCAATGCGAGTTTTGTGGTGACGAACATAGATTATTTTTCTGCCACCACTATGTTTCTGACCCAGCCTGCAAAAATAGAGATTCACGAGAAATTGCTATTAAACGATTGAAGAGCCTGTACAGGAAGTTTGTTAATGATCCGGTGTTCAAAGAAAGATACAGCGATGTAATTAATGAATACTTACAGTTAGACAGACCACATGGTGCAAGAACCTGACGATTAAAGAGACCAGACAGTATACTTACCGCATCACGCTGTTGTTAGAAAGGATAAGACCACGTCTAAAGTAAGAGTAGTTTTTGATGCATCCTGTAAAAATAACAAAAATGTGTCACTGAACGACACTTTAATGGTTGTACCAACACTGCAGCCAAAATTGCGACATTTACTTATGAATTGGAGAAAATAGCCGATATTGTGAACATTTACCGTATGGTAAGAGCCGTAGATGAAGATTGTGATTACCAAAGCATTGTATGGAGGAATTAGCCTGAAGAGGAAATATGCGACTACAAACTGCTGACTGTCACATTCGGTACAGCTTCAGCACCGTATTTAGCTGTAAAGGCTTTAAATAAAGTGGCTATAGATCACAAGAAAGAATACCGAATTGCAGCAGAGAGAGAGTAGAAAAGGAATTTTACATGACTTGACTGGATTGCACTACTACAAAAAGGGGGCTTTAAGCTACAAAAATGCTCAAGTAATAAGGATGAGTTACTAGAAGATTTAGAACAAAAGGCAAATGGAGGGAGGAAAACAAGCACAAAAAGAAAGGAAAGGAAAGATAAGGAATTGGAGTTCATAAAAGATAATATTGTAAAGATTTTAGGGCTTAACTGGAACCGAAGCCGTGATTAATTCCAGTACTCGGTGAATCTGCGTCCATTATCTGCAACTTTAACAAAAATAAAATTTATATCGCATCCGATATAAATTTCAACGTCTGTTTGACCCTTTAGGATGGTTAGCGTCATGCGTGATTAAAGCAAAGGTTTGTGGATTGCAGGAACAGGATGGGATAAAGAACCACCAAATAAAATATTTCACGATTGGTATACTTACCGTAGAGACTTGGCTGAACTGTGTGAATTTCGTATTCCAAGATGGTTGCACACGAAGTTAGATGATGCAGTTGTAGAATTACATGGTTTTTCAGACGCCTCGACTTTGTTTTTTTCAGCTGTAGCATACCTACGCGTATTAGTTCCGGGGCATTATCGTCCATAGTTAACGGTTACACCCATGGATCGCAGCAAAACTGGAAAACTTAGTTATTTGCTTTTCATTGAAATTGTTGGCATATTTTATTTTTTTCTGAAGTATGTTAATTGTATGTGTACCTAATTTAAAAAAAAACTTTAAAATTTGAGCGATAAAAAAGTAGCTTTAAAAGATTACATTATATGTATCGTCGCGAAGGCGTTATTACACTATCAATAAATAATATTTCATTATTAAAAGCTAGATTAATAATTTTGAATGTCTATTTGAGAATTTTAAGTTGATTGAATTCATTTGAGATTGTTAAACATTTTAACATTTATAACCAAAATCACTTCATTATTGTTTCTCAATTAATTTTATGATATATAATTAAGCTTCAGGCTCATAGAAACATTTTAAGCGCACAAACATTTAAAACCTAAACTCAACGAGGTGAAGTTGGTACGACACTCCTCAATTCATTCGAGCTCGGACCGTCGAGCGGTACGGAGCTCCCGATATTGCTGTGTACTAGTAATATTTATGTTGTTACCACATAAAGCTCCTTGATATTTGAACAGAAGACTTTTATTTCAAGTCTTCCACTATGGGTGATCGTCAACATGATGACGAGCGAAGATGGTTACGTCAGCACTGCTAGCGTCATACTCTTTAAAAACAATCGTAGGGTACCTCAGAAGTGGGATTGGAACGAAATTTAATCCAAACCTCTGCCTCATCAGCTCGTTCAGCACCTGATATTCTTGGAACTGCCGCTATACAACAAACTGATTCAGTGCCAGTTTCTGGTACCTCATTGGGCTTCCTATCCCAATCAGGGATGCATAATGAGGTTACTTCAACGCGGACCTGCACTGTCTATGGGCGGGTTTGACACCTCAACTCTTCATGCAAATGATGCAGACAATGCAAACGATGTCTGAACGTTTGAGGACTACGATGCCATAGGCAGACACACAAGTGCACAGACACACGGATGCTTACGTTGGACTTGTAGCGCCCCTTCTTTTTGCGTCGGGGGTTAAAAAGTAACCACTATTTCTGAACTTATTTCTTTTGCACCATCGATACGAAGGAAGCGTCCTCATCAGAGTTCAAACGCCACTACGTCCAAAAAGCGTCCACGCTTTACGGATAATTGTCAACCATCCCGGAGCTGTCAGATTTGTAACAAGACCATCACGGATGTGACTGGCCCACTGCCGCTTCGGCTTGCTAATCCTTCGAGCTCTGTCGATTTGGTTCTCTGACGAATGACTTCGTTTCGAGTTCGATCCTTCACTCTTCACTTCTTTCAGTTCCCATCATAAAAAATACTGATTTGTTCATTTCAAATAAAAAACTCTGAATATAAATGACTTTTATTTAATTATTTGATAGAATTTTAGCCTCTATTAATAATTTCCCCTTACGTTAATACTTACCTCAGGCTCCGTTAATATTTACTCCAGATATGGGGTATTTATTAACAAATGAATGAAATGATTTTATTGCATTGATGACTCTGTTTCTGAAAGCACTTACCTAGCTAATTGTTTTTGTTTGAATAAAAAAGTTCCTTACCATTGAATATATAAACCATATCACAACATTTGCTCTGTTTCTGAAAGCACTTACCTAGCTAATTGTTTTTGTTTGAATAAAAAAGTTCCTTACCATTGAAAATATAAACCATATCACAACATTTGCTAGCACCAGCCCCGCTCTGCCCTACTACCCAATAGACTTGGCTGGCACCGACTTCAAATAGATGAGTTGGTAGCGCTTATAATAATTATATTATTTTACTTTTCGCTTTTGAGTTCCTATTTGTGGTTTGGAAGTTGGTGGTTGGTGGTTGGTTTAGTGCAAAACATGATTTAATTAAATTACATGCATATATAAAATTACGTCTCTGGGCTGTTCAGCATTGAGAAGTTTAGAACAGGCTGTTATGGTTAAATCCACTTACAATATTTTGTGTCTGTACTATTCACCGTTGAAGAATTCCCTCGCTGAAAGTCCACCCTGGGTGCAGCAGCCATGTCATGATGAAGTTTACAACAGGCTATATTATAAATTGTTAAACACAATCCAAAACGTCATCGTACCGACGGGACTAGAACCCGCACCCCCCGGATAACAAGTCCAGGTGCTCTACCAATTAAGCCACGGTTCGATCTTTCGTCGCCAACTTTCACAAAACAAAGATAATATTGTTCCATCCGTATCAATAAACTTCAGTAGATTTCACTTTAAATTATAACGGCACCACCCTAGAAACGGTAAACAATTTTTCGCTTTTGGGTTTAACGATTGCTCAAAATGTAAACTGGCAATCTCATATCCAATCAATAAAAAACAAAATTTCAAAATTTACGTACGCTCTTCGCGAAATAAAAATAACGACTGACCTAAAAACAGCGCTAATGACAAATGAATACGCTCATAGTTGGCTTAGTTACGGGATCATGTTATAGTGCAGCGCACCATCCGCACCCTCACTTTTTACTTCCCAAAAAAAATTAATACAGAATATTAGCAAATATAGAACAAACAGACAGTTATAAACCTTATTTCAGGAAATTTAATATACTAACCCTTTCATCTATTTACGTTCTCGAAATGCGCAAATTTGTGCAAAAATATCCCCAACTATACAAGTCAGAGGTTCAAGAGTGAGACACGCAAACCGGTTGTTGTTACCTACTTCCCACCTCCAGATGATGCACGCCACAAGTCCCTTCGTGATGTCTATAAAAATATATAATAAACTGCCCGAACACATCGGCAGTGAACTTAAGGATAAGTATTTTTTAAAACAAATTAAACAAATACTAATTGACAAAAGCTATTACTCAATTGAACAATATCTCAACGACAAAAATATACTAATTAAATAATTGACATTTTAAAATTGCTTAGATTTCAATAAATTAATTAATTCATAATAACAATTGTGTATAGTAAAATTACAATATTATAATATTCAAATTGACGTATAATAAATTGACATAATAGTTAAATTAATAATTACATTATAATAATTTTATGTAATGCAGAAAATAAAATTCAAATATGGAAGGAAGGAAGGATAATTTTTAAAATCTAATTTACTAAATTAGATTTTAAAAATTCCCTTCCTTCCTCTGATCTAATATTGTAGTGCCCGACAGGGTCTCCAATGTACTGTATTTATTTATAAGATCTTTTGTAAACATTTAGAGAACGCAATAAACGAATGAATTATGAATATTTGAACTGGAAAGAGCATATCAACGTGGTTTTCTCCAAGGTTGGTCGTTTTGTCTTTGCCTTAAAAAGACTGAGGCAAACTGTGTCAACAGAGGCAGCTTTGGTGGCATATCATGGGTATGTCTCGTCAGTCTTGAGTTACGGGTTAATTATGTGGGGCAATTCTGTAGAATCTGATAAGGCTTTCAAAATTCAAAAACAATGTATAAGATTGTTATAAATATTAAAATACGGGACTTATTGCGCCTAAAACAACAAATGCAACTTGGTCGAAACGTCGAGTTAAATAAAATTAATGTTTTAGGCGCGATAACTCCGTATTTTCATATTTATAACTATGTGTTCAAATCGCGAAAGTTTAAAGTTTACAATGTATAAGAGTCATAGATAAAGCATGGTTTTTGGATAGCTGTAAACCACTATTCCAAAAGTACAGAGTCCTTCCTCTACCATGTATGTATATAAAAGAATTATGTGTTTTTGTTCACAGTAATGCCAAGTATTATCAAAAACAATGTGATGTATCAACACGACAAAAAAGAGCACAATATAAAAATCTGTTATTGCAACCATCCTGTAATAAAGATATATATAAACGGAATGTATACAATATGTCAATTTTAGTGTATAATCATTTGCCAGAAGATTTGAAAATACTAGGTGGTGACGTTTCCAAGCGTAAAGTTGGCCAATGGCTTTTGGAAAAATGTTTTACAGTGTGAAAGAATATTTATGTTGTAAAAAAATTATGCATATGTAAGACTGAAATTTAAGTAAAAATATTAATGTTCTCTAAACTTAATTGTAGATATGACAAACCAATATTTGTACGCTTGCTTGCAGGCTAGACACATGTACATTTATATTTCATATGACCTGAAATTGTAATAATTTAAAATGATGTGTTCTGACAAATAAACAATTGATTTTGATTTTATGATTTTGATTTTGAATTATGAATCGACACGACAAAATTAGTGCATTGCATTTTTCAACCCAATTATGCATTAGTGGCGCCATCTATGATGACGAAAGTCAATCATTCGGAAGAAATCATCACAGTTTTCAAATCCGACGAGAGATGTTTGCACTGCGTAAATCAAATATACACACTTTTTATTTTTTGTTAATTGTTAAACACAATGCAAACCTTCATCGTAGCGACACACACATTCAAAGCCAGTCACACATTCATTCATTTTAGCGGAAAGCAGTACACCAACTCCCTGACAACCTCTGCTGGTATGTGGAACTCCAGACCAATAGGCTGTGTAGGGTACATGGGCGGTGGTGTCGCAACCTAAAAATAGTACAGGGTACATGTCAATAGTAATAAGTAGATTAGTTTTAGTCAAAGATACAACTATTGTACATTGTGTTGCAATAAACAATACTGAATACTGAACCTTTCCGCTTAGTTTCATTCACACAAAGCACATCAATTCGCTATCACTTCGCCTTTCACTCATCATTTCGCATTCTTCTTGAATCTTATCATCCATCCCTCCTCTAACATTCAACGTAGCAAAGTGGCTTTCTGCAGCCCACTTTTCGCCCCCACGGGAAACGAGACATGACGGGTGGCGAACCACGTCGCCGCCATATAAATGAGAAGACAAATTTATGATCTGCATTGCGTTCCCACGAGTAGCTAGGGAAAGTAAGGTCCACCCAAGCAGAGCCCTGCGTGCTTGGGTAAGGCTACCCGTTTTCTGGGGTCGCCTGGTCCCAGGGCAATTGGCACGCTAGCAGCTAGGCTCGCTCTTAGCCACGCAGTCTTCGGCACGGCAACCACTTGGCTTGGCTATGCGGATCTCTCTATCATTCATTAACTCTTTGACTCACTCAATCACTAATTCTAATCACTTTCATACTCCGCTTCGAACGCAGTTTTAGAACATACACGGGTCAATTCAAGAAACATAATATAGGCTATATTATAGTTAAATCCTTTTACAAAATTTCGTGTTTTTGCTGTTTGCCTTTGAGGAGTTTCACCATCCACCTTCCTGACCCCATCATCAGATCAGCTCAATAGTAGCAGATTAATGCATTGTTACTAAACTTCCATAAGTATGCAACATTTCAGCTCAATCTAAAACCGGAAAGTGGATCAATATTGATCTCTAAGATATTATTACATTGTTAGTTAGTGATTTTCTTGAGATTCCATCACCAGATCCTGACTTGATGATAATGGGACCACCTCGGGAGTATACCCTTTTGAACTAAAAAAGAATTTTGGAAATCGGTTCACTATCAGCAAAATAATCGATGAACATACACAACAAAAATATAACATAAAACCTCCTTTTTGAAATTCGGTTAAAATTGTTAAACAGGGTGATAAAGTTTCTATGAAATTATATTGTTCTCCACTTGCCACACACCAATTTCCACGCGAGCGGAGCCGCGGGGCTCAGCTAGTTGTAGTATTAGGGACAACATTCTTTAAATTCTGTATGTTGATGACATTGCAATGTGTATTTTTAAGTAATTTATGATTGCCGCGTCTTATATTTATTAATACATAATCATACAGTTTTTTAACTATATAAAAATGGTACAAGAGCTGACCTAACTTTGCTTTTGTTGTCAAATAAGGTATCGAAATAATAAGTACGTTAAATAATGTAGATAACAACTTTCAATAAAATTAAGTTCCTCTACGGAAAACTGCCTATAAATAATTCCTTTACGCAAAACTGCCCATAAGTACTCGTATGTGAAAAGAACGAGCCGTAATAATAATATACAAAACATTAGTATGTACTTACTTACTGCGAACATTTTTCACCTATTTTTTGTTGCTTGGAGTATTTCGAAAGTTATCACAATATGAAAATATAAAGTTCGTATAAGCACGTGAAATAACAGGGAGGCGGCCCATTACTGGTGAATAATGGCACCTACTCAAGAAATTGTTCATACAACGAAGCTCGAGAGCAGGTCGAGTATCGCCTCGAGGGCTAAACAGGTAATAACAACGCCTTCTGATAGAGATACTAAAATATACACACACACATATAAAAAATAAATATATACGGTCGAATTGAGAAACCTCCTCCTTTTTTTGAAGTCGGCTAAAAAGTAAACTAAACAATTGAAAAAAATGAAAAAACTAATTGAAACTAAATTTTCCACGAACAGAAACAAGTGTCTGTATTGATTGACAACTATTTTTAACCGACTTCACAAAAAGGGAGGAGGTTCTCAATTTGTCTGTATGTTTTTTTTTGTGTATGTTACGCGATTACTCCGTCAATTGTGAACGCATTCAAATGATTATTTTTTAATAGGTAGGGTACGTTTCCGAGGTGGTCCCATTTTAATTACATCAAGATCTGATTAGTATCTCCAAAGATATGGAGATAAATACCTCAAGCATAAGAGAATGTACTGGTTTTAGAAGAAGAGTCCCAAGAAGATTATACACAACGGAGGTTGCTATTGCATATATTTTGAAGACTAAAAAATATGACCTTGACAAATGTCTTTTTCTTCACGTTGATTTTGGATTTTGACAGATATTCTTACAGTAACTGTGAGCGAGATAGAAACAAAGGTGGGGAGAATTAATTTGTCTTCACAGGAATGTTCTACCGGGCAAAGTCTTGTTAGAGTGCAACGTTTTTTGATGCGAACATTTTTTGACATGACATGACGTGTGGCGAAGATGGCGGCCATATGGCGGCGATAACTGTTAATAATCGCAAATAATACTTTCTAATATTCATTTTGGAATACAACTAGTCCGTGTTATAAAAGTATTTGGAATTATTGTAATAAAATAGACAATTAATTATCGTGTGTGTCAGATGCTTTTATTGCACAAAGCCACTTTTAACCGACTTCACACAAAAGAGGGAGGTTCTCAATTCGTCGGAATCTTTTTAATTTTTTATGTATGTTCACCGATTACTCGAAGATGCCTGAACCGATTTGGAAAATTCTTTTTTTGTTTCGAAGTTCCCTTCACAGGTGGTCCCATTTAAATTTTAACGAAATCGGCCGAGCCGTTTTTAATATATCAACATTTGTATTACGACGAATTTACTTATCTCGACGACTTACTTATTACTATAAAAGAAGAGTCCCAAGAAGATTATACACAATGGAGGTTTCTATTGCATATACTTTTGAAGACTAATAAATATGAACTTGAATAATGTTTTTACATCTTTCTTCAAGTTGATTTTGGTTTTTGACAGATATTCTTACGGTAACTGTGAGCGAGATAAAAACAAAGGTGGGAAGAATTAATTTGTCTTCACATGAATGTTCTACCGGGCCAAGTCTTGTTAGGGTGCAAAGTTAGTTAATATTTTTTGACATGACATGACGTTTGGCAAAGATGGCGGCCATATCAGTCACATGAGTAAACATGAGACATGAGACCACATTAGGAAAGCGCGGCACATGAGTAAAGATTCCTTCTTTACTCATGTGACTGCATACTTAATTAAATAACTCAAAATTATGAACACACTTTGTACCAACCAACACTGCAAAAAAATATATTTATAAGCATAATACCACAGATTATATAATAGTTACTACGTAAATAATACTTTCCGTTGTTAGGTTGGCTACACAGTGCTTTCGTAATTCGGCTATCAACAATGTAGAGAAGTGCCAACTCTTATAACGTAGTAGAGTGATTCAGTACTCTGTCGGCCATATGGTGGCAATTATTGTTAATAATCACAAATAATACTTTTTTATATTCATTTTGGAGTACAACTAGTCCGTGTTATAAAAGTATTTGGAATTATTGTAATAAAATAGATAATTAATTATCGTGTGTGTCAGAAGCTTTTATTGCACAGGGCCATTTTGGACATTGTCCTTTGATACCTTGATGACATCATTATGACTAGTGAATATTTTCACTAGCGCGGCATTTAAAGTCAATTTTCTAGGGTTCCGAACCCAAAGGGTACCAAATTAACACTTTCTGAGACTCTTTTGTCTGTTCGTCCGTCCGTCCATCCGTGTGTCTATATGTGCGCACTTTACAGATCTGTATCTTCTTTACCGTAAAAGGTACATACTTGAATTTTTCACAAAGTATATATCCGTCAGTGTATAACGGCCCAGATACGAAATTTAATAGATGCATGTAATTTAATTAAAACTTGTTTTGCAAATAAATAATTTTTCAAAAAAATCAGCACTAAAATAGCTGCTTCAAAACATGCATCATGAATAAATCACTTAATATAATGGCGTGGAATGCTAATGGACTGCTTCATCATCGAAACGAACTATAGTTAGTCCTCAATACAGCAAATATAGATATATTTCTTGTTTCTGAATCACATTTTACACGTGAATCCTACATCAGACTACAAGGATATAAAACTTACCATGCTCTGCACCCGGATGATACCGCAAGAGGAGGCAGCGCTATCATCATAAGAGATAATATCAATCACTTCAAAAAACATAAGTTTGAAGAACAACATATACAAGCAGTTGCTATTCAACTTGAAACTAAAAGGTATCCCATTACAATATCATCGATATACTATCCGCCTAAGCACGCACTAAAAGTGGAACAGTACATAAGTTTTCTGAAAGAACTAGGTAACAGATTTATACTGGGAGGTGATTTTAATGATAAAAATACCTACTGGGGATCGAGACTGACTACCACCAAAGGAAAAGAACTATTAATAGCTATTAGAGAATGCAACTGTGATGTCATATCAACAGGCAACTTACTGGCCCACTGATCCTTTGAAGATTCCTGACCTCATAGATTTTTTTATTTATAAAAATATATTACCAAGCTTTTTGCATATTCAGGAAGGTTATGATATGAACTCTGACCACTCACCCGATAATTCTATCGATAAGTGAGAACATCATTGAGAATGAAACAAGCCCTTCCTTGACAAATAAAAACACAGATCGGGAAAGCTTCAAGATAGATTCAGACAATATAACTGACCTAAAAACTTCATTAAAATGTCCAAATGAAGTAGATATAGATTTAAAAAAATTCATAACTGACATTCAACAATTTGCCTGGAAAAATACACCAGAATACAAAAAGAAAATTAGAAGTAATTATTATCCCGTTGAAATAAGAGATATGATAGCTAATAAGAGAAGACAGCGACAGCAATGGCACATGACAGATGTCCAAAAGACAAAATGCTTCTGAACAACTTAACAAAAACACTTCACAAGACAATACAAGCTTTCAATGACGAATTCATGAACACTTACTTGAGTCATCTGACAAGTGATTGTTCAACCAACTATTCATTGTGGAAAACCACTAAAAACCTTAAAAAACCTACTCTGCAGGTCCCACCTATAAAAGAAATTAACGGGAGTTGGGCCGTCAGCAGTGAACAGAAAGCTTCTAGATTTGCACAACACTTAGAGTTGATATTTAAGCCTAATGAGGATATGGACCATGACTTTACGCTAACTGAAACATCCCAAGATGATATTGAAATTAAACTTACAACACCAAGAGAAGTTTACAATGAAATCAAAAAGCTTAAAAAGAAAAAGACACCGGGATATGATTTGATTACAGGTGAAGTACTCCAAAATCTTTCTTGAAAAGCGTTAGTCAAACTAACAACACTCATCAATGCGTCATTCAGACTTCAATACGTGCCTTACTTGTGGAAAATAGCTGAGGTTATTATGATTCAGAAGCTTGGTAAACCACCCCAAGATGCAACATCATATAGACCAATCTCTCTGTTACCAATAATATCGAAGTTATTCGAGAAACTGCTCTTGAAAAGGCTGAAACCCATTATAGAAGAAAGAAAACTTATTCCTGACTACCAGTTTGGATTTAGGGAAAATCACTCCACCATAGACCAGGTTCATCGAATCACCAACATCATAGAAAATGCTCTGGAAGAAACGAAAGTTGGCACTACCGTCTTCTTGGACGTAGCTCAAGCTCAAGTTCGACAAAGTTTGGTATAAGGGTCTCATACACAAACTGACAAATATGCTTCCAAAACAGTTTGCAGATATTCTTGAGTCTTACTTAACACAAATAATGTTTAGGATAAGACAAGATGACTCATACTCAGAACTAAAGCAGATAAAGGCTTGAGTACCACAGGGCAGTGTTTTAGGTCCGGTCCTGTACGTCTTATACACCTGTGATATTCCTCATTTAGAAAATAACACTATCGCAACCTTCGCGGATGACACAGCCATTATGGCTACAGGTTTCACCCAAGAGGAAACAGTGGAAAAGGTTCAGACAGCAATTAACTCCATAGTTGCATGGACAAAACAATGGCGAATAAAGCTCAACGAAAGTAAATCTGTACACATAAATTTTACAAATAAGAGACCAAACTACCATCCGGTGTTCATAAATAATCAACCAATAATACCTTACGATAGCAAAGCAAAATATCTAGGGATGACATTAGACGCAAAGCTAAGCTGGAAGCTGCATGTCAAAAAGAAACGTGAAGAATTAGAGCTTCGCTACAAGAATATGCACTAGCTGTTTGGAAAACATTCATCTCTGTCAGTGCATAACAAAATGCTATTATATAAACAAGTCCTTAAGCCAATATGGACTTATGGTATCCAGCTATGGGGATGCACCAAACAGAGCAATGTACAGATTATACAAAGATTTCAAAACAAAGTACTCAGGAGCATTGTAAAGGCACCCTGGTACATTAGAAATGACGATCTCTATCGGGACCTAAAAGTGGAACACGTCGCTAAAACGATAAAACAATATGCTGAAGCTCACGATCGCAGACTTCACCATCATGTGAACGTTGAGGCTTTCCAGCTTCTCGACAACACGGACATAGTGAGAAGACTAAAAAGGGTAAAACCGTTCGAATTACTTCAGTGATATTTTACTAAGTGAGCATAAGTGTAGTGATAGTGAACACTATATAAAAGAACACAATAACAAAGTGTCTTCCCCTTAATAGAGACATTAGGAAAAGTGTTAATTCTTACACACATTCTTAGTAATATTTTAATAGTAAATTAAGTAAAAATCAAATTACTTATTAGCCTAATTATAAGGCTAGATTGTAATAGCAGTGAGATATCTGCGTGAAGTAGATGAATCACTTCACTACACAATCACACAAGACTTGGCTGGCACCGACTTCAAATAGATAAGTGGGTAGCGCTTATAATAATTTTATTGAGTAATTTATTTTTCGCTTTTGAGTGCCTGTTTGTGGTTATGAAGTCGGTTTTATTTTTTTGAAAAATAATTTATAAGTGGATTCGCATTGAAATTGTCGAAACAGTTAAACTGGCAGACGCATTCTAACCGCGAAGTCACGAACTGAAGCAATTGACTTCTTGGCCACGGTAGAGGCTCCATTCATCTCGCACAATATAAGAAAAGACGTAATCATGTCGAGGGAGGAATCACGTCCAACGAGCAACAGCACCGGAATTCCGTCTCGCCCGACATCCCTTGCAGTCATTCCTTCGCTGAAGATAATTTTCTTTTCAAAAAAGAATGTTTCTTTTCTCTATCGCTTAAGTTTTAACTTAAATTAGGGTAACAACCCGAACCAATTATTGGTTTTTTCCCCTTATATTCGATTGGACAAAATGTCTTCAGAATTACAGCAACGAAGTGTAGGGCAAATTGGAAGAAATGGTGACTATTTTTAACCGACTTCACAAAAAAGGAGGTTCTCAATTCATCGGAATCTTTTTTTTTATGTATGTTCACCGATTACTCGAAGATGCCTGACCCGATTTGGATTTTTTTTTGTTTCAAAGGGTACCCTTCCCAGGTGGTCCCATTTAAATTTTAACGAAATCGACCGAGCCGTTTTTATTAGGGTTCCGTAGTCCTGAAGGAAGGAACCCCTTTAGTGTCGTCATGTCCGTCTTTCTGTCTGTCCGAGGTTTTGCTTAGATACCGTTAATACTAAAAAGCTGTAATTTTGTGGGGATGTGTGTGTATTTAAATTACGGCAAAGTGCTGCAATAAAATTGTAAAAAAAATTTTTTTTAGAGTAGCTCCCCTATATGAGAAGTGGGAATGAATTTTTTTTTTCATCGAATACCCTATCGCGTGGGGTTTCGTTGAATAGGTCTTTTAAAATACTTCAGGGAAGCTAATACCATTTTTCGATTGAATGCTCCATTTACGAAATATTAAACTTTAATGTGCAAATTTTTCCAGTAGCCCCCCCCCCCCTTCTGAAAGCTAAACTGCTGACTTAAAAAATCTTGCAAAAAATCATGATAATAGCGCATTTCGTGAACTTTAAAGGAAAACTATAGCGGTTAAGATAAATTTATTAGTTTAGCAGTAACTGTCGTTGAACTTGGGTGTTGGATAATTTTGTACCAAATACAAAATCCTTAGAATAAATCCTTTAAAGTGACAAAGACGGAGTACCTACAGTTGCTTGTTAATAACGGGTAAAGACTTGCATTGAATAACAGGCTACTACGGAACCATACACTACGCGTGGCCCAACACGCACTTGACCTATTAATGTATCAAAATTTGTATTACGACGCATTTACTTATCTCGACGACTTACTACTTGGCTGGCACTTTACTTACTGGCACAGATTATGTAATAGTTACTACGTCTACTGGCTGCTTTGACTAGCGCGATGTTCGAAGTCGGTTCTTTTAGTTTATTAAACGATCTTATATTATATTAATCTTAGTGTAGTTTAATCTTAGAAAAATAAAATTAGTTCAGTAAGAACTTACTGACCTAGTTTTATTGTTCTTTTCTAAGTTCTCAAACTTTTCTGTGTTTATGTCTTAATCCAGGTTAGAAACTAACTGTATGCCAAAATTGTCAAATTAAATGCAAATTCGTGCAGGTCTTTTAATGTCATTGTTCAAACAACAAACTGCAGTAACAAACATACAATCTTTCGCATATATAATATAACTATTTAACGCCATAGCTTCGCTTGCGTTTAGAAATATATATCACATAGGTACCGTGATAAAAAGTATTGTACTATACACGTTTAGCTATTTTTACTCACTATGAGCAAGTATTTCAAGTCTATATATACGGTAGGTAAGATCGAGCATCGCCTGAAAAAACACGTTTCTTGTATAAGGACCCCCTTTAATATTTTATTTTATAATATTTGTTGTTAAATTCCCGATAGTAATGCATGCGTACCTACCTATCACGGTTAAGGAGATACAGCCCTGTGAAATGCGGATAGACGGACGGACGGACAGCGAAGTCTCAGTAATAGGATTCCTTTGGTACCCTTTGGGTACGGAACCCTAAAAAGTAGGAAGTCACGAGGACGCAACAGAGTATTTAAGGCCGCTATTTTCAATCCAGAGCTGAGCGAAAAATTCAGATAAATAAACATAATAAATCAATGAATGAAACAGTTTCCGACAAAAACTTAGCATATTTTGCACTTTTCACTTGATAAAATTTGTATCTTTAAGCTCTTCGATATTTTTTTGGATATTTTTACATGGCATTATACAAGAGCAGCTAGCTTAGTTGCTGGAGAATTTCAGAAAAATAGTACAATGCTTGTTTTGACGTGTCCTTCAGCTAAAATGATTACAACTCAAACTTCGTACATTACTTATGTACAAAATTCCATTATATTTAATTGAATTTTGTTTTTTTTTTATTTGGTCTTTTTTTTTTCATTATTGAATGTAAATTGAATTATAGTAGATTTCTTTACTAAACCAATATTGGTGAGTCCCCAACGTGAAATCAAAACTAAACGTTGAATTATCGTATATTGTCGTATAATATATTAATAATAATCCTAATCCTAACTTCCTAACTAATATTATAAATGCGAAAGTAACTCTGTCTGTCTGTCTGTCTGTGTCACTTTTACGCAGAAACCACTGAACAGATTTAAATGAAATTTGGTACACAGATAGTCTAGAGCTTGAGAACGGACATAGGCTACTTTTTAATGCGAAAAGAGGGTTGTAAGAGGTTGAAAGGGGGGATGAAAAGTTGTATGGAAGTATCGTCATTTTAGGAGCTAAAAGCTTGAAACTTATTTTTTAGGCTGTTAATTGGATAAAATAAATTTGACATTCAAGGTTTGTAAAAGTAAGGTTTATGTTAATGTTCTACTGAACCGATTTAAATGGAATTTGGTACACAAATAGTCTAGAGCCTGAGTAAGGACATAGGCTACTTTTTAATGCGAAAAGAGGGTTGTAAAGGGTTGAAAGAAGGGATGAAAAGTTGTATGGAAGTATCGTAATTTTTTAGAGCTACAAGCTTGAAACTTATTTTTTAGGCTGTTGATTCGATATAAATTAATATGTCATTCAAAGTTGGTGAGGGGGAAGGGGGAGGGAGAGTAGAAGGGGGAATGAAGGGAAGGGAGGGGGGAAAAGAGGAGGGTAGACGGAAGTGAAGGAAGGGGAGTGAGGGAAAGAGAGACGGGGAAGGGAGGGGGACGTGGGAGGGGAGGGAAAGTGGAGAAAAGGGGAGGGGGAGAGGGAAGTGAGGAGAAAGGGGGTGGAGGGAAGAGAGAGGGAGAGGGGAAGGGCGAGGGGGAGGGGAAGGGCGAGGGGGAGAGGAAAGGGGAGGGGGAATTGCGCGGCGTGGTACGGTGCGGTGTAGGTGGGATACGCATGTGTCTTATTTGTAAAATAATTAGCGTAAATATTTAAAAATGCCACCCAAAGACACTATTTCACGCGGACGAAGTCGCGGGCACAGTACAGTACTAGTATAATAAAAATTCTTTAAAAATAATATATTTTGTTTTTTTTTTGGAAAAACAATCCATCTTCTTTATTGAGAAATATTTTACATAGCTTTAAATAATTTATATCTATTTAGAATCTCATTGGAATTGTTGTCCACAAAATTCGTTATCTATCTAATACTATAAAAATCTTTGTCCTGACATACTGACTGACTCACTGACTGACAGACAACGCACAGTCTTAACCGCTGGTTGTAGAGACTTGAAATATGGAGGGTATATTTGTCTTAGTACGTAAGGGTGTACTAAGAAAGGATTTTTCAAAATTCACTCCTTAAGGTGATGACATGGAGGTTCAAAGTTTGTATGAAGAAACAAGATTAGATAGTTTTTTCTATTTGAAACTTCACACAAGTGCTACAGTATAAATATGAGTAAATACGTTTTTCAGGTTTTTTTGATATTCCACTCTTAGAAGGGTGAAATGGGGTAACAAAGTGTGAAAATCAATATTGTTTCAGATTGCGCTGAAATTTGGCATGCAGATAGTTATTACGACGTTAGTTACCTCTAAGAAACGATTTTCTAAAATTCTCCCCTAAAAGGGATGAAACGGGGGTTCTAAGTTTGTATGGAAAAACAAGATTAGATAGTTTTTTTTCTATTCGAAACGTCATACAAGTGCTCCAGTAAAAAAAATAATTAATACGTGTTTCAGGTTTTTTTGAAATTTTACTCTTAAGAGAGTGAAATGGGGTAACAAAGTGTGAAAATCAATATTGTTTCAGATTGCGCTGAAATTTGGCACGCAGATAGTTATTACGACGTTAGATCCTTTTGAGAAAGGATTTTCCAAAATTCCCTCCTGAAGGGGATGAAACAGGGGTTCAAAGTTTGTATGGAGAAACAAGATTAGATAGTCTTTTATATTCGAAACTTAACACAAGTACTTAAGTAACTAAATACGTGTTTCAGGCTTTTTCGAAATTCCACCCCTAAAAGGGTGAAGTGGGGTAACAAAGGCTGAAATCAATATTGTTTCGGATTGCGCTGAAATTTGGCATGCAGATAGTTATTTTGACTTAGGTATCTTCTAAGAAAGATTTTTTTTAATTCACTCTTCATGGGGATGAAGCGGGGTTTCAAAGTTTAGATAGTCATTTTATTCGACATTTTACATAAGAATTTCTATAAATAAACAAGTAAATACGAGTTTCAGACTTTATCAAAACGCCACCCTAAGAGGATAAATTGGGGTAACAAAGTCTAAAAATAAATATTGTTTCAGATTGCGCTGAAATTTAGAATGCAGATAGTTTTTAGGTATCCGCTCAGAAAAGATTTTCTAAAAATTCCTTCCGGATACGGAACGGGGATTCAAAGATGAGACAAAGTACGTGTCGTAGGATTTGTCGAAATGGGGTAGGTAACAAAGTCTGAAAATTTGGGTTTTTCGGGTTTTAAAAAATATGAATCCCGAATTGCCTTAGTCACGCGATAACATGCAAACGGATGAACCGATTTGTATAATTCTTATTCGATGTATTTAATGATAGCATCGTTTTTACAAAAAATAATTTTAAGAAAACAGAAGAAGTTTTTAACGCGGGTGAAGCCGCGGGGCACTTATATATATATAAAACGGTATATATACGGTATATATATAAAATTTTAAGTCCTGAATGACTGACTGAGTGACTGAGATATCAACGCACAGCCCAAACCGTTGGTCCAAGACACATGAATTTGGAAGGTGTGTTGTTTATGAAGTGTAAACATCCACTAAGAAAGGGTTTTTTGTAATTCCACCCCTAAGTCGGTGAAATGAAGGGTTGCACTTTCTATGAAACTTTTTATTCTCTGGGTCAATTTTCTCTAAAATTGATACACATACTTTTTAATTAAAATGGTTACATACGGGCATCACAGCTTTTCAAAAAACGTCCCTGACACGTTTTTTTTTTGACTGACTGAAGGCCTGCCTGATATATCAACGCACTGCCTAAACCACTGGTCCTAGAGATATGATGTTTGGAAGGTGTATTCTTTGTGAGGTGCAAGTATCCACTATGAAATAGGTTTCAAGTCGAAATTCCACCCCTAAGTGGGTGAAATGGGAGGTTAAACTTTCTATGAATCTTTTTATTTTCTGGGTCAATTGTTTTCAAAATTGATACACATACTCTTGAATTAAAAAAGTGAGTAACATAATTTAAACATGAAATAATAATATGCCCATGGGGTGCGCGGCCAAATTCCATAATTGCGAAAAAAAATCGTCTGAAAACACCAAATCTTATTAACACAGTTTATTAACAATTTACACAACCAGGATTTCTCAACACTTATCACTCAGCAATAACTTACACTTATGCCGCTTTCACTATACATTTGAGATAATATAATTTATCTAGTCCATTTCTATGCAATGCCTCAATATTCGCTGTCTTTAATAATTATGTTTGCTTGCATTTTGATTTTTAAGTTATATTAACTAAACTTCAACCACCACCGAAGTTCACCAACCGACAATGTTATCTTCATACATTTAATGCCATCAATACATTTTGTTTCAAATCTACCCTCATTATTTGTAAAACTGATAAAAGAAGCAAAACTGGTCTAGCTATTCTACTTATTAATACATGCGCTCTTTCTAACGGGTTCATAATGAAAGAGTGCGATATATGGGTCTTTCTATCTCTTCTATCTTTCTCTTTCATTATGTTACTTTCAAAACGTCTTATAGAAGAAGGTCGTATGTGCATATTTTGCTGTCATGCTATTGCTCTTTGAGACTGCTACTCCAATTATGACCAATACTGTACATCCTAATTCGCTGGTTTAGACACATAAAATTAGGAGGGTGTGTTCTTTGTATACTATGCACGAAGAAAGTGTTTTTCGAAATACCACCCCAAAGTGGATGAAATAAAAAGTTGATTTTTTTGTGAAACATCTTATTCTCTCGGTCAATGGACTTGAAAAAGTGTACACATACTTCTTCAAATAAAATTATGAGACACGTGCGTCACAGTTTTTACAAAAATCATGCCTCACGCTTTAGTCTGGCTGATAGCTGACTGATATATCAACGTGCAACATAATCCGCTGGTCTTAGAGATCGACACTAAAATTATAAATGCGAAAGCCAGTTTGTTGTTTATATGTTTGTTTGTTTGTTTGGGACTTCTTCACGGTCAAACGGCTTGACCGATTTGGCTGAAATTTTGTATAAAAACAGTTCATAAGGCAAAATACGATAAAGAATACTTTTTTCTGGCTGTCAAGTCTTGGTAACCAGATATTTTAAATTGAATTTTGTAAATATTAGATCTAATATGACAAAGAAGGACTTAGCATACTTGTTTTTTTGGCAGTCGAGTTTGAGTGTTGAGTTTTTTTTATTGGATTTTGTAAGCGTGTGCCCTCTTATCGGCCAAACTGCTTTACCGATATAGCTGAAATTTTAAATAAAGATATTCAGTAGGGCACAGAAGACCATGGGAAATTTTTTTTTGGCACTCGAGTTAGGGTCACCATACTGATTATTGACTTTAACCACAGAATACTTAATAGTCTTTGAACAGAGGATATTGAGTCATCTATAGTGACTAATTAGGTCATAAAACTGCCAGAGTCATAAAAAGTCTTAAAAATTAGGCCACGCGAGCGAAGCCGCGGGCAGATACTAGTATCTTATACTTTCAAGTTCTAGACTAGATAATGACAATAATTCGAAAAACCTTTTTGGGCCGCATTTATAGCAGAACCAATCACCGTTTTTCGAATAGATGGTATGAAAAGCATTTTTAATTACCTTATATTTACATACAATATAGCCATATTCCGTACTTCAATAAGCCAACATTTTAATTAAGAACATCCTTGAAGAGGTCGCCGGTATTTACGTTTGTAACAAAAAGCGTAGTCAAGATTAACAATAAAAATCAACTATTTCAACATTTTCCGAGCTACCCCAAAGGATGTTAAAACTTAAACCTGATCTAGATAAGCTTCGGAGTCGTTACCAAGCTGGACTTTTAAAGATAAAGAAAACTTTTCGATTCGAATTCGTAAGAGTCTGCGAAAAGACGTTTCAAAGTTAGTGCAGTCCTCTCGACGGACGCCTATGCCCGAACTACCAACTCAACTGATCTTACACCAAACATATTGTATCTTTGTAGATTCTATGTACATGCTCAATTTTCCATAATAGCTTTAGATTTAGAATAGAATAGAATGTTCTTTTTTGCAGTAACTGTGTAAAGTACTGTGTAAGTATAGACATGACGTATGACTTGCGTCTCCCGCTCTTACTAGCTTTACTTAATTAAATTATATCTAATGAATTCGCTTAATATGTGAGTCCGAGTATATATATAAATCGAGGCAATTACTTTTTTTTATTCTCTCAGACAAAGAAGAATATTAAAGCCTCAGAATACAGAATAAACCAGAAGGTGTCAACTAAGCTTAAATTGTTTGCTAGCGGTTCGATAAGTCATTCTGCGAACGCCGTTGCGTAGACAACATGTTTTATAGATTTGTAATTAAATAACATTGCCATCTTCTGTCGTTCCTACCAGTAAAATGCTAGCACTTTACAGGGATTAGATTAGAAGGGACGCGCGTGGATTTTTGTATTGTTTTTTGGACACAGAGTGTCGCTTGAAATTACGGTTGGCCGTGGTTTCTGGCATTTCTGTTTCAAAAAAATATAAAAAGTAATAGAATAGCAAAGGGATCATTGTTTCAGCGTAGCAGCAATACCCTTTGAAATTATTGAAAGTATTTAAAAGCTCACTAGTTGATTTTGTTTAATTTATGTTGGTCCTTGTTTATGGCGACAGCTGTTATTAATGCGGTTTCTTTAAAAATAATGAGTGAAATGTTTTATACAGCGTGCATATTACGGCGTTATGGCAAATAGCAAATGTAAGTTTAGTAATATAAAATACGAAATTATTTTCAATATGTCTTTAGGGCAACGAGTACATTATTGTTGTGATATAGGTATAAAAATATATTGATAAAGGTAAGAAATAAAAATAAAACCGGTCAAGTGCGAGTTGGACTCGCGCATCGAGGCTTCTGTACAAATTGTTAAAACAAATTTATTTTTTGTAGTCGATCCCTAGCACGATGCTTCGACACTGCCCGCCGCAAATAATGAGTTTTGAGATATTTTCCCTTATAAGTGCTTTAACCTTGCTTCTTACCAATTTCATGATAGCACCCCATAGGTTTTGATTCCGCGTTTATTTTGCGATCGCAAAATATACGTAAATATGCGACATAAACGGTCATATCTTTTGATCTCGTTGACCTACAAGTTTGATTTTTTCACAGCCGAAAGCTACCGTAAACCCGAGTATTTGATATAAGTTTCAATTTGATACCTTTTCGCGTCCCTGCGAAAAAGGGTTTTGACAGACGGACATACGGACAGACAGACAACAAAGTGATTCTATAAGGGTTCCTATTTTCCTTTTGATGTATGGAACCTTAAAAATGGCAGTATGACGAGATATGAAATTGCAATGAGGTTCGGCCGCGTCGTCTTGTCTGCGGGGACTCGTGCGCCAACAGAATCATACGATAACGCCTTCATTATCCTCGCGTCAACCCTCCTCTTTCTCACGCCTCCTTCGTCATTGCTTTAATCTTTTTGCGGATATTACACTAAAATTACGACAATAGTGCGACCGGCTGCACCTACCATTCACACAATGATGAATGACTCAGACAGAATCCATCTGTTGTCAGCGCTTCAATCAGAACATCTTTTTATTCTGACTCTCGTTACTGAATAGTTTTTGTTTGAAAGCAATCTATCATTGTGTATTTTAGATTTGTGTTTTCGGTATGATTTTAAGAGACCTAATTTTGATTTTAAATCGTGTGTATTAGATGACTATGAACTTTGTAGGCAAAATCAGATACATAAAGTCAATATAACTACTCATCGAGCTACAAAATAATAAATGCTCGGTGAAAGTTTTATAGTCCATGTCAGTTTCACACCGAATGCCCCAAAGCGTATTATTTAATCAATTGAAATTTAAATACTTAGTAGCAAACGTGTTTGCTGATTGCGCTTCTGAAATATGTTGTTATTACTGAGTCTGACGACCAGTATTCATTAACTTTAGTTTCAGTTTTAGATCTACAGATATGTGAATGAAGAAAAATCAATTATGGAAAAATTGTATGGGAATTGAAAACAAGGATCCTAGAATAACAGCGGATAGTTCTAAAATGTCCAAACGAAAGAGACTGTCTTGACTGCACAGAATCGTAAGGAGATTAGGGTAAGAAGATGATAAATTCTCTGATGTGGACAACATTAACAAGCGCAGCAAAATCTAGAAACTCTTAAATCTCTAACGGAGCCAAAAAAAACATGCAAAAGACTAAAATAATATGTTTTATAACAATCCAGAAACCAAAAACATTTTTACTCATCATCATCTTCTTTCTGTCCTTATCTTATCAACGTAGGGTCGGTGCAACATGCTGTTCTCTTCCATTTCGATCTATAAATTTTAAAAGATATGTAATGTGAGTTAATATATATTCTTGGTGTACCAAACTTTAGGTCAGGTTTATGTATAAAGTAAGGGAGTTTATTAGGTGAGAAAAAAATTGGCCAATCAAATAAAGGTACAAACAATAAATCCGTACAAAACATCCGTCTCATATCTAATACTATAACAATCTTTGTTCTGGCATACTGACTAACTGACTGACAGACAACGCACAGCCTAAACCACTGGTCGTAGAAACTTTAAATTTGGAGGGTACATTTGTCTTAGTACGTAAGGGTATACTAAGAAAAGATTTTTCAAAATTCACCCCTAAAGGGGATGAAACGGGGGTTCAAAGTTTGTATGGAGAAACAAGATTAGGTAGTATTTTCTATTCAAAACTTCATACAAATGCCACCCCTAAGAGGGTGAAATGGGGTAACAAAGTATTAAAATCCATATTGTTTCGGATTGCGCTGAAATTTGGCATGCAGATAGTTATTTTGACTGAAGTAACCGCTAAGAAAGAATTTTTCAAAATTCACTCATGAAGCGGGGGTCCAAAGTATGGATAGTAATTTTATTCGACATTTCACACAAGTACTTTTGTGAATAAATAAGTAAATACGAGTTTTTCAAAATACCGTCCTAAGAGGATAAACTGGGGTAACAAAGTCTAAAAATCAATATTGTTTCGGATTGCGCTGAAATTTAGAATGCAGATAGTTATTATGACGTAGGTATCCCCGCTCAGAAAAGATTTTCTAAAAATTCCTCCCGGTTACGAAACGGGAATTCAAAGTTTGTATGGCGAAACAAGATGAGATAAAGTACTTGTCGTAGGATTTTTCGAAATGGGCTAGGTAACAAAGTCTGAAAATATGGGTTTTTGGGGTTTTACAATTATGAATCCCAAATTGCCTTAGTCACGCGATAACATGAAAACGGTGAATCGATATGGCTAATTCTTATTTGATGTCTTTAATGATATAATCGTTTTTTTACAAAAAAAAAGTTTTAAGTAAATTAAAGAAATTTTTAACGCGGGCGAAGCCACGGGGCACTTCTAGTTTTACATAATGACAATGCCACTTTATTGCATTGCTGATCTACAATATTTTCATTCTTTCTAAAACCTTAACTAAGATTGCTGTAAGTAACCTTCGAGCGGCAGTTACATTAACTTTTCATAAGTATTTTAATAGCTCATCACGAGAATAACTTTTTCAACCTCCAAGTTTTTACTGTCTGATAATTAACAAGAACTATGCCGCAAAGTTGGCAACTGTTATTATAAGTAGCGTCGAGCAAAAGGAACTTTTAGATGATACTTTTAGTTTGAAACTGTATGATAGCAACTCTTCCTGTTTTTCTTACACTTTTAATACTAAAGGCATTTTAGGCAGTGCGGCATTGTCTTCGGGAAATATATTTTACTAAATTACAGATGAGTCATACAGCTCGCGTAACAAAAACAAGATTTATTTTCGTCCTAATCTGGGTATCTACATTATTGTAGTAGTGCTACACTTCCTACGAGAAGCTACAAGAGACTACGAGAACGTAACTGCTCGTGTTGTCGTATGAATCCTCTTGTTGCACTAATTCATACTCATAATTTGATTGAACTCAAAAAATTATTCATATTATGAGTATGTCAGAATGATGATGTTCCTATTTAATGAGTGCAAATGCCGCGGGCGCAGCTAGTTAATGAATAAATAAATTAGAAGTTAAACACTTTTTAAACACAAGCTTTTTGTTAAGACGTTAACTACGTCTACGCCATGTGTAAAGAAAAGTAATCATGATTACAAAACATAATAACCCTAATTCGACTGTCCTACTTTTTGATGTTACAGAGTTCGAGTTACAGTCCCTAGAGTCCATACAGGCTCTATCATCAAGTCAGTTTAATGGTACTATATTATTCCAATATCACCAAGGATACGCAAGTATGAGTCCAATCGAACGTCAGGAAGTGGTTCTAATTTAGCTCCAAGATTTGACCCACACAAACATACATGTATACTAACACGGCAAGTTACATAAAGCTTGTAATGAATAATTAGCAATGCTTGTATTGCAAATTAGCAATGTATAGCAGCATAACAGCCACTATTTGTTTTCGTGTCATAAGTCACCCGTTGAACAATTAAGGTTTTAAGAAAAATAAATAAGCGATATGAATAAAGAGTTGAGTCAAGACGGCCCAAAACGCGCAAAAAGTGCTAGACCGTAAGATTATTAATTATTTTGCATTACTACTTATTATACGGACTAGCTATATATAGTATGAGATATTGATATATCGAAAAACTTGTGAGCCTTTTGCGCAGCTGCAAGATCAAATAGGTAATAAATAAAATAGGTGATGATAAAAGTCCTCTTATCAAAAATTGTTCTGAATGTTTTTCTTCTTCTTCTTGATTTATTAACCGACTTCCAAAAATAGGAAGGAGAAGCTCAATTCGAGAGGAACAATTTTTTTCATGTATGTTTGGGCATAATTCCGTCATCTATGCTTGGCTTTGCAAAATTATTTTTTTTTGTTTGAAAAAAGCTTATTCCGAAATGGTCCTTTTATAAACATTGTAAAGATCTGATGATGAGTTTCGGAGACAGACAACGGCACTCTTCAATAATTGCCAGTAAATTTTGTTATTTCATTCTACTCCGTCATTAATTAACCGATTTGGAAAATTCTCAAAAGAAAGTTTATTTTGAAATGGTCCCATATAGATTTCGTAAAGATCTGTTGATGAGTCTCAGAGACAGACAACGGAACTTCTTCACTAAATGCCATCAAATTTTGTCACCTCATAACTCTGTCATTTATTAACCACTTGATAGACTCTTATTTTTAACCGACTTCCAAAAAGGAGTAGGTTCACAATTCGTCTATATGATTTATTTTATGTATGTTACGCGACTTCTCCGTCAATTGTAAACCGATTCGAATGATTATTTTTTTAATCAGTAGAGTACATTTTCGAAGTGGTTCCATTGCAATTTCATCGAGATCTGATAAGTATCTCCAGAGATATGACGATAAACGTCTCAAACTTGCTACTAAAAATGACTCGCGGGGCATGAAAGTCGGTTGTTTTAGTTTATAAACTATCTTAATTATTGTTTTAAAATTGAGGAAGACCGACTGATTCACTCAAAAACTAGGTCGAGGAAATTTGGCTAAAGATACGTGAAATACAGCCGTAACTCTTATTTTGTTTGAAAGTGTGTATGCTTTCCTTGTGGTCCCATTGTAAATTCATCAAGATCTGATGAGTATCTCCAAACATACGAAGACAATCCTCCGAAACAGCTTTCTAGCAGATTGAGAACAGTCTCACTATGTTGCTGATTTCTTAATTCTAATTTTTTTATGGTATAACAATATAGTTTAGTCCCACTGTACATTTAGATCTAATGAGTATTTCCAGTGATATGAACACCTCAAAATTGGTACTAAGAATTACTAGCGCGGTATTTGAAGTCGGATTTTTGGTTTTGTAAACGATCTTAAAAATTTTACATCTGCCTTTCTAGTGAGTTTTCTTATTTTTCTCGTTTAACAGAGCTATTGCTTAAAAGTTTTTCATCATAAGTATTCTTTTAGAAAACATAAATTGAAGTGCGTTCTTTCATAATTGAAATATATTCTAATGTTTATCCATAAGTTTCGGCTACAAAACGATCGTAATTTACTGATAGCAATGTTTTGTTCTTTGTAGGTCTTCTTAGACTTCAGCAGATGTTCCAACATCTCGTCCCGGGCAAGGCATCATTTCGTATCTCATACGTGAAGAGAGTATCAAACGCGTCAGAGGCAGTGAGCTTCCTCCGAGCCATTGAAAAATTAGACCGATGGAGCACCAAATACGTGGTTCTGGACTCATCTACTGTTCTTGCGAAGGAAGTGGTTATTTTGCACGTGCGTGATGTTCAACTTGGTCGCAGGAACTACCACTATTTCTTAACTGGCCTGGTATGTAAACAAAACACCTCGTTTCTTGAAAGTACACTTTTAAGGCTACTACACAATATGCCAGCGGCTTTCTGCCAGTCTTACCCACGCAAGCGGTAAAATTGTATTGAACGGGCAGTATTAAGTGCCCCGGAGACGGTCATTCGCAATTGACAATTTTTACGTTAATGATGGACCAAATGATCGTCTACAGAGGCAACTGAATCCATTGTCATTTGCAACTATGTGATTGAAGGCGAATGATGGATATATTAATTGAAGCTCGCTCATTGAAAATCGCGAATAACGCAACTCCATGAACGCAACCATTGATCGTCTAGCTGTGCAATTGACAATCGTTCATTCGCTCGCTAGTCGAAGAATACAAGATGTTACAAGAGAATTTAAAAGTGTGTCGAGATCTTCTACGATAACATGGCCGGCCCCTCCAAATTACTGTTTTAATGTGTGTAGTCACATCCTTACGAAAGAGTTTGTATGTAGTTGTAACTACATTATTAGAGTAGGCACTTCCCTACATTGTTGATACCAATTTCATAGAAACTTTTTTTTGCAGTGTTGGTTGGTACAAAGTACGTTCATAATTAGCAGTTATTTAATTATGTATGCAATGTCGCGGAACCGGCAGTACCAGTACGCACACATTCGTGGTGGTGCATCGTGCGCGTCATGTTTTTGTAGAAGATCTATTACAGGCTGAATTTTTCAAGTGGGCATGGATGACCAAATCAGAAACTATATAGAATCAAGAAGTCAAAATAATCTTTGACGCGTCTAATACATATATAAATGGCGCCAATTTGCAAATGGCCTCGTTTAGTAAAATAAGAACTACATCTTTCGTCTTATATACTCTTAAGTATTAAAGTGAGACAAACAGATTAAGCAAACGCGCTGCCAAGGAGATTATAATATTCAGCGTGCGTTAAATAAGTACTTAGGTGAATACCTATTTTACCGCACGCTCTGTTGTATACAGGCTTCGTAAATGCCTTTTGAGAAAAAGTGTTGAAAAGTATTTTTATTAAAACAGGTGATGGACGACCGCTGGGAAAGAGACGTGGCAGAATTCGGTGCCATTAACATTACTGGATTTAGAGTTCTAGATAATTCGAGAAAATTTGTTCGGGACTTTCTTGAAGTTTGGAAAAAGGATTCCATATCAGTAAGTTTCTGGATCCAAATACTCTGAAAAATCTTAACAACTTAGTTTTACAGGGGGAATAATTATTTGCCTGCTCGATAAGCACTTGAACGCTGTCTTATTAAATATCTGCAACGACATTATTTATCGCTAACTTGCATTTTTGTTACTGGTAGGCTAACGATTAACCACTATCACGCCTAGTGGTAGGTAAGTGATGAAGTTGTCGAGGATGGTGAACACGCTTGGTCTTGAACGTAAGCCTTTACGTGGGGGCCTGTGTCCTGTGTCTGAATTTTAATAATTTTTATATCTATCTTTCTCTTCTATAGCAGCAGTATATATATATATATATATATATATATATATATATATATATATATATATATATATACTGCTATTATATATACTATATATATTTACTATCTTCTATATATATTTCAAATTCAAATATTCCAAAAGGAAAATCGTGAATTTATTCTGTCCGAATTAGATCAGTAACCAAATATACTTTAGGTAACCTTTCAAAAGCAATCAATTACGTAACGAAAACTACTACACAGAAACACAAACTACATACAAACTACTTAATAGTTTGAAAAAAAATTTGTTAGTACCTATGTTATTATATCATGGTGAGTTAAGCTTTCATTAATCTACTGTATCTTATTACTGTAATAATAATCATAAGCTATGTTGCTATTATCAAAAAACCATCACTCACCATTTATTTTAGAGCGTATTAATTTTTTTTATTAATTATTCACTGTTATAAACAATCCAAAATATCACTGTACCGTAATGCACCGATAGGGTCTTATGTTCCCCGGGAGGTATGGGTTCGAGTCTCGTCGGTACGGTGAAATTACCAACCCTACATATCTACGACCTACTCAAATAGCTATTTTCATCAATATAACTTCATAAATAAATAACTTTCAAAATTAACTTTCATTCAAACTACGAAAGGTTATAAGAACAAAACATAAAAAAAAGAACATAAAAAAATAAACAGAGCATTAAATTTGACAATAGTTACTACATAAGCACATGAGTACAGAAAAGGACGTAAGTGTATTTTGTAAATATATAAAAAATAAATCAATTTGGTATATATTGATCATATTTGATATTTTTTAAATTTTAATATAATAGTGATATAAATTTACTTCATGCGAAGCTTATTTGCCAATAAAAAAATTCTTCCGAAATATTTTTCAACAGCACACAGCGCTTGAGAATTAGACTATTCTAAATCTAGCGTGTTCACCATCCTCGTTCACATCATTAATAGTGGTCATACACTAGCCTATTAGATATAATATATTGATATAATATATTGCCCTATGTATAAATATCCTATCCCTGTATAAATTCCTTTAATACAAAGGCTAGATAAAAGCCAAAACAAATTTAGCGAACTTGTAAGGCAAGAACAAAATGCAAATATACAACCGGTGCGGAAGCCAACGAAAACGTGTCGTGAAGTCGTTCCCAGTCACAACCACTGAATTTAACTAATGATATGAATTTTAAACAGGCTCAAGCCGCGCTTATGTTCGACGCTGTGCAAGTTTTAGTGGACGCTATAGTGCGTCTTTTGCGCAAAAAGCCAGAGCTGATAAGAAATGCGGCGCGACGTAATGCCAACGCCAATGCAAACGCAAATAATGCCAGCCGTGTCATGGAGTGCAATTCTAAAGGAAAGATAATACCTTATGAACATGGCGAGAAGATCTCCAGGATGATCAAAAAGGTAATTTATCTATCGACCTAATATTAAATAAATCTCAGAATTTTCGAATAAGTACATAATTGATTATTGTCTATACGCACAATATAATAAAAGAATAATAAATGGTTGATACTAATATTATAATTCTGATTTAATTAATAGCGGGTTGTGTATCGCGCATTTATAATATTATAACTACATAGTATTTTCAACGAAAGCCTTGTCGTGCACGGTTTAAATTAATCTCCGCTTGAGCACATTGTACTCATATATTATGTTTCTTGAAGTGTTACGCACTTAATATTTTTGTAAATTCTTTTATTTTTTTAATTGGTTTGAGCACCTGGACATGTTATCCGGGGGGTGCGGGTTCAAGCCCCGTCGATACGATGAAATTTTGGATTGTGTATAACAATTTACAAAAATATTAAGTGTGTAACACTTCAAGAAACCGAATATTTAATTTAAGCAGTGTATCATCTCTCGTCGGATTTAAAAACTGTAATGATTTTTTTTTCGAATGTTTTGAATATGTTATCATAGATGGCGCCACCCATGCATAATTGGGTTAAAAATGCAATCCACTAATTTCGTCATATCGATAGTATCGGATTGTGACTTAATTCGTCAGAGCACCTGGACATGTTATCCGGGGGGGTGCGGGTTCGAGTCCCGTCGGTACGATAAAATTTTGGATTCTATTTTTCGTATAATAATTGTACCCATATATTGTTAATTATCTCACCACTTTGGTGATTTTCTAGAGTCATTTTACATTCCTAGGCGCTTGTGCGAATGATTGATGCCAATTCATACATTCAATTACGACTGCCAGCGAATGCTTCGTTATTCATGTGCGGGGATACGTGCGTTGGTGACGCCGACACTGAATATGTGAAATCCACAATGATATCGGTGGCGGAGGCAAACGCCAATAATATTTGAGTTGTGCTAATGGTTTACTCGCCATTCAATTTATCCTGCTAATGGCCTCGTGGAACTCACTCACGATACCTACGTCAAGCTCTATGCCAACACTGTCATTGTATTATATTAATTAACCGGCACCTTGGTCCCTAACATTGTCCCGCCCGTCGTTGTGGGCCCATTACCGCTCACTATTGGATCTGTATTCAATGACTCACAAACTCACAAGTACATCACAACAAAATGTGTGCAAATCAAACACAAACACATATTAAATTATATCTTCATTCTGTATATATAATATATATATACATATATATATATATATTATATATACAGTATATATAATATATATATATATATATAGCTTTGTTACTCTGCGTTCTCAAAAGGAAACTTTATCGAAGGATTTAATTAATATGGAACAATCGCGAATTCTTAGTAATGTCTCGAAATTCAAGATTATCTGTTCGAAAGCGAATATTTTATGAGACGCGACGTGAAGCGGAGATTGTCTTCAATTTCGGATCAGGTATTACTTAGATCTTATAAAAAAGGCGATTATTTAAAGTAGATAGAAATAGTGGAGGTTAATAAATAACTTTGCGGAATGACACGTTGCTTGTGCGCCAAGTGACCTCTCCCTTTCTGAAAGCATAAATCGTGAAGGGACGAGTGGAGTTGCGAGCAATGCTTTCCTGCGAGAAACCTGGCCGGATCTGTAGTTGTATATCTTTGCGTCTAATGCCACCTCAGGCGGGCTCTTATCCTCCTTCATAGTGACATCCGTAACCTGATAGTGACGTATCAACATTCAAGCCGGCTTTTCACTATTGGATATAATGTAAATTACATCCCGACTTATATATTACATCCCGCGATTGCTGTTCACACTGTAAGATATAAAATCTGAACTATACAGGGTGTCGGGTTTCATATGGTGCAAACGAAAACCATCGATGGAGGACTCCAAGGGCTACCCAGAGAACCCCCATGTATGTTCCTCGAAAATCTATAGTTCTCGAGAAAATTGAGTATTACTTGTTTTCGAGTCAGTGTCCTCGAAATGTTACAATTTATTTTAATTTTCGCCCAAACTATAAAAGCCAATGCCCTAGTTTTTTTGTGGCACTATGAACAATGAATAGGCATTTCAGAGTAAACTACATTTTTTTTATTTAGACTTATTATTTTCTGAGAAAAAAATGTCATCACATTTTTTTATTTAGACTATTATTGTATCGCTGAGCATACATGGGGTTTCTCTGGGTAGCCCTTGGAGTCCTCCATCGATGGTTTTCGTTTGCACCATATGAAACCCGACACCCTGTATAGTTCAGATTTGGTTGTCTATGATTTCATTCAAACACTGGCTAAATACACTAATTGTGTGGAGCCATAATAAAAATAAAAAAACAACAAAAAAAACCTGCTGGCGAGGCAGGGGAGGCGCGGTGTCCGGGGACGTGAGGTAAAATATAAATCTTCAAATATCGCTCAGTCGGTCGAAAAAATATTTATAGCTTGGGATGTAATATATATTATAGCATAGTGTAAACGGTCTCGTACAAAATGCATGACGAGCGATAAAATTTTATATTTTAAGATATAATATACATTATATTATATCCCATAGTGAAAAGCCGGCTTTACGTTCTCGAATGAATACGCGGCGTAGTCCATAGTGCTATCTTCCCGTGCAATTACGTCAGTGTAAAATTTAAATTACGTTAAATTTAAAAAACACAGATGTTGAATACGGCCTGTCTTTTATATCGGGCGAGTGCAGAGGCCAAGCGACGCGACGGTTTCGAGGTGTCGACGATTCATTAACTTCGCCGGTGACGCGTAATTAACCCCCGTACTTACTAACAGCCCGGATTTACACCACCGCCGCGCGACTGTAATATGAAACATTTTATGATACTCTCGTCGCCGACATATTATTCAGTGTTTAGGGAATTTAAAATACTGAGGGCCAGTTTCACCGGTTCATGATAAAGTTTAAGGTACCTAGTTATCTGACAGACACCATACAAAAGTTGTCAAAAATCTGTCAAATAAGTTCCTAATCTGCAGCACCGAAGAAACTGGCCCTGAAGCTTTTAAATTTAAAGACAACAGTCGCGTTGTTTGCTTCAGACCGAGATAGAAGGACTCAGCGGGACGATCAGGTTCAACGAGGAAGGTCATCGCCGCAATTTTTCGCTCCAAATCGTAGAGAACACTGTCGACGGACATATGCTTAAGGTAAGTCTACGAAATTGCTGTTTTAGCGCTTTTCTGTATTTGTTATCATTTTTAAATCTTTATACTATATTATTAGCATATTTCATGATTACACATTACTTAAGCTCCATTAACATCAATTACGACATTTATTTGTTTAAATAAAACACTTGTGTGCCATACAATTGGGAATCATCGGCAGCTCTACAAAATATGAACTAAAATTAAACTATTGTGTGCAGATAGCGGAATGGTACGATTACAAAGGGCTAGTACCGGTAAGACCGAAGTTGACAGCGCTGGATGTCTCAGGAAACTATGATCGCAATAAGTCATACATAATATCAACGATCGAGGAACCACCTTACTTCCTACGGAGCAGGCCCGACGCGCCCGAGGCAGTAGCCGATGAGCCTTATCGTGGTTTCTGCGCTGACCTAGCTAGAATGCTTGCCGACAAACTAGAAATAAAATGTAAGTCAGTATTGCTTGACTTCATGTTTCATTTTTACACTGCTTCGTATTTATTGTGTATTGACACAAAGATGATCTATCTGATCTCTCTGATCGTATTTGCTTGTAACATGAGCGTCAACATTTGAAACTGTATCTCTTAAAAATAATCTGTATTAACGAATACCTGCTCTTGACAGATGAGTTCCGTATGGTAAAGGATGGAAAATACGGTCACGAAAATCCAAAAATTGTAGGTGGATGGGATGGATTAGTCGGAGAGCTGGTTCGCAAGGTAAGTGATATATTGCATTACTTGATAGGTACTCTTGTATATTTGTCATACTTTCTTTTGTTCCTACATATGTAGTCAGAGGAATTATGGGATATATTTTTTTATAATAAAGAAGGCATCAACAGATCTTCCGTAGAGCACAGACTTCATAACGGCTAAAAGCTTGGTCAGTATTTTAATTGGTATGAAGGCCAATTAGACATCGGCCGATACCTAATCGCAATGTGCGGTCTTCATACCGATTCTAAACTAGCCTATAGAATGTCTGTTGTCTACGGGGATTCTTAAGGTACGACCGCACCGCGGCGTCCCGTGTGCGCGATCTAGGCGGCGATCAGATTGCACAGTAGTATTTGTACCGACTGGTTCACACCAAACGCGATCTACGGCGTTCAGAAAACAATAGAAATTCAGATCGCGAACGCGCACGCGGACGCAGGACGCCGCGGATTGGTCGTACCTTTATAATATTATCCTTCAAATGTAAGTTAGGCTAACGATGATCATCATCACCGACACCAGTCTAATTTTGTCCATTGCTGGACATAGGCCTATAGTCCAAGTTTCTTTGTAGGATCGAATTTGAAATGAAAGGATTAGCAAGCTTAAATGTCAGTGGGCTGGTCACATTGCATTTATTACTTTGCTGTTTTTAGATGATCTCAAATACTTACCTTGTATTAATGCATCGGTTCTACCAACCTTCAAACCTTTGTGGTGTCACCATCTAGGTCGTGATCGTCTATTTATTTATATAGGTATATCGAGTGAGTCTTAACAGTTTCAGGTATCCCGTCGTATGGGAGAGTATGAGCACAACATCTTGTCAAATCTAGTTTTATAGTCTACATCTTTATCAGTACATTCGACCGATTGGACATGAACTAATCACCTTGCCATTCCACCTGAGCTTACTTATACATGACAGTTCCTTTTACTTCTGAAGGTATTAGATAGGTCGCCGTTCTTTAATTTTAGCGTGCAAGACTTGTTAAAATTCATAGGTTTGTCATAGTAAGTGTTAGGATAGCGTGGGTTGGTGTATTAAGTTCCTGTGTGGGCTATTTCGGTCCACCGCTGACAGAGACCAGTTTGGAGCGAGACCCGAGGGGAATTCCTATTACGTGGGGCTCACCACTCAGCGTAGCTGATGGGGGAATAAACCGTCCGTGAATTACCCTAACGCTGCGAAGCGTACATGTATATCTGTTTCGTAGATAACGCTCGATAGCGTTCTTCCCCAGATTTTTTCGGTACCAAAAGTTTTGTTTCATAATTATGGATTTGTGAGACAGTTTGGCCAAAGTGAGTGCAATGGACGGTTTGAGAGGACTTGTGTGTTACGAGCCTCCAGAACTGCTGCCTCCCGCCATCGTGTCATGTACTGATTTCATTAATCTCAACAATGCCAACGAGTATATTAACGTCGTTGTATTCTCAAATGTTAGGTGTTTATGCTCATCTCACCAACACAACAAAACCCCAAAATCTGTCGTCAGACTTCTATACTCGAACACTCTGATCTTCACTACTATCAAAATACTTATTCGTAGTTGTCGTCGCTCACGATGTTTCCGCCATCAAAGCCCGCCTTCTAGTTCTGCAGCCAGCCTCTTATAAACTACCTAAGTTTCAGTTAGCTTACTAAGTTATGATTTTATCGATTACTCCGTTATCATGCTCTCTGGATATTTGAACTTGATACCATCATTCAAGTGTCGTAACGTCACTTCCCATTTATCCTGCCTATACATTTATAGTTGTATGTTTATATATATTTATATATATATCAACATGTATCGGGTGAGATACATATAGACCAACAGAGATAGCCATTAAATATATTCATTACTTGTATTGCTAGTTTAGTATATAAAATTAGGATTATATAAAGTATCAACTCATGATAATCTCTGTTGTTATTGTATCGAGAAAAAGGTCTCAAAATTAATTGAATAAAATCCAGTAAGTAGAAAATTAATTCATATATTTCTGATCCACAATTAAATCAAAACTAAAAAACTTGTCATTATTGAGATCGATCTTGTGTTGTTTTGTTTTTAATCGACCAGCTATTCTGTTCCTAAGGCATTTAATCGAGAGGGAAAACGAATAGCTAAATAAAAAACCCTCTCGGCCAGAAAAGCCACCATCAACAATCTAATCCTAGTGGACTTCGATGAAACATTTATATCACCACATTTACAATCTGTTTACAACTAATCTCTATCTCATTATTATTAACATCACGTCAATATTTCAAAACCCGGCAAAGGAACGCATCCCATTGAACAATAATAGACCCTCCGACATTCAAATCGTTACTACCTGATCTCTATATTTCGCAAAGCGTCATTTACAAGCCATATTCACAATACGTTAGAAATTCTCATCTCATGACGTCTAGATTTAAACTGAATAAGTTTTATTCGTAAATAAATTAAGGAAACTATGTCCTTGTTTGCGTTCTGAATATGAACTGTGATGGTTGTTGATTTGTTTTGATTTAGAGAAATGACAGATTATCTATTTCTTCAATTGAATTTCAACCATATATATTATAATGATAATAAGTAACGCTTCCATATAAAAAAACCTCGGAGAAAGTGAGGTAAGTATTTAGGCTGAATTCTATCCAAATCGTAAGTTTCAGAATCCATAATAATATACTTGATGTCAATATTATTATTTCGGACAAACAACTAAAGTACTGTGAATAAATTACTTTTATATACATATTTATAGGAGGTACGTTACCACAACTGCAATGACGCGGCGTCGACAAATAAATAAAAATAAACACTTCATATATCACTGAAGTTACTTGTAGACTACGAAACCCGGAGTTTCGTGAGTTAAGATATTGTTCCCTCGGTGGGTTCAGGTGTTCGTTCCTGATTCGCGACTTGATTCCAACTCCCGACCCTGTCTTGCCAAAGCCGAGTCCCAAGCTCGTTCATCCCCCCCATGATCTGAAAAAAACCTCTGTGAAAATATGTCCATTCCTCTCATTGGCTACCTGTTACCATAGCGTTACCCGAAGGCGGTCAATTTTTAGACCCTCCCTATTTTTCCAAGAAGGATTCTACAATCTCGGTCTCACGCAGTTTTTTTTTCCTCGTTGCACGTGTTGACCATTTACAACCCTTATGGATATTTTTCATTGTTTCAAGCAATTCCACTAGTCCCTTTTAGATTTTTTTCTTCTTTTGTCTTATCTTAGAAATGGTTATTTGAGATTGACAAGGGTGGAATTTATTTTTATTTTTATGGCCCGCTGAGTTATTTGAAACTTAATGTCTTTGTAAGCTCTACGTAATAAAGCAGTTAATTTTTGTGTTTTATTTACGCTCTTTGGCTATTCACTACTTAAATAGCGAAACAGCCTTTTTCCGGTCCGACAAAACCATGTGGTGATCACATGATCTACCTCACCTTCAATCGATGCACTAAATACAAAGTATCATCTAAATCTATCTATAAATCGATCATCTAAAAAAAGCAAAGTAATATACATCAAAAAGGTCATACATCGCCATAAAAGCGACACACGACAGTGGTTAGAAGATAAAATACATACGAAGATTATTACAAATAGCGCCGCGGGCACTCATACCGACAGTAAATGTTCGTATCAATTTTGAAATATTGAATACGCATGAAGGCACATTCGGAGCCACACAGAAATTATTCGCTACCTATGATGACGGGAGATGCATTTTGTTTAGATTGTTCTAGGTAAAAGAAGCTAATAATCAAAGTGTTCTATTGTCAATCGTAGAAGAATACCTTTCTATGTAAATCCGTACATGCATCCGAATACGTAGTGTTTCTCACAACAGTAATCCGACCACGCTGGGAGAGAGACGCGAAAGCTAACCTTAGCGTTATATCCCATCCAGCTAGTCCAAGAGGCGACTCGGGTTCCTGATGTTGCTTGGACCTGCTGACGACTAATCCAGACCGCTACTACAGAGTCATCTCTTCAACATCCACACTCTGATCCTTCTTTGAGACTAAAACCCAAATAGCATCAAATCTAGACGGTTGCTTAATCTGTATTAAGTACAAGTCCGATCGTATATGGAGTACTCTTCCCACCTCTGGGATAGTTCTGCCAAATAAGCTGGAGGTCTTGGAAGTTATAGAAAGGAGAACCAAAGAAATTCATCAATAACCGGAAGTGCGTGTCGGGCCACGCACAGTGAAGGGTTCCGTAGTAGCCTGTTATTCAATGCAAGTCTTTACCCGTTATAAACAAGCAACTAGGTACTCCGTCTTTGTCACTTTAAAGGATTTATTCTAAGGATTTTGTATTTGGTACAAAATTATCTAACACCCAAGTTCAACGACTATTTCTGCTAAAGTAATAAAGTTATCTTAACCGGTATAATTTTCCTTTAAAGTTTATAAAATGCGCTATTAGTACGATTTTTTCCAGATTTTTCAAGCCAGCAGTTTAGCTTTTAGAGGGGGAGGGGGGACGCCCCTCTGGAACAAAAATTTGAACTTTAAAGTTTAATATTTCGTAAATGGAGCATTCATTTGAAACATGGTATTAGCAACCCTTAAGTCATTTTAAAAGACCTATTCAACGATACCCCACACGATGGGGTAGACGATGAAAAAAAAATTAATCCCCACTTCTCATATAGGGGAGCTACACTAAAAAAAAATATTTATCAAAATTTTATTTCAGCACTTTGTCGGCGTCATTTATTTACATACCCCCACAAAATTACAGCTTTCTAGTATTAACTGTCTCTTAGCAAAACCTCGGGCAGACAGACAGACAGACAGACAGACGGACATGACAAAACTATAAAGGTTCCTTGTCAGGCTCAGGACTGCGGAACCCTAAAAACGACAAATTTGTAGACAAATCGCGATGCCAAATCAGATTTTAGCTTGATTAATATACTCACACTTTAAAAAAGTATGTACACACGCCAATATTTATGTTCACCATTTTCAATTCCTTCATCGCTTACCGCCAGGCGAGATAGAGGTCAAACAAGCATTTATGCCACAAGCATGATTTATCAGTACTTAAGCGATACACACACTGCCCTGCGCCACGCTCCGGGGTGAGTGGCGGCAGAGCCACGCGTGCTGGTGCGCGAGTGCAGATCTGCATCAACATGCAGATTTTTTGTATTGATTTCTTGGACCCACGCGCAGGGATGCGAGTTTCTCCGCATGTAGGCGCGTAATCTGAAACACTGCGTTTTCAGTGTGTTGCACTATGCGTGTTTTCTATACAAACACAGATACATGCAAACAACGTGAGACCACGCACTCCCACGCTACTCTGCGTGATGCGGTGCAGCGTGAGAATCGCCTAAGTAATTAAAGTTTAACTTCCGGGTAACATATACACAAATACATTATTATTATAACAATAATTTTAATTTACATTCTATATGATATATATTTTTTTAATTACAAATCTATCACTCTGAGTGCTGATTTAACCAAACTCGGATAAGATTTATTTTAGATTTCTATTATTACTAGCAGCCCGCCACGGCTTCGCGCGGAGAACATATATGCCTACAAAATTTGCATCGTATGTTGCATCGAATATAAAATATTAAAATTTTTAACAATCATCGTCATATTTCAACCAATTTACATAGTAAACTAGTACTACTACTACTAGTAACTAGTAGTTACATAGTAACTATGACCTAATCTGTGGTTTCACTGCAAATAATTTATTATTTTTGCGATGCGTGTATGTGAAATCCGTGATATATTCTAGAGTTTTCATTTGAATTATATACTGTAAAGGACAGTTTTAATTTATAATATGTGGCCAAACAAATGAACGTGATTATTTGTATAAAGATTAATGCTATATACTTGAAAATAGCCTTGGAAGTTATGTAATATTTTTCAACAAAAAATTAAAGATTAAAATGGTTACTCACAGTCAACAACCTTAAGAGATAGACACATGCTGTCGCGGACTTTTTTGTAGGTCTTATTAAGTTGTACAACTCTTCCATAGAAAATATTCTTCCATCTACTTTCAATTGAGCAGCGTTCGTACGAAGCCTGTTTCATCGACTGTTTTTTGTCGACATAGGTTGCAAACTAGGTCTCCACAAATGTACCTTTGATTTAAACGGGATAATATATAGCCAATTTTTATTCCGACAGTCCATTCTATATATTAGTGAAAGATTTTTTATTTTTTTTTTAAATCGGTTCAGTAGTTTTTGAGCCAAATCATTACAAACATACATAAATACAAATGTTCTCTCTTTATAATATTAGTTAAGAAGTATAAATAGTATAGATTGTATGTGACTGGAATTGAAGAACCGATCAGGCTCAGTGGCCTTATACCAGCTGTTTTTTTTTAAATTCATAAATACATTGTCAGTGATAAGATCATTTTATATTGTGCCAATAAGCCGGTAGCTTGTGCTGGCACTCATATTAACTATCGTGCTACAAGGTAGGTTTTGGATATTGGTTAAAATAATGATGATGGTGATATTACAATCCTAACTAATATTATAAATGCGAAAGTAACTCTGTCTGTCTATTTCACTTCCACGCCAATACCACTGAATCGATTGAAATGAAATTTTATAAACATATAGTCTAGAGCCTGAATCAAGTAGAGGAAAAGGGGAGGGGAGAGGGAAGTGAGGGGAAGTGGAGGGGGAGGAGCGTGGGGGAAGAGAGAGGGGGAGGGGAGGGGTGAGGGGTAGGGAGAGGGGAGAGGATTAGCGCGGCATGGTACGGTGCGGTGTAGGTGGGATACGCATGTGTCTTATTTGTAAAATAATTAGCCTAAATAACTAAAAATGCTACCCAAAGACACTATTCCACGAAGAGGAAGTCGCGGGCGGGCACAGCTAGTAATATATATTTCTTATCGCATGATAGTTTTTAGGGTCCATACCCAATTACAAAGACTCCGCAGTCCGTCCGTCCATCTGGCACAGAGCTATATATTCTAAGCTTTAGGTAGATGCTTGAAAAGAATAAGAGTGAGCAAAATGATCACTTAGAGTGTAGGTATCATCAATAATCAGTTAAGTAATTAAAGTAAAGTTAGTGTAAGTTTAAGAATGTGTGTAAAGATGTCCAAAAAGCTGTATTTGAGAAGAAGAAAGCGTGGCTGGACTGGTTGGCTTCAAAAGCCAACCTAAGAATGGAACAAATGAAGATTTAAGCACGGCGAAGGAAGAGTATGAAACGTTAAAGAATGCAGCAAAAAAGGTTGTGGATAGAAAGAAAGAGGATGATAGAGATGAATTTGATAGGAGGTTATCTGACGACTTCCAGACGAACATAAAGTTTTTCTGGAAGTCCATAAGGTCAGCCAGAGGAAATCTCAATACTTCGCAACTTGACAAAGTCAGAAATCAGGATGGAAGTATTGTGAGAGGAGGGGAATGCGTTCTAAAGAGATGGAAGGAATATTTTGAAATTTTATTTGAAAAGGAAGATATGCAAGTACCAGTGACAACTGGTGTCGCGAATGAAGATAGCGATGGAAGTGATATCAGCATGGAAGAGATTATGACAGCGTTGAAAAGTATGAAATCGGGTAAGGCTGCAGGGTATGACAGCATATCGGTCGAGATACTGAGGGCTGGACAAGGTGTGGTAGCGAGTCAACTGTAACGCCTTTTTAACCTTTGCTGTGGGAACGGAATTGTACCAGGAGACTGGTGCAAAGCCGTCATTGTACCGCTATACAAAAGAAAGGAATCACAGAAAGACTGCAAAAACTACCGCGGCATTAGCTTACTCAGCATCGTCGGGAAATTGTATGCAAAGGTATTGATTACAAGAGTGACGGATAAAACTGATAAAAAATGTGGGATGTACAAGCAGGTTTCAGGAGAGGAATGGGATCCATGAATCAGGTCTTTTCCTTACGAAGCATAGCCGAAAAATGTTTGGCCAAAAGCCAAAAGGTCTATTGCGCATTCGTATACTTGGAATAGGCCTATGACAGAGTGGTGAGGAGTGAATCGTGGTCAACATTGTCTATGTATGGGGTGGGCGGCTGTTTGATACGAGCACTGAAATCACTCAATGAGGGTTCCAGTGCTTGTGTCAGAATAAACGGAGCGTACACAGACTGGTTTAACATCGAAAAAGGTGTTAGACAGGGATGTGTTGCATCGCCAGTGTTGTTCAACCTATTCATAGAACAATTGCTTGACAGATCTGAAAGAAAGCGTGTACGCATTAAGAATGAATGATTTAACCATTCAATGCCTCCTATACGCTGATGATCAGGTGATATTAGCATCATCGGAGGAGGAGTTGCAAAGGATGGTTAATATTATGCATGATGACTTAAAAGGGAAAGGGATGAAAGTGAATGTAAGTAAAACCAAAGTAATGGTTTTTGTAAGAGAAGAAAAAATGACAGATTGTAAGGTTACGATTGAAGGAGAGAGTGTAGAACAAGTGAAAGAGTTTGTGTACCTGGGTTCTAAGTTTACGAGAGACGGTAAGTATGAAAGTGATATTGAGCGAAGAGTTTTAGCAGGAAACCAAGTGAAAGAATGACAGATTGTAAAGTTACGATTGAAGGAGAGAGTGTAGAACAAGTGAAAGAGTTTGTGTACCTGGGTTCTAAGTTTACGAGAGATGGCAAGTATGAAAGTGATATTGAGCGAAGAGTTTTAGCAGGAAACCAAGTGAGTGGGGCACTGCATAACTTTATGAGAAGTCAGAACGTATCTATAAAAGCACGACTGGCTGTACATAAGGCTGTGTTGGTTCCCACACTCATGTATGTTTGTGAATGCTGGGTATGGCAGAAGAAGCATGAAAGTAAAATTAATGCTATATAATGAGAAGTTTGAGAAGTATGATTGGAGTGACTCTGATGGATAAGGTGGAGAACAGCATGATAAGGGAATGTTGTGGTGTGGTGACAAAGATAGAGAAAGGGATGCTTAGCTGGTTTGGACATCTAGAGAGGATGGATGAAGAAAGACTGACGAAACAGATTTATGAGACGAGTGTGAATGGGGCAGCCGGTAGAGTTCGACCTAGGCGAACGTATCACGACCAGATCGGAGACGTTTTAAAGAAAGGCCAAGTCAAAAGTACTTATAACCGGCGAGCATTTATGAAGGCGCTCATGAAAGTGGAAAAAGCGAAAGATGTATGTCAGGATCGAAGCATGTGGAAAGAAGTAGTCTCTGCCTACCCCAACGGGAAAAAGGCGTGATTGTATGTATGTATGTGTCGCTCCGGATGTATTTCAGTCAACATTGTTTACAAATAATGGAATCTTTACGTCCGCTGCTTTAAATTTACCCGCTGGTCCTATTGCTGCTTGTCCATGTAAACTAATGAATCTATTTTTATATCTTCTTTGCTGTATTTTTGTCCATTCTTCATCCCTATTGTCGCTAGATTCACCTTCCTCCATCACAGCTTGTGCAAATGTTTTCGTCGTCCTGAGTGCGTCCCTGCCGTATCACGGGAGTATGTCCCGTTAGCCATCGCGTCGCTGTTATCAGCTGGCACTGATGCGTTCGAGCATTGGCTAGTTGTAGGACATTGTTTACTACTACACGGCGGGGCGTTTTGTGATGCCAATATCGAGTCTTGGACATTGTGCTTTTTAAGTTTCGACGATTCATTTGTCACAGTCGTCTTCACTGCAAAACTAGGTGTTACGCACTGGTTTGTTTGAGACAGCTATTGCACGCTAGATTTTTCCTCTGGTAGTTGCAATATACTTATGGGCCCGCTGTCACAACTGTCGATAGTAAGCCGGTTCGAACTACTTATTGAATTTACATAATTCGAGCCAAAATTATTTACAATTAATGCTGTTTTCAGATTGATTAGTTCAGTTTTAACAACATTTAATTCTTCTACTGTTACATATGATTCTTTCATTAATGATATTTCTTGCTTGTGTGGAGAAAACTTGGGCTTATTTCCGACACCCCACTTCTGAACATGGTCGCTGGCGGCATTAGCCAGCTCCTGTACTTGTAGCGCCGTATCCCCGTCAAATATCATCACCACATCATCCGCAAACGCCTGGCAGTAATGTTTCTGCTCCCCTAGCTCGTAGCGTAATGGATCAAGCAGGAGATTCCACAATATCGGACCACCAATAGAACCCTGAACACAGCCTTTATTGGTGGCCTTTGTGTACTCCCGCCCGGTGTACCTCACCGTAACGCTCCTATCAGCGAGGTAGCTATCCATTACTCTTCTGAAGTTTATTGGGTACTTTTCCTTAGCCAATCTGCTATTTATGGCTGGCCACCAGGCGCTATCGAAGGCTCTCTCTATGTCTAGAGATGTCACTAACCGTTTCCGGGAATGTTTTAGACGTATATATCGCATCGAATCATCGAATCAGTCTTCGGTGCTTCTTTGGGGCATGAAACCATATTGGCGAGTACTGAATCCGGGGAGCAGATGCCATTTCAAGCGTGCTACAAACATTTTCTCCAGGATTTTGCCCATGATGGATAATAATCTGATTGGCCTGTGGGAGTTGACCTTGGCATTATCGTCCTTTCCTGGTTTTCTTAGGACAATCACTACAACTTGTTTCCAATTCTTTGGAAAATGACCTATTTTGGGGCATTTATTAGCTAGCGATAGCAAAAGCTCTGGATCCACGCGGACTCTGTGACTGAAGATATCTGCTGTGAGGCCATCTTTACCCGGCGCATTCTTGAGGTTAAAGCTTTCTACCGCGGTACTCAGCTCTTGCATACTAAACGGAGGATCATGAATTCCATCATGATCCTTCACGTTTGCGATTTTTGCTTCAATTTGGGTCCGTCGGTAGTGTGCATTATCGTCACTCTATAAGTCTTCCGGGTAAAATATCTCTGCCAACAGTCCGACCGATCCCTCAGAATCGAGAACCCTTCCGCCTTCCTTGCTTCAATGGTAGATCCGATTGTCTCTTAGTTATTCAATTATTTAGTTGCCAATCACTCGGTAGATACCTTCCCACAAACACTCTTTGTCCTGTTTCCCACAAAAAGTTTTCCAACTTCTTATTTGGGCCTCAGCCGCCTCTGACTCATATTTATCTTTATGCTCTAGGTACTCCCAGGGCGTAGGCTAATTGCACCTTCACCCCCTAGCCAGCAGTCATCACGCTCTGTTCCTCGGCCTCCTTTACTAGGGCGCAAAGTCGATTTGTCTCCTCGGTCACCACCTCCCTGATGTCAGTCCAGCTGGTAGTAAATGTATTTAAGACAGGCCTCGGCCTCGAGCGCGAAAGCGAAGTCTCAGTAATAGGTCCTTTGGTACCATTTGAGTTCGGAACCCTAAAAACTGTCCGTTTTGATAACAAATGAAATAAATGAAAAAAAATAAACAAACGCATCCTGTTTGACAGATACGAACAATTTGTATGAAAAATAAAAACTAATGTTTTAATAATAAAAATGTATTTTTCTTTTAATTTTATTCTATACAAACCTTGTCCTCGCAATAACAATCACAACAAAAAAACTATCCATTTTGGTGTAGTCGATCGGAAATTATGCGGTTACATACATTTCGGTGATTTATTTTTATATAGAAGATTGAACAGTGGTACGGACCCTTCGTGTGCTGGTTCGACTCGCACTTCACCGGCTTATTTCAATTTTGGACCTGTCAACCTAATTTTGGTTAGCAGCATGTCTGCCGGTAAATGTGGTGTAAATTCGAGTGTAAATACTCAAGCGTATTGCAATATTTGGTTTCTCCATACTCCATAGTACGCCAATTCGTTTAAATATATTATTTCTATTATTGTAGTGAAACGAAGGGTCACTTTTATTCCTACTTATCTACGACACGATACGACAGAATTAACAATAGATTCATCATTATCAGCCGGTATCAGTCCACTGCTTTACGTAGGCCTCCCCTAAGTCACGCCAATGAGCCCGACTTTCGGCTCGTTGTTTCCAGTCACTCCCCACCACTTTGCGAATGTCGTCGCTCCACCTAATCACAGGGCGTCCTACGCTACGTTTGCCGATTCGCGGTCTCCACTCAGAACCATTCTGCCCCAATGGTTATTGGTGGACTAGTCGAACCGTGAGTGTCCATGTCTTGGCTCCGTATGTCATCACAGGTAGGACGCACTGATTAAAGACTGTTGTCTTAAGGCACTGTGGTATAAGCGACGAGAAGAGTCGACGGAGTTTCTCAATTGCTGCCCTGCCCAGCCCAGCTGAATTCTTCACTGGATTTCCTTCTCGAAGTTGTGTTTGTCTAGTTGGCGTATGGCGACAATCGGTTCTGGAACAACGTGCTCGTTCTACATGACTTTGGTTTTATCCAAATTCATTCGGAGACCGATGCGACGAGAAGCATCAGCTAGGCCATTCAACATCCTTTGTAGGTCCTGCAGCGTGTCTGTCATAATGACGATGTCATCTGCGAATCGTAAGTGAGAAATGTACTTGCCGTTAATATTGATGCCGCATTCTTTCCAGTCCAGCGTCTTAAACATATCCTCTAAGTCGTAATTGAACAGTTTCGGGGATATGACGTCTCTCTGTCTCACTTCTTGGCGCAGGTCGTTATGTTAAGTACGCTGGTTCTGTACTTATACAGTCATCGTTGCGGCATTATTTACACATCTCATCGATATATCGCCAGTCGACGTGGCAACGCTGTAAGGACTCCAGAACGGACCAGGTTTCGATTGAGTCGAAGGACTTCTCATAATCCACAAATGCTAAGCACAGGGGGCGATTCGGTCTTCTGTACAATCTGTCGCACCGTGTCTATGGTGCCGTTACCGCTTTGAAATTCGGCTTATCTATTTGTATAAACAGGCCGTGATCATGATATGAGATGTCAGAATTACTGTTTTTAAGAGCAAATTTAGGTTTGTTTATCGTTCTAATGCAAAATTGTCTTTTTGAGACAAACACCGCGTGCTTCGTTGAAAAAGACTATGAAAATACGCAAATGTTTTTGTTATATACAAAATTTTCACTTGATATAATTTGTACTACCAGCTGTACCCAGTACTCCACTTCTCTGGCCGTGTTAGAAACTATCCTTATCTTTCAATCTAGGATATAAACTATATCTACTATTAATGTATTTTTTACACTCGCGCATTTCTATTTATTTATTTGATTTCATCGTGATTGTGAAATTGTCAAGCAAAGTAGCAATGGACATGTTAAATGGAACTACATAAATGTTTGATTTTCATACGTGTAGGATTTGCCTACAAGAAATAAACAATTTGAAAATTGAATCTGCATGTATAATTTTATTAATTTTATCATAAGTCGTAATAAATGTTTGAGGGATTTAGGAACAAACATACAAATAACTAGGTAAACATGCCAAATGGCCCAGTGGCTGGGAGAATGGTTGGCGTTGAAGCCAGAGGCAGTGAGTTCAAGCCCCGTTATCTATCTAAAAATGTAGGTGCGCCATTTACCAAACCCGAAGGAAAATGGCCGATTTTTGGCCCGATCTTTCTAGGCATGGCGTGCTACTATCCTCGACCGCCTCATATCATAACTTACCTACATCTGAGATAGTGGTCTAACGCTAGTCTTTAAGATAAAAATATATATATACATATATAAACTTGGACATCTATAATGTTTAGTAGGATATTTATATAGCATAGTTACAATAATCAAATTAAGCATTGGTCATCATCATAAACAATTTTGATCCTTCAATGACTTGCTTAATAAGCGATTTACATTAATTTTGATAGTTAACTGTTAATGAATTTATAATTTCCACTAACAACCCCAAGCCCAACTTTCCATTGCTAGTTAAGGTCCGCCCAAAACTTGGTGATTTACTTTGCATTAATGAGTTCAAAGATTCAAAATGAAAGTAAACATCTTCATATTTTAAGATCATATTTTTGCTTGGACATGATTTTGGTAGCAGCACAAAATAAAATATTTGCACATTGGTATACATTTTTGACACCATTTAGAAAACAATTCGGTAAAGCATGTAAGTGACGAATTCATAATTGAAACGCCTTAATTTGGATATCGATCCGATAAGCGCGAAGCGGTGACTTGGGTGGAGTTAGTCCCTTCAAGCTACTTCCCCAAATTTTGAATTATGCGCCCATAGTAAAATACATAATATACATGAAAAACTATAATTATTCATCTTTTTTGAAAATAATTTTATTGTTAAATTAATTATATTCAATATTATTACTTATTTAAAGATCTCACTCGTATATTCCATTCTTCTATAGAAAATATCCAAACAATTCTAATTAAACTAGCATGTGTGAGTCAGACTCACGCATGTGGGTTAAAATTGAACAAAAATTGCCGGAAAAAAAAGGTTTTGTACGGGGTAGTTTTAGTACTTACCTTTAATTTTTAATAAAATTCAGTTATTATTATTTGATGTTATAGAGACCATTGTAATACACACTATGAGAAAATTTAAAGTCTCTATCTATTACGGTTTGTAAGATCGAGCATGAAACGCCTTAAAAAACACGTTTGTTGTATGGGGACGCCCTTTTTATTTTTAACTGTATTCTGTTTTTAGTATTTGTTATTCAATCCTACATAGTAATACATACTTGACTATAAAACACCGACTATTATACTCACTATTGTTTGTTGTCGACTGTCTCGCCCTAGGTTTCATGCATATCCGATGCACATCCTCGGGAGATCACGCAGCGAGATCGCGACGAGCACTGCGGGCCGCCGCTCGCAGCGCGCGGCTCGTCGGGGAGAGGGCTCGGCGAGCGGCGCCGCTCAGTGATGGTGTGAGATTGAGTTTGTCCGATGCTTGACAGATCTTCATCGTCAGTCTCGTCAAAAGCATTGTTACAAACAAAGCTGACCGTGTCACGTTCCAGACTGGAGAACTCTTTCTTTTTTGAGAAAGCACGGTATTCTATATACCCCTGGTACGTTCAAATGATCTTTGTCTTTTGGTGAACGTAACATCTGTCTGAGTTGGTCTCGTGATAACCCGCCACCCGAATATGAACAGAGATCGTGGATGGAACCTGCCCACAACATGGATACCTATTCTTAATGCTTCCTCAAAAAAGAAAGAGTTCTCCAGTCTGGAACGTGACACGGTCAGCTTTGTTTGTAACAATGCTTTTGACGAGAATGACAATGAAGATCTGTCAAGCATCGGACAAACTCAATCTCACACCATCACTGAGCGGCGCCGCTCGCCGAGCCCCCCTCCCCCGACGAGCCGCGCGCTGCGAGCGGCGGCCCGCAGTGCTCGTCGCGATCTCTCTGCGTGAACTCCCGAGGATGTGCATCGGACATGGATGAAACCTAAGTCGAGACAGTCGACAAAAAACAGTAGTGAGTATAATAGTCGGTGTTTTATAATCATGATTCAAACTCACGATAACTATAAATCTATAATACATACTTCGTGAAAATTTCAAGTATGTACCTATTACGGTTAAGGAGATACAGGTTTCAGCTATGATGACGATATCTTCTGCGAATTTCAGGTGGGAGGCTTTTGCCGTTGATATTTATGCCTCATCATTTCCAATACAGCGTCATGAACATATGTTCTAGAGCGTTTGTGTACAATTTGGGGGAAATAACGTTGCCATGTCTCACTCCTCGAAGTAAAGAAATATGTTCAGTCTGCTAATTTTGTACGGACGGCCATAGTCATGGCATCATACAGGTGTCTAAACACGTGGACGTATCGTCAATCAACTTGGCTCCGTTTCAGGGACTCCAAAACAGACTAGGTTTAAATGAATGAAAGGCTTTTCCATAGTCAATTAACGCAAGGCACAGGGGCTAGTTACACTCCTGGGTCTTCCGTATAACCTGCCACGCTATGTGTGTTTGCTATAATGGCGGATAAGTGTAGATCTGGATCCTCAGGATAGGGGTGGGGGGACGGGCCGCTTACGATGTATATAATTGGCCGTAGAAACTTTCCTAAGAATATCCGGCTTAGAAACGATAACATTTCCGTTAGATATGGTCAACTTCATAAAATATTCAAACCAGCTGTTAAGGGGGTACGATTTCCATACAAAACTATAATGCACAAATATGAGCAAACGGAGCAAAAATATGCACTGGAATCACATCTTTTGGTCTTGTATAATTCTTTACATGTCGGGAATTATATTTATCTACATGATTTAAATGAATAATATGAACGTATTATTCAATCAATATTTCTTTGGTTTAACTTTAATTTCACTATTATTAAAAATAATTTCATCTCAATCAATCAAATCATGTAGGTAAATACATTTCCCAACCCGTAAATACTTATAAAAGACCAATAGATGTGATTTCAGTGCAAGTTTTCACTCCATTTACTTATATTTGTGCATTATACTTTTGTATGGAAATTGTACCACCTTAAGCAAAAACTTTTGACCCGATTTAGCGTGTGTGAGATATTTTTGTTTAAAACCTTTTGTTCTAACGAAGTGACTGTAGGAGTTTCACGTCGCTTCTGCATTAAATACAACAAAGTATAATAATTAATATAAGACATTTAATATATGTGTATCGTAGTTTTCGTAAGAGTGAAAATAAATAAAATGCTGGAGGTTTCATAGAATGTAACCTCTATAAAGAAATATTTTTGGGTATAAACGAAACTACCGATACATAAATCTCAACTGTCGCTCCCTTATCGCTACATCTATGAGTTTCGCACGTAACACTAGTGAAAAAAATTACAATAAAAGCACTTTAGTGTGAACTTCACGAAAACGTTATATGGTAGTGTTCTGATTAATGATAATTATATCTTATACATGTAACCTGCAGTTCGTCCTGTGTTAAAAAGTATAATTACATTATTTATGAATAGTTAACTTCGTGCGAAAGGTCAGTTGAATGGACCAATACACAATACATTTAGCCGTGAAAAAGAGTTAAACAGATATTCGCATTTATAATCTATACTAATATTATAAAGAGATAACATTTGTATTTTTGTATGTTTGTAATGATTTGGCTCAAAAACTACTGAACCGATTTAAAAAATTCTTTCACTAATATATAGAATGGACTTTCGAAATGAAAAAAAGCTATATATTATCCCGTTTAAATTAAAGGTACATTCGTGAAGATCTAATTTGCAACCTAAGTCGACAAAAAAACGGTCGAAAAAACACGTTTCCTACGAACGCTGCTGAATTGAAAATAGCTAGAAGAATATTTTCTATGGAAGAGTTGTACAACTTAATAAGACCTACAAAAAAACCGCGACAGTATATGTCTATCTCTTAAGGTTGACTCACAGTAACCATTTTAATCTTTATATTTTTGTTAAAAAATATTACATAACTTCCAAGGCTATTTTCAAGTATATAGTATTAATCCTTATCCAAATAATTACGTTAATTAGCTTGGCCGCATATTATAGATTAAAATTGTCTTTTACAGTATATAATTCAAATGAAAAGTCTAGAAGATATCACGGATTTCACATACACGCATCGCAACATTAATAAAATATTTGCAGTGAAATCACAGATTAGGTCATAGTTACTAACGAAAATATTATTATAAGCTATTCTGTAGATCCCCACCGATCACAATCAATTTGAAGTCAATATAGTATTAATATGATCTATTGTATAAAATAATATTGATCTCTATATATAATAATATAATATCTTAAACCACCCCGACTGATCTATGTATAATCTTTTTATTAAAAGCATTCCAATGACTCTAAACACGACACGATTTTAAAATCTGAACTGTAAGTTGGTGAGGATTTAAGTATTCTGTAGAGTCCAGGAGATTTCCCAGCATCAGGTCAATGCTTCCATGTTCTTACAATATCGTTGAAGAAGAAGATTTTCGTATTGATCAGACCTATGAAAGTTGATTTCATAGCGCAATTAACTAGAAAAAAGCTCATAGTTTTATAACGATTAAACGAATTTTCATGAATCAAAGCTAAGAACACTCTCGATGAAGACATCTTATCTATCAAACAAAAAGAACTATCAATAATAAAATCAAAATCGATTCATCCGGTTGGGTGCTACGATGCTACAGACAGACAGACAGATACACACGTTAAACGTATAATACCCCTACTTTTTGTGTCGGGGAACGCCGTAAGGTTACAGCGGCAGATGTTCTCCTTGGTGGTAAGTTACTTTTTAGGGTTCCGTAGCCGAATGGCAAAAAACGGAACCCATTATAGATTCGTTATGTCTGAATGTCTGTCTGTCCGTCCGTAGGTCATATTTGTGTGCCCCCCCCCCTCTCTAACTTTTAAAGTAACGGAGTGAAAAATCTAGAAAATATATATTCTGTAGATCTCAATAATAACTTAAAACAAACTATGAAACACAAAGTTAATTTTTTGGTGGCGAAAAATTAAAGTTATAAAACCTAAGAGTGCGAGTCCGACTTGCACTTGGCCAGTTTTGGTAGATTTAATGATCCCACTACCTCTGTACGAAAACCCATGATTCATGAATGCACATTAAACTTTCATTCGTAGGTATATAGCTAGGATTAGAACCAACAACCGTCGGGTCAGAATCAGAATCCTTTACGCCAAAGGGCCGTCCAATATCCCTACGTAAGTATTATAGAACAAAGGCCATCACTGCCTCTGTCTGTCTGTTCGCAATAATCTCAATAGCTACTGAACGGATTATCATGCGGTTTTCACCAATAGCCAGAGTGTTTATGAGGTAGGTTTAAGTGCATAATTCGTTAAGGTTTTTGTGTAAATTAGTTGAAATATGACGATGATTGTTAAATATGTTAATATTTTATATTCGATACAACCAACTGATGCAAATTTTGTATGCATAAATGTTCCACCCGTGCGAAGCCGGGGCGGGCTTCTAGTTTTGGTTATAATTTTGATTCATTGAAAGATGAATTTAATTTCTACATTAATGTGGCAATATTATCGTTGTATTTATGCTATAAACCCGAGTAGTATAATTTTTCTTTAAGAGTTATTCACATTCATTTAACCTTTGCAGGAGGTGGACATGGCCATCGCTCCGCTGATAATTACTATAGAAAGAGAGACTGTAATCGACTTTAGTCGACCTTTCCTTTCTTTTAACATGAAAGGTTCACAGAATACGCAGCAATCATCGACTTCTATCTTCAGTTTTCTGCATCCACTTTCCAGAGAAACTTGGGTAATGAGAGCCCTCTACATATCTTGTGCATACTAATGTTAATTTATAGATAAACGAAATTTGCAATGAATGGTTGTGATTGACATTTCTAGTAACATAACATAGAATACATTACTGTTTACTACATTTTCAATTTACAATTAATATGTAGATTATGTATTTTTCAACGGCATGAGAAAACCTAAGAATATTAAAACAAAACTTTTGGACTTATATTAAAATTTGTAGGAACATTATTGGTTTTCCCTATACCGCAAAAATATGAGGAGTTTCAAAATTGTATTACAATTTAAGACATTTAAAGAATTTCTAAATATCCTATTTTAGAAGAGAAGGCAGACATATAATTAAAGTAAATAACTAATACATATAATAAAGTAATCTACTATACAGAAACCAATAATCATAGTATGTATCTATAGTCATATTGTTTTCGGTATATTTAATCACTTAGTCATGCTTATTGTTATAGTAAATTGTTTATTTGCAGCTATGTATTCTATGCAGTCTGGTAGTAGTCAGTGTTGTTATGTTCCTGGTTTCAAGATTCTCTCCTCAAGAATGGCGGATTGTGTCCGTTACAGACACACAATCATCTGATCAATCCGATGTCGCGACAACTAAGGTAATTAATCATACGGTTATTAAGTTACCATTATTACTAATGATAGGCCGCACAACGAAGTTACATAGTGGAGTTGCGAATTACACTATCTGTGTAGGTAGGTAGGTAGGTAACTATTTCATTTGTAGCGAACTAATGAGTTACTGAACAAGTTTTATTTCTGAATGCGAAACTACAAATAATATTATAAGAGACATATAAGACATATTTCACATATTCAATTAAGGAGAAAATCTGCCGTCATAACCTTACGGTGTTACGGCAGCACAAATCCCTAGAGAGTCAGACCATTCTAGGCCCCGTGTGTTCAACATCTCAGATTAAATTAGATAAAAATAAATTATGAAAAAAAAAAAAACAACTTCATAACCACAAACAGGCACTCAAAAGCGAAAAATAAATTACTTAATATAATTATAATAAGCGCTACCCACTTATATATTTGAAGTCGGTGCCAGCCAAGTCTATTGGATAGTAGATAGATACTATGTATGTAGTAATAGTAAGTAGGTAGATACATGTAGGTAGTATCTATCTACTACCTATTAGACTTGGCTGGCACCGACTTCAAATAGATAAGTGGGTAGCGCTTATAATAATTATATTAAGTAATTTATTTTTCGCTTTTGAGTGCCTGTTAGTGGTTATGAAATCGGTTTTTTTTTTAAATAATGTATATAAAATAAATTATTTAAAAAAAACCGATTTCATAACCACCTTTTTAGTGCCAAACAAGTTTTAATTAAATTACATGCATCTATAAAATTTCGCGTCAGGGCGTTATACACTGACGGATATATACTTTGTGAAAATTTCACGTATGTACCTATTACGGTTAAGAAGATACAGATCTGTAAAGTGCGCACATATAGACACACGGACGGACGGGCGGACCAACGGACAGCAAAGTCTCAGAAAGTAAAAAATTGACTCAAAATGCCGCGCTAGTGAAAATATCCACTAGTCATAATGATGTCATCAGGGTATCAAAGGACAATGTCCTAAATGGCCCTGTGCAATAAAAGCATCTGACACACACGATAATTAATGGTCTATTTTATTACAATAATTCCAAATACTTTTATAACATGGACTAGTTGTATGCCAAAATGAATATTAAAAAGTATTATTTGCGATTATTAACATGAATCGCCTTCTTCCTAACATTAATCTTCGCCAAACCTCATGTCATGTCAAAAAATATTACGTATGCTCAAAAACGTTGCACCCTTATTAGACTTTGCCTGGTAGAACATTCCTGTGAAGACAAATTAATTCTCCCCACCTTTGTTTCTATCTCGCTCACAGTTACCGTAAGAATATCTGTCAAAAACCAAAATCAACGTGAAGAAAGATGTAAAAACATTATTCAAGGTCATATTTTTTAGTCTTCAATAGTATATGCATATAATAGCAACCTCCATCCTGTATAATCTTCTTGGGACTCTTCTTCTATAGTAACTAGTAAGTTGTCGAGATAAGTAAATGCGTCGTAATATAAATGCTGATATATTAAAAACGGCTCGGCCGATTTCGTTAAAATTTAAATGGGATCACCTGTGAAGGGTACTCTTTGAAACATAAAAATAATTTTCCAAATCTATTCAGGCATCTTCGAGTACTCGGTGAACATACATAAAAAATAAAAATAAGATTCCGACGAATCGAGAACTCCCTCCTTTTATGTGAAGTCGGTTAAATTTAAATACTTACTTACTGTACTGGCGCGATGACACCAAAATGGTTCTTGGCCTCCGACAATAACATACGCCATTGCTCCCTAAATTGCTCGACCTCGTGCTATTCGGACAACCTGGAGTTGGTTCAGATCTTTTTGGACTTCATCTGACCAACGGTATTTAGTGCGTCCGACCGGGCTGCGGCCTCTTGCTCGTCCCAAGTAAGCTTGTTTCACGACCGATTTTCTCCCATACATGCGAGGTATCCCAGCCATCGAAACCTATATACCTTAGTTTCTCTGATGATCTTTGGTTCACCAAACAGCTCCTCCAGTTCTTTATTCGTCCTTATCCTCCAAATGTCGTCTTTTTGCTGAATTGGTCCCCATATCTTTCAAAGTACCTTTATCTCGGCGATAAGAAGTTTGATTTCTTCTTTTAGGGTGAGGGTCCAGGCTTCGCATCCGTCTATAAGTATTGGTCTTATAACCGTCTTGTTCACTTTGACTTTTGTACGTCTGCTTAGCAATTTTTGGAACCGAGTACTTAGGGTAGACATGCACTGCAACGTAGAGTATTTTGGATGCGTATTTCTATTTCATTCTCTCTGTTGTTAGTTTCAGTGACAGTACAACCAAGGTATCAAAATTTATTAACCTGTTTAGTACTTAGTACCGTACCTAATGTACAACCCACAATGCTAGTAAGCTTTTTTAAAGAATAAAAAAATATTAACAACGTATGATGTATTTTATGTTTTTGACCAAATAATAATCTATATTTCTTATTTCAGACGACGGTAGTAAACGAGTTTAGTTTTTGGAACTCGATGTGGTTTTCGCTCGGTAGCTTCATGCAGCAGGGGAGCGACATTACGCCGAGGTCAGTGAATCGTTTAATATATTGTTCTAAGTATATTACTACTCTACCTAAGTAGTCTGGACAAAATTGTAAATCGTTCATTTCGTTATAAGTATATTATGTCCTATTCTACTTTGCTGGTGTTTGGATCGAAAATACCGAGCGCTATGCAGCTCACTCACACGTGACATGGCAATGCAATAAAAGTAACGAAACTCTTTGGTGGAAACCGTAAAGGCGCCAAACAACGGAGCGTGTGGTAAATAGGCGGTGAGAGTACCTATTTTACCGCACGCTCCGTTGTATGGTGCGTAATTTTTAACTTTCGAACAATGTTGTTTACAAGCATATTCAGCTTAGTTGGAGGGGTTAACAAGACTACTAGTAATGGGCAACCCACATTGCAAGTAATCATTAAAAAAAAGAAAATAAAAAAAAATATGCTGAAAATAATATAACCAGCTTGAACTATACTTACTGAAAAACTTACAATAAACATTTAAAATCACCCCCTACCGATCTATTCATAATCTGTTTATTGAGACCATTCTGATGAGCCCAAACTCGACATATCTGCTGTAAGTTGGTGAGGAGTTGAGTATTCTGCTGATTGCAGGAGATGTCCCAGCGTCAGTCATCGTTGAAGTAAGAGTATACCAAACTTCGAATTGATCATAACTACAAAAATTGATTTCATAGCGTCACCATCTACATAAAGCTCGTCTTCAAACGGCTAACAGATTATCATTATTCAAAGCTAAGAACACTCTCGATTAGGAGTTGTTAGTAATTATCAAGACTTGGAGGAGATTAACAGAATGATAAAATCACCAAAACAAAATCACAATGATTTATGTAGGTAAATTTAATCCGATTCTAATGTACGCAGGTCCATTTCCGGTCGAATAGTTGGCTCCGTTTGGTGGTTCTTCACACTGATCGTAGTGTGTTCGTACACGGCAAACCTGGCATCGTTCCTCACTTTAACACGCATCACTGAACCGGTCCACTCGTACAACAAAATTGCTTCCTGCCCAGAGGTAAATAGACTTTTTAACATAAGCATAACACGGAGCGGAAGTATGGTAGTGAAGCGGGGGCGGAGGGTGCGGGACTATTGCAGTGCCGGATTAGTGAGACTTTACTGTATTACAGAATGCAACTTAGCCACAGATTTGTTTGAAAGCAAAATCAGGCGAAACATTGTAATAATGCTCCTGCCTCCTGTGGTCTGATGTGAATTTCCCGGCAAAATAAATAAATTCTTGCACCTGTAATAACTTTTCACTGCAATCCAGATGCATCCCTTAAGCGCTTAAACATACAGCTATATATATATATTATTATACAGCTATACACAAAAAAGGTGATAACATTGTTAAAGTTAACGAAGAATTGACATCTTATCTATATCTATACTAATATTATAAAGAGAGAACATTTGTATTTTTGTATGTTTGTAATGATTTGGCTCAAAAACTACTGGACCGATTTAAAAAAAATTTGTCACTAATATATAGAATGGACTTTCAAAATGAAAATAGGTTAAATATTATCCCGTTTAAATCAAAGGTACAATCGTGGAGACCTAATTTGCAACCTAAGTCGACAAAAAAACGGTCGAAAAAACAATGTTGCTAAATTGAAAACAGATGGAAGAATAGTTTCTATGGAAGAGTTGTAAAACTTAATAAGGCCTACAAAAAAGTCCGCGACAGCATATGTCTATCTCTTAAAGTTGACTCACAGTAACCATTTTAATCTTTAATTTTTTGTTACAAAATATTACATAACTTCCAGGGCTATTTTCAAGTAAATAGTATTAATCCTTATCCAAATAATTACGTTAATTAGCTTGGCCACATATTATAGATTAAAATTGTCCTTTACGGTATATAATTCAAATGAAAACTCTAGAAGATATCACGGATATCACATACACGCATCGCAAAATTAATAAAATATTTGCAGTGAAACCACAGAATAGGTCAAAGTTACTTCAAACATATCATTATAGCTTAGCTTTTCTGTAGATCCCCACCGATCACAATCAATTTGAAGTCAATATAGTATAATAATATGATCTATTGTACTAACTAATAATGATCTATATATATAATATAATATTTTAAACCAACCCGACTGATCTATGTATAATCTTTTCATTAAAAGCATTTTAATGACTCTAAACACGACATTTAAAATCTGAGCTGTAAGTTGGTGAGGATTTGAGTATTCTGTAGAGTCCAGGAGATGTCCCAGCATCAGGTCAATGCTTCCATGTTCTTACAATATCGTTGAAGAAGAAGATTTTCGAATTGATTAGAGCTATGAAAGTTGATTAAAGCTCATAGTTTTATAACGTTTGAACGAATTTTCACGAATCAAAGCTAAGAATACTCTCGATGAAGTCATCTATAAAAAAAAAACTATCAATAATAAAATGTAAAAATATAAATGTAGTCCAAAGAGATCTGAACCAGCTTCAGGTGTCCGATTGGCAAGAGGTCGCGCAATCCAGGGAGAAATGGCGTCTCTTAATGTCGCAGGCCAAGACCCACTTTGGTGTCTGCGCGCCAGTGCAGTAAGTAAGTAATAATAAAATAGAAATCGGTTCATCCGGTTGGGTGCTAAGATGCTACAGGCAGACACACAGATACACACGTTAAACGTATAATACCCCTACTTTTTGCGTCGGGGAACGCCGTAAGTTTACGGCGGCAGATGTTCTCCTTGGTGGTAAGCTACTATTCAACCGACTTCCAAGAAGAAGGAAGTTCTCAATTCGTCTGTATGTTTCTTTTTTTTTCTGTGTGTGTATGTAACGCGATAACTCCGTCAATTGTGAACCGATTCAAATGATTATTGATTTTGTAATCAGTAGGGTACGTTTTCGAGGTGGTTCCATTGTAATTTCATTGAGATGTGATAAGTATCTTCAGAGATATGACGATAAACGTCTCAAACTTGCTACTGAAATTGACTCGCGGGGCATTAAAGTCAGGTTGTTTTACTTTTTAAACTATCTTAATTATTGATAGATTTAATGATCCCACGAAAACCCATGATTCATGAATGCACATTAAACTTTCACCGGTAGGTATATAGCTAGGATTAGAACCAACGACCCTCGGGTCAGAATCAGGGTAACTATCCTTTACGCCAAAGGGCCGTCCAATATCACTACGTAAGTATTATAAAACAATGTCCATCACTGCGTCTGTCTGTCTGTTCGCAATAATCTCAATAGCTTCTGAACGGATTATCATGCGGTTTTAGTTAGAGAAGACGAAGAAGAGAAATATGACGATGATTGTTAAATATGTTAATATTTTATATTCGATGCAACAAACTGATGCAAATTTTGTAGGCATATATGTTCTACCCGTGCGATGCCGGGGCGGACTGCTAGTATCATATATACAGGTCGATTCAGCACCGATGGATCAAACAAAGCAGGTAGAAAACATCACTGCGAATCTATTGAACTCTCTTGTATGTTCTACCATTTTGGATAGTTTATATATATGATATTTTTTAAATATTTTTATCTACCGCCGGTTTGGACCACAATTTTTTTTTCTGCCGTACCCTTCACGCTTTTGCGGTATTTTTTTTTTGTAAACCTAGGTAAATAATAGATCTAACAAATAGTAAATTATTATTTCCTCAAAAAGTAGGTACATACTTTCAAATTAATAAAAAACTTACAAAAATCTCATTGATCAATGCTACTACGTAAAGTTTGCGAGGCCAATACAAAAACAAATCAAATTTTTTAATAACTATATATACAATATAAACTACTCGTAAAACTATAATACAGACTATATAAAATCTACAAATAAAAAACTGAATTAAGGTCGCTGTCCGCTGGTAAGGTACCCAAAAAGCTGGCGACATTACCTCTTTGAATGGCAAGGCTAATTCGTTGGCCGAGGTACGCGCCAGCTCTTTGATCATGGGAGACATCTATCAGACGTCTGGGCAACTCCTTTACAAAACCGCGTGCTTGTTGACCCCACGAGCCCATGGTCTCGACCCCAAACGGAAGAAATGCGTAATTGTCTCCAATGTCTGCATATTTCCTCCGCTTAAGGGCCTCTGCCGCGTCTGCGGCTGCTCCTGCAGCCCGTGAGGTACTATTAAGGTGGGATGCTGCTAACGTATCGGCGCACGTTGCATCCCACACTAGCGGCTTTCCACGACACCAAGGAATCAACGTCATGCCGTCAGGTCTCTTGCCATCGTCACGTGAAATACCGTTCGGCTCTAAAATAGCCGGCACGTTGACGGTGGCAAGGGCCCGGCGGATAACATCGTTTAGTGAAGCGTGTCGTGAAAGCCGACCCGCACTGCGGCGACATGATAGGCCGTGGTGGCCCAGATGATCAACCTCGTCGCCACAGCGACAGCGGTGCGGCTCTGTTCTAGAGATGCCCAGACGCAGTCCCACGGCGAAGGAAAAACTATTATTATCCATAAACGTCCCTATATTGGACGAAGGTAACGCCTGCAACCAGTATCCTGATTCCCGTTCGCGCGTGGCAAGAAGACGAGCCCGGTCCCTATTATCTAAACAACTGTCTAAAAGATATTTCTGTACATTTTTGCATAAGGGCTCGTCCCATTGCCGTTGCGAATGGAGACTTCTCGGAAAGGCTTCCTCCGGGCATGCCAAGGACCAGGCATTTTTAGCTTCCTCCATTAGAGTGATCGATATTTTTGTTAAAGAATTATTTATTATTTTATCAAAAATACCGGTAATACCATGGACAGAAGATAAAAAAGCCGGTAGCGAAACACTGGAAATTTTGCGTATGCCTATGCCCCCGAACCGAATAAGCAAGGAAGCTTGACACCACGAATTGTCCGAAAGAGAGCAATTTAGAATTTTGGTAAGGATATTTTTAATAGTTTCATCTAAGCTCGATAGTAAGATCAAATGGTTCCAAAACGGGCAGCAGCGAAGTATGTAGGTGAATTTTGGTACAAAAAGACAAAACCGAATTATGTGAAATGCTATGTGGCAATGAATTTTAGTAAGACGCTCTGATGCATCTTCAAATTTTTGGCGCTGTTCATGTACAAAATCTGGAAACGATTCTTCTAGAATTGGTGCACCAAGGAGGCGAAGATTATTTTTATTTAAGAGTTTAATATTTGGTGCCAGACTGTTAAATTTTGCGAACATCTCATCTTTTTTTTCCATAGTTGCAATGTCCGTAAAGAATATTTCACATTTAGAAAAATTTAAATCCAAACCAATCGAATGAAATTTCTCAATTAATATTTGTAAATCCTTCAAAACAATGTTTGCATCGCCTCCTAGGGTCCCATCATCTAGATACCACATATTTAATGTTGAATTTAGACTCGAAATAATCGGGTGTATGGCAAGACCGAAGATAGCAGGTCCAAGAGGATCACCCTGTTGACAACCAGAGCAGGATTCAATTAAATGGTCTCTGTAAAGTAATTTTGAATCAACTCCATAACATTGCCAAAGATACTTAAACGTTTCTGGTATGTAATTTTGAATTTCGGGTAAAAGAGTGGTTCGGTCAACAGAATTAAATGCATTTTTAACATCAACCTTCAATATCACTTCACCAGCATCGTGATTAATAAATGATCGAAGTGCATGAACGGCCGCCTCACAACCACCTTTGCTGCCGAATCCTAACTGAATGGGCTGAAATTTTTCCGTTAGTTTCCGATGTATATAGCGGCAGCAAACTTTGGATGTGATTCTCCTATACGTGCAACCTACGGCTATAGGCCTGATACCGCCATCGTTTTTATTTAAAGCACATAAGTTTGCACCGTATAGAAGAGGGGCGATCTGTTCATGCACTTTCCCTGCAAGCATTAAGTTTATAAGCTCCGTGATGTCTCGTAGGAGGGTCCGGCCAGCATCTCCAATAGCACCAGAGATTAAGTCTTTTAGATGTTGAGGTGTAAGGCCGTCCATGCCGCCAGCCGAACCATTCTTAAAAGACATCACAGCCGCTTTAATGTCTTTATCTGTTACCTGAAGTGGGTTAAGCTGAGATTCTGATGAGGGGTTGAGAGGCTGGGGGGGTGATAATGAAGGAGGATGCTTTTCAATTAAAGCTTCTAAAGTTGCAGGCGTATCCAACGCGATGGTATCGTTGGAAAACAACAGCTGAGCGGCGCCTTTCAAGTCCCCGTCGCTTACTTTTGATTCTACTTTGTCATAAACATTGTGAGTTTTCTGGTGAGAAGTGTTTTGAGATAGGACATGTTGCTGGTTATTTAAACTATTGTCTAGATCAGTATGAGAATGGACATCAATGAGGGAAGGAGAACAGTTACTTTTAATTGTTGCAGTCAATGATTTTTGTGTACTATCAGAATGTAGGACTTGAAAAGCAAATGTCAACAAATGTTCCCAGGCGCTTTCGGAATTTTCTTTTAAAACTTTTTGAATTTTTAGTGATAGATTTTGTGCAACAATGATACGTGCACCACGAGGTATTCGTTTTACGACTGATGTTGTCGATTTTAATTTCGATAATTTTTTTTCATAGCTATTTAGATAACTTCAATATTTATCTAGCTACCACATCTGCAAATTTTATTTACCTAAGTTATGCAGTTCATATTACAAGGTGCGATTAAGTCAAAATTAGTTACTTTAATTAATTAGTACATTATTTTTTCAAATTTGCTCATCCTTTCAATGTTTAGATACAAAACAGCAAAAAAAAATAGATTTGATATAAAATAACACTGAATATTGCTACTTTTAATTAACTTTTTAAGTCTCTTTCACTTGTATTAGTTTTAAAAAATATGTAGATTACGCTGTTTTTTGTCATCTAACGGGAAGGTCAGTATTGCCTTCCTGCGTCCGTAGGCTTAACCTTAAACTACCCCTACACGTGATCCCTGGGTGAAGTTAATAATGACCATAAGCGGGTAGGGTTCTGCCGCGGCTCGAACTACTTACCGGTAAAAAGACATATCGCTAATTCGTTCGCCAAGTTCTGGCATGATGTTAGCTGCTTACCAGTATGGAAGACGGAGGGGAATAGTTGCGCTCTGTGAATTGGACGGCAGTCAGTAATCCAGCGCATCGTCTTGGTACATTTTTCAATTTCAGACAAGCACGAATCCATATTATGTATGGGATTATTATATTATTATGGGATGTAAGGGAGCACAAATACCACCTCAGTGCTCCCAGCCAACCTCACCTGCCGGTGGTGCATCCTGCTGACAAACCAACGAGGCTCTGGCGACCGACAAATGGCGGTATAACTATTTCAAAATTATGGCGTAGCTAAATACTACAGGCCGGTGACGGGCAGCAGCGTCACCGGTGCGAGAAGCTACGTCCTGCGATCGCCAACACGGCTACCCAGCGTGGCGATTAGGGCATCCCCCCCCCCCCACCCATCATGGAAAGTTACAATAAGCCGCGGCCCCCAATTCTCGGCCGCCCTGCTATTCCTGACCACGGCGGCGGTCACGGTAACGGCAGGGCAGGGGGTGCTAAGAATCCCCGGGTTACGGTAGGCCGCCAAAAGAAACTGACCCTCGCTACGTTTAATGGGCGCACGATTCGGCTGGATGAGCATCTGACGCAGCTGGAGGAGGAGCTGGGACACATAAGATGGCACATTCTCGGGTTATGTGAAGTCCGAAGACAGGGAGAGGACACCATAACTCTAGAATCAGGCCATATTATGTATTACAGAGAAGGTGACCAGCCATCCCAAGGCGGCGTCGGGTTTCTGGTCAACAAGGCCCTCAGTGACAACGATGTAGAAATCTCCAGTGTGTCGACCAGGGTTGCGTACCTTATAATAAGGTTAACCAAGAGGTACAGCCTCAAGGTTATCCAGGTCTACGCACCGACCTCGGCACACTTGGATGAAGAGGTGGAAAGTATGTACGAAGACATCTCCAGAGCCTTACATACCACCGATAAGGCTCACTACAACGTTGTCATGGGAGACTTTAACGCCAAAGTGGGAGTATAGACCTGCAGTGAATCGACTCTAGGACCACACGGATTTGGGAGTAGGAATCACAGGGGGCAAGTTCTCGTCAATTTCCTTGAGAAAGAGGGGCTTTTCTTGATGAAGTCTTTCTTCAAGAAAAAGCCCCAAAGGAAGTGGACGTGGCAAAGCCCCGACACTGTGACTAAAAACGAGATTGACTTCATCATTACGGACAAACGGCGCATATTCAGAGACGTCTCTGTGATCACTAGGTTCAATACTGGAAGTGATCACCGACATGTGCGAGGCTCTCTGGATATCGACTTCAAAGCCGAGAGATTCCGATTGATGTAGTCCACGCTCCGACCAAACCTACTCCAAACCGTTGTTGGGTCTGAAACATTCCAATTAAAATTGGAAAATCGATTCGCTGCCTTGGAAACCACAGATGACGTAGACCAGAAACTTGAAGAAGTGGTGGAAATCCTCAGGGAAGAAGGGACGAAGTTTTGCGAGAGCAAGCGTACGGGCAAAAAGTCTTTCGGCAGAAACACTTCAACTAATGGAAGAGAGACGAACAGACCCTTTGTCAGCTTTGTCAATTAACCAGGTGCGCAACAAAACTATTAAGAAGCTGGTACGACGCGACCTCCGATCCTCTAACACGCTCTTGATTAAAGAATCAATCGAGCAGAATCGGGGGTCGAAAGTGTTCGTCCAGCCTCTAGGTAGAAGCCACCTCACAAAGCTGACAACATCAACAGGGAACGTCGTCGCATCCAAGCCGGAGATTTTGTCGGAAGTTGAAGACTTCTACAGCAAGCTCTACGCACCGCATGCTTCAAGGCCCGCAACTTCACAGAAGACCTGCCCGAAGTCAGCCGAGATGAGATCGTGATGGCCCTTAGACAGCTCAAAAATGGAAAAGCCCCAGGTGAGGACGGAATCACAACAGAGCTTCTAAAAGCTGGAGGAGCTCCAGCTGTAAGCCAGCTGCAACAGCTCTTCAATTCTGTTCTCTTCACTGGTAGAACTCCACAAAAAACTTTTTCATAAAAGGGGATAAAACCCTATTGAAAAACTACCGCCTGATTTCGCTTCTGAGCCATGTCTACAAGCTGTTTTCAAGGGTCATCACGAACCGTCTTGCGCGAAGACTCGACGAGTTTCAACCTCCAGAACAGGCCGGGTTTCGAAGCGGTTACGGCACCATAGACCACATCCACACGGTGCGGCAGATTGTACAGAAGACCGAAGAGTACAATCGGCCCCTGTGCTTAGCATTTGTGGACTATGAGAAGGCCTTCGACTCAATCGAAACCTGGTCGGTTCTTGAGTCCCTGCAGCGTTGCCAAGTCGACTGGCGATGTATCGAAGTGATGAAATGTCTATATAATGCCGCAACGATGTCAGTACAAGTACAGCACCAGCGTACTAAACATATTCACCTGCGTCGAGGAGTGAGACAGGGGGACGTCATATCCCCGAAACTGTTCACTAATGCCTTAGAGGATATGTTTAAGACGCTGGACTGGAAAGATTGTGGCATCAACATTAACGGCAAGTACATCTCTCACTTACGATTCGCAGATGACATCGTCATTATGGCAGAGACGCTGCAGGACCTACAAAGGATGTTGAATGACCTAGCTGATTCTTCTCGTCACATCGGTCTCCGAATGAATTTGGATAAAACCAAAGTCATGTACAACGAGCACGTTGTTCCGGAACCTATTGCCGTAGATGGAATCCCACTCGAAGTTTTCACGAAGTATGTTTACCTAGGGCAAACGCTCCAACTAGGCAAACACAACTTCGAGAAGGAAATCCAGAGAAGAATTCAGCTGGGCTGGGCAGCATTTGGGAAACTCCGTCGAGTCTTCTCGTCGCCTATACCACAGTGCCTAAAGACAAAAGTCTTTAATCAGTGCGTCCTACCTGTCATGACATACGGAGCCGAGACGTGGACACTCACGGTTCGACTAGTCCACCAGTTTGAAGTCGCTCAGCGAGCTATGGAGAGAGCTATGCTCGGTGTTTCTCTGCGGGATCGAATCCGGAACGAAGTAATTCGCCAGAGAACTAAAGTGATCGACATAGCTCAACGGATTAGCAAACTGAAGTGGCAGTGGGCTGGTCATATCTGCCGTAGGACCGATAACCGTTGGGGCAGACTGGTTCTAGAGTGGAGACCGCGAATCGGCAAACGTAGATTAGGACGCCCTGTGACTAGGTGGAGCGACGATATTCGCAAAGCGGTGGGCAGTAACTGGAAACAAAGAGCCGAAGACCGGGCTCAGTGGCGTGTCTTGAGGGAGGCCTACGTCCAGCAGTGGACTAATACCGGCTGATTATGATGATGATGACGAATCCATATTTGACAGAATCGTTACTTAACATAAGGTGAAGCAGCAGTCACATGCTTTTCTGTCAATCGTTAAAAAAAGTTATTGAACTACATAATAGAATCGAGAACAAAATTCATAGCCACAGAATCGAGTGTCCAGAGGCGATTCCAAAGAATCTTAAGCTACAGACACGGCATGGGTCGTACATTTAAAAGCTACAGGGAGCGATTGGATCATTTTCAGGTTGTTTCTCTCGAGAACAGACGTGTTTATTACGATCTCAGTATACTTTATAAAACAATACATTTTACCATAGATTCACCATTTCTACTTTGTCTCATCACCTTTAACACTAGATTTAGATCTTGTAATTGTAATTATAATATATTCTCTCTGCAAGTATTTAATAACAACACCTCGTATAATAACCCAGTAGTTAGAATGCGTCGACAATATAATGAAATACTTGTCTCTAACAGAGACATAGATATATTTCACCTCAATTTATTTAAGTTCAGAGGCAAATAAAGAATTTACTGTATAAAAATAACAATAGTAATGGCTAAATATTTAATGTATTTCATAAGAACTTCATCTTCATTATTTATCTTTTTCAAATTCTATGAATATAATATTCCTAGCTTTATTTACCTTTATAATACAGCGCAACTAGGCATACATGTCTTTGACTACAATTAAGAACAATACTTAACCATAAATATTATACTAATTTTATACAATTGTAATCTGTTTTGTATGCTATGCATAAATAAATAAATTCACAAATCGTAAATTATCCCTGCCGGCATATAGCATACTGGCTAACAGCTTACATCATCATTATCAGCCGGTATCAGTCCACTGCTGGACGTAGGCCTCCCCCAAGACACGCCACTGAGCACGATCTTCGGCTCTTTGTTTCCAGTCACTACCCACCGCTTTGCAAATGTCGTCGCTACATCTAGTCACAGGGCATCCTACGCTACGTTTGCCGATTCGCGGTCTCCACTCTAGAACCCGTCTGCCCCAACGTTTATCGATCCTACGGCAGATATGACAAGCCCCCTGCCACTTCAGTTTGCTAATCCGCTGAGCTATGTTGACCACTATGGTTCTCCGGCAAATTTCTTTGTTCCGGATTGTATCCCGCAGAGAAACACCGAGCACAGCTCTTTCAATAGCTCGCTGAGCGACCTTAAATTGGAGAACTCGTCGAACCGTGAGTGTTCACGTCTCGGCTCCGTATGTCATGACAGGTAGGACGCACTGATTAAAGACTTTTGTCTTTAGGCACTGTGGTATAGGCGACGACAAGACTCGACGGAGTTTTCCGAATGCTGCCCAGCCCAGCTGGATTCTTCTCTGGATTTCCTTCTCGAAGTTGTGTTTGCCTAATTGGAGCGTTTGCCCTAGGTAAACATACTGCGTGACAACTTCTTCTCAACATCTGCGGGATTCTATCTACGGCAATCGGTTCCAGTAGGGCTATTCTGTAAGCTATCTCGGAAGCGGAATCCGCGGTGAGATTTGAATTTCGTATTACGAAATTCAACCGTATTGCGAACGTAATTCGATTGAATTTCTTAGTACGAAATTCGAATCTCACCGCGGATTCCGCTGCCGAGATAGCTTACAGAATAGCTTAGCTGAACAACGTGCTCGTTGTACATGACTTTGCTTTTATCCAATATCATCCAGAGACCGATGCGACGAGAAGAATCAGCTAGGCCATTCAACATCCTTTGTAGGTCCTGCAGCGTCTCTGCAATAATGACGATGTCATCAGCAAATCGTAAGTGAGAGATGTAGTTGCCGTTATGTTGATGCCACAATCATTCCAGTCCAGCGTCTTAAACATATCCACTAGGGCGTTAGTGAACAGTTGCGGGGATATGACGTCCCCCTGTCTCACTCCTCACCGCAGGTGGATATGTTTAGTGCGCTGGTTTGGTACGTGTACAGTTATCATTGCGGCATTATAAAGACATCTCATAACTTCGATATATCGCCAGTCCACTTGGCAACTCTACAAGGACTCCAGAACGGACCACGTTTCCATTGAGTCGAAGGCCTTTTCATAGTCCACAAATGCTAAGCACAGGGGGAAATTCGGTCTTTTGTACAATCTGCCGCACCGTCTGTTTGGTCCATGGTGCCGTAACCGCTTCAAAACCCGGCCTGTTCTGCAGGTTAAAACTCGTCGAGTCTTCGCGCAAGACGGTTCGTGATGACCCTTTAAAACAGCTTGTGACATGGCTGAGAAGCGAAATCGGGCGGTAGTATTTGAATAGGGCTTTATCTTCTTTTCTTAAAACCAAAACCGCCATGCTTTTGTTCAATGCCTGTGGAGTTCCACGAGTGAATAGAACAGAATTGAAGAGCTATTGCCCAGCTGCAACAGCTGCCCTTGGTCTAAGTCATCTGCGGTTTCTAAGGCAGCGAATCGATTTTCCAATTTTAATTGAAATGTTTCGGACCCAACAACGGTTTGGAGTAGGTTCGGTCAGAGTGTGGACTTCATCAATTGAACTCTCTCGGCTTTGAAGTCGATATCCAAAGAGCCTCGTACAAGTCGGTGATCACTTCCAGTATGGAACCTAGTGATCACAGAGACGTCTCTTAATATGCGCCGTTTGTCCGTAATAATGAAGTCAATCTCGTTTATAGTCACAGTGTCGGGGCTTTGCCACGTCCACTTCCTTTGGGGCTGTTTCTTGAAGAACGAGTTCATCAAGAGAAGCCCCTCTTTCTCGAGGAAATTGACGAGCATTTGCCCCCTGCGATTCCTACTCCCAAATCCGTATGGTCTTATATTCGATTCACTGCTGGTCTGTACTCCCTTTTGGGCGTTAAATTCTCCCATGACAACGTTGTAATGAGCCTTTGAGTTAGTATGTAAGACTCAGGAGATGTCTTCATACATACTTTCCACCTCTTCATCGAAGTTTGCCGAGGTCGGTGCGTAGACCTGGATAACCTTGAGGCTGTACCTCTCGGTTAGCCTTATTATTAGGTACGCAACCCTGGTCAACACACTGGAGATTTCTACAACGTTGTCACTGGGAGCCTTGTTGACCAGAAACCCGACGCCGCTTTGGGATGGCTGGTCACCTACTCTGTAATACATAAGGTGGCCCGATTCTAGAGTTATGGTTTCCTCCCCCTGTCTTCGGACTTCACATAACCTCAGAATGTGCCATGTTATGTGTCCCAGCTCCTCCTCCAGCTGCGTCAGATGCTCATCCAGCCGAATCGTGCGTCCATTAAACGTAGCGAGGGTCAATATATTGTATTTAAACATCTATGAAAGGCGAGTAAATTAAAAAAATATATATAACTAATTTTGACTTCATCGCACCTTTTTAATGTGAATCGCATAACTCAGGTAAATAACATTTGCAGAGGTGGATATAGCGAGATAATTATTGGGTATAAGTATTTGAAATAGTAGCTATGAAAAAAAAATTATGTGATTTCTTTTTTTGTATTGGCCTCGCAAATTTTATGGAGTAGCATTGATCAATGAGATTTTTGAGTTTTTAAAGTTTTATAAGTTTTTTTTAAGTTATTTATTTTTTGGGAAAAATAATAAAACGGCGGTAGGTAAAAATATTTAAAAAATAACCGGCCAAGTGCGTTTCGGGCCACGCGCAGTGTAGTAGCCTGTTATTCAATGCAAGTCTTTATCCGTTATAAACTAGCAATTAGGTACTCCGTCTTTGTCACTTTAAAGGATGTATTCTAAGAATTTTGTATTTGGTACAAAATTATCCAACACCCAGTTTCAACGACTATTACTGCTAAACTAATAAATTTATCTTAAACGCTATAGTTTTCCATAAAATGCGCTATTATCACGAGTTTACGAAGCCATACTGGAACAATAATTTGCACTTTAAAGTTTAATATTTCATAAATGGAGCATTAAATCGAAAAATTGTGTTAGCAACCCTTAAGTCATTTTAAAAGACCTATTCAACGATACCCCACACGATGGGGTAGACGATGAAAAAAAAGTCATCCCCACTTCTCATATAGGGGAGCTACACTAAAAAAAAATATTTTTCACAATTTTATTTCAGCACTTATATATAATAATAAATCATTTATTTCAGAAGCTAAAGTTCCATAATTATTGTTAGTAAACACACCAATAAATTAAAATCTTAAGAAACTATGTTAGTACACAAAACATCTGGCAAATACACTCTTTGTTTTGTCACTGAGTCACTAATTTTGCCAGTCGTTTAAGCTGGCTAGACCAATGACGCATGAAGTCTGAGCTTAGATCCTCTACATCACCAGTCAAGGGTGTATTAGAACTCCCACGCATACGGCTCATCAGGGATGCAGTCCTTTTACGCATAATACCATAATAATTGTCAGTACGTGCTTCTGCAAACATCCCTGATGCACTACAGTATCGTGGTAGTCCCATCAACATCCTAAAGCCGTTATTGTATTGGATCCGCAGAGCGTTGTAAGATCGTTGCGTGTATTTGTCCCACAGACCGCACGTATAAAACGATTGGCAGTAAGCCCTGAAAAGAGTTAATTTAACCTCTTTTGAACAGCGTGCGAATCTGCGAGCCAACATGTTACACCTTACAGCCAACGCTCTGCGCTCTCTCTCCATGTCTAGGTCATCAGTCATGTCTTCAGTGATCCAATGACCCAGGTACTTAAACCGATTCACCCGTGTTAGGGGATTTCCGTTCAGCTTCACAGAAACAGCCGTATAAGCTTTGTTACCAGCTTTGAACTGCATAACCTCACTTTTTTTTAGTATTGTACATGAGTCCATGAGATGCAGCATATTCTTCACAAACTAATACTAGCTGACGAAGTGCATTAATTGATATATACATACCTCCACAAAATTACAGCTTTCTAGTATTAACGGTCTCTTAGCAAAACCTCGGATAGACATACAGACAGACAGACAGACGGACATGACGAAACTATAAGGGTTCCTTGTCAGGACTACGGAACCCTAAAAATCATATGTCATAAACTATCCTGCTTCGTTTGATCCATCAATGCTGAATTACCCTGTACCTCCATGATATTATACAGCTTATATTGTTGACGGGTTTCGACAAAATATATCTATGGAGGGCGAGCGGAAAGAAAATCACCTTCTTAAATAGTTTTATATGATTTTGTATGTATTAATGTCATTATGTATATTATATATAAGTATGGGATGTAAGGGAGCACATACCTCAGTGCTCCTAGCCAACCTCACCTGCCCGTGGTGCATCCTGCTGACCAACAAACGAGGCTCTGAGGCTCGACAAACAGCGGTATAACCATTTCTAAATTATGGCGTATCTAAATACTATTTTACGGTGAAGGGCAGCAGCGTCACTGGTGCGAGAAGCTACGTCCTGCGTTTGTCAACCCGCCTGCCCAGCGTGGCGATTAGGGCATATATCCCTCCCAAGGGATGCATGCATGATGGAAAGCCACAAAAAGCCGCGGCCCCTAGTTCCCGGCTGCCCTGCTATTCCTGACCACGGCGGCGGTCACGGTAACGACAGGGCAGGGGGTGCTAAGAATCCCCGGACTACGGTAGGCCGCCAAAACAAACTGATCCTTGCAACGTACAATAGACGAACGATTCGGCTGGACGATCATCTGTCGCAGCTGGAGGAGGAGCTGAAACACATAAGATGGCACATCCTGGGGTTATGAGAGAAGTCCGAAGACAGGGAGAGGACACCATTACCTTAGAATCGGGCCATCTTATAAGAAGGAGATCAGCCATCCCAAGGCGGCGTTGGGTTTGTAGTCAACAAGGTTGTCAGTGACAACGTTGTAGAAATCTCTAGTGTGTCGACCAGGGTAGGGTACCTCATAATTAAGTTAACCGATAGCCTCAAGATTATCCACGTCTACGCACCGACCTCGGCACACTTAGATGATGAGATGGAGAGCATGTATGAAGATATCTTCAGAGCTTTACACACCACCTCTAAGGCTCACTACAACGTTGTCATGGGAGACTTTAACGCCAAAGTGGTAGTACCGACCAGCAGTGAATCGACTATAGGACCACACGGACTTGGGAGTAGGAATCACAGGGGGCAAATTCTCGTAAATTTCCTCGAGAAAGAGGGGCTTCTCTTGATGAACTCGTTCTTCAAGAAACAGCCCCAAAGGAAGTGGACGTGGCAAAGCCCCGACACTGTGACTAAAAACGAGATTGACTTCATCATTACGGACAAACGGCGCATATTAAGAGACGTCTCTGTGATCACTAGGTTCCATACTGGAAGTGATCACCGACTTGTACGAGTCTCTTTGGATATCAACTTCAAAGCCGAGAGAGTTCAATTGATGAAGTCTACGTTCCGTCCGAACCTACTCCAAACCGTGGTTGGGCCCGAAACACTCTAATTTAAATTGGAAAATCGTTTCGCTGCCTTGGAAACCACAGATGTCGTAGACCAAAAACTCGAAGAAGTGGTGGAAAGCGTCAGGGATGAAGAGACGGAGTTATGCGAGAGCAAGCGTACGAGCAAAAAGTCCAAACATTCGGCAGAAACACTTCGGCTAATGGAAGAGAGTCGAACAGACCCTTTGTCAGCTGTTCAGCAGCAGATAACTAAAGTTATCGACATCAGCTCAACGGATTAGTAAGCTGAAGTGGCAGTGGGCTGGTCATATCTGCCGCAGGACTGATAACCGTTGGGGTTGACTTGTCTTTGAGTGGAGACCGCGAATCGGCAAACGTAGCGCAGGACGTCCTGTGAACAAGTGGAGCGACGACATACGCAAAACGGTGGGCAGTGACTGGAAAAGAAGAGCCGAAGGTCACCTTGTGGAGCACCTTGGGAAAGGCCTATAATGATGATTATGATGAATGTCATTATACTGAGTGTACGATAATTTTGCTCCAATAAGATCATTTAAAAAACTAAAAAGAACCGACTTCAATGCCGCGCTATTAATTTTCAGTACCAATTTTGAGGTGTTTATCTCCATATCTCTGGAGATACTCTGGAGATACTTATCAGAACTCGATAAAAATACCATGGTACCACAAAAAACAAAAAACAAAAAAATAATAATGAAAATCGGTCCATAAAGACGAAGTTATCCGCGAACAAACATTTAAAAAAAACATTTATACGGTTGAATTGAGAAACCTCCTCCTTTTTTTAAATCGGTCAAAAACGTCAAAAAACGCTAATTTTACTGCCCTGGTACGATAATTTACTCGTTTCAGGTTGGGATCGCTGGCGGGAACTGAAACTTAGGAATACTTTTCTGATGTGTATAGTGACTAGGCAAAAATAATGAAAACCTAGCCACATCTTTGTCTACCTAGCTACAACGTTCTCACTCCTACAGCTCTTCAATACAATACAATAATATATAATAGAATAAGACTGGATATCAGGGGTGTACCTGTACCCCATAAGTCTATCAAAGATTACATGAGCAACAGGACACAAAGTGTCATAATAGATAGCGATCTATTTTGACAGTATCGCTACAAAACTTTGTCAGCGATCGTCTACCTGTTCTTTTTGGCGTGCCACAAGGTAGTATACTTGGCACATAATTTTTCTAGCGTATAATAAATGACATATGCTTAATGTCCCAAGGTACATGATACAGCTATAACCTTTAAAAGAGAGAGTTGGGGTGAAGTGTTTAGGGCTGCACAAAATGCATTTAGTCAGATCTCCTCTTGGTCTGTTTGACCAATGCACTCCTAAAAAGCATCGTAATAACAATCATGTAAGCGATATCCCGTTTGGTTTACGAAACATATAATCGATGACATTAAACAAAAATCAAAATTACACGCAACTTGGAAACAAACTTACTGTAAAGAAATATACCAATTGTTTTCAGAAATGAGGGAAAGCCTCAAACGGCGTATTGCATCTTCCTATGACTCCCACATGGAACTTATCGAAAGAAACATTAAATCTTGTCCTCATGAGTTCTGGAGACACATATCCAGCTTACGCAAGAAGGGTGGATTTGAGCCCCAAGTAAATTACGAAGGAAAAACTGTTTCAGGTGTAGAAGCAGCAGAAGCTTTTGCTGACTATTTTTCTAGTGTATTTCAGCCCGACATACCAAGCTTGGATATTGTTGAGGCATACAGCTCTGACACTAGCAGCAATAGTAACTATTTGGATATCGGCTTTGTTGACCCCTGCAATGTATTGTACGGCATCAACAAACTGAAACCAAATAGCTCCATAGGCCCAGATAGCGTCCCGTCTATTGTCTTAAAACAGGCAAAGCATTCTATGTGTGTGCCCTTATGTCATATATTCAATTTGGCACTTGAAACCGGCATATAGCCCTCTTAATGGAAATTATCCAGAATGAGCCCGATCCCAAAGAGTGCTAAGAAGAATAATGTTGAGGAGTACCTGGAGTATGTTCTGGAGTAAGTCAGGGATCAATATTGGGTCCTTTATTATTTCTGCTGATGGTAAATTATCTACCATGGGTTTTAAGACATTCTAGATGCTTACTGTATGCTGATGACCTCAAGCTGTTCACCGAGGTCAAAAGTGAGACCGATTGCCTGATGTTGCAACGAGATGTTGACGCGGTATATCAATGGAGTCTGAGAAACGGGATGGAATTCAATGCCTCAAAATGCTACGCAGCAACTTTAGGTCGATTACGGCACCCAGTACACTATGATTATACAATTGATAATACTAGTATCACACGTTCTTGTACAATGAAGGACCTGGGAGTCGTTTTCGACCGGAAATTAACTTTTCACGACCATATAGTTGCGTTAGCAAAAGAGTAATTCCGGCGCTTGGGTTTCATCCTCAGGAATGCAAAAGATTTCCAGAACCAACGCGTTGTACGTCTCATCTTTGAAGCCTTGGTGCGCAGTAAACTCGAGAGCGCTATGTGTGTGTGGCATCCTCACGAAAACAAATACACACTTATGCTTGAATAGGTAAAAAAAGGCTTCCTGAGGTACATAGGTACCTCAGGAAGGCTTTTTTATAAGCGAGTCAATGGGTATTATCCTTTCATGTATCCCACAAAATGTCTACTGGGATCACTGGGATACAACTCATTGGGGGTCAGACGACAGAGGCACCAGCTATTAGTTATGTGCAAAATTTTAAAAGGGTCAATTGATGCTCCCGATCTACATAACGATTTATGTCATATTTTTGTGCCCTACAAATACCGCCGCAGTAGACGTCACAAATTGTTTGCCGTCCCTAGTTGCTGCACCGTGGCACGCTCTAAATCACCCATTCCGCGCTCCCTCGCATCTTTAAACGCCCTGCTTTCCGCCAACACTGACTGTGATCTGTTCGACGATGGATGGCCGAAGATAATGTTGGATTGCCTGGAGTTCTGTGAGAAAGATGCCTGAAAGTATGACTATTTTAATTTCTTTATTGACTGTATATTTAAACAATTTTATTGATATTTTTATTTGTATGACATTTTTAATTGACACTTTCTAATATTTATATAATTTTTTAACTTTTGTGTAATAATTATTTAGATTAATGTAATTGGTATGATACCGTTTTAATCGAATAAATAAATATAATAAAAAATAAAATTGGCTCAGGCATTATTCCCTAACTTTAAACGTGTAAAAGACTTTTTTTTTATTTTTTTTTATACTGGATAAGTAAGCGTTTGACCACTACCTCACCAGATGTTAAGTGACGATGTGATCGACGATGTAGCACGCTTCCCTAGAAGATACCTGTTCACTCGCGATTTGAAGACCCCCGGGTTATAGTTACTGGGAAACATAGACACCGGCAAGGAATTCCATTCCTTGGCAGCACGTATGATAAATGATGAATCGAAACGTTTTGTGCGGGTAGATGGAATGTCCACCATAAATCGATGGCGCACATCGGTACGTCTGGTTGTCCGATAGAAAAAGGGGGATGGTGGAACTAATTCGTGCAATTGGATGGCACACTCTCCGAAATGTATCCGATAAAAAACCGATAAACTTGCGACTTTGCGGCGATGCTCTAGTCTCTGGAGCCTTTTACCAACAAGTTTGTCGTCATTGATGAGTTTCTTGGCTTTCCTCTCAATTATTTCCAGCGCCTCCAGTTGGTATTTGGCTGAGCCATCCCAGAGGTGAGAACAGTACTCCATGCACGATCGGACTTGTGCTTGATACAAATTGAGCAGCTGTCCCGGTGTGAAATACTGTCTCACCTTGGCCAGAATACCGAGCTTTTTCGAAGCCAACTGGGCCTTGGACTCAATATAGGACCCAAAGTTGAGTGTGGGTGTTAAAGAAATGCCAAGAAGCTCAAGGTGGTTAGTTATCGGCACGGATACATCTCGAAAAGTAGGAGTCAGATGGAATGGACTCCGTTTGGCGGAGAACAGACACGCCTGGGTCTTAGCAGCATTAAATTTGACCAGGTTGGCATCACCCCATTCGGAGACACCCTGTAAGGACAAGTTCATGCGCTCGACCATCGCCTCTCTGGTCCGTGCACTTGATGTGTAGCTTTCTACAACGGTGCTGTCGTCTGCATACCCAAAGATACCGGGCTTAAGCAGATCGTTGATATGCAGCAGGAAAATGCCTTGCAGAGAGCACCGATCCCTGAGGGACCCCGGCATTAATTGCCAATTGGTCAGAAGAGCAGCCATCAATGACTACCCTTATTGACCGGTCCCTCAGAAAATCCGAAATCCAGACACACAAACCAGTGGGCAGTCCGTAGGATGGAAGCTTGCTTATAAGGCTATCGTGCCAAACCCTGTCAAAGGCTTTTGAGATATCGAGGGAAACCGCAAGTGCTTCCCCATGATCATCTATAGCCTTACTCCAAATATGCGTGGCATACGCTAGAAGATCCCCAGTGGACCGATTTCGGCGAAACCCGTATTGTCGATCACTAAGGAGATCGTTCGCTTCTAGGTATGCTAGGAGCCGGTTATTCAGTACACGTTCCATAGTCTTACAGAGTATGGAAGTGACTGAAATTGGCCTATAGTTGGCAGGGTCAGCACGACTGCCTTTTTTGGGCATAGGTTGCACGTTAGCAAGCTTCCATGATTTCGGCACTTGACCAGATGTCATGGAGAGACGAAAGAGGCGTGTCAAAACAGGAGCAAGTTCAGGCGCACAGGTCCTCAGGACTATAGCTGGAATACCATCGGGTCCACTGGCTTTATTCACGTCTAGATTTTGCAGTGTTTTACGAACCTCAGTCTGACGGATGCGTATATCCGACATTTGTGTCACGCATCTAGGTAGGCTCGGAGGTGTCTCACCGGCAGTGTCTAGACGCGAGGATTCCGCAAACAGAGAAGCAAACAAATTTGCTTTCTCTTTAGCGGTGTGAGCCAGCGCGCCATCGGGTTTCAGCAACGGAGGAAGTAAGGGGCGACAGAAGTTTGATTCAACCGACTTAGCCAGGGACCAGAACGCTACCTTACTACCTGCAGGGTACGAAGCTAATTTGTTCCCTATCCGGCCTACGTGGTCAAACCGAGCCTTCCGTAAAGCCTTCTTGCAAGACTTGGCAGCTTTGTTGAAGGCTTTCTTCTTAGCTGACATATCCTTGGCTTTGCGGTTACGAGCATCAACCCAGGCCAGGTATGCTTCATGTTTCAGTGCTTCAGCACGTCTACATTCAGCCCCGAACCAAGGTTGAGCTTTGCCTGACATTGCTACATCAGAGAAAGGAATATAGTATTCCATTCCTTGACGTAGCACATCCGTCACAGCATCCGCACATACTGAAGGATTTTCAGAAGAAAAGCAAACAGGTCGCCAAGGATAACATGCAAAGAAAGACCGCATCTCATCCCAATCTGCCGACTTGTATCGCCATACCCGCCGGGTGCCTCTAGGGCTGGGATCGGGCGGTGAGTACACAGATACAGATTTCACCAGACAGTAGTCGGAGCTACCTAACGGTGATGATACCGACACTGAGTAACGGTCTAAATCAGTTGTCAGCTGAAGGTCCAAGCAATTGGCTGTATGGCCGTCAACATCAGGAACCCGCGTTGCCTCTTGGACCAGCTGGGTGAGATTTAACGCTAAGGCAAGCTTTCGCGTCTTTCTCCCAGCGTGGTCGGTGCACTGGTGTGGGTAAAGCCACTCCTGGTGGTGGGCATTAAAGTCCCCCAGTAACACTAATTGGGCAGAAGGGTATTTGGGTTGAGCGGCGTCCGCCACCTCACTCAAGTACTCTGTGAGCCTGGTTGTCTCCTGGTCTCCGCTGTGCGACCGGTATACACAGGCATAGAGAAGTTTCTCTAATCCTGTGTCCACCAGTATCCAAAGCACGGAAAAACGAGGGTCTTCAAAGTTACGGAGACGCCGACAGCAGATGTCGTCCCGGGCGTACACGCACACACCTGACCGAGCCTTAAAATTGTGCTCCAGGGTGTAGCCGGGGTAAGTAAGGTACGCCACATCAGACGGACATCGTATCTGCGTCTCCGCAAGGAACAAGAGAGCCGGTTTCTCAGTCTCAAGGTGGTAGTGGACTGCATGGATATTGCAGTGCAAACCTCGGATGTTAGTGAGGTGCACTTTGAGTGAGAGGGAGTGCAGCGGCTGTGTAACATATATTCTCTTGGTCCTGCGTTTCATTTTTATTGCGAGTGATGGTAGGAAGACGGCAGTAGAACGAGACGCTCTGCTACCAGCCCAGAAACGAATACTGGGATACCACATTTGATGGGGGGCCAGCCTGGAGACTGCGGGGACGCCCGAGCCCCCCGGGGATGTCCATAGGGCCCTCTCGTCCGGTCGCCAACCGGCACCATGGCGCATCCCGGGATTTTTCGTCAGTTGGCGGTGCAGCCTTTCGCGTGTAGCTGGCACGCTACTTGGGCCCCCTACTAACTGCGGTCGGCCAGCGGTGCACCGTGTCTCGGATTCCGCTACCCTCCGCGACTGGTCTCCCGATGTGGCATCGTCAGTAGGCGTCAATACGGTTTTTAGCAGGAGCGCAACTGTTCTGACCCGTCTTCCAATATGGCTACACCGGCCATCATACCGTAAAACTGAATCGCTTGGCGGTATGGCTTTGGCCGGTGGGTGGTCACAAGCCGCGGCATAAGCCTCCCACCGTATCACCTAATTTGCACCACCCAGGGACCACGTGTAGGGATTCTCGTTTCAGGGTACTCTCCTACGGACGTGGGTGACATGGCCCCCTAACTAGATCACCTAAATAAATCAATGAATAAATCACCTTTAATATACGGGTGGAAGGCACAACTGTTTATTTTTTTATTAGTAACCAATCTTTCCATGTAACCAGTCCATGCACGTACAATCGTCTTGCGTTATAGAGGGTTACATCAATAAAATATTTAGGTATTACAATTGATAGCAATTAACTGCGTTATTCCTAACATAAACGAATTATCTAAACGTGTACACCAACTTACAGTCGTTTTCAGAAATGTAAGAGATAGTGCAGAGTCTGAAATCTTATACATGCCCTATTAGGTACTTATTGTGTCAATCCTTTATCACGTACTGCATTACTGCTTGAGGTCGCATAAGCAAAATACAATTACCCTAGAACGGGCATAAAGGTGACTACTCAAATGCAGCAAGAGCCTTCCTTTTAGGATTGCCTCATGTAACCACTATAGTGATTTTCAAGTTTTAACAGTCAGGCAACTTTACAGCAAGCTGTACTAATCCAACATAAACAAGTAGAATATGACCCAACTTCACTTAAACGAGTTTTTCATAATTTTATCATATACAATCAAAAAAATTGTTTAGCATTTACGCAAAAGTTCATTGTGATAAATTAATTTTTTTTATTAATTCTTGACCATGCCATCTCACCACCTCGGTTACAAACTGAAAACACTGTTAGCGCACCTAGCCTTATAGCAAGCTAACTTTTTACCAGGATACCAGTAATAAGAAAAGCACGAGCTATGCCAATGAGATTCACGGCAACGAAGAGGGCTGGTTCGCTTTTCTACTTGATCGACCGGGCGACGATGACGCTCACTCGCCTTGTGAAATGGTCGTCTCGGCGACTGATCTTGGCCTGAAAGACTTTGGCGTAGGCTTCCCAAAAGGATCTAAGCTGCGGTAAGTATTATAAGCGAGAGAGGAATACCTTTGCGTAAACGCCGTGCGAGTGTGCATCGCGAATTTATTTTGCATAGTCTGGCAGTTTTAATTTTTTATTATTATTAGCTCAATAATAATGAATAATGAATCAATCATTTCAATCCTTCGAGACAATGACACTCATAACACGTTTAAGAAGCTGAATGTGACTGCTATTCTATGCTTGCCTTGGCGACATCTTGCGCAATAAACGTCTATAAAAATGACCCATCATATCAATTTTATACACTTATTTATGAATATGTTTTATTCGTAAATAAGTGGAATTTCGAATAACAATATTATTTGAAATAATGGATGGGTCACCGAGCGAAAATTATTTTCGTCATCTGTATCATAAGGTCTGTTCTAGTGATGGCGTCAACCTTGCTTTGATGTCTCTCAAAAACGAAGGCGAGCTGAATAAGTTAGTGCGAAAATGGTTCACGAAGACAGGATGTGAATTGCCACCGGTAAGTGCCTCTTGGCGAAATCATTTCATTATAATATATAAACATTTTCTCCGAATTATAAAAACATTGATTTTAGACACATTTCCGCAAAATGTCATTCTTTTGTTACAGCCTCATGCTGGTGGTACTGAACTGACTTTAGAACAAGTGGCTGGTCTGTTTTACGTATTACTCGGGGGTCTTGTACTCGCTCTGGCAGTAGCTTTATTCGAGTTCTGCAAAAACGGACGTGAAGAAGCGCGACGTGCTAACGTGTCACTGAGAGCTGCCCTTCGAGCCAAATCTCGCCTCAACTCTACCGAACGCAAGTCTCCAACACCCCAACAACGAGAGCAAGAACGCGCTGGATGGAATGGTGGAGCATTTTCAGGAGTGAGTACATTTCACTTAGAATGTTAATTTCTAATGAGAATCCGTTACGAATGTAGTTAAGAATGCAGATTTACTCGCCCTGTAAATCTACATTCGTAAATTCATAATCAGATATGACTAAAATATTATATAAATAATTGTAATTATACATAAATTACTAGCTAACTAATCGGACCGGCGCGGTTGTTGTGACATTACAACAAAGACCTTATAATATAAAGACCTGACATCTCGCCATAGTGCGTCCTCGGGAACTGTAAAAATAAGTCGAGGAAAACAAACAAAAGCGACGGAATCACTTTTCAAAAGAAAGTTCAGATTATGACTAAAATATTATTCAACCGACTTCCAAAAAGAAGGAGGTTCTCAATTCGTCTGTATGTTGTTTTTTTTTTATTTGTATGTTACGCGATTACTCCGTCAATTGTGGAACGATTTGAATGATTCTTTTTTTATTGGTAGGGTACGTTTACAAGGTGGTCCCATTTTAATTTCATCGAGATCTGATAAGTATCTCTAGAGATATGACGATAAACGTCTCAAACTTGCTACTGAAATTGACTCGCGGGGCATTGAAGTCGGTTGTTTTAGTGTTTAAACTATCTTTATTATTTTGTCTATTTGTAACGGCGGCGCCTAAACATTCTTTAGGGCGCGACTGGCGCCATAGACAACCATGTTCGCAGAGTGAAAGACATAGATGTTATCTGATATGTATGATGTAATATAATCTATCTTGAGAAAACACATCGAAATTATGTAGCGCTGCATGTTTGAATCGTTTGTTTAAGATGTAAGCACTGTAGCCAATTCAATATTAATTTACAAAATAGAAAATATTTTTGCTAAGAATAGCTTCTCTTGTACGAAGTACATAATTTATCTCGATGCGTCACAAGGACCTATCGCGTTCAGATCGCTCTACGATTCGGGTTTATATTAAGCGCGTAACGTTTTCTAAGCCCCTAAAGACATTAGAAATTTAATTTAGGGAAACGAGTAACAGATAACAACGTGGTTTTGAGCAAAGTGAGCATGATAAACCTTCCGGAAGTAGATTCATTCATGGTGTTTGATTACTTGAATAGTGATTTAAAAGAGGTAAACCGCTGCCGAGATACGTGGCTGGTGACGATGAAAATGTGAATTGTTGTGAATACTACTATAAATACAAATATATCATTTAAGACTAGGCTAAACAATGGGAAGGTTAGGTGTATCTTTTTTTTAGGGTTCCGTACCTCAAAGGACAAAAGGGACCCTTATAGGATCACTCTGTTGTCTATATGTCAAAATTATTTTTATCAGGAACGCGTAAAGGTGTCAAGATGAAATTTATATCGGATACTTGGGTCTAGGCGTCGACCTCTTTCAACTAAGAAAATTTAAACTTGGTAGTCAAGGCGATGAAAAGATATGACTGTTATGCCGCATATTATGTGATTTCACCTTCCCGTACACCTAGAATCATGAAATTTGGCAAAAACAAAGGACTTGCAGCACATGTTAAGGAAAAATCTGGAAACCTATATTAAAAAATATCGATACATGTACGCGATATATCGCTTCAATCCGATATTATCGAATCATCTAGTATCGAATGTCATATCGATATATTTCATATACCAAATACCGTATCTCATTCCATTTTTTTTTATTTCTTTACACCTGGAACATTGTCAATTTGAGTAAAAACAAAAAAACTAAAAACCACGACTAATTGAAAAACTAGCCTTTGCAATAACGAAACGCAGAAGTGAGATACTCTCCGCGAGGGCAGCACTAAATAGTAGCAAATCTTTTATAATCTGTGTCTATGGTCACTTGTCTTGTTCATTGGTGCAATATAACCTATAAATAAAAGATGTTTACGATATTTTTTAAATATCGATATATTTGTTCGATATATCGCAAAGTATCGATAGAAAACTACGATATATTATATCAAAAAAAATATCGATATTTTTTGACATGAATTTCTCTAGTTGGAGGGGTTAACAAGAATACTAGTAATGTGAAACCGAAATTGCGAGTTATCTTAAAAAAAAATCAATGCTAGGCCAGCTTGGAAGACGGGTCGGGATACTAGCGTTATGTGGATCGAACTAAAGGCAGTTGTACTGTTTCTCGTTTCATTTTCAGGCTAGTACGATTCCATCTTAGACCGCATCACCACTTAACATCAGGTGAGGAAGTGTTCAAGTGCTTGTCTGATCGAAATAAAAAATGAATGAACGATATGTCTATTTATTTAAGGTTTTTTTTTAGTAAGATAATCTTCTCAACAGTACTACACCCCGGCCACGCAGATCGGACAAGAAGAGACTGCTCTGCACGCCAGTTTTACGCAAGTCTGATGCTCAGCCCGGGAGGCGGCCACCCTGCGCCGACCGTCCCAATCTAGGCATCTCTCCAACTCCGTCGAACTCTATCAGCTGTAAATCGACAACATGGCATATACGATACGCAATCCAGAAAATTAAAAGTTCGAAATATCTGTGAACACCCGTAGTAACCCCTTTTCTCTTTTTTATGAGTAGATCAAATTGGTAATTTTATGTATTTATTATGACAATGATTCAACTGTAGTCAGTCAAAATTAGAACGTATCGTGGCCTACTTGCCAGTTTTACAGCGAACCGATGACTACTGCGGCAATTCTTAACGATCACACGTTTCCATACGCGACACGACGCATTTTAATGTTTTAACGAATTCGTCGATGTTTAGATAAATAGTAACCGAATAAAGGTCCATTTAATCAAGGCACTAAGGTGTCCAATAATATTTAACCCGAAATGTTTCTAGATTAAGTAACTAAATGTCAATGCTACAGAATGGATGTCTTTTTTCAACACGATGGTATTGTCGTAAGGTCTTTCAACGGAGAGGAGTGAAGGGATGGGAAAGCATCATCACTCGCGATATTAATATTTTAATATCCATGCGGATTTTACCTTAGTAGACGAGAATCAGGGTCTTACGATAACATGGTTAGGAAGTAGAACTTTTTTCAATTATATAAACCTAATAAATGCGATAATTGTAAATGTTAAAAACAGTAGTTAGCTAAAGTCACTTTGGCTGTTATCGCCGAGCTAAATGATTGTAAACTATAATTTTTATATATATAAAAATAAACCATAATTTCTATACAAAATGTTACACGACACTTTTTAGAAGATTAATAACGTATTGACCCCACAAGCGCTTTTAAATTTGTCTAATACTTAAGAAAACTCCTACAAACCTAAATGGATCAACAAACTGCTACTTGCTGTGAGTAAATAATCCAGACGAATATAATAAAAACGTTTTTAGCATTGCCACTCGAAAAAGAGCATTTTATTTATCGACAGCAGTAAATAAAACGCTCTTTTACTCACTCGGTGAATAAAAACATTTTGAATTCGGAACAAGCACAAAATACGAATTATGTAGAAAAAATAAATAAATCTTGCTGAAAGTGCCTACTGGCATATGTATATATATATATATATATATACATATGCCAGTAGGCACTTTCAGCAAGATTATATATATATATATATATATATATATCCGAGGGCAATAAGCACGCCCTCTCGCTCAAAGTGCACCTCACTAATATTAGAGGTCTGCATTCAAATCTCCACGCAGTCCACCAACATTTCGAGACTGAAAAACCCGCTCTCTTGTTCCTCACGGAGACGCGGATACAATGCCCGATACGTACCTCACTTACCCCGGCTACACCCTGGAGTACAATTTTAAAGCTCGGTCAGGTGTGTGCGCGTACGCCCGGGACGACATCTGCTGTCTGCGTCTCCGTCATCTTGAAGACCCTCGCTATTCCGTGCTTTGGTTACTGGTGGACACAGACCTAGAGAAACTTCTTAACGCCTGTGTTTACCGGTCGCACAGCGGAGATCACCAGACAACCAGGCTCACGGAGTACTTGAGTGAGGCGGCGGACGCCGTTCAACACAAATAAATACCCTTCTGCCCAACTAGTGTTACTGGGGAACTTTAATGCCCACCACCAGGAGTGGCATTTCCCTTACCAGTGCACTGACCACGCTGGGAGAGACGCGAAAGCTAGCCTTAGCGTTAAATCTCACCCAGCTGGTCCAAGAGGCAACGCGGGTTCCTGATGTTGACGGCCATACAGCCAATTGCTTGGACCTTCAGCCGACAACTGATCCAGACAGTTACTCAGTGTCGGTATCATCACCGTTAGGTAGCTCCGACCACTGCTTGGTGAAATCTATATCAGTCTACTCCCCGCCCGACACCAGCCCAAGAGGCACCCGGCGGGTGTGGCGATACAAGTCAGCAGATTGGGATGAGATGCGGTCGTTCTTTGCATCTTATCCTTGGCGGCCTATTTGCTTCTCTTCCGACGATCCTTCGATTTGCGCGGATGCTGTGACGGAGTTGCTGCGTCAAGGAATGGAGTACTATATTACTATATATATTATATTCTTATATATATTCCTACTATATTAGTTACTATATTCCATTTTCTGATGTAGCGATGTCAAGCAAAGATCAACCATGGTTCGGAGCTGAATGTCGACGTGCTGAAGCACTGAAACAAGAAGCATACCTGGCCTGGGTTGAAGCTCGTAACCGCAAAGCCAGAGATCTGTCAGCGAAGAACAAAGCGTTCAACAAGGCTGCCAAGTCCTGCAAGAAAGCTCTACGGAAGTCCCGATTTGACCACATAGGCCGGATAGGGACCAAACTAGCTTCGTGTCCAGCGGGTAGTAACGCGTGTTGGTCTCTGGCTAAGTCGGTCGATTCGAACTTCTGTCGCCCTTTATTTCCTCCACTGCTAAAACCCGATGGGGCGCTGGCTCACACCGCCAAAGAGAAAGCAAATTTGTTTGCTTCTCTGTTTGCGGAATCTTCACGTCTAGACACTGCTGGTGAGACACCTCCAAGTCTACCTGGATGTATGACACAAATGTCGGATATCCGCATCCGTCAGACAGAGGTTCGTAAAACACTGCAAAATCTAGACGTGAACAAAGCCAGCGGCCCGGATGGTATTCCAGCTATAGTCTTGAGGACCTGTACGCCTGAACTTGCTCCTGTTCTGACACGCCTCTTTCGTCTGTCTATAACATGTGGTCAAGTGCCGAAATCATGGAAGCTTGCCAACGTGCAACCTGTGCCCAAAAAAGGCAGTCGTGCTGACCCTGCCAACTATAGGCTAATCTCAGTCACGTCCATACTCTTCAAGACTATGGAACGTGTACTGAATAACCGGCTCCTGGCATACCTAGAAGCAAACGACCTCCTAAGTGACCGACAATATGGATTTCGCCAAAATCGGTCCAGTGGGGATCTTCTAGCGTATGCCACGCACATTTGAAGCGTGGATGTTGAGAATCATGGGGAAGCACTTACAGTTTTCCTTGATATATCAAAAGCCTTTGACAGGGTTTGGCACGATAGTCTTATAAGCAAGCTTCCATCCTACGGACTGCCTACTGGTTTATGTGTCTGGATTTCAGATTTCCTGAGGGACCGGTCGATAAGAGTAGTCATTGATGGCTGCTCTTCTGACCAAATGGCTATTAATGCCGGGGTCCCTCAGGGATCAGTGCTCTCTGCAACTCTTTTCCTGCTGCATTAACGATCTGCTAAAGCCCGGTATCTTTGGGTGTGCAGACGACAGCACCGTTGTAGAGAGCTATACATCCAGTGCACGTACTAGTGTAGCACAAATTCAGTGTTATAGGGAGGCGATGGTCGAGCGCTTGAACTTGTCTTTACAGGCTGTCTCCGAATGGGGCGATGCCAACCTGGTCAAGTTTAATACAGCTAAGACCCAGGCGTGTCTATTCTCCGCCAAACGGAGTCCGTTCCAACTGACTCCTACTTTCCGGAATGTGTCCGTACCGATAACTGATCACCTCGAGCTTCTTGGAATCTCGCTAACACCCACACTCAACTTTGGCTTGTATATTGAGTTAAAAGCCCAATTGGCCTCAAAAAAGTTATTGTCTATGTATGCATGTATGTATGGTATATGTATGTATATATCTATATGCATGTATATTATATATGTATATGTATTTATGTAATGTAGTATGTATTTATATATTTTCTTATATTATATTGATGTTTATTTGTGTGTACCTATATACCATATCAATATTATTACAAAAATACTGGTTTTTGATTGTTGTTATTTATTTATTATTATTATTTTTTTTTAACTATAGTTGTATGCTATGCATTGTACCACCGTGTTTTTTCTGCTTTAAATTCTGTCCATCCTAAGGTTGTCTGGAAGAGATCGCTTCAAGCGATAAGACCGCCCATTGTACTATCCTAGTTAAGTTTTCTTTGTTATTTTGTTTCTCTATACTGGTGTACAATAAAGAGTTTTTCTATTCTATTCTATTCTATTCTATTCTAAAAGCTTAGTGTTTTGGCCAAGGTGAGACTCAAATAATTTAGAAAACACATATGTTAATAAACAGAGCTGTAGTACAGTGATAACATTTTTGATGTACATGAACGAAGTCAGCTATTTAGCTATAACATACTAGTGTTGCGATTGTCATTTTAAATATGAAGCGGAACTTTTCTATACTTAACATTCCTTTGATAGCGTTACAAAAATTTAATATTTATTCGCTTTGGAAAACAAGCTTTTGTGCAGGTTTGTCTTCAAAACGTAATTATAGTTTCAAGCTTTGAAGTGGCCTTTGAAAAGTTGGACTAGTATGATTGTTATATTATGGTTAATGTACTCGCTGTTTAAATTATGACGGGACAGTTTTCATGAGTCGGTCCATAATAGATGTTTAAAGAGCTTTGATGGACGAGTTCAACAAAATTAAATAGTTTTAGAAAGCAAAAATTGACGGTTTTATAGTGGATAAAATCTTTAATTAAAAATTTTAACATAGAGAAAATAATCGTGAGCTTTGGGATTTTTTTTATTTTTATTTTTTGTTATTTTTTTTCCGCTCTTGTTTTTCCTCCGATATGAACTGGAGACATTTTTAAAGCGGGTTTTGTTCTGTTGCTTCAGTTATATTTATAATCTAAATGATCATGAGCAGCTTGTGATCTTCACAGTACCATACAGAGTATAACTGACACTTTAGTGATCTTTAAAATTACGATTTCTTGCGATGTCTAAACATAACGCACACACGCAGAAGTCCAGCGGCCTTATTCAGTATGACCATTTTAAAGTCTTACCGTGCCGTGTTACGTTATCTCCGCGTTATTAGTCGTGTGTAGTTCACGAATGAATGACAAAATTGAAGTACTTCAATTGCTTCTTGTCATTCATTCAGTAGTTCACTTTTACAATATGTAGTCCAGTAGTCCATTTAGTTCATCCATCTGCTTATTGCGTAGAGAGAGAAGGCTATTGCATAGAGAGATACTCCCTACAGCTTATTGCTACTACGAATGCGAATAAGCCGAGGCGCCCGAGGCGCCGCGCTGATTTGAGCCCATCATTGCCGAACTATGAAAATATATCAATCCTCCTCTCGCAACCAAAATTATTTTTTGGTTAAATTATGTCCTCTCGTAAAATTTCGTGTAACTAAATCTGGTAATGGTATTTATTATCTTAGTACCTTAATAATAAATATTAAATAAATTTGTTTTAAGCGTAAAAAATAAGGCACATTTTTAAATAGCTGTAAGACACTTCATTGTTTATAGTAATATGGCGCGCGACCAAAGCGCGCCATAACGCATGACGATGAATACAAATCATTTTAATTTTCATTCAACTTCGTTACCTATACATTCAGCATGTTAGTTAGGCGAACTACCCGAAGAAAGACAATCTCATAATTAAACGCCAAAAAATTCATTAATTCATTGAGCCTTTGTGGACAACTGAACTAAATGAGAATTTAGGTTGGCTGCAACTTGGAACCCAGTAATTAGCAAGTGTTCGAATCGAAAATCAAAGCAGCAAAAATCTGCCGATATTGTCAGTGTTGTGTATCGCAATGGCAGCTCTGATAAAAATTAAAAATAAATTGAGGGTAGTTTCCAACGAACTCTCCTATAAATAGCAGTGCGGATACTCACAACATTCAGTCGTCTCATGACCACGATCAATGGAACTTGGTCGAAACGTCGAGTTAAATAAAATTAATGTTTTAGGCGCGATAAGTCCCGTATTTTCATATTTATAACTATGAACTAAATGAACTACTAGACTAGAAGAAGGATATACTTCAAAGCAAGGAAAAGATATTTCACTTCAGTGACACATTCTGCGCATGTTTACGCGTTATGGTATTCTATATGCCAATTAAAACGCGGTAGGGTAAGGTTATGAGCGCATTTTGAGCCGTCAAAATATCGTGACATATGAGGACATGTAACGCGCGATTCGTATAATTTACCTATCGTAACGTGGCGCGTTAAGGAACGCGTTATCTCATTGGTCATACTGAATAAGCCCCCTGTTAGTGAAATCATAGTGTAGGTACCATGAATCATGATGCTTGATGCGCATTACACATACTGTGAAACGTTTATCGATAATGTTAATACTGTGACGCATTTATATACCTCCATAACTTTACCCATATCATAATTTGTAAGTAACTTATTATTCACATTATTTATTCATTTTTCTTAAGTTTAGGATTTTTACAATATTTCATATAAAAATAATAAAGAAAACAAATATAAAAACATAAAACATTACAAAAAACCTAAACCTAGAGTGCCGCCGGTAGCGGGGCAGGGCCCAAGCTACCGGTCGATGTCGACTAACAGTGCCCGCCGCTGAGACCGGTCGACTATCACGATATCAGGTTTATTGGCGACAATAGTCCTGTCCGTGATAATAGATCGGTCCCAATAGAGCAAAGCACGACCATTTTCGAGAACTGGCGCAGGTGCGTACTTATAGTACGGTACCTCGGACTCGACAAGGCCGTATTGAAGAGTAAGTTGCTGGTGGATGATCCTGGCTACGAGGTTATGTCTGTGCAAGTACTCGCCGTTAGCAAGATGAGAACAACCGGAAATAATATGCCTGAGAGACTCTCCGGGACGGTGGCATGCCCGACAAATGTCGACCGTACCGTCCTTCATGATATATTTCCGGTAGTTGTTCGTCTTGATAACTTCGTCAGCAATTGCACAAACAAAACCTTCGGTTTCCCCAAAGAGGTCCCCGAATCGTAGCCAGGTCACCGATGCGAGCAAATTCACATCGGGCCCTGTTAAGGCCCGATAGAATCTGCCGTGCAGCTCCTTGCTCTTCCATACGTCCTTGCGGTCTTCGGTGCTCAGCACCTGAGGTTTGCGCCAGTTCTCTTTGCCTAAGGAGAGAGGCGTTAAGGTCCTGTCAACTGCTACCACATCGCGATGCATCCCACACTCGTTGCTTAGGAAATATTCCCGGAGACTGCATACTTCACGGTTATGGAGAGTCTTGGCATTTAAAAAGCCTCGACCGCCCCATTTCCGTGGAATATACAGTCTCATAACAGACGAGCGTGGGTGGAGCATGCGATGTGCCGTCAGTTGTTGTCGAACCTTTCTGTCCAGGGCGTCTAACTCGGTCTGAGTCCACCTTAGTATGCCAAAGGTGTATGTAAGTAGGGGCATAACCCAGCCATTGAAGGCACGCACCTTGTTGCCTCCTGACAATATACTGTTAAGTACCTTTGTCAGGCGACCAAAGAAACGCTCCTTCACCGACTGCTTTATCCCCCCACTCTCGATACCTAATGACTCTGACATACCAAGGTATTTATAGGTGTCGGCTTCGGAGAGAGATCTGAAAGTCATTGTATCAGAAAGTTGTAAATTCATTGATTTCACAACTTTCCCACGCTGCACGTGCATGACCGCGCACTTATCTACACCGAACTACATGTTGATGGCGTTGCTGAAAGTCTCAGTGACTTTCAGTAATTCCATCAAATCATTAAGTAACTTTATTGTTACATAATAAAATTAGTATCTAGCAATGACATCACAGAAGCACATACAGAAAACAGGATAAAAGCCACATTCATCGATAGTACCACTCGATAGCAATTTATTGTACCTACATCTTACATATGGCCATACATTATACCGACAGTTAAATTCTACGTGATCTCCATCTATAAAATAACAAAATAATGTTTTCGAATTGATTCAAATTATATAAATTGATTCATGTTATATTGCGGATATCGGATTCAATGAAATGTTAAGTTTTTAAACCGTTACTTTATTAATCGGCCCATATTAGACTGCTTGAGATCTGTTCAAATAAGACTGTAATGATATTGTATTCGATGGCGAAAATGTTCAGCATGGTGAAGAAACAAGGCATTCATTTGCATATTTTAGCTTATAGTTGCTGCTCGTCTTAATAATAAATAAATAAATAACTTTTGTGGCAATATTACACCGTTCATTTCAACTGCAAAACAAGGTCAACAACTCATGATCACTCACTGAAAGTCACTGATCTCTATATACAAAAATAATAGGGTGTAACCATTAATTCGTGATTAAGTATTGAACTGTGTAATGTTGTCAGATTAATCATTAAAATAAATATTACTTAAGAATACTGTTTATCTCTTAAATAATAAAGTAGTAGAAATTGATGTTATAAAATACGACTTTTAGTAAGTATTTAACGCAATTCCATTATAATTTATCATATGTTATCATAATATTCCAACATGTATTAAAAGTAAGTACAAAAAATTAACCCGACCGACTACTGAATATTCTTAGAAATGTTTCTCAATTATTGGCTGCATACAAGCAAAGTCGCGAGCAATAGCTAACAATATATACATATATGTTTGTAATGATCTAATGAAGCCTCTTTCATTTAATACCCAACACGGCATCATTAATATCTTTAATTCATGACTTTATGTTCTCTAGAGGGCGCCATACTCAATATAATGCGATATCACATACCTAGTACATAACCAGCGGACGATCAAGACGCTTCAAACGATACTTCATTAGTCAAATTGTGTTAAGAAGTTTAGAATTATGACGAAACAGATGCACATACAGTGGTGTGGCACATATAGGGGCCAGTGGTATTAGTAGGAGAATGGTCGGACTTGACGCTAAAGGTACCCGAGTTTAATCACCGCACTGCTCTAATAGATTTTTCTATCGATAAATGTATGTGCGCTTTTCACAATGGCCCTCCGGTGAAGGAAAACATCGTTAAGAACCCGCCAACCCCCGCATGGTGGTAAGATTATCTAGTGTCCGCTTGGCCAGCTACCACCCTCAAGTTAGAAAATGTGTCATCTAATGTGTTCCGGCAGCTATTCTTAAGAGACAGTTCCCATTCCAGGCATAGCGTGCTACCATTTTCGACCGCATCATCACTTACCAACAGGTGAGATAGTGGTCAAAATTTAGCTAATATGATATACAAAATCATACATACATACTGGTCAAAATCATATCCATTCTATTCGATTTCGCCGTAGTTAGGTAACTAAAAACTAAACTAGGTGTTGGTAACATTGGAATAGTTTTTTTATGGTATTTGTTACCTTTGTAAGGAAATCCGAATTACTTTCTTCTATAACATAAAAAACTAAATAAGTACTACATTTATTTAAGTTTTATCTTTAATTAATTTACATAGCACACAAAGTTACAATTTAATAAACGAATTAAACTAAAATATTAACTATGACTATTAATTAAAATAAAAACTACAAATAATAAATGGAATTAAGGTCGCTGTCTGGTGGTAGAGTACCCAAGAAGCTGGCGACATTACCTTTTTGAATCGCGAAACTATTGTAATTTTTTTTTAATGATTTTTTGTTTAATATCTTAGTCTTAAGGTAGGACTGCCAAAGGCAATTTTTAATAGTTAAGGATATCATATCAAAAATATAAAGAGTAAAAGTTGGTATTTACAGCATTGTGACATACTTTATTTTTTCCAATAATTGCGAACGTTATGAGTATAACGTAATTTAGTCTGACTTACGATTTTTTAAAGCTTTTTCGAATTGATTATGCTTCCGTCCTAACGTTATACTGATAATTTACCACTCAGGATAGTTTACTAACGCCCATTGCCAACGCTGTAAGATTCCATGATTACCTTTATTATTATCTATGTATGGACATTTTATAGTTTAAAAAAGGTGAAACATTTAGACAGTGAGAAGAGCTGTGAAATTTAACCTTTACTATGTGTAACCAAAGCACTGTTTGAAAATTAACGATGTGGATTTCTGAGTTCTGAGACTGTAAAGCAAATTGAATAATGTAATGCGCGCGGTCACATCCGTCCGTCTGTAAAAGGCTGAGTTCTCACTCCAACTTGGTGTGATCATTTTAATGAAAATCGGAAATATAAGTATTCTACGTTTTATCTCACCGTACGCGTGGGTATCTCAGCGTAAAAGTAGATACAAACTTTTCATGCTCGAAATTTAATTGCGAATTCGTCGACACTTTTCGAAATCTTACTGAAAATGTTGATCTAAATTTAATTCTTAATGCGGCATTATCCGTGCTGGGACAAATTTGAATCCCTGATTTTTTCTAACAGTCTCATTTTGCATTTGTAGAAACAATTACTTAAGTACATGAATTTCATGCCGTAGAAAGGTAAACCCCGGATGATTGATACGCTTGAAAAACGCGATTGTTATCGAGACAGTTTATTGCATTTTGATGGGAAAATTATTATCTTTATCTCTAATTAACTATAATGATTGTACGTTAATAATTAGATACCTACTTTATATAAATATCGTTAAGTTAAATGTTATTCTTCAAACGACTGATTTACATAATCGTTTCTTTAATCGTAGAACTTAAGTATAAGGTAATATTTTAAATGTTATTGTTAATAATAATATCTTACTCTATTATATCAAGTAGGCTCATTATGACATACCTAGTTGTAATATCTGACAGAAAAAATACCGAATGGTTTTTCCATCACAAGTTCTAGCTGTAACCTGCCCACCCAATACTGTATAGAGAATATAGACATATTCTATACATATAGAAATATAAGTTATTAATGTTACCTCATATAATTATACATTACGAGTATTTGAACTGTCTAAAATGAATGTATGTTAATAGTACATAGTATATCATTAAAACAAGGAAATAAAATCAGTTTTTTATTTTTATAACCTGGTGCACTTCCCTAATTTAAACAACAAAATGAAAGCCTTAACTAAGATGGTATGTACTAATCTGGAAACTTACCTAAAAGCTTGTATAAATATTATTACCCGTATGCACTAAAGTTATGATGCACCTATGAAATGAACCACATGGCCAGTTTCGGCACTCTGCTAGCTAAGAAAGTTCATGTACAGGAATGAAAATAATAAATACTAATAACATTTCAAGATTTACAGTAATACGTAAATATTGAAAGAAAGAAAGAAAATACAGTTATTCAACACTACAAGAAACTAAAAACTAGAAACACCAATGAACTATAAATGCCGGTGTTTCAATTTTGAACGAAAATAGACAGAAATCTTATAGCTTATGGCTTGCAATCTCAATACTACATGATTTATTGTATGCATTCTCGGTACATACATTGTTTTAACCTCTTCATCGATAAGTGTTTAATTGCATGTTGTAGTAGAGAGTTTCGAAACGGGTGTACAACGAAAACAACGCTTTAGGCACTATCACAAACGTGCGTATTGCGATAAAACACAGGTTAATATACAATAACATTCTAGACAGACACACAGACAGGCAGGCGCGCGGCAACGCACGCGCGGAAAATTCAGATGCCTGGATTTGTTGTTATGGTTAAACGCGGACTGACGGGAGCGACGAGTGCGCCGCTTGACGACTAGAGTCGCGCGCATGCGCGGCGCGAAGGCGAGCCGAGCGCCTGATTGGCTGAGACGGCGCGGCGGTTTGAGAAATGGCGCGAGCTGTCTTGTTACTATGCGCTATATTCTCCCCCTCCAAATCACAGGAACGTCCCGTTTGTGGCTTGGCAGGCCGGCCACGACGTCGTGGATGTTCGATAACATCGAAAATACCTCTATAAAGAGTAAGAGCGCTGGCATGATATTTCCCTTTTACAACCCCATGTCAACAACCCAATAAGACGTGGGGCTAGCAATTTGTGAAACACGATAGGGGCCCTCCCTGCTAGGTGCAAATTTACCAGTAAAGCCTTTAGCTTTTTTTTCATACTCGCGCATGAAGGCAATATACTTCTCCCGGAGAAGTGGGTCTCTCAACATGCGGCGCTCCATGGCCAGCAAGCGGTATTCCGCAGTGGGCCGAGAATTACCAAGTGGCGGCCGAACTGCGAGAAACGGCAAGCACGTTATCATACGACCAGAGCTAAGGCCACCGGTATTATTTCGAAAAAATTGTTTGCACTCCTCATGTGCCGGATCCGTACGAGAAGCTTGAGGGGGCTCTTCCACTTCCCAAAACCTCTGAACTGCGTCAGAGAGATCGGAGCCCACCATCAAGGCACCATCAGGTTCAAGGGGGGGAGTGATCTTTCGCACTGGCCCCATCAAAGCAAAGCCAAATATAGTCGGGATGGCAACCATACCTCCTGGCTGCAAGATGCGCTTATCACCTGCAAATATTTCGCCTAAGACATCGGCTCCAAGCAACAAATCAATTGTCCCAGGTTCATCATTGTTATCAAAGTCGGGGTCCGCCAGGTCCGAGACCGATGTCAAATTTATAACATCGGCAGACAGCCGAGTACACGGGTGTCTGCCCAAAATATTCTCCAACACAATAGCCGAGTTACCACAAATTGGGCGTGGAGAACCAACAGGGGAGAAGGAGAACAAAATTTGCCCCTTGACACTAACTACAGTACGTGTTAATACTCAGGCCCATCTGCCCCGCCAACCAAGTAGACATGATGCATCCCTGGGAGCCTGTGTCCAGAATCTCACGGACAACAATAGAGCCGCCTTTGCGTCCCCAAACCCTGACACGTCGTGTGGGCAACAAAACGGTCAGAGTCGGGGGAGGGGTGTATTGGGGGGGCAGACGCCAACTCCCTGTTCTGCGGTGGGCGGGCGGTGTCCCAATCGCGTCATCGCCGGCGGGTCGTATCGGTCTACCCGCCCGAAACGGGGCGGTCGCAATTCAAGACGGGGACGCTCAGCAAGCGGCGGCGACGGCAAGCGGTGCTGCGCCGGAGACCACCGTGGGCGCTCAACAGCGCCAATTTCCGCGCCATGTCGTGGAGGGGGTGTGCGAGGGGGGTCCTGACGTCGAACGTCATTTGAACGGGGCGATGGGCGGAACTCCAAATTGCGGGACTCCTCCCGGTGTTCGCCCGGTGATACCCGCCCGTGGAAGACCCTCTGCGAGCCGGTTCGCGTCCAACGTCAGCGGAGTTCGCACACAACAAATCCAAATGTCGACCACCGCAGTGCGCGCATGGTCGAGCGGTACGACACTCTCGCGAGTAGTGTTTGCCAAGGCACGAGAAGCACAACCGTCGCGCAAGGGCAATCCGGCGTCGCGACGCCACGTGCGAATCCAAAAACTGCCTGCAGGATTTTATGCCGTGTCCTGGTTCGTGGCAGTACTCACAATCAGACCCAGTCTGAACCACAGCAAAACGGGGGGGAACTCGCCCCTGTGGCTGCGTGCGAGCCTGAGTGTCCTGTGGGCGCTGCACTGGCGGCGGCTGTTGAGTAGCCGAATTGTCCGACATTCGGCACTCGTCCTCCAAAAATTGTATCAACTATGTAAAGAGCGGTAAATGATTCGATGCGGATCCACCAAACGTCTGTTCAAAACGAGCTCTAAGCTCAGACGGTAATTTCCGTAGTACCACGTGGACCAGTAGGTATGACCACTGGTCCTTCGGAAATTCAAGGGTCTACAGCGCGTTGGTCGCAACCAAATGCGGATTCAATAACTCAGTCCTTAGGACTGAAATCCGGTGGACCACAGGTAGCGACAACAGCTGATCAATGTGAGTGTCTGCTAAGCCTCGTTTGTTCTGGTAGCGTCTGATCAATAGTTCTCGTGTGGTTTCATATGAACTATCACAAATAGACAGGTGCTGCACCAGCTAACGCGCTTTACCAGTGAGGACTGACAACAAATATGCAAGTTTTTGAGCCGGGTAAAATCATCCCGTGCGTAGTGTCAGTCCTCACTGGTAAAGCGTAAAGCTTTCATATAGGTTGAAAAAACTCAACCATTGGTCCAGGCGACCATCAAAGTGCGGCAATTGTAAGGTTGGCAGCTTCGAGGTGATGCCAATCGTTGAGGCTTCTGACTTGGCAGGAAGTGACCCTGAAGCCCACTGACGACTGTTCTCAATGTCAAACGCAAGCTGCGTTTTATATTGAGAACAGTCGTCAGTTCGATGTCAACCGTCAGTTTCAAAATTTGGTCAAAATTCCCCGATACTACATCCCTTGATGCCTGCGGATATGCATCGAGAAGGATGTCTTCTCCCAATGCTAAATAGTTAGCAAACGCAGTCTCAACCGTGGCACTCCGGTCTGACAATCTAGTAGCAAGTTGCACTAAGGCTCCCTTACGGTCTGTGCGGGATGCCAACGCAGCGGTATTCACAAACCACTGTAATTCTGACTTAATTATTGAAGCATTGGTTTTTAGTTCCTTTAAATCAGCCATTTCAATTCACCACAATCAACAACAAAATCCAACATTAATTTCACAAGGGCAAAGCCGATTAATTAACCTAGTCTAATCAAATTACTAAATTGTATTAACGGATAACCAAACCAAGAGTAAATTTGTATAAAATAGATCAACAATTAAATTAACAAACAAATCCGGGTGACAACCTGTATCACAACAATCAATAAATCCAAATAAACATCACACAAAAAAGGTATGCAGACAACAAACCACAAGGACAAGCAATAATCAAGGTATTATATTATATGATCGGCCTGACTTGCTATCAAGCTCCTTACATTGTTATTCAACAGACCGACAAGTACTGCCAAATATTCTATATGAATATATATGGATTTAAATGAATGTATAATTAAGTGAATATCTCAAGTATCAATTACCAATTTTATATTATTTTTCAACTACAATTATTAAATTTCAATAACCAATATTAAAGTACAAATTAATTCAATTAGATCATGCAACAAATTACAAGATAAGATTCAGTTTAAGGTTTTCTACACTGTCAGCGGTGTATATGCAATATTTTTTATGAACAGCTATCAAGCAATTATATCCATAAGTCAGATAATAAACCAATACTGTCAACAAATTTAATGTTTTTCACGAAAGTTAACGTACTGGATTGTACTGTATCGTTTGCCAAGTAATAAGTAACAAATTTTCAAAACAAATTTTCAACCACACTTTTGCTACCAGTCATGTTGATTGGACATGACATGGACATGCGAAAAGGGGATTATCACGTTTTTAAGAGTGGAAGCGTGTCGTGGAGTGATGCTGTGACGTGATATCCCGATCTCCTTATCAACATTTCCGCGATACGCGGGTTAGAAGGGGTTGTAAAAATGTGAGGTTATAAACTCACCTGCAGGGCTAGCATGGTCTTATCCCCGGGGGAAAGACAAAATTATTTCTCTGTTTTTCGCCACTGACAGGAGATCAACACAATTTTTTTTAATTTTGTTTCATATTAAAAAGTTAAAAAAAATAATTGATTAAAAGTCAGCGGGCGTTTATAATTGTCGAAAAACTTTAGCTATAATTTGCCTTCTCCACCAAACAAAACACGGATAGGTGGAAAGACAAAATAGTCCCCTTGCCATGCTAGCCCTCCTGATGTGATGTTCGGATCACATGCAAGTGGGGGTTCCTATCTTATTATCTAATGTGATCACATGAATTAATAAAAGTGTACTTCCCTGAACTAGCCGTGATGACTGCTCCAAACCAACGTGGCTTCGGCGACCACAAGTTACCAAGTTGCCGTCACAAAAGTTTATCTTCGTACAATTCGTTCCCGCCGCGAACTATATTTTTGGTAATCACGAAGTCCTCAATATACACCGCACAATTATAATACACCGCACCGCACCAATTTTTATTTTGTCTGTTTTTAGATTAATGCAACAACAAAAACGCCTACGCGTTGCAAAAATAATTGAACGAAGTAATAATTAAAAAAAGAAATAATTGTCACGAAGTGACAGACGTCAAAAAATGACATGTAGCCCAAAGGCACACGATAGACAGGCGATGTAAAAATGGCGCGAAATCAAATTGGGACGGGACCAAACACCCTCCAAATATCATGTCTTTAAGACCAGCGGCTTAGGTAGTGCGTTGATATATCAGGCAATCATTTAGTAAGTAAGTAAGTGAGGCAAACGCGTGTGGAATGATTTTGGAAAAACTTAACAACCTTTTATACTCATTATTTTAATTAAAGAGTATGTGTACCAATTTTCGAGACATTTGAACCAGAGATTAAAACGTTTCTTAGAAACTTCAGTATGTATGTAAGCACGGCAAGGGAAGAGTATAAAAGGTGGTTGAAAAAGTAGCAAAAGAGGCTGTGGATAAAAAGAAAAATAATGATGAGATGAATTTGATAGAAGATTATTTGACGACTACCAGACGAACATTAAGTTTTTCTGGAAGTCCATAAGGTCAGCCAGATGTAATTTTAATACTTCGCAACTGGACAAAGTCAGAAATCAGGATGGAAGTATTGTGAGAGGAGAGGAGTGCGTTCTAAAGAGATGGAATGATATATTGAAGGTTTATTTGAAAAGGAGGATACGCAAGTACCAGTGACATCGATGACGCGAATGAAGATAGCGATGAAAGTGATATCAGCATGGAAGAGATTATGAAAGCGTTGGAGAGTATGAAATCGGGTAAGGCTGCTGGGTATAACAGGATTTCGTTCGAGATGCTGAGGCCTGGACAAGGTGTAGTAGTGAGTCAGCTGTATCTTTTTTTGAGGAACCTTTGTCGCAAGAACGGAATTGTGTCAAGAGACTGGTGCACAGCCGTCATTGTACCTCGTCCTCTATACAAACAAAAAGGGCCACAACAAGACTGCAAAACTACCGAGCCATTAGTTTGCTCAGTATTGTCGCGAAATAGGGCATATATCTATTTTTGAAAAGTGTTTCGATTCGATTCATTGGTATTAATAAACCACTACAAAATTCTCATTTTTTTTATTTAATTGTTAAGTGCCATAAAAATGAATTTAAATCTTGCTTTTTCAAATTTCGCGCGCAATTTGACGAAAACGCTGGACGCCATTACAGTTTTATACAATCATACAATTGAGTGTCGCCTTTGATATCGGACGACACCGCCGCCCGAGTAGATACTAACGCTATCAGCCGTAAATGGGTTGTCGAAAAAAACTACGAGCTGAGCTTTATTGAGAGACAAAAATTGTTATTGATTTTGAAAAATAAATGATCAACAATGTCTCACAGAGTTATTCTATGCGACAATACACCTTTTTACATAAATAAAATAATCTAGCTTATCAGCCGTAGCCCATGCGCGAAGCATATTTAGGTATATATATTAAATAAACTTATTAGAAGTCTTAAACTTTGGTTCACACAAGATCATATTGTAGCGACGTGATGCGTATGTACTTACAAACCTTAGTTTATATAGAACATTGTCTACATACCAAACATAATTTTTTTCACAAAACTTCTTGTAGTTATTTTTAGGGTTCCGTACCTCAAAAGGTAAAAAAGGAACCCTTATAATATCACTTTCTTGTCCGTCTGTCTGTCTGTCTGTCTGTCCTTGTGTCACCACCGGTTTTCTCAGGAACGGGTGGACCTAGCAAGTTAAAATTTATACCAGATACTAAAGTCTATAGTCCCTATTAGTTTTTTAAAAACTAAGGTCCTGAGTCAACACGATAAAAAAATATGGGCAAATTTAGATTTTCGCTAAAACTTGTAAGTTCCAATATTTACCTTAATTTTCAACCTTTTTATTTTTCGGAAATTTTCCTTAGTTGTTCTGCAAGACCTTGCTTTTAACCAAAATTGACAATTCTAGGTCAACCGGAAGTACCCTATTGGTTTTGGGTCGAAAACCTATAGGGTACTTCCCGTTGACCTAGAATCATGAAATTTGGCAAGAAGCAAGGTCATGAAGCACTTATAAAGAAATAAATCTGTAAATATGTAGGTTAATTAGAAAAAGAAGGTTAACATAATATTACAAATTTATTATTTGTAGTTGGTGCAATACATTTTCTAGGGTTCGAACTACAAAGTTAAGTTTGTCCTTTAACCTAGTCTGAGAAGTTGGTACGGAAGCCTCGGTGGGCGAGTCCAACTCGACTTGGCCGGTTTTTTTAATTCATTTATGTGCTACTAGCTGTTACCGGCCGCTTCGCCCGCGTTCGCGTCGCGAACATTTTTATGACTGTTATGACGCTGGTAGTTTTAAGACTTAATGCGTCACTATCGAATATATTTAGGTTAAGGTACATGGTTGTATAACCATAATTATTAAGTCATAAAACTGTCAGTCATAAAACTTTCCGCACAAACATTTGTATGACTTTTTATGACTCTGACAGTTTATGGCCTAATAAGCAATTATAACTACTGGAAAAAGGCTTGATTTTATGCATGTATGAAAGTAAGGTAAACTTGTTGTTTAAAAACCCTTTAAAATAAATCAAACAAAATAAATGTTAATATAAAATAATATTTAAAATTGTAATAAACTATTTGCATACATACATCATTGCATCATCATTCGTCTCTGACGCCTCTAGGGGTCTGAATTAATTACCTATAATGGCCGATAACATGACAACATAAGTCTTCAAGTCTCGGGAAAATAGGTTAATTTTATTCAAGCGTGGAACATCATTAACCACATAGTCACTTATTGACATAGTGGTCGTGGAATAAAGATATATGAAGCCATAGTATTTCATTAAATAAAAACATTTTACTATTGATCTTCAATAGCCATGATCATTCATGGCCATTGAAAATATATTGTAAAGGCTATATATACATCTATTATGTCGATATAGTCTTTAAATAAACTGCTCCGGGAATACTATAGCTTGTACGCACGTACAAAATGGACAGACATTTTCATTAATACTCACAAAATAAGCAATGATTTTGTATACTAAATTAGAATACCATTTGCTAATCTCAAGCAAAGCGTCATATGGTTTTGTCATGTTGAGAAATCTGGGGTAATCAGGAAATGAGCGGACAGCACGTCTTTGAGTTTAGTTGGATGTGATCGCCACAACTTCATATTGAGAGAGTTAATTGCTTTCCAAACAAGTTGGCCGAACCACGCCGGATTTGGTATAACGAGACACATTATGAGTAAGTTTGCCTCGCCTGAGGGATATCGCGTAAAACATATTTGATCAGTATGTATGTATATCCTAAAAAAATGATGGTTTATTAAGAAACTAGCCTCTGCTCGCGACTTCGCTGGCGTGGCCTAAAGCAATTAGGAAAAACTGTAACAGATAATTTCTATTAAAGAATATGTGTACCAATTTTCGAGATAATTGTGAATAAAAAAAAATCAAAGAGAGTTCAACCCTCCATTCCACCCTCTTAGGGGTGGAATTTCGTTAACCCTTTTCTGTATAGATACCTACACTTCACAAAGAACACACCCTCTAAATTTAATGTGTCTAGGACCAGCGGTTCAGGCAGTGCGGTGATATATTAGTTAGACAAACGAGTGAGGGATGATTGAGTGATTTTTGAAAAACTGTAATACACGTATCTCATAATTTGAATTGATGAGTATATGTACAAATTTTCAAGACAATCGAATCAGAGAATAAAAAGTTTCACTTAAAATGTAACCTTCCATTACAACCTCATAGAGGTGGAATTTCAAAAAACCCTTTCAAAGTAGATAGTTGTACTTCACAAAGAACACACCCTCTACATATCATAATAATAATAATAATAACTAATTGACAACCGCTGTGACAACACGTCTTTTTTGAAAATTTTATTTTTATTTTACTTTTCAATCCAATTTCGAGATTTTTACTCCAAAGTGCTAGATATCTACAAGAAAAAGAAAATTCTAAGACATTGTACAAAAGAATAATAAAGAAATTACGCCGAAACCAGATAAGAAAAAGCATACGGAATCATAGTTTTTACTTGACACATCATGTCAAAAACATCAACAAATAAAATAAGATTGGATTGTGATATAAGTAAGTTAGGTGATAACAAGATCCCAAAAAAGACGACAAGCGGAAACTAGAGCGCACCCACCACCTTCGCCCGTCGCATTATGTCCGAGCTCGTCATCGGGAGACGAATTCGTAACTCCCCCGGAAGGCAGCTCGTCGAGTGATGACGACGGGCCTACGCCGCCGCCGCCGCCACCACCACCAGTGCGACGACGAGGACGGCCACCGCTGCCGGCACGCTTGGGGCCTGCGGGGCAATCTGCTCCGCGCCCGGTCCCCACTAACGGTGGTGTAGCGCGACGCATGCGATGGACTGAATGTATGAACGAGAATTGCATGCGCGCCTACTACGGGGTTACAGAGGGAGGAACAAACCTGTCCGCGTACCGTGATAGGATGCTACCTCTGTTTCAGACCCTTGAACCAGCCGTCGCCGTTACCGCACAACGACTGTCGGATCAGGTGCGGGCCATCCAGCGGCTCAAGTTGTTGGATGACTCTGCGCCTAATCGGCTGCGTCTGGAGGCGTTACCTATTATTCCTACTACTTCTGCTTTAGCGCGGGACGCGCCCGGTGTGTCGTCAACGCAGGGGCCGGCAGGCTCGGCTTTGACGTCTGCCCCGGCGGGTGTCGCGCTAGACGCAGACGATTGTACGAATACTATCGTAAGTACCCAGACTAATGAGCAATTGAGGAGGGTTTTGGAAGACGCGATTTTGGAGTATCGCTCTACACCTGATTCTAGGCCGCGACTACCACGTTTGCCAATGAATAAACGTAGCCTCGCGTTAATGGGAGCCCTAAACGTTTTGCTAGTCCCGTATATGCGGACTAGCGAAACATTAGTTGATACACACTCGATTCTATATTGCGCGGCCATAGCGGCGTGTCGCGTCGCTCGTGTTAAGTTTCCGGACTCTGACCGATTGCCGCGACACCCCGCTGTCCCCGCGTGGCAAAAAAGAATCGAGTGTCGTATTAATTTGTTTAGGACTCTCATCGCGAAGTTGATCTGCTTCAGAGGAGGCAACCATCGTCCCCGAGTCATGCGTTTCGTGAACCAGGCCTTTGTTGGGACCGGAATTAGACCCCGGGACTACATGGCCTGTATCACGGAACGTATTGACTTTCTGAAGCAGAAAGTTTATGCATTGGCAAACCGTATTCGTCGCTATAGAGAGCGTGTGGATAGATATTGTAAAAATCGCCTCTTCCAAAATGACCAAAGGAAGGTGTACCGGAGTTGGGAAGGCACCGACCAATGTGTGAGTGATGGGCAGTGTCCGGATGCTATTGTCATGAATAACTTCTGGCGTAGTATCTGGTCGGTCCCCGTCGAACACACGGAGGGTGATTGGATGAGCGTCGTTGAGCGTGCGTGTGAGCCTATCGAATCCATGGGGGCTATTAGTATTAGCCCCGAAGACGTGAGTTGTGCGATCCGTACGGCCCAGAATTGGAAAAGTCCTGGACCGGACGGATTACACAACTTCTGGATAAAGTGGATTCGATGCTCACACGACTGCTTAGCGACACAATTCCAACAAACCCTCGAGGTTGGTTCCTTGCCAACATTCATGACAACCGGTGTCACCTTCCTGCTCCACAAGTCTGGTAGTACCACGGAACCGAAAAACTATAGACCCATCACATGCTTGCCGACGCTTTACAAGCTACTTACATCTATTCTGAGATTCAAAATTAATTCGCACATTGTTGCGCACAACATTTTGGCCCCCTCTCAGAATGGATGTAAGGTTGGGTCCCGTGGTACTAAGGAGCTCCTCCTCATCGACACGACCATTTGCCAACAAGTCCGGCGGAACAAAGGGGCTCTCTCCACCGCCTGGATTGACTACAAGAAGGCCTATGATTCAGTACCTCATACCTGGCTGGAGAGGATCTTGGAGTTGTATAAAATTGATACAACTCTGAGATCTTTTCTAGGTTCTTGTATGAGGCAGTGGACCACAGTCCTTCGTCAACCGGGTGGTGGAGACAGCCTCTCCACCACCCGGTTGACGAAGGACGAAGGAAGGAAGGAAGGAAGTTGACGAAGGAGGTCCGCAGGACTTCATAAGGATTGAGCGAGGCATCTTCCAGGGTGACAGTCTGAGTCCGTTGTGGTTCTGTCTAGCCCTAAATCCTCTAAGCACATTATTAGAGGATTCAGGGCTAGGCTATCGGCTTAAGAGAGAGGGTGAAGTCATTTCACACTTGCTGTACATGGATGACCTCAAACTTTTTGCACCGAAGCGCCATGATTTGATGGAATTACTGAAAGTCACTGAGACTTTCAGCAACGCCATCAACGTGCAGTTCGGTGTAGATAAGTGTGCGGTCATGCACGTGCAGCGGGGGAAAGTTGTGAATTCCATGAATTTACAACTCTCTGATACAATGACTTTCAGATCTCTCTCCGAAGCCGACACCTATAAATACCTTGGTATGTCAGAGTCATTAGGTATCGAGAGTGGGGGGATAAAACAGTCGGTGAAGGAGCGTTTCTTTGGTCGCCTGACAAAGGTACTTAACAGTCTTTTGTCAGGAGGCAACAAGGTGCGCGCCTTTAACGGCTGGGTTATGCCTCTACTTATATTCACTTTTGGCATACTAAGGTGGACTCAGACTGAAATAGACGCCCTGGATAGAAAAGTTCGAAAGCAAATGACATCACATTGCATGCTTCACCCACGCTCGTCTGTTATGAGACTGTATATCCCACGGAAATGGGGTGGTCGAGGCTTTTTAAATGCCAAGACACTCCACAACCGTGAGGTATGCAGTCTCCGGGAATATTTCCTAAACAACGAGTGTGGGATGCATTGCGATGTGGTGTCAGTTGACAAGACTCACCCCTCTATCCTTAGGCAAAGAGAACTGGCGCAAGCCTCAGGTGCTGAGCACCGAGGACCGCAAGGACGTATGAAAGAGCAAGGAGCTGCATGGCCGGTTCTATCGAGTCTTAACGGGACCCGATGTGGACCTGCTCGCGTCGGTGAACTGGCTACGATTCGGGGACCTCTTTGGGGAAATCGAAGGTTTTGTTTGTGCAATTGCGGACGAGGTTATCAAGACGAACAACTACCGGAAATATATTATGAAGGGCGGTACGGTCGACATTTGTCGGGCATGCCGCCGTCCCGGAGAGTCACTCAGACATATCATTTCCGGTTGTTCTCATCTTGCTAACTCCGAGTACTTGAACAGACATAACCTCGTAGCCAGGATCATCCACCAGCAACTTGCTCTTCAATACGGCCTTGTCGAGTCTAAGGTGCCGTACTATAAGTACGCACCTGCGCCTGTTCTTGAAAATGGTCATGCTTTGCTCTATTGGGACCGATCGGTTATCACGGACAGGTCTATTGTCGCCAATAAACCTGATATCGTGATAGTCGACCGGTCCCAGCGGCGGGCAGTGTTAGTTGACATCACCATCCCGCATGACGAGAACCTCGTGAAGGCTGAAAAGGACAAGATCAGCAAGTACCTTGACTTGTCTTTCGAGGTTACCGCCATGTGGGATGTTGATTCGACTAGCATTGTACCAATAGTCGTTTCTGCGAACGGCCTAATAGCGAAAAGTCTCGACCAACATCTCAAGAGACTCTCGCGAGACGGCTGGATCAAGAGCCAGATACAGAAGGCGGTACTTCTTGACACGGCACGCATCGTCAGGAGGTTCCTCTCTCTGCAGCCCTAACCACCGGTAGCTTGGGCCCTGCCCCGCTGCTGGCGGCACTCTAGGTTTAGGTTTTTTTTTAATATTGTTTATTTGTAATGATTTTTTTCTATTTTTGTTTGGATATCTTTATTGTAAAAAAACCTAAGGCTAAGAAAGAAAATAAATAACGTGAATAATAATAAAGTAAGTATAAGTAAGTAGTAGTATAAGTCGTTTCTGCAAACGGCCTAATAGCGAAGAGTCTCGACCAACATCTCAAGAGATTCTCGCTAGACGGCTGGATCAAGGGCCAGATACAGAAGGCGGTACTTCTTGACACGGCACGCATCGTCAGGAGGTTCCTCTCTCTGCAGCCCTAACCACCGGTAGCTTGGGCCCTGCCCCGCTGCTGGCGGCACTCTAGGTATAGGTTTTTTTATAATATTGTTTATTTGTAATGATTTTTTTCTATTTTTGTTTGGATATCATTATTGTAAAAAAACCTAAGACTAAGAAAGAAAATAAATAACGTGAATAATAATAAATAAATTCATTTATTTGCATAAAATGCAGGTCACAAAGATAGAATTTACATTAAATACTGAATTATGTCCATATCCGTATTTTGCCATTACTGGCGTGCAAATGTTTACTTTAAGTCAAGTTCACTGATTTAATATACATATTAAACATTATGTTGTCAAAATCATTTAATTACTAATACATGTCATGTCACTTAGACCAGCGGTTTAGGTAGTGCGTTTATTTACCTTTTTTCTCAGTGCATGTATTAGATTTTTTAGTTAGTAATATTATATAGTCAGTAGTTACTAGTTCTGGCATGATGTACGCTTTGGTGTAAAACTGTAAGTGCAAAATGTATTTTTTTCCATAAATAAATAAATAAATCAGACGTTCTCTTTATAATATTAGTCTGGATAATCATTCAGTAAGTCAGGCAAACACGTGGAGGATGATTTTCGAAAAACTGTGATGCACGCAACACATTATTTTAATTAGAAAATACCAATTTTCGAGACAATCGACCCTGAGAATAAAAAAATTATAGAAAATTTAAACCTCCCCTTTCGAAAAGCCCTTTTTTAGTATACTCCTATATACTAAGAAAGACATCCTTGCCTACAATTTAAAAAGATCAAACCCTCCAAATTTCATGTGTCTAGGACCAGCGGTTTGGGCTGTGCGTTGATATCTCAGTCAGTCAGTCAGGACTTTGGATTATATATACAGGGTTATAGGTAATTCGATGTATTCACGGCAGGAACAGATAGGGGGGGAGGGGGGTAAAATGCGACATATTTAGACCCCACAATGGAGGGCTGAAATTAATAGTTTACGAGATATTTGGCAATTAGCAATAAAATAGAAAATAAAAATACACAATTTTGGAGGTTTTTAACAAAATAAAAAAATAGGCTGAATAAATGTTATACAATTTTTTTTTGTTCGTTTGGAACTTGTTGATAAAACTTAAGAAGTTATAAAATATCCAAAAATACTTAGAATGTAATAACAATGACATAACGTTTTTCATATTTTTGATATTTTTTACATTTAGCGCTAAACAATGTAATTTTTCTTTAAAACATACTACGACATTAAGCGTGCATATCTATACTAATATTATAAAGAGAGAACATTTGTATTTTTGTATGTTTGTAATGATTTGGCTTAAAATTACTGAACCGATTTAAAAAATTCTTTCACTAATACATAGAATGGACTTTCGGAATGAAAATAGGCTATATATTATCCCGTTTAAATCAAAGGTACATTCGTGGTCCTAATTTGCAACCTAAGTCAGCAAAAAGCGGTCGAAAAAACACGTTTCTTACGAACGCTGCTTAATTGAAAATAGATAGAAGAATATTTTCTATGCAAGAGTTGTACAACTTAATAAGACCTACAAAAAAGTCCGCGACAGCATATGTCTATCTCTTAAGGTTGACTCACAGTAACCATTTTAATCTTAAAATTTTTGTTAAAAAATATTACGTAACTTCCAAGGCTATTTTCAAGTATATAGTATTAATCTTTATCCAAATAATTACGTTAATTAGCTTGGCCACATATTATAGATTAAAATCGTCCTTTACAGTATATAATTCAAATAAAAACTCTAGAAGATATCACGAATTTCAGAAACACGCATCGCAAAATTAATAAAATATTTGCAGTGAAACCACTGATTAGGTCATAGTTACTACGAAAATATTATTATAAGCTTAGCTATGCTGTAGATCCCCCCGATCACAATCAATTTGAAGTCAATATAGTATAATAATATGATCTATTGTATAAAATAATATTCATCTATATATATAATAATATAATATTTTAAACCACCTGACTGATCTATGTATAATCTTTTCATCAAAAGCATTCCAATGACTCTAAACACGCCATTTAAAATCTGAGCTGTAAGTTGGTGAGGATTTGAGTATTCTGTAGAGTCCAGGAGATGTCCCAGCATCAGGTCAATGCTTCCATGTTCTTACAATATCGTTGATGAAGAAGATTTTCGAATTGATCAGACCTATGAAAGTTGATTTCATAGCGCGATTAACTAGAAAAAAGCTCATAATTTTCTAACGATTGAACGAATTTTCATGAATCAAAGCTAAGAAAACTCTCGATGAAGATCTATTAAACAAGAAGATACTACATTGATCGTTAAAGCGAAAAACGAATTTAATTTCGAAAATCAAATAAATATGGCATTGCGGGAAATAATAAAATGGCTAGATAATAACAACTTGACAGTTAACATGACCAAAACTAAAATGATTCAATATAGGACCTACCAAGCAAAACCGATAAAATTAGATATCCGATATAACAAAGAAAGAGTAATGCAAGTCGATAATACAGTGTTTTTGGGTTTGACTGTAGATCACCATTTAAATAAGAAAAATCAAATAGAAAACGTATGTTGCAAAGTAGATAGATTTGTTTATGCAATAAGAAGAGTTAGGCAAACAGTATCCCGGGAGGCAGCGCTAACCGCTTACCATGGATATGTTGCGTTGGTTCTAAGCTATGGATTAATATTGTGGGGTAATTCAGTGGACATATCAAAGGCTTTTGTAGCACAAAAAAAATGTGTACGCACGATCTGCAACGCCTGGCAAACCGATGGTTGTAAACCATTTTTTAGACAGTTAAATATATTGACAATACCATGTACTCGTATGTATATTAAACAGATGTGCTTATTTGTCAGAGAACATGAAATGTATTTCGCCACTCATGAAGAAGTTTTTTAAAAACATACGCGTCATAAGAAAAGACTCCATCTACCCAAATGTAGACTAAATATATATTCAAATAATGTTTATTGCATGGCTATTAAAATTTATAATAAATTACCTTTGACATTTAAAATATTACAATTTAGACAATTTAAAATAAAATTAATTGAATGGCTCCATGAACGCAACTTTTGTAGTGTAGATGAGTTTATGACGCATAGAACATTTTAACTCTGACATTTAAATATTGACATTGACAGTTTAGTTCTTTCTTTTTGACATTGGCAATAATGGCATCTCCAGCTGTTTAATGTTTTGATTTTTAGTAATTGTTTTGTATGGAATGTGAATGATTGATTTTTATAGTTATAATTTTTATTATTAATAATAGACTGGAATATTCAAATGTTTTGTATAAGCTATGAGAAAGTTTTTGTACGCTCGAAAGAGCAGAAGAAGTGAAACCATTATATTATGATAAGTACAACTTTTGTTACCTTCATTTATGCAAAGTCAAAGTCAAAGTCAAAGCATTTATTCAGTATATATGGGCAAATTAAAAATTTGCACTTACACACGTCAAATAACAACATTAAACAGATCATATTCAATAAAAAATATTATAGATATAACAGAAACATAACTTATTGCTTTGAATTTACAAAAAAAAAAACAAAGGTATTGAGCCGTCGAACGTCACACTTAAAACACATGTTTAAATCCCCTGATTAATGTAGGGTTGCCAACCGTACTATTACGTGCACCCGCAACTCAGTGCATGTTTCAGTACTTCAGACAATTTTTATCCAAAAAATTGCGAAATAATGAAACATAATAAATAAATACAACGCAGACTAATTGCAGTACAAATCATATTCCGAATGGAACCGATTGTCCGTCTATCAGCTGCATAATACCGTCTCTACAGGCAACCCTAGATCTGCAAACAAAAGATGAAAACTGATTGACTGTTGAATCTACTGGTGTTTTGGAAGTACTCCCATCAGAGAAGAAACACCAAGAAACTCTATGGGGCTTGTCACTTATTTTAATTCATTTTTATTTAATTCATATTAAATATTTTTTAAAATTTACAACAATTAATTATGTTATCATACAATTTATATTATATCTTGGAGCTTGGGGTATACAGGTTAAGCATTTTTGTCATTCATATAGTCATTTAATGTATAGTACGATTTTTTCATTAAATTGGATTTTAAAAAGGTTTTAAATCTGCTCATAGACAGTTGATCAATATCTTTAGGAAGTTTATTATAAAATCGTATACAGTTCCCCAAAAAAGAACCACTAACTTTCCACAACCTGAATTGAGGTAAAATTAATCTATTTTTGTGTCTTGTATTGAAATTATGTACATCGGACCTCTTATCATAATTATTCAAATTTTTGCGTACATACATAATATTTTCATATATATATTGACATGCCACTGTGAGAATTTTAATCTCCTTAAATTTTTCACGAAGTGAGTCTCGCGACTTCATGGTATATATAGATCAAATAGCTCTTTTTTGTAAAACAAATATAGATTAGCAGTGGACTCGTCAGTCAAGTTTCTAATTTTACGTACTGCGTATGCAACGGAGCTCAATCTACCTGCTAGAGCCGATATTTGAGAACCCCATTGTAGCTTTGAATCCAGGGTGATGCCTAAGAATGTAGCGGATTCAACAAATTCTAGTAGTACATCTTTTATTAATATCCTGCTATTAATGACACCCTTTCTTACATTTAGCAGCGAGAATTTAATACATTTAGTTCTTTTGGCGTTTAGTAATACGAGTAAGTTATTGGTTGTAAACCAATTCAAAACCTGTGTGATTGATTTGTTAAATCGTCAAATTTAGGCGCAATCCTATCTATTTTAAATATTAAGGATGTATCATCCGCGAACAAAACAATGTCACATAAGTTTTGCACGAAAGACGGCAAGTCATTAATATAAACTAGAAATAAAAATGTTGATCCCTGCGGAACTCCCATTTTTATGAGGGATCAAGATGACTTGACGCCATTGACCTCAACCATCTGTATTCTATTACAGAGGTAGGATGACACCAGATCAAGTGCTTTTCCGTTAACGCCGTAGTGTTTTAATTTGCAAATTAACGTTTTGTGACAGACGCAATCAAACGCTTTAGATAAGTCACAGAAAACGCCGATAGCATCTTGTGCTTTCTCCCAGGCATCAAATATATGTTTAAGAAGATCTACTCCAGCATCAGTAGTGGAACGCCCCTTAGTGAAACCATATTGTTTGTTATTTAAAAGATGATTAATATTAAAATGTGCCAAAAGCTGGTCTAATATAACTTTTTCAAAAACTTTACTGAGCGCCGGTAATATAGAGATTGGTCTATAGTTTGAAGGGTCATTTTTGTTCACTGATTTGAATAGGGGAATTAATTTACTGTTTTTCATTACATCAAGAAAGACACTTTCATCGACGCATCTAATAAAAATAAACGCTAAGTGAGGGCTAATTACATTAATAATATAACTAAGTACTTTAGTTGATATACCCCACAGATCCTCGGTTTTCTTTTGATTGAGCATTTTAAACGTTTTAATAATTGATATTGAAGTTATGTGTCTGAACTCAAACATAGAATCACATTCATTCACACACTTCGATAGTAAAACAAAAGCATCTTTAGGGGAAGAGTTTAAAGGCTGAGTAGTAATAATAGGTACTTGTGAGAAGAACTCAACAAATGTGTTAGCGACATCATTATTATCTATGATTAATTTATTATTAACTTTTAACATAATTTTACCGTCCCTCTGCTTAATTTTTCCAGTTTCTGTATTAATTACTTTCCATGTTGATTTTATTTTGTCATCGGCATGCTTAATTTTTCTACTTAGATGCAATGATTTTGCTGTCTGACAAACAACTTTAAAAGTTTTTGAATACAATTTTAAGTGATTTATGAATTTAGTATTATGTAAATTAATGGTTTTTTAACCGACTTCAAAAAAAGGAGGAGGTTTCTCAATTAGACCGTATTTTTTTTAATGTTTGTTCGCGGATAACGTCGTCGTTTATGAACCGATTTTGATTATTATTTTTTTGTTCGAAAGGAGATATCTCAAGTGTGGTACCATGGTAATTTTATCGAGGTCTGATAAGTATCTCCAGAGATATTGATATAAACATCTCAAAATTGGTACTGAAAATGAATAGCGCGGCATTGAAGTCGGTTTTTTTTAGTTATTAAACGATATTATTGTAAGTACAAGTTATACAAATTGTTTCTACTTTTATAAATACCAGGAGTTGCCCAGTCATCGAAACGAACCTTCGCACCTTTTCTAACCATTTTAATTTTAAAAATATCATTGAACCATGCAAATAAACTAATTTGATTTGATTTGATTTGAAAAAAAAACTATCAATAATAAAAACAAAACCGGTTCATCCGGTTAGGTGCTAAGGTGCTACAGACAGACACACAGATACACACGTTAAACGTATATTACCCCTACATTTTGCGTCGGGGAACGACGTAAGGTTACGACGGCAGATGTTCTCCTTGGTGGTAAGCCACTTTTTGGTAGATTTAGTGATCCCACTACCACTGTACGAAAACTCATGATTCATGAATGCACATAAAACTTTCATTGGTAGGTATATAGCTAGGATTAGAACCAACGACCGTCGGGTCAGGATCATGGTAACTATATCCTTTACGCCAAAGGGCCGTCCAATATCACTACGTAAGTATTATAAAACAAGGTCTGTCTGTCTGTTCGCAATAATCTCAATAGCTACTGAACGGATAATCATGCGGTTTTCACCAATAGCCAGAGTGTTTATGAGGAAGGTTAAGGTGCAAAATTCGTTAAGGTTTTGTGTAAAGTGGATGAAATATGACGATGATTGTTAAATATGTTCATATTTTTTATTCGATGCAACAAACTGATGCAAATTTTGCAGGCATATATGTTCTACCCATGCGAAGCCGGGGCGGGCTGCTAGTTGCTAATAAAACTGCCTAGTTTATTAAGCTTTCCAAAAAGGTATAACAGTTGATATTTTTTTATTAAAATAGTATCATCAAAATCAAAACTACCACGGAAAGTATTTAGACCCATTACGTAATACATCAATTACAACAATTACATACGCAGTCAAAAGTCAAAGTCAAAAGTCAAAGCATTAATTCAGTATATGGGCAAATTGGCACTTACGTCAAATGACATTGAATATATCATATTCAATAATAATTATTATAGATATCACAGAAACATAACTTATTGCTTTGAATTTACAAAAAAACAAAGGTATTGAGCCATTTAGCTTTCATCTAGACGTCGAAAGTCACACTTAAAACACATTTTTTATTCCCCTGATTAATGTAGGGTTGCCAACCGTACTATTACGTGCACCCGCAACCCAGTGCATATTTCAGTACTTCAGACAATTTTTATTTAAAAAATTGTGAATGAAACAATAAATAAATAAAACGCAGACTAATTGGAGAACAATTCATATTCCAAATGGAACTGATTGTCCGTCTATGAGCTTCATAATACCGTCGTAACAGGCAACCCTAGATCTGCAAACAAAAGATGAAAACTGATTGACTGTTGAATCTACTGGTGTTTCGGAAGTACTCCCATCAGAGAGGAAACACCAAGAAACTCTATGGGGCTTGTCACTTGTTTGAATTCATTTTTTTTTAAATAATATATTATCATTATTCAATGTATATTATTTAACTTTGTCCTTATTGCTTAGTTTGAGATGTTGTCAGTTTGTATATTCAATTAAGAAGGAGTGAGAGCGCTTATAATTTTGGTTTCTAAGCTTTAGACGAAAGTAGCTCAAAACTAAACTCTACTCCAAACTCTAACTCTAAACCACCCACCGAATAAAGACATGTCGCCAACCGGTACTCTAGTTCCAGCCTGCTGTTCGTTGCGAGCCAATTTACAAAACGGGTAGGAGGGATAGTAAGAGCGTTTGTCCACAGCAACGACACGGGGACGTCACCGGCACCGAGATTTTTTCGGGCCGATTTGATAATGATGTGCCGGCGATGGTTTGTCCATCGCCACCAATTCCGGTGGTTTTGTTTCTTCTAGCCGTCATGCGTGGCAGATGCGTTTCCATAGAAATAAAACAAACAACCTCAGACAAAAAATCAGCATTTTGTTCCCGTTGACGTCCCGGTGCCGTTGCTGTGGACAATCGCTGTTACCACAGCTGTTACGCTGTGTGAATTGGACTAAAGTCAGTTGTCCTGCACTGCGTCTCATTGCCGTTTCCCATTTCCTGATAAGTACGATTCCATCGTTTTATTTAGAACGCATCGTCTGCATCGTCACCTAATGTTTATATTGGATAGATTTTTTTTGTTCCGAAAAAAAAATCTTTCCAAAATTTTGCACGTAGCCTACTACGTTCAAAATTTCAGTCGAATCAGTAAAGCCGTTTGATCGTAAAGGATAACAAAGAAATATACAAACTGACTTTTGTGTTTATAATATTGATGTTGTTTTAATTAACTTATATCAAAAGTTATGGAGAAGCAAATACAAATTACTCTAACTACGAATATAATCGGGTCAAGAAGAGTGCGGCAGCGTAGCGCTAAGTTAATAACCCCGGATGATTATTTCGTGGTGTAAAGTGACGGATCCCCAGAGGGTCGGCTCGGTCGAGGGTCGTCATCTGCGACGAGCCAAGCTTTCATCTTGATTGCATTCTTACAATACCATAAATTTTCAGCTTTAATTTAAGAGACGTTATATTGTGAAAATACATACTTCAAGCAAAAACTAAACCGCCGCGACATGTTTAGGGTTATGCCATAACAACATACATAATATGCAAAATTAATTTGAAAACGATGTATATGTTAAATTAAATATTGTGTTTCTTTAAATGTTATCTTCAACGTTATATTTATTGTACATTATTATATACATTCCAAAATTAATTAATATATATATATTTTAAAGATTACTCGCAATGTGGGTTGCACATTACTAGTATTCTTAACCCCTCCAACCCCTCCAACTAAGCTGAATATGCTTGTGTCTGGAGTGGGTTTACGTCAATAGTGCAATGGGTGGGGTAGGGATCGAACTCACGACCTCTCGATCGTCAGTCCGACACCCTGTCTATTGGGCTATTGCCGCTTTATTATCATTATTACTTATATATTAGTTAGTACTTCGTCGTCATATTATTGCAATTACTATGGTTTTAAAATTTATGTAGTTACTTCAGTCTTTAGAAAAAGATAAAATGTCTCATATTTGTTAAGCGTTAATAAAATTACAAAATTGTTTCTGCACTTTGTTACAACCTACCACCTGGGCTAAATGCGTGCTATTATCTTAAGTGTCCGTTTTTCAAAGTCCACTTCCACACTTTTATGATTAATGAGCGCATTACGCCGAGATTCGTAATTAAATGCCCGCAAAAAGTATAATCAAGACACTTTATTCATCTCAGCGACGTTTTCCCCTGAGAGTCGCAGTTCGCAGTAATCGCAGTACCTACGCAATATCTAAAAGTGTAGGTGTTGCCAACTTTAATGAAATAATATTTTTCTTTCCTTACAGACCGCCCTTCATGGAAACGTCGCAATTTTATTTGTCTGATTTTTAATCGTTGACGCAAGCTAACTTGAATGGAAATTATCATTAGTATTTATTTTTATTTCAATAAACATTCTCGGGTCCTTTATAAGGCATTGACGGAGCCGAAGCCGACGTCGAGATATAATTTTTGCTTAAATAAATATGGTTTGTGGATTGAGTGATGAAAAACTATAAAAGGATGGGCTATGGATTAGTCCTGCTTTATTTCTGATGCCTGGTCTATGGGATGAGGTACGGCACCCGCCAATTATACCTCATTTCAAAATGTTAAAGCGGGTGGTAAAAGGGGCTAGGACCAACTAAAAGGGCTAGCTGGCGTGTTGGTTCTGCCTGAAGTATGCCCTGGCAGGGATTCACTACTAAAACACTTTTTTTTATTGAGGCTTATTTTATTTCTTGTTCCTTTTCCTAAGGCTGCTTGAAGTGAACTGAACTGTACTGAACGATTTTACAAACAAATGTTCCTACCTATATTCAAAAGTAACTCGTTCAACTATTGCGTATACCGATAGAGTTCACAGTACTTTGTGCTACAATCCGAGTTATGTTTCAAGGTAAAGTCGTGAACAAGTCTGGACATGTTCAGACCTGGCTGGCTCCATTTTCGCTTTAGATTTTCCTACCTGATTTCGATGTTAATAGGCGAGGGTGATATATAAGAGTTTTCCCTACCTAATAATTTCAATTTTCTCGTATCCTACCTTATTTAAAGCTACTTTTCGGATGATTTATTATATACAATTTTATCTATTTCTAGCGTTATTTTAACTTAATTTACGTAGAGTTACAACTAATTATAAGTTATTAAACGCAACGTAATTTATACTATCATCAATTTACATCTGAATTTAGCTGCTCATACTTTATTAGACGCGACGTAGTTAACAGGTGGTGATTTGCTATACACTGAATGGGCTCCCCGTAAAGGCGGACCGTTATGTTGGCGCCGAGGGGCAACATTGGCGTATATAGCTTAAAGTGTCGAAAAATGTGCTGCACTTTCACTAAACGATACTAGCGGCTTTATGCCTTTAACACTTTCACCCTAGAGCTCAAATTTTAGCTATAGCGATTCTCACCATCGGCCGATCAAGGCAAGCCGAGCGTTAGAGGGTCCTATGCTCTAGAAAAGCAGGCTGACAGTTAAATCTAGCGAGGAGTGCAGTAGTGTGTGGAGTCGGTTGCAAATTGCAATATTAGAGCAAAGGTTTATGAGACGTCTATTGGATCAGCAGTCCTCCGCCTCGCATCTTTTTCTACTGATACATCTTCTTATACTGATGAGACACTTTAGACATCAACTACATATACTTTGATTATTTACTAGTCAAATAATCAAAGTACATATATTGGTGCCAATGATCGTGAGTGAGACGTGAGACGTGAGTGCCAATGATCGTCCAAAGAAAAAGTTTGAATACAATCACCTACATTATTGTTACACTTTTGACAATACAAACAGAAATTCGTACTTTTTGAATTTGTAGGTGTGTTTTTAATCTCTACCTCTTTAGTTCCACCAGAATAAAACTTATATTTGGTAGAGTTTACAGGATTTTTTGACTTGTCAAGTTGATTGGATATATAAAAACTCGACATACAATGTCCAACAATTCAAGCTAATACTCTCTAGAATTAAGGGTCAGTTCACACCGACACTCGTCACGCGACGTGACGAGACGCGACGCGACGCAACGCGACGAGACGCGACGCGACGCTGCAGTCACGCGGCGCAGCCAGAAGCTGCGCGGTGCAGCCCAACGCCGCGCGGCGCAGCAAAAGTGCGCGACTCCACCAAATTATCTCACTGCAATTTGTATGACTGAATGAATGAATGATAACTCTTTATTGTACACCAAAATTAAATAATAAACATCTTAAAAAAAATATACATTAGTACAATGGGCGGTCTTATCGCTCAAAGCGATCTCTTCCAGACAACCTTAGGTCGGAGTGGACAGTACGAATATGTAAAGGGCTAAGGTGCACATTTAACAATTTCGAGATCATAAAATGAATACACATCTATTTCAAAGTCATAAACAAATATTTATTTCATAACATATATCTATACAAAATACATACATAGAAATAAAACAAATATAAATACATATGCATAATATATAAACATACATACACATACAAATATATAACAGTTTTAGGAAATACATGAGATAGCTTAATAATCATCAATACCTGTTTGTGTTAAGTAGAATATTTTAGTTTTTCTTTAAAAGTATACATTGAGGGAGCGTGTCGAATTTGTATCTTATTGTGTAGTTAATAAAGTTCAATTGTTTATCACGCGGTTGAATTGTTTATTCCCGCTTCTTTTTTTTTTCTTCCTTGTACCGCGCGGTGCAGCGCGACGCCGCGCGGCGCAGCCTGAAGCCGCCGAACTAATTCAATGAAATGTGTATCTTTTTGTATAATAGTAAATAAAGTTCTTTTTTGTAATACTCTCTTAATAAGTGCGCGCCGCGTCGCGTCGCGTCGCGGTGTAAGCCGACCTTAAGAGAGGAGTTAGCTTTCCCATTGCGGTATACGCGAGTACAGGAGAGGCCAGATATTCAGGTTTTATCTCTCTAAACTCTCTAATTCTCTAATTACCTCGATGCAGTTACGAAGCCGGTACGCAATGATTTGCTATTTTTGCGGCTTCGTGCAGAGACATCTTGGCTAAGTACCTAATGGATGACAGCTGGTGATAGATAATAACGTCAGGCCTGTCGCACTCCGCGTTGTACCCTCCGCGCACCCGCTCGGTTACAAGTTCAGTCAGTAAAGTGTCACGCGCGCTCTCGATCTGCCGCGCATCTTACTATAGTCCGGCAATCTCGTGCGCGACCTTCCTGCGGAGTGACAGACGGTGGCGGGGACGAGGTAGCGGTAGTAACTATTATATAATCTGTGACACGGCTACACACGCTTCCCTTCCCCGCTACACCACCCGCAACCCGCTGACATCTTGGGTACCTCGTCCCGGCCACCGTCTGACACACCGCGGGACGGTCGCGCACGAGATTGCCGGACTTTAGTACCTACTTCAATATTATATTCCTTGTTTACGATATTAACATACAGTAACTGTAAAGAGTAACTATGTAAAACGCAAAGAATGTCACACATAATGATGTAGGTAGGTTACGTAGATCCTATAGGTACCTACCTAAAAAAGATAAATCTGACTGACTGATAATCATAATCATATTTTTTTTAATTATTTAACAGTATATAGATTAGTTCTAAAATAAATAAATAGGGTAGGTACCTATAACGTTTACTTCAATTTTCCTTTTTTTTTCTTAATGATTTTGTGTTGTCATACTATATTCAGATTTTTATAATCCGAGAGTTGATGTAATTAAAGTACTTATAGATCTCAGATCACTGAGATACACTGAGATCTAATAAGTATCTCCAGAGATATGACGATAAACGTCTCAAACTTGCTACTGAAATTGACTCGCGGGGCATGAGAGTAGGTGTTTTAGTTTTTAATCTACTTCACAAAAACGGAGGAGGTTCTCAATTCGACGGTTTTTTAATGTTTGTAACCTCAGAACTCTGTCAGATCTTAACCGATTTGAAATTGAAAATTCTTTTTTAGGGTTCCGTTATCCTGATCCCTATATGTTCGTCATGTCCGTCTGTCTGTCTGTCTGTCTGTCTGTCTGTCCAAGGTTTTGCTAAGAGACAGTTAGTACTAGAAAGCTGAAATTGTGTAGGTGTATATCAACAACGCAGACAAAATGGGAAAATAAAAATTTTTTTTTTCGTCGTCTACCCCATGGAGTGGGGTATCGTTGAATGGGTCTTTTAAAATGACTGAGGGGCTGCTCATACTATTTTTAGATTTAATGCTTTAATTTTTGTTAAGCAGGGCGTCCCCCCTCCCCCCCATCCTCCACCTCTAAAAGCTAAACTGCAGGCTTGAAAATTCTGAAATGATGATTAATTCTAGGAATAGATTTTTGGAGTTTTTGATATCTTTCCTAAGCACTTAGATGCTGTGGAACTAGTATCTGAACCCGTATCTAACATGGTTTTAGGGGAAATTTCGTTAGATACAACTGATCATGTACGTCCATATGATCACTTAAATAGCGATCAAAAACTAATAGCCGACGATTTAATTGCACAAATTTGGGAAATCGCCTATGAAGAACGCGGCCTAGGTCGTACTAATCTCATAACACACGCGATTGACACTGGGGATGCTGCCCCCATTCGTCAACGCTACTAGAGGATGTCACCAGAGAAACAACGCATCCTAGTAGAACAGTTGGATGAGATGCTTCAGTAGGACGTGGTTGAACCTTGTGAAAGCCCATATTCTTCACCCGTCCTGTTAACGCCTAAGAAAAGTGGAGAGCTGAGATATTGCCTAGACAGTAGGAAGTTAAATGCTGTGACGAAGAAAGATGCATATAGTCTACCATACATATCTGACATTTTAGATAATCTACGAGATGCCAAATACTTATCAATTCTAGATCTTTCTACGAGTTTTTGGCAAGTACTCATTAAAGAAAAGTTAAAACATGCTAATCTCCATCAATAAAAAAAAAACACTTTTTCCGAAATAAACTAAATTATTTAGGATATGTAGTGGATGCAAATGGTCTCCAGGCTGGCCCTGCTAAAATAGAGGCTATTGTAAATTATGAGAAGCCTTGCAATCGTAAGGAGGTTCGTCGGTTCCTAGGTACGGCGTCATGGTATCGTAGGTTTATTCGAAATTTTAGTTGCTCTTGCTTCGCCACTGAATAAACTTACTTCACAAGGCAAGAAAGCTCCTGCGTTCTCTTGGACACCAGAAGCTGAATCTGCCTTTCTAAAATTAAAAGAATGTCTCGTATCGGCACCCGTATTAACCTGCCCAGATTACTCTAAACCATTCGAAGTTCACACAAATGCGAGTGACTTTGGTGTTGGTGCAGTACTCACTCAAACTTTGGATGGTGAAGAGAAGTTTATTGCGTATATGAGTAAATCTCTAACTAACCAAGAACGCAACTACGGTGCGACTGAGAGAGAGAGGTGTTAGCTGTACTAACCGCTATTGAACATTGGAGGTGCTACCTGGAGAATGGCCAAAAATGTGTAGTGTTTACAGACCACTCGTCTTTTAAGTGGTTTATAAATTTAAATAACCCTACCGATCGTCTAGCTCGTTGGGGTGTAAGACTATCAGCGTACAATTTTGAAATAAAACACCGTCGCGGTGCAGATAACGTTGTTCCTGACAGTTTGTTTTTGACTTCAAATGATACTTTACCCCAGACTGACGACCAGTGGTATCTCAATATTCATTCGGGCTGCCTTAATTCTCCAACTTCATTCCTCAATTACAGAGTGGGACATAATAAACTATATAAGTATGTAAAAAGCCTCAACCCCTTGACAAGGGTATTTGCGTGGAAAGAGGTTGTGCCATCCGAGTTAAGACATAATTTACAAGTGAAGAATCACTCTGACCCTATTTCAGGCCATTTTGGAATTTTAAGACATATAAACGTCTCTGTCTGAATAATTTTTGGCCAAATATGTATAAAGACGTTTCTAAATTCGTATCAAACTGTGATATTTGTGATTTACACAAATACCCTACTTATAAAAATCTAAATTACTTTAGGTTCTATGGGTAAACCGAAGGAATGTTACAGACCATATCAAATTATTCCGGTAGATCTTATCGGTCCATTACCCGTTACTCGTAAACGGAATACTTTCATCTTCGTCGTAACGTGCTGTTTTAGTAAATACTGCTTGTTATTTCCAATAAGCGTGCTACAGCAGAAACTATAGCTTGTATTATGGAAGAAAACGTTTTCCTTATCCACGGCATACCTCATACCATTTACATGGACAATGGTAAGCAGTTCACTAGTAATACTCTAAATCATTTATTTACTCAGTATAAAGTTCCGAATATTCGATTTACACCAAAGTACACGCCACAGTTAAATACAGTGGAACGTTACAACAAGACCATAATGGTCGCTGTCTTCTTATATTGAGAACGATCATCGACTTTGGGATTATAATTTACCGAAAATCCAGTTTGCCTTGAACAGCTCAGTAAACGAGGTGACAGGATTTACACCTACCTTTCTCGTATTTGGTCGAGAGTTAGTAAATTGCGGTTGTCTGTATACGGATGCTGACTTAACTGATGATTTGATATTCTCGCCCCGTGATGACTACGCTGAGAACTTAGGACACTTAAGCAAAATTTTCGATAAAGTTCAAGCCTCATTACTGAAAGCTCATTCTATAAATTGCACAAACTATAACCTAAGACGTAAATATGCTGAATTTAGTATAGGTGATATTGTTTGGAAACGAACATATTATCTAAGTGACAAGGATAAACGCTTCGCAAAAAAACATGCACCTAAATTTATAAAATGCCGTCTTACAGGTAAAAAGTCACCACTAGTTTACGAATTACAAGATATTCATGGTAACAACCTAGGTACTTGGCACATAAATGACCTAAAATTAAAGTGTTACAAAGACTAAGGCGTATTTCTTATATATTTAGATCTTAGCTTTAAGAAATCTTAAGCGGATTTTATTTAGGAAAAATCCTAACCTAAAAAGGGGGTATGTGACACACGGGTCTAGCACGGTCACGGCTTAAATTAAATTATAAAATGTAAACCATAATTTTACCTAAAATTTATTTTATACTAATTTATTTAATAAAACTAATAAATTATAATATATACAGAACACTCAATACCGCTACGGGTTCCTAGGCGCTAGGGCTGCGCACCGAACGTAATTTCTACGACTACTATTTCATAATCTGGAAGGGACTTGTAACCCTCAGTCGGCCGACGGCAGTCAGCTAGCATCCTCGGTCTATTGAACCTGCGCTTGACTGCTCCATCTTTATACATTATTTTACCTATACTACAGTTTTTATTTGTTAGTATCACAATATACTGTGCTTTGCCTATTTAATATAAGTGACGCGAATCCCCAACTCGGGTGAGTGTCGTAAGACTTTTTATTAGATTTTAAGTAGTGTAATTTTATTGTAACGGTTTTTAATTTGCAAGCAAAAGGAAGCTACCTAATGTGTTACATTATAAACTACTTTGTTTATTGCAGGAGTGCATACCCTTCCTTAAAGTGTGTACTTACGTGGTATATTGAAGCTGCTTGGTGTTCTTTTAAATGATTTTATTGCATTATTTTTAAATAGTAGGTACCATCACGTACAGTTGTGCGTATCCAGTTTCAAAACATTTTCGGTTGCAAGTGTCGATTATTTTTCTAACCAATCAGAAGAGCCAAAACCAAAAAAAATTTTTCTTACCAATCAGAAGAGCCAAAACCAAAAACAAAACATAATATTTGGCTTTGTCCCTTCTTGTCATTGGTCAACAATGTCAACATAGACAGAAGCGAGATGCCAATTCAATAAGAGTGCACAGTAAATTATTCCTTAAGGTGGATACGCACAAATGAAGGCGATAGTACCTTCGGTGTCCGTTAATTTTGTAGATCTCAGCTAGCACAACGCTTGTATTTTCCGCTGCCACCTATCTATGATTTAATGTAAATTTTGCCTGGACTGCCTTATCTCGATCGCAGCTATTTTCTACTTCCTGTGCTTAATGATGTCGTACGCGATGGATGTTGCAGTCGGGCATAAGAGTTGGCCTATAATGGAGAGACCGGTTGTATATTCCAGGGTTTTTGTACCGTGCTGAATCAGCACAACCGCCTGACTACCGAGACGGTTATTTGGAAGACCTGCCTCCGCTAGAAAGCCAAGCGTTGCTGCCGCTGCCTACTCCCTGGAGCCTGCTCATCACCTACTTACTACGCATCACTAGCCAGGACAGTACATTTATTTTGTGTGCTGGAATCACGTTCAGTGTGTGAAGTTCAGTCCGTCAAGAAGGGCAGAGCAAAGGGGGGGCTCTTTGTTCTGCCCTTCTTATAATCTAAATAAACTCTTACTCTTACTTTGGATTGTGTTTAACAATTTACATAAATAAACTCTTGTTATAACTGCAATATTCTTGTTCTTATTTCTCTTATTATCATCATCATACTGTGTGACGGGTAGGCGGCACCGCCTACCCGTCACAGTATGGCGGTTCTTCGGGGGTCTAATTACGGAATGACAGAAAAGAAAATGATGGTAATAGCGCCGGTACCGGCGGCCCAATCGCGTAGGCGTTAATCGAATGTGTCGGATAAATAATAGTGTCAAATGATTTGTTCCTCAAAAATGCTTGTATTTTCCGATAGTCGATGCCATATTTCGCCGGTGTGACTTACAGCCCGCCATCCCGCCGCGAATACATTAATTTAAAAAAAAACAATTGAACCATCTGTTTCAGGCTAATTTTTGCACAGCTAATCATCGTCGAGTAGCCATTAGCCGGATCCACACCGGACGATCCAAAGCGCGCGGAGCGTGAAGTGTAGACGTGCCGCGCGCGATCCATGTGCGCGACGGAGAGCGCACGCTCCTCGCCGCGTGCGATCCATTTGTTGTCAGTTTTTTGGTCATGCACAAAGGGGCCTCAGTCGCTTGGCGCGCGCGGTCTGGACGGTTGTGTTGTTCTGATTCAGTATGGATCGGCAGGAGCACGTTGGAGCAGCCAGTCAGGATCGCAAAAGATTGCTGTTGGATGGACCTAGAACGATCCACGCTCCACGCATCACCATCTTGGATCGTGGATCGTGGGATTGCCAATCTATTTTGGATCGTCTGGTGAAAATCCGGCTATTCACGAAATACACCATGCCACTCTTTTCTGATGGTTCCAAATGGCCGCCATACCGCCGCAAAGGAGTAATTTTTTTTCGCAAACCATTTGTATCTGTATTGCATTTCGATTTTTGGAAAGTATTTGATAAAATGTGACCATTATTACATTTCTCATACGTCTTATAGGGGGAAAAAGTGCTGCCATACTTGAATAACTTATTTATTCGAAACGTTTTGAAAACAAGACTGTAAAATACGTAAAATATTTGTTTACATCATGGAATCATTGTATTCTGTTCGTTTGGATGTAAGTGTACCTAAACAAAATTATTCCAGATTGTAACCATGGGGCGGACGACTGCCGGACTTAATCCAAGATGTTAAAAAATAAATAAAAATTGACGATTTGTAACAGTATAGCATTTGGATTTTCGGAAATTATATGATACAATGTGACCATGGGATGAAAGGGAGCACAATTTCATCTAAGTGCTCCCAGCCAACCTCACCTGCCCGCGGTGCATCCTGCCGAATAGCGAACGGGGCTCTGGCGACCGACCAATGGCAGTATAACCATTACCAACAACATAGCTAAATGCCACAGGCCAGTGACGGGCAGCAGCGTCACTGGTGCAAGAGCTACGTTCTGCGATCACCCAACCCGCCTGCCGAGCGTGAGGTGATTACGGGCATTTCTACCTATGGGAAGCACAACACAAAAACGGCCCCCAGTTCCCGGTTGCTCCAGTATTCCTAGCCAAGGCGGCGGTCATGGTAACGGCGGGGCAGGGGGTGGTAAGAATTCTTTTTTTTCAGAAAAACCCCCGACGGAAATGGACGTGGCAAAGCCCCGACGCTATGACCAAAAATGCGATTGATTTCATTATGACGGACATATAAGCGTATATTTAGATATGTCTCAGTGATCACTAGGTTCAATACCGGAAGTGATCACCGACTGGTCCGAGGCACTCTAGATATCGACTGTAAGCTTAAACGAGTCCGTCTAATAAAATCTACGCTCCGGCCTAATATGCTCCAATCTGTGGTTGGGTCTGAAACGTTCCAGTTAAAACTGGAGAACCGATTCGCTGCCTTGGAAACCACAATTGACGTTGATGTGGACCAGGATCTCGACCAAGTGGTGGGAATTCTTGCGGAGGATGGGACGAAATTCTGCAAGATGCGAGGTGCCGGAAAGAGGTCTAAGCTTTTAGAAGAATCAGTGCAGCTAATGTAGAGGCGACGGGAAAACCCCGCAGTCACTTCGTCAGATCAAAGGGCTTTGAACAAAAAAATCTCTAAGCTGGTAAGACGTGACCTCCGGAGCTCCAACACACGCTCTATTAAAGAAGCGATCGAGCGAATCCGGGGTTCAAAAGTTTTTGTTCAACAGCTGGGTCGAAGCCATCTGACGAAGTTGACTACATCCTACGGGAGTGTCGTCGCTTCTAAGCCAGAGATTCTTAGGGAAGTTCAAGACTTCTACGGCCAACTATATACCTCGCAAGCATCCCGACCCCAACCCCACTCTGAAGATCCTAGAGCCACACTTACCCGCCATTATACCGAGGATCTGCAAGAGGTCAGTCTGGACGAAATTGTGATGGCTCTCAAGCCACTTAAAAATGGAAAAGCCCCCGGAGAGGATGGAATTATAACGGAGCTCTTGAAAGCTGGTGGAACTCCAACGCTTGTACAGCTGCAGCGTATATTTAATTCCGTCCTCTTTTCGGGGAGAACTCCAAAGGCGTGAAGCAAGACTGTGGTCATTATTTTCTTTAAAAAAGGAGACAAAACCCTCTTAAAGAACTATCGACCCATTTCACTCATGAGTCACGTCTATAAGTTGTTTTCTAGTCATCACAAATCGTCTCGCGCGTAGACTCGACGAGTTTCAGCCCCCTGAACAGACTGGGTTTCGAGGAGGATATGGCACCATAGACCACATACATACAGTGCGACAGGTTATACAGAAGACCGAAGAGTATAACGAGCCCCTGTGCCTTGCGTTTGTGGACTATGAAAAAGCTTTTGACTCTGTAGAAACCTGGTCTGTTCTGGAGTCTCTGCAACGGTGCCAAGTTGATTGACGATACGTCCAAGTACTGAGAGGCCTTTATAACGCCGCGATTATGACCGTCCAAGTACAAAATCAGCAGACTGAACATATCCCCTTACATAGAGGAGTGAGACAAGGGGACGTTATTTCCCCCAAATTGTTCACTAACGCCCTGGAGGATATGTTCAAGACGCTGAATTGGAAAGGACGGGGTATAAATATAAATGGCGAGCACTTGAGGTTTGCGGGCGATATCGTCATCATGGCTGAAACCGTGCAGGACTTGCAATACATGCTGACCACCCTTGCTGATTCTTCTGCACGCATCGGCCTACGGATGAACTTGGATAAGACCAAAATCATGTTCAACGAACATGTTGTCCCGGAACCGATTGCCCTAAACGGAGTTCCTCTCGAAGTTGTTCACGAATACGTATACCTTGGGCAAATCCTTCAATTGGGTAAAAACAACTTCGAGACGGAAGCTCGCAGAAGGATACAGCTGGGATGGGCAGCATTTGGAAAATTTCGTCGAGTCTTTGCATCGCCCATACCACAAAGCCTAAATACGAAAGTCTTTAACGAGTGCGTCCTACCTGTTATTACTTTCGGAGCCGAGACGTGGGCACTGACGGTGCGACTGGTTCACCAATTTAAAGTCGCTCAGCGAGCTATGGAAAGGGCTATGCTCGGAGCATTTCTGAGGGATCGAATTCGAAACGAGGTCATCCGTCAGAGAACCAAAGTTATCGACGTAGCTCAAAGGATTAGCAAGCTGAAGTGGCAGTGGGCTGGTCACATCTGTCGTAGAACCGATAACCGTTGGGGTAGACGTGTTCTAGAGTGGAGACCACGGCTAGGTAAACGGAGTGTAGGGCGCCCTCCAGCTAGGTGGAGCGATGATATACGCAAGCTGGCTGGCAGCGGTTGGAAACAAAGAGCTGAAGATCAAGCTCAGTTGCGTGCCATAAGTGAGGCCTATGTCCAGCAGTGGACATAAATAGGCTGATGATGATGATGATGAATGTGACCATTATTATATTTGCCATACTTCTAGAAGAGGGAAAAAGTGGCGCTATACTTAAAAAACTTTGTTTTTCAAGGAAATAAAATCGGTAATAAAAAAGTGCGTTCCCATACATTAGATAGATAGATAGATAGATATACTCTTTATTGAACACCAAGAAACTTAGAAATAAAACATTTGTTTTAAAAATAGTTTCAATGGGCGGTCTTATCGCTCAAAGCGATCTCATCCAGACAACCATGCATGGATAGGTTTAAAATAGAACATAATGGATGGCGGTGGTCATAAACTATTTCGTAAAAATATAAAATATAGCAATAAATACCTATATTATTACATGTAAATACTATTTATATATTACATAATATAGTATAATAAAATACATTGTATATATATATAAACATACATATATATAAATATAAATATAAATATATATATATATATATCATTACAAACAATATACATACATAAGTACATGCATATTATCAGTGATATAAGATAAACAACTAGCAGCTGATTACTCGGTGAGATAGTGTTCTTTTACGTGACGTTTAAAAACGTCCAGAGTTTGTATACGTTTAATTTCTATGGGCAAAGAGTTCAATAGATAGACTGCGTTAACAGTAAAAGAATTACCATAGAAATTCGTATTGTGCGAGGGAATTTTTAACCTCAAGTTCTCTGATGACCTAAATGTACGTAGGGGATGGGGTAGGTAAAGGTATTCGAAGCGTTCATGAAGTTAGCGCGGAGAAGCAGGATTGAAAAGGATAGAGTAAAGGAGTGATAGTATATGGGCATCCCAGCGACGGCGAATAGAGAGCCACTTGAGCTTAGAGCGGTATTCGGAAACATGATCGTATTTTCGTAAGCTGAAAATAAATCGTATGCAAAAATTTTGGAGTCGCTCAAGTTTATTTAATTGCTCATGGGTCAGATCGAGATAGCAGACGTCAGCGTAGTCTAATATAGGTAACAAGAGAGTTTGTGCAAGTGCAATTTTAGTGCTAGTGGGTAAGAAGTTACGCTGCCTACGTAAGGAGCCTGCAGAAGCAAATAATTTGCGACTAGTTTCAGCTAATTGGAGGCCCCATGATAAAGTCCGATCGATATAAATTCCCAAATCTTTTACTGTATCAATAAAAGGTATAGTAATACCTTCAAATTCGACACGAGGTAATTTGCCCCATTCTACTAGGATGATGTATCGAGGACTACCCACAATAATTACTTGTGTTTTCGATGGATTAATTTTTTTTGCCGTAGGATTTACTCCATTCTGAGATTCGGTTTAAATCGTTGTTTGTAGCCTCTATAGCATCAGAAAGTTATTTCAATGGTGCTTGGCAGTACAACTAAAGATCATCTGCATACAGGTGGTAGGATGAAGTGAGATTGTGTGATATAGAGTTAATAAAGATGGCGAAGAGAAGAGGAGATAACACGGCACCTTGGGGTACACCGGCAGAAGTGTCACACCACGAAGAAAAACTTTCTTCGAAACGAACCCGGTGCCGGTGACCGTAAAGGTAGCTGTGATACCAGTCAATTACTGCTGCAAACATGTTATAAGAGCGAAGAATGGCAAGAAGGATATCGAAATCAACAGTGTTAAAAGCATTGCTGAAATCTAGGAGTGACAATACAGTTAGCTGAGCGTTATCCATCCCTAGACGAATGTCATCGGTGATTTTAACAAGTGCAGTAACTGTACTGTGCCCTGGTCGAAAGCCAGATTGAAAGGGATTAAGTAGGTTATGTCTAGTGAGAAAAGAGCTAATCTGATTATGCACCAGACGCTCAAGGACTTTAGATATGTAGGGAAGTATAGAAATGAGACGTGATTTGTTTTTTTAAGTAAAGGAATTAATTGTGCTTCTTTCCATGCAGAAGGAAACACACCATAGCAAATACAATAATTTAGAATGTGGCAGAGGACCGGGAGGATAAGGTCAAGGATTGGGATCAACATATTACGACTAATGCCATCGCTCCCGCCGGCTTTAGAGGTAATTGAGAGCATGCTCTTTCTAACATCGCAAACAGTAAATTGACGAAAATCAAAGGGAGGGTGGTCATGGGGTACGACATTGGGAAAAGAGTTTAGAGTACGGGCTTAAGTAGAGGAATCAATAGTTGTAGATGAGGAGAAATGTTGATTTAAAAAGTTGATATTCAAATTTTTTGGAATGGTTTCAAGGCGCGTATTACCCACCCCTAGTGACCTGAGGAATTTCCAGACCTTGGCCGGATCTTCCTCTTAAACAGATTCTTAGATATGGCGTCTCTGAGCATCCCTACACACCAGGTTGCAGTGATTTCGGATCTTAATGTACCGCGCCTTATTGTTTTCATTGGGACGAACTTTGTATTTTGATTTAGCGACTGCTTTTTTATGTTTAAGGGCCTTAATTTCATCTGTAAGCCACAGTGCTGGTGTATGCTTAATCTTGATGGGCCTGATAGGAGCATGCACATCGTATAAGTAGCGTAATCAGAGAATAAAACACCGCCACTTGAACATCAATGCTATCGGACTCCATAACAGGTGACCATTTGATATTATCAGCATCAGACAAGAATGCTTCACGATTCATACCACTAAAATTACGTTGCAGAATAATTGTGGGTTTGGATTTAGGTGAACGAATTTTGTAGGATAAGAATATTAAGTCGTGATATGAAAAAGCATCAGCTGAACACTGGCCAAACTTAGCAACATGCTGTAAGGAAGAGACAAGTAAAAGATAAAGGAGAGAAGGAGAAGTATTAGGAAAATGTGTAGCACTGAGAGGAAGAATGTGCATGTTTGTAGATTTAGCCAGAGTTTCAAGAGCAAGAGAGCGATGATCACGTTTTAAGAGACATGTATTAAAATCTCCCATTACTATGGTATGATTATAGGAAGGCCTGAGATCTTCCAGGATGTTCTCGAAAGAGGAGAAGAAATAGTTACGAGAAGAATGGAATGCTCATGTACCCAAAACCTAACGATATTTTCGAGAAATTTGAAATCAACCACCTTGATGTGGGCATATTTCAGAGCATTCTATCTGATCCATCGTCAGACGCGGCTAGAATGCTCTATCTATGGGTGGTTGAAGAGCGTTCGTCGTAACCAATTTTTACTTTGTAAGCTAATACGGCCTTATGTTTTAGGGATTTATGTTTTAGGCGCGATAAGTCCCGTATTTAAATATTTATAACTGGATATTTCGGTTTAATATTTCGGTTAAATATTCAGTTGGATATTCAGTTAAAACATTTCAGCTAAACATTTCAGTTAAATTTTCGGTTAAAGTATTTTAGTTAAATGTTTCAGTTAAATATTTCGGTTAAATATTTCGGTTGAATATTTCTGTGGCTGGGAGTGGAGCTCGTGGTGCGTACAGGTGCAGTGGGTGGCAGAGCATCGCAGGTCGTTGTCCCTGGTGCACGCGCCGACTTGCTGCGTCGCTGCCTTCACTCGACGACGCTGCGACTGCCGACTCCGTCGCTCCCAACTCGTTTCACTTTAATATTTTAGTTAGATATTTATGTTGAATGTTTTAGTTGAATATTTCGGTTGAGTGTTTCGGTTAAATATTACAGTTAAATATTTCAGTTGGATATTTTATTTATAACTATGTGTTCAAATCGCGAAAGTTTAAAGTTTATAATATTATCTTCAATATTTAAATAAATATGTAACTAATACTTCGTACTTATATATAAAAATAACTATTTTGTACACCTGCCGGATCCTTATATAGGTAACTAATGCTTAATCAATATTATCACATAACTAGGTCACACGACCATCCTCTACTACTGCAATATTTAAAAACGACATATTACTTTACAGTACCATATTTCAGTGCTAAAAACAAAAAAAAATAGGAATTAAAATAGATGTAAAATTTTATATATTTATTTTATTTTATTTTTATTTTATTTTTTTATAAAAAAAGTTTTATCATAAACGTACTTGTGATAAAATTGAAGATCATAAAATTATCTATAAAAAAATTATCAATACTTTTTTTTCTACGAGCCACCGTTTCTGCGATATAACGATTCAAAAAGTTATAAAAGTTGTTATCGTCATAATATGCATGAGTACGCCACGTATACAGTGTGGAAATTAAACTCAGGCCCTGGAGGGAAACTACTTTAAATCCTTAAGCTAGCTCATTTTACTTAAAGGAGACATTCCTTTATATTTGAAAAGAAACAAATCTGCATTAAAAGATTCTTTTAAACTCGCTTGCTTCGCCCGGGACTCGAACCAACTAAAATTAAAAAAAATAAACACTCTTTATTTTATTATACTAATCGGTAGTATTAATATTCAGGATAAAGTTTATCTAACAAACATTAGGTCTTAAAAATAAAAATAATCGTTAAATCTAACATCAACTTTATTTTACTATCAATTTTGTAACACTTAAATTATTTAACTGATAAATTGTTTGAAATGAGCCCCGTTGTTCCGGCTACACAACATTAGTCGCCGTTGAAATTCATTTCTTGTAGCCTTCAGCAAAGTGTTGTGGTGTATGCCCCTAATAACATTTTCTATCGCAATCCTTAGCTCTTGAACGGTTTCATACCAAGTTTCATAAACAACATTTTTTACATGACCCCATAAAAAGAAGTCCATGGGCGTCAGGTCTGGACTTCTTGCAGGCCATCTAATCGTCCCGTTTGTACCTATCCAGGCATTGAAATTTTCATTAAGGTATGCCCTGGCAATTCTGCTGTTGTGGGCAGGTGCACCATCTTGTTGAAAAATGATATTATTTCGTTCCTCGTCTGGCAGAAGGTTTAATTGATTTTGTAAAAGCTCCAATATTTCAATGTATTTTGCTGCATTCAGATGTCCTTCGTAAATGTGCATCAAAACAATTTAGTTGGTTCGAGTCCCGGGCGAAGCAAGCGGGTTTAAAAAAATCTTTTAATGCAGTTTGTTTCTTGTCAAAAATAAAGGAATGTCTCCTTTAAGTAAAATGAGCTAGCTTAAGGATTTAAAGTAGTTTCCCTCCAGGGCCTGAGTTTAATTTCCACACTGTATATGATGTATGATTTTCGCAACTACAAATATAACTGTTTTTCATGCCCCCCCCCCCCCCCCCCCTCTTATATCTCAGAAACGGTGGCTCGTAGAAAAAAAAGTATTGATACAATTTTTATAGATAATTTTATGGTCTACAATTTTGTCTATGGTTCTTTTATGATAAAACTTAGCGTTTTTCTGAAAATCGCGAAAAACGCAAATTTGTGACCTTTGACCTCGAATAAAAAACAAAGCACAAGCGGGATCGATGGGGTCTTTTGACATGTCATTTGTAATGACGCATCCAAGGCCTGCACAAAAATCCAGCTTGTTAGGAATTCATCCCGAGTCCAACATTTGGTGACTCCATGTCGCTGTGCCGAGCCGCCATAAATGTCTCGTGTCTGGCTTTCGTCAAGAATTCAGTCATTACTATGCCTGAACCTTTCAAATTTGTCTTGGCAGCCCATATTTTGCTGCGAAGTCCCAAGTCACGTACCTTGAAGAGAATGGGCCGTGATCTATCAAGAGACGACGACCTGCCCATTCTGTGACAGCGGCTGATATCTCCGATCTTGAAGTCCAACAGTTTCAACTGCTGTACTACAGTCTTCGTAACAACAGCAGCAGCATCTTCGTCCTTGTCTTCAGGAATCCCGTGGATAAGAAGGATTTTACGCCTGGTGTGCATTTCAAGGTTGTCATTACCCAGAGCTATCATCTCTACTTGAGCCTGCAGTGATTGAAGTGCTTGAAGAGTGAAATTCTTAAAGGTAGAAAATTCAACTGCGAGGTTCGGGGAATCTTCTAGTGATGCTGGTGAGCTGAGTTTTTGTTGCTTATCTTCAAACTTAGCAAACTTCTGATGAAACACTTTGCTCAGTTGGGCCATGGATTCTTTGATAGCATCCATTGTGAGGTTATGTTGCTAACAAAATGTTAAAGTGAAAAAAAGTGATAAATACTTGTGTGATTAAGAGGAAAACACTATCCGGCAGGTATTGTAACTTAGTTATTTATAATACATATAATTGAGGCACAATTAACTAAAATTTTATATTATAAATGAAATACAAAGTAAAAAAGAATTTAACTTAGTGTTTACTTAGAACTACCCGCGAAGAAAAAGCGTCATTATTGCGTATAAACACGGTTACCTATCTACAATTCGAAAAATATTATGTTTCTTTGAAGTGTCACACACTTAATATTTTTGTAAATTGTTAACCACAATCCAAAATTTCATCGTACCGACGGGACTCGAACCCGCACCCCCCGGATTACACGTCCAGGTGCTCTGCCAATTAAGCCACGGTTCGATCCATCGATACGACGAAATTAGTGGATTGCATTTGTTGACCCAATTATGCATTGGTGGCGCCATCTATAACTACTTATTACGTAAGTTAAACATTCGAAAGAAATCATTACAGTTTTCAAATCCGACGAGAGATGTTGCACTGCGTAAATCAAATATTATGTTTCTTTGAAGTATCACACACTTTATATTTTTGTAAATTGTTAAACACAATCCAAAACTTCATCGTACCGACGGGACTCGAACCCGCACCCTCCGGATTACACGTCCAGGTGCTCTGCCAATTAAGCCACGGTTCGAAACTAGTGGATTGCATTTGTTAACCCAATTATGCATTGGTGGCGCCATGATCAGACTTCTATTTATGATCATACAGAGAACTGTTAAAAAAGTATTAGATTGGTACAAATCGTTTAGCAAAAAAAATATTTTACTCCTTTGCGGTGGCGGTATGGCGGCCATTGGGAACCGCCGGAAAAGTATGGCAAGGTGATTTCTTTGAATGGCTACTCGACGATGATTAGCTTTGCAAAAATTAGCCTGAAACAAATGGTTGAATTGCTTTTTTTTAATTAATATATTCGCGTCGGCGTGGCGGGCTGTAAGTCACACCGAAGAAGTAAGGCATTACGCTACCGCCTACTTCTTTTTTTATCGACTATCGGAAAATACAAGCAATTTGTGGAACAAATCGTTCGACACTATTATTTATCCGACACATTCGATTAACGCCCACGCGATTGGGCCGCCGGTACCAGCGCTATGACCATCATTTTGATTTTTTGTCTTTCCGTAATTAGACCCCTAAAGAACCGCCATACTGGTACAAATGACCAAGTATTTTCTGTTACCATCTCCCGGTCTATTACATTGTTCTACCTTAGAGTATTCTTCTACCAATTTAAAGCTTCAATAAGCTTTCTCATAATATTCAACCCTATAGGAGAGGCCGCGAGTTGACCGAGTTATTCAGACTCTCGCTGTGCGGACTAACGGTGCATTTTACTGTGCGCAACACGCGGTTCATAGTTACTATTAGTTGATACTGTGACACAAATTCAAGGACGTACCCGAGGCGTGAAGCGCATTTTGAACGTTACCAGCGTTATAACTAGGTTTAATCTCGAATTTTTGCTCTCAGGGAGTGCAATTTCTGTACTTGTACTATTCATTATTCTGTGATAACGTTCAGCTGCTCGAATCGACTCTCTAAAGAACGGATTACCTGCGCTGGGTCTATTATTAATGTAGTGTTAAGAACACTGGAAGGTCTCCCGTTTTCTTCAAGGGAGATTCCAGGTTCGCGTTGCTTTACTTTAAAGGTGCATTACTATATATGTCCCATGCAACCTGTACCAGCGAAAGTCAGTGGTCTGGGGACACCAGTACCTATCCATTGAACCCCACGTATGTTACGTGAATTTTGTAGTTTTCGAGCTATGAATTGTTTTGTTTCATTTTCAGTTCTTATTTATTTTGGACGGTTGTAGGTATAACTCTTACTGTTAAGTGATTTTTGGAGATTTTTTTTAATAAATATAATAGCTAGCATGTGTGTTCATCTACAAAAATACTATGAACCAAAATTCTAACTTCTAATAGCTTAGATTTTAATCACTTAATTAAAATTTCTGATTAAGAGAAATTTTAACATAAAAAAATAAATGAATTTGGTACAGTTATAAATAGGCAAACATAACTTCGAAAAAGAAATCCAGAAAAGAATTCAGCTAGGCTGGGCAGCATTTGAAAAACTCCGTCGAGTCTTCTCGTCGCATATACCACAGTGCCTAAATACCAAAGTCTTTAAACAGTGCGTCCTACCCGTCATGACATACGGAGCCGAGACGTAGACACTCACGGTTCGACTCGTCCACCAATTTAAAGTTGCTCAGCGAGCTATGGAAAGAGCTATGCTCGGTGTTTCTCTGCGGGATCGAATCCGGAGCGAAGTAATTCGCCAGAGAACTAAAGTGATCGACATAGCTCAACGGATTAGCAAACTGAAGTGGCAGTGGGCTGGTCATATCTGCCGTAGGACCGATAACCGTTGGGGTAGAGTGGAGACCGCGAATCGGTAAACGTAGCGTAAGACGCCCTGAGACCAGGTGGAGCGACAACATTCGCAGACCGGTGGGCAGTGACTGGAAACAAAGAGCCGAAGGTCGGGCTCAGTGATGACTTGGGAGAGGCCTATGTCCAGCAGTGGACTGATACCGGCTGATTATTTTATTATTATGATGATGATGACAGTCGAGAATAGTAAAATTTATTTCATTTCAATTGTACAACGACGCCTGCAAGTACAGACAAGCATGATATCATCGTAGACTCAAATCGCTTAATTTGTTTTTTTCGTTTTTTTTTGTTTTTTGTTTACAATTTTCTCTTGTTGAAAATGTCTCACCGTCATGTCTAAGATCTGATATGACAGTGACAGGCATATAATATAATGTGACAATGACAGCATAATAATAAGCTGCGTTCATAACCTGTGCGCCAATTTTTTAAGAAAAAGTATATTTTTGTATCGAATTGTATCTATTTTAATTATTTATATATTTATTTAAATGTGTTTTGATTGAATGTATGTTTCTGTAATATTATTTATTTTTGTAATTTTTTTCGTGTCCAATCCTCTTAGGTCCATCTGAAAATCAGCGTTCCGGTTAAAACCTGAACATATGTGCTGAGATGGTCCTGTTCAGCACACACACACAAATAGCTTAAGTTTTATTATTTATGATTTTTTGTTTTATATACTACTAGGTTTAAGTTTTTGTTTTTATTTAAATACCTACTTTTTTAGTGTGTAGCTGAATAAATGCATTTTTATTTCATTTCATTTCACAATTTGACGATGGGACTCAAATCGCTTTTTGACGATGGAATCTACGATACTATCTTCTAGTAGTGGTCGAAGGCTTTGATGTCAGCAATAAAATAAATTAGACATTTGCTACAAAAGCGCATGCAACAAGGGCAGCCAACAAAGCTAGACAGCAATAATAATTTCTGCTAATAGTCGGAGCTACCCATTGATATTCGTATATATTGACTTGCACTTGCTAACAAAACCAATTTAAACATGGGAAAGTAAATTGATCATACCACCATAATTTATTTTCTAATTTTTGACAGTGATTAGTGAATAAAGAATAACGTTCTGCGTGATAAACGATGCTGTTTGATTTTTTCAATATTAGCGTTATAAGTAGGGTTTGGGTCCCGGGACATCTCGTGTCTCGAAATCCCGGATATTTTTGTAATTTTAGTTGTAACGGTTATTTTTAGTAATATTTCATTTTTCTTACATAAAAAATCTATTAAATAAATAAGTTAATCAATCTAATTAACCCCAAATAAATAAATACCATAAATTCATAATAATAATGATCATTCTAAATAGCGCAATACTTTTAATTAATTACTCTTATTTCAAGACATCTGTCGACCCCTTCAGGCATTAAGTCCAATGAATATAGCGATTGGGCAATTATATCTACATAACAACATAGTTCCACTACTGAGCAAAAGGGGGACTTATCAGATTGACAGATGACACAGCTGAGATTTTTTTTTTAATATTACTCGCAATTTGGGTTGCACATTACTAGTATTCTTGTTAACCCCTCCAACTAAACTTAATATGCTTGTGTCTGGACTGGGTTTACGTCAATAGTGCAATAGGTGGGTTGGGGACCGAACTCACAACCTCTCGATCGCCAGTCCGACACCTTATTTATTGGGCTATTGCCGCCTTATCTATATAGAGACTTCAACAGCGATTGGTTTATAATCACCGATTCATCAACATAGTTCCGTTCCTGTGCAATGGGGCGCTAGTCACTTTGATAGATACCGCAACCCACACGTGTATAGAGAAAATTCCGAGTCACACGATTAAAATCGAGTTGTATTTTTTTAGTGAAATACTAAATTACCATATAAAATAATTTAATCAAAGCTTGTTACTAAAATTTGACCAATCTTTTTAACTTTAGTTACCTAATTCCATCTCCTTGGTTGATAATGTTATGTCCGGGGTAGTATAAAAAGAGCCAATCCGATGAGATGTACGTTTATTTCCACTGAACACTAGGTTAGCACAATGTTCTACAGTAGTGATCCAAATCGTCTTGCACAATGATCAAATGTCCGTTAAAACATACTGAGGTCGTTGGTAATTCACAATCACTCATTTCACTGTTCGCACTTCAAAAACACTTGTTCACTGATTACACTTTACAATCACTTGGTCGCTATCCGCGCTTAGATGTCTACACTGTCGCTTCCAAAGAATGACTGACTGAACGCCGCGGTTCCACGCTTTGAATAGGGCCACAATATTAACTACAACATTATAGAATTCATTAGAAACAAAACTAACAATAGGCAATTCAAAGTAATAAACAAAAACATCTACCGTAAACAACTTTTACAATACATGCAAATTTGATTTCTAAAGACTTAAGAATAAGGTTCAATCTGTACACTTTATTACGAAACTAGGTACGTTGACTAGGGTCGAAATACTAGGCAGGTAATTTTTTATGACGGTCGTTTTATGGACCCCAATTAGTCTATTTTCCTACAGCTGTTCTCTCGAAGGTTCCGGTATAACAATATACCCTTCTTAGTTGTGATCGTCCCGATCATCATTTGGTCCATGGTATTGTGTAAGTCGATCGATGTGTACTTCTCTTGGTTTTCCTCTCTGGCCTCGTTTAATGCGGTAGGTAACGTCGTTTATCTTCAAAACGAAATTCAAAACGTAACACGATCGTAATACGGTTGAATTTCGTATTACGAAATCTCACCGTGGATTCCGCTTCCGAAATAGCTTACAGAATAGCCTTACAGGTCGTAAATCACTGTCCTCTGAATAGCCCTATAAGTATTAAATCACTGTTCTCTGATTGTGACTGTCTCATATTTTCATTGTTCCATTCGTCATCTGTTCTGTCCATTCTGATGACTCTTACTTCTTCTCGAGACTCATGCTTCTCGTAGTGTTAACAATCATCTGCACAAGGTCTTTTTGACAGGGCATCGGTTTTGCTATGGCCCTTATCACTGCGATGTTCTATCAAGAAATTGAACTTTTGAAGTTGTTCGATCCATCGTGCCACTTGACCTTCCGGGCTCTTAAACTGATGAAGCCATTTTAGAGCAGCGGGGCCAGTGCTGAGCGTAAACTCTCTTCGGATGAGGTACTTGTTGAAGTGCTGAAGAGTCTTCACCACAAGTAGCAACTCGCGGCGGGTGACACAGTAGTTTCGTTCTGGTTTGGATAATGATTTACTGAAGTATGCTACTACCACTTCTTTGTATTCTAAAGAAGTGGTGGTCGTGGATTTGTGAGAGAACTCCTCCAATTCCCGTGTTGCTGGCATCAGTGTCCGCAATAAATCTTCCGTCTCTGGTAGGGTACCCCAAGATCGGAGTTTCACACAGTCGCTGCTTAAGATCGTTGAAGGCGGTTTCACACTCCAAGTCCCATACAAATATGCGCTTTTCTTCTGTAAGTCGATGTAAGTGTTTGGCAATTCTAGAAAAGTTCTTAAGAAACCGCCGATAGTAAGCGCATAGTCTTAATAACGTCCTTTTATCCGTTTTAGTAGAACAGCCTTGATTTTGTCAGGATCAATTTGTATCCCGTTTTCCGAAATGATGTGTCCAAGGTAGCTTTGGATTTAAAGAATTTACACTTATGGCACTCAGCTTCAGGTTTGCTTCACGTAGACGGTTCAAAACCTTCTCCAGATTCTGCAGATGTCCTGTAAAATCACGGCCAAAAATGATGACGTCCTTCTTTGTGACTTCATTAAGATATATTTATTTCATTTTTAACCGGGGGTGGGACCACAGATATATATTATACACATATATTATGATATATGTGGGCGGGACCAACTCTATTTCTAAATTATCATTGTATCGAGTCTAAATAAAATTTTATAGTGAAGCTTTGGTTGTTTTTGTTCAATCGAGAACATGAGGTAGGCAACTACGAACCCATTTCCTACACTTAATACCAAAAATAAGGGGGTTAACGCTATATAGTTGCCTCGAGTCCCGGTGCTTTCGAACCGACGCGGGAAAATTCTAACTTGGAAAAGCTGTTGGCAGATGTTGTCAATGGTAAACTTTTTCTTCAGTTCGAAAATATTAGTTGTGATTATCAGAAAGTTTGAGTTTTTTTATTACCCATCAAAAGTATGGAGTAATATTAGAGGGGAAATATATGCCCATGTATATATAATAATGATCACTCAGTGAAGCACCTGAATCACAAGCCAAAATGTTTTACTGAGTTCCCCGTGTTTCACTTCGATAGCAAAGGATTGCAGATGAGTACAATCAGTCCGGCAGAACAAAGGCGGTGGAGAGAGCTTCACCGTCTGCATTGACTACATATGATTCAGTGCCTCATACCTGGCTGGAGAGGATCTTGGAGTTGTATAAAATCTATACAACCCTGAGATTTTTTTCTAGGTTCTTGTATGAGGCAGTGGACCACAGTCCTTCGTCAACCGGGTAATGGAGACAGCCTCTCTGGTCCGCAGGACTATATAAGGATTGAACGAGGCATCTTCCAGGGTGATAGTCGGAGTCCGTTGTTCGATAGGATTACAAGCGCGCTCAACGACGCTCATCCAATCACCCTCCGTGTGTTCGACGGGCACCGACCAGATACTACGCCAGAAGTTATTCATGGTAGTAGCATCCGGACATTGCTCCTCATTCACACGTTGATTGGTTCCTTCCCAACCTCGGTATACCTTCCTTTGGTCACTTTTAAAGAGGCGATTTTGATAATAGCGATCCATACGCGGTTTATAGCGACTAATACGGTTTACCAATGCATAAACTTTCTGCTACAGAAAGTCAATGTGTTCCGTGACACAGGTAATTTAGTCCTGGGGTCTAATTCCGTCCCAGCAAAGTCCTGGTTCACGAAACGCATGGCTCGGGCAATCGGGGGCGATTATTACCCCCTCTTAAGCAGATCAATTTCGCAATAAGAGTCCTAAACATATTGATGCGACACTCGATTTGTTTTTGCCACGCAGGGCTAGCGGGGCGTCACGGTATTCGGTCAGTATTCGGAAACTTAACGCGAACAACGCGTCACGCCGCTACAGCCGCACAGTAAAGAATCAAGTGTGTATCAAGTAATGTTTCGCTAGTCTGCATAAATGAGACTAGCAAAACGTTTAGGGCTCCCATTAACGCCAGGTCACGTTTATTCATTGGCAAACGTGGTAGTCGCGGCCTGGAGTCAGGAGTAGTGTGATACTCCAAACTTGCGTCTTCCAAAGCCCTCCTCAAATGCATTATCATTAGTATCATATATAGTATCATTATTATCATTAGTCTGGGTACTTGCGTTAGTATTCGTACAATCGTTTGCGTCTAGCGCGGCATCCGCAGGGGCATACGTCGAATTCGAGCCTACCAGCCCCTGCATAGACGACACACTGAGCGGGTCTCGCGATAAAGCAGAAGTAGTAGGAATAATAGGTAACGCCTCCAGACGCAGCCGATAAAGCGCAGAGTCGTCCAACAGCTTGAGCCGCTGGATGGCCCGCACCTGATCCGATAGTCGTTGTACGGTAACGGCGACGGCTGGTTCAAGGATCTGAAACATTGATGAACACGATTGAGGGCCCGGTGGCGTAATCTTAAGAACGGTCGGCATTCATGCCAGAGGTACCGAGTTCAAACCCCGCCGTGCACCAATGGTATTTTTTGTCGAAAAATATATGTGTCCTTTTCACGGTGGCCCTCCGGTAAAGGAAAAACATCCTTAAGAAAACAAAAACCCCCGCATGGTGGTAGGACACTATCTAGTGTCCGCCTGGCCAGCTACCACCATCAAGTTAGAAAATCTGTCGCCAATCATCTAATGTGTTCCGGCAGCTATCCTTGAGAGCTAGTTTCCATTCTAGGCCTAGCGTGCTTACCGTCTTTGACCGCATTATCACTTACCAACAGGTGAGATAGTGGTGAAACGCCAGCCTGTAAGATATTTAAAGAAAACAGAGGTAGTATCCTATCGCGGTACGCGGTCAGGTTTGTTCCTCCCTCTGTAGCCCCGTAGTAAGCGCATGCAGTTCTCATTCATAGACTGAGTCCATCGCATACGGCGCACTACACCACCGGTAGCGGGGGCCGGACGCGGAGCAGGCCCCAAGCGTGCCGACAGCGGTGGTCGACCTCGTCGCACATGTGGTGGTGGCGGCGGTGGCGACGGTGGCTCATCCTCTTCGCTCGACGAACTGCCCTGGGGGGGAGCGAGCATTTAAGTACAAAAACACGTCTTGTCTTTAAAAGCATAATATTATTATTATTATCACTTAACATCAGGTGAGATAATAATCATATTTTCGCGAAATTTGAAATCAACCACCTTGATGTGGGCATATTTCAGAGCATTTTATCTGATCCATCGTCAGACGCGGCTAGAATGCTCTATCTATGTGTACACAGGGTGGTTGAAGAGCGTTCGTCGTAACAAATTTTTATTTTGTAAGCTAATACGGGGCTGCCATAGCTATATTTAGCCAAAAGCCCCTAAATAAAAGTTGAATAAAAAAAAAAAAAAAAAAAAAAGTGCTACCCAGTTCGGTGTAACAAAAAAATATATATTTTACTTTTAATTTATTTCATAGGCAAGGTTCATCTCCGTTATGGTCCCATTAAAATTGTATCAAAATATTTTAGGTATATCCAGAGACATGATGTTAAACGTCTCAAACTTGTTTCTAAAACTGACTCGCGCGGCATGGAAGTCGGTTTGTTTTTGTGTTTTGTGAAAGATTTTAAAGTAGTACTCACTACTCAGGGAACCTTTATACATTCATCATTTCTGTCTGTCTCTCGTCTTTATGTCATCAGTCTGAATAAAGATAAGCTTAATGCCTATTAACTTCTACAGTTACGAGGGCGGCACTGAAAATTTCGGGAATCAATGAAGTGACACAACATAACTATTTAAAAATGTATTTATTGCTTTTCGAAGTATTCTCCGCGAAATTTGACACATTTTTCCATACGATGGAACCAATCATTGAAGAAACCATTCCATTCGGAAGTTGGGGTCTCCAAAATGGCCGTTTTGTAGGCGTCCACGGCTTTAACTCATTTTCGAACACCCGAACTCGTGATTGGTTTTTGTTTCGGGTTCGTACGCGTATATCCAGGATTCGTCACCTGATACGATGTTGTATACAGCATTTGAGGATGCCGCGTGGAATTTTTCGAGAGTTCTGACGCACCAAGTAACGCGAGCCGCTTTTTGCTCACAGGGCGAATGCGGTATCCGTCGGGAAAACAACTTTTTTACACCTAATTGTTCATGCAAGATTATTTGTATTTGACTCATGCCAATGTCTAAAGTTGCCTGAATTTCGCGGTATGTCACATGTCGATCTTCCTCAATCAGCTTACGCACAGTATCAACGTTTTCTTGGGTGACTGCAGTTTTTGGACGACCTTGACGGGGATCATCACTGAGTTTGACACGTCCACGTTGAAATTCAGCAAACCAGCGATAAATTGTGGTTTTGGATGGGGCTTCATCACCAAATGCAGAAATCATCCCTTCAATACACGTTTTTGTGTTAAACCACTTCGAAAGTCATAATAAATCATCGCTCTTGAATTTTCTCGAGTCAATTCCATTTCTTACGACTAAACAAGTTTGACAAAACCTTGTGACAAGACCGAGAATCTTTTTTTAATACGCTTTTATTAGCTTCAGACGTATGTATATTTGTATGTTAGTATGTAACGGAATCTTTGAACGTGATTTTAACCCCCTTCAAAACGTCGGATTAACTCGAAATTTGGCATACTTATTAAGGACCGATGACAATAAATAAATAAAAAAAATAAAAAAAATTAAAAATTCGACTAAAAAATGAAAAATAAATAATAGTTTAAAAAAACTTAAAAAAATACGCTTTTATAGAAAATCCAACTAAAAAATAGAAAATAAATTTTAATAAATTTGAATTAAAAATAGTGTTAGAAAAAATGATTTTATTGTAAAAAAAGCGTGGGGTGCTTTTCAAGATATTATCAAAATAACCCTTCTAGTCATATCTGTTCATAAAATATTTGGAACTATTGATACCATGCACCCCACGCCTTTTTTTTTACAATAAAATCATTTTTTCATACACTATTTTTAATTCAAATTTATTAAAATTTATTTTCTATTTTTTAGTTGGATTTTCTATAAAAGCGTATTTTTTTAGTATTTTTATACTATTATTTAATAAATAAATAAATGGTATTCTATTTTTAAAACCAAGCAGTTTCAATTAAAAAGATTTTAATATGACAGGAACAGTGGAAATATTCCATACCCGATACTTTTAGTGCCGCCCTCGTAATAACAACGTGATAGTCTAAGGCTGAGTTGCATCAGTAAATTTTAAACTTTCGCGATTTACACACATAATTATATTGTAATACGGGACTTATCGCGCTAAAAACGACCTACGACCGACCACTGACCTACGACCTGGCAAAGTATGTTGCATTGGTGTTGCAACCATTAGTGGGTAAGACTCCGTCTTTTGTGAAAGACTCCCGCCACTTTGTACAAATCCTTGGAGAACTCAAACTGGAACCAGAAGACATCATGGTGAGCTTTGATGTGGAATCGCTTTTCACCAACGTTCCAGTAAAGGAGTGTATTGAGGTGATAAGGACAAGGCTAAGGGATTACGATTTTCCAGAAACATTTTTAGTGCTCTTGAGAAATTGTTTGGAGGGAAATTATTTCCGGTACAGTGGTCAGCATTACCTCCAGATAGATGGTGTTGCCATGGGAAGTCCTGTGGCACCGGTTCTCGCCAACATCTGGATGGAACATATCGAGAAAGCCATAGACCTACAGTCTTCATCGGTGAAGGTGTGGAAGCGTTATGTTGATGACGTCTTCTGTATCATGACGGGAGATGAACAGACGGTAGCCGCTTTTGCAGATAAGCTTAACTCGATCCACGCAAACATGAAGTTTACCTACGAGCTGGAAACTAACAAGACACTACCTTTTCTGGATGTAAAAGTAACGGTGAGACCAGATGGTTCGCTATCTCACTCTGTTTTTAGAAAAGCGACGCACACAGACAGATATATAGCTAAACGCCTCATCACACCATCATCCCCGACACTTAGGATCTGTAGCCAGGTCTTTAATGGACAGAGCTCATGACCTCTGTGACCCTGAACATCTGGAAGAGGAAATCGCTCATGTTCAGGAGGTACTTGTAAAAAACGGCTACAAAGTAAGGGGAAGGGGACAACCAAGACGCAGATTTAAGAAAGGGACCATTAAAGTTGAAAGGCAGCCTGTATTCATGCCATACGTGAAGGGAGTGACGGACAAGGTCGGAGCTGTGTTACAAAAATACTCCATTAGGACAGTGTTCACCCCTTTATCGAAGGTAGCAGCGCAAATCCGTTCACCGAAAGATGTGATACCGTTTCAGACATCTGGTGTGTATAAAATTGATTGCGGAAAATCGTATATTGGACAAACAAAGCGCACAATCGCAAAAAGAGTCAAAGAACATATTGCAGCTGTAAAAAACCGCCAGGTTAATAAGTCCGCCATCGCCGAGCATTTGCTAGATTCGGGACCTAACCACTGGATTGAACTTCACGACCCTAAAATTCTCTCCACCGAACGTTACTATTACTCCCGTATTGTACGTGAAGCGGTTGAAATAAAAAAACATCCGAATTTCAACCGGGAGGATGGTTTTGGATTGGCCACAACTTGGAACCCAGTGATTAGCAAGTGTTTCAGTCGAAGTTTAAATCAACAAAAATCTGCCGATGTCGTCAGTATTGTGTGTCGCAATGGCAACTACGATCAAGATCAAATGAGGGTAGTTTCAAACTACACTCAATCAAAACAATGCTGATACCCACAACTTCAGTCTTCTCGTGACCACGGTCAATGCAACTTGATCGAAACGTCGAGGTAAATAAAATTATGTTTTTTAGCGCGATAAGTCCCGTATTACAATATAATTATGAGTTGCACCATCTTACTTTAACTAAAACAAACGTCAAAAATCTGTCAAAATGCAAAAAAACCGGTTAATAGTTATAGTTACGGTTAACTTAAGATCGTGCAACTCAGCCTAAGTATAGTGATATTTGATTTATTAGCTTCTTATAGAGGTGGCTTATTCGAACACTAATAAATGACATGCATAAAAAACTTAAACCCGCTATTCCAAAAACGTTTCCATCTTCATTATACCTATATCGAACGACCATGTTATAATTTTAGGTGCTGAAGTATATGTGGACATCTTTCTATATTATAATTCCATAATGTAAACAGTTGAATTAATCGATTTACAAAGCTCGAGTAGGCGTTTACTGTTCATGTGTATCTTCTATACATGCTTAATCTTTATGCATGTTAATGGAGCTATTCTCCTGGTGTCCACGAATCAGTACTAAATTCACTGAGCGCTGAGCCACTTACTCATATACTGTTTGCAGTAGTTTGCATATCTCATGGAAATGTATTGTATTTAATTAGACATTGGGTTATAAATGCTTAACTTAACATTATATTATAATACGTAGCTTATGTAACTACATTGGACAATTTAGTGTGAACAAAGCGCTAAATTATAATTTTCTACTAAATATAACATCCGCGTAACGCGGACGTTGACCGGACGGGAGCGGGGTTCACCATCAACAGCACGCTTCCACATCATCATCATCATCACATCTTCTTCCAAACGGTGGCCCTCCCATAATACTCATCGACAACGAATCCTAGCAGAGCGTGGTAGTTGAGATTCAACTTTAAAAATTCAAAAATAATATCAGCGATGAGGCTCATTTCCATTTTAGTGGTTACGTGAATAATCAAAATTATCGTTTCTGGGGCACCGAAAATCCGTGTATCACCCACGAAGAGCCATTACACCCGCTTAAAGTTACTGCGTGGTGTGTGTGAATATTCGCCAGGAATGCGAGAACCTGCCGCCCGAAGTTCTGGCAAGAGTGATGGAAAATGCTATAAAACGTTCCCGTATGGTCATCAACTCTGGCAGCGGCCACTTGACCGACATCATTTTCTCAACTTAATGGAATAAATTCTAATGGATTAAGTAAACAAATATTAAAAGCAGAACCAAAATTTTTCATTAAAAAAAAATTACATCAAAAGAACATCGGATGCCCCACCCTGTATATATAAATAAATGAGTAAAAAGCGAATACTTCAAAACTATTTTTAAAAATATTGCGCGCACGGAATAAGTGTGAGAATGTTAATATTGAGATTCGGCATCATAAGGAAGAATCGTGTATATAATATGAATATGAAATTTTGGTCGAATGTTGATCACTGCGCACACAAAATCATAGCAAACTCTAAGAAATTCTCAACTTTAATCTTTTACATATTACTTTAAATTGTTTGATCGATTATAGAACTAAAAAGCAATAAGTAAATAGCGTAGGTATAAATTTTGTTGCTGTGGGCGTCCAGTCTTCTTTTTAAAACTTCCAACGGTCAGTAAATTATTCACAATTCGAGACAAAACTTTTCTAGATGGTAGTTCTCTGTCTGGATACTTCTCGCGATACCACTGCAGAGCTAAATCGTAGCTCTTGTTGCAAACAAAGTAAGCTTCTAATAACTCGAATTGTTCTTGATACGCCATTATGAGATAATTTAATTACGTAAGGAAAGCAACACTACTTAAATAAAATCTGTTGATAAAAATCATTCGAATTTTAAAATTATTGTCCCGCATTGCAAACAAAGTCAAACGTTCCATTTTTAAACTTCTCCACTGAACGCCTCGGATCATGTAAGAAGGAAATGTGCATAGAGGTATTACCACCATTGAACGATTTTCTTATCGAAGATTTCAACAAGGTACTTAACGATAAATTAGCAAGCGTGTACTTCATACGAAGTCTTTGAGTGTTGGAGAGATAACAGAACTGTTACGTGTCTTTTACTTGTTAAAAGTGAACAGTAACCAAACATTTTTTAGAGAAACTTTATCCTGAATATTAATACTACCGATTAGTATATTAAAATAAAGAGTGTTTATTTTTTTAAATTTTAGTTGGTTCGAGTCCCGGGCGAAGCAAGCGAGTTTTAAAAAATCTTTTAATGCAGATTTGTTTCTTTTCAAAAATAAAGGAATGTCTCCTTTAAGTAAAATGAGCTAGCTTAAGGATTTAAAGTAGTTTCCCTCCAGGGCCTGAGTTTAATTTCCACACTGTATATGATGTGCTCAAATGTAATGCAATAATGTAAACGATAAGCAAAGCATGAACTTGGGTGTATTACATAATTACTAGCTAGTTTTAATGGCCCTATATAATGTTAGTTAGGCCGTTCTGGGTAACAGGAAGATTTTCATCCTTGGTAGCTTAACGGTTACAGCCTCGCTATTAATTAGTGAAAAGGCTAGGTTTGCTATTAAAGCTTGCGATGTGCACCAGATTCTTGCTTATCTATATGAACTAGCTTCGCCCGCGGCTTCGCTTGCATGGACTACAGGAAACAAATTACATACTTTTCTTCACAAACATTTGTTTGTATATTTATACAAACTGACAATAACGCAGAGAACAGCAGTCCTCCCTAAGTCTACTCCTGTTAAATTAAGAGTATGGCCTTGAGATTTATTTATGATCATGGCAAAACAGTTTTGAAAGGAAACTGCATACCATACATACATACATACTACATACTCGCAGGGGATAGTTCGATAAAGTCAGGGTAGTCGAATAATAGTAGATTAAATTGTTTTTTAACGTATTTCAAACAGAAACAAATGTGTCGTGGATGACTTTAGAAAAACTTTTATACACGTATCTCTCTTTAGTTGAAGAACATGTGTACTAATTTCTAAGTCGATCGAGCTACGCAGAGCATAAAAAGTTTTACTTTAAATGCAACCTCTAATATCACCGCCTTAAGAGTGGGATTTCGAAAAACCGTTTCATATTGGATACCTACACTTTACAAAAAACACACCCTCCGAATTTTATGCTTCTAGAACCAGCGGTTAAGTTTTGCATTGATATATTAGGCAGACAAACGTGTAAGGAGTGATTTTGGAAAAACTGTGATACACGTATTATGTTTCATGAAGTGTTTCACACTTTATATTTTCGTAAATTGTTAAACACAATCCAAAATTTCACCGTACTGACGGGCCTGAATGTGATACACATAATATGTCTCATAATTATAATTGAAGAGTATATGTACTAATTTTCGAGTCAATCAAGCGACCCAAGTGATGAAGTGAATATGATGTTCTTTGTCAAGTGAAGATATCCACTAAGAAAAGGTTTTTAGTATTTACCCTTTAGAGGGTGAAATGAGAGATTGAATTTTGTGCGAAGCTTTTTATTCTCTAAGGGTGTAAATTATAAAAATTATTTCTTAGTGGATATCTACACTTCACAAAGAACATCATAATCAGCCGGTATCAGACCACAGCTGGACATCCCCTCAGGCCTCTCCCAAGTCACACCACTGCGCCCGATCTTCGGCTCTTCCGGTAACTGCACACGGCTTTGCAGATGTCGTCGCTCCACCTGGTCACAGGGCGTTCTACGTTACGTTTACCGATTCGTGGTCTCCACTCTCAAATCAGTCTACACCAACTGTTATCGGTCCTATGGCAGATATGACCAGCCCACTGCCACTTCAGTTTGCTAATCTCTTCTAATTCTTCTCGTTGCATCGGTCTCCGGATGAATTTGGATAAAACCAAAGTCATGTACAACGAGCACGTTGTTCTGGAACCAATTGCTGTAGATGGAACCCCTCTCGAAGTTTTTGTGCAGTATGTTTACTTAGGGCAGACGCCCCCACTAGGCAAACATAACTTCGAAAAGGAAATCCAGAGAAGAATTCAGCTGGCCTGGGCAGCATTCGTAAAACTCCGTCGAGGCTTCTGGTCGCATATACCACAGTGCCTAAAGACAAAAGTCTTTAATCAGTGCGTCCTACATGTCATGACATACGGAGTCGAGACGTGGACCCACGGTTTGACTCTTCCACCAATTTAAAGTCAGCGAGCTATGGAAAGAGCTATGCTCGTCGTTTCTCTGCGGGATCGAATCCGGAATGAAGTAATTCGCCAGTCAACTAAAGTGGCGGGTTAAAGTGGCTCTACAATCCTTAGTATCGGGTACGGGCCTTGAAACATGCGATGCGTAGAGCCTGGGTGATACTGTCTATCTACTACCACCGACTTGGATGCGACGACGTTCCCCGTTGACGTTGTCAGCTTTGTGAGGAAGCTTTTACCCAGAGGCTGGGCGAACACTTTCAACCCCCGATTCTGCTCAATTGATTCTTTAATCTAATAATTAAATTTTAATTCTCTAATTCTTTAAAATAAGTGTGTTAGAGGACCCGAGGTCGCGTCGTACCAGCTTCTTAATGATTTTGTTGCGCAGCTGGTTAATTGACAAAGCTGACAATGAGTCTGTTCGTCTCTCTTCCATTTGTCGAAGTGTTTCTGCTGAAAGTTAGGACTTTCTTCTCGTACGTTTGCTCTCGCAAAACTTCGTCCCTTCATCTCTGAGGATTTTCACCACTTTTTCGAGTTTCTGGTCTACTTCATCTGCAGTTTCCAAGGCAGCGAATCGATTTTTCAATTTTAATGTGAATGTTTCGGACCCAACAACGGTTTAGAGTAAGTTCGGTCGGAGCGTTTACTTCATCAATCGGGATCTTTCGGCTTTGAAGTCGATATCCAGAGAGCCCCCTGGGACATCTAAGATGGCACATTCTATGTGAAGTCCAGGGAGAGGACACCATAACTCTATAATTGGGCCATCTTATGTATTACAGAGAAGCAGACCAGCCCTCTCAAGGCGGCGTCGGAGTTTCTGGTCAACAAGGTTCTCAGTAACAACGTTGTAAAAATCTCCAGTGTGTCGACTAGAGGGGATCATTAAAAGTTTAAACGATTAATTTAACACGTTATTCTTTTATAACTCTTAACTTCGTTAATAAATATTGAGCCGTACGTTAAAAGTTATAACTTCTTATTTAATAATAACAATTAACAACTGTAAGTAAACGAGCGGACAAAGCGTACAGGACTCTCAGCTCAGGTGGCGTTGGCGTTGCCTGACAGCAAGCGATTATGATCCTTATTAGGTCTTTAATGCTATAATAATAAACTGAAATTGTGGGATTGTGAGTCTTATATCAAGTAGGGTAGGTTTTGTTATTGATTCAACATTTATTTAACTTGTAATGTTCGACAAATGTAAACACACTGAAACTAAACACTAAGGCTGAGTTGCACCATCTTACTTTAACCGTAACTATAACTATTAACCGGTGTTTTTGTGTTCACATCGCTAACTATATTACACTTTACAGTTTCCTAACCTATGTTTTAGTTATATTATATATAATGTTCAATTATTATAGTTCGATAATTGCGCAATTTAATGAACAAAACATCGACTGCACGCACTTTTACTTCGTTCATATACGTTCAAAAAGCATAAAACAAGCTCGTCTTATCAAAACAACAAAAAACGTGCTAACAAAAATAATCCATGAAACTAAAAACATAACATTTCGTTGTTCTTAAAAAAATACTAACAAATCAAAAACGGGTCGTTATCAGTCAGCCACAAGGAAACAGGCAGAATTTATTTTAGTAGCATAATACCGATTATTAAGTTTTGTTGGAAAATACTTACAAATCAAAAACGGGTAAGTATCGGTCTACCACAACGTTAACAAGTAGACTTTATTTTAGTCGCATAATACCGATTGCGTTTCTTTTGAAATAATACTAACAAATCAAAAACGGGTCGTTGTCAGTCTGCCTCAACGAAATCAAGCTGCATTTGTTTTAGTCGCATAATACTGTAAACTTTAATCGATCCCACCGATATTGAGTCTTATGAGCATAGCAATAAGGTTGTTAAATCAATTTAATAAAATGTTTATAATGTGCCTTACTGCTGAAGAAATAAGGTCATTTTTATGGTCAAATATTCAAATTTAACAGATGAATAGAATTAACAAAACGAAAAAATTAAAACGTATCCATCCAAAAAATAAAGCGTTAAATTATACGTTAAATTAATAACGTTTAATTTAACGCGTTATTTTTTTTTAACTTTAACTTTTTAACAATTAAAAAAAAAATAAAAAAAATTAGGCTGAGTTGCACCATCTTACTTTAGCTATAACAAAAGTAAAAAATCTGTCAAAATCCATATAAAAACACCAGTTAATAGTTATAGTTACGGTTAAAGTAAGATGGTGCAACCCAGCCTAAATATTTTTTAACTTTTAATCACATCGCTGGTGTCGACCAGGGTAGCGTACCTTATAATTAAGTTAACCGAGAGGTACAGCCTCTAGGTTATCCAGGTTTACGCACCGACCTCTACACACTTTGATGACGAGGTGGAGAGCATGTATGAAGACATCTCTCGAGCCTTACATACCACCTCTAAGGCTCAATACAACGTTGTCATGGGAGACTTTAACGCTAAAGTGAAAGTACAGACCTGCAGTGAATTGACAATAGGACCACACGGATTTGGCAGTAGGAATCACAGGGGGCAAATGCTTGTCAACTTTCTCGAGAAAGAGGGTCTTTTCTTGATGAAGAGCCTTTAAGAAAGTGGATGTGGCAAAGCCCCGACACTGTAACTGAAAACAAGATTGACTTCATCATTACGGACAAACGGCGCATATTCGGAGACGTCGCAGTGATCAGTAGATTCAATATTGGAAGTGATCACAAAGAACACCCCTCCAAATTTCATGTGTCTAAGACTAGCGGTTAAGGCAATGCGTTGATATATTAGTCAGACAAGCGCCTAAGGGATTTAAAAACTGTGATACACGTGTCTCATAATTTTAATCGAAGAGTATATGTGTCAATTTTTGGGACATACGACCAAGAGATTAAAAAGTTTCATAGAAAGTTCATCGCTCCGTTTCACCCTTAGGGGTGGAATTTCGGAAAAATATTTCTTAGTCGATGTCTACACTTCATAAAGAACGTATTCAACAAATTTCATGTGCCTTAGACCAGCGGTTTAGGCAATGCGTTAATATATTACTGAGACAAACGCGCTAGGGATGATTTTAGAAAAATTGGGATACACGTGTCTCATATTTTTAATTGAAGAATATGTGTACTAATTTTCAAGTCGACCCTCCTTTACACCTCCTTAGGGGCGTAATCGAAAGACCTTTTCTTAGTGGATACCTGCGCTCCACAAACAACATACCCACTAAATGTCATGTCTCTAAGACCAGCGGATTAGGCAGGTCTTTGATATGTCAGGCAATCATTCAGTACGACAGACAAACGCGTGGGAGATGAATTTTGCAAAACTGTGACTCACGTAACTCACAATTTTAATTTAAGAGTATGTGTATTAATTTTCAAGACAATTGACCCAGCGAATAAAAAGTTTCACAGAAAGTTCAACCCTCCATTTCACCCTCTTAGGGGTGGAATTTCGAAAAACCCTTTGTTAGTGGATGCCTACACTTCACAATGAATACACACCCTCCAATTTTAAATAAATAAATAAAAATACATTTATTGCCAAAAATACAAATTACAACATAAATGAGAAAAAAAAATTACACCATAAGAAATATTTTGGCAATTGGAGTAGACTTATTGGAGTAAAAATAGTTGTAAAATATGAATTATGATAAAAATATCACAGTCATTAGGTCATTTAGAGCATTTTCGATTCGCACACTGGTGAACCGATATCCAGCATTTAAAAACTTTGCTATGTAGGTTGTTAGCAAGACTTTCCAAGATTTTGTTTTTGGAATTTTTTAACCCCCCCCCAGAAGGATGCCACCCTAGATCTGATGACGTCAAAGAAATCTGGAACCCATGCATCAGCGAACATGCTCGATGCGCTACAAAACCGTGGATTTCTCATGAGGATGCGAAAAGCGTTATTATATTGCACCTTCATGGTATGGTAAGATCTCCGATTGTATTTAGTCCACAGCTGACACGTGTACAGACATAGACAGTATGCCTTGAACAGAGTCAGCTTCACGTCCCTACTACAGCCGGAGAACCTCCGCGCAGGCACGTTGCTCCTGATGGACAGGCTCCTGCTCTTCCTTTCCATATCTTTGTCGTCACTCAGATCTTCCGAAAGTCAATAATCAATAATCATTTATTTATTCCACAAATAGTAATGTAAATACTAATTAATTAGGCATACAAATTCAATTAAAATAACAGTACTTACTCTCTAATTAAACTAATTTGCTGAAAAATATGTCTCTATGGTTGTTTTAATTGCTTTAAAATTACATTGATGGTCTTGGCTTACATTGCAAAATCAGATGACGTGCAGATCCTACACTAAGAATATATATTGTGTCGTAGAGATCTGCATAAACCTTCCAGGTGTACATTAAAGCCATACGGAGTGCAGAAAGAAAATATATATATATATATACATATATATATATATATATATGTATAAAGGTATATATTATATTATATTAATTATTATTATTTACTATGAAATTTATACATGGTACTCTTAATCGTGTGCGTGTGTGTGTATGCATGTGTGTTAGTGTGTGTGTGTGTGTGTGTGTGCGCGCGCGCGCGTGTTTATGTGTTAGGTTATTTACAAAATTGGCTATTTCATAATGTGTAGTTATTCTCAGTATCTTCATAGTTTAAGCTTTTAAGCCAGTTATCAACCTTGTATTTAATTTCTTTACCTGATAGCGAGATTAAATTTTTTACAACTTTACACGTCTTATTAAAAACAAAAGGAGCAAGAAATGACTCCTGTCGTTGAGCAGATCTTGTGTTGGTATTTGACTGGGAAAAACTCTGTCCTTTCTTCTTTTCATTAAAATCTTTAGTTTTTCAAAAAACTTAAATCTTTAATCCTTAAGTTTTCATTGTGGGTCACGTTTTTGCGTTGTACTAAAATGAAACAAAGAATATATAATTGCCGTACTGTGAGAACTCCGCAATCTTTGTGTAGTTCTGTAGTGGGAAATCTTATAGGCCTACAAGTTGCTACTTTTAAAAGAGCACGTTGAGCACGTTCAAGTTGTAACATATGTGTACCGTATGCTCCGCCCCAAGACGTGATACAATAGGTGACAAAAGATCTACAAAGGCTTTCATATACACTAATTACCAATACCAATACCAACCGGCAGTAATTACAAATGGATCAGCAACATCCCGTAAACTTTACTCAGTTTTTGCAACATTGTATATGAGTCCGTGTTCTGTAGCATAACTCTCACATATAGCTAACAGTTTGCGAAGACCGTTGATAGAAGGACTGAGAAGCACTATATCATCGGCGTAGCTCAGATTGTTGACGCAGACGTCACCAACATAGCATCCAATTCTGGTGCCTCTCAGTCTCTCTATCAAGTCATTTATATAAATGTTGAATAGGTCCGGAGAGGTTAAACCTCCTTGACGCACACCGCAAGCCAGTCTGTATTCGCTGGAAGTCGAGTTGCCCCATCTTACAACATTAGTTTGGTTATAGTACCAGTATCTCAACAGACCGACCGACCACATCTTTGGGTACTTTGGAGCCAGAAAATTTGTCCCAGAGAATTTTATAATTCACGAGATCAAATGCTCGGCTCAAGTCCAAAAAACATGCGTATACAGAGGTGTCTCTGTCGGTGTCTGTTGAGAGACCCGCACGAAAACCAAACTACGCATCGTCAACCTTCATGTTGTTCACCAGCGAGGGCCGCAGCAATCGTTCAAACACTTTTCCTATTACAGTTCCCAATGAGATGGGTCGACAGTTCGCAGCACTACTCAAATCACCTGCTTGTTCTTTACAATGGGTACCACCACCGCTCGCATCAGTCTGTCCGGCAGATATGTATACTTTAAATAAATTAAATAAATTGCACAATTTACTATATATTACGTGACTCGCCCACTGAATATGTTCGATGCTCAGGCCACCGTGTCTGGGTGAGTTCCCACGTTTCATATCTTTGACTGCCTTCATAACATCTTCAGGCGTGAACGTTATCTGTGACACGTTGTCATCAAACTCGATGACTCGGGCCTACCGCGCATCCAGTTTCTCCGGCTCAATCTTAAACCTGCCGGCAAACATTCAGCGATTTGGGCAGGATCTCGCTCACCGCCGGGCGCCGGCCATTAGGGGGATCGATTTTTTGTGATTTAATTTCTTAGTGGCGTTCCAAAATTTCCAAAATTGTTCTGTTAAGATATCCATTTTAATAGTGTCTTCATTATTTTGACACCATTTTAACTTGTTTTTGAATATACTTCTACTTGATCTCATTCGCTCGTATACTTCTCCACCTGATGGTCTACCGGCAAGAACTCAACACGAAAACTGTTCTGGCTTCTTGATGAAGATGCTTGATGTGGTGGTTCCACCCTATCATACGCTTTTTTTTTGTGTTTCTGTGCACCAGATTGTGAACCACTGCTGATAACAGCCGCTTTTTGAATTATGCTAATTATTTCATTATATGTATTATCAATAAAAATATAATGTATGTACAATTGCGTACATTTAGTATTGTTCGCGCATTGATCACACTCTAGTTAATCATAAATATATTCTAAATTGTTAAAACAATACTCTCCGAACTTGTTTATCTGTTCAACGTCCCTTTGCCCTCACAATATTCCCTACGGTAAACAATAATAATTACTGCTTAAAATTGGTACCTGATTCACACCAGTTCCTGCAATGGTACATTCGACACATAGTGGGAAATGGTCAGACCACATAACATCATTAATAACTTCAACGCATTGTATTGTAGCAGTACAATGTATCATACAGTGGTTTAACCACATACAACTACCGTGCGCCTCACTTAGATATGTGTATGTATTAGAACTAATACCTAATTTTTGTATTTCTGCGCATAACCATTTTTGGTCGTCATATAGGCTACCTACACGTGACTTTCGTCGACAATCGCACTTATACTACCTAAACAACTTATAAAGTCAGGGAGATTGACTTTCTTATCAGTCGGCATATAAATACTTATAACTACAAAACGTTTGTTACCGATGGTAAGTTTAATTGCAGGTATCCGGTCACTATAACAGTCAATTACAGATGCAGAACTAAACTTTGACCTGCGCCACATCAATGCAACACCACCATACGGCCTACCGCGAACTACGCCTGCCGAGGTATCTACAGATGATTTTGCTGTGTAGTCAAAGTCATCAACAATATTATCATCATCAATATTATAAATGCGAAAGTCAGTTTGTTTATTTGTTTGTTTGTTTGGGACTTCTTGACGGTCAAACGGCATGACCAATTTGGCTGAAATTTTGTACAAAGATAGTACATAGGGCAGAATAGGATATAGGATACTTTTTTGTTGGCTAGCGAGCAGTGGGTCTAGATATTTTTAATTGAATTTTGTAAATATAAGACTTCTTCTCGAATAAACGGCTTGACCGATTTGCCTGAAATTTTGTATGAATACATGTCATAGGGCAGAATAGGATATAGGATACTTATTTTCTGGCTATCGAGTCAGGGGGTCTAAATATTTTTAATTTAATTTTGTAAATATAAGACCTCTTCTCGAATAAACGGCTTGAACGATTTGCCTGACATGATGTATAAAGGCAGTTCATAGGGCAGAATAGGATATAGAATACTTTTTTCTGGCTATCGAGTCAGGGGGTCCAAATATTTTTTATTGAATTATGTAAATATAAGACCTCTTCTCGAATAAACGGCTTGACCGATTTGCCTGACATGTTGTATAAAGACAGTTCATAGGGCAGAATAGGATATAGGATACTTTTTTTTGGCAATCGAGTCTGGGTGTCCAGGTTTTTTTATTGTACTTTGTAAATGTGTTTGTAAATGGCATCCTCTCGGTCGAACGGGTCAACCATTTCAGCTGACATTTTGAACACAGACAGTCAATAAGACATAGAAGAACATAGAATACTTTTTTTTATTGGCTGGCAATTTCGGCTGTCTAGATTTTTATTATGGAATAATTTGTCGGCCAAGCGTTGTGACCGATTCAGCTCAAATTTTGTACAAATACAGTTAATAGGGCATAGAACGACAAAGGATATTTTTTTAGCAGTTGAGTCTGGGTAACCTAATTTTTTTTATCGAATTTTGTAAACGTGTTACTTCTTCTTGGTTAAACGAGTTGACCGATTGAGCTGAAATTGTACAGAGACAGTCAATAAGACATAGACCAAGGGTAGAGTCTATTATCCATGCACATAGGTTACTTTTTTTTGCAATCGAGTCCGGTTGTCAGTTTTTTATTATTTAATTTTGTAAATGTGTTAAATTTTGAACAAAGACAATTAATAGGGCATAAAAGAGCAAACATAACTTTTTTTCGGCAGTTCAGTGTGTGTGTGCCTATATTTTTTGTTAACTTTACATAGAGTTACCATAATCATAAAATAGCGCTTATAGTTTCGAGTCGTCAGTTGCGCCAGGAAGCGCGGGCGATACGACGTGCGTTGCCGCCATCCTAGCCGCTCCCAGACGATGACCTACGTATTAGGTTGAAACCTGGTCGGAGCACATCCGAAGTAAATACACGCGAACAAAAGCCGGTACGTTCACATTATAATCATAAAAGTTTGACCTTAGGTTAGTATACAATGACTTAATTAGTGTTTAACTTGGAGAAACGACAAAACAATCAAATGTTAATCTATTTACAGGAAATATCCGGGAATTCAGGAAAGCGATTGAATTTATTACATATAATGTTAGCGATGAAAATTAATATAGTTAATCCCATTTTTTTTTAAATGTAATTATAACATGAATTCTCAATTTTTAATTTTAAACAATTCTATATTTAATATTATGTTTCTTTGAAGTGTCCTCACACTTTATATTTTTTGTAAATTGTTAAACACAATCCAAAATTTCATCGTACCGACGGGACTCGAACCCGCACCCCCCGGATTACACGTCCAGGTGCTCTGCCAATCAAGCCACGGTTCGATACATCGATACGACGAAAGTAGTGGATTGCATTTGTTAACCCAATTATGCATTGGTGGCGCCTTCTATGACTACTTAATACGTAAGTTAATCATTCGGAAGAAATCATTACAGTTTTCAAATCCGACGAGAGATGTTGCACTGCGTAAATCAAATATTATGTTTCTTTGAAGTGTCTCACACTTTATATTTTTTGTAAATTGTTAAACACAATCCAAAATTTCATCGTACCGACGGGACTCGAATCCGCACCCCCCGGATTACACGTTCAGGTGCTGGTTCGAGTCCCGTCGGTACGATGAAATTTTGGATTGTGTTTAACAATTTACAAAAAATATAAAGTGCGAGACACTTCAAAGAAACATAATATTTGATTTACGCACTGCAACATCTCTCGTCGGATTTGAAAACTGTAATGATTTCTTCCGAATGATTAACTTACGTATGAAGTAGTCATAGATGGCGCCACCAATGCATAATTGGGTTAACAAATGCAATCCACTAATTTCGTCGTATCGATGTATCGAACCGTGGCTTGATTGGCAGAGCACCTGGACGTGTAATCCGGGGGGTGCGGGTTCGAGTCCCGTCGGTACGATGAAATTTTGGATTGTGTTTAACAATTTACAAAAAATATAAAGTGTGAGACACTTCAAAGAAACATAATATTTGATTTACGCAGTGCAACATCTCTCGTCGGATTTGAAAACTGTAATGATTTCTTCCGAATGATTAACTTACGTATTAAGTAGTCATAGAAGGCGCCACCAATGCATAATTGGGTTAACAAATGCAATCCACTAATTTCGTCGTATCGATGTATCGAACCGTGGCTTGATTGGCAGAGCACCTGGACGTGTAATCCGGGGGGTGCGGGTTCGAGTCCCGTCGGTACGATGCAATTTTGGATTGTGTTTAACAATTTACAAAAAATATAAAGTGTGAGACACTTCAAAGAAACATAATATTTGATTTACGCAGTGCAACATCTCTCGTCGGATTTGAAAACTGTAATGATTTCTTCCGAATGATTAACTTACGTATTAAGTAGTCATAGATGGCGCCACCAATGCATAATTGGGTTAACAAATGCAATCCACTAATTTCGTCGTATCGATGTATCGAACCGTGGCTTGATTGGCAGAGCACCAGGACGTGTAATCCGGGGGGTGCGGGTTCGAGTCCCGTCGTACGATGAAATTTTGGATTGTGTTTAACAATTTACAATTCTATATATTTTTTTAATTAATTTTGTATTTGTATCTTTACATTTTTAATATCGCATAGCTTTTACTTGTTTGTTCGACTACGCATGCAGTCTGCATCTATAATTGCGATGGCATTGACCACTGATCTATACTGCGTTTATATTAATTTACTCTTTCTGATGTACCATCGCGTACAGTTGTGCGTATCCAGTTTCAAAACATTTTCGGTTGCAAGTGTCGATTATTTTTCTAACCAATCAGAAGAGCCAAAACCAAAAAAAAAATTTCTTACCAATCAGAAGAGCCAAAACCAAAAACAAAACATATTTTTGGCTTTGTCCCTTCTTGTCATTGGTCAACAATGTCAACATAGACAGAAGCGAGATGCCAATTCAATAAGAGTGCACAGGAAATTATTCCTTAAGGTGGATACGCACAAATGAAGGCGATTGTACATTGTGTTGATGCTCAATAAATAAATAAATAAATAAATACATTTAGCCATAAAACGGTCAGGGTCATTAAAAGTCATCAAAACTTACGCGCTGGCTTTGCTTGCCCTAAATGTTTTATCTGCTTTGTGGGAAGAATATCAGAAACTTTCATGTTTTAACAGCCACATTTAATCTTAGGGTAATCGGTGTTGACTAAGTAGGTTATAAAACCTGTCAGGGTCATACAAACTCGTAAAAAATGTTCGCGCTCGCTGCGCTTGTGCAAACATTTGTCACATCTACTTTTTAGGTAACATTTCAGCATTTTTTGTATATTAAAAGCCACATGCATCAAAACAATTCATAAATTAAAACAGTACAACCTTCAATAATCATAACGATTACTAACCTTAAAATAATTCGATATCAAGTTTAACCTTAGTATCATCGGTGTTGACTTAGTAGGTCATATAAACTGTCAGGGTCATAAAAAGTCTTAAAAATTGTTCGCGCACGCGCAAGCTTTTCTCATACTACTTTTTAGGTAACATTTCAGCGACTTTGTATTTTAATAGCCACATGCATCAAAACGAGTCATAAATTAAATCAGTACAACCTTCAATAATCATAATGATTACTAACCTTAAAATGAGTAGATATCAAGTTTAACCTTAGTGTCATCGGTGTTGACTTAGTAGGTCATAAAAACTGTCAGGGTCATAAAAAGTCGTAAACATTTTTCGCATTCGCTTCGCTCGCATAGTTATAGTGCTCGCATCGCTCGCGCAAGCATTTGTCACATCTACTTTTAGGGTTCCGTAGCCGAATGGCAAAAAACGGAACCCTTAAAGATTCGTCATGTCTGTCTGTCTGTCCGTCCGTATGTCACAGCCATTTTATTCCGAAACTGTTAGGACTACAGAATTGAAACTTGGTAGGTAGATGTATTCTGTAAACCGCTTTCCGATTTTTATACAAAAATAAAATATATAAAAGTTTAAGAGGGGCATCCCATTAATAGATATGAAACAAAAAAAAAATTTTTCTTCAAACCTATACGTGTGGGGTGTCTATGGATAGGTCTTTAAAAATGATATTGAGGTTTCTAAAATCATTTTTTCTCAAAGTCAATCATTTGAAAGATAGACGCGCCTAAAGTGGTAAAATGCGTGTTCCCCCTCTAACTTTTAAAGTATGGGAGTGAAAAATCTAAAAAAATATATGCTGTAGATCTCAATAAAAACTATCAACGAAAATTGGTTTGAACGAGATACAGTCAGCAGTTTTAGAGATATGGCGACCGCAAAGATAACATTGTTGTTCATACAAACACTATGAAAAACAAAGTTAATTTTGTAGTTGCGAAAAATCAAAGTTATAGAATACTCTACTGTGTTACGGAACCCTACGAGTGCGAGTCCGACTTGCACTTGTTATTAATTTTCCCTAAGTATAATTTATGCTGTTTATCGCTTGAAATTTTCCACAGAAAAATCGTTTTAGCCTTTATAGAGTATAGTTTATAGAGTCTACCATGTTTATAACGCTGGTAAAGTATTAACGTAGTTTATGTGCGCAGGGAACTTACACAAACCAAATAAGTTATTAAACGAACTACTATGTAACTTCCATTCCGAGAATGAAAGAAATCGCTACGAGCGTTAAGACCGGTATCATAAAAAATGTCTGTATATAAGTACTTTTCTTTTGTTATTGCCAATTGATGATCAGTAGTGTTTTTATCTATCCTATTTATTTTCCTTAATTTAAGTTTTCGGGATATGTTTCATATTGTTATAGAATTTTCAACTTATGAACTATAATGTTTTTGCTTTTTTTTACATTTGCTGCCCTTTATACAAAAATTAATCAGTTCTTTGACATAAATTAGTATTTTTAATAAGTAATCTAGAAAATTCAAGTGTTGTCTAAATAATATTAGCAGACTCGGCCAAAAATTCTCTTATTCAAGATTGTTGAATAAAGACCATAATTATAATTATATGTTTAAGTTAAAATAAAAGTAGAATAGTATAGTAGTACTAAAATAAAAATAAAACCGTCTAAGTCGAGTTGGACTCGCCCACCGAGGTTTCCGTACCAACGTTGGTAGGTACCAATTAAGCTAGACCTCTAAATTGCATGAACGCTCATTTATCTTAGAGGTCTATCTTAATTGGCGTAAACTATGTATGTATGGGGACAACCTTTAATTTTCAGCTTTTTTTTCATTTTTTGGAATTTTTCCTTTTTTGTGCTGTAAGACCATGCCTCTTGCCAAATTTCATAATTCTAGGTCTGACAGACGGACAGACGGACAGACGGATAGACGGACAGGCGGACAAGAAAGTGATATTATAAGGGTTCCTTTTTTACCTTTTGAGGTACGGAACCCTAATAAACCGAATATAGATAACACTCGTAATAGCCCTGTCCTGTAAGGTTAGCATTTGATCCTGCAAAAACCCCGGCAGCAATTTTTTTGCTGTATTTTGACTGTCTTACCGGCTATGTCTAAAATACTGGAGAGAATAATCAATAATAGAAATTAACAAATTATATTGAAAAACTTAAACTATTGTCCGATAATCAATCTAGGTACACCTTTACAATAATTAAAAAGTTTGAATCAAATTAAAACATTTGAATATCTACAGAGTATTATTTGCAATTTTTATCATGCGATCGATATTTTTTTTCATTAAATGGGAACAACGTGGTAAGAAAAAACAAAAGCCAGTGAACCATCGCCGCTCAGTTCGATGGAAATGTTCTACTATGAGTACTGCCAACGAGCATAAAAATGGCCCTTATAACCACCCAACTACGTATAATTATTCCAAACCATTAAGTACGGCAGCGTATTTTTTTAATGCAACGATAGTCTGTATAGTCTGGCCATAACTGCTGTAGTGCTGCGCGCGGCGAGACGGGGGGGACGCAGGTATGCGCGCGGCGAGACGGGGGGGACGCGCTCCGTCAGTCTGCCTCTGTTTCCCCGGCTCCCACCTCGCCGCGCATACCTCAGGGAGTGTACAGCAGTTATGGCCAGACTATAGTACACCACAATTTAAACCACGGAGCTGTGGTTTACATGAGTACTTCACAGCGACAGTACGTACTGTGATCACTTCTGTCGTGACTGTAACGTACTTAAGGGGAACCCAGACGGTCAAACCTGCTTGACAGACATTTACGATCTTGACAAGCAGGATTGACGAGGCTTGACATTACGTCAAAATGCCTGTCAAGCACCCGCTTCATTTCGACGTTGATATGCTTACATTTAAAACCTTTCATAGGTTTATCTAAGCAAGCCATGACGTTCCGTAGAACACTCTGTATTGCTTTTCATGTGTGCATCTAAACGACCAAGCATGTTTTAGAAGAATTGCAACAATATAACTTTTCACCAAGTATTGTCTACACGTAGTTTGCTCGTCAAGCACATCAAGCTTCTTAAACGGTCAAAATTATCTAGACAAGGACACATATTTTACGAACTTGTTAAGCAATTTTGACTGTCTAGGTACCCCTTTACATTAATTACATTAAACATGAACACGTATTACATAAAAATATCTTTTACGATGCGATATACAACATTACAAAAACAATTTAATGACACCTAGACCGGTGTTACGCTAAACAAAGGAATATAATGAAAATGTATTATATTATGCTTGGTACACAAAAATATTTAAAAGATTATAAATTTATCGTTATTTGTGTTTGTCATTCATGTTATTTGGTAAAATTTAGTTATCCGAAACGTTAGTGAAAAAAAACCACCAAGTACGAGTCGGTTAGGCTAAGCATAAAATGCTGAAAAAACAATTATTACTAACCTAGAAGTGCCCCGCGGCGCTTCTAGGTTCGCTCGCGTTAAAAACTTATTTCATTTACTTAAAACTTTTAACATTTAGGTAAAACATTTCTAACATAAAAACACACCAAAAAAGAATAAGTGAAAATCGGTTTACCCGTTTTCAAGCTATCGCGTGACTAAGGGAAATAGGGTTTTTTTAAACCCGAAAACCATATTGTCTTTCAGTCTTTGTTATCCCACTTCACCCTCTTAGGAGTGGAATTTCGAAAAATTTTGAAATACTTATTTACTTTCTTTATTTACAGAAGTACTTGTGTGAAGTTTCGAATATAATTATGATAGTTTAAAAACTAAAACAACCGACTTCCATGCTCCGCGAGTTAATTTCAGTAGCAAGTTTGAGACGTTTATCGTTTTATCTCTAGAGATGCTTATCAGACCTCGATAAAATTACAATGAGATCTCTTCAAAAACGTACCCTACCGATTAAAAAAATAATCATTCAAATCGGTTCACAATTGACGGAGTAATCACATAACATACACACAAAAAAATATATTATTTACATTTACAGAAGTACTTTAGTAAATCAAATATTATGTTTCTTTGAAGTGTCTCACACTTTATATTTTTGTAAATGTTTTGAATTGTGTTTAACAATTTACTTTAGTAAAGTTTCGAATAAATAAGACTTTCTAATCTTTTTTCTCCATACAATCTTTGGACGCCCGTCTCATCTTTTTAAGAGGGGAATTTCAGAAAATCCTTTCTTAGCGGATACTAACGTCATATTAACCATCTGCATGCCAAATTTCAGCGCAATCCGAAACAATATTGATTTTTAGACTTTGTTACCCCATTTCCATTTCCCTCTTAGGGGTGGAATTTCAAAAAACCGAAAACACATATTTCCTTATTCATTTACGGAACAAAAGGAAAAAAAAAAGCTTTAAACACGTATTTACTTATTTATTTAGGTAACATTTTAGCAACTTTTGTATATTAATAGCCACATGCATCAAAACGATTCATAAATTAAATCAGTACAACCTTCAATAATCATAATTATTACTTAACTTAAAATAAGTGGATATCAAGTTTAACCATAGTGTCATCGGTGTTGACTTAGTAAGTCATAAAAAACTGTCAGGGTCATAAAAAGTCGTAATCATTTTGGGCGCTCGCTTCGCTCGCGCAAGCATTTGTCACAACTACTTTTTAGGTAAAATTTCAGCAACTTTTGTATATTAGTAGCCACATGCATCAAAACGATTCATAAATTAAAACAGTACAACCTTCAATAATCATAATTATTATTAACCTTAAAATACGTGGATATCAAGTTTAACCTTAGTGTTATCGGTGTTGACTTAGTAGGTCATAAAAAATGTCAGGGTCATAAAAAATGTCAGGGTCATAAAAAGTCGTAAAAATGTTACGTGCTCGCTTCGCTCGCGCAATGATAGCGCTCGCTACGCTCTCGCTAGCATTTGTCACATCTACTTTTTAGGTAACATTTCAGCAACGACGCATTCAGCAACGCAAGCATTTCTCACATCTAATTTTTAGGTAACATTTCAGCGACTTTTGGATTTTAATAGCCACATGCATCAAAACGAGTCATACATTGACCTTTTTTTTCAACAGTACACCTTCAATAATCATAATGATAATTAACCTGAAAATAAGTGGATATTAAGTTTAACCTTAGTGTCATCCGTATTGACTTATTAGGTCATAAATAGAGTCTTTCAGAGTCGTAACAAGCCACAAAAAAATTTCGCGGTCGCTTCGCTCGCGCAGTATTAACGCTATGTAGCGTATAATAGCGTGTTTTAACAGCCTCATTCATTAGACTGACTCAAATACTTAAACAGCAAACTTGGTAAACCTTGGTTAGGTTTATCAAGTAATGATTAATAACTTTATCAATAGACGATATCGAGAGAGTCATCTATAGTGAGTTGATTCTTAGGTCGTAAAACTGTCAGATTCATAAAAAGTTATAAAAAATGTTCGCTCGCGCAATGATAGCACTCGCTGCGATCGCGCAGCTATTCACCTTATTTTCTATGCAAGAAATGTTTCCATGCAGGAACTTTGGTATTGAGTCAACATTTAAAAAGCACAACTTCGTATACTTAACCAAAATGACTTTAACAATAGAGGATATTGAGTTTGACTTCAGGGTTATCTATGGTGACTTGGCCTAAGAGATCATCGATCTTGACCTCAAAGGTCATAAAGAGTCAAATTTCGCGGGCGAAGCCGCGAGTAACAGCTAGTTATCGATATCTTGCATAAAGTCTAATTCATAAGGCATAAGCCATGTCTTCTGCAACGCGAAAATATCAGCGCGACTGCAAAGGTCACGCACATGTTACATTGACCTTTTAATTGATTTACAATTACAAAAGATTATTTTAAAGCTTAAATAACTTAGATCCATATTAAGATGATGTTTTAACACGGCCAACTTTCGGTGTATATATGCGATGGGGTCGATACCTGACTCCTGCAGGCCAAAATTCGTTGCTCAGGAAAACATTCATCTTACTTTTAGGTATCACAATTTTAGTTTCTCGTTGTTGCGCCAGTAACTTTTTTTTTTTTTTCTCTGCCACCCTCAAAAAGTAAACAGTGTTATATATTTTGTTCTGCTAATTTATCGAAATGTTACGTTAAAAATATAGTAAAAGTGTTCAATTTTTGTAAATATAATTACCTAAGACATAGACATACCGATATACATATAAAGTTTGAGTGCCACGGCGTTATTTGGCGAATGCTGCCTCATTGAATCAAACAATCACGGACAACTCACATAACAGGCGAAGTTATTTAAAGATTAAGTACAGTGTATTTATCTTACACTGGTAAGTCACCGCAACACTTCGATTGCACCACTATTGTTATCTTTTAACTTGTGCATCTTGGATATAAACACTTCACACTTCACAAAAGCAATGGATAAATGCATCACTTGCACGACGGATATAAGAGCGGACGAACTATTAAGATGCTTGCCGTGTCACGGAGCGTACCACTACAAATGCCTAAATCTGGATATTTCTACGTTTACGCATCTATGTAAAAACTTTAAAGCATGGCGGTGTCCGACCTGCGTGAACGTAACGAACCGGCGGCGCGGTGACAACTCCAACACGCCCGTGCGCAACTAGCTGTTATCTCTAAATGAGTCTATGATGTCCTGTGACGACACGCTGGACCGGTCTGGGTACTTAGACGCACCGTCCACGTCTGCAGCAGCACACGATACAATATCGTTATCTCAGTTTAGCGCTTTGTTGGATGCCAAGCTTGATAAATTTAAGAATGACTTTTTCAAAGATATCAAGGCTACTGTTAGACACGAAATTAATAACGCCGTGACGACCCTGAAATCGGAATTCACAAACACAACCGATTTTCTCGCCGAGCGTCAAGACACGTTAGACTCAAAAATAGAAGTACACAATAAATACATATCTGATCTTAAAGCTGAAAACAAATGCAGACAGACCTGCGGTCATTGGAACGACGTCTTAATGCGAGTGAGTGAAATCTCCCGAAGCATGAATTTAGAGATACAAGCGGTGACTGAAAGGCGAAATGAGAATGTTTTGAGCGTACTTAAGAATTTATGTGACGTCATTAAGTGCCCAATCTCCAGGACAGACATCCTGGCTTGCCGTCGAGTGGCTAAAATAAATCCTGCTTCCGACCGACCTCGAAACATATTAGTGACGCTGCCATCATCACGTCACCGCGATAACATCATCTCCGCCGTCAGAAGATTTAACAAGGCGCACCCTACGGATCCGCTCAACAGCTCGCACCTGGGTATACCCGGCGAGAAAAAGAACATGTATATCGTTGAGCATCTCTCTCCCGAATGTAAGGAACTACTTGCCGCTACGAGGAAGATGGCGAAAGACAAGTCATATAGGTTCGTGTGGGTCAAGTATGGCCAGGTATTACGTAAGGATGAAAAATCGGGAGCTATACTAATCAAAAGTAAAGAATGTTTGAGTAAGTTAATATGATTACGTGATTATTAGTTTGTTAAGTTATTATTTTATGTGTTTGATTTATTTTAAGCAAGTATTACTAACACTTTTAATAATTTTTTTATGTTTGTTTATTATCAGAATGTAAACCGTTTTAGATCTAAGACTACCGAATTTTACTTGAATTTATTAAATAATGACTACGATGTACTTTGTTTGGTTGAGACTAATCTGAATTATTTCTCGTATCGTTTTTGATGAGGAGCTGTTTGACACGCGTTACAACGTATTTCGCAAGGATTGTTGTCAATCCACCGCGTCGGAAAAAACTGAGGGTGAGGGTGTATTGATAGCAACTAAGAAACATATCAGCATAATTCGACAGAGTTCATGGGATAGTTGCTATGAGGATATTTGGCTGACACTACATTATTTAATATTTGTGTGTGCTACTTGCCACCTGACATGACCGTGCAAAATATTCATGTGTTCTTTGCTCATTTACAAAATATAATATTAAACACGTCAAGTGCGGGTCCGTTCCTCATTGTGGGAGACTTCAACATACCGAATATGAGCTGGGATAGGGGCGAGGGCTCTTTTGATCTGAAACCTAGCGGGGCCTCAGGCGGTAAATCACTACCTCTGCTTGAAACACTTTCTACCTGCAACCTTTCACAATATAATCACATTTTAAATGCTAATGGCCGATTACTAGATCTTGTATTGTATGATCACAGCAATATCAGCGTTAATAGCTGTGAACCACTGAGCCGGTTAGACGTCCATCATCCCGCTATAGCTATTGAAATTGAACCGATAAAATGTACTAAAGGCATTTCCCAAAAACATTCGCGCAAAAACTACATTTTCGTAAATGTAACTACGAGCTTATTAGGCATGACTTATTAACGACGGACTGGGTAGATCTTCTATCAAACCTAGACACAAATACTGCTTTTAAAAAGTTTTATGAAAAAATACATGTAATTATTGCTCAACACACCCCTACAATGAAAATCAAACCTTCTTTTTATCCTAAATGGTTTAGTTTTCCAGTTATAAAATGCTTCGAAGAAAAACTCAAATATCATAAATTGCATAAAAAGTATAAAAACCCTAGAGACTACGACACGTTCGATCTACTTCGTGATAGAAGCAAACGGTTGTTAAATGAATGCTACCGAGCTTATACATCATCCGTTGAGGATGGTTTACAAGATAACTTGAGACTTTTCTGGAGTTACGTGGATAGCAAGAAATCCAGTTACACCATTCCCCAGACCATGACGTATAAAGATGATACCGCCAATAATACCTAGATGATCTGCGAGCTATTTGCTGAGTATTTCAACTCTGTCTATGAAGAGAACAACAGTCCCGATGTGCACCCTGACACATATACTAATTTGATATTGTCTCAGGTAAACATTTCTAGAGGTGATATCATTAAAGCCATAACTAAACTGGATCAAAATAAGGGCGCCGGGCCTGACGGCATACCATCTTATTTTGATAAAAAATGTGCTCAGGAGATAAGTGTCCCTTTAGATATTTTATTTAAAAAGTCGCTTACGACGGGAGTATTTCCTGATATGTGGAAGTGCGCATTCATAATACCAGTACACAAGTCTGGTGACAAGTCGAAATGCGAAAACTACCGACCGATTAGCATTTTGTCTTGCTTGGCTAAATTATTTGAGTCGCTCGTATACCCCTACATTTATAGTCATGTAAAACACCTTATTGCACCCGAACAGCACGGCTTTGTAGCGGGTCGATCTACGATTACTAATCTATTAACTTACAAGCAACATATTTGCTCAGCTTTTGAAGATAGATATCAGGTAGATTCCATTTACACTGACTTCTCTAAGGCCTTCGACAAAGTCAATCACGTTTTACTCGTTAGGAAGCTGTCTATGTATAGTATCCATGGCGATTTACTTCGATGGGTGGAATCGTATGTTACCAACCGCAGTCAAGTGGTATGCTTTAAAAGGATACTTCTCGGCACCCTCTGCAATAACATCTGGCATCCTGCAGGGCTCCCATCTCGGTCCCTTATTTTTTGTTTTATTTAAAATGACCTAGTTCAGACTATACATAGCAATTGTCTTTTATACGCCGATGACCTAAAAAATTTCCGAGTAATTTAAGAGTGAAAATGACTGCATTACCCTTCAAAGAGATATCGACTCCGTCAATAGGTGGTGTCAATGGCACGGGATGTTCCTCCACATCAATAAGTGATTCGTGATATCTTTCGCAACTAGACAATGTAACTTTATATATAATTACAATATTAATAATTCGAAGTTAGAACGAAAAGATGTAGCAAAGGATTTGGGTGTCTACATTGATTCGGAGTTATCTTTTCGCCCTCACTATGACCATATTATAAAAAGAGGTAACCAATTACTCGGTTTTCTACTTAGAATCACGAAACAGTTTGCTAATGCCAGGACTTTAATATACCTATACCAGAGCCCTCATCCTGCCAGTCGCCGAGTACGGCTCCATCGTATGGTCACCATATTACATAACGCACTCGCATAACGTCGAGCGCATGCAGCGCCGATACACGGCTGCGGTATGTCGTCGATTCGGTATCGCTCGTAAGTATCATACCTATACATTACGAAATGAACATTTCAAATTAAACACATTATCCACCAGAAGGCAGGTGAGTGAATTAATTTATCTTTATAAAATTATCTATGCCAGAATTGACTGTCCCTATTTGTTGGGACTAATCGATTTTAATATAAAGATTCGCAGTAGGATTCCTCGTATATTTAATGTAGGTACGTACAGAATCAATATATCGTGGAATGGTCCCATCACACGCATGTGTCGATCTTTCAATGACCTGCACCGCGCTGTCGTCCGTGCGTCCAAGCCCTCCGATAAAGACCATGATGATGATAAAATTGTTGATCTAGATATTTTCGGTATTGGTCTCAATCAATTTAAAAACGCAGTATATAATGTTATATCAAATACTCTTACTACAACATGATATTCATGTTGTATTTTATCAAATTATCTGTTTTTTGCGTTATTTATGTCATCGAATTAATAATTTTTAATACTGTATTTTTACTTAATTTTAATTCACTATTTGTATATATTGCTATTTTTCTATTTAAATGTATTCAATGCTATGACTATATGTATGCTAAATGATAATTTTAATTTTTAATCTTTGTTGACATTCTTTCTTAGGTATTCAATTCTTAGGTATGACTATTATTAAATGCATTTAATCTTCAGAACATAAATATTGTATTCGTATTAATTTAATAAATTTGAATCACAAAAATTTGTAATGGTATATAAGTTAATCAACACCAATATTATAAATGCGAAAGTCAGTTTGTTTATTTGTTTGTTTGTATGTTTGTTTGTTTGGGACTTCTTCACGGTCAAACTGCTTGACGGTTTTGGCTTAAATTTTGTACAAAGATAGTAAATAGGGCAGAATAGGATACTTTTTTTTTGGCTATCGAGTCAGGGGGTCCAGATATTTTAAATTGAATTTTGTAAATATAAAACCTCTTCTCGAATAAACGGCTTGACAGATTTGCCTAAAATGTTGTATAAAGACAGTTCATAGGGTAGAATAGGATATGGAATACTTTTTTTCTGGCTGTCGAGTCAGGGGGTCCAAATATTTAAATTGAATTTTGTAAATATGAGACTTCTTCTCGATTAAATGGCTTGACTGATTTGCCTAAAATTTTGTATGAATTCATGTCATAGGACAGAATAGGATATAGGATACTTTTTTTCTAGCTGTCGAGTCAGGGTGTCTAGATATTTTGAATTGAAATTTGTAAATATAAGACCTCTTATCGAATAAATGGCTTGACCGATTTGCCTGAAATGTTGTAAAAAGACAGTTCATAGGATATCGGATACTTATTTTCCGGCTGTCGAGTCCAGGTGTCCAGTTTTGCAAATGTGTGGCCTACTCTCGGTCAAACGGGTTAACCATTTTAGCTGAAATTTTGTACAAGACAGTCAATAAGACATAGAAGGACAACGAATACTTTGTTTTGCTGGCAATTTCGGGTGTCTTGATTTTTATTATGGAATTTTGTAAATGTGTGGCCTCTTTTCGGCCAGACGGTTTGACCGATTCAGATTAAATTTTTGTACAAAGAAATTAAATAGGGCATAAAAAGGCAAGGAATACTTTTTTTCAGCAGTTAGTTAGTGTGGGTGACTTTATTTTTTGTTAACTTTACATAGAGTTTGCATAATCATAAAAGTTTGATCTTAGGTTCATCTATAATGACTAAACTTAATATGTGTCCTAATTAGGCCATAAAACTGTCAGGGTCATTAAAAGTCCTTAAAAATTAACGTGATAGATTTGCTTGCCCAACGTGTTTTATCTGCTTTGCGGGAAGTAATTCAGAAACATTCGTGTTAACAGCCACATTACATTACACACCTTAGGGTCATATGTGTTGACTTAGTAGGCCATAAAAACTGTCAGGGTCATAAAAAGCCGTAAACATTTTTCGCGCTCGCTGTGCTTTTGCAAGCATTTGTTATATCTACTTTGTAGAAAACATTTCAGCAACTTTCGTATTGTAATAGCCACATGCATCAAAACAAATCATAGATTGAAACAGTACAACCTTCAATAATCATAAAGACTATTAACCATGACATAAGTAGATATCAAGTTTAATCATAGAGTTGTCGGTGTTATTCTGTAATATGTTTTGATACGAAAGTGCCTGTAGAAAGGCGTGTTCAAACGATGAGCGTAAGGACCTCTAAGGTGCTTTAGTTTAGAACACAGATAAATAAATATTTAATGTAATGTTAGGTATGCTAGCGGCTTCAACGGTGAAGCGTAGCTAGACTTCTATGTAATAGCTATTATTAAATTGAATGCATTGTTTACAGAACCTTCAACGTCCACCGTAGAACCTTCGACGTCAACCAATATAGAAAACATTAAAAAGAAAAGAGCATACAGCCCAAGTAAGTATCGTAATATTGTGTAATATGTTTTGATACGAAAGTTCTTGTAGAAAAGCGTGTTCAAACGAAGAGCGTAAGGACCTCCAAGGCGCGTTACAAATTACAAATTGTACGAACTATGTTATAAAAGACAGTAGAATAATAAGGCAACACAATCTGCGGTCTTATCGCACAGAACGATTTCTTCCAGACAACCTGGGCATGGAAAAGAAGAATACAAACAGAAACTTGGGGGTAGCGTAAAATAAAATTGCTGAACTGAGAAAATAAATTAGTTATTGTTATAAAAAAAACCGGCAAAGTCGAGTTGGACTCGCCCACCGAAGCTTCCATACCAACGTTGGTGGTACCAATTAAGCTAGACCTCTAAATCGTTTGAGCGCTCATATAACTCAGAGGCCTATCTTAATTGGCTGATACTATGTATGTATGGGGATTAATTAATTTCATTTTAATTAAATTTTCTTATTATATATATATTCCAATAATAGACTATTAAAACTAGCAGCGCCCCGCGGCTTCGACAGGTTAAGAACTTCATTCTATTTTTTTTCGTAAAACACATGAAAAACTGAATTATCTATATCGGCCTACCCGTTTTTACCCGACTACGGCGAAGCAAAAAGGAGGGTTATGTTTTTGACCGGTATGGGGGTATATATGTAAGTATGTATGTATGTATGTATGATTATCTGTTCCCTCATAACTTCTAAACTACTAATCATAATTTGACAAATGAGGTGTCGTAACTTTATTGACAAGAAAATTAAGGAAATAGTCGAAATGTTTCAACATAAACTCTTTTAATTCAGGGATGTTGGGCTTATATTACAACTTCTTCTCTCCATTTGAGTTAACTCTGTAAAAAATAGATTACCAGAGTGTATTTCAGAAGAAATTATTTGAAAATTGAAATCCTTTCTATTTCGTTAATTATGTTTTCAGACCTGAACATCTTGTCGAAGCCGTTTGAAATTTGGCAAGCAACAGGTTCATAAAACAGACAAGTTTTTAAAATCGGTTATAACTTTTGTAATTTGCGTTTTTTGGAGAAAAGCCTGTCCAAAGTAAAAGTTCAAATATCGTCTAGATAAAAAAATGTGTTATTTTATGTTTTTTCTCAGAAAATAATAAACCTAAATAAAAAATTGTAGTGTACCCTGAAAGACCTATTCATTGTTCACAGTCCTTCAAAAAAACTAGGGCTTTGGCCTTTATGGTTTGGGAGAAAATTTAAATTAATTGCAACATTTTGTAGACTAACTCGAAAACAAGTAGAACGCAATTTTCTCGAAAACTATAGGTTTTCGCGGTACATACACGGGGGTTCTCTGGGTAGCCCTTGGAGTCCTCCATCGATGGTTATATATATTATGTATATATATATATATATATAAATATATATATATATATATATACATAAACTTGTGAAAAGTGTGTGTTCATATAATTAAAGAGTGTTGTGGTAATAAAGTATTTTAATATATATTGTGTTGTGCGGAACCCTCGATGGGAACCCGACTCACACTTGGCATATTTTATTTATTGACATGGATGACTCAGTGACGGTGTCGAATGTGAAGTTTGATAATCAAATATGGTCGCTGACAACCACGATGACAACGATGAAGCTTGTAAGCTTGGAACGAAGGTTTTATTAACTTGAAGGAGGATTTACTTCGAGATTTTTACAAAGAAAAGTGTTTTATTGGATTAGAGTTTTATGAATTACTTGTATTGTTTTAATCATGGACGTAGTAGGTTAACTTCGGATAGGCTAATCTTATTTCAGAAAATCATCCCCTAGATCCACTTCGTTCAATTTCCTCAATTTCAAGTAAACTTAGCAAGAAGATAATAATGGGGACGACGCTGGTAAAGCGGACGGTCAGTTAAATTAGATTCGAAACTTTTTTCACCGGAAAATCCTAAGTGAGGTCTTAGGTTCGACTAAGCTCGGACTGGTCACATCTGTCGTAGAACCGATAACCGTTGGGGTAGACGTGTTCTAGAGTGGAGACCACGACTCGGGAAACGAAGCGTAGGACGCCCTCCAGCTAGATGGAGCGATGATATACGCAAGCTGGCTGGCAGCGGTGGGAAACAAATAGCTAAAGAGACGAGCTCAGTGGCGTGCCATAAGAGAGGCCTATGTCCAGCAGTGGACGAGCACAGGCTGTTAATGATGATGATGATGAAGATAGGTACGAAAACTTTTTCGCAAGTAGTTCGTGCTCGAGGCACTGAATGGTGTTTAATGAAGAGTTTTCTATTCTATTCTAGATAAATCAATAAATATTAAATGTAATTTTAGGTATTCTAGCGGCTTCAACAGCGGTGCATAGCTAGTTTCCTATGTACTAACTGTTATTAAATTTAATCTATTGTTTACAGAACCTTCAACATCCGCCGAAGAGTCCTTAAACCCGATCACGGAAATAGAAAACACCAAAAAGGAAAGAGCATACAGACCAAGTAATTATCACTATAATAAAAGAGATTATAATGATTTAGTAGAAATAAATAAACAAATATTGAATTTAATGTTAGGTGCCTATGCTAGCGGCTTCACGGCGGGGCTTAGCTAGTCTCCTTTGTACAATAGCTAATATAAAATTGGATGCATCATTTACAGAATCAACTGCAGAGTCCACTGCAGAGCTTAACGTGTCACTTCGAAAGCTCAAATTGCTGAAGAAATTGAAAAAAAAACAAAGAAACATTGAAGAATCTGAAAAAAAACTTGATCAAATAAAAAAAAATTCTTCACCAGTTCTAAAAAGCCTTATAGAATCCACAATAAAAAATCAAAAAAGGAAATCCAAAGGTAACCGCTGGACAAAGTTAAATAAAAGTGTAGCTCTCGCCATTTATAAAAAATCACCGAAAGTCTACCGGTATTTAAGTCAGCTTTGGCCGATGCCAAGTGTTCGGACCTTGCAAATTGTCTTGGCAAAAATGACGATGGAACCTGGTATCGATGTCTCTGTTATGGCACACTTAAAGAAAAAAGCTGAAGACATGACAGACCAGGACAAAACATGTGTCCTTTTATTTGACGAGATGGCACTAAAAAAAAGGTTTATCTATAATATTGCTACAGACAAAGTTGATGGGTTTCAAGATCTGGCCAGTGAAGGGGGACGATCTGAAAAAATTGCGGATCATGCTTTGGTTTTCATGCTTCAAGGTCTTCACAGGAAAATCAAGCAACCCATTGCCCATTACTTTGTAAAAGGCACAATTTCAACAGAAAAATTGGTTGTTATTATAAAGACAGTTATTCGAGCTGTAACTGAGGCTGGGTATAAGGTACTATCAACAGTGTGCGATCAAGGACCCACAAATATAGGCGCGATTAACCTACTAAAAAAATTCAGTGGAAATCCTGTGGATTCGAATTACTTTTTACTGGACAAGGAAAAAGTGTTCATTGTATATGACGTTCCTCACTTGTTTAAATCTATCCGAAATATTTTTTCCAAGCTGGCGAGCTTGCAATGAACGGTAAAAAAGCAAAATGGTCTCATCTTGTCCAACTAGTCGAAAAAAATCAAAGTACGCTACACTTTATGAAAATCTCGAAGGCTCACATTGACCTCAAATATAGAGCAAAAATGAAAGTAAAGTTAGCTGCTCGATTACTAAGCAACACTGTATCTGCCATATTAAAATTACTTTCTGAAAGTGTGGAAAATAAAGAACACAGCATTGAAATTTTAGAAACCGCTCACATAATAGAAGACTTAGACAAACTTTTTGATTGCACAAATGGCCCAGGAACTCGGAGAGATATAAAAAAAAAAGTTCGACAAAATGTAACAAAACGTAGCTTCCATCACGAACGTTGGAGAGACTGTATAAAAAAATTAAAGACCCTTCACTTTGTTAAATCGGACAGCAAACTTAGGCTGAGCAATGTTCGTTGTGTGAACGGTTATATAATTACCATATCTTCTCTGATGGACATGTGGAAATATGTGGAATCCAAAAAAATAAAATTTTTAAATTTGCGTCAATGCAACCAAGACGCTTTGGAAAATTTGTTTCGTTTGATAAGGCAGCATAGCCCGACCAATAGAAACCCAACGTGTCACCACTTTACCTCGGCACTAAAATCATCAATTCTCACCCGCCTCAGCACACCAGTGAGTCGAGGATCAAATTGTGAGCAAGACGAAAATAAAATATTGCTCGATTTTCACGATATCGTATTTGCAACAAGAGACGAGCACAAAGAAATTAACCAACTTCCAAATGTTATTGAAAGACAAAATGAAGATGATGATATTCCCGTCTTACATATCCCTGAGGCAGAAGATTTGTTACTGGAAGAAATTGAGAAAAATTTCATAACTTTTGAAAAGCAGCCCACTGTTTACGTCAGTGGGTATATCGCGAAAACCTTGCTGAAAAATATACACTGTCAAACGTGCATATCATCAATGAAAGTGGAAGATCCGAAACCCAATTCTATTTATAATTATATAGAATTAAAAGAATGGTGGACTGAAAAATCTTTGACATATCCTACATTACAACTCTGTCAAACAATAGATAAAGCAACGACAATTTTCGACACCGATGTGAAGCCACGGTTATTTGAAAAACAGATTTGTCAATATTCAATTACTGCTATGTTGGTTGGCACTGATTTGTCGTGGCTGTGCTCAGAGCATGAACAAATTATGAAATACCAGCTTTTGCGGCGCCTGAGCCTATTATTAATCCGAAACGAATGTAAGATGAAAAATAAGTCATTAGCCTCACTCGAAGAACCATTGGAAAGTACCGTTAAAAAAGCACAGCAACTATAATCTGTAAATCTGTCTGTTTTGGATTACGCTGAAATTGGGCATGCAAATATGTGGTTATTATGACGTAGGTATCCGCTAAGGATCCTATCCGAAAGGATTTAACGAAATTCACCCCTTAAGGGGATGAGACGGGGGTTCGAAGTTTGTATGTAAAAACAAGATTAGACAGTCTATTTTTTATCCTTATTATAATATTTTTAGTATTTGAAACTTCAGAAAAGTACTTCTGTAAATAATTAAGAATATGCGTGTTTCACATTTCCCTTGGTCACGCCTTAACTTGAGAACGGTTGGAGCTATCTATTATATATATATCTGTATATATATAAAAGGCAAAAGTTACTGACTGCCTGACCGATCTATCAACGCCCAGCACAAATCCCTAAATGGATTGCGCTGAAATTTCGTATGCAGAAAGTTATTATAACTTAGATATCTTCTAAGAAAGGATTTTTAAAATTCCCCCGCTAAAGAGGATGAAACAGGGGTTGAAAATGTTGTATGGAGATACAAGATTAGACAGTCTTTTTATTCGGAACTTTACACAAGCACTTCTGTAAATAAATAAGCAATAACCTGTTTCAGGCTTCTTCGAAATTCCACCCCTAAGTGAGTGGAATGAGATAACTCTAAATATCAACACGTTTCGGCTTGCGCTGAAATTTGGCATACAGATGTTTTTACGACATAGTTATCCATATAGTTATATGGGGGTTCTATGTTTGTATGGAGTAACAAGATAAGATAGTCTTTGTTATTCGAAACTTCACATCAGTACTTCCTACCTTAAAACAAATAATGAAACTATTATTTTTATTTTTTCAAATCTACTTCTAGGGGAAAATAGTGTGTGAAATAATTTTGTTTGGATAAATCAAAGAAAAATCAGTTATGTTTGTTTCTACGTGTATAGACCAATATTTGTTTGGATAAATCAAAGAAAAATCAGTTATGTTTGTTTCTACGTGTATAGACCAATATAGCTAGACCAATTCGGCAGAAATGTTGAAAAAAAAAACAGTTAATGGGGCAAAAAGGGCAAGGCAGTTATGTGTGGGTTGTCCATTTATTTTTAATTTACTTTTTATTCAATTCGCATCATAATAAAAATTATTGAATTATTAAGAGGGCCCGGTGGCGTAATTGGGAGGTCGGCTTTGATGCCGTGATCCGAGTTCAAACCGCCGTGCACCAATGAATTTTTCTATGGAAAAACTTATGTGCGCTTCTCACAGTGGCCCTCCGGTGAAGGAAAAACATCGTTAAGAAACCAACAACCCCCGCATGGTAGTAGGACACTATCTAGTGTCCGCCTGGCCAGCTACCAGTTAGAAAATCGGTCGCCAAACATCATAATGTGTTCCGGCAGCTATCCTTGAGAGCCAGTTCCCTAATTCAAATATAAATATTCTAAGCCTAGCGTGCTTACCATCTTCGACAGCATCATCACTTACCAACAGGTGAGATATAGTGGTCAAACGCTAGCCTATAAAATATTTAAAAAAAAAACTCAATGACTTTTAAGTTTAGATAAGATTAGTCATTTAAGATGCCTTATAAGTAAGTTATGCCTTTAAATAAGTTGCCAATAGGGCCAATATCAGGAACCAGTGAAACTGGCCCAAACAATATTATAGTCAAAGTAGACATAATGCGAATAGAATACATACCTTATGCAGGAAAAAGTTGACCATATGGAATTGTAGGAATTACTATGTTTCAAAAAGTTGGCATTATGCAACTGATTATTTGAAAATATTTAAAAGTCAACTAAGTGCGATAGAAGACATCGTGTAATGAAATCTTTCGTAAATGGAATGTAAAATATAAATAGCTAAGGTAAAATGTAAATAACTAAAGAACACAAAACATATGGTTAATAATTTTAATGGCAATTTCAAAGCCTGCAATAATGTACTGAGATTGTATTGGATTGTTTTTGTGCCCACAATAAAACGACATAATTATTTAATGTTTTCGTTTTATTAATAATCCTTAGTAATATAAAAGATATCACATTAATTAGTGGTTTAGTACAAGCTCATATTTTCTTCAAAGTAAAAGAAACAGACGAACATAGAACCTCCTCCTGTTTGGAAGTCGGTTAAAACGCTGTTATAATTTTTTTTTTAATTTTCATTATGGCTCCACACTATTAGTGTATTCAGCCAGTGTCAAGGTATAAGAAAACCTCCTTTTTTAACTTCAAGTTTGACACGTGACAGTTGAATACACATAGTGTAGAGGGATAATACTCCTATCTACGTAATAAAGTAATCTGTGGCTGGATTGAAGCTGTCATCAGGTTCCAGTTCCTGATTGGTTCAGATAGAGTCCATGATTATAAGCGCATATTACATACAATTCACAAAATCCGTTCTGAAGTATGGGAGTCCCGTCTCTTCTTACGTAGTATTTATATTCTCTTTGGGTAATACTGGCATGCCAGGGCACAGTATGCATGCCAGTATTACTTGCAAATGTATCCGCAGTGTGCCAGTTACTTGTACATGCCAGTAACTTTCATGCCACCTACTTTCCCGATTTACTGCCATGTGTATCCCCAGCTTATCACTAGCACGGATATTGGGGGTTTCGCAATTACAGCAGACTTATTCATCAGCTGATTTTTTGCTATTTTACTGCGATGCTGAATTTAATCGATATTAGAAGATTTTATACCAAAACATGTCATATAATCGTATGACAGTGTCATAGCGCTCACGTCATCTAGAAGTTTTGATTGTTGTCATTTCGTGAAAAATCTAATGAAACTTTTTATTTAAGCTAACACCACAGTTACTTAATAGTTACTTCGAAACTCTGATACTACAATTTAATATAAGTAGAAATGAGTCTTACAAGTTTGAAATAAGGTTCAGTTTTCTAATTCCAACAATCGATGAAATCGTAAGCCTAAAAATAAATATAATTTCAGATAAAATAATTACTGATTAAATAAAAATTAAATATTAATAAAAACCACCAAATCGGATTCAGTAGCCGATTCTTAACAAATTATTTTCAGGTCCTTGCGTTTAATATGTTGCACGTTGTATAGATAGGTACACAGTACATTCTAACTACTAATGTTACTATGGTGAATAGGTCTAATAAGTTAATTCGTTTGTTTTATCGAGCGACCGACCAAATTCCGACTAACATAAAAATAAACTGGCCAATGCCTGTCGGACTCGCACACGTTCCGATTGAACAAAATTTGCCAGAATAATATTTTTTTGATCGGGACTCTCTTTAATTTTTAATTGAATCTAGTATTTAATATTCGTTGTTAAATCCCTCAAAGTAATACATACTCGTACGTGAAAATTTCAAGTATCTACCTATTACGGTTAAAAAGATACAGCCCTGTGAAGTGCGGACAGGCGGACGGACGGACGGACGGACAGGGATGTCTCAGTAATAGGGTTTCTTTGGAACCTTTTGGGCATGGAGCCCTAAAAACTGTCACTCTGTCTGTTTGTTACCTCATCACGCCTAAACGGACGATTCGATCTTACTAAAGTATTCTATTAGCTAGCCAAGTGCTTCCTCATCGAGGTTGGTTCAAAGCACAATCTAAATCTATATATGTGGTTTAATGTATAGTAAAATATTTTTTTTAATATTATTATCATTCACATGTCCATAATGAATAAACACATACATATTTATCTAATTTATAATAAATATGTATCTCAGTTATTTTGCCGATATATTTTAGAATGGGAACCCTTTGTTTCGCATAATTTTTTATTCCTAATTTACTTTGGCATAACGGATTACGCATAATTTTAAATGGCATAATAGTACTATCACATAATTTCTTTTAGCATATTGTATAAACAAGCATAACTTTCATTTAGGCTATATTGTTTCGGCCTAATTTTGATTCGCATAAAGTTATAGGGCAAATTTTACTGGCCTAATTGTTTTAGACATAATAAATGAAATCATAATTGAATGTATACATACATATATTTTATGCTGGATTATTACAATTAAAATAAACAAAGTTAACTTAATTACACATTTATAAATTTCTCAAGAAACGACTTTAGTATACGACTATATAAAAGTACATATAACTATTACTATATAAAAGTATGTGTTTCCATAAAGAGTCATAAAAAATATTTCTTCAATGTAGAGTCTGTTCGTGCTGGGAGTCAACGTAGTAGCTATAAGCATAATATATGTATCCCACAGAGTAACAATTCGAAGTACCATAGAAGGCCATTTATAAGTGCTATTAATATAAACAATCATCTTTCCTTACAAATAAAATTATTAGACGGGAAGAAGTTTAAATTATCTCTTAAAAACTGGGTTGTAAATAAAGTATTTTATAATATAAAGGAATACTTCGATCTAATAACAGATTAGGTAGATATAGATAATTTATAGGTATAGAGTGTAAATACTAAGTAGTAGTTTTAGTTCATATTCGATGTAAGTAAAACATGTTATTAAATTACTAGAGCAAGTGATATTAATTATGTACATAAGTAATTTGTTATTTAGAATATAATTTTGTAGAAACCATTCTTATCTAATACTATAAGAATCTTTGTCCTGGCATACTGACTGACTGACTGACTGACTCACTGACAGACAACGCACAGCCTGAACCGCTGGTCGTAGAGACTTGAAATTTGGAGGGTATATTTGTCTTAGTACGTAGGGGTGTACTAAGAAAGGATTTTTCAAAATTCACCCCTAAAGGGGATGAAATGGGGGTTCAAAGTTTGTATGGAGAAACAAGATTAGATAGTCTTTTCTATCCGAAACTTCACACAAGTGCTTCAGTACAAAAATAAGTAAATACGTGTTTCAGGTTTTTTTGAAATTCCACCCCTAAGAGGGTGAAATGGGGTAACTAAGTCTGAAAATCAATATTGTTTCGGATTGCGCTGAAATTTGGCATGCAGATAATTATTACAACGTTAGTTACCTTTGAAAAAGGATTTTTCAAATTTCACCCCTGAAGGGGATGAAACGGGGGTTCAAAGTTTTTATGGAGAAACATTAATAGATAGTCTTTTCTATTCGAAACTTCACACAAATGCTTCAGGACATAAATAGGTAAACACGTGTTTTAGGTTTTTTCGAAATTCCACCCCTAAGAGGCTGAAATAGGGTAACTAAGTCTGAAAATAAATATTGTTTCGGATTGCGCTGAAAGGCCATAGGCCGATAAGTATAGTGAATCGGCCCCAGAAAGATATCTGGCTTATAATTTCAGGGTATGTTGGTACTTATAAGATACTTCGATACTGCAAGTTTCAGCTCTTCATCTCATACCGTTTTCGAGAAAATCGAAAAAAGCTGAAATGCAGAAAAAAATGATTTTCTCAGAAACCCGTGAACCGATTGATCTGAATTTTTAATATGTTCTGGGGGATGATGGTAGCTTCTAGGAAAAAAATTATGAGCTTTATTGGTTCATAAGAACCTTAAAAAAAATGACGTTTTTCTTTTAATTTTATTTTTTAATTATGATAGAGTTTTGGCACAATTATGAAACTATTTTCTTTGAATTCCTCATCCAATTTCCTGTGGAATTATGACTTTTACGAATATTAATAAATGGTACGCCATATTGAAAAAAAATAGAATACCATTTTTTTATTCAAAAATCAAATTATTTTAATGTTTTTGATTATATAGTTATATAGTTTTATAGTTTGGTTATATAGTTGATATGCTAGGGCCATATTACGCCAACCTAAATGACGCTGCTATAATGAAAGAGATTATCGATTCTCCTGATGGTATTTGCAACTTATTGGAGCCGGGTGATGTTTTTGTTGTTGATCGAGGATTTCGTGACGTGCAGGCGCACTTAGAAGATAAAGGTTATCAAGTATTGATGCCCGCATTGAAAGGTAAAAGAAATCATTTAACGACGACTGAATCTAATGCTTCAAGGTACGTTACAAAAATTCGATGGGTAGTAGAAGCAGTACATGGTATGCTAAAACAAAAATATCATTTACTTGACCAGAAATTCGACAATAAAATGCTACCTAGAGTAGGTAGTTTTTATAGAATCGCATCATTTCTTCACAATCAATACAATAAACGCCTTTCTTCAGATGCAGAGTATTTTGATGAAATTGTTGAAATGATGGAATCTCGAAATAATACGGACAATACATTAGCTGAAGAAGTAGATAAAAATGGTTGGTGACGGAAGAAACTTCCATTTGAAACAATTTCATCTTGTGATTTAATGGACTTTCCGGAAATGACTGAAAAGGACTTGAAGCTTCTATTTACGGGATCATATCAATATAAACAAGCAATATCGTATTTAGCAGAAATGATGGATGAATCAGATAATATAACTATTCAGTTTGTCAAAGATCAAACCAATATGTTGAAGGCTCAAGTGCAATCTCGTCATATCGGAAGAAAAGTTTACAGATGTTTTATTGAATATAAACCAGACACAATTGGATGGAGTGGAATATCAAGGTATTGTTGTGAATGTGCTAATGGACTCAGAACAATTGGTTGTTGTTCACATGTGGCTGCAATAATTTTCTACTTAGCACACGCTCGATATTTGGCTAAAATCCCCAGACCAGCTGAAATACTTAATTCCTTATTCAATAAAGATAATATTACCACGGTCATTGATGAAGACAGCGAGGAGGATTAGTCATGAGGATCACAGAAAATCTTTCATACTATGTAAAAAATAATATATTCAAATATAGCGATAACTAGTGTTTAATGAATAAAAACAAATAATTTGATTATTGAATAAAAAAATGGTTTTTTCCTAGAAGCTACCATCATCCCCCAGAACATATTAAAAATTCAGATCAATCGGTTCACGGGTTTCTGAGAAAATCATTTTTTTCTGAATTTCAGCTTTTTTCGATTTTCTCGAAAACGGTATGAGATGAAGAGCTGAAACTTGCAGTATCAAAGTATCTTATAAGTACCAACATACCCTGAAATTATAAGCCAGATATCTTTCTGGGGCCGATTCACTATACTTATCGGCCTATGGCCTTTGGCATACAGGTGGTTATTATGACGTAAGTATCAGCTAAGAAAGTATTTTCTAAAATTCACCTCTTAAAGGGATGAAACGGGGGTTCAATGTTTCTATGGAGAAACAAAATTAGATAGTATTTTCTATTCGAAACTTCACACAAGTACTTGAGTACATAAATAAGTAAATACGTGTTTTAGACTTTTTCGAAATTCCACCCCTAAGAGGCTGAAATGGGGTAACAAAGTCTGAAAATCAATATTGTTTCGGATTGCGCTGAAATTTGGCGTAAAGGTGGCTATTATGACGTAAGTATCAGCTAAGAAAGGATTTTATAAGTTGCTTTGGAGAAACATTATTAGATAGTTTTTTCTATTCGAAACTTCGCACAAGTGCTTCAGGAGATAAATAAGTAAACACGTGTTTTAGGCTTTTTCGAAATTCCACCCCTAAGAGGGTGAAATGGGGTAACAAAGTCTAAAAATCAATATTGTTTTGGATTGCGCTGAAATTTGGCATACAGGTGGTTATTATGACGTAAGTATCAGCTAAGGAAGGATTTTTTTAAATTCACCCCTTAAAGGGATGAAACGGGGGTACAAAGAGTCTATGGAAAAACATTATTAGATAGTCTTTTCTATTCGAAACTTCACACAAGTGCTTCAGGACGGAAATAAGTAAACACGTGTTTTAGGTTTTTTCGAAATTCCACCCCTAAGAAGGTGAAATGGGGTAACAAAGTCTGAAAATCAATATTGTTTTGGATTTCGCTGAAATTTGGCATACAGGTGGTTATTATGACGTTAGTATCAGCTAAGAAAGGATTTTCTAAAATTCACCCCTTAAAGGGATGAAACGGGGTTCAAAGTTTCTATGGAGAAACAACATTAGATAGTCTTTTCTATTCGAAACTTCACACAAGTGCTTCAGGACATAAATAAGAAAACACGTGTTTTAGGTTTTTTCGAAATTCCACCCCTAAAAGGGTGAAATGGGGTAACAAATTCTGAAAATCAATATTGTTTTGGATTGCGATTGCGCTAAAATTTGGCATACATGTGGTTATTATGACGTTAGTGTCAGCTAAGAAAGGATTTTTTTAAATTCACCTCTTTCCGGGTTTGGTTGGACACCTTCGTCAGTAATTATGTGACCAAGATACGAGACTTCTTTACGAAGAAACTCGCACTTATCTGGCTGTAATTTGAGGTTGAATGTTCGGAGTCTTTCGAAGACGTTGGATAGTTTTTTAGCCGGAGAGAGCAGTATTCATCAATCTCTGGAATGTAGCGGGTGCATTCTTGAGGCCAAAAGGCATGCGAGTAAATTCAAAATGTCCTTGTGGGACAGAAATCTTCTTCAGATATTTTGTTTGGTGAAATCCAGAAGCAAGGTCAAGGGTACGAAAGTATTTAGATTTCCCTAGTTGGTCTAATATTTCGGAAATGTTAGGAATGGGATATGAGTCGCCTATTGTAATGTCGTTTAATTTGCGATAGTCTATTACAACACGCCATTTGCGTTTGCCGGATGCGTCGGTTTTTTTTTGGGACGATCCAGATTAGAGATGACCATGGACATGTAGAAGGTTTAATGATGCCATCATCGAGCATCTTATTGATTTGGGATTGGACTTGTTTGTGAATTTCGAGGAAACGGTAAGATTTAGTATTTATTGGGACTGAAGAGGAAGTAGTGATCTCGTGTTGTAGAGTATTGGTACACGTCAGTTTTTCATTAGGAAGATGGAAAATATCAGAAAATGTGGCGCGAAGATCATATATTGCATTTGTTTCTTCATCATTCATATGAGAAACTCGCAGGAGATTTAATACTTCTTCGGTTCGAGTATGAGTATCGATGTCAGTATCAGAATGAGACATATGAAAGATTTGATTATGGTCGATTTTTTCAAGTGGGGATATTTTGAATTTGAAATTACAATCTATTTGAATTGGGGATTCTGAGATATTCACAATTGAAAGATTGATTAGTCTATTTGGTTTTACTTTTACAATGCAGTTTGCTACAAGGAGGGAGTCATTTGGGCTTTGATCGAAAATTACACCCTCTTTAGCTTCCGGGTTTAGTACAGAACATTCAATTATTGTTTCGGTCCGAGGAGGAACGGTGAAAGCTGGCTCAGTAAAGTTGAGATTCAGTTTGGTTTTGCCGACAGTAAGTTTTTCTTCAAAATAGTCGAATTTTGCAATTATGTTTGGAGAGAAAGTCACTACCAATTATACCGTCATATGGAAAATCTAGATTGGGTACAATATGAAAATGATTACTTAATGAACTGAAATTAATTTGTATATGCCCCAGCGATTTCATTGCATTATTTGTTACTCCACTGAAACTGATTATGTGTTTTATTATTTCAGGCATTTTTTCTACAGCATCAACTTTTAAGAGGCTAATGGATGCACCACTATCAACCAAAAGCTTCAAAGATTTAGAGGAGACTGAGGTAAGTATTTTTTTACTTTAGTTTTTTATTTAGTTAGTCATAATATTATATGTTTTTAATACGTTTATTTCTGTTTCAGTTGCAGAAAATGATGGACACGATTTCACAGTAGATTCAACGTAATTAGTAGTTAAAATCTGAGGTGGAACGGTAAGATTCTGTGGTTTTCCTACATTATTACTTTCTTTTTGTGAAGTGCCGGAGATACAACTGGGGTTTAAAGTTTTTTTTATTTGCACGTTTTCTAATATTTGAGATGTTGTTTTGACTTTGGATTTCAGGACGGTAGAATACAGAAGTGGTTCAGTTGTTTTAATAAAAGTCGGCAAGAGTGATGGAGACGCCGATGATTGAGTCGACTTAGTGTTAAAAGATGGAGCATCTTTTTTTAGGGTGCCCGAGATATGATTGAGATCAGAGATAGCGATATGGGCACCATGATTACGAAACTGGCAGTTATTGTCACGCGATACAGTGAAATTCGGAGGTGATTTAGTAGAAGTCACTGGTGATTGAGTAAGAGTCAGCGAGGAGTTAGTAGAAATCAGTGATGATTTAGTAGGTTTCAGTGACGAGTTAGTCAAAATCAGTGATTTAGTATTAGACAGTGTTATATTTGTATCGATTTGCCTTTTTAGTTTTCCCGCACGATACTGAACGGGAAGGCTTGGTCGTTTAAATCGCGATTATCGGACCCGAGGGCTTCAGCATCGGGCGAGGTCACAGTGTGTATGGGTTGCCGACGTTGGAAGTTGTACGAGGATTGCCCTGGATTCGGGTTTTGCGAGCCCTGATTATTATTTAATCTCCTGTTGTTGTTAAACTTACGTTTTCGGCAATTGTCAATAGTATGCCCTATGTTTTTACAATACCTGCAGACAGGGGCATTAGAATTAGGTCTGAACTGAGATTGACCCTGAGGCTGCGGCCTTGAATACGATGCTGTGTTATTATTTGGCCTTATTTGGTCAGGGTTATTTGGATAGAATGAACTTGTCGATGGGCCTGATGATGAATATTTTCTAGTGATGCCGACAATTTTTTCCTCGGCCGTCGCGAGGTTAATAGCCTCGTTAAGAGTATTGGGATCTCTACATTTGACTACAGTTGACAAGCTAGGATGCAGTCAGATCATAAATACATTTAGAGCTAGGTCTTGCATTGCTGCCACACGACCAGCTAATTCATCCTTCTTTTTAGTAGGAATTGAAATGTTTATTTCATTTAAAAGTTTTGCTAAACAGGATTCAACCCTTAACAAGTAATTACCGACTGTCTCGTTACGGCCCTGTTTGCACTCTTGTAGGTCTGACAGGAGGTAAGCATAGTGTTATATATCGCCAAATAGAGATTTCAAAAATTCTTCTAATTGTGACCATTTTGTGAATTCTTTTACGGCACAAGCCGTTTCAGCTTTGCCTTCGAGACGGCTGAGAATATATTTTAGGAGAATGTCCGTTTGAGGGGACGATGCAAGATTTATAGCATTTCGGCAGTTATTAAGAAATGGGCTTAATTTTTTGCGGGATCCGTCGAAAGTTCCTATAAATTTAATTAAAACATTTAAATCGATCACCGACATTTTGACTTGCAGCGATTCGTCTTTTACGTCTTTTCTAGTTGTTATAGACATAGAATAATATACTTCGTAAAAATAAGTAATGTGTCCGTGGCCTAAATTAAATACAGAACATCAAGGTTACTTAACTATAACACAGTAAAATAAACTTATTTAAAAGTGGTACAAAGACTCAGGTGCGAGACGTTGTTATCAGTTCCTGTAATTGCAACGATGTATGTAGGCGAGGCTCGTTCAGCGCTTAGTAACACACTTCGAATTAAAGTTGGACACAGCTTATGATTTATGAGAATAGTTCTGAATTATGATCGAAATGATTTCTTCTAAAAAGTAGTTTGATTAACACACACGCGATCGATTTTTATGCAGTAGCGTTGAAAAGTCACGAAAAAGTTAGGTAATAAAATGACTCACAGAATCAGCAGTCCAAACATATTTTCACCTCCTAGGATGCAGCGAACCGAAGGTAAGTGAACCTCAACCCTGAGGTTCTACGGCGTAGTGTGAAGGACGTTGGGGGAGTCCTTTCCAGGACTTCCAGTGCACGGTGAGTATGAATATTCTTTCTCAGTAAGAGATAGTAGTGATTTCAGTGTAAGTGGACGCCAGGACTTCTGGCATCAATGATGATAGACGATGGTAATTTCCGATGGTAGATGATGGTAAACGGTACTGGTTTTGTATTCCAGGTATTTTTGTTATCCCTTTTACGCTGCCACCATTGTTATACGGGGACTAGAAAACCACTTTTTAAAAAAAGAACTTATTTATTTAGACACTAATTTAACTATTATTTAGAATTTAAAATGGAAATAGAAAATAGACATTTGATTATAAGAAACAAGTATTGGCTTCGACTGCCGGGAATGGAATGAATGAGGCTCTAAACTAAAACGATTACTTAGAATATTAAAGTGTTGAGGGATGCATTATTCAGCATACATCCCACACAGAAGTAAGGATATAACAGTACGTTCAGAAATGTATGCTTACAAGCAACTTAAAAAAGTTTATTCCAAAAACCATTTTTACCAATTTTTATTCCATATCTGTATTGCCATAATACATGAATAAACTTAATATCTATTTTGTTTCATTTATTACGTTCATAAAAGCCTAAAACAAGTTCATATAAAAGGTAACACGACATTCATTGTCTGTTAGGTGGTGCGAAGTTCGCCGGGCCAGCTAGTGTATTTATAAAAGTACCCAAAGTTTTGCGAAGATAAGGGACGTAAAGTGCAAGTATTACTATAAATTTTAAGTGATGAACAGCCAGCAGAGTGGCAAGATTGCGTGGTATCACATTATTAGACATGGCCAAGCGGCCTCTGCTTTCTGATTAACATCTTATTTATTGCGACATTCAGGGTGGAACTAAATCAAGATACATTACTACACTTTTTTGGAGTAACAGATCAGCTCGCATCACTTATGAATGAAGTAATGGATGAAATTATTCAGCTTGTGTCCCTAGGTTACGCAGTTGTTAGTATTATAATTTATGATCGTACAAATCGCAAAAAACGACTTCACATGCCGCGATAGTCAAAATAGCCAGTTGCCATAATCATGTCATAAATTTTGTTTATATTATTTATCTCCAATTATCTTCGGAGATCCGAACCTCTTCCTTTTTTGTGAAGTCAGTTAAAATCACAATTTAAAAAATACAAACTAACGAAGAGTATTTTTGTTTTAAAATTATCGTGAATTTATAACATTATTAATATTATATACCGGCTGTAATTCACGTATATTTAGTCGAATTTTCTCGACCTAGGTTTTTCACGAATCCGTCGTTCTTCTTTGGGCGTGAGGTCACGCGGTGAGATCGCCACGTTCACTGCTAAAGATTGAGAGTAGGTATTTTGCTTTATGCCCAGTGCAGACTTTAAAGAATTAGTTCTGAGTTAATGACGAGTTATTGAAGTAATTTATTTTGCATGTCCAAGAATCTGTAATAATCCTGCAGAAAAAAAAAAAATTTAACCCGCCTCGATAAGAAGATTAAGTTAATTAATAGATTAAACAAATTAAAGTTCCGATGAAGATGAAGATTATGGAATATTGAAATTGAATCTTAGAAGATTTGCCTCGAAAAGTGGGAGTAGGAGTGCTTGCTGATAAATATTTTGTTATTTCTTGAGACAAGCCTAACACTGCATGCCTAAAAAAATGCAGGGTGACTAATGCCATTGACCGGTTGTACTTAATAATTGTAATTTATATACCGCACTCCGCATTCTGAGATTTGTTCTGAGGCAGGCAAGAGACTTGGTTAGCATACCTATTCTCGGAGCATTATGGAAATGCTTTCGAGAAAAGCAGGTTAGAAACCAACGCCATCGTTTGGTTTACACATGAAGTAACATGTGCAGTTGGTAGAGAAGAAAGATCAAAAATAAATTTATTCGACGACGTAACGGTCCATGACATTTTGGTTTGCTATTTGACGCAAAAACATATATTGAAACATGCGAAGTAGATCTGGCCGTGACAAAAACATAGTATTTCCTAATCATCCAAATTTACCCCTGCCACCCGTTAAGTTTGTCCCTGAGCTTTACTGATTATGACGACGACACTTCATTAAAGGAGAACTGCGGCCTTAAATGAAATAGTTGATGAGTATATATAGTGGTAATGTATAGTGGTAATGGTGATGCGAAGAATGAGTACATGTACTCCTTTAGCCACCCCTGTAATAATCGTAGCTCCAATAATGTACCGTCTGTACCGGGTACAGGGTACCGGGTATAGACCCGGTACTTCATCCAAAATGGCTGTTTATTTTTATAACTGCGTCATTTGTTGCGGCTAATATTGCTAGTTCCCAAAGCCATTCATCATTGCCGAAGTTTTAGGCAATTCAAAGTTCACGATGGCAATCAGCTTGTCTTAACGTTGATGTTCCAAAAATCAGTACTTAAAATAATGTAACCTGCACTATCGGTCTACATACACCCATCACCTAATTTAAGAAAGGTTTCCGAGTACTGGCCTGCTTGTGCTTGTGTCTACGTAAAGCTGCGCAGCCACATCCCGAGTTTTAGCACTTCAGACCATATACATGATGGCTTCAAGCAGGGCCCTTATTTCGACCGCAGGTGTGCCTCTCCGAATGACTGGTAAAGTTTTGCGAAAGCCGTTGCCTTGAAACATCATCATCAACATCAGTCTTAATCCACGCACTGGTGCACTGACCCACTTTCAATTATAATCCGCTTGTGAAAAGTCATATGTTTACACGCCCTTTAATTTAAGAAGATGATTTGCCCTTTAAATCTCTATTTCATAGTTAAAATATTGACAGTACCGCTGCAGGCCCTTCCTACTTTATAGTTTAACACTGAAAATAAATAGCTATTATTATTTTACGCTTTTATGTTTCTGATAGTGCAATATTTATTGTATTTATTTGATCACATTATGATTATGTACTAAGTTCTGTATTATGTTTATTTGATTTATATGATCGGCTGGACGATCATCTAGCGCAGCTGGAGGAGGAGCTGAAACACATAAGATGGCACATTCTGGGGTTATGTGAAGTCCGAAGACAGGGAGAGGACACCATAACCTTAGAATCGGGCCATATTATGTACTACAGAGAAGGAGATCAGCCATCCCAAGGCGGCGTCGGGTTTCTGGTCAACAAGGCTCTCAGTGACAACGTTGTAGAAATCTCCAGTGTGTCGACCAGGGTAGCGTACCTCATAATTAAGATAACCAAGAGGTACAGCTTCAAGGTTATCCAGGTCTACGCACCGACCTCGACACACTTGGATGATGAGGTGGAGAGCATGTATGAATATATCTCCAGAGCTTTACACACCACCTCCAACGCTCACTACAACGTTGTCGTGGGAGACTTTAACGCCAAAGTGGGAGTACAAACTTGCGGCGAATCGTCTATAGGACCACACGGATTTGGAAGTAGGAATCACAGGGGGCAAATGCTCGTCAATTTCCTCGAGAGAGAGGGGCTTTTCTTAATGAACTCGTTTTTCAAGAAACAGCCCCAAAGGAAATGGACGTGGCAAAGCCCCGACTATGTGACTAAAAACGAGATTGACTTCATTTACGGACAAACGGCGCATATTCAGAGACGTCTCAGTGATCACTAGGTTTAATACTGGAAGTGATCACCGACTTGTACGAGGCTCTCTGGATATCGACTTTAAAGCCGAGAGATTCCGATTGATGAAGTCTACACTCCGTCCGAACCTACTCCAAACCGTTGTTGGGTCCGAAACATTCCAATTACAATTGGAAAATCGATTCGCTGCCTTGGAAACCACAGATGATGTAGACCAGAAACTCGAAGAAGTGGTGGAAATCCTCAGGGATGAAGGGACGAAGTTTTGCGAGAGCAAGCGTACGGGCAAAAAGTCCAAACTTTCGGCAGAAACACTTCGGCTAATGGAAGAGAGACGAACAGACCCTTTGTCAGCTTTGTCAACTAACCTGGTGCGCAACAAATCCATAAAGAAGCTGCTACGATGCCACCTCCGATCCTCTAACACGCTCTTGATTAAAGAATCAATTGAGCAGAATCGGGGGTCGAAAGTGTTCGTCCAGCCTCTGGGTAGAAGCCACCTCACAAAGCCGACAACGTCAACGGGGAACGTCGTCGCATCCAAGCCGGAGATTCTGTCGGAAGTTGAAGACTTCTACGGCAAGCTCTACGCATCGCATGCTTCAAGGCCCGAACCCGATACTGAGGATTCTAGAGCCACCTTAACCCGCCACTTCACAGAAGATCTGCCCGAAATTAGCCGAAACGAAATCGTGATGGCCCTTAAACAACTCAAAAATGGAAAAGCCCCAGGAGAAAACGGAATCACAACGGTGCTTTTAAAAGCCGTAGGAGCTCCAGCAGTTCAACAGCTTCAGCAACTCTTTAATTCCGTTCTTTTCACTGGGAGAACTCCACAGGCATGGAACAGAAGCATGGTGGTTTTGTTTTTCTAAAAAGGAGACAAAACCCTATTGAAAAACTACCGCCCGATTTCGCTTCTGAGCCATGTCTACAAGCTGTTTTCAAGGGTCATCACGAACCGTCCTTAAATTTCCACCCCTAAGTTGATGAAATGAAAAGTTTTTTTTTTTTTAAACATCTTATTCTCTGGGTCAATGGACTTGAAAATTGATACACATATTCTTCAATTAAAATTATGAGACACGTGTCTCACAATTTTTCAAAATCATCCCTCACGTGTTAGTCTGTCTGATTAAAGCTACGAAATAAGAAAGGGTTTTTCGAAATTCCTCCCCTATGTGGGTGAAATGATAAGTTTAATTTTCTGTGAAACATTTTATTCTCTGGGGCGATGGACTTGAAAATATGTACACATACTCTTGAATTAAAATAATGAGACGTGTGTTTCACAGTTTTTCCAAAATCGCCAAAATATCCCTTACGCATTTGTCTAATTAACTGACTGATATATCAACGTGCAGCCTAATCAGCTGGTCTTAGAGATGAACACCAATGTTATAAATGCGAAAGTCAGTATGTTTATTTGATTGTTTGTTTATTTGGGACTTCTTCACGGTCAAACGGCTTGACCGACTTGGCTGAAATCTAATACTATAAGAATCTTTGTCCTGACATACTGACTGACTGACTGACTCACTGACAGACAACGCACAGCCAAAACCGCTGGTCGTAGAGACTTGAAATTTGGAGGGTATATTTGTCTTAGTACGTAGGGGTGTACTAAAAAAGGATTTTTCAAAATTCACCCCTTAAGGGGATGAAATGGGGGTTCGAAGTTTGTATGGAGAAACAAGATTAGATAGTCTTTCCTAACCAAAACTTCACACAAGTGCTTCAGTACAAAAATAAGTAAATACATGTTTCAGGTTTTTTTTAAATTCCACCCCTAAGAGTGTGAAAATCAATATTGATTCAGATTGCGCTGAAATTTGGCATGCAGATAGTTATTCTGACGTTAGTATCCTCTGAGAAATCCGAATCTGAGTCCGAATACTTGACCAGTAAAATGAGACGGGTATTCCATATGGCACGAGAACACGTCAAGAACAAGAATCTAACATCAGCTTGGACAGCCCACGGTAATGTGTACATCAAGAAACATGTCACGGGAACACCGATTCGTATTTATGAAGAATCTGATTTTGATAACATTACATTGTGACTCACATTACTGAACCTAAGTAACCTCATATTGTATATAACTTTTAATCTATTTTTAATAGTGTATTGTGCTTACGTCACATATCCACTCTTTATAAGTTTTTATAGTTTTACGCTGTGCAGACCTTACACACTTATTTACACACATATTACACTTTTACATAACACACAACTAAACACAAACACTCACCATTTACACGACAACTCACAATTTCACCACTTCACATACAAACGAGTTACTCTTGAGTTGGACTATTTACATAGGAACTTACAAAAAGAAAAATTATCGTTAAGTTACAAGTTGCCGCATAAAACCGTGTACAGACTAGATCCAAGCAGGCACATACCTCACAAATTCCATGAGTCACGTGCTGCCTATAAGGCCGTGACAATTTGTTATAATAATTTGTCTGTAAAATAAATTCAAGACATTGAAGCGATCAACTTGGATCTAGATTTAATACAGGTAGCGAAGTCTGTAACTTGTGATATTGAAAATATAAAATACCATATTAAAGATTATACTCACCCTTTTAATATCTTAACCCAAAACATAAGAAGTATCAACCGTAATATTACATCGTTTCTCACATTCCTGCACCGATCCGATCTAGTCTGGGATATCATAGTTCTATCAGAATGCTGGCTTCAATCCGCTAGATCTATTCCCCATCTTGAAAATTACAGCTTTATCACAACATCTTCACACAAAACACAAAACGAGGGTGTTGTAATATATTACAACAAACTCCTGCAAGTAATGTTCGAAGAGCCAACCATCAAAGATGCAAATTGTCTTTTAATCAAGATAAACAATAATACCTGTATTATAGGAATATATCGTCCGCCCAGCCAGCATAATATTGCAAGCTTCACCAACTCATTAGATATACTCCTCTCAAAATTAAGTAATTTCAGAAATGTTATCGTCTGCGGTGACATAAACATCGACATTATTCCTAACAGTTCCGATAAGAGATCTTACGACTATCTAAACGTCTTGGCTAGTCACAGTATGCTTCCAGGCCACACAACTCCAACACATGGTCGCACGTGCCTCGACCATATGATGATCAAAACTAAATCCGATGCTACATGTTTCAATATTGAGTCATCGCTTACTGATCACGATGCCGTAGCGCTAAGTTTTGACGCCAAAGTGCGACAGGACTATACTCTGAGTCTAGACCAGCGAATCAACTTTGATAGGTTAGATTCAGCAATTAATAACATATTTTCAACCTATATTAGACTGCGGTGACGTTAACGTGGCAACCGATCTATTAGTAGCATACTTATCCTCTACCATCACCGATAGTACTCATACCGTAAGAAAGTCAAACAGAAAACATTTAAGCAAGCCTTGGATAACGGAAGGTCTGTTGCGGTATATGCGACACAGAGATAACTTGCACAAAAAAATGAAAAGAGATCCCATGAATGAGGTCATAAAGTTATCTTACAAGCGATATAGAAATGATTGCACTGCACTTTTAAAAAAAGCAAAGCGTAATTATGACAGGCAAGAAATTGAGAGTGCAAAAGATAATAAAAAGAAACTGTGGGAGGCCATTAAAAAAATCAATGGCACACACAAGTTAGCTGATAACTCTTCTTCTCTTATTTCCCAAGATCACCCCCAACAAAGTGTAAATTCTATAAACAGGTATTTTTCGGAGGTCGGCAAAAAACTAGCAGAACAAATAACACCTCTCGAACAAGATGTGACGCAAAAGGAAATCTCTTCCGTGTGTCTCCTGAATTCTCTAGTTATATTGCCAACCGACGAAAGTGAAGTTTTTCATATTATGAGGTCACTAAGGGAAAACTGTGCTGTGGGTATTGATCAGATTTCCTCAACTATCCTAAAACGATACTCGCATTGCCTTATTGTTACCATTACACATATATATAACCTAGCCTTCTCCACAGGAGTCTTTCCGCGTGCGTTCAAAACATCAGTCATAAAACCTATACATAAGGGTGGAAGTAGAGACTGTGTCAACAACTATAGGCCTATTTCTATCCTGCCAACTTTGTCCAAGATCCTTGAACGACATATGAATAGCCGACTAACACATTTTCTGGAATCAAATCACTTGCTTTCTTCATCTCAGTATGGTTTTAGACATGGCATATCTACTTCAGATGCCGTCCATGAGCTAGTCGATGCTATTATTACATATCTAGATAACAGAAAGAAATGTTTAACGGTCTTCCTAGACTTGGCAAAGGCTTTTGACACAGTCTCTATTCCACACCTATTACTAAAACTGGAAATGATGGGTGTAAGAGGCATGCCGTTTAAACTCTGAGGATTATCTGAGAGACAGGAAGCAGCTAGTTAAAATTAACAATTTGCTCAGTAACGAACTAACCACTACTTATGGCATTCCCCAAGGAAGTATAGTCGGGCCAACTCTGTTTTTAATCTACATAGACGATTTGTGTCAAATGCAATTGAGTGGCGGACAAATTTTTACATTCGCTGATGACACCGCACTCTTTTTTAGTGGTAATAACTGGGAAGAGGCATTCAACCTTGCCCAGGCAGGATTTAACAGGGTCACGCAATGGCTCCAAAGAAATATACTAACCTTAAATGTTGCAAAAACAAAATATGTTGCATTTGGGCTCCGAAAACATACGCTTCCTCCAACCACCTTTTCAATAACAGCTCATATATGTAATTACACACAACCCACCTGTCAGTGTCCCTCACTACAGCGTACTGAAAACATAAAATACCTAGGTGTAATTATTGACCTAACTCTAACCTTCAAACCTCATTTAGATATAATGGTGACCAGACTGCGCAAACTAATTTACGTATTCAAAAATCTTCGCCATGTGACAGACCACCAAGTCATAAAAATGGTCTATTATGCGCTTTGTCACTCACTTATTGAATACTGTATTACATCATGGGGAGGTGCTGCCAAGACGCATCTCATACAGGTTGAGAGACCCCAGCGTGTTATATTAAAAGTGGGAGCGAGATTACCCTATCAATATCCTACGACCGCACTTTACAAGAAATGGGACTTACTGACTATACGCCAAACTTACATCCTACGCACTGTCCTAAAATACCATTCAACCTTAATTTATGACCCAAACCTTCTGAAGGATAGACGCAGAAAGGGTATCAAATGGGAATCCCAATCATTCAACTCAACTTTAACGCGACACTTTTTTGTTATCAGCGACAATACCTATATAATAAAATAAATAATATACTCACCATATATCCCCTCTCCACCTACATTTGCAAACAAAATATAATAAGTTATCTTAAATCACTTAATTACGACGAAACTGAAAACTTTTTGAAAATAATCATTTAAACAATCTGAACCATTCAATCTATACACATTTTCATTCATACATACATCACAACTCACCCAATCACTGTCATTAGTCTATTACAGTAGTATCAACTAAATTCCTCAACTACCATCATAATAACTCACACAATATGCATCTCACAAAGCTACTATTCATACAACTTACCACTTTAACATACACAGACACAACTATACATGATTTTGATTAAACATAGTCTGCACTTAGTTAAATAGATCTAAAATTAAGTTTAACCTAGATTTCTATATTTCTGCTTACTTCCCTAGTGTTAAATTACATTCCTCAATCCTTGTTTGGTTAAAATACATAATAATGCATTATCCGCGGGGGGGCACTGGTGACCTGTACCACAGGTTTTGTAAACCTATTTCAGGCACCAGTCTCTCACAAAGATAGGTACAAATCTAAGTGACATTATATTACTCAACTGTTCAAACAATGTAATTGTAACCTTTTTGTGAGAGAAAATAAACTTTATTTATTATTGTTATTAAAGAAAGGATTTTGCAAAATTCACCCCTGAAGGGGATGAAACGGGGGTTCAAAGTTTGTATGGAGAAACAATATTAGATAGTATTTTCTATTTGAAACTTAACACAAGTACTTAAGTAAGTAACGTGTTACAGGCTCTTTCGAAATTCCACCCCTAAAACAGTGAAGTGGCGTTCAAACTCGAAAACTCGAAAGTTGAAATCAATATTGTTTCGGATTGCGCTGAAATTTGGCATGCAGATAGGTATTTTGATTTAGGTATCCGCTAAGAAAGAATTTTTCAAAATTTACTCTTCAAGGGGATGAAGCGAGGGTTCAACGTTTGGATAGTCATTTTATTAGTCATTTCACACAAGTACTTTTTATAAATAAATAAGTAAATACGAGTTTGACTTTTTCAAAATGCCCTTCTGAGTGGATAAACTGGGGTAACAAAGTCTAAAACTCAATATTGTCTCGGATTGCGCTGAAATTTAGAATGCAGATAGTTATTATGACGTAGATATATTTAGAATGCAGATAGTTATTATGACGTAGGTATCCGCTCAGAAAGGATTTTCTCAAAATTCCTCCCGGATACGGAACGGGGATTCAAAGTTTGTATGGCGAAACAAGATGAGATAAAGTACGTGTTGTAGGATTTTTCAAAATGGGGTAGGTAACAAAGTCTGAAAAGTTGGGTTTTTCGGGTAAAATTAAAAATTACCCCATTTATAATGAATCCCAAATTGCCTTAGTCACGCGATAACATGAAAACGGGTGAACTGATTTGGCTAATTCTTAATTGATGTCTTAAATGATAGAATCGTTTTTACAAAAGAAAAGTTTTAAGTAAATAAAAGAAGTTTTTAACGCGGGCGAAGCCGCGGGGCACTTCTAGTCTATATATATAAAACAAAGTCGTGTTCGTTACACTATTTATAACTCAAGAACGGCTTTACCGATATGGCTGAAAATTGGTGAGGAGGTAGCTCAGAGCCAGGAGACGGACATAGGATACTACGAGTATTTATTTTGGTGATTTTTTTATTTATATTTTTTTTTTGTTAATGTGTGCGTGTTTGGGGAAACAGCACAATGTTGAAAAACATGCTATTTGCATTCTCACCAAAATTCCACTGAAAATCTTCAGTAAACACCTCATCTTTACTGAAGGTATGACTTAGACTAGACTTTTACTTGAAAACGGAGCTAAAATGTGACTCTGACCCATCTCTACGACCAAAATTGATAAAAACTTGAAAAATTTTAATATTTGACACTGGCTAAATACACTAATTGTGTGGAAAAATAATGAAGTTTAAAAAAAAATTATGCTTACAAGCAATCGAGACAATAATAATCAATGCCTAATCAATTTTATATTTTGTCAGAATGTAGGTAGAGATCTTCTACGATAACATGACCCGCCCCTCCACAATTTAAAAACGTTTGAGAGTATTTGTGAAAGTATTTACAATGCGCCACCACGCATGTGTGCGTACTGGTACTGCCGGTTCCGCGACATTGCATACATAATTAAATAACTCATAATTATGAACGTACTTTGTACCAACCAACACTGCAAAAAAAGTTTCTATGAAATTTATAAGCAATACTTTCCGTTATGTTAGGCTGGCTACAAAGTACGTTCATAATTCGTCAACAATTTAGGGCAGTGCTAATTATGGTAAGTTGACCAACAAATCTGATAACAATTGAGATATTATGATGAGTACTGATTGCACAAAAACGATGAATAAATTTTATTGTGTACAAATATTGAAATATTTTGCATGTTTAACGATTTCAGTAAAATAAAACATTTTAATGTATTTATAATACATTGAATTCGACATATAAATTTTAAACGTTTGCGAGGATTTTTGTTTTTATGTGTCGAGCTCATTTGTGTACCAGTTGCATCACATTTCGCTTTTTCTTTGAGAATTCTTGTTATAGTCTTTTCGCTAACTCCCACAGCTCTTGAAATTTTCCATATTGGCGTCCGTCAAGCGCTCCACTGCATTTTCAGCCTCATGCTTCATGTGTTGGTATACTGTAACATAGATGAAGGAATAAAAAATAGATCGATAATGTCTAATGAGCTTTTAGTACGACAATCAAATCTGATCGAGATGACGTTACTAGTTCCGAATGACAAAAAGTTTTTTAGGAATAAATGAAAAAACGTTTTTTACTTTACTGATTTAACATATATATTAATTTTAGGAACAATATAAATATTTAGTTGTATTACATCCACAAAAATAAAGCGAATTCATATTTTTAATTTTTTGTGTTCGATTTGTTAAAACATCTTGAACTATTTTTAAAATCAATACAAAGTAAGCTAGTAAAGCATGTTGTTACACTAAAATCCGGTAGATGGCGCAATGTTCAAAGATTGTTATTTAGGTAATTTTAGGTGTGACTAGTCAAGTCAGTTCGACAAGATGGCGCTATTTTTCGAAGTTACATTTTTATTATTTTTTTAAAACCTAAACTTATATAAAATAAACAAATTTCTATTATTTTTACAGTTAGCAAAATTTTAAAAGCCTATGTCTATAATTTTCATCAACATTATCATATAATTCGCATCAGATAATTTTATTGGAGATCTAAGTCAATGGACACCTCAAAACACATGCAAATATTACACTCATAAATGCAAACTGAAAACGATAGCAAATCAACTGTAAATTTCAACTTAATGTAAAACGACATCGTAGCTCAGCGGTTACAGTGTTGCTAATTTACATTACGAACGTGAAGTCAAGGGATCGAATCCGAGGACAAGAAACTTATCGTGCTTTTTTCAACCAACTTTCAAAAAGGAGGAGGTTATGAATTCGTATTTTTTTTGTTTTTTGGCTGGCTGCGGTTGGAAACAAAAAGTTAAAGATTGAGCTCAGGCGCGTGTGCGTGAGCTAGGCCGATGATGATGTAGATAGGTATATGCAGTATATGGAAGTACCAACCAGAATACTTAGTAGATACTGATACGGTAACAACTATTTGTTATTTTCTTCTAATTAAGTATAACACGTGGTAGGTAATTTTAATTTTAATTAAAAATAGTAGTAGTAGTTATAAATAGTTTGTTACCTCAGAACTCCGTTAAATCTTAACCGATTTGAATTTTTTAGGGTTCCGTAGCCAAATGGCAAAAAACGGAACCTTTATAAATTCGTCATATCTGTCTGTCTGTCTGTCCGTCCGTATGTCACAGCCATTTTATTCCGAAACAGTTAGGACTACAGAATTAAAACTTGGTAGGTAGATGTATTCTGTGAACTGCTTTCCGATTTTTATACAAAAATAAAAAAATAAAAGTTTAAGGGGGCCCCCCCTTAAACTTTTATTTTTTCCATGCCATACATGGAACTGAAACAAAAAAAAAATCTTCAAACCTATACGTGAGTGGTGTCTATAGATAGGTCTTCAAAAATGACATTGAGGTTTCTAAAACCATTTTTTCTCAAAGTCAATCATTTGAAAGATAGGCGTGTCTAAAGTGGTAAAATGTGTCCCCCCCCTCTAACTTTTAAAGTATGGGAGTGAAAAATCTAAAAAAAATATATGCTGTAGATCTCAATAAAAAATAACAACGAAAATTGGTTTGAATGAGATACAGTCAGCAGTTTTAGAGATATGGCGACCGCAAAGATAACTTTGTTTTTAATACAAACACTATGAAAAACAAAGTTAATTATGTAGTTGCGAAAAATCATAGTTATGAAATACTTGACTGTGTTACGGAACCCTACGAGAGCGAGTCCGACTTGCACTTGGCCAGTTTATTTTAGTTTGAGAGATTATGCCTCCTGTTTGGTTGGTCTTTTTCAAATTTTATCGAGATATGGCAATTATCTCCGGAGATATGGAGATAAACAATATAAGCAAATTTGTATACTTGATAAATGATTATTACTTTGACTATCGCGGCATGTGAAGTTGTTTTTTTTGTTTCGTACGATCATAAATTATTGATGTCTCGCATCGCATCTCGTGAGTCGAAACGGCCATGCAACGTCGCACTTGCGATTCCGCCGTCCGCAGTGGATTGGATGCGACCTCTCTCTCTCTGTCTCTCGTCCTATCTGGCAACGTCGCGTGAGTCGCGTCGTCGCTTACCTATCGAGTGGGTTACTTGCAACCACGGTAATATTACCTATATACTTTTTACCAGAGTAGGTACCTATACACAAAGGTATTTAGTAAACACCAATAAAAACTAACTTAAGAAACAGTAAACACTATACTTAACACAATAGTACAATGGGTGGACTTATCGCTAATCTTCCAGTCAATCTACGGATCTAGATAGGGAGATGCGTGTTGAGCAAGGTCGGAGGTCTGTATTTCTTTGTACATAGAAATTTGCTAATAGTGTGTATTTCTATGGCTGCTATAACATTAAAGATCGTTTGCTAAAAGAGAAAAACCGACTTCACATTCCACGCTAGTCATTTTCAGTAGGTACTAAGTCTGAGGTGTTTATCTCCTATCTCTAAAGATACTTACTTATCTGATCTTAATGAAATAACAATGGCACCACCGAGGAAATGTACTCTACCAATTAATAAAAAATCATTCGAATCGGTTCAAAATTGACTGAGTAATCGCGTAACATAAATAAAAAAACATACAGACGAATTGAGAACCTCCTCCATTTCAGAAACCGGTTGAAAAAGAGGTGACCCCTTTATTAGTTATTAAAAACAAAAAGAAACTTATTTTCTCGGCAAATTTTGTTCATACTCATCACATATTGTATTATATTATACTAAAAGAGTCCCGCGGCTTCGCCCGCCTTATAATTTTTTTTTTATTTACTTAAAACTTTTCTTTTGTAAAAACCTTTATAATATAAAATACATCAAAAAAGAAATAGTCAAATTGGTTCCATCGTTTTCAAGTTATCGCGTGAATAAGGCAAATAGGGATATTGATTTTGATTTTCAGACTTTGTTACCTACCCCTTTCGAAAAATTCTGCAACACTAAATGAAATGAAATGAAATGAATGTTTATTCCACAAAAAATAGAGTCAACATTAGGATGTTCCGAAATTATTCATAGTCCTTCTATTTTGTCATATTTATGACATGTGAAAATTTATAACATAAGTACTAATACATATTATTGATAGGTATATGATTGATGATTTTATTTCAGTAATAATATTATGATTTCAGTTATAATGTCAACTTATTGAAAATACAGTTTGACAATATTGAAAATTTCTGTTAACGTCAAATGCGTATATATATTTCATCGTATATTTTAAAAATCATTTAAAAATAGAGTTCTATTTTATATCACTGTCTTTAAAAGTGCGCGCTGCGTCGCGCTCTGTGTGAACTGACCCTTAGGAAACACGTAAGGTTTTATCAAAATTGGTTCTTTTTTGTGAAAAGGTTAATTCGTGTAAATACCTGGCTTATAGATATTATAAGATGTGTTTATATACAAGATAAGATTAGGTAAAGTGAATTGGGAAACTGTGATACTCATCCTAATTGTTACCTATGAAACAAAAAAATAAAAAATAAAGATAAGAGCTACGGGTGGGGTCCCAAAACCAAACCATCTCAAGACCTTAACATTGTATCGTCAGACATATGCGGAGTATTAACTCCTCAAACGAACCTCGAACTTGCTACTGAAAATAGCTTGAACGGCATTTGAAAATAGTTAAATTCACAGTTTAAAGTCAAATTTAATTAACCCTCAAGCTGAAAAGAAGTTTAGTAGGATCATCATCTATGGTAGGATTTACTTCATTAACAAGTAACAATAACATTAACAAGGACATAATTATAACCAGACTCGGAAAAATCTATAGAAAGAATTGGCCCGTGTGGGTTTCGAACTTTCGACCTTTGGTTTCGTGGTTCGACCACTAACCACTAGCCCACGTAGTTATATTACCGCCACCTATCACTTATATATAAATATGGATTCGATGGACCTTAAGCCAAGTGTCGCCGGTAACGTCAGATAGATGGCACTAAAAAATAACACTTTATTGTACATGTTACGCCTCTAGTGGCGTTAAGCGGAACTACGAGGTACCAGCGACGATATTAAGTCTTAGGCTAGGTCTTTACGAAAGCACTAAATAAGCATTCTATGTTGTTGTTATTCTATGACTGTAACTATCACTTCTCTTGCCTAAAATATTATAGAAAATATTTTACAAAATGAAACTAATGCTTATTTATTTTACAAAATTACCTGACTCCGCATATTTTTTTTCGTATCTTTTCCATGACCTCGTAAGTTGTCTTGCGATCAGTACTTTCGTCTCACTGAGCGACGTAGATTCAACAACTTGACTGTCTCAGACTGCTGCCACATGAGTAAAGAAGGAAGAGAGACAAAGCTTCATACATCTGCGCTGTGATGATGACGTAAACGCACGTAAAAGCGTGAGCACTAGCGGCCTGTGTGCCGCCTGTCACATAGGGAGTGAAACCGGTTTATAGTGGCTCGGCTGGTGCTTTAACACAGGGCTGTCGCTGGCGACGCGTCATGTTATATTATATTATTTTTCATCCCATATATTTGAAAACTGATGGTTGGTTTCTCGATAAGTGCGCGCAAAGTAAGTCTTTTTCGCCCTAGGGTGGGAAAGTGATTTTTTAATTTTTGGCTTATGAATGTTCTTATATAGTGCCCTGTCTAAGGAGTTTAAATGAAATTCCTTGACATTTCATAACATTACATGACATTTCGTGACATTTTATGACATTTAGTTACTTTCGTGACATTTCGTGACATATCATGACATTTTGTGACATTTCATGACACTTCGTGACATTTCATGACATTTATGATATTTCGTGACATTTCATGCCATTAAATGACATTTCGTGACATCTCATGATCATGATCGACATACATCGTTGTCGCCAATAATGACGCTTGAAAAATAAAAAAGCAGGTCATGTTTACTTGAAGGAGGATTTTATTACGATAAAGATTTTTCTTGGTTTGATTTGTACCAACCCTACAAGAATAGGTAAACATTTTGTCCGTTCCTTAGAAGGTTTGTCTCCTTTCCTTATTTACTCATGTGCCGCTGCCGGCCTGCTACTGAAGACGAATCATTACAACTACATACAAACTCTTTCGTAAGGATGTGACTACACACATTAAAACAGTAATTTGGAGGGGCGGGCCATGTTATCGTAGAAGATCTATACATACAGAGATATGCAAGAATGTGATAGCTAAGTTATGAATGTCGTATGTAAATAGTCTTATCCATAAGGCAAAAAATATTAGACAGTTATTCATTAAGTAAGTACCTATATTTATTCAGAATTAAAATTAAATACTGGTGATTATATTTTTACAATCAAAATTAAACTCAATCGAACTTATTTCAATTTAATAACTTATCTATAACAATAATAACATTGTTTCATTGCATCATGTCTTGCTGACACGCGGTTGAAGTACTTGATTGTTGTATTTTTATTCTATTTCTGTATTGCCACAACTTTATTATTTACTTGATAATCAAAGTGCCATAATAAATTACTGAACTTAATATCTCTTTTGTATTCATTGTATTACGTTCATAAAAGCCTAAATTAAGTTAATCTAAAAGGTAACACGACATTCGTTGTCTGTTAGGTGGTACGAAGTTCGCCGGGCCAGCTAGTTCTATATAAAGACAGTTCATAGGATTTTTTTTTTCTGGCTGTCGAGTATGGGGTAACCAGATATTTTAAATTTAATTTTGTGAATATTAGATCTCTTCGCGGATAAACGACTAGACCGATTCAACTGAAATTTTGTACAAAGGCAGCCAATAAGACAAAGATGGACATAGGATCCTTTTTTTTTGCAGTCGAGTTAGGGTGTCGAGATTTGTTTTATTGCATTTTGTAAGCGTGTGGCCTCTGATCGGCCAAATGGCTTCATCAATTTAGCTGAAATTTAGTACAAATATAGTTAATAAAGCACAGAAAAATAAGGTATACTTTTTTTTGACAATCGAGTCTGGATGTCCAGATATTTTTGATTGATTTTAATTTGAAAATGTGTGACGTCTTATCAGCTAAACGGATTCAGCTAAAACTTTGTGCAAAGATAGTCAGTAGAACATACAAGGACATAGGATTTTTTTTTCTGGCAGAAAGGTCTGGATGTCTAGATTTTTTTTTATTGAATTTTGTAAATGTGTGACGTCATATTTGATAAACGGCTTAACCGATTCAGCTGCAATTATGTACAAAGATAGTCAATAATACTTTTTTCTGGCATACAAGTCTGGATGTCCAGATTTTTTATTGAATTTTGTAAATGAGTGACGTCTTATCAGATCAACGACTAGGCTGATTCAGCTGAAATTTTGTATAAACATACTCAGTATAGCATAGTAGGACTTAGGGCACTTATTTTGGCAAATACTTAAACAGCACAACTTGGTATACCCTAACCATAATGATTAACTACTTTTACGATAGAGGATATCGATTTCGACCATGGAGTTCTCTCTAATAACTTAACTAAAGGTTATGAAGTCATAAAACTGTCAGAGTCATAAAAAGTAATAAAAAATTTATCAGACTGAGTCAAACATTTAAAATGTACAACTAGGTCTACCTTACCATACTGACTATTGACTTTAACCACAGAATACTTAATAGTCTTTAACAACAGAGGATATTGAGTTCGACCTTAGGGTCATCTATAGTGACTAATTAGGTCATAAAACTGTCAGAGTCATAAAAAATTAGGCCACGCGAGCGAAGCCGCGGGCAGATGCTAGTGTAGGTATATAAATCTAACCAGGGCAGTGCAAGTCAGGAGAAAAATGCTTATTACGCCTGTATAAAACTGTACCAATTGGAAACGAAAGCTCGTAATTTCGTGTCCCAGCGGTTCATAGATCATCACTTTTACCTGCAATATCCCATTTAGTGCCTTAATTTTTAACGAATCCATGCTTTTAGTAAACGTTTATTAAATTAGTGAAGGGTTAACCGCCCGTAATAGCTTAATTGAGGGAAAGGTCTATCTTCGGACCTTTTACTAAATTTGTCTTTGTTAGTGAGTTCCATGGGCTGGCAATAAGTAATATGTTGCCTTTTAACCCGGTGGTCGTCGCTACTGAATAAAAAATACCAGGCAGTAAAATTACGAAAATTTTCTTTTCACGCAACTAAGCAACTTGACGCTTGAGGTATGCATAGAAAAAAGAGACACGCTCTCTTCGTGGCTGTCAGTTTGCGGGATGCGCTCGGCCATAGCGCTTGCGTAAAGTGAGTATAGACGTAAAATATTCGTTAGCGAACAATTATGTAACTACTTTATTGATTGTAAAGTATTTTTATTGAAGCTAAGTTGCTGGACACGTCAATAAAGAAATGATAAGTGACAACGATGGGAAATTCGTTAGTGAACATTTCAAGAGTATCTAAATATAATTTAAAAGTAGCATTAAGGAAATATTCACGATGTCACAGAACACATAATAATACTACGTACAGAACGGACACTCTTTTTCACACACCAATCGGGGCAATCTCACCTCGCCACCGATTCTGGAGCTGTCGAGGAGCTAATGTGCTAACCAGGGCACGCGTGAGCAGTGACAACCGACTAGCAGATAATACCGCCGGTGATGACGAAAGTTTAGGTATAAAGCGCAGTAGCTATGGGCGAGTGAGGGAGGCCTGACCAGGGGCGGCAGTCTCTACAAGCGACAGCGATTCGTTCGCATCCGAACGATTGATAGAACGTATCAGCAAACAACGCTTGCCACAATGTCAAATGCAAGTGTCAATTCGCTCTAAAGTCGGGTTTTGCAGTGTAGATACGCCTTTAAAACACTAATTCATAGGGCTGAAATATTGACCACAAAATAAAAACTCCTTAAATCAAGGGAAAATTGTAATAAGATTTTATTAAAATCATGGTCATGAACTGTGCAAGTATTATTTAATGTTTATGATATTAGTTATTAGTTATATATATTATTATATTGTCTGTGAACTTACCAATGCGTTACACATTCAATTCTGCACTGTGATTAGTTCTAGCACATTCACAAACAGTTGTCTGTGAACTTACTTATACATCGAAAACAATAATTTATTTCAGGACCAGTTTTCAATTTTCCGGTTAGTAACCGGTACATAACGTTCTTACGATTATTTTTAGGAGCGCGAGGGTTATAAAAACCTCATTAACAACCTTTGTAGTCCGGTTTATTCCGCGAGCCCGTGTCACGTGTCTGTCGTTCGATGCAAGACGCACGGCGCGAGCCAGCTTGCGTGGAGAAGGAAACGCGTATCTTTATATTTTATTCCAGCCAAATCAGTCAATCAAACAAGATTCGACATCGTCTGTCTGTCTGTCTGTCTAGTCCCTTTATCGCAGGGACCCACAAATTCTTGTTGATTAAAGAAAAAACAAGTTGAAACTTATATCAAGTACTTGGATCTACGGTATGTTTTGGGTGAGAACAAAACAAACCCGTAAGTCAACGCGATCAAAAGATATGACCGTTTAAGTTGCATTTTTGGCATTTTTTGCGAATTCACAATGGAATTAAAACATATAGGATACCAAATTGTTAAACACAATCCAAAATTTCATAGTACCAACGGGACTTGAACCCGCAACCTCCGGAATAACATGTTCCGGTGCTTTGCCAATTAAGCCATGGTGCGAAGTAACGTTACGACGAAATTAGTGGATTGCATTTGTTAACCCAATTATGCATAAGTGGCGCCATCTATGACTACTTATTACGTAAGTTAATCATTCGGAAGAAATCATTACAGTTTTCAAATCCGACGAGAGATGTTGCACTGCGTAAATCAAATATTATGTTTCTTTGCAGTGTTACACACTTTATATTTTTGTAAATTGTTAAACACAATCCAAAATTTCATCGTACCAACGGGACTTGAACCCGCAACCTCCGGAATAACATGTTCCGGTGCTTTGCCAATTAAGCCATGGTGTGAAGTAACGTTACGACGAAATTAGTGGATCGCATTTGTTAAATATAGGATACTTCCCGTTGGCCTAAAATCATGAAATTTGGCATGAAACAAGGTCTAGAGAAAGAAATCTGAAAACAGTAAAAATTTGTTTTAAGACCAAACAATAAACGAATTTACTATACCAATATAGATAACTTATTATTTACGGTTGCAGTGTCCAGGCATCAGTCTAGGGCTCAAACTGCAAAGTTAAGTTTGTCTTTTAACCTACGAGTAGTTTGAGCACTTGGTACGGAAGCCTCGGTGGGCGAGTCCAACTCAACTTAGCTAGTTTTTTTTAAAGAACACAATGACCACACTCTTGCTCTACGTCTTAGGAGTTCTCCCCGAAAAGAGGAAGGAATTGAAAATGTGTCATCCAGAGTCTTAAAATTTGAACTCTGTAAATATTTCGCTTTTATTATATTAGTAGGCAGTATGACTTTATGGTTTTTGTACCGAATTTTGAAAGAAGCTAACCAAGTAATACATTTTCAATAGAAACAGTATCACCCTGTTTAACCATTTAAGGAAATGATTTTCAAAAATAATATTATCTGTATAATTAGTCAAAACAAACATTGATGAATTTTCTACGATTTTCCATTCCAGCCAACATTTCTACAATAAATATAAAACTGGTACGAGCATACGTATACCGGTTTTTCGAACGAAACCACTTGAAAACCCTTATTTGCATGTATCGCTCTAAATAGAGGCTGTGGTAGAACTAAACTTAAGAGAAAAGGTTTTAGGCATGTAAGAGGGAACGCGGGTTGCATTTTTACATACAAATGTATTTGATATTTTGTAGAAATTAATTTTGCTCCAGAAGCATTTTCCAGGGAGGAAACGGGGGAATGCATTTGTATAGAAAAGTGCACCCCGCGTTACCTCTTAAGGCGTAACCGGTTTGCAAATTTTTCCGGTTACGAAGACTTGATTTATTTGACATATACAGCTAGTGCTGGACAAATCTCAAAACTAAAAAGTTGTCGATATTTCAAATAGCGGGGCGCAATCCTATTTGTTAATATATAATTTTATTATTAATTTAAATACTTCAACAGGGTTCAAGTATAGCTACGTATACGAACAATTTTTTGCGTAGTAGGTTTATTTGCGATAAAACAGCTGGTTTTTCTTCTTACTTCCTGCAAATAGTGATATTTATTTCGTTTTTAAGTACCATACAATAAGCTGTATCAAGCATTCGAATAGAACATGCAGAGGTAGATATTTTAATTTATTTCTGGACCATATAAAATTTGTAATTTTAAATGCTTTGTTATGATTTTTTATGGTAACAGGACAAGCACGACGCTCGCCTGATGGTAAGCGATGATGTTTACCTATTACAGATATAGCGACATGCAAAATGCTGGACTCCCAGAATTTTACATGTCACTGCACTGCGCCTGTTACCTTGAGACATAAAAATGTTGAGACTCACATGCCCTGTAATTAATTTCACTGAACACCTTGCCATTTCAACCGAAAAACATTCCTGTTTCACGGCTGAAAATTAGTTGGAAAAGTGGTGGCACCGCCCCAGGCGGACTAGCAGAAGTCCTACCACTACAAAATGTATTAGCTACATTAAAAAACAAACATCATACATGTTTATTAAACGATGCATTTATTGTCAATGTTACTGAACAGTGTATTTATAAATTCAATTATACGTAGTATTATTATCTTTTCTATGATTATACACAAAACATTTAATTTAATTTTGAAAAAAAAACAGGTGCTATGCTATTCATAATTAACCACATAGCGCCTGTCTTCTATAATTTACTAAATTAAGTAAATATAAGATATAAAAATATAGGCATTCACTAAAAAACTGGCCAAGTGCAAGTCGGACTCGCACTCGAAGGGTTCCGTAACACGTAGTATTCCATAACTTTGATTTTTCGTAACTACAAAAATAACTTTGTTTTTCATAGTTTTTGTATGAAAAACAAAGTTATACTTGCGGTCGCTATATCACAACAACTGCTGACTGTATCTCGTTCAAACCAATTTTCATTGAAAGTTTTTATTAAGATCTACAGAATATATTTTTTCTAGATTTTTCACTCCCTTACTTTAAAAGTTAGAGGGGGGGGGGACACATAAAAATTTAAGGGGGGGCATCCCATACATGGAAAATGGAAATAAAACAAAAAAATGTTTTTTCTTCAAACCTATACGTGTGAGGTGTCTATGGATAGGTCTTTAAAAATGACATTGAGCTTCCTAAAATATTTTTTTCTCAAAGTCAATCATTTGAAAGATAGGCGCGTCTAAAGTGGTAAAATGTGTGTCCCTCCCCCCTCTAACTTTTAAAGTATAGGAGTGAAAAATCTAAAAAAAATATATGCTGTAGATCTCAATAAAAACTAACAACGAAAATTGGTTTGAACGAGATACGGTCAGCAGTTTTTGAGAAATGGCGACCGCAAAGATAACTTTGTTTTTCATAGTGTTTGTATGAATTTTGTAGTTGCGAAAAATCATAGTTATGGAATACTTACTACTGTGTCACGGAACCCAACGAGTGCGAGTCCGACTTGCACTTGCCCAGTTTATTTACACTCACACATACCTACCACTCACACTCAGTCACACAAATTTTTAGTAAAACAGTTTCAGATTGTACAGCCCCATGAAATGAAGAAATTTGTTTAAAAGTTGCCTTTTTTGGACTTGTTGCACCGCATTTTTGGCCAAAGTGATGAAGACAAATATTCATGTACCTTTCCAATACCCATTTTATTAAATGAATGATATGATTATCGAGTGGAGACTGATCATACTAATGATAGTAAATATTTTCAAATATTTTAAGTCCAAGAAAATTACCCATGGTTTTTGTAACAAAGTGACGTTTAAATGTTTTTTTTAATTAACTTATTGTCCGAATACATTTTTCTGAGTAAGGATTCACTTATTTTGCAAATTGTGATGACATCTGCGCTCGGCACAATGAGACATCCGTTTTCTTTCAAATGTAGGAATTTAATTTGATCGTTGTTATTACGGACCCTGTTAATGCTGCAATACACGTCTCATACTTAATCTTTTTTAATAAGTTATGAACGACAGACCCTGCTACGTACACTACCACTTGTGACCCGAACTCAGACATATTACTTACATCGTAACTCGACTTCACGTCAGTAAAAATAGTTTTAGTGTCAGTATCTTCGTCATTGTTGTACACATGATATGGAGCCACTGTTGTAATATTTATTTGATCTACAGCTGAAGAACAACTAAGGATTGATATTTTTTCAAGGGCTACACAATTTCCGCTACCAAAATCTTTTAGTTCAACATGTGAAATATTTTTTTTTGTAAATTGACATAAATTATCTCGCTGTGGGTTATTATTAAAACTTCCGTATGCTCTAATGTGACTTGAATAACTTGTATAAATGTTGTAACTTGTATTGCTGGTAAATAATTAATCTTCTTCTCATTTTCTATAAGTCTAATGTACATTTCGCTTAAACTTTTTGTCTTCGTGAAGAAAGATTGACAAAACAGATTTATAAGACGAGTATGAATGGGCCAGCCGGTAGAGCGGCTTCTATCGGCTGGCCCATTCACACTCGTCTCATAAATCTATTTCGTCTAATCTTTCTTCATCCATCCTCTCTAGATGTCCAAACCAAACCATCTAAGCATCCCTTTCCCTATCTTTGTCACTACATCTTCCAGTAAACCACAACATTCCCTTATCACGCTGTTCTCCACCTTATCTATCAGAGTTACTCCAATCATACTTCTCAAACTTCTCATTTCTACAGCATTAATTTTACTTTCATGCTTTTTCTGCCATACCCAGCATTCACTACCATACATGAGTGTGGGAACCAACACTCCCCTATGTACAGCCAGTCGTGCTTTTTTAGACACGTTCATTCATTCCTCAAATTATTATTAATGTTATGTATTAATTTTCACAACTTTAACTTTGTAAATAAAAAAAACTTTCGATTTAAACTTTCATGCCCAATGGGGCATGAAAGTTTAAATCGAAAGTTTTTTTTATGCAATGGCACTACCTACCTTAAATACATTTTAGAAGCAAAAAATAATGATGATATGTTACATTGAATGTTATAACTATGTATTTGTCTTAGCAAAGAATATCATATTAATTTTATAACTATTATTTTCATCGATACATAACAATTTTATCGATAACTATTGACGAAGTATAACCGTACAATCACATCACTAGCTTACGACAACCGCATGCGCGTCGCTTGCGGCCGTACCATGTCATGCTCGCTAATCTTGCGAGCATGACGATATCGTTTGTATCTCATTACATTGTTACGTACGCTTGTACCGCTCTGGATGTTGAAGAACATATGCAGCAATGGTATGCAAAATGACGATAAAACAAATAGATTATTATTCTCGTAGTAAATAATTTGTTCCAGCATATTTAATTAAAAAACAGCATTACAATTAAAAAAATACACTTATCAATAAAATGTAATCCTCTTATTTATGTAATTAAACGTTGTGGAAGAGTTTCCACAATTAGATATGCTGCAACACACCATTTTTGTAGGTGTTTCACGTCCGCCGTTTCGAACAATACTGACAGCTAATTTTGGGCAGTTTCCGCACAGTTTCGGCTGTCAAGTTACAAGTGCGGCGACAATTTACGTAGAGTATGTGACTTCTAATACCTTATTATTCCTATTTCTGTGGGAATATTGCTCCTAAACTACTGCACCGCGCGCCCGGTATTCTGAGTCATTGGATATAGAGTCACACATTTCATCTACAAATAAATAATGAATATACACGCTCTGATATTTCACTTGACATTATTAAATATGTTCATGTGATATTATTAGGTTGCAAGAGGTGGTCTATAAAATTACGCAAAATTACGTTTCAAAAAGAAATATGTTGGAAGCTTCGAGCACATCGCTTTAATGAATTTATTATTAGTGCCTATGTGGTGCCTACAGCCAAAATATTAAACTTCAGGAGATAAAAAATGCCTCCTTGTAACACTAACAGCCTAACGTCAAAACTACAACAACCAAAATCTGCCATATAAGGTATTTTTATTCTATGAAAGCTTCAGTGACATAGCAAAACGAACGGATTAAGTAATCTTCACAAAGTTGTTAGTATTGCATTCAGCTAGGATATGTAAGGGTGCTTACATAATATGTAATAAAAGGATCACCGTGGTGACATAATTATCCTTCAAGTGAAACATATAATAGTTCAAATCGGTTCACAAATGGCGGAAAAATGAAGACACAAAAATCAAACGAATTATTTTTTTGGGAATTCGATTATAAAGAAGGAGGTTCTTCTTCTATCCTATCTAACTATCCTAGCAATAAAAAATAAGTTCAAAAACTAAAACCCGACTTCTGAAAAATCACTCTCTAAAAAGTATGAAACAAGAAAATATTTTCATCTGAGGCCGCTATGTACAAACTATTCAATATGTATCGTGTATTATACAAACAACTAACTTGTAATAAATATTTCATTGTATTTCATATATATTTACTTTGCAGTGTGTGTTGTTTTGTTACGGTAGGTGACATACGACCACGGGTATCCACTGAACACTACTATGAATATATATGAAATATAATAAAATATTTATTACAAGTTAGTTGTTTGTACATATATTACACGATACATATTGAATAGTTTGTACATAGCGGTCTCAGATAAAAATATTTTCTTGTTTCATACTTTTTAGAGAGTGATTTTTCAGTAGTCGGGTTTTAGTTTTTGAACATATTTTTTATTTAAAGCACTTTGGGGTTTTTGGATAGATGTATACATGTCAAGATACTTACATACATACACAGCGATCAACAAACACATAACCCTCCCAACTGTCTTTTGCGACGCCGTGGGGTAAAAATTAGTTTTCTTGACTTCGGCGGGATATATCTCGCCAACGCTACGCCCCACAAAAATATGATGTACTAAACTCTTCATTTTTAATTCCCTATTCAACGATACCACACACGATGGGGTGGGGTGTTTTTTTTAGTTCTGCACTTCGTCCCCTCTAGGGGGCGCCACATTCCATTTGTTGTGACGCCACATAGCTTATAACCAGCAGACAGATAAGACGCGTCCAACGAGAACTCATTTGTTAAATTATGATAAGTAGTTTAGAAGTTATGATGAACATACATACATACATACCCACATACCGGTCAAAAACATAACCATCCTTTTTGCTTCGCCGTAGTCGGGTAAAATGAAAATGACACGCACATGTACTTCTCAATAGCTTGTTATGACATTCAACTCTTGCGGTTTATCAAACTCACACTTCTCGTGACCACGGTCAATGCAAATGCAATGCAAACTTTAGAGGTAAATAAAATTAATGCTTTTGGCGCGATAAGTCCCGTATCAAAATATAACTATATTCACAATATCATCTAGGCTGATGATGATAATAATGATATTCACAATGGGTGTAGTCTTTAGGTACTTAATCCGTGTGAATATTGCTTATAATGTACCTGTGCATGTATAATGCTTATATTTCGAAATTGAAGAATTCGGTGAATTACTCGTACGAGACGCAGCTCTAAGCATTTACATATACAAGATACCATCTTACATACTTTATCTTACATACTAGGTAGTAAATTACCGTTATTAGGGTCAAGCAGAATTATCATTGATCACCTGAATAAATAAATAAGGCATTATTGTACCGGGTTGTAGACATTATAATTGTGTAGAATATTTATAAATCTTCGCAAAAAGCTTGCTATTATTCAAGTTAAAAGATTCAATAAAATTTACAATGAGGCAGTAAGGCCCCGCGAATTCTTTATTTCTTTTCTTTCTATCCGTAATATAGTAAGGTAGTTACATCTAAGTGCCTCGAGTTTAGCTGCTTTACTGCTTTTACTGTAACGGGAGGACCAGCGATATCGACAATCGACGCTTGCAGCAGTAACGTTACGACAAATGCAAGTCTCTACACCAAACTTATCGCGCAAGATCGATACTTTGTGCCACCGATGAACCTATCGACGGTATAACATTTAAAAAAATCTCCCTAAATATAAGGAAAAAGTGCATTATTTTTTGTGTTTCAAAAATGTATTTGAATACAGAAGCAATCTATATTATCTTGATCAAGCTTTTTTTTTTATATATTATATATAGTACTAGAAGTACCCCGCGGCTTCGCCCTCGTTAAAATCTTAACTTTTTAGTTCGATCCAAAACTTACTTTACTTAAAACTTTTCTTTTGTAAAAACCTTTTTATCATAAAAGACATCAAAATACAATTATCCAAATCTGTTTACCCGATTTCATAATATCGCGTGACTAAGGGAAATAGGGATTCATATTTATAAAGCCATATATGAAAAACCGTATTGATTTTCAGACTTTTTTACTTATACCCCATTTCGAAAAATTTTGCAACACCTATTAACTTATTTATTTATAGAAGTACTTACGTAGTTTCGAATAAAACAAACTATCTCATCTTGTCTCTCTCATCACGGAACGAGGATTCAAAGTTTGTATGGCGAACCATACAAACTTTGAATCCTCGTTCCGTCTTCTTAAGAGGTGAATTTTAAAAAAATCAATCGAAAAATTAAAAATTGGGGGCCATGTCACCCACGTCCGTAGGAGAATATCCCGTTTCGTGAATCCCTACACGTGCTCCCTGGGTGGTGCTAAATAGGTGACTCGGTGGGAGGCTTATGCCGCGGCTCGTGACCACCCACCGACCAAAGCCATGCCGCCAAGCGACTCAGTATTACGGCATGATGGTCGGTGTAGCCATTACAGGAGACGGGTCGAAACAGTAGCGCTTCTGCTTAAGGACCGTTCTGACACACATTGACGCCACTTCACTTTGGGAGACCAGTCGCGGAGGGTAGCGGGATCCGAGGCACAGTGCACCGCGGTCGGCCCGCAGTTAGTAGGGGGCCCAAGGAGCGTGCCAGCCACACGCGAAAGGCTGCCCCGCCAACTGACGAAAAATCCCGGGTTGCGTCATGGTGCCGGTTGGCGACCGGACGAGAGGGCCGTATGAACATTCCCGGGGGGGTTCGGGCGTCCCCGCAGTCTCCAGGCTGGTCCCGCTTCTGGTGTTGTGTCTCAATGTTAGTCGCAAGTCAAAAGCAGAGCGCCTCGTTTCACTGCCGTGCTCCTACCTTTACACTCGCAACATGACATGACAAAAAGGAACAAGAAGCATTTTAAACAGCGGCTGCACGCCCTCTCGCTCAAAGTGCACCTCACTAATATTAGAGGTCTGCACTCAAATCTCCACGCAGTCCACCACCATCTCGAGACTGAAATACCCGCTCTCTTGTTCCTCACGAAGACGCAGATACAATGCCCGTCTGACGTGGCGTACCTCACTTACCCCGGCTACACCCTGGAGCACAATTTTAAAGCTCCCAAGCCAAGAGGCACCCAGCGGGTATGGCGATACAAGCCAGCAGATTGGGATGAGATGCGGTCGTTCTTTGCAGCTTATCCTTGGCGGCCTGTTTGCTTCTCTTCCGACGATCCTTCGATTTGCGCGGATGCTGTGACGAAGGTGCTGCTTCAAGGAATGTAGTACTATATTCCATTTTCTGATGTAGCGATGTCAAGCAAAGCTCAACCATGGTTCGGAGCTGAATGTCGACGTGCTGAAACACTAAAACAAGAAACATACCTGGCCTGGGTTGATGCTCGTAACCGCAAAGATAGAGATCTGTCAGCGAAGAAGAAAGCGTTCAACAAGGCTGCCAAGTCCTGCAAGAAGGCTCTACGGAAGTCCCGATTTGAGCACATAGGCCAGATAGGGACCAAACTAGCTTCGTATCCAGCGGGTAGCAAAGCGTTTTGGTCTCTGGCTAAGTCGGTCGAGTCGAACTTCTGTCGCCCCTCACTTCCTCCACTGCTAAAACCCGATGGGGCGCTGGCTCACACCGCCAAAGAGAAAGCAAATTTGTTTGCTTCTCTGTTTACGGAATCTTCACGTCTATACACTGCTGGTGAGACACCTCCAAGTCTACCTGGATGTATGACACATGTCGGAAATTCGCATCCGTCAGACAGAGGTTCGTAAAACACTGCAAAATCTAGACGTGAACAAAGCCAGCGGCCCGGATGGTATTCCAGCTATAGTCTTGAGGACCTGTGCGCCTGAACTTGCTCCTGTTCTGACACGCCTCTTTCGTCTCTCTATAACATGTGGTCAAGTGCCGAAATCATGGAAGCTTGCCAACGTGCAACCTGTGCCCAAAAAAGGCAGTCGTGCTGACCCTGATCTCAGTCACGTCCATACTCTGCAAGACTATGGAACGTGTACTGAATAACCGGCTCCTGGCATACCTAGAAGCAAACGACCTCCTAAGACCGACAATATGGATTTCGCTAAAATCGGTCAAGTGGGGATCTTCTAGCGTATGCCACGCACATTTGGAGTGAGGCTGTTGAGAATCATGGGGAAGCTCTTGCAGTTTCCCTTGATGTATCAAAGGCTTTTGACAGGGTTTGGCACGATAGTCTTATTAGCAAGCTTCCATCCTACGGACTGCCTACTGGTTTATGTGTCTGGATTTCGGATTTCCTGAGGGACCGGTCGATAAGAGTAGTCATTGATGGCTGCTCTTCTGACCAAATGGCTATTAATGCCGGAGTCCCTCAGGGATCAGTGCTCTCTGCAACTCTTTTCCTGCTGCATTAACGATCTGCTAAAGCCCGGTATCTTTGGGTGTGCAGACGACAGCACCGTTGTAGAGAGCTATACATCCAGTGCACGTACTAGTGTAGCACAAATTCAGTGTTATAGGGAGGCGATGGTCGAGCGCTTGAACTTGTCTTTACAGGCTGTCTCCGAATGGGGCGATGCCAACCTGGTCAAGTTTAATACAGCTAAGACCCAGGCGTGTCTATTCTCCGCCAAACGGAGTCCGTTCCAACTGACTCCTACTTTCCGGAATGTGTCCGTACCGATAACTGATCACCTCGAGCTTCTTGGAATCTCGCTAACACCCACACTCAACTTTGGCTCGTACATTGAGTCAAAAGCCCAATTGGCCTCAAAAAAGCTTGGTGTTTTGGCCAAGGTGAGACAGTACTTCACACCAGGACAGCTGCTTAATTTGTATCAAGCTCAAGTCCGATCATGTATGGAGTACTGTTCTCACCTGTAGGATGGGTCAGCCTAATACCAGCTGGAGGTATTGGAAGTTATTGAGAGGAGAGCCAAGAAACTCATTACTTCACACCAGGACAGCTGCTTAATTTGTATCAAGCTCAAGTCCGATCATGTATGGAGTACTGTTCTCACCTGTAAGATGGGTCAGCCTAATACCAGCTGGAGGTGTTGGAAGTTATTGAGAGGAGATCCAAGAAACTCATTAACGACAAAAATCTAGTAAGCAAAAGGCTTCAGAGCCTAGAGCATCGCCGCAAAGTCGCCAGTTTATCGGTCTTTTATCGGATACATTTCGGGGAGTGTGCCTACCAACTCACGAATTAATTCCACCGTCCCCCTTTTACCATCATACTACCAGACGCACAGATATCCATCGCCATCGATACATGGTTGATATTCCATTCTGTCGCACAAAGCGCTTTGCATCAACATTTATCATACGCACAGCAAAGGAATGGAATTTCTTGCCAGAATTTGTGTTTCCTGTGAAGTACAATCTGGGGGTGTTCAAATCGCGAGTGAACAGATATCTTCTAGGCAAGCGTGCTACATCGTCGATCACATCTTCACTTAACATCAGGTGAGATAGTGGTCAAACGCCTGCTTATCTTCAGTTAATAAAAAATGAACATGGCGGGGTAAATATGGTGTTAAATACTTAAACTAAAATAAATAAGTAAATAGATAAACACTACACTGCAGATACATATAATACATAAATAATATATTTATCAATAAACAATACATATACTATATAAATAAATATAACAAGGAGAGAAAATAAAAAATACAGTAGCTAGCAATTTAATCTTACGAGAGATAGTGAGCTTTGACACGTTCTTTGAATGTAGTAATGGTCTGGCAACGTCTTACTTCAACTGGAAGCGCATTCCAGAGCCTTACAGCTTGTACTGCAAACGATTTATCGTAGAACGAGCTATAATGACTAGGCATCAACAATGTATGAGTCTCTAAAGACCGTAAAGAGAGAGAATTTGAAGTGTGAAGGAATTGGAAGAGGTCTTTAAGGTAGGGAGGAGAAGTAGGATTAAACAAAATATTAAACAGAAGGGTAAAGGATATGAGCATTGCGGCGAAGGCGGATGGGTAGCCATTTAAGCTTTGAACGGAATTCGGAGACACGGTCATATTTGCGTAGGCCAAATATGAACCTAATCGCAAAGTTTTGGAGTCGTTCGAGCTTGTTTTGCTGTTCCTCAGTGATGTCCAGATAGGCGGCGTCAGCGTAATCAAGAATAGGAAAAAGAAGAGACTGTGCAAGCGCAGGTTAAGTGGCAGTAGGCAAGAAATTTCGTAATCTTCGCAGTGCACCCGCGGCTCCAAACATTTTGTTACTGACAGCAGTCAACTGAGGACCCCAAGACATGTGCTGGTCGAATAATACTCCCAGGTTCTTGACAGTTTCTCTGTAAGGGATGGTCATCCCATTAAAAACGACATGCGGTAGTATGCTTCGATTGGTTTTTGATACAGTTTTAGAACTGCCCACTATTAGGACTTGCGTTTTATCCGGGTTAATTTTCAGACCATGGGATTCGCTCCACTCAGATATACAGCGTAAGTCAGCATTTACACGTTCTACGGCAGTTGCTATTTGATTCAGGGGCGCGTGACAGTAAATTTGGAGATCGTCTGCATAGAGGTGGTAGGAAGAAGAGAAATGTTGAGATATGGAGTTAATAAAAATGGCAAATAGGAGAGGAGATAAAACACCGCCCTGAGGTACGCCGACAGTCGTGTCGCACCACAAAGAGAGAATCTCTTCAACGCGGACGCGCTGACGACGACCAGACAGGTAACTATGAAACCAGTCAATCGCCGATGGAGATATGTTAATAGAGCAAAGAGTTACAAGAAGAATGTCGAAGTCAACGGTATTGAAGGCGTTGCTAAAATCGAGTAGCGTCTGCACAGTTAACTGCCCATTTTCCATAGCTAAACGGATATCATCAGTAATTTTGACGAGGGCAGTGACTGTGCTGTGACCTGGACGGAAGCCGGATTGAAAAGGATTGAGGAGTTGATTAGAGACAAGAAAGGAATGTAGTTGATGATGGATGAGGCGTTCAAGTACTTTAGAGAGGAAGGGGAGAATGGATATCGGACGGTATTCAGAAAAGGTCTTTGGGTTAGGTTTTTTAGGTAGGGGTATAATTTGAGCTTCCTTCCATATTGAAGGAAAGGTACTGGATATGGAAAAATTAAGGATATGGCAAAGGGTAGGGAGGATGAAATCGATCAAAGGGATTAGCATGTTCCTACTAATACCGTCAAATCCGACTGCGTTAGAAGTTATGGCAAGAATGCTCTTCTTAACATCACAAGCGGTAAATTCACTAAACAAAAATTGCGGGTGGTCAGGAGTCAGAAGAGTAGAGAGATGATGGAAAGTTGCAGTTTTATTGCTGTCCATAATAGTCGGCGGCGAAGTGAAATGCTGATTGAGAGAATTAATGTCTAGGCTATGAGATAAAGTACTATTTTGACGAGATTTACCGACTCCAAGAGACCTTAGAAATTTCCACACTTTAGCAGAATCATTATTATCAACAGATTTGTGAATATGGCGGCGTTGTGCATCCCCGCACACTCTCTTGCAGCGATTCCGAGACCTGGCATACCTATCTTTGTTGGCTTTACTAGGATTGTTCTTGCAACAGACTTTTTATGCATTAGGATTTTAATATCATCGCAGAGCCATGGTGCAGGTAGTTGTTTAATTTTGATTCGCCGTAATGGTGCAAGCTTGTCGTAAAGTTGAGTGATGATAGAATTAAAAATTGCAATTTGATTATCAACGGACTCAGCCCCTACGACGTCAGACGAGTCTATTTTTTCAGCGTCTGCGATGAAATCTTCCTGGTTCATGCCACTAAAGTTGCGCTGAAGAATAATAGTTGGTTTTAGCTTAGGAAGTCGTACTTTGAAGATAGATTAGGTCATGATACGAAAAAGCATCAGCTCACAGCTGACCGTGCTTCTCAACATGCGATAAAGAAGATACAATAACAAGATCTAGCAGTGAAGGGACTGAATTAGGAAAGTGATGCGTAGCGCTAAAATGAAGAGAGAACAAATTACAAGTATTAATGATAGACATGAGACGAGATGAACCAAAATCATTTTTTAACAAGCAGGTATTAAAATCATCCATAATTATTGAGAGGGCATAGGAGGTTAATAGATTTTCTAATATATTTTCAAAGGAAGAGAAATAGTTAACGTGTAAATTCAACAACAAACATTCTACCCTCAGCATAAAAAGTGAACGGTTGTTGTTTTGTTTCTAACAAAATAAATATATTAAATAGTAATTAGGTGCTTACAATCGTAAATATCTGACTTTATCTTTATAAACTTGTCTTTATTATCTTTATATCTGACTTTATCTTTATAAACAAAAAAACAGAAATATGGCTGGATCTTGCGAAGCTTGCCGAGCTGCTATTACGGTGACACAAAAACGCATCAAGTGCACTAACTGCTTGCGGCTTTACCATTCGGAGTGTGTTAATTACATCAGTGAATCAACACCAAGATCACAGTGGAAGTGTCCCTCTTGTGTAGCAGCATAACGTAAAGGAGATAACAGCAACACTCCTGTGCGGAATGTCGCCAAGCCGGCTAATCAGCTACACGTAAGTCTACCCAAGGATGACGTAATTATTTCATTGCCCTGCTCGCCTGCAGTTATGGAAGAACCGAAATTTGATTCGACGGCCACTATAGGGTTGGCCACCGGCTTCCCTATCGCATCAGAATCTAGCAAAGTAGCGACATCAAGTGACAGCAATATCACAACTGTGGCAATATTGTTTCACAAATCGAAAGTTTACTAGATTACAAGTTGAGCATGCTTAAGAAGGAGATTGTCACGGAACTTAAAGGCTCGCTCGCGTAAAATGACTAGTACGAATATTATTGTAAAATAAATGGTAAAGTATTGGAGTCAAATAAAACGTATTACAAGCATATTATGGTAATGGTTGTTTATTTCACCACCCGAACGCAATCCTCTATTACAGTATTATTTTTTACTAAGCTGAGCTATTTCTGACTTCTATTACGGCACAAATTTCATGAATAATACTAAAAAGCATAAATAAAAGAGGCGAAACAATTTAACAACAAAAACAACAGAAAAACATTACAACTTTGTTGTTTTTTACCGCATAAGTAACTAGGTAAGTAAGGTATTTCTAGGTGTCAGTCAGTTCAAAAAATAGAATGTAACAAAATGCTTCACCGAGTTCCATTCTTCTAAAAGATAGGTCCGTTCAGTTGATATATAAGACCCGTCATTGTTATTTCAAATTTTCATAACACTTTAGTCTTTTTATATTTTGTCCATGCATTTTTGCCGTCCAATTTCTATTCTTTACTTTCGGTATTCAATGGCACTAAGTAGGTTTCTAATCTTTCCTCTTTCCGGCCGGATTCCTTTGATACGTGAGTAACTTAGCTACGCAAATAAAGGTTTACGAGTAAGCAAGAACAAAGTCAAAGAGAATATTAAATTGAATTAAGGTATAAACTAAACTAACGAGTGAGTTACATTTGTAAGTTTTTTCGTGATTTCGTTTTGAAAAAAATTCAACGAAAACTAAAGTTATTATCTTTTGTATACTTTACAGAGATCTCTACACTAGTACTTCTACTCTAATATTAAACAGAGGAAACTTTTTTAACGATTCCAAATTTTAGGCGACGAAGCAAGTGCATCAATTTCCATCACCGCGGAAAATATCGTTTGGGCGATACAGGATCTCATACATTTAAGCAACATTTACAAGGAGAGCTATTCCACCGACTCTGGCGCCATCTAGATGTTTTTATCTATACTAATCTTCTAATACTATAAGAATCTTTGTCCTGACATATTGACTGACTGACTGATAGACATAGATGTTTTTATCTATACTAATCTTCTAATACTATAAGAATCTTTGTCCTGACATATTGACTGACTGACTGATAGACAACGCCCAGTCTAAACCGCTGGTCGTAGAAACTTGAAATTTGGAGGGTATATTTGTTTTAGTACGTAAGGGTGTACTAAAAATGGAAAAAAAATGCTAAATATATATACGAGTAATTACAGCGTTGCTTATGGTCTCAAAATTAGATAAAAATTTGTAGTATCACACTTAATTTATTGACAATTCCTATATTTTATAGAACATATTATATCATTGATTTTGAGGTGGTTGCTCGTCGTCAGCTAACCACAACAGAGCCAATATATGGCGCTGATACTCTTATTTGATGAATTTAATTTTTTAATGACTGAAATAGTACATGGTAAATAAAAAATATTGATTTTGCGAGTAAAGCGTATACATTTTCATTTTTCCGCTAAATTTGAAGTATATATACACTCTCTATATACTTTTATTTATAAACAAGCGTGGCGTCAGGAATGATCACGCACACACGCGAAAGTATTTTCGTATCACAGATTATTTAATAGTGCATTTGACGTCTACAAAAGCATTTACTAATTTTGTCACTTTGTAAATGAGTAATGTAGCCGATTGGTGAGAACTACTGGATTAAGCACATCAGGGACCGGGTTCGAACCCTTCCTTGCCAACAAACTATTTTCGTTTTCCATTCTAAACATTACCTTTTTATTTATTGTTATTAGTTTACTGTCTACATTACACTCGCTAATAACAAAATACCAAATATCATATAGATTTGTACCACTTTTTGATGTGAACTGTACCTACTCATACTAACGCTATTGGGTAGTTTTTCGACGAGGTTCAACGTACACTTCGTTGCTGCATGCTGGAGTCTGTTCTGTAGATCCCAAAGCACAGAGTACTAAGGACCCAAAGTGAAGCATTTGGCGTACTAGTTGTGCTTTGCGGTTTTACCCACAATCTAATAGAAACTGCTATTTGCGATAAAATGTAACCTATGTGACTACGAGAGCGAGTAGAAGGCATTTGCTGATTATAAATTACAAACAAAATAAAAACAGTAAGTCATATGTAAGGTATATTATTTACCCGACTACGGCGAAGCAAAAAGGAGGGTTATATTTTTGACCGGTATGTGGGTATGTATGTATGTATGTTTGTTCATCTGTTCCCTCATAACTTCTAAACTACTTATTATAATTTAACAAATGAGGTGTCAATTGTTAAACACAATCCAAAATTTCATCGTACCGACCGTAACAAAACAATACACTCTGCAAAGTAACATACGACCACGGGTATCCACTGAACACCACTAAGAATATTTATGAAATACAATAAAATATTTATTACAAGTTAGTTAGTCCCGTCGGTACGATAAAATTTTGGATTGTGTTTAACAATTTACAAAAATATAAAGTGTGAGACACTTCAAAGAAAAATAATATTTGATTTACGCAGTGCAACATCTCTCGTCGGGTTTGAAAACTGTAATGATTTCTTCCGAATGATTAACTTACGTAATAAGTAGTTATAGATGGCGCCACCAATGCATAATTGGGTTAACAAATGCAATCCACTAATTTCGTCGTATCGATGTATCGAACCGTGGCTTGATTGGCAGAGCACCTGGACGTGTAATCCGGGGGGTGCGGGTTCGAGTCCCGTCGGTACGATAAAATTTTGGATTGTGTTTAACAATTTACAAGTTAGTTGTTTGTATAATACACGATACATATTGATTAGTTTGTACTTAGCGATCTCAGATGAGAATATTTTCTTGTTTCATACTTTTTAGAGAGTGTATTTTCAGTAGTCGGGTTTTAGTTTTTGAACTTATTTTTTATTTACTTACTAAGGTATACTTTCCTTTTATAAGTATTTCAAAAATATTGTACACGATAATATTTTATTTTCATTTACAATATTTATTTAAAAATAATAAATATATCCGTAAATGATAATGGAGCGGTCCTAATAGAGCAATGCATGACCATTTTCGAGATCTGGCGTTCGTATCATCATCATCAAAATCAGCCGGTACCAGTCTACTGGTAGACAGGCCTTTCCTAAGTCACTGCCCACCGCTTTGCGAATATCGTCGCTCCACCTGGGCCCCTAGACAAAATCCAATTTCTGTTTTCATTCACGCTAACGCGACTTTAAAGTGTATGGGAATGACAACTTTGTTGCGGAAACATAAATGTCATTCCATACATTTTGACCTTGCGTTAGCGTGAATGGCAACAGAAATTGAATTTTGTCTAGGGGGGCTGGTCACAGGACTACGCTACGTTTGCCGATTCGCGGTCTCCACACTAGAACCAACCTGTCCCAACGGTTATCGCTCCTATACGGCAGATATGACCAGGCCACTGCCATTTCAGTTTGCTAATCCGGACATCAGGAAACTATATGCCTGATACTTCTTCTTTGGTCCTACCACAAATAAAATATCTAAACAATTTAGTCAATTAGTCGTACTCTCCTCAGTACACTCTCTGGTAAAACACATTTTTTATAAAATGTTACTAATTTTGGTAACATGTTTGTTATAAAATCTTCATCACGTTACATTTTGAGAATAGTGATGTTATGTGTGTTTCGGTAATATAGCCAACATAATTTATAATCGTACAAAATTAAAAATCCGACTTCACATGCCGCGATAGTCAAAATAGCCAGTTGCCATAAACATGTCATCAAGGTATACAAATTTGTTTACATTGTTTAACTCCATATCTCCGGAGATAATTACACGGTAATATTATAATATTACCGTGATGACTATCAGATCTCAATAAAATTTGAATGGGACCAAGAGGGAGACATAATCTCTCAAAAACAAAATAATGTATATCGGTTAAGATTTGACGAAGTTCTGAGGTAACAAACATGAAAAAAAATACCGTCGAATTGAGATCCTCCTCCTTTTTTGTGAAGTCGGTTAAAGAGTTATTCCGTAAAGGTGCTCGTAAACGGGCTAGTTTTTTGACAATTTCTTGCTGCAATAGTATAGCCGCCAAGTTGCCGATTATATCTCTCAACACAGTGCAACAATTGCTGCAATATTGCTGTGTAGCCCGGAGATATTGCCAAGATATTGCATTATAGTCGCAAAAATTTCATGTCTAGCCGGCTATATTGCAAATCATTTATCCCGCTTTGACTTCACTGCAATATTGCCGTATATCGTCTTTGCTCTGCTGTATAGGTGCATCTCTTTCCCTCGCTAGCCTCCCCCCGCCTCGTCCTGTAGCTACCGCTGCTGTCTTCTCGAGATCTAGCCGCAATATGCCGCGCGTGTACCAACAAAATCTCTCAGCAATCCAGTTGCCGAATGTTGCTGGGCTACTCTCGGCAATGTATTGCAAAATGAAATTGCAGCAAAGGTACCATTGCAAATATACTGAGATATATTGGTCAATAAAAATTGCCAGCAAGATGCATTTTTTGTAGCTCGTTTACAGGCACCTTTAGTCCGTTTATTGGTATACAAAGACGTATTTGAGAATGATCTGACAGATGGTCTGACAGGATCGGATCGGTTTATCTATGAATGAAAAGCTGATGTTGGTTTTAAATTGGCCTCTAAAATATCACCATCATCAGGCTATCTCACCTACAGCACGCCACTGAGCTCGATCTTCAGCTCTTTGTCTTCAACCACTGCCAGCCAGCTTGCATATGTCTTCGCTCCATATAGCTGGAGGGCGCCTTACACTATTACGAAAAAGATACTTTTAGTGCGTTTATCGAGCCGTGGTCTCCACTCTAAAACACGTCTACCTCAATTGTTATCGGTTCTACGACAGTTGTGAACAGCCTACTACCACTTCAGCTAGCTAATCCTTTGAGATATGTCGATAACTTTGGTTCTCTTGACGGATGACTTCATTTCGAATTTGATTCTTCAGACAGACTCCAAGCATAGCCCTCTTCATAGCTCGCTGAGCTATTTTGAATTGGTGAACCAGTCGCACTATCAGTGTCCACGTCTCGGCTCCGTAAGTAATAACAGGCAGGACGCACACGTTAAATACTTTCGTATTGAGGCTATTTCGTATTCGTATAAGAGCGATGAAAAGACCAGTCGGTGAATACTACGGTGTTGAACCTAGTGATCCTGATCACTGTGACATCTTTAAATATACGCTTCTTGTGCGTTATAATAAAATAATACTCATTTTTACGGTTCCGTAGCCGAATGGTAAAAAACGGAAGCCTTTTCCTTTGAGTATTCAGCCAGAATACTCAAAGATGTTCACCGATTACTCAAAGATACCTAAATCGATTTGAAAAATTCTATTTCTTTTTTGTTTCAAAGGCCCTTCCCAGGTAGTCCCAACTAAAAGAAACGATATCAAATGCCGCGATATAAATGTTCAGTACCATGTTTGAGGTGTTTGTCTCCATATATTTAGAGATACTTATCAGATCTCAATGAAATTACTATGGTACCACCCTTGGGATATCTCCTTTCCAACAAAAAAATTATTAGACATGGGCGTTATTGGTTATTTCTGGCAACGGTTTTCTAACCGATATTTGGTGTCAATATCGGTTTTGATAACCGTTGCCGAATACCGATATCAAAGCCAGATTTCAACGAACTAATTCGCGCTTCATTTTCGTAATTAAGACGTAGTAATAGTAACGTAATTAAAATAAGATAGAAATCCGCCGCAGGCGAACTACTAACTACAACTACTAAAAAGATTAGTAGGTATGATATTGGCGATTTTCCTTCATGATTTTCTAGGCTTAGGACTCAGAACTAGCACAATTTTTACCTGTAGTGCAAAAATTGTGGCGCATTTAAAAATCGCCATATAGGTATAGGATGATTTTACATACAAGGCGCGCTAACAACTTCTCTAACTCTACCTTCCCTAAGAAATTATTTACAAATTTTACCTTCCGTCCGTCCGTCCATCTGTCAGTATCTTCGAAATCTCTCTTCTAAATTGCATTTTTAATTAGTCAATAATCAATAACACACTCAATCCTAAATTAAATCACTTAGGGGCTGAAACACAACACCAATTAACACAAAAATATGGAATTCACCGCACGCACAAAACGTTCCAAGCAATCGAACCACGGATCGAACGAAGTAAAAACTGTTAAAAAAGTGATTAAATTAAAATGTTTGAAAACAAACAAACGCTTCTTGGAGCGAACCGCGCACATTTAAAAACCAATTCTTCATTTCTTCTATCTAGTTATCGTAAAGTTATTGCGACCTTATTTTGAAAGCGGTAAGGTGCAAAGTTGAAACTATAAAAACCTGTCAAAGGTCAAGCTTTAATGAACGCTTTTCGGTTTCGCGCATGCGCAAAGCAAAGTGCAACTGCAAAAACCAACTGTCCATTACAGTTCGATCTAACGAACCTCATTTTTTAAGCCTTAGCGCAGTAGAGATAAGGTCGTCTTTGGTTTCATCAATAGTAGTGAAATGTTACTGGATAATGGTAACTATGGCTAGCCAATATTTGCTGTCTCTGTTTTGAACGTGATGAATCAATTAGAATAAAAGAGAAAGCATAATTATTTTGATTGTTGTTGGCAGCATCGCGCGTAGGTTTACCATAACTCAGGATTTTTCTACTTTCCTCAGGATTGCGGCCGGAATTTGCAAATCTCGTGATATCTCAGGATTTTCAATAAAACACAGCTTACACTTAAAAGATCACATTAGCGGCAATAGCCCAATGGATAGGGTGTCGGACTGGCAATCGAGAGGTCGTGAGTTCGAATCCCACCCTACCCATTGCACTATTGACGTGAACCCACTCCAGACACAAGCATATTTAGCTTAGTTGGAGGGGTTAACAAGAATACTAGTAATGTGCAACCCACATTGCGAGTAATCTTTTTAAAAAAAAAAAAAAAAAAAGTTGAACAATCTAAAAAAAACTTCTTTTGGTAACAATTGAACAGTTAAAATCGATACTTATTTATCCAAGTAAAACAAACTAAGACTAAGATAACTTAAAAACTAAAACAACCGACATGAATGCCCCGCGAGTCAATTTCAGTAGCAAGTTTGAAACGTTTATCGTCATATCTCTGGAGATACTTATCAGATCTCGATGAAATTACAATGAGACCACCTCGGGATTGTACCCTACCGAGTACAAAGAGAATCATTCGAATCGGTTCACAATTGACGGAGTAAGCGCGTAACATACAAAAAAAAACAGATACAAACGAATTGAGAACCTCCTTCTTTTTGGTAAAAATTGTATAAAATCTCAGGACTTTTCCATGGAAATCAGGCCTTTTCTCAGGTCTTTTGATTTTTTCATCTGGTAATGGTAACCCTAGTCACGCGCGTTATCGTAGTTATTGTACCTAACTACCTTAATGTATATGTATAGTTGTTGAAGCTATAATGTGTAACTGCAAAAACCAACTGTCCATTACAGTTCGATCTAACGAACCTCATTTTTTAAGCCTTTCTTAGTAGAGATAAGGTTGTCTTTGGTTTCATCAATAGTAGTGAAATGTTGCTGGATAATGGTAACTATGGCGATTTTGGCGATAGCCAATATTCGCTCTGTCCCTGTCTTGTACGTGATGAATCAATTAGAATAAAAGAGAAGGCATAATTATTTTGGTTGTTGTTGCCAGTTGTTGGCAGCGTCGCGCGCGCTATCGTAGTTTTTAGTTATTGTACCTAACTACTATATGTATAGTTGCCGTAGTTGGTAACCATAAAACCGTTGCTAGCTATGTCAATATCGATACGGTACGTTAGAGGAGTGGCAACCGATTTCAGTTACGTTTCGCTATAGCTGACACATGTCCAAAAATAATAATCAAAATCGGTTCAGAAACGACGAAGTTATCCGCGAACAAACATAAAAAAATATATACGGTCGAATTGAGAAACATCCTTTTTTGAAGTCGGTTAGAAACAAAATAAAACTAAATTTAAGTTTGTTAGAGCCTAACCTAACCGATAAACCGACGAAATATTTGAAGGCCACAAACTATAATAATAAGTACTGTAATGCTAATGAAAACTTGAAAAAGTCCTGAAAAAGCGGCGACTCGCATTTCAACGGTCAGGCATCGTCGCCTTTTCAGCGAGCGCACGGTTTGGCAACGTCTGACGATCGCGGCAATACACACTAATGAGTTTAGCGTATGACACTGTAAAAACTTCACTCACATATTGACAAAAATGAATTAAAATCTCGATCCTAGTTTTCATATTATTTAATAAAATGATGTAGTAAGATTAGATTTCGCGTATGTAAAGAGTTGTATAAAGACCAATAGATGTGATTTCATTGCATTTTTTTGATCCATTTACTAGTATTTGTCAATATACTTTTGTATGGAAATCGAACCACCTTAATACATTTATTGAATTGCAATTCAGTTCCAACAATAATTTTCATATTTTTTAATTTTTATTAGTTTTAATACTAAATCGGTTTCTGCCATCTACACAGACTACCAATAGTTAATTTGCCTAATAACCTTGTAGTTTTTATATTCTTATTTAAATCGTCGACCCATATACCCCGTGTATATGAGCAACGGAATATAATTTATACAAATCTTCATTTAATTGAACTTAAATTTTTATTTAAATTTCAGCACTCCCCCATTTCTGTGACAGAACGATTGGAATCCGCACCCCTATTTAGAAACCCAATGACACTACTGCATCCCATGAACCCCACCCGACAGAAAAGGCTGGTCCCTCTCGCGAGCAAGACAAAGCATCTAAGCTGAGGCGGAGTATTGGGGAGTGGAAAGCAGAAAGTAATGAGAATCTGACTAGGACGTCGTCCACAGCGAAAGCCACCGTCACTGAAACCAGTACGACTGTACGCAAGCCCTCAACAAACGTCTATGGGAACTCCACCAAACAGACGGCCAGAGTTGTCGAAGCGAAGGACGCGCACCGAGCTTGACTTGCAGTTGCTGATCGCGCCACTGTGCGGTTACGCGCGTGATGCCACGCTAGGTTGAGCAAATCGATGCAGGTGCTTGTGTCAGGTGGCTGACGAAGCGGTCGAGGACGTCCCGCTGTCAGGAGAAGCCGTTTTAGAAGATTTCCAACTACCCTCACGCTGCGACTGGGCTCGATAGTATAACAGCGGACAGCGAGGGGGTATCAGGTTCAGTCTCTAGAACTCTTAGGTTTATTTTTGTTTACCGATACTTTTTTAACAGCTTGTTTGAAACTACTGTTCTAACAGCTGCCTTTAATTTATCTATAAACCAAAAATGATAAACGCAATTATAATGTTTATTGATGTTTATCTTTACCTATAAATATAGTCAGGATATCAACCGGCATGTTTTCAGTAGATACTCTGATTTCACTATTTTATCTTACACAATTTGTCTGACATAATGCATGATGTCCTATGTTTACTATGGCTGTGATCAATTTGACAATTACTCTGCGCTGGCTGACTGTCATCTATACTAATATTATAAAGAGAGAACATTTGTATTTTTGTATATTTGGATTTTTGTATTTTTGTGTGGATGTTTGTATTGATTTGGCTCAAAAACTACTAGACAGATTTTAAAAATTCTTTCACTAATAGATAGAATAGACTTTCAGAAAGAAAATAAGCTATATATTATACGATTTAAATCATAGGTACATTCGTGGAGACCTATTTGCAAAGTCGACAATAAAACGGTCGAGAAAACACGTTTTTACGCGATGCTGCCTAAACGGAAATAGATTCTTATATCTATGTCTATGCAATATTTATAGAACTTAATTAGACCTATAAAAAGTTCGCAATAGCATATGTCTATCTCTTAAGGTTGACTGACAGTAACCATTTTAATCTTTAATATTTAAATAAAAAACATTACATAACTTCCAAGGCTATTTTCTACAATACCTACTGTATCAATCCTTATCAAGATAATTACGCTAATTACCTTGGTCACATATTATAGATTTAAATGAATACTTTAGAAGACATCACGGATTGAAAATTATGCGTCTCGAAAAATAATAAAATATGTCCAGTGAAACCACAGATTAGACCATAGTTTCTAAGTAAACATTATTAGCTTAGCTATTTATGTAGATCCCAACTTATATGAATCAATTTGATGTCAATATAGTTTGACCTATCGTATAAAACTAGCAGATTTCCGCGGCTTCACCCGCGTTTAAAAGTATCATATGGTCTTATTCCACTGCCTATTCCTGTCTAAAATTTCTGCTTAATCCAGCCTCTGTCCAGCCGTTTGACCGTGAAGAAGTTCCAAACAACAAATATACAAACTGATTTTCGCATTTATATGAGTTTGGTATTGATAATGATGGTCAAGGGTGGCGAACACGCTAGGCCTAGAATGGAAGAGTTATGGCGGCAGATTGTTTTTTACTAATGGTGGTAAGCTACTTTTTGGTAGCAAGTGAGGCAGAACATCGGTTTAATGATCCCATTACCTGTGTTCAAACACCCATGATTCATAAATGCACATAGAAACTTGAGAAAATCAATTGATATATAGCTATATTAGATATATATTATATATATAGATATAGGATAATAACCGGCGACCGTCGGGTCAGAAGTCAAGGTAAGTAACTACTAACTGATAAAAGTTATTTAGTATACTACAAAAAAATCTCTATCACATTTTTATATACGCGCCTTACGAGAAAATTTTGGTAGTTTTTGTTTTGAGTGGATAGGTAATTTAGTGGAACTCAACACCTGAGCGCAACTAATAAAGACCCTTGTTATTTCTTGGGATCTTCAGTATTTCCACTTTTCGGAACATTTATGTCGATTACAACAACTAATTCAACCAATTCAGGAAAAAAGCTTCTGACAACAAATGTAATCGAGTTCTTCGTTTAAGGAGATGCCTTAATTTGATTAGTTTGGTGACTATGTCGAAAAAAAGTTTGAAAAAAACCAGCCCAGTGAGAATATGACTCGGAGCGAGGGTTCCACACAAACTTGTAAACAGCTTGAACTAAAAGACAAACTAGATTTAAGGACAAACCGAACTTACCGTCCGATCCCTAGACACGATTATTACAATAACCGCAAAGAATAAGTGTCTAATAGTATATATATAATAGCTTTTTTTTGCTATTTAACTGCAAATATACGGTTTTCATAATATTTTCTATAACATGTGCTTTAAGACATTGCTTCTTGCCAAATGTTTAGATTCATGTTCAACGGGATGTACTCTAATCATTCCCTTGTAAATCGCAAAATGTTACCATAATTATGAATGGTTACCTTCACATAAATTCACAGGCAGTCACTACCTTACGCGTTGTCGCTTTAATGATCGACCAATATTTCATATTCATCTCAGTATCTTAAAGATAGACTTACGAAGCGCTTGCTAACAACCTGCACTGCATAGTCTGATGCTGATGAATGAAATATTAATAATATGCTAAATAAGCTAGAACTACAGATTTTACGAAATGGGACAAATATTTTTTCTAAACGGCTAACTAAACCCGACCATTCGAAAATGCAGCATGATAAATATATACTAAGGAATGAGCAATAGCATTAAAATTGCTGGTATAATATAGTATTATAATTATTGATTTATCCTCACGTAAGCTAACAATAAATAAATAAAATAAAGCACATTGTTGATTTTATTTAAAAAATCAGCAATTATAAGTGGTCACAAGTTATAAAAACAAATAGTTATAAATATGAAAATACGGGACTTATCGCGCCTAAAACATTAATTTTATTTAACTCGACGTTTCGACCAAGTTGCATTGATCGTGGTCACGAGACGACTGATTTAAAACAACCTGGCTTTCAAAATCACGGGTAATTTGGTCGCTCCAGTTGTTGTCGGTGCGGTGTAAAATATATCAAAGTTTTGATTGTGCAATTAAGATGATGGCCTCAGGCGGATGGCGGTCGTCCCATCCTTTATTTGTGACATCAGAATCCACGCTTTGAAAACTGACCACAAAATTTTCGAATACAAAATTCATTAACATGTGTCGAAATGTTTTAACGATATTAAACATATATTTTATTTTAAACATATAAACATGAAGTCACAAAGAAAGCTTCATATACCCTGTACAACACAGAAGATTCTGTGGAATAAAAATCCAAAATATCTCTTTGACATATTCACATGTTTTAAAGATGTTTATTCATTTAACACACGATCTAAATCTAGTAACCGCCTGTTCATTCCTCAACATAACACTGCTGGTTTTAAGGGCTGTTTCAAGTATCGAGCTTCAAAAATTTGGAATGACCTTCCACCGCTATTGAGAAGAAAAATTGGTAGCCAAACTTTTAAATATCGTTTTAAATTATTACTTTTGTTAAGACATAAACAAATTTACGAAACAACCTTTAAATATAAGTATAAAAAACTCAACACAAACGATACACATGATACGCACACACATACACCCAAGACACTTCAATAATTAGTTTAACCCTTGTTATAACTTAGTTACTAAATAGTTAGCGTGTTGGCAATGCTGTTAGCTTACTATTTTCTGAAATAAATAAATAAGACACAGCTAAAAACACACGTAAATCAATATAATACATTATATAGGTATTCTAAAATCTTCAGCAATTCTTACTAGTAGTCTCAATTCAATAATTTCATCATTCTTTTTATTGATTCATCAGTTTATAATTTTTTTGTATACTTTAAGTTAAGTACCCTGCTCTTATATTTATTTATTATTATATTTATCGGCGAAGATCTAAGCCCGATTTAAGGGTCAATTTGAAAATCAGCGCTGCGTGTGCAATTAATTGCGCACGCAGCACATGCTGAAATTGTTCCTTTTGTCACAAATCTTATGTGTATTTAATGATTATGTTAATGCAGTATTGGAAGTGACAATAAATATTTCTTATTCTTATGCTATTCTTATTATATATTATTACTGGCATGGCATCAAAATAATTAAATTCCAGTTCCAGCTGAAACTGGGAAACCGATTTGCTGCACTGGAAACCACACTTGACGTTGACCAGGATGTCGACCATGTGGTAGGCATTCTCAGGGAGGAGGAGACAAACTTCTGTGAGACGCGAGGTGCCGACAAGAAGTCTTATCTGTCATAGGAATATCTGCAACTAATGCAGAAGCGACGTGAAAACCCTGCAGTCACTTCGTCAGATCAACGGTCCTGAACAACGCAGCTTTAGCGTATTTCACGTATATCGTCCTTTTTTCCGGGAGAACTCCAAAAACATAGAGTAAAAGTGTCGTTGTTATATTCTTTGAAAAGGGAGACAAAACCCTTTAAAGAACTATCGACCTATCTCGCACTAATGCCTTGTCTATAAGCTGTTTTCAAGAGTCATCACAAATCGTCTCGCGCGTATACTCCACAAATTTCAGCCCCCCGAGCAGGCTGGGTTTCGAGGAGGATACGTCACAATAGACATTCACACAGTGTGGCAGGTCATACAGACAGAAAATCAAAGAGTATAACCAGCCCCTGTGCTTAGCGTTTGTGGACAATGAGAAAGCCAACATAAAATGTAATAAATATCAAGTGTTTTCCGGCAGCAAACATCTAATGTGTTCCAGCAGCTATCCTTGAGAACCAGTTCCCATTCTAGGCCTAGCGTGCTTACCATCTTCGACCGCATCATCACTTACTAATAAGTGAGAAAGTGGCCAAACGCTAGCCTATAAGATACAAAAAAAACTGACTCTGTAGAAACCTGAAACGGTGCCAAGTTGATTGGCTACAAGCCCAAGTGTTTAGAGGTTTGTATAACGCCGCCGAGAACGGGGCATAAATATAAAAACGGCAGTTACCTTTCACACTTGGGATTTGCGGATTTGCGGATGATATCGTCATCATGGCTGAAACCGTGCAGGACTATACATGCTGAACATGGATAAGACCAAAATCATGTTCAACGAACATTTTATTCCGGAACTGATTGCCCTTAATGGAGTTCCTCTCGAAGTTGTTCACGAATATGTCTACCTTGGGCAAATCTTGCAATTGGGCAGAAACAACTTCGAGAAGGAAGCTCGCAGAAGGATACAGCTTGGATGGGCAGCATTCGGAAAACTTCTTCGAGTCTTTTTATCGCCCATACCACAAAGCCTGAAGACGAAAGTCTCTAACGAGTGCGTTCTACATGTTATTACTTACGGAGCCGAGACGTGGACACTGACGGTGCAACTAGTTCACCAATTTAAAGTCGCTCACCGAGCTATGGAAAGGGCTCGGAGAATCTCTAAATGATTGAATTCAAAATGAAGTCATCCGACAGAGAACCAAGGTTATCGACACAGCTCAAAGGATATGCATGCTGAAGTGGCAGTGGACTGGTCACATCAGTCGTTGAATCGATAACCGTTGGAATACACGAGTTCTAGAGTGGAGAGCACGACTCGGCAAGCGTAGTGTAGGACGCCCTCCAGCTAGATGGAGCGATGATATACGCAAGCTGGCTGGCAGCGGTCGGAAACGAATAGCTGAAGATAGAGCACAGTGGCGCGCCATAGGAGAAGCCTATGTTCGGCAATGGACGGAAATTGGCTAATTATTATGATGATTGTGTTCTTTAGCTTCGTTTTATGTTCCGGTAATCATCATTTAATTTGCGACCGTTATAGATAGCGCGCGTTGGTCAATTTGGTTTGTCGTGGTCTACCGTTATAACCTGGTAATTCCTTGCACTCCTTGCTCCGCCATAATAAGCTGCAATAGTAGAACCGCCGCGGACTGAGAGATATTTTGTGATTGTAGTGATTTGACTACTTTCCTGTCAAGGTTGTGTAATAATTTCACACTGGAGGTAGGCATGTGGTATTAGTTCAACTATATAATTAATTTAGTTAATTGATTGTGGCATAATCAAAATGTCCTTTGTAATGGATCACACGATTCGAATAAAAACATTACCATCTTTTCGTATCTTGGTATCCGACCGAATTACGCCAAAGCAAATCGCCTCCTTTCTCGAGGCAATATGCAAATGACTACTCACACCGCGCATAAAATGGCAGCTTATAATTTCAGCCACGTTCTTTAAATTTACCTTTTAACAGCCCCTTGATATTTTTACTACGTGTCGCTTCAAACATTTTCTGTACAGTGTGTAAGAAAATAAGATAAAAGTTAGGATAAAATTCGTAGAGTTTATTCGGGTTTGTTGAAGCAGGTCACGGCACGAATTTATCACAGGTCTACCTAAGGTACTTTGAGGGTAATTGAGTGGAACAGAAGGTTTCTGGTTTGGAATTGCAGAGCTCACCTGACGATGTGTCGGAAAATTAAAGGTAAGCCACCTTCGTCGGTGTGTTATCCGATTTAAAACCAAATTGGTTATCGTGTATGTTTAGGTATTTTTCGAGCTAAGTGTTAAGTAAACTGTCAAGCACTTTTGCCAAGATAGTGGCCAAAGAAATAGGCCTGTAACCAGTATGGTCACTCAAATCCCCAGTCTTATTCTTCACAATTGGTACCACCACAGTCGTCATCATCTCCTCTGGTAAGTATGAATGCCCTATACATAACGTATAGAACATTGCAAGGACTCGGTGCAAGTGAAAAATATGCAACGGTGCAAGATAAAAGTTGGTCCAGTATGGCTATTCTGTAAGCTCGTTTATACATCTCGGAATTATATATAGAATCCGCGGTGAGACTTGAATTTTGTATTACGAAATTCAAATCTCACCGCGGATTCCGCTTTCGAAAGCGGACAGTAAATTATATAGCAATACATAAAAAGGTATTGTACAGAATGGAAAACAAAAAGGTTTAGATTTCAATAATTACATGACGGAGAGCGCGAACTCGGCACCTAACGATCTCAATCCCATAGCCCTACTAAGGCTACTATACTCGTATACGTACTCGTATTAACAAAATTTGCAAACGTTTCCGTAAACGTCAAATACACAATTAATTATTGAAATAATCTGTGATACATACAAAAATACTCTTGCGTGGGTACGTGATCAGACAAAATCTAAATTATGTTTCCTTTCACGCTTACGCAAGTTCAAGATGTATGGGAATGATATTTATTTTTCCGCAACGAAGTTGTTATTCCTAAACATTTTGAAGCTGCGTTAGCACGAATGAAAAAATAATTTTGATTTTGTCTAGGAGGCCTGGACGCGACGCTTGTGCACTAATAACAGTATTAGTATTATAGAGAATATATATATATATATATATACTTCGTCATATCCCCGAAACTGTTCACTAACGCCTTGGAGGATATGTTTAAGACGCTGGACTGGAAAGATCGTGGCATTAACATCAACGGCAGGTACATCTCTCACTTACGATTATAATTATATAATATATTACGATAGAGATGACATCGTCATTATGGCAGAGACGCTGCAGGACCTACAAAGGATGTTGAATGGCCTAGCTGATTCTTCTCGTAGCATCGGTCTCCGGATGAATTTGGACAAAACCAAAGTCATGTACAACGAGCACGTTGTTCCGGAACCGATTGCCGTAGATGGAATCCCATTTGAAGTTGTCACTAAGTATGTTTACCTAGGGCAAACGCTCCAACTAGGCAAACATAAATGAGAAGGAAATCCAGAGAAGAATTCAGCTGGGCTGGGCAGCATTCGGAAAACTCCGTCGAGTCTTCTCGTCGCCTATACCACAGTCTCTAAAGACAAAAGTCTTTAACCAGTGCGTCCTACCTGTGATGACATACGGAGCCGAGACGTGGACACTCACAGTCCGACTGGTCCTCCAGTTTAAAGTCGCTCAGCGAGCTATGGAGAGAGCTGTGCTCGGTATTTCTCTGCGGGATCGAATCCGGAACGAAGTAATTCGCCAGAGAACTAAAGTTATCGACATAGCTCAACGGATTAGCAAACTGAAGTGGCAGTGGGCTGGTCATATCTGCCGCAGGACTGATAACCGTTGGGGCAGACTTGTCCTAGAGTGGAGACTGCGAATCGGCAAACGTAGCGTAGGACGTCCTGTGACCAGGTGGAGCGACGACATACGCAAAGCGGTGGGCAGTGACTGGAAGAGAAGAGCCGAAGATCGGGCTCAGTGGCGCATCTTGGGAGAGGCCTATGTCCAGCAGTGGACTGATACAGGCTGATGATGATGATGATGATATATACTTCAGATATAGCTGGATATATTAAGAATGATACGCTTAACTCAAGATTTTTTTCATTTACCTAAACTATTTCATTCTTAAAAAAATAAAATACGTCACATAAAAGTTTTAGCGCCATCTATTGGCTTTTGTGGTAAGTGGCTCGAGGTTGATGCGCGGCGACATTATGGTTCAACTGCTGAAGAAGGCGCTTGTACAATGATTTATATATAGCATAAATTTACTTTAAAATATCCTTTTGCCCGTGTCCCACCGAAATCCTTTTGTTTTTGAGGGTAACAAATATCCTAAAAGTTATGTTATAGTACTTATAACCTACTTACGCTCACTTCAAGTTTCATTAAAATCCATCCTCATGCTATAAAGTATCTCCATGTTAAATTTCAGTATGATCGAATCGTCCGTTTAGGCGTGATTAGAAAACAATCAGACAGAGGTTTCTATAAGATGATCTACAGATGGCGCTAGCGTAGATTTTAATCATCATCAGCCCGTGTCAGTCCACTGCTGGACGTAGGCCTCTCCCAAGATGCGCCACTGAGCCCGATCTTCAGCTCTTCTCTTCCAGTCACTGTCCACCGCTTTTCGTATGTCGTCGCCCCACCTGGTCACAGGACGTCCTACGCTACGTTTGCCGATTCGCGGTCTCCACTCTAGGACAAGTATACCCCAACGGTTATCAGTCCTGCGGCAGATATGACCAGCCCACTGCCACTTCAGCCTGCTAATCCGTTGAGCTATGTTGAGTTGGCTAATTTTGGGCAGATCTTCTGTGAAGTGGCGGGTTAAGGTGGCTCTAGAATCCTCAGTATCGGGTTCGGGCCTTGAAGCATGCGATGCATAGAGCATGCCGTAGAAGTCTTCATCTTTCGTCAGAATCTCCGGCTTGGATGCGACAACGTTCCCCGTTGACGTTGTCAGCTTTGTGAGGTGGCTTCTACGCAGAGGCTGGACGAACACTTTCGACCCCCGATTCTGCTCAATTGATTTGTTAATCAAGAGCGTGTTAAAGGATCGGAGGTCGTGTTGTACCAGCTTCTTTATGGATTTGTTGCGCACCAGGTTAGTTGACAATGCTGACAAAGGGTCTGTTCGTATCTCTTCCATTAGCCGAAGTGTTTCTGCCGAAAGTTTGGACTTTTTGCCCGTACGCTTGCTCTCGCAAAACTTCGTCCCTTCATCCCTGAGGATTTCTACCACTTCTTCAAGTTTCTGGTCTACGTCATCTGTGGTTTCCAAGGCAGCGAATCGCTTTCCAATTTTATCTCTCGGCTTTAAAGTCGATATCCAGAGAGCCTCGTACAAGTCGGTGATCACTTCCGCTATTAAACCTAGTGATCACTGAGACGTCTCTGAATATGCGCCGTTTGTCCGTAATTATGAAGTCAATCTCGTTTTTAGTCACAGTATCGGGGCTTTGCCACGTCCACTTCCTTTGATTTTAATAGATAGATTTAAATAGCTCTCCTTTAAATATCGCCTACGTGTATGAGATCCTGCATCGCGCAAACGATATTTTCCGCGATATTGAAACTGATGCACTTGCATCGTGATTAAATATCTCTAAAGTTGAACTCGTTAAAAACATGTTCTCTTTATAATATTAGTCTGGATTACGAAATAGTCTAGCAAGATATTTTGCAGATGTTCACAGTCTTCATCTCTAATAGAGTATTCAAAGAGATTTAATGCTTTATTATTAAAGCATCATCATCTTCATCATCAGCCGGTGTCAGTCCACTACTGGACGTAGACCTCTCCCAAGATGCGCCACTGAGCCCGATCTTCGGCTCTTTTAAGGGTTCCCTACCTCAAATGGTAAAAAAAGGAACCCTTATAAGATCACTTTCTTGTCCGTCTGTCTGTCTGTCTGTCCATAGTCCCTATTAGATGTATAAAAATTAAGGTCCTGAGTCAACACAATAAAAAGATATGGGCAAATTTAGATTTTCGCGCTCATACAATTAAGAGGTCTAGCTTAATTAGTACTAACAAACGTTGGTACAGAAGCCTCGGTGGGCGAGTCCAACTCGACTTGGCCGGTTTTTTTCCAGTCACCGCCCACCGCTTTGCGTATGTCGTCACTCTACCTGGTCACAGGACGTTCTACGATACGTTTGCCAATTCGCGGTCTCCACTCTAGGACAAGTCTACCTCAACGGTTATCAGTCCTGCGGCAGATATGACCAGCCCACTCAAGTCAAAAGTCAAAGCATTTATTCAGTACACGGGCAATATTAAAAATTTGCACTTACACACGTCAAATTACATTAAATAGATCATATTCAATAAAAAATATTATAGATATAACAGAAACATAACTTATTGCTTTGAATTTACAAAACAAAAACAGGTATTGAGCCATTCAGCTTTCATCTAGACGTCGAACGTCACACTTAAAACACGTGTTTAATTCCCATGATTAATGTAGGGTTGCCGACCGTACTATTACGTGCACCCGTGCACCCGCAACCCAGTGCATGTTTCAGTACTTCAACAATTTTTATCCCAAAAATTGTGAAATAATGAAACGTAATAAATAAATAAAACGCCACTTCAGTTTACTAATCCGTTGAGCTATGTCGATAGCTTTAGTTCTCTGGCGAATTACTTCGTTCCGGATTCTATCCCGCAGAGAAATACCGAGCAGAGCTCTCTCCATAGCTCACTGAGCGACTTTAAATTGGTGGACCAGTCGAACTGTGAGTGTCCACGTCTCGGCTCGTATGTCATCACAGGTAGGGCTCACTCGTTGAAGACTTTTGTCTTTAGACCAAAAAGTACTCTGTGCTTTAGACACTGCGGTATAGGTGACGAGATGAGTCGACGGAGTTTTTCGAATGCTGCCCAGCCTAGCTGAATTCTTCACTGGATTTTCTTCTCGAAGTTGTGTTTGCCTTGTTGGAGCGTCTGCCAGTAAACATACGTAGGTAAACATATGTAGGTAAACATACTTTCATAACAACTTCGAGTGGGATTCCGTCTACGGCGATCGGTTCCGGCACAACGTGCTTGTTGTACATGACTTTAGTTTAATCCAAATTCATCCGGAGACCGATGCGACAAGAAGAATCAGCTAGACTATTCAACATCCTTTGTAGGTCTTGCCTGCAGCGTCTTTGCCATAATGACGACGTCATCTGCAAATGTTAAGTGCGAGATGTACTTTCCGTTGATGATAATGCCAGAATCTTTCCAGTCCAGCGACTTACAAATATCCTCCAAGGCGTTAGTGAATAGTTTCGGAGATATGACGTCCCCCTGTCTCACTCCTCGATGCAGGTGGACGTGTTTAGTTCGCTGGTTCAGTACTTGTACACTCATCAATACGGCATTATTATACAGACATCTCATCACTTCGATATATCGCCAGTCGACTTGGCAACGGTGCAAGAACTCTAGAACGGACCAGGTTTCGATTGAGTTTAAGGCCTTCTCATAGTCCACAAATGGAAAGCACAAGGGCACAGGGGCCGATTGTACTCTTCGGTCTTCTTTATAATCCGCCACACCGTGTGAATGTGTCTATGATGCGGTAACCGCTTCGAAAATCCGGCCTGTTCCGGAGGTTGGAAGTTAGCAAGTCTTCGCGCAAGACGGATCGTGATGACTCTTGAAAACAGCTTGCAGACATTGCTCAGAAGCGAAATCGACGGTAGTTTATCAAGAAGGTTTTGTCTCCTTTTTTGAAAAACAGACCACCATGCTTATGTTCCATGCCTGTGGAGTTCTTTCAGTGAAAAGAACGGAATCAAAGAGCTGTTGAAAATGAACTGAGTGAGCTCCCCCGGCTTTTAAAAGCTCTGTTACGATTCCGTCTTCTCCTGGGCCTTTTTCATTTTTAAGCTGTGTAAGGGCTATCACGATCTCGTCTCGGTTATTTTCGGGCAAATCTTCTGTCAAGTGGCGGGTTAAGGTGGCTCTAGAATCCTAAGTATCAGGTACGGGCTTTGAAGCATGCGATGTGTAGAGCTTGCCGTAGAAGTCTTCAACTTCCGACAAAATCTCCGACTTGGATACGACACCTAGTCCAGTTGATGTTGTCAGCATTGTGAGAGGGCTTCTACCCAGTGGCTGGATGAACACCTTCGACCCCGATTCTGCTCGATTAATTTTTTGATCAAGAGCGTGTTATATGATCTGAGGTCGCGTCGTACCAGCTTCTTTATGGTTTTGTTGCGCACCTGATAAGTTGACAAAGCCGACAAAGGGTCTGTTCGTCTCTCTTCCATTAGCCGATGTGTTTCTGCCGAAAGTTTGGACATTTTGCTCATACGCTTTACTTTCGCAAAACTTTGTCCCTTCATCCCTGAGGATTTCCACCATTTCTTTGAGTTTTTGGTCTACATCATATCTGGTTTCCAAGGCAGCAAATCGATTTACCAATTTTAATTGAAATTTTTCGGACACAGCAACGGTTTGGAGTAGGTTCCGTCGGAGCGTGAACTTCTCTCGGCGTTAAAGTCAATATGTCTCTGATGTCTATGAGACGTCTCTGAATATGCTCTGTTTGTCCGTAATGATAAATTCAATCTCGGTTTTAGTCACAGTTTGCCACGTCCAATTCCTTTAAGGCTGTTTCTTGAAGAACGAGTTCTTGACGACAAGCCCCGTTTCCTCGAGATAGTTGACGAGCATTTGCACCCTGTGATTCCTACACCCAAATCTGTGTGGACCTATTGTCGAATCACTGCAAGTCTGTACTCCCACTTTGGCGTTAAACTCTCCCATGACAATGTTGTAGTGAGCTTAAGATTGAATTATTAAAGCATACAAGTAAACATTCAAGTAAATGGATGGAATATATGAACGTGTTCGTATCAATTCTTTTTTATTTCATAAACTAGGGAAAGAACAATGGAGATTAAAGATCGTAACCGACTTGTTCTACATCATTCCCACCCGGCAAATGACTAATCACAAATCAGTCGAATTACATGATCTACTATACTATATTTTGGGGGGCTATACTGCTCGCGTCCGTAGGATTTGCCCTCGATGTCCTACACGTGTCCCCTGGGTGGCGCCAAAAGAGCAGTACGTTTCAGGTATAGGCTTAGGCCGCGTCGTGTTACCACCCACCAGACAAAGCCATGCCGCCAAGCGGTCGCTTTACGGCATGATGTTTGGTGAAGCCATTTGTTGGGAAAACGGGTTGGATACAGTTGTGCTTATTTTAATAACAGATTGTGACACATTGGAGGATATTTCATTAAGTGAACAGTTTCGGAGAGCAGCGGGATCCAAGGCACGGTTTTCCGCTGGCCGTCCGCAGATAGTTGGGGGCCCAAGTAGTGAGCCAGCCACTCACGAAAGGCTGCCCCGCCATCTAGCGAGAAATCCCGGGGTTGCGTTATCGTGCCGGTTGGCGACCGGACGAGAGGACCCGATGGACACCTCTGGAGGGGGGGGGGGGAGGCTCGGGCGTCCCCGCGGCCTCTGGAACTGGTTTACTAAGATGATTTATCTGAATGTGTGTCACTGTGTTGGTAAATGAGCGTCTCAATCCACTTCCATGTTCCCAACCTCTCTTCACTTTATTTATGGCAAGGAAAAATAACAGAAAGTCGGTTTCACAGCGGAAGCACGTCCTCTCTCTACAAGTGCATTTCTCTAACATACGAGGCTTGCAGTCAAATATCAATGCAGTCCACCACCACCTCAAAACTGCTAAACCGCACCTTCTGTTCCTCACGGAGACGCAGATTAAATGTCCAGCTGACGCAGCATATCTCGCTTACCCAGGCTACGTCCTAGAGCATCGCTTCAGGGCGCGTGCTGGAATCTGCATGTATGCTCGCGATGACATTTGTTTTCGGCGTCTCCGTGATCTTGAGGACCCCAAATTTTCCACCATGTGGGTTTTGGTGGACACTGGTATGGAGAAAATTCTCTATGCTGGTGTCTACCGTTCGCACAGCGGAGACGAGGAGGCAACTAGACTCTCAAACTATCTCAGTGAGGCGGCCGACGTAGCCCAACAACGGTATCCTCAGCTCAATTAGATTGCTTCTGGGGGTTTTTAACACCCACCATCAAGACTGACTTTACCCATACCAGAGCACAAACATGCTGGTCGAGAGATGCGCAAGCTTGCCTTGACGCTAGACCTCACTCAGCTGGTCCAGGAAGCAACAAGGATACCGGATGTTGATGGCCATAAAGCCAATTGCTTGGACCTTCTGCTGACAACAGATCCAGACCGCTACTCGGTGTCGGTTTCATCACCCTTGGGTAGCTCCGACCACTGTCTGGTAAAGTCTGTATCAGTCTACTCCCCACCCGATCCCAGCCCGAAAGGGTCTCGGCGGGTATGGCGATAAAGGTCAGCAGATTGGGATGAGATGCGAAGCTTTTTCGCGTCTTACCCTTGGCGGCAAGTTTGCTTTTCTTCGAGCGATCCCTCAACTTGCGCGGATGCTGTGACAGAAGTATTACGCCAGGGTATGGAGTATTACATACCTTTTTCTGACGTCCCTCTGTCCGGCAAAGCTCGCCCTTGGTTTAATTCCGAATGTAGAGATGCTGAAGCGTCAAAGCATAAGGCTTACTTAGCTGGTCTGATGCTCTAACCCGCAAAACTAGAGATGTTCGCGAAAAGAAGAAAGCCTTTAACATAGCCGCTATGTCTTGCAAAAAGGCTCTCAAGAAGGCTCGCTTCGACCACATACGCCGAACTGGGAACAAACTTGCTTCTTACCCCTCAGGTAGTAAAGCGTTCTAGTCCCTGGCGAAGTCGATCGAAGAGAACTTCTGCCGTCCCTCACTGCCTCCACTGCTGAAACCCGACAGATCACTAGCTCACACCGCTAAAGAGATAGCAAATCTGTTTACTATTCTGTTTGCGGAGTCTTCACGTTTAGATGCTGGCAATGCTGTACCTTCTAGTTTGCCGTCATGCGGGACGTTTATGTCGCAAATCTGCATACGGCAAACCGAAGTGCGCAAAGCGTTGCGAGATCTGGACGTGAATAAAGGTAGTGGACCAGATGGTATACCAGCTATAGTCTTGAAGACGTGTGCGCCTGAGTTGACTTCTATTCTGACACGTCTCTTTCGCTTGTCTATGGCGACTGGTCAATTGCCTAAGTCTTGGAAGCAAGCTAACGCGCAACCCGTGCCCAAAATAGGTAGTCGTGCTGACCCTGCCAATTACAGGCCCATCTCAGTCACTTCCATACTCTGTAAGACTATGGAACCACAGGGTCCTAACATACCTAGAAGCAAACGATCTCCTCAGTGACCGACAGTACGGGTTCCGCCGAAACCGGTCTACTGGGGACCTTCTAGCGTATGCCACTCACATTTGGAGCGAGGCCATTGAGAATTATGGAGAGGCGCTTGCCGTCTCTCTTGATATATATAAGGCCTTTGACGTGTGACGTATGGCACGACAGCCTTATTAGCAAGCTTCCTTCATACGGCCTCCCCACTGGTTTTTAACCGACTTCACAAAAAAAGGAGGAGGTTCTCAATTCGTCTGTAAGTTTTTTTTTTTTTTTTTTTGTGTGTATGTTACGCGATTTCTCCATCAATTGTGAACGGATTCAAATGATTCTTTTTTTAATTGGTAGGATACGTTTCCGAGGTGGTCCCATTTTAATTTTATCGAGATCTGATTAGTATCACCAGAGATATATACCCCAAACATAGGAGATTGTACTAGTTTTAGTAGAAGAGTCCCAGGAAGATTATACACAATGGAGGTTGCTATTGCATATAAGATATTCTTACGGTAACTGTGAGCGAGATAGAAATAAAGGTGGGGATTTTTTTTTTGTAATATCTTATAGGCAAGCGTTTGACCACTATCTCACCTGTTGCTAAGTGATGATGCGGTCGAAGATAGAGAAGTGGACTAGAATGGGAACTGGCTCTCAAGGATAGCTGCCGGAACACATTAGATGTTTGGCGACAGATTTTCTGACTTGAGGGTGGTAGCTGGCCAGGCGGACACTAGATATGTTCTACCACCATGCGGGGGTTATTGGTTTCTTAACGATGTTTTCCTTCACCGGAAGGCCACTGTGAGAAGCGCACATATATTTTTCGATAGAAAAATTCATTGGTGCACGGCGGTTTGAACTCGGTACCACGGCATCAAAGCCGACTGTTCTCCCAATTACGCCACCGGGCCCTCAATAAATAATTATATATTAATAATTATAATAAATAATTATGTATAAATATAAATAATTTGTCTTCACAGGAATGTTCTACCGGGCAAAGTCTTGTTAGAGTGCAAACTTTTTTAAACATACCTAATATTTTTTGACATGACATGACATTTGGCGAAGATGGCGGCCATTTCAGTCCCGCGACACTGCATACATAATTAAATAACTCAGAATCATGAACGTACTTTGTACCAATCAACACAGCAAAAAAAAATTATAAGCATAAAACCACATATTATATAATAGTTACTACGTAAATAATACTTTCCGTTGTTAGGTTGGCTACACAGTGCTTACATAATTCGGGTATCCACAATATAGGGAAGTGCCTCTTATAACGTAGTAGAGTGATTCAGTACCCTGTTGGCCATATGGCGGCAATTAATGTTAATAATCGCAAATAATACTTTTTTATATTCATTTTGGAATACAACTAGTCCGTGTTATAAAAGTATTTGGAATTATTGTAATAAAATAGACAATTAATTATCGTGTGTCAGATGCTTTTATTGCACAGGGCCATTTTGGACATTGTCCTTTGATACCTTGATGACATCATTATTACTAGTGAATATTTTCACTTTAGCGCGGCATTTAAAGTCAATTTTTTTAGGGTTCCGAACCCAAAGGCTACCAAATGAACACTTTCTGAGACTTTGTTGTCTGTTCGTCCGTCCGTCCGTCCGTCCGTCCGTGTGTCTATATGTGCGCACTTTACAGATCTGTATCTTCTTAACCGTTATAGGTACACACTTGAAATTTTCAAATAGTATATATCCGTCAGTGTATAACGGCCCAGACACGAAATTTAATAGATGCATGTAATTTCATTAAAACTTTTTTTGCACTAAAAAGGGTAAAATAAGTTATTTTTCAAAAAAAATAAAACCGACTTCATAACCACAAAAAGGCACTCAAAAGCGAAAAATAATTTACTTAAAATTATTATGAGCGTTACCCACGTGTCTATTTGAAGTCGGTGCCAGCCAAGTCTATTGGATATTAGATAGATGCTATGTATGTAGTAGTAGTAAGTAGGTACATGTAGATTAGTAGTAGGTAGATACATGTACTCGTAGGTATTATCTATCTACCACCTATTAGACTTGGCTGGCACCGACTTCAAATAGAGACGTGGGTAACGCTTATAATAATTTTAAGTAAATTATTTTTCGCTTTTGAGTGCCTTTTTGTGGTTATGAAGTCGGTTTTATTTTTTTTGAAAAATAACTTATTGTGTCTGGATATCAGACTTCTTGAGGGAACGGTCGATTCGTGGGGTCATTAATGGCTGCTCGTCCGACCAATTGGCTATAAATGCCGGTGTTCCTCAAGGGTCAGTTCTCTCTCCAACGCTTTTTCTGCTGCATATTAATGACTTGCTAAAACAAAGGGTATACAGATGACAGCACCGTTGTGGAGAGTTATATGTCTAGTGCACGACCCAGTACAGTACAAATCTAGTCTCATAGAGAAGCGATGGTTCAGCGCTTAAACTTTTCCTTAAAGGCAGTCTCCGATTGGGGCGATGCCAATCTGGTCAAGTTTAATGCTTCTAAAACCCAGGCGTGTCTTTTCTCCGTCAAACGGAGTCCATTTCAACTGGTTCCTACTTTCAGGGATGTGTCCGTGCCGATAAATGACCAACTTGAGCTTCTTGGCATCTCATTAACACCAACTCTCAATTTCGGCTCTTATATTGAGTCTAAAGCCCAGATAGCCCAAAAAGCTTGGAATTTTGTCTAAGGTGCGCCAATACTTCACACCGGGACAGTTGCTCAATCTCTACCAACCACAAGTCCGGTCGTGTATGGAGTACTGTTCTCACCTCTGGGATGGTTCTGCCAAATACCAGCTGCAGACACTGGAAGCTATTGAGAGGAGAGCCAAGAAGCTCATCAACGACGACCAATTAGTAAGCAAAAGATTCCAGAGTCTCGAGCATCGTCGCAAGGTCGCTTGTTTGTCGGTTTTTTATCGGATTCATTTCGAAGAGTGTGCATCGGAACTTCATAACTTGATTCCGCCATCCCCTTTTTATAATCGGACTAGCAGAGATACTAAGAGGCGGCACCGCTACATGGTGGATATACCATTTACGCGTACAAAGCGATTCGCTTCTTCTTTCATCATACGTACTGCCAAGGAATGGAATTCCCTGCCCGAGTCGATTAGATACAACATAGGGGTCTTCAAGTCGCGAGTGAATAGGTATCTTTTGGGTACATCATCGACCGCATCGTCACTTAATATCAGGTGAGATAGTGGTCAAGCGATACCCATTTTCACATTAAAAAAAAAATATCTACACTTTCTGATCAATTAGTAATTAATCTATTACTAGATGGTGGTCCAAATTAATCACGGTAGGATTGCATTAGACTTAGTCAATATGGTGTAAACACACTAACGGATGCCATGATGGGGGCAATGAATAACTAATGCATACGCCACGTGCCCTGGTTTCTATTACGCGGTATATTCATTTGCATTTTGAGCAAAATTGATTGTGCGAACTTGATAGGTATATATTTTTCTAATATACGTTTTACTAATGTATTGTGTATTTATTGTAAACTTTAAACTTTCGCGATTTGAACACATAGTTATAAATATGAAATTACGGGACTTATCGCGCCTAAAACATTAATTTTATTTAACTCGACGTTTCGACCAAGTTGCATTGATCGTGGTCACGAGACGACTGAATTTTGTGAGTGTCCGCACTGCTATTCATAGGAGAGTTCGTTGGAAACTACCCTCAATTTATTTTTAATTTTTATCAGAGTTGCCATTGCGACACACAACACTGACAATATCGGCAGATTTTTGTTGCTTTGATTTTCGATTGCTAATTACTGGGTTCCAAGTTGCAGCCAACCTAAATCCATCCTCCCGGTTGAAATTGGGATGCTTTTTAATTTCTACCGCTTCACGCACAATTCGGGAGTAATAGTAGCGGTCGGTCGAGAGGATCTTAGGGTCATGAAGTTCGATCCAGTGATTAGGTCTGGATTACAGTAAGTGCTCGGCGATAGCAGATTTATTGACCTGGCGGTTTTTTACAGCTGCGATGTGTTCTTTGACCCTTTCTGCAATAGTACGTCCGTGTTGATGAGCAGGCAGTAGTCGCTCTGGCAAAGAAGCTGAACTCAATACATGCCAACATAAAGTTTACCTATGAGCTGGAAACGAACCAAACACTGCCTTTCCTTGATGTCAAAGTTATGGTGAGACCTGATGGTTCATTGTCACATTCTGTCTATAGGAAAGCGCCTCATACTGATAGGTATCTGAACGCTTCGTTGCACCTTCACCCCCGTCACCCGGGATCATTGATGGATAGAGCTCGTGACCTCTGTGACCCTGAACACCTGGAGGAAGAAATCGCACATGTTCAGGAGGTTCTGATAAAAAAACGGCTACAAAGTTGGACGAAGCCATTCTAGACGCAGATATAAGGAGAGGACCACTGACGTTGAACGGCAGGCAGCGTTCATGCCATACGTGAAGGGAGTGACGGACAAGATCGGTGCTGTACTACGTAAATACTCTATCAAAACAGTATTCACTCCCTTATCGAAGATATCAACGCAGGTCCGTTCGCCGAAGGATGTGATTCCTTTTCAGATACCTGGTGTGTACAAAATCGATTGCAGCTGCGGTAAATCGTACATCGGACAGACCAAGCGTACTATTGCAGAAAGCGTCAAAGAACACATCGCAGCTGTAAAAAACCGCCAGGTCAATAAATCTGCTATCGCCGAGCACTTACTGGAATCCGGACCTAATCACTGGATCGAACTTCATGATCCTAAGATCCTCTCGACCGATCGCTACTATTGCTCCCGTATTGTGCGTGAAGCGGTAGAAATAAAAAAGCATCCCAATTTCAACCGGGAGGATGGATTTAGGTTGGCTGCAACTTGGAACCCAGTAATTAGCAAGTGTTCGAATCGAAAATCAAAGCAGCAAAAATCTGCCAATATTGTCAGTGTTGTGTGTCGCAATGGCAACTCTGATAAAAATTAAAAATAAATTGAGGGTAGTTTCCAACAAACTCTCCTATAAATAGCAGTGCGGACACTCACAACATTCAGTCGTCTTGTGACCACGATCAATGCAACTTGGTCGAAACGTCGAGTTAAATAAAATTAATGTTTTAGGCGCGATTAGTCCCGTATTTTTATATTTATAAAGATGTGTATTTATTGCTGCGGAATTAATATTTAATTGTACTTACTCTTAAACTACATATTATATCCTCGACCGCATCATCACTTACCAACAGATGAGATAGTAGTCAAAAGCTGGCCTTTATAATATTTAAAAAGAAATACATATATATTCCTATGCTTATTCCGGCAGCTATCCTTGAGAGCCAGTTCCCATTCTAGGCCTAGCGTGCCTACCATCTTCGACCGCATCATCACTTACCAACAGGTGAAATAGTGGTCAAACGCTAGCCTATAAGATATTAAAAAAAAGGTCTGCAACGGAGCCAAGGTTCCAAGTACAAAATCAGCAAACTGAACATATAGAAAGAGAAAGAAAGAAAAAATATTCATTGAGACGTCCTCAAGTTACACAGATATGAAGATATTTGACATTTTGACAAAACTTACTAAATAAAACAAAAACAAAAAAGGAATACAATATGACGTGCTAAAACAGACCAGTCTCAGCACAAATGTTCAGATTTTTGGATCGTAGACCATGACGCGGATTTTCAGAATGGCCTAAGAGCGGTATTTTCAGAATGGCCTGAGACTTACATCGAAGAAGGAGGCAAGGGGACGTTATTTCCCCCGAATTGATCACAAACGCTCTAGAGGATCAAAACGCTGAACTGGATCGGACGAGGCATAGATATAAACGCAATTACCTCTCACACTAGAGATTTGCGGATGATATCGCCATCATGGCTGAATCCGTGCAAGACTTGCAATACATGCTGACCAACCCTTGCTCATTCTTCTACACCCATCGGTCTCCGGATGAACATGGATAAGACCAAGATCATGTTCACCGAACATGTTATTCCGGAACCGATTGACCTAAGCGGAGTTCCACTCGAAGTTATTCACGAATACGTAGAATACGTAATACCTTTTGAAATTCTTGCAATTAGGTAGAAACAACTTCGAGAAGGAAGCTCGCAGAAGGATACAGCTTGGATGGGCAGCATTCGGAAAGCTTCTTCGGGTCTTTTCATCGCCCATACCAGAAAGCCTAAAGGCGAAAGTCTTTAACGAGTGCGTCCTACCTGTTATTACTTACGGAGCCGAGGCGTGGACACTGACAGTGCGACTAGTTCACCAATTCAAAGTCGCTCAGCGCGCTATGGAGAGGGCTATGCTCGGAATGTTTCTGAAGGATCGAATTCGAAACGAAGTCATCCGACAGAGAATCAAAGCAAGCTGAAATGGCAGTGGGCTGGTCACATCTGTCGTAGAACCGATAATCGTTGTGGTAGACGAGTTCTAGAGTGGACACCACGGCTCGGCAAACGTAGTGTAGGACACCCTCCATCTAGGCGATGATTCGCAATGACGCAAGCTTGCTGGCAGGGATTGGAAGCGAATAGAGTGCTCCGACGAAACTATCAATAATATCGTGGAATTCCAAAGTATACCAAATATTGCTGAAGTTGTATGCTAAACACATTTCAATAGATCTTTCTGGCAAATGCCACTGTAAAAGACAATTATCCACATTGAGATGAACTAAAGTCTCATATCCTGCCTGAGACTAGAGTTTAGTTCACGTTTCGAATAGACGTTTGCATGTGCCTACAATTAACTCACCGGACATTTGCCTCTTTGGCATCGAGAGCAAAAGCGGGTTTCATCTGTGATTGATTCATCGCCGGATTTATAGTAGTCATTTAAGCTTAAAAATTGGCAAAATTAATGCAGTTGTTTTATCTATCGGGATATGTAGGTTAAAGTACGTAATTATAATTTAAGTACTCTAAGTCACCCCCTCCCGGGTGAGCGTCGCCCCCCCGGTTGTTTGAAATAAAAAGAACAGTGTTACCGAGATTTTTCATAATCAGATTAATAATTTCATACACACACTATATATCTGTTGAATTTGAGTAATGTTGTGCTTAAATATCAACAAATTGGGAAAGAAATCTTTAGGGATATTAATATTATGAATCCTACTTACCGCCATTTTATTGAAAGAAAATTCGATTCGTCGTAAGTCGTGAATTCATTTACTTTCCAGGCAAGAAATAAAAGTTCTTGCAAAGTTTTCTGCATTCAAATTGTGGCTGGAAGGCTTTTCAATTCAAGTTTTGTAAAAAACAATACGCGGCAGTACGAATAACGACAAGGAAAATAATCGTGCTTTGGCTTACAGCTTTGCCTCAAAAAGCTTGATTGTTATTTACTGAGTAAATTTAGCATTTCTACTAACTACATTAACATAACTACTCCGTTCAAAAAAATTAAGAGCGCGACATAGAAGCGCACCATGAGTAAACGCCACAACAGACAGACTGCTGAACCTATACGTAGCGCAAAAATTATTTAAAAAGATTTTAAGTCACAGACAGTTATTTGGTCACATTGTATTAATACTGTACTTACCAACTATTATTATTATGTTCGGTTGACAATTGACCAAACAATATATTTAACTTACATCTAAAACATACATAATGAATTATATTGATGTGCATAACAGACTTCTTAACCATAAACTATGAACCAGATCAATTACAGTAAGTAGGTAAGTAGTGTTTCATCATCATCATCAGACTGTGTCAGTCCACTGCTGGACGTAGGCCTCTCCCAAGATGCGCCACTGAGCCCGATCTTCGGCTCTTCTCTTCCAGTCACTGCCCACCGCTTTGCGTAGTAAGTAGTGTTTATCTGGAGTGAATCTAGACTAGTTTATATTGATACCCAAACTGAGATTACCTGCTGGCGAATCAATGCCCCCCGCCCGACAGACAAGGTTATGTTAATAACTAGTATTTCAAGTTAACAATTAATAGTTAAACTAAATAAATTATAAGTAAAAAATATTTTTAAATACAAGCTTTTATCTGGGACAATGAACTAAAATGTTAAAAATAAATTCTAGTATTTGGCGTGTAGGTACTTACCTATATTTTTAAAAGCTTGAGGCACTGAAGTATAGTAATTACCTAGCCTAAAAAACGGGTAGTGCTTCAAGCTTTTAAAAATATAGGTAAGTACCTACACGCCAAATACTTACTAGAATTTATTTTTAACATTTTAGTTCATTGTCCCAGATAAAAGCTTGTATTTAAAAATATTTTTTACTTATTATTTATTTTTAACTTTTTAGTAGGTAGGTATAGATACCGACTACCTACCTACTACCTAAGTATTTAAGAGAAGGCATGATGTTTTAAAATATTCCACGGATATTTCGGTCCCCACCCTATGTTGCTTTATAACAGAAATGCCATGGCCACCTTACAGCTTCATCATCAGATCCTGGCTATCATTTAAGTGTAAAGTACTCCTCAAGACGAATCATTTGAGCCCAAACTCGGTAGAGTTACGTTGATTTATCACAGAGATACCATGGCCACCTTCCAGCTTCATCATCAGACCTTGTATATTATCTAGGTGTAAAGTTCTCTTCAAGACGAATTAATCGAGCCCAAACTCGGTAGAGTTACGTTGATTTATCACAGAGATGCCGTGGCCACCTTCCAGCTTCATCATCAGATCCTGGATATTATCCAGGTGAAAAGTTCTCTTCAAGACGAATCAATCGAGCCCAAACTTGGTAGGGTTATGTTGATTTATCACAGAGATGCCGTGGCCACCTTCCAGCATCATCACCAGACCCTGGATATCATCTAGGTGAAAAGTTCTCTTCAAAACAAATCAATCGAGTCCAAACTCGGTAGGGTTATGTTAATTTATCACAGAGATGCCGTGGCCACCTTCCGTCTCCATCATCAGACCAGCTCCATGGTACCATATTATTGTATTGTCACCGAAGATACATAAGTACACCAAATTTGAGTCCGATCGGACATCGGGAAGTGGGTCTAATTTAGCTTCCAAGATTCCACCCGAACAAACATAGTGACATACATACATTGCAAGTTAAATAAAAGCTTGTAAAATATATTGTTACGTGCAGGGTGGTATAAAAATGCCAATCTGATGAGATATACGTTTATTTGCACAAAACACTAGGTTAGCACAAAGTTCCAGTATAGTCGTCCAAATTGTCTTGCACAATGATCAAATATCCGCACACTGCTGGGGTCGTTGGTAATTCACTGTTCGCACTTCACAATTACTTATTCGCTGATCACACTTTACAATCACTTGGCCGCTTTTCGTACTTAAATAATTTACGAGGTCGCTTCCAAAGAATGACTGAATCGACGCCGCGGTTTGACGCCTTATAGAGGGAAAAATAAAAACTAAGCAAACATTTAAGGTGGTTGCTCGTCGTGAGCCTACCACAACAGTGCCAATAGATGGCGCTGATACATTAATTTGACGTATTTTATTTTTTTATGACTGAATAGTGTTTTGGTAAATAAAAAAAATGGAATTCTCGAGTAAAGCGTATAATATTTAATTTATCGAGCTTAACATCTTCAGTATATATACACTCTCTTTATACTTTCATTTATGCACAAGCGTGGCGTCAGGACTGATCACGCAGACTCGCGAAAGTATTTATGTATCACAGATTATTTAATAGTGTTTTTGACGTTTACGAAAGCATTTGCTAATTTTGTCACTTTGAAATTGAGTAATGTAGCCGATTGGTGAGAACTATTAGATTAGGCGCGACAAGGATCGGGTTCGAACCCCTTCCTTCGTAACAATTATTTTTCGTTTTCCATTCTACATTTCGCAGATTTTCTTTCTAGGCTTGCCATTTTTATCTTTATTTTAACAATATTATGCAGCTGGCAGACGGACTATCAGTTCCATTTGGATCATGATATGTACTGTGATCGGTATGCGTTTCTTTAAGTTGTATTTCACTATTTCACTTTTTTTATATAAAAATTGTCTGAAGTACTGAAACACACAGTTAAATGTATGGTTGGTTTTAACCTACTTTAATGTTTTTTAATATTCTGACATAAACGATTGGATAACAGCTGAATGGTTCATTACTTTTGTTTTTTTTTTCTAATTCAAAGCGTTTATATTCTGCTTTTGCTATGTTTACTTGATAATGATTTATTTTATGATTTTGACGTGTATATGAATACTGCCTACATACTGAAAAAATATATATAGATAAAAAAATGCACGAATACGAGTAAATGGATCAAAAAATTGCAATGTAATCACATCTATTGGTCTTCATAGAACTATTTACATACGGGAAAAATCATATTTTACAACATAATTTGATAAAATAATATGAAAACTAGGATCGAGATTTTAATTCATTTTTATCAATATGTGATTGAAGTTTTTACAGTGTCATACGCTAAACTCATTAGTGTATATTGTCGCGATTGTGAGACGTTGCCAAATCGTGTGCTCGCTGAAAAGGCGACGTTGCCAGACCGCTGACATGCGAGTCGCCGCTTTTTCAGGAATTTCAAGTTTTCATTACAGTACCTATTATTGTAGTTTGTGGTCTTCAAATATTTCGTCGGTTTATCGGTTAGGTTAGACTCTAACAAACTCAAATTTAGCTTTATGTCGTGTGCACACTGTCTTTAGTTTCGATTCGTTTATTGTTTTTAACCGACTTCAAAAACGAAAGTTTTTCAATTTGACCGTATATATTTTTTTATGTTTGTTCGCGGATAACTTCGTCGTTTATGAACCGATTTTGATGATTCTTTTTTTGTTGAAGAGGAGACATGATGTATCTCGTTTGAACGCCAGCAGATCATGTCAGAACATTTCGGAGTCAAAAAAAAAAATTTTAATAGTTTCCAATCATACAGAAAGCCGGAACTCTTTTGTTTATGTAAGATATATATCAAAACTTTAGCTTCAAACAAGATTAAATTCCAGAACTCTAGTATAAATGCCAGCAGATCATGTCCGAACATTCCAATGACGAAAAAAATATTTTAATAGTTTTTAATCATTTAGGAAGCTAGAACTCTTTTGTTTGTGTAAGATATATATGAAAACTGCAGCCTACAACTCGATTCAATTCCAGAGCTCTCGTATAAATGCCAGCAGATCATGTCCAAACATATCAAAAACGAAAAAAAATATTTTAATAGTGTCCAATCATACAGGAAGCCGGAACTTTTTTGATTATGTAAGATATATATCAAAACTGCAGCCTCAAATAAGATTAAATTCCAGAACTCTCGTTTAAATGCCAGCAGATCATGTCAGAACATTTCAGATTCGAAAAAAAATATTTTGATAGTTTCCAACCATATAGGAAGCTGGAACTCTTTTGTTTGTGTAAGATATATATCAAAACTGCAGCCTCAAACTCGATTCAATTCCAGAACTCTCGTTTAAATGCCAGCAGATCATGTTCCAACATTTCAAAGACGAAAAAAATATTTTAATAGTTTTCAATCATACTGAAAGCTGGAACTCTGTTAATTATGTATGATATATATCAAAACTGCAGCCTCAAACTAGTTTCAACTCCAGAACTCTCGTTTGAATGCCAGCAGATAATGTCAGAACATTTCGGAGTCGAAAAAAAAAATTTTTAATAGTTTCCAATCATACCGAAAGCCGGAACTCCTTTGTTTATGTAAGATATATATCAAAACTTTAGCCTCAAACAAGATTAAATTCCAGAACTCTAGTATAAATGCCAGCAGATCATGTCCGAACATTCCAAAGACGAAAAACTTGTTATAATTGTTTCCAATCATTCAGGAAGCTAGAACTCTTTTGTTTGTGTAAGATATATATGAAAACTGCAGCCTACAACTCGATTCAATTCCAGAGCTCTCGTATAAATACCGGCAGATCATGTCCAAACATATCAAAAACGAAAAAAAATATTTTAATAGTTTCCAATCATACAGGAAGCCGGAACTCTTTTGATTATGTAAGATATATATGAAAACTGCAGCTTTCAACTCGATTTAATTCCAGAGCTCTCGTATAAATTCCAGCAGATCATGTCCAAACATATCAAAAACGAAAAAAAATATTTTAATTGTTTCCAATCATACAAGAAGCCGGAACTCTTTTGATTATGTAAGAAGTATATCAAAGCTGCAGCCTTCAACTCGATTCAATTCCAGAACTCTCGTATAAATGCCAGCAGATCATGTCCGAACATTCCAATGACGAAAAAATTATTTTAATAGTTTCCAATCATTCAGGAAGCTAGAACGATCTAAAGTCTGTCTAAAGAATTAAATTTGAAATGAAGTCATCCGTCAGAGCACCAAAGTTATCGACATATCTCAAATGATTATCTTGCTGAAATGGCAGTAGGCTGTTCACAACTGTCGTAGAACCGATAACAGTTGAGTGTCTTGACGAGTGGAAACCACGGCTCGATAAACGTACTAAAAGTATCTTTTTCGTAATAGTGTAGGGCGCCCAGCTATATGTGGCTATCCAGCTGTATGACAGCTCAGTGGCGTGCTATAAATGAGATAGGCTGATGATGTTAGGCTGATAGGCTGATATTTTAGAGGCCGATTTAAAACCAACATCAGCCTTTCATTCATAGATAAACCGATCCGATCCTGTCAGCACATCTGCAAACATAATATGTTATATAAAATAATAAACGAACTATAATAACTCTTTAACCGACTTCACAAAAAAGGAGGAGGATCTCAATTCGACGGTATTTTTTCTATATGTTAGTTACCTCAGAACTCCGTCAAATCTTACCCGATTTCAAAATTATTTTAATTTTTTTTGTTTTAGTGATTATGCCTTCCGTTTGGTCCCAATAAATGAGATCATCTCCGGAGATATGTAGATAAACAATGTAAACAAATTTGTATACCTTGATGACATGTTTATGGCAACTGGCTATTTTGACTATCGCGGCATGTGAAGTCGGATTTTTAGTTTTGTACGATTATAAATTATGTTGACTATATTACCGAAACCGCATGACATCACCATTCTCAAAATTTAACGTGACGAAGATTTTATAACAAACATGTTACCAAAATTGGTGACATTTTATAAAAAATGTGTTTTACCAGAGATTGTACTGAGGAGAGTACGACTAATTGACTAAATTGTTTAGATATTTTATTTGTGATAGGACCAAATAAGTAGTATCAGGCATATAGTTTCCTGATGTCTGGATGAGCAAACTAAACTGCCGTTTGGCAGATATGACCAGGACTGATAACCGTTGGGGCAGACTGGTTCTAGAGTGGAGACCGCGAATCGGCAAACGTAGCGTAGGACTTCCTGTGACCAGCTCCCCTAGACTAAATCCAATTTCTGTTACTATTCACGCTAACGCAAGTTCAAAATGTATGGAATGACATATATGTTTCCGCAACAAAGTTGTCATTCCCAAACACTTTAAAGTCGCGTTAGCGTGAATGAAAACAGACATTGGTTTTTGTCTAGGGGCCCAGATAGAGCTACGATATTCGCAAAGCGGTGGGCAGTGGCTTGGGAAAGGCCTATGTGTACCAGTGAACTGGTACCGGCTGATTGTGATGATGATGATGATACCAGCTTCAGATCTCGAAAATGGTCGCATTGCTCTATTAGGACCATTCCATTATCATTTACGGACAGGGGGCTTACCATGACCTTTTAAATAGCGATTCAATTCTGAGACGATTGTGTTAACTGGATCGTTTTCTTTCGTACTATGAGCTTAATTAAACAAAAGCTTATGTGGATCGCTGCCACTAGAATGAATGAACGAAAGTTCGATACTGTACCCCGAGCACGAAAAACTTGCGAAAAAGTATTCGTATCGTCATAGACTTGAAAATGTATGAAATTTGTACAGCGCCCCTATCGTGCGTAAAAGTAACTAAATTCGGCAGCACGAACGATTTTGATTTGATTTGTATCGCAAACGTATCGTTACATAAACGATACTTGAGATTTTATTAACAAAATGCGAGCATGAACTTAATTTTGACGTACGGTAATGTTAATTTCGAAGGCTGGCTATCGAGCATAGTCGAATATTTTTTCACTTACGATTTTCCGGTGAGAAAAGTTTCGAAACTTTTTTAACTGCATAAAACATTTTTTTGCGTGTATAAAATGCAAATACCGCCCGCTTTACCAACGTCGTTCTCTTTATTATCTTCTTGCTGCAAGTTTACTTGAAATTAAGGGAAAATAAAAACATAAAAACAACATAAAAAATCTTTCCTCATAGTTAATCCTCCTTCGAGTTAATAAAACCTTCATTCCAAGTTGACAAGTTTCATCGTTGTCAGCGACCATATTTGATTATCAAACTTCAAATTCGACACTGTCACTATGTCATCCATCCATGTAAATAAATAAAATATACCAAGTGTGAGTCGGGTTTCCACTAAGGGTTCCGCACAACACAATGTAATAATAAATATAGGAAACTCTTAATTCACCACAACACTCTTCAATTATATGAACACTATGGCTCAATGCATATTGAATAGGCAGCGACGTGACGCGCCAAGACGATCAGAAATGACAAGACATTATAAACCTTATGAACAATGTTACAAGACAAAGAAACGCTTGATAGAATGAACGAAGTGTGGGTACGTAGTATTATTAAGTATTCTGTGATGTGGGGAAGCCTCGAGCCGTCGTTTTCCTTTCGAAATACGGAACCCAAACTCCAAAGAATCAAGTCTTTGGTGACGCTATATCTTTCGTTCATAAACTGATATATATATTTTTAAAGGTATTAAATATTATTCTCTTTTTCAAATAAAATGCATTTTAATATCACTCATACCGTATTTGAAGATGTTTATTCTGTTAAAGTACTTTTTTAAATATAATTTCCGATAAATAGATAGCTAAGCCAGAAGTCATAAAAAGTTCACTATTCGATTTAATTTTTGAACGTATAATTCATTCAATAAGACGTTCATTTCGTTCACAACGGCTCGTCCCTACTTACATTACGTTACTAACACAATCGTATCGAGCTCTCTATAGCTGTCAGTGTGCTTCGTGCTGCCGCCTATCGTAACACCACGTTATTGTATCGTCGACTCGATACCTTTACGATACGGATTCGATGATTTTTCGTGCTCGGGATACAGTACCTAAAAAAAAATTACAACTGTTTCAAGAATTGGTTTCAATGCATGCAAAAGTGCATTAATACTCGTGGAGAATACTGAGGGGAAAAAAGCTTTCAAATCTACCTACTGTTTTTTTTTTCATTCCTATATTCAAAACTTAAATGCAACTCCCGTATCATCAATGTTGGTTTATTCCCAACGCCCCATAAGTGTATATTACTTGTATACTCGCGTCAACAAGTATCCTATGTCCACCTATGTTGCTTATCCATATTATAGAAGATTACAGTCAAATCCATCTAGCCGTGACCGTGAAAAGGTAACACGCAAACAAATATACAAACGTATTTTCTCATTAAATAATATTGTGTTATATACACTAATATATCATCAATTTACAAAATGTTGCACTTATTTGTTTTTTTTTTAAATATATATATATATATCGTATGGTAGAGCGATGATATACGCAAGCTGGCTGGCAGCGGTTCGAAACAAAGAGCTGAAGATCGAGCTCAGTGGCGTTCGTTCATAGCTGGACGTAGGCCTCTCCCAAGATGCGCCACTGAGCCCGATCTTCGGCTCTTCTTTTCGTGGACGAATAGGTACTGGCTGTTAGTGATGATGATGATATTTTAAGGCTAGCGTTTGACCACTATCTCATCTAGACGGTAGCACGCTAGCCAGGCCTAGAATCGGTTCTTAAACATCGTAGTAATACATTTACAGGTTTTTTTTTCCTGTTGTGTCCCACAGCTGGGCAAAGGTCTCCCCATAGCCTTCCACGCCTTCATATACTTCAACATATTGTTATTGACTGGAAAAGAAGAGCCAAAGATCGAGCTCAGTGGCGTGTCTTGGGAGAGGCCTATGTAGCGGTAGACTGCTACAGACTCATAATACTAAATTTATGTAAATTAAACTTTAGCGATGATGATAACGACCCAGGTCAAACATCACAGTACAGAATAAATAAATATCAACATAAATATAAACAAAATAGTTTCAATACTGTCATGGGGCTGATTAACAATAAACCAATAAAATCATGATGCGTCAAATTTGGTCATACTTATGCAAATTGTAACCTACATTGGCGACATTTCGTGGACTGGTTTTACTTTACATAACTATGCCCAATCGACCAACGAAGATTTGATATAATAAATTAGGAAAGAAATAGGCTATTATACTAAACGATATAAACAATTATGTTCACAACATTTATTTCCTTTAATTTATTCAAGTTACATACGTTTTATTTTTGGCTAATAATTACGTTGTATATATAACGTTCTTTTAAAATAATATGGCCCGAAATAATACATATCGTTATCAGCAGCAGTTATCATTAGTCGAAAAAATCCAGAAACTTACAATAGTGGGATCAGTACGTAACGAAATACTGGGCGGGCCATAGTGTATGAGTAGACCCTATCTGAATGAAAGTGCCGTAGATTTCACAAATGGCTTCGAAATTCCATTTTGAAATTAATCAAACTGAATTAGAATTGTGCAAATAAGTAATTAGATATATTTTATAATCATTTGAACGCTATAAAACTGAATAAAGCTGTATATATATAGGTAAAAATGGTCGTATACTATGGTGCACCTTGTGACTGCATATTTTACCTTCTTATATTTTACCACTTGGTATTTCGAGCCTTACAATCAAATGAAATGTACTATAAACGAGTAAACATAAAAAAATAACATTTCAGCAGTGCAATAAATAAACATTGCTTAGCAACATTATGGAAACATTTGTATAGTCAAACATTTCAAATTTGTAGAGATTCATTTAATATTTATGAGTACTTAGGTAACCATAAAAAATAAAGAATTAAAAAAAATACTATTGTGTTTTTGTGGTTCATTTGCTTTTGCTTTGTGCGCTGTTTATAAATTAAATAAGATTAAAAACGCGATGGAATTCTATAAGTTAGTAAGTACTGATAATAATTATATTTTACTTAAAAACTACCGACGATACTGGAATTACAATTTCCATAATAATTCTAAGCATATATAGTTCACATTCATATTATAATACGCAGTAAATAAGAATTTTAAAAATAAATGTATTAAATTAGTTCTCAATTATATTACGAGGTAATCAAAAAAAGTAAATGACGAATGACATAGAGTCTCAGACCAAATCTTCAATAATATTATGACAATAGGCAAAATAAATACTTTACTAGACATACATAAAAATCAATTGATAACATGCAAATAATAGAATCGCAAACATAACAATATAATATATTACTAACTTAAACCTAAGCGGAATGTTTACAGGAATTTCAGTTTTAGATTTGTGATTGTCAAACATTTTTATAATATAACAACGATCAAAGTTGTACAAAAACAACGTCCATAACCTGTAACTATTTGATTTCAATCGAAGATGGATTCTGAATTTTATTTACGTGTGCAGAGTTTAGGATCTAATTTTAACGTGAAGGGCAAAGTCAAAATCTAAACTTTTTATACAGCAAGTAAATTACTACTACTAAATTTTAAAATTCATCGTAACATATTTTTTGAAATAAATACATTCTCAATTCTAAATCCAAACACAAAAAATGTTACCGATTAAACAAACTCTAGATATTGACCCTGGTTTCTTATAAAGAATCAGTCTTGCCATTACGGAATGACTTCAAACACTGGAATTCTGGAAATACCTTCAAAGCCTTGACGTTAAAGTGGAGCGAGCGCGTATTTTGAATTAGTGACAACATACTTATTTAGTAATCGCTTTGTACGATTTCATGTTACATATATTACAATACATTTACACGCTTGTGGCAGTACAAGCCACAATCGCGGCGTTTTGGCTGCTTAGTTTCTAGTCCTTCAGTTTATATTTTAATTTATTAAAAAAACTGAAGTAATATCCCTGTACATATGACCACTACGCAGTAAGTTTATTAAAATCAGATTCAAAATAAGCGAGCAAACTGTCAACAACCTTTTTCATAATTATATGGATTTAATGTTTACAAAATTACGCTCTTTCTCTTTCATTTTGATATATGCCTTGATTACATGGGCCTTTCTCTACTAACAGGAAAATTATGGTCAAAGCATTTTTTTTTTACTTTGGCTATATTAATGCATAGTTTTATTTATTAAAACACATAATATATAACCTGTTATTTAAGGAGCCAAGCTTAATCAATATTTAGAATCATAATCATTTCATTAAAATCGGTCTAAAAGCCACTAAAAACAGTCCTCTGTTATGTCCTAATTCCGGATCGAGTATGATTCGGTTCGGTTTTTACAGTTGTATTTAAAAATGAAAAATCTTATAACTCCATAAACATAAAGAACATTGAATGCATGTCAACTAAAAACAATTATAATTTTAGAGATTTTTTTAGTACTAAAAACTAGTGTTCGAATTTTGTCCATACATTTTTGAACAGTCCTCTGAACAATTTGAATATCGCGCCACAAAAATAAATTAAACACTATTGTGGTAACATTTCCCTTGAAACCGAACGTTAACAGTGTGAAGTTCGCTCGGTCGCCATGCTAAACAACTCGCCGCCATTTTGCGCAGTGACAACTCCGCGTCTGTGTGGGAGCCACGTCTCTCTAGTGTTGAGTGAACATTCCTCTGGTAAGTCTATTTTACGGTGTTTTATGTGTTATAATTATATTTATTTAACAAAAAAATTGCTCAGTGTGATAATTTATAGCTGTTTCTGTGTTATGAAGTAATATTTAAACTGATACGTGGTACGACATTTTTTACGTAAAAATAACAGTCCTCTGGAAATTTATAACACAGAGAACTGTTCAATGTAACAGAGGACTGTTTTATTTGACGTCCGTGTATTTTATAAATTTTCTTTATAGTCTGCACTAACCTATGGCTTGTCGATAGCCTCTTTCTTTCTTACCAATATTGGCCTGTCACGCTAATTCAGGCCTTTTGTTTTCTATTATTATGGATTTTGGAATATAAAATAATACATACCTAGTAACTACCTGTTTTTAAATATTGAAAGTATGTTTTATTGTTTTAGTATTGCCGCAATGCCACCAAAGAAGAAACCTAAAACCAAAGAAGAAATAAAAGAGCAGAAACGAATTGCAGAAAGATTAAGATATCAACGGCTAAAAAATGACCCTCTAAAAAGAGAGCAATTGAAGGAAAAAGAACGACGAAACTACTTTGGTAGTTTCGTCGTTCTTTCTTTGGAAAGAAGGAAAAAAGTACTAGAAAGCCAGTTAAAGATATGAGTCGACGTGAACACTAAGCTGTGACTAAAGAATGGAGAAAGCACTGTGCTACCTATCGCGCAAAAAAAAAAAGCTTTAATAGAAATTACAAACAATTTTGTAAGACAAAATACGCCCGAATCCGAGGGTTCACCTTCTCAAAGTTCTGTCTCTCCATCAATACTACCTATGACCACTCCACGAAGTGATGCAAGTAATGCGAGAAAGCGTAATGCTAGAAAGAAACGTGACAAAATTATAAAGGATAAAGACAAAAAGATCGAGTATTACAGAAAAAAATCAGAGAAGTATAGGAAGAGATTAGAACGTTTGGAAAAAGCTAAGACAAAGGAAAATGTAGACACACCTAACACTAAACTTACCAAAATGTGTGATTCGCCAGAAACTCGCAGAGAAGTAGTCAAAAAGGCGCTATTCGGTGAAGTGTTGAATGCACAGCTTAAAGAAAACTACGCTAATTTAAAAACCGGCAAAGAAAAACAAATATTCGGAAATGTCGTGTCCGGTAAACTAATACACAAGTACAAGTTATGGCGAAGCAAAGATAGTGCTATATCTTATAAAACAATTCAGAATTCAGCGCGTCAATTAGTTTTAGTATCCAAGCTTCGGACTCGTAAAGAAAAAATTTCATCTGATTGCATAAATACTGTACGAACCTTCTATGAAAATGATGACAACAGCAGACTTGGCGCAGGAAAACGATAATACCTGACCAGAAAAGGTGTTACAAAACAGAAAAGATATCTATCGGATAGCATCGCAAATTTATACAAGAAGTTTAAAGCTGAACATTTTAAAATAAGCTACACAACGTTTTGTCGTCTACGTCCTTTCTGGGTCATAACACCAAATGTTAACGAACGTGAAACCTGCCTCTGCATAAAGCACGCGAACATCGATCTGAAACTGACAGCATTGCAAGGGCGAAGAATTTTGACTTACAATAATCACACTGCACTGCTTGAAATGACATGTTGTAATCGCTATGACGAGCTATGTTTGTCACGAAAATGCCAACGCTGTATTGACAAGAATCCTGACTACAGGGAGTTTGATGACAGCAAGCCTATTGACTTACAACGACCCCAAGACCAAGAATGCTCGAACAGTTACCAAATACCTAAAGAAAACGTTCACGGTTCGCCCTCGAGAACTAATAGAAGAGCTGCACGAGGATTTGGAAGCCTATTATCAACATGAGAGAAACATTACCCATCAATACAATGCTATCAAGAAATACAAACAAAACCTTACTGATGAAGACGCTATCATACATATGGATTTTTCAGAAAATTATTGTTCCAAATACGGTCAAGAAATACAAGCATTTCATTTTGGAGGGTCAAGACTTCAGCTTAGTCTTCATACTGTGGTAGTGTATACCAAAAACTCTATCAAGTCTTATTGTACCGTTTCCAAAAATCTCACACATTCACCAGCTGCTATATGGGCACATTTGCGCCCAATCTTTAAAACTCTCCCACCTAACATAAAGAGCATCCACTTCGTCAGCGATGGACCCGTAACTCAATACAGAAACAAAACGATGTTTTACATCCTGGCATCAAGGCTTCAACAAGAGGTTTTAAATGTGAAGAAGTTTACGTGGAACTATTCAGAGAGTGGCCATGGCAAAGGGGCCCCTGATGGCATTGGAGCGACCTGCAAGAGAACCGCTGATGCCGTCGTCGCTACAGGAGGTGATATTGATAGCTTGGAATCATTTGTAGAGGCCATTCAACGAAGATGTTCCGCAATTACCTTGTTCACAATCGACGATAAAACCATCCAAGAATTGACAGACGACCTTCAAAATGAAACAGTTAATTTAATAAGCTTTAATGGCACTCTAAAATTACATCAAAGGCTGAAATTTTAAGAAGTCCTCTGGAATCAGCTCCAAGTGCCGCTAAACTCATAATGAAAAGTTTAAGTTGCACTTGTGAAGACGAGTGCCAGCATTTCAATTTAGGAGTGTTACAGTACAAAAACAAGACAAAACTTAACGTAGATGATATTTACACAGACTCTGAAAGTGAAAACATGGACAACTCACAGGATTCCACAATGGAGACCAACGACGACGCTGCACTGGCTGGACCTAGTTCAATCAACCAACAGAAATACACCATCGGTGATTACGTCTTGGTTAAATTTCTAGTAAGAAACACTGAATATTGTTATGCTGCAGTAATCAATAACATAGACACGGATGAATGCGAACTAACAGTAACCTTCTTAAAAATTTGTGATGACAAAGGACACACATTCAGAGTCGATGAAAATGATGTTTCTGATGTGTCCTTTGACCAAGTATTAAAGAAGTTGCCAAACCCAGATATTGCCCTAAAAGGGAAACGAATATTTTATTATTTTAATATACCTGTAACTGCTTTTGAGAAATAAGTCTGCATTGATAAGTAAACAAGGCTGATTCTTAGTGCCTAAGCTTAATTTTGATTATAATTATTTAAATTCGTTACTTAGAGAGCTAAACTCGCAATTTGTTCCTAATAAATATAAGTATTTAAATTCTGTATGTAATACAGTATTCAATAAAGAAGAGAATTTATTTATTTACATTTAATAATTAATATTGTGTTTTTCTTCGTATAAACATTGACATAAACTGTTCACTGGGTGGAAAAAACAGTCCTCTGGGTGGCAAAACGGTCCTCTGCCGCAGTTTTTTACAAAATTGCCTATAATTCGAAAAATAAGGGAAAATTACAATGGTTTCTTGTTTATATGTATTTATATTATAACTATCTATCAACTTAACATATTATATTTTTAATTTTCTAGAAAAATAGGGTTGGGACAACTGGCAATAGACAAGTTTCCAGTTAGTAGAGAAAGGCCCATATATTTGGAGTATTTTGGAGTAACTGAATTAAATACCACATACGTGTTAAATACGTGACTCAAGAATACTCTTTGTAAAAATTACAAGCAAAATTTTCCTTCTGCGGTCATCTTTCAGGGTTCCTACCCAAAGTGTACCAAAGCAACCCTATTACTGAGACTTCGCTGTCCGTCCGTCCATCCATCCGCATTTTACAGGGCTGTATCTCCTTAACCGTAATAGGTAGATACTTGAATTTTTCACGAAGTATGTATTACTAAGGAAGGGGGATCTAACAACAAATACTAAAAACAGAATAAACTTAAAAATAAAAAGGCGTCATACAAGAAACGTGTTTTTTGAAGCGTTTTATGTTAGATCTTACAAACTGTAATGGATGAGAATTCAAATTTGCTCATAGTGTGTATAATAATGGTTACTATAACATCAAATAATAAAAAAAGCCTAAATTAAAAATGAAAGGGGGCCAATTAAAAAATACAAAAAACTTATTTTCGAGTCCGACTCGCACTTGGCCTGTTTATAAAAATTTTCAGACATTTCTACCGCAATGACCCTACAACGTCGACGTCAAAAAGTTCGCGGCATCTATTAGGCATAAGCTGTATGCATATACAGTAGAACCTCTATAAGTCGAACCTCAAGTTTCTACGCCTCAAGGGAAATGCCAATTCGAGATATAGAGTTTTCGACTTATGGAGGATTTCGAGTTAGGAGATTTCGATTCGACTTGTAGAGGTATAGGATTCATTCTTACTAATTTGGAGTTTTCAGGTTACATTTCACAGCACACATATCTTAACAATTTTATTTGTAAACTGTTTTAAAAATTGATGTGTATTGCGGTAGAACCAAACTACTTCTGACAATTTTTGAATCGACAACTAATTACTTGCGTCGCTGAAGTTCAAATGAAATAAAAAAATAATAAAAATAAACTGCACCTGCCACCAAGCAAGCGAGCGCGTGGTAGGTAACGTGAGTCATAAATTCCTTAAGGGTTAATCTTATCTATTGTATACTCCTAAATTGTTTTCTAAAAAACAATGGTGTACGAGGGCGGCACTAAAAGTATCGGGAATGGAAATTTCCACTGTTCCTGTCACATTAAAATCTTTTTAATTGAAAACTCCTTGGTTTTAAAAATCGAATACCATTTATTTTATTTTCAAAAAGATTCTCGGTCTTGTCACAAGGTTTTGTCAAACTTGTTTAGTCGTTGAAAAAATGGAATTGACTCGAGAAAATTCACGAGCGATGATTTATTATGACTTTCGAAGTGGTTTAACACAAAAACAGTGTATTGACCGGATGATTTCTGCATTTGATGATGAAGCCCCATCCAAAACCACAATTTATCGCTGGTTTGCTGAATTTCAACGTGGACGTGTCAAGCTCAGTGATGATCCCCGTCAAGGTCGTCCAAAAACTGCAGTCACCCAAGAAAACGTTGATGCTGTGCGTAAGCTAATTGAGGAAGATCGACATGTGACATACCGCGAAATTCAGGCAACTTTAGACATTGGCATGAGTCAAATACAAATAATCTTCCATGAACAATTAGGTGTAGAAAAGTTGTTTTCCGGATGGATAACGCATTCGCTCTGTGAAGAGCAAAAAGCGGCTCGCGTTACTTGGTGCGTCAGAACTCTCGAAAGATTCCACGCGGGATCCTCAAATGCTGTATACAACATCGTATCAGGTGACGAATCCTGGATATACGCGTACGAACCCGAAACCGAAATCGAAACCGAGTCCAACCACCTCCACTGCAGCTGAGGTCAAGATGTCAAATGGGAGTCAACAGTGAAGTACCTGGGCATCTATATTGACCGTACTAAATATAAACCGAATACTTCGAAAAGCAATAAATACATTTTTAAATAGTAATGTTGTGTCACTTCCTTGATTCCCGAAATTTTCAGTACCGCCCTCGTACTTACATTGTCGGCAAATTCACAAACTTATTTTTCTTCGAACTATAGACGTAATAAGTTCAAATTCAAATAACCAAGTTGTAAAGGTTGTAAGATATAAAAAAATGCTGTATTCGAGATACAGAGGTCAAATTTATTATTTCGAGTTATAGAGGAAAAATAAATACTGAATTTGCTTATAGGGACTCACCAATTATTTCGACTTATAGAGGGTTCAGATTTCGAGAAACAGAGGATTTGGGGCTTGAAGGGAAGGGAACACAAACTTTTTTCGAGTTCGGGAGGTTTCGAATTAAAGAGGTTCTACTGTATTTACTAAAACTTTAGTCAAGAAAGAAGAGCAGATGAGAATGGAGTGAAAGGAGAGAGTGTCTGTCGTTTGTGCCTCAATTCTTCATTGAAAATGGGGTATCGTATAACTGTATTTGCGCTTATTACACTAACATTTAAAAGTCTTATGTTGAGAACAAAATTAAACTATGAATTAATGATCTCGTACTACAATAAAAAAAATAGATTCTTTCGTAGCAGATTTGCATTATTCAAATGTTAGAAATGAAAAATAAGGCTATAATGATAAGTAGAAACTATATACATATACAAAAACCTTATAGAACGCCAACAGATTTCTTTGGTGTGAAAAATAACCATTAATACTTTTAATAAAATTATTCAAAGAAATATCTCGAAATTTGTTGACTGTGTCAAACAAAAAATCAGCTACTTAATAACATCAACATCCTTTAAAATATCGTATCTAAATCTTGAAATACTTATAAACACACAGAGAGCATTGAGTTTTGTCTATTAAAAGCAAACCGAAAGATGGTATAAAGAAGTGATACCAAAAAGTGTGACAAGAGATTCATAAATGCACAGAGACAAGATCAATATAGCTTTTAGCTAAGAACCACCATTAACTTAAGCCAAGCTAGGTTTTTGTTTTCATTTGGTTTAGTTGATAAATACTAGCAGTTAATGGTATTCCTGCTTAAAAAGGAAAAAAAAGTGTTTGAAAAACCTCGGCGGCTGAACTTTTCTGAAAGGCTTGACGCTTAGATAACTTTCTTAGTGAGAATGCAAGCGGACGTCAGACCGGCACGAAGCCGGGAAAACTCCGAAAAGCAAATTGACCGACGAGTGTAATGTGACTTCTCGATGAAAATCTGAAAATTAAATTAAAACATACTTTTTATTACTATTGCACACATGATTTATTTTTAAGATTAGATAAGCAAGATCTTTGATGGAAATCCAAGACCTACCAAAAATTTATGTCATGCTGAATAAAATTACAATAAATTATTATGTAATATATCACCGTATCGTAAAGGCCATAAAATATTCAAGATATTTCGGAGATTTTTGGTTCAATTCATCGAAATCCGATATTTAAGCTATCGTCTAATGGGATGAATGACTGAGGCAGTCACCGTCATTCAGTCAGACTGACCGATATTTAAATACTATGATTTTGTGCGCCGGCAGCCATCAGTCATGAATAATGGTTTTGAATGACGGATAACGTACAGTGTATTGGACGCCTTCATCTACCGTAGTTTACACCGACCAGAAAAAATTGTATTTTGCTGTCTATGGATGTATTACGTAAGTTGTCTGTGGATGTTTATATTTACGTATATTCCACGGACTTCCACCGTAGCACCCACGGATAAAGACAGAAGGATATGAAACTACTGACTTAAAATGTTATGAAAATTTGTCGCAGAGCAGTGCTCAGGCCCGCCGTTTCAATGCCTGTGTCGCTTGTGTAGATATATCGACAGCAGAAAGCGGAAATGTCATATTTAAAAATATGCCTAAATGACATTGTGAATACTATATTGTTGTACAGAAAAAAAAAGCCGCGTCGAATAGTCTTACGTCTCGTCTCGTGCATTTCAGTTGCCTCAAAAAAAAATAAACAAAAAACAGTCACAAAGTCCCTCGCCGCGTCTGTCTGTCAGTCTATGTGTTTGTCTGTGTCTGACTGTGTGTATTTTTTTGAGGCAACTGAAATGCATCTCTTTAAAAGTCAATGTCCTTAATAGAAAAATAATGAACCTTTATGAAACGATTTTGATTATTATTTTTTTGTTGGAAATGAAAATATTCTAAGGTTAGTTACCATATTCATTTCATCGAGATCCAATAAGTATCTCTAGAGATATGGAGATAATTACCTCAAACTTGGTACTAAAAATTAATAGCGCGGCATTTGAAGTCGGTTGTTTTCGTTTTTTAAACGATCTTATATATTAAGCGAAGTATCGTAGAGTGTGTGTAAAAAGAACCATCGTAGAAATTGAGGTCGCGAGGTCGGTCGTTTTAATTTACTGGTTTTGTTGCATTGAAAACACTGATGTTATTACTAGTACGAAAAAAAATTATTGATACTTTGTCGATACCTACTCTTATAATTATCGTGTGCTACTAGGTAGGTATAGATATAGGTATATATCTGCCTTCCTTACCTTTAAATATTAGTTCATCGTAATGCCATGACGGTTCTCTTTTTGTACAGACTCTATCTAGTTTATTTTCAAAGTTGCGATTTTTCCTTTATTTACAACAATTTTTTGAGTGAACAGTAGACAACCTAGAAAAAATCAATGGTGTGTCATTAAATTTTTTCATCATAGAAAGACGAGACATAGGCTATTCGACGCGGTTTTCTTTTCTGTACAACAGTATATTAAAAAGTCATTTACGCAAATTTTCAGATACGACATTTACGCTTTCTGCCGTTGATATAATTCACTAGCGACACAGAAATTGAACCGGCGGGCCTAAGCACTTCTCTGCGACAGATTTTCAGAACCTGTTTTAGACAAGCTTTGTTAGAAAGATCGCTCTCCTTCTACCTAGAGTCTATTCTCCGTGGTAGCGCCCAAAAACTACTCATCCGATTTGACGAAAGAGGTCAATCGATTCGGTATCATGGCCCGACACAGGCATTTTTTCGAGTTTATAGTTTCCTTGATGCTGCCCTGTGTAAGTGCTGCCATTTTATCTTTGTATCCCAACAAATCACCAGTGAAGATAAAATGTATCTATCTTATATCTCTTATAGGCCGCTGTTAGACTGCTTGTGCATGATCTCACATTGTTTTATATATATATATATATATATATATATATATATATATATATATATATATATATATCTGCCAAAACCGATGCCTACCACAGGTGATCACCCATTTAGCACCACCTAGGGTTCATAAAGGGTTGATTACGGTTATAAAAGAAACAATTACCATCCCGAGGGTGGAAATAACCCTGAAAGTATTACCTTAAATGAGTCTGGTATCTCTTCGATCGCTTGGTGTATTAAAGTTTGGTTTGCAAACAGACAGTTAGCCGCCTCGTCTTCCGCGACTTCAAGAATGTTATAAAATCGCGAAACATGGCGCTTGATTTTGTCAATAATATCTTTAGCAAGATCGCTGGGGCCAACAGCTAATATCATTTCGCCAGCTACAGTGACGTAGTTTTTAATGTGATCAGCTCCATTCGGCAACTGCAAAATATAAATAGTGCCTAATAGCATAACAATATATATTATTATTAGAGTTTGACGTCTCTGATTAGGTTCACTATAGTGTAGAGAAACGAAATAGATAAATAGGAACATATCCGTATATTTTTTTCAATTCTTTAAAATACTTCCTAAATCATAGAAAAGATAATATACTACACTAAAGTTTATAATATTTAAGATACTGATATTATTTCCTCTAGGACAGTTGACTGAATATAACTTTTTAACAAAAAAATTAAACCGCCGAAAAAACTGAAAAGCAAAACTTAATTAAACTTTTTTATTTAACCTTAACAACGAAATTTTTAAACTACTCTTAGTATATATTTTTGTAATTGTTTTGAGTTTTTAACATAATAACTAAGTTCTTAAACTAATGTAAGTAGTACTAATGAAGTACGGTCTGCTGGTGTGGGGACATAAAACGGACATCAACAAAGTGTTCATAGCGCAAAAAAAGTGCATACGTGCGATTTGTGGTGCGCCGCCGTTTGACTCGTGTAAGCCCTTATTTAAACACTTAAATATTACACCGCTCCATGTATGTACATTTTTGAGGTTTCGTATTTTGCTAAAATAAATCCTCAGTTTTTCAGTAAGGCCTCTGAAATCTATCCCAGGAATACACGGAATCCTGACAGACTGGTCTATGATCTTGAAACACGGCCAAAGACTACACTCTATGAAAAACAATGCTATGATATGTGTATAAAAGTCTTTAATGCGCTACCGAAGCACTTGAAGACTTTAAATACAAAGCATTTTAAAAATGAATTGCTGCAGTGGCTAAAGGCCAAAAAATTTTACAGTGTGACTGAATTTTTAAATGATAAATCATATTAAGCTACTATCACAATTAATTTTACATTTTTTACTTTTTTAATAATTTAATCGAATTGCTTGTTATTATGTCATGTTTATGTTTTTAATGCTTAGTTATAATATAATGTAGTTAAATAATTAAATATGGACATAGGTAATTTAATGTAATACGTGTAATTCATACGTCATAATATTGTGACAAGATAGACGGACTCCATAAAATATTCCACCTGAATTGTACTCTATTTTATATGAATGAATAAATTATTATGATTATGATTATCTATTTAGTCTGTGGGTCGTTTAGAAGCGCATTTTTTGGAATGTTTAATTTCATCGCTGGAGATTTCACGTTGCATTATTAATTTTATTTGATTATTTCTTTAAATTTAAGAGGTTATTTAGTGATCTTTGCCTATTGATTATTTGGCGCCGACTCAAAATTACTTAGGTATACATACTTACATTAGTTTAAGAACTTAGTCATTATGTTTAGTTAAAAACTCAAAACAATTACAAAAATATATACTTAGGTATACTAAGAGTAGTTTAAAAATTTCGTTATAAAGGTTAAATAAAAAAGTTTAATTATTTTTTGCTTTTCAGTTTTTTCGGCAGTTTAATATTTGTGTTAAAAAGTTTTATTTTATCATTTTTTGTGGCCATAATCTACTATGTTAAAAGCAGGCGGCATTGCTTACCCCTGGACTAGACATACTTTATATAGAACATTTATGATCTATAATAATAATAAAAATAATTTAAGATCACATAAAAACTAAATAAACCGGCCAAGTGCGAGTCGGACTCGCGCACCAAGGGTTCCGTACCAATATCTATATAAACGGCAAAAAAAAAACATGTCCGTTGTATGGGAGCCCTACTTAAATACATTTTATTACAAGCTTTTATTTAACTTGCAATGTATGTATGTATGTCACTATGTATGTTCAGGTGGAATCTTGGAAGCTAAAGTAGACCCACTTCCCGATGTCCGATTGGACTCAAATTTGGTGAACTTATGAATCTTCGGTGACAACAATGATATGGTACCATGGAGCTGGTCTGATGATGGAGACGGAAGGTGGCCATGGCATCTCTGTGATAAAACAACATAAACCCACCGAGTTTGGGCTCGATTGATTGGCCACGGCATCTCTGCGATAAAACAACATAAAGCCACCGAGATTGGGCTCGATTGATTCGTCATAAGGAGAACTTTACACCTAGATCTAGGGTCCGATGATGAAGCTAGAAGGTGGTCACGGCATTTTTAATAAGAAGACGGTATTTATTTAACTAGTAGGTACCTATTATTTATACTTATGCAAATTGCACAGTTAACTAACTTACGTAGTTAGTTACGCAAATAATATCACCTAAATACTACAAAGTTTCTATTATTAAACCAGAAATAACCGAAATTTCAAGTAGCAAATTGCAAACTTATAGGCAGGGTTTCGAAGCGCATCCGGACAGCATGACGACGCTCGCGCGAATACGCGCGGCTATGGCTCGCTGCGTGATGTTACGTTACTCCCCCCGCTACCCGAGCAAGCGGCAAGCAGGAGCAACTAATTATTATTATTTAGGTACTTTTCGAAGGTAGTTTAGCGAATGTAGCGTCACCACAATAATTTCATCAACATTTTCACGAAACATCTATAATATTGTAGGTAATGCCTTTAAACGAGAAAACCTTGTTTATATATGTATATTATCGGGATCTTGGACACGGCTCCAACGATTTACATGATATTTAGTATGCAGCGGGTTTCGGGGGCAATAAATCGATCTATTTTTTTTAGAAAACGTCATTTCATCCGTGTTTTTAGGCATTGAAAAACTGCTACAATATTATTAGAATACAAAGGGTAATTTCGGCGTATTTTAAGACGTTATGATAGCTCGGTGGAAGATCGATAGGACGGCACTTTGGAGGTCCCTGGTTCGAGTCCAGATAAGGTGACTAACTTTCCGTTTTTTTATCAAGTTCTTTTCTTTCTTTTGTGAGTAAAACTACTATTAGGAGCAAAAAAAATGCAAAAACACTCGATTTAACAAAAAAAAAATATAATACCAAGCAAAGCTGGGTCATCGAGATATTTTCCATTTAAACTTAACATTCATAAAATGTTAACGAGGTATGGTTGCGACGCTATTTTCGCAAAATTACCTTCACAATGAATATTTATTTTATTAGACAGTAGCACAGAATAATGAATAGTACAAGTACAGAAATTGCACTCCCTGAGAGCAAAAAGGCGAGATTAAACCTAGTTACAACGTCGGTAACGTTCAAAATGCGCTTCACGCCTCGAGTGCGACATTGAATTTGCGTCACAGTATCAACTAATAGTAACTATGAACCGCGTGTTGCGCACAGTGAAATGCACCGTAAGTCCGCACAGCGAGAGTCTGAATAACTCGGTCAACTCGCGGCCTCTCCTATAGGGTTGAATGTTATAAGATAACTTATTGAAGCCTTTAATTGGTAGCGAATACTTTAAGATAGAACAATGTAATGAGTATATTTAAAGTGCTACATTCATGTTTAATGTCGAGGTAGGATAAAAGTACTACAGTTATACTTTAATTAAGATAGTTTATGAGATAGTTTAATTAAGATAGTTAAAACTAAAACAACCGACTTCCATGCCGCGCGAGTCAGTTTCGGTTGCAAGTTTGAGACGTTTATCGTCATATCTCTGGAGACCCTCATCAGATCTCGACGAAATTACAATGGTACCACCTCGGCAACGAACTCTACTGATTAAAAAAAATCATTCAAATCGGTTCACAATTGACGGAGTAATCGCGTAACATACACACAAAGACGAATTAAGAACCTCCTTCTGTTTGGAAAGTCGGTAGAAAATAATGTTCTACGTTTAATTGAAAATGAGTATGTAAAAACGTATAAGTATGTATAAACGTATGCTACGCAATGCTTTGTAGCCCTTCGTTTAGACATACTGAATAATATTTTTGTATGTTAATATCGCAAGCAAGGAATATAATAATGAGGTAGGTACAAGTAAGGCGCGCGGCCGATGGAGAGCGCGCGTGACACTTTACTGACTGAACATGGACCCGAGAGGGTGCGCGGAAGTACTTGTAGTTTCATAGCTACAGCGCGGAGTGCGACAGGCCTGACAGTAGGTACCTGTATCACCATGCTTTGCTTGGTGTTATTTTTTGTAAATCGTGCTTTTTGGCAATTCTTCGGCTCCAAATAATAAAAGAAGGAACTTGTAAAAAACGTAAAAATGACCATCTTGTCTGGACTCGAATCGGGGTCCTCTAGCACAGAAAATATAATATACCTAGTCCCCTCTAGTTTCGTGACCGGCTTTGTTTTCTTATCGAGCTAGCCTTGTAGAAAGTGGCGAAACTTACCTTCGTATTCTAATAATATTATAGCAGTTTTTCATTGGCTGAAAACACGGATAATACGACGTATTCTAATAAAACTGGCCAAGTGCGAGTCAGACTTGCGTCTCACACACGTAGGGAGGGCTACAAAAATATTAATGCCTGTAAACACAGTACAATACGAAACATAACAGAGTTACGTAGTATTATTATTATCTTTTTTTATAACAGAGTTGTGAACCGCGTGCTTGTTTACTTTAACGCCATCTAACGAACGCTATTATTAACACAAAGTTGTTGTTCGGTTGTTGATCTCAGAGTAACTATTACTAGAGTCACTAGAGTTATTTAAACATGTGTTTTAAGTGTGACGTTCGACGTCTAGCTGAAAGCTGAATGGCTCAATACCTTTGTTTTTTTTTTGTAAATTCAAAGCAATAAGTTATGTTTCTGTTATATCTATAATATTTTTTATTGAATATGTTATAACATCTATCTATGTGTTATAATATCTATTTAATGTAATTTGACGAGTAAAAGTGCAAATTTTTAATTTGCCTATATACTGAATAAATGCTTTGACTTTGACTTTGACTTTGAGGTAAAACCATAGACGTATTAAAAATGATGGTTCACTGCAGATGTTTTGTCAAATTCAATTTAATCCGTATGCTTTAACGATAAGGTTGTAATTGCTTTGTAGAACAAAACGGCCCAATTGAGGGACACCAGGGTGGGAGTGTGTCCTTCTCTAACAACCTGATAGTCCTATATATGTTTTATACTATATGAAAGAAAGAAAGGGACAAACTCCGTTCAAGGTCGTTCTCATGAGGGCCGGTGTACGCGATCGAGTTTAATATGTAGCAGGTCTGTGGGTAAAACAAAGAGTTGTCATCCCGAGCAAATAAATTTTGTCAAACGGTTATCATTCACGCGGGGGCACGGGGGAGTGGTTGCCGCCGCCGGTTGTGACTAATTATAGATTAAACACATATCGCCTTACCGTCCTTACCGACAACGTCCAATGTATTTTTATTAAGAGAAAAGGATAGAATACGATATTATATAAAATGGCACCAATCCGTAAGTACTTAATACGCATTCAAATAAAAAAGATTTTTCCAAATAGGTTAATAAATTACGGAGTTATGCGGTAACGTAACACACATTCAAAAAACACAGTCGAATTGAGAACCTCCTTCTTTTTATGTCGGTTTCATAGAATAGTATGAATAAAAAAAATAAACAAAACTAAATTAAAATCCGGTCCAGTCACTTGGGTTGGGAGCTAAGATACCACAGACATAATTATACAGTATACACACTCATATCAAACAATTTTCTTCAAAATTTAAAAATAGGCAATTTCATTTCGCGCTATAATGTCACATCTGTTTACATAATCTACGAACATGGCGCCAGCAAACATGGCGTCGCGTCGTGAAGTGTCATTACAAATTAACAAAATAACGTTTTATGTATGCGGGTTTTAATTCGAATATCTGAACTTAATTGTGAAAAGTGACTCCGTCGTCTCAGTTTGTTTTTCCTGACTGGTTTTGCAGTATCTGAGGACACACGATAGAATTCCGGATACGTAATTTTTAACATAAGCGCGTGCTGTTGTTTCGAGTGCCGAGCTACGAGTGAGCGAGAATATGCCAGCCAGCTTACTCGCGGTATTCGACAATGCCAGTTCGAGATGTTCCGTCTAGTAGTATATGTCTATGAGTAATAATTACTCTATAGTATAATTACTCTGAGCTTGTTAACACGCAGATGACACCTTGAACAGATGGCGCTATACAAAATACACGTTTTTTGTATGGGGACCCCCTTTAATTTTTAACGTTATTTTGTTTTTAGTATTTGTTGTTATAGCGGCAACAGAAATACATAATCTGTGAAAATTTCAACTGTCTCACTATTATGGTTCATGAGATACAGCCTGGTGACAGACGGACAGACAGACAGACAGACAGACAGACGGACAGCGTAGTCTTAGTAATAGGGTCCCGTTTTACCCTTTGGGTACGGAACCCTAAAAAACCGACTTCCAACGTCACGCTAGTCAATTTCAATACTAAGTTTGAGGTAAATTGTTAAACACAATCCAAAATTTCATCGTACCGACGGGACTTGAACCCGCAACCTCCGGAATAACATGTTCCGGTGCTTTGCCAATTAAGCCAATTAACCAACGGTTCAAGTCCCGTCGGTACGATGAAATTTTGGATTGTGTTTAACAATTTACAAAAATATAAAGTGTGAAACACTTCAAAGAAACATAATATAAGTTTGAGGTGTTTATCTTCATATCTCTGGAGATACTGAACATATTTCGATGAAATTTAAATTATACCACCTGTAAAATATCATCATCATCATCATAATCAGCCGGTATCAGTCCACTGCTAGACATATGCCTCTCTCAACACACGCAACTGAGCCCGAGTTTTGGCTCTTTTTTTTCCAGTGTTTGTTGACATACATTGATGATATAAGAAAATCATCCAAAAAACAATACTTTTATCCATTATTTTTGTTGATTTATTGAAAACGGCTCGACCGATTTCGTAAAAATTTAAATGGGACCCCCTTGGGGGTATACCCTTTCTAATAAAAAAAGAATTATCGAAATCAGACTACTCTGTAAAAAGTTATGCGTGGTCATAAAAAAAATATATATATATACGCGTCGACTTGATAACCTACCTCCTCCGTTTTTTTTCCGTCGGTAAAAAATACAATTTAATGACCAATGCTTGGCTATGACCAAAAGAAATATCGTAAAAGCACACGTATCACACAATATAGATATTTGTAACATTTCGTCACCACACTTCCGCTGGGTTAGATAAATTTAGTCAGCTGTGAAGTTAAAAAAATAGTTTTTTTCTCACCTTGATTGCAGTAACAGGAAAGTCAGTGAAAGCTTCGGCTAATTCATTAGCACCTGCTTCATTGGTGGTCTCTGATATCCCAACTATCACTTCTACACCTAGAAATATAGAATATATGACAAAATTAAAGTGTGTACCACATATGCAATATACCTTATCTATACTAATATTATAAAGAGAGAACATTTGTATTTTTGTATGTTTGTAATGATTTGGCTCAAAAACTACTGGACCGATTTGAAAAATTCTTTGACTAATATATAGAATGGACTTTCGAAATGAAAATAGGCTACATAATTATTATGCCGTTTAAATCAAAGGTACATTCGTGGAGACCTAATTTGCAACCTAAGTCGACAAAAAAACGGTCGAAAAAACACGTTTCTTACGAACGCAGCTCAATTGAAAAAAGATGGAAGAATATTTTCTATGGAAGAGTTTTATAACTTAATAAGACCTACAAAAAAGTCCGCGACAGCATATGTCTATGTCTTAAGGTTGACTCACAGTAACCATTTTTATCTTTAATTTTTTGTTAAAAAATATTACATAACTTCCAAGGCTATTTTCAAGTATATAGTATTAATCCTTATCCAAATAGTTACGTTAATTAGCTTGGCTACATATTATAGATTAAATTTGTGCTTTACAGTATATAATTCAAAAGAAAACTCTTGAAGATATCACGGATTTCACATACACGCATCGCAAAATTAATAAAATATTTGCAGTGAAACCATAGATTAGGGCATAGTTACTACGAAAATATTATTATAGGCTTAGCTATTCAGTAGATCCCCACGATCACAATCAATTGGAAGTCAATCTATACTAATATTATAAAGAGAGAACATAGTCGGTGTTTTATAATCATGATTCAAACTCACGATAACTATAAATCTAAAAAGAGAGAAAATTTGTATTTTTTTATGTTTGTAATGATTTGGCTCAAAAACTACTGGACCGATTTGAAAAATTCTTTGACTAATATATAGAATGGACTTTCGAAATGAAAATAGGCTACATAATTATTATGCCGTTTAAATCAAAGGTACATTCGTGGAGACCTAATTTGCAACCTAAGTCGACAAAAAAACGGTCGAAAAAACACGTTTCTTACGAACGCAGCTCAATTGAAAAAAGATGGAAGAATATTTTCTATGGAAGAGTTTTATAACTTAATAAGACCTACAAAAAAGTCCGCGACAGCATATGTCTATGTCTTAAGGTTGACTCACAGTAACCATTTTTATCTTTAATTTTTTGTTAAAAAATATTACATAACTTCCAAGGCTATTTTCAAGTATATAGTATTAATCCTTATCCAAATAATTACGTTAGTTATTATAAGCTTAGCTTTTCTGTAGATCCCCACAGATCACAATCAATTTGTTGTCAATATAGTATAATAATAATTATGATCTATAGTTTTAAATAATAATGATCTATATATATAATACAATATTTTAAACCACCCCGACTGATCTATGTATAATCTTTTCATTAAAAGCATTCCAATGACTCTAAACACGATACTTACAATCTGAGCTGTAAGTTGGTGAGGATTTGAGTATTCTGTAGAGTCCAGGAGATGTCCCAGCATCAGGTCAATGCTTCCATGTTCTTACAATATCGTTGAAGAAGATCTTCGAATTGATTAGACCTATGAAAGTTGATTAAAGCTCATAGTTTTATAACGATTGAACGAATTTTCATGAATCAAAGCTAAGAACACTCTCGATGAAGACATCTATCAAAAAAAAAACTATCAATAATAAAATCAAAATCAGTTCATCCGGTTGGGTGCTAAGATGCTACAGACAGACACATAGATACACATGTTAAACGTATAATACCCCTACTTTAAATCAAAATCGGTTCATCCGGTTGGGTGCTAAGATGCTACAGACAGACAGACACACAGATACACACGTTAAACGTATAATACCCCTACTTTTTGCGTCGGGGAACGCCGTAAGGTTACGGCGGCAGATATTCTCCTTGGTGGTAAGCTACTTTTCAACCGACTTCCAAAAAGAAGGAAGTTCTCAATTCGTCTGTATGTATATTTTTCTTTCTTTTTTTTGTGTGTGTATGTTACGCGATTACTCCGTCAATTGTGAACCGATTCGAATGAATATTTTTGTAATCGGTAGGGTACGTTTTCAAGGTGGTCCCATTGTAATTTCATCGAGATCTGATAAGTATCTTCAGAGATATGACGATAAACGTCTCAAACAAGCTACTGAAATTGACTCGCGGGGCATTGAAGTCAGTTGTTTTAGTTTTCAAACTATCTTAATTATTGGTAGATTTAATGATCCCACTACCTATGTACGAAAACCCATGATTCATAAATGCACATAAACTTCATTGGTAGGTATATAGCTAGGATGAGAACCAACAACCGTCGGGTCAGAATCAGGGCAACTATCCTTTACGCCAAAGGGCCGTCCAATATCACTACCTAAGTATTATAAAACAAAGTCCATCACTGCGTCTGTCTGTCTGTTCGCAATAATCTCAATAGCTTCTGAATGGATTATCATGCGGTTTTCACTAATAGCCAGAGTGTTTATGAGGAAGGTTTAAGTACATCATTCGTTAAGGTTTTGTGTAAATTAGTTGAAATATGACGATGATTGTTAAATATGTTAATATTTTATATTCGATGCAACAAACTGATGCAAATTTTGTGTCTATGTCCTACCCGTGCGAAGCCGGGGCGGGCTGCTAGTATAGTATAATATGTAATATGATCTATTGTATAAAATAATAATAATCTATATATATATATATATATATAATAATATAATATTTTAAACCACCCCGACTGATCTATGTATAATCTTTTCATTAAAAGCATTCCAATGACTCTAAACACGACCACAGAATAATGAATAGTACTACAAGACACGACATTTAAAATCTGAGCTGTAAGTTGGTGAGGATTTAAGTATTCTGTAGAGTCCAGGAGATGTCCCAGCATCAGGTCAATGCTTCCATGTTCTTACAATATCGTTGAAGAAGATTTTCGCATTGATCAGACCTATGAAAGTTGATTTCATAGCGCAATTAACTAGAAAAAAGCTCATAGTTTTATAACGATTGAACGAATTTTTATGAATCAAAGCTAAGAACACTCTCGATGAAGTCATCCATCAAACAAAAAAACTATCAATAATAAAATCAAAATCGGTTCATCCGGTTGGGTGCTATGATGCTACAGACAGACACACAGATACACACGTTAAACGTATAATATACCCTACTTTTTGTGTCGCCGCGGGAACGCCGTAAGGTTACGGCGGCAGATATTCTCCTTGGTAGTAAGCTACTTTTTGGTAGATTTAATAATCCCACTACCTCTGTACGAAAACCCATGATTGAATGCACATAAAACTTTCATTGGTAGTTATAATATAGCTAGGATTAGAACCAACGACCGTCGGGTCAGAACCAATAGCTAGAGTGTTTATGACGAAGGTTTAGATGCATAATTCGTTAAGGTTTTGTGTAAATTGGTTGAAATATGAAGATGAATGTTGAATATGTTAATATTTTATATTCGATGCAACAAACTGATGCACATTTTGTAGGCATATATGTTCTACCCGTGCGAAGCCGGGGCGGGCTGCTAGTCTGCTATAAAACTGCAAAATGTTATGCCTCTTTTTTTTTCATTCCGAACTGGGTAGCACTTGATCACTATCTCACCTGATGTTAAGTGATGATGCGATCGATGATGATGCCTCTAAGAGTACTCAGTCCTAGCTTTTACTTTGCACTTGACTGACTGAAATATCTGACTTAAAAAATTGTATTAAAATTTAATTTATCTACTTAATTATATAGTATAGTACTATATTATTAACTAGATAAATTCAATTTTAATTAATTTGTTTCCAATTACTATTGAATTTTAATACACCATCTGAATAAATTACCTGTAAATAGTACATCAGCACCACACACCTTGGCCATCGGGTTACGCTGTTCAACAATAACCTGTGAGCATTCAGACTTAAGAATGTCTTTGAGAATCTTGGCCTGGAAAAGAAACAGAAGATACATAACATAGGATACATATGTATGTATATTTTTATCTTTACTAACATTATAAATGCAAATATAACTCTGTCTGTCTGTCTTGCTTTCACGCCTAAACTACCTATTTAAATGAAAGTTGATAGACAGATAATTTAGAGCCTGAGAAAGGACATAGGCTACTTTTTAATGCAATAAAAGGGTTGAAAGCGTTGAAAGGGGGGGGGGAAGAAAAGTTGTATGGAAGTATCGTCATTTTTAGAGCTAAAAGCTTAAGTTATTGTATAGGCTGTTGATTCGATATAAATAAATATGACATTCAAAGTTTGTAAACATTTTACCCTCAAGGGTGTAAAATAACAATATGGAATAGGGGATGCGCGCTGAGCAGCCGCGCGGGGAGGGGGCGGAGCGCGGCGTAGTACGGAGCGGTGTAGTTTGGAGCGTTGTGGGGAAATATGCCTAAGTGTGCTTACCCGAACGGGCACAGACACGTGAGGGCAGATGAGAATAAAGTAGTTATACGTTATAGCTTATTTGTAAAATAATTAAAAGTGCTACCCAAAGATACTATTCCACGCGGACGAAGTCGCGGGTACAGCTAGTATATTATAAATTATTGAATTGAAATAAAACTGGCCAAGTGCAAGTCGGACTCGCACTCGTAGGGATCAAACAAAAAATACCACTATCATTTTTCGCCAGCAAAAAAATAAATATTAATAAAGAGTTGTGGTGAGCCACATGCTTATTTCTTATAACGCCATCTAACGTCTAATTCTAAAAATATCTTAGTGAAAGTTAACACAAAGGTGTTAGGGATTTGTATTTTAATATAACGCCATCAATGGACGTTTACCTAAGCGTTCATAGATGGCGTTATATTGAAATGCCGAAAAAAACAGGTTTCTTGTATTGTTTCATATATTCCTACAATTTTAGACTTTTTTCTGTTTTTAGTATTTGTTGTTATAGTGCCAACAGAAATCATCTGTGATAATTTCAACTGTCTAACTATCACGGTTCATGAGATACAGCCTGGTGACAGACAGACGGACAGACAGACAGACAGGCAGGCAGACAGACGGACAGCGGAGTCTTAATAATAGGGTCCCGTTACCCCCTAAAAAGAAGAAAGAAAGAAATTATATTTATTTAGCCAATCACACAAACTCTAGCTAAACAAACTTACATTAGTACCAGTACAAATAATAATAATAATATCGTTTAAAAACTAAAAAAGAACCGACTTCAATGCCGCGCTATTCATTTTCAGTACCAATTTTGAGATGTTTATCTCAATATCTCTGGAGATACTTATCAGACCTCGATAAAATTACCATGGTACCACACTTGGGATATCTCCTTTCGAACAAAAAACGAATAATCAAAATCGGTTCATAAACGACGAAGTTATCCCCGAACAAACATAATATATATATATATATATATATATATATACGGTCGAATTGAGAAACATCCTCCTTTTTTTGAAGTCGGTTAAAAACATTAAAGAAGTGTACAACAATGTACTCGTATCTATAATGTTTCCATTTGCTAAAAAACTTGGAATATTATAAAGGCCAACTAGGTTGACACTTAAGTGGCAAGGTTAATTCAATTGACATTATTAACCTGGCTAATTAAACTGCTAAATTACTGAGAACTAGCAGGACCCCCGTAGCTTTAGACAGATATTAATGATTATATTTATATACAGGATGAATTTTTCAAGTGGGCGTGTATGGCCAAATCCGAAACTATGAGGAATAGTGAAAAATACTCGAAAGAGTCTTAGGCCCGATTTTGATGAAAACTAAAACTGTATCATTGGGTTTTTTTTAATTCAATATTCCTAGCAAGGAATCGAAGCCTTAGCTTTTGAAAAAAAAAACATTATTACACCATTTACCACACCTGTATTATTACACCATTCGATAGTGTCGGAATAAGGAATTAATTATGGGAAGTAATGACATAAGTTGTGAAGAAGTGGTAAGTAATAAAATTTGATTCGAAATCGATAGCGATTCAATAATTCAGCTAGTGTTTTATGATTTACACAAATGGGTGTTCCACAAAACCCATACAGCATATTTGGTAGTCTGACATTCCTAGGTGCCATTGAACGCTTCTTTAGCTTGTTTTTCACTTTGAAGCAGGGTGCTACCAACACCTGTTGGATGCCACAGCCTTTCAGGTAAATCTTGAATTTTTCTGACACAAAGCTCCTACCATTGTCGCTCACTATGCAGCACTTGTTGAGCAAAATTTTTTTTTTTTAATCTTAAGGTTCTGATCAGTGTGACACTACTCATATCATATTTTATTTCTGGCCATTTGGAGAATGCATGTATGAGATTATAAAAAAGGTTTTACCCTGAAATGGTACAGCATAGTCAATATGTAGCCTCTATCATGCTCTGTCTGGTTTTAACTGATTTTATATATTTTATAGTTTAAACAACTGAGCTGCGTTCACATCCTCTGGAGAAGGCTTTTTGGTTGTTTTGCAACTCGATCGAAGGTCCGGAACGGCCACGGGTGTTTTTCACTCAAATTGTGACTTTGACATTTTGCGCAGACTCGATTTTGGGGTTATGTTCATTTATTTTTCTTGTTCTGAAATATTTTCTGTTTGTTTTTACAATTAATGTTTCGTCATGTCACGTCTTGGTCTCGACAATGCCACTTTCTTCCAATCCCTCTAATCTGTAAAAAAATTACAGCTTTCCCAACAAATTTACTGTCAAAAAACGAGTGTTTTTTAACCATCGAATTTGATGGTTAAAAAGTTGCAACTGGAGTGAAACAACCGAGGTCGTGAACGGCACAGTTGCGTTAACCGAGTGCGACGCTCTGAGGTCATGAACGGGGTTAGAGCGTTTGGTTGCACTCCGAGCTTAGGTCGTGAACGCAGCCCTGATAGGAAACCTATTTCGGCATGTTCTATATAAGTAACTATATCATCATGGTTTTGGTGCAACTCTTCAAGAATTTGTGGGTCCATGTAATCTGGCACCACCACTCTCTTACCCCATGGAATGCAGTTACTGTGTATTGATAGTTCATCTCTTTTTAACCAACATGTTTTATACTCTATCTCTACTTTAGAAGTCCACCCATTTCTAACCAAATTAACACCTTGCTCAAAGTTTTAATCTTTCTTGGTCATTATTTCCACTTCTCTTGCTGTAAATTCCTGGTCCACAGGACTTCCAAATATTCCTCATCTGTTAACAATTCTTCAGATGGCCAACGGCTTAGCACATCTACATTTCCTAACCTTTTGCCTTCAACATATTGTCAAGTGTCAACTGATTTCATACTCATAGAATATTTTAAATAGATTCTTATAGGTGTTAAAATCAGTAAAAAGCAGATATGTATGAAAATCTATTTTTGATACATTATTATGCAACTAATAACCATAGAAAAGATAATAATACTACGTATAGAACGGACACTCTGTTCCCCCCACCAATTCCGGGCTTCCTCACCCCAATTTTGATTTGTCGAGGCGTCAGTCTGAGTAAGGACGCTACACGCGTACGGCTACAGAACAATAGGTACTACTCTCGAGGAGAAGAACATCAACTTCATACATTTATGTTAAGGCAGTAGTCTGCTTTAGGAGCCGAAAAAAAAGCGTTTTTTCAGCAACTTTTTTTAAAGGAAAGGAAATGAATGCGGTAAATGGAATTTTGAGACGATAGTATATTATATTCAATCTTTAAAAACCATTTTTTTTTTTTTTTTTTTATTTTTTTTTTTTTATAAGTTCCTTTTCTATATGAACTAAAAAAATACCGAAGAAATGACAAAATTCCAAATTTTTCCGAAGTTTGAAAAAAAATTCACTTTTTTGAAAAAAAAATTCACTTTATGTTGCAAAACAAGTAATTTAAATAGTACTTTTGTCCAACTTTTTTAGTTCATACAGAAAAGTAACTTATAAAAACTAAAAAAAAATTTGGTTCCACTGTTTCAGATGTATCGCACGACCTCCATCACCGGCACCGATTTACGAGTGCACACTCCAGGCGTCCCAGAAAAATCATTACAACTTTGGCAAATTTCAATAATTTGTAATAATAAAAATTGTTTTTTAAAGCAAGACCAGTAGACACCGGAGGTTCAAATTTACGTAGATTCTTATTATGTAGGTATATTATAAATACTTATATACCTACCTATATATTCGTATTTTAGAATTCATTTTCATAAATGTAACAACGATATATACTCGTGCGTAAATAAAATTTAGTTGTAAGATATTAAAAAAAACTTTCACAGTAAAACATTTTTATAACACAGCAATTAGGAACTTGATGTAAGTACCTACGTAGTATTTATATTCTCTTTGCTAGATGTCGCTCTAACGTGCGAGCAAGACACAGAACAAATTCAAGTCGACTGGACCTGCAGACGACGCGACTAATATTTTTAGTGTTAAAAGCTTTTTGGGTAAGTGTACAAAAAATATTAATACGGTCAGTACGTAGTACGTATGTACGAAGTAACTATTATATAATCTGTGATAAGGTGATTACGGGCGACAACCTTAGACATCACGCACACAAATGCACATATAGAAAAACAACATGTGTGTAGTGTCTGTGTCGGTCGTTAAAACGCTAGTTTGTATGGAGATTTAGCGAGTGTCCGGGGTGTGTAATAACTGTAATGGGGTCTGTGTAGGCCCATGTCCAGCAGTTGACAAGAATAGCTCAAAAAGATGATTATTTATTAAATTGTAGGATAAAAGGGGCAACTCACAATGCAATATTGTATTCAATCTGTTGAGAAAATTTGAGATAATTCAATTCAATTGCGCCATGAGGAGGCAAGTTGAAGCATACTTTCAACATGTGTGTCGACCCGATCGTCCATTCAACAAAATATAGAATACGAAATTGCATTGTGAGTAGCCACTTTAACACTTATCAAGCACAACATAGAAATGAATCCAACATAGTAACTTGGTGACTAATAAGTAGGTACTTACATTGTTTTGATCTACTACAGTTCTCGGTTTCGGTAAAAAGACAATGCCATTACATGAAACAGCTATTTGTTCCAAGAGCAAATAAGTATGGAATGAGCCTTGGAGATTTACTTCTATAACACGCAGGTTCAATTCTCTTAAAATCCTCAAGAGCGATTCGTGCTGCCGACGGATCAAATCAACGTCGATACCTTCTATTTCTTCGCAGATGGATGGCTTCACAGCTCCGACAATCGCAGCGTGGTAAACATGCGGCATCAGCCTCCACGGAACGTACTGCTCGTTAACTCCGGCACTGTTCTTCTTCGCGTTGGATTTCTGGTCCATTGATGTGTCTTCCATTTTACTTATCACAAGACAAGATTGTACCTATGATATGACCTATGTATAGCACTGCCAAGCACAGACACTCAGACAGACTACAGTAATGTACAGCAAGGAATAAAAAAATATTACTGTGATAAAAATCTTGTGTATTGTAAGTTTGTACCTACCAAGATCAATATTTCACTAATATTTTAGGCCGTGAAGAAACTTTAATCGAATAGTATGCGTTTTTTTTTTTTTTTTTTACTTTCTTTATGGCTCCACACGATTAGTGTATTTAGCCAGTGTCAAGTTTTGAAATTTTTCAAGTTTTTATGAATTATAGTCGTAGAGATTGGTCAAAGTCACATTTCAGGTCAGTTGTCAAGTAAAAGTCTAGTCTAAGTCATACGTTCAGTAAAGATGTGGTGTTTACTGAAGATTTTCAGTGGAATTTTGGTGAGAACGTAAATAGCATGTTTTTCAACATTGTGCTGTTTCCCTACACTCGCACACATTCACCGGCACTTAATGGTTAATAATCCACATTTATTACATATTAACACGCGGAAGAACACAAGTTTTAGGAAAAAATACAATGAGATCACACACACTTTTCCACGTTCCCGCCAAAACTCCATAGTATGCGTTATTATTGAGAGAGAAGAGACCAAAGAGAATATAAATATATAATAGTATAAATACCACGTTTAAGAAGAGTCGGCACATATATCAAAGAGAATATAAATACTACGTAAGAACGTATCACAGATTACTTTATGAACGTATATTACGTTACTCTTTGGTCGGCACTCCCATAGGGCAAACTAACCAAGTAGCGAAATGTCAAAACTCGGTTCTTTCAAAGTAGCCAATATACCGGCAAAATATGTTCTGAAAGCAATGTCACACTGCCGCCACACATGCTGCCGCGGCACGCTCGCTTCGCTCGCTCGGCTCGCGCGTTGTGTTGTCGCAGTTTTAACCTAACCTAACCTAGTTTTTTTTCTAGTGGGGTGTTATTATTAATTTAGCAGTGGTAAATAATATTACTAACATTTTGACTAAGTTCTAGCCCTTGTTATTATTATTTGCGCTTTGTTTTTATGGTTTAGTATATTTTTAGGTTAGATTTTGTTTTTATCGTTTTCTTGTAAAATATGCATTACCTTGTTATAAGAATGGTATTGTTACAATCAGGGACCTAACCTCTACCCATCCCCATAACATTTTATTTCAAATTCATGCCAAACGATTCTAAATTCAACCAAAAATCCAAAATCAAACCCAACAAAAATAGGCATAACTCAAAAACTAAGCATTACCTTGTAATGGGAGTGGTAGGGTAGTTAAGGGGGGACACTCCCCTTCCCATTCCACCCCCTGCCCCCCCTTTTTCGTGCCAAACGATTCTAAATCCAACCCTCGAATCAACAATAAGTTTCAAGCTTCTAGTCTCTAATATAATTATGTTATATTATATTATATTATATTATATTATATTATATTATATTATATTATATTATATTATATTATATTATATTATATTATATTATATTATATTATATTATATTATATTATATTATATTATATTATATTATATTATATTATATTATATTATATTATATTATATTATATTATATTATATTATATTATATTATATTATATTATATTATATTATATTATATTATATTATATTATATTATATTATATTATATTATATTATATTATATTATATTATATTATATTATATTATATTATATTATATTATATTATATTATATTATATTATATTATATTATATTATATTATATTATATTATATTATATTATATTATATTATATTATATATTATATATAGTTGGATTAGGATTTCTTCTTTAAAATTGTAACCATTTTAATCTTAAAATGTTTGTTACAAAATATTACAAAACTTCCAAGGCTATTTTCAAGTATATAGTATTAATCCTTATCCAAATAAATACGTTAATTAGCTTGGCCACATATTATAGATTCAAATTGTCCTTTACAGTATATAATTCAAATGAAAACTCTAGAAGATATCACGAATTGCACATAAACGCATCGCAAAATTAATAAAATATTTGCAGTGAAACCACAGATTAGGTCATAGTTACTACGAAAATATTATTATAAACTTAGCTATGCTGTAGATCCCCACCGATCACAATCAATTTGAAGTCAATATAGTACAATAATATGATCTATTGTATAAAATAATATTCATCTATATATATAATAATATAATATTTTAAACCACCCCGACTGATCTATGTATAATCTTTTCGTTAAAAGCGTTCCAATGACTCTAAACACGACATTTAAAATCTGAGCTATAAGTTGGTGAGGATTTGAGTATTCTGTAGAGTCCAGGAGATGTCCCAGCATCAGGTCAATGCTTCCATGTTCTTACAATATCGTTGAAAAAGAAAATTTTCGAATTGATCAGACTTATGAAAGTTGATTTCATAGCGCAATTAACTAGAAAAAAGCTCATAGTTTTATATCGATTGAATAAATGTTCATGAATCAAAGCTAAGAAAACTTTCCATGAAGACAACTATCTAACAAAAAAAAAACTATCAATAATAAAAACAAAATCGGTTCATCCGGTTAGGTGCTAAGATGCTACAGACAGACACACAGATACGAGTACACACGTTAAACGTATATTTCCCCTACATTTTGCGTCGGGGAACGCGTAAGGTTACGGCGGCAGATGTTCACCTTTTTTTTTTAAATATCTTATAGGCTAGCGTTTGACCACTATCTCACCTGTTGGTAAGTGATGATGCGGTCGAAGATGGTAAGCACGCTAGGCCTAGACTGGGGAACTGGCTCTCATGGATAGCTGGCGGTGACACATTAGATGTTTTTGGCGACAGATTTTCTAACTTGAGGGTGGTAGCTGACCAGGCGGACACTAGATAGTGTTCTACCACCATGCGGGGGTTGTTGGTTTCTTAACGATGTTTTCCTTCACCGGAGGGCCACTGTGAGAAGCGCACATACATTTTTCGATGGAAAAATCCATTGGTGCACGGTAAGGTTTGAACTCGGTACCACGGCATCAAAGTTGACCGTTCTTCCGATTATGCCACCGGGCCCGGGCTCCTTGGTGGTAAGCTACTTTTTGGCAGATTTTATGATCCCACTACCACTGTACGAAAACTCATGATTCATGAATGCACATAAAACTTTCATTGGTAGGTATATAGCTAGGATTAGAACCAACGACCGTCTAGTCAGAATCAGGGTAACTATCCTTTACGCTAAAGGGCCGTCCAATATCATTACGCAAGTATTATAAAACAAATTCCATCATTGCGTCTGTCTGTCTGTTCGCAATAATCTCAATAGCTACTGAACGGATTATCATGCGGTTTTCACCAATAGCCAGAGTGTTTATGAGGAAGGTTTAGGTGCATAATTCGTTAAGGTTTTGTGTAAATTGGATGAAATATGACTATTATTGTTAAATATGTTCATATTTTATATTCGATGCAACAAACTGATGCAAATTTTGTAGGCATATATGTTCTACCCGTGCGAAGCCGGGGCGGGCTGCTAGTATTAAATATTGATATAATTATTTTTTTTATATACCTAATTGTAAAAAAAATAACATTACAACAATCAGTATTTAGTTACAAAAATTAACAAGTATAATATTGTATGTATTATTATACTTTTAACAATTTACAATATTATGATAAATATTTAATTATTAAATATTTAAAACGTAAAGAAGTGTTTAACACTTCTATATTTTAACTCTGGTCGTTCTACCATATCCTTACATGTAATGTAGTACAAAACACAGAGTACATTGAATATAGGGTACAATAAGATCGTTTAAAAAACTAAAAAGAACCGACTTCAATGCCGAGCTATTAATTTTCAGTACTAATTTTGAGGTGTTTATCTCCATATCTCTGGAGATACTTATCAGACCTCGATAAAATTACCATGGTACCACACTTGGGATATCTCCTTTCCAACAAAAAAAGAATAAACAAAATCGGTTCATAAACGACGAAGTTATTCGCGAACAAAAAAAAAACATATATACGGTCGAATTGAGAAACCTCCGCCTTTTTTTTAAATCGGTTAAAAGACTAAGTAAGTTTTCTTCAATCAATCTCCTCTAGAACACACATATTGTCACTTTAAACTAATAAATTAACCGCTTATGTTCTATTTCGGGTGGCAACTGAACTTAAAACATCAGCAACATCAACATCAACAACAACAAAAAGTACAGTTCCTGGCGGATGGCGCCTTAGGGGCGCCATCATACTCTCTGGCATAGGGCTCTTCAGGGGAGCCATGAAAAATTTGTTTGCCGGCAGGCGCAAAAGTTTGATAAAAAGACTAACGCACGGAATCGGTAATGATGATGGCTACCGCTGCCCTCCACCAGGGTCCTGATACAACGCCTTCGTGGCTTGCCTCTTCCGCTTTGTCGGCTGTTCTGACATCCATTGTCTCCGCCCTATCCACCGTTGAGGACTTCGCCCGTAATCCTGGGCACGGGTTCCGCGTTATACCCCGCAGAACTGGGTCCCTGCTGAATTTGGCCATTTCCGTATTTTGGCCTATTGAAATAGAGAAATGCCCACCCCCGCGACGAGGACGCACCAGACAGGAGTTACCCAAGTGAGAAGCAAAAAAGATGACTACTCTCCCAGGGCCGGGTTAATGGTCACGTGTGATGCCGAAACCAGCTGTTCATACTACACGTCATGCGTAAACACTCCTTAACCCCATATAACACCTTAATAGCAGCAAACGAAGCAAATATGTAGTTTGTAGGACTGAACCTAGGAGGCTTGCGATGGCTGCGCGGCATTCTGATATTGTTGGCTCTCGATTGTATAATTTTATTTCCAAGAAAAATGTACACACCGTAAAATGCAAAGAAATATTAGTACCTTTTCTAAAATCTCTATCCTATCAAGAGACCGAAGAATTCTTGAAATCTTCTCTCATATCTCTCACAGACAATTTACGCACGCACATTCACAAAAACCACACACACACATACACACACACTACCCACGCGCGCCATAAGTTATTGAAAAAATATTTAGTAATGTAAAAGAATTTTCTATAATGTAAAATAATATAATAATAATATTTTATAATTTTATGCGAATTTGACACTAATAAATAATGACTGTTTGTGTAATCTCAATAGGAATATTCTGAATAAGTAACTAACTGTGATTGTAATTTATTATTTTGTTAACCTTTAAATGTTTGTTGGGCTAGGTTCATGAATGTGACATAGTATATTATTCTTCTTACCGAATGCAACTACGTTTCTAATATTTTTAATTTGATAAAATATCATATTTGTAATCGTCTCTGATAAATAATTATTAAAATGTTAGGTATATTTAACTTCAACTGCATGACTATCAGTAAAATATTTCTCTTGCTTTCACTATTTACCTCCTAATTGTATAATTAACCGACTTTAGAAAAAAGGAGGAGGTTCTCAATTCGTCTGTATGTTTTTTTTTTTATTAATGTAAGATACAAGTTAACTGCCATGTACATTAAATAAGTCTTTACAAAGGAAGGAACTAATTACCAAAACACAGGCCGACAACGCCTAGTTTGGTGGTTAGGGATCTAACACAGTGTAATTGTACTAAAAATGAATAATTAATTATAATTTATTTTTTTTACGCTACTTTACATTTTACAATCTGGCACAATCCGCACAGCCGCTGTAACTACACGCAGTTTAAAACAATGTCGCCCACCGCGTCCGTTTGTTCGCGATAAACTCAAAAACTACTGAACGGATTTTCATGCGGTTTTCACCAATAGATAGAGTGATTCATGAGAAAAGTTAAAGTATATAATTTGTCAATTTTCTTGTTAATAGGTTGCAATGATCAAACATTGCATCAAGATCAAGTTTGGCGAAGACGTTAATTCATACTCGATGCAACAAACATTGGCAAAAATGCAGGCATAAATGCTCTACGCGTGCAAAGCCGAGACGGGCCGCTAGTACACCTTTAAAACAGGAATATTTCACTATGCGTTATTTTGTTATATCTCGACGGGATTAGGCAGTGTTTTCGATGAAAGCTCACAGGTTGCTTGATTTTTTCCGACACCTCTGACACTTATCATCATATTTGAACCAATTCGCTCAAAACCTTGACCAATTATATACGTAAACCTTCCACATGAATCACTCTGTCTATTAGTGAAAACTTCATAAAAATCCGTTCAGTCGTTTTTGAGATTATCGCGAACAGACAGACAGACGCGGCTGGGGGAATTTGTTTTATAATAATTTAGTGATACAATACAAATACTCTTTATTGAATACCATGTAAAAGATTACAAAAAATACATTTTTTTAAACACTATGTTGTGATACTTGATAGTGATTATTTTGACGGGTCAGAGCAGTGTTGAACAAGTCGGCTACGACCTTTATTATAATCTAGCTACTTGGTCTCACCACTTTTTTTATATCGGCTAGCGTTTGACCACTAATGCACCTGTTAGTAACCCTACTGGTGCTGGTTTTAGTGGGGATCATTGGGAATAAACCTCTCGGTAGTATGTACGAGTATATACTTTTACTATTGTTTATTATATGTGGGGTATAAGTGATTACTAAAACATCATAGAGAAAGTAAGTATATATATATATTTTAACCGACTTCAAAAATGATGTTTCTCAATGCGACCGTATATATATATTTTATGTTTGTTCGCGGATAACTTCGTCGTTTATGAATCGATTTTGACTATTTTTTTTTGTTGGCAAGGAGATATCTAAAGTGTGGTACCATGGTAATTTTATCGAGGTCTGACAAGTATCTCCAGAGATATGGAGATTAACACCTCAAAACTGTGACTGAAAACCGGTACTGAAAATTAATAGCGCGGCATTGAAGTTGGTTCTTTTTAGTTTTTTAAACGAACTTATTTGCCCTATATATAATGTACTCTATGGAACTTATAATATACTCTGTCTACGTAAAACATAGAGAAATAATATACTTAGTCTATGGCAATGTTTTCCTGATATATATCATCAGTTTTTTTATATCTTATAGGCTGCACTATCTCACCTGTTGGTAAGTGATGATGTGGTCAAAGATGGTAAGCACGCTAGGCCTAGAATGGGAACTGGCTCTCAAGGATAGCTGCCGGAACACATTAAATGTTTGGTGACAGAATTTCTAACTTGTTCATCACGGTAATGTTATATCTATTACCGTGGTTATTATAAGAATTTTTCATCCCATCTATTCGAAAAGTGATGGTTTGTTCCTCGATAAGTGCGCGCAAAATAAGTCTTTTCCGGCCTATGGCGGGAAAGTAATTATTTTAATTTTTGGCATTGACTGTTCTTTTATAGTGCCATGTCTAAGGAGGTTCAATTATAATATTGTACGGGAAATGTTACGGTCCTATTAAATAGAGCGCGCGGCGTTAATTAAGTTAAACAAAAATGCCGCAACGTCATATAGACGGGGATACAAATTAAAACAAAAAAATGGCGCGCAAAGTGGCACAATACACATATATTGTGGTGGGCAAGTAGAAAAAAAAGCGCTAGAATTATTGGCAGTTTTAGTCTGTGGTCACAGACTGTGATAATAACACAACTATGGAGTAGGAAATACATATAGACATGGAGGTGCCGCGATACATTTGCTTGTATGGATATAACTTCAAAAAAAAGAAGTCATAATGGAACCTAAAATGACTGCCATTGATTTTCCATTAGTCCATTGATGGCCTTGATTGACACAATCCTAGCAAGGGACCAATGTACAATTAATGGCATACGTTTAGATATGCACCTTTTTTGTAGGTATTTCATGTCTTTGTGTATAATATGTCAATGAGTTAAGGGTAAAACGTTAATCGGGTGAAAACTGCAAAAGGTGCGAAGTTTTTATCGAAAACTGTATTTATTGGTTTATTAAGTTTGTTTATGTTAGGCAGCGTCTTTTACAATATTATGCTGTTGAATTGCTATTTTATAGAGCCTTTTATTTATTCCCTTTTCTCATATAGGGGGATAAAAAGCAGAGTGTAAAACTCGGCTGTAATATTATTTTCTCTCGGTCGACGTACTTTGAATCCCGATCGTAGCGAGGGATTCTACTCTAGAATCCTTCGCTTCGCTCTGGATTCAAAAAAGTGGCCTCGCAGAAACGCACTATATTGCACCCTTGGTATACAATCTACTATTGTGTATAACTATGTATAGTTTCAGTTAAAATAGATAATAACGTTTCATAAATTACTATCAATTAAAGACATTTTAATCAGATATTTTTTTTAATTCAGTAGGTAAATGGAAGTGGCGTCACATCTTAAACTTTGATTTGTTGATGTGTACTAATGTTGTAGAAAAAATATTTATAACAAACTTCAAAACCTTATTGCTAATGACACTGAATTTTGTCTAAGACCAAAACAGTCCCTGAAAACGACCCAAATGTAATTATCTTATATAATCTAAAAATATGAAGAAAAAAAACACGTACGTATCGAACGTGATAAAAAACAAAATAATAATACAAAATACGATTATGACGATTATACTGTAGTAAGTATCACTGAGTTATAATCATAAATTTACAGAAAACAGATATGTAGTATGAATCTCTTTTTGAAAATTAGTGTTATTATATCAGCACTGTGCATAGTTCAACGTGATTCCGAAACAATCACAAAGCGACTGAGGTTTTTTTTTGTGTTCAATCCTTGTTTTCATACTGTCACTTTTTGTGCGTATTGAGGATCTATACTACATATTTTTAAAGCACCGTTAGACTGGGCACTATAAATAATATTAGTGACGTATTATATGAAATTGGTAGCTTCCTCTTGTTCTATTAAATGTCTACCAGCTAATAATTTTATTAATAATGCTCAGTCAGACAGCGTCCTTATAATCAAAGATTGATATAGTAGTTATGCCGGAGAGTTCGGCAAGTACCTACTACAGTTGAAAATAACAAAAATAATAGGCTCACGTTTGTTATTCACACACCATATTGTAAACTCTCGTATAATATATATTTTTCGATTCGAAATCCGAATAGAATTCATCTAAAGTAATCTGGATACTCTACACGTCAAAAACACGTTATTAGTAAAAATTATTACTGGACTAGACGAGAAATATGCAACAATAGGTGTGCAAATGTGTTTACAAAAATAATATAAAAAAATACAATAGCAAGTGATTTCTTTTTTCCGAGATAAATATGACACATTATATGTAAGTATCAATATTATATGTACACACATTACATAGCAAGATATTTAAGCAGTCTTGCACTGAAAAAATTGGTGGGTTTGATATATGTGCGCAGTCTGGTTGCCATCATGATTTTTAGACATAACATACATTATTTACTTACTCTAAATTTACATCAATTTATTCGAATAATTTAGACTTGTATGACTGTCATAATGTGTATGCTTATTAAAGTTGTATTTATAATAAAATTATAACTTAAGCTCATTACTTATTATATATTATGCTCAAGAAAGGTATCATTAAGTGAATCAAATCTTGAACCTAGTGGATAGAGGCCACAACATGATAATAGCAACGTTGCGAATTCGGATGATAATCGCGAAACCGGCTCGATTATATTATTTGACTAGGTTGACATTTACTATCCCAATTTGAACGAGAAGGGCAGGAAACCCCCTAACTAATATTCTTAAACAAAACTTATAATAAGACAGACCCTTTTTTTAAATATTAAGCAGTTCAAATGATATAGCCACAAAATAAAACAGTCTTATTTATATATTTAACTCACTTCTAAGATTCGAGATCTTTATTAATATCACACCAAAACTTAAGTCTAAATACCTCTTTATGCTAATTTATATCTAATTTAATATTTGGTATTTGACTGTAAATCCAGCACGTTGAAAATTTGTTGAGAAAGTTGGAAAGTTATAATTAAAAAAAATGAAACGACAGGTTCATGAGTCGGAGTCGCGAGATCGAATTATTTACGCGATAGGGTGAAAATTTTAAGATGTTGTGGTAGGACATGTCACTCATTTTTAAAGTAATAGAAGAAAAATGTCTGTTAAATCTTTGACGAGTATCTAATACATAGATAGATTTCTACATTTTTTTACTTTTCCTTACATGAGGAAAACACATTTCCAAAATTTTCTCGATAAAAATATATTTAGAAAAGTATGTCTTTTTAAACTTAACAGCAATTTATTTGAATAACTACTGTGAATATATATTACTACACTACACTATACACAGGATGTCCCAGAAAGTAGTGTCAAGCGGAAGCCCAGAGGTAGAACACCTCAAGGGATATCCAAATCACCCCAAATGTATGTTACGCGATTTTTGGTAGTTTAGAGTATGGCCTTTTATAACAATTTCTACTAAATTACGACTACAGAGACATTTTTGGTCATACTGACCTTAATTATTGCAATAACTGGGTGATGTTTTTTTTTAATGTAGCTGGATGACTGACTGATAATAACAAATTTTAAAAAAAACAACAGTTTTAACCGGTTTGACAAAAAACGCCATAACTCCTAAACTACCAAAAATCGCGTAACATAGGTGATCTGAATAATCCTTGAGGTGTTCTACCTCTGGACTTCCACTTGACACTACTTTCTGGGACACCTGTATAATAAAATCTTGCTTTAAATTACAACAAGTAATTACATTTAATGTGCTTGACTACGCAATATATAGGTAGACGCCAATATAGAAAAACAATGCTGACAAAGTAACACGATATCGATTGTCATAAGAAACAGAAGCCTAATAATAAATCTCATAGTATCGCTTACAGGTATCATATTCTGGAAAGTAATCTTATAAATAAGCAACTAATTTACAGACCTAAATTAAAGAGAAACTCTAGATTTTAACTTTGTACAACAATAACAATATTAAATGTTACACAAATAAATGTGCCGAAAATTAAGTTTCTTTAGTTTTCGCACAACAATAGTTCTTAGAGGTTTTTCTTTAAGCGAACTTTGAGAAAACGTAAAAAATAAACGGTATGAGATTCAAAAATAACATTTTATTGTAAAAAATATGGCATAAGCAATTAAGTTTTTATCGAACTCTCACTTCAAACTTCTATGAGCAGTTTTTGAAAATTTATCTAGATTAAGGTCCTACCGTATGCCCTATACGCATAGTAAATCTGTCCCTCGAAAGATATTTAATTGATATTTAGAAGATAATTGTGTAGGTTAGGTATTAATAATATACGTATATTCTGAAAGTTTGAAATCTTTAACTTAATTGTTTTTTTTTTTAATAAGCACGATAATATTTTGCTTTAAGGACATAAATAAATCAGACAATCAAAACAAAAATTAAGATTGGCTGAGCTTAATTTCTTACAATTTTTCGAGGCAGCGCCTTAAGAAAAAAAATTATGCCATGTAAATTCAGGAGATCGTTGAAAAAAATAGTTAACCTTTAATTTCATCATCATCAACATCATTATCAGCCAATTTCCGTCCACTGCTGGACATAGGCCTCTCCCATGGCACGCCACTGAGCTCGATCTTCAGCTATTCGTTTCCAACCGCTGCCAGCCAGCTTGCGTATATCATCGCTCCACCTAGCTGGAGGGCGTACTACACTACGTTTGCCGAGCCGTAGTCTCCACTCTAGAACTCGCCTACCCCAACGGTTATCGGTTTTACGATAGATGTGACCAGCCCACTGCCATTTCAGCTTGCTAATTCTTTGAGCTATGTCGATAACTTTGGTTCTCTGACGGATGACTTCGTTTCGAATTCGATCCTTCAGAGAAACTCGCAGTATAGCCCTCTCCATAGCTCGCTGAGCGACTTTGAATTGGTGAACTAGCTGCACCGTCAGTGTCCACGTCTCGGCTCCGTAAGTAATAACAGGTAGGACGCACTAGTTAAAGACTTTCGTCTTTAGGCTTTGTGGTATGGGCGACGAAAAGACTCGACGAAGTTTTCCGAATGGTGCCCATCCCAACTGTATTCTTCTGCGAGCTACCTTCTCGAAGTTGTTTCTACCCAATTGCAAGATTTGCCCAAGGTAGACGCATTCGTGAACAACTTCGAGAGGAACTCCGTTTAGGGCAATCGGTTCCGGAATAACATGTTCGTTGAACATGATCTTGGTCTTATCCAAGTTGATCCGGAGACCGATGCGTGCAGAAGAATCAGCAAGGGTGGTCAGCATGTGTTGCAAGTCTTGCACGGCCGTGATGACGATATTATCTGCAAATCTCAGGTGTGAGAGGTAATTGCCATTGACATTTATGCCCCGTCCTTTCCAGTTCAGCGTTTTGAACATATCCTCTAGAGCGTTTGTGAACAATTTGGGGGAAATAACGTCCCCTTGTCTCACACCTCTATGTAAGTGGATATGTTCAGTCTGCTGATTTTGTACTTAGACGGTCATAGTCGCGGCGTCATACAGACCTCTCAACACTTACACGTATCGCCAATCAACATATTTTAACAACAACAACAACCTTTAATTTTAATACAAGAAAATATTTTGAATAAAACAACATTTTTACAAACCTTTCTCAGACTTATATATCTACTTTTTTTTAAAAGAAATTTCTAGTCTTCAATACAAATAAATAATTCAGAAAAATTATTTAAGTCAATATTGAATTTTTTTTGTTGTTATTAAATTTACATTTTGCTTTAAAAAATACAATCAAGTTAGAAATATAAAACATTCAGGAACTAAATATTTTATTAGAAATTACCTACATATCCTCTAAATATCAATAAAATATCTTCTGGGGCAGATGTACTATGCTTATGCCTCGGCCTAGGGCCTATAGATGCAACAAGTCAAATTGCAGTGACGTCTAATCATAAGGCTCACTCTAATAGACACTTGAGTACTCAAGACATACAGATCATAATCCAGTCAAATCGACTAAATTATAATTCCAGTTTGCATGAATTCCCAACAAGCTGGATTTTTGTGCAGGCCTTGGATGCGTCATTACAAATTACATGTCAAAAGTCCCCATCGATCCCGCTTGTGCGTTGTTTTTTATTTGAGGTCAAAGGTAACAAATTTGCGTTTATCGCGATTTTCAGAAAAACGGCAAGTTTTATCATAAAAGTACCATAGACAAAATTGTAGACCATAAAATTAACTATAAAAATTGTATCAATACTTTTTTTTCCTACGAGCCACCGTTTCTGAGATATAAGGGGGAGGGGGGGGGGGGGGGGGCATCCCATACATGTAACTGAAACAAAAAAAATAATTGTTCAAACCTATACGTGTCTATGGATAGGTCTTTAAAAAGGACATTGGTTCCTAAAATTATTTTTTCTCAAAGTCAATCATTTAAAAGAAAGGCGCGTCTAAAGTGGTATAATGTGTGTCTCCCTCCGCCCATTAACTTTTAAAGTAAGGGAATGAAAAATCTAGAAAAAATATATTCTGTAGATTCAATAAAAACTTCCAACGAAAATTGGTTTGAACGAGATACAGTCAGCAGTTTTTGAGATATAGCGACCGCAAATATAACTTGTTTTTCATACAAACACTATGAAAAACAAAGTTATTTTTGTAGTTGTGAAAATCATACATCATATATACGCAGCGTACATATTATGACGCAATTAGCATGCATATTATGACGATAACAACTTTTATAACTTTTTGAATCGTTATATCTCAGAAACGGTGGCTCGTAGAAAAAAAGTATTGATAAATTTTTTATAGATAATTTTATGATCTACAATTTTATCAAAGGTACTTTTATGATAAAACTTACCCGATTTTCTGAAAATCGCGAAAAACGCAATTTGTGACCTTTGACCTCGAATAAAAAACAACGCACAAGCGGGATCGATGGGGACTTTTGCATATCATTTGTAATGACGTATTCAAGGCCTGCACAAAAATCCAGCTTGTTGGGAATTAATGCAAACTGTAATGTCTATTTTGACTGGACTATGAGTGTAAATACGTAATGCATTTGTAATTTTCAAATCCCGAAAAATGTATCAAAAAAACTATGCTTAATGTATTTACATTAATATACATATTTATTTATTTTAACATTTAACATTATTAGTAACATTATGTATAAATATAGAAAACTTACAAACTAATATCCGATGCCATTCTATACGCATATTATGTCGCTTAAATGACTTGAGTTTACGCAGTTAATGAATTCATCGTAAGTATGCTGTAATGAATGCAGCAAGCAACACTTTTGAAGGCGGAATATTTATCGTCCTGTACTTCATATTACACAATCACAAAATAATTCAGTTTGGCTTGAGGTCCACAGCGCCGGCGATGCCTCGCATTCTCTGTTGAAGATTTTTCAGTATATTGGTAATTTGTGTGTTGCTTAACAACACGATGCAATATACGCCAGTGAGTTGTTGACCGCGCTGCACAGATTGTTCAAACAGATCCACGCCGTGCAAAGCGCACAGACCTGTCTGGCCCTTCGTCAGCCCGATCACCTGTAAATGATTACACTCTAATAAATTTACAACACAATTCTCGCTACCTTTGTAATATCCCCGGCTGCGTCAGTCACAAAATTTTTTTTGAGGTCGGATAATTAGTTGACCTATATTACATTTGATGTTAAGTGACGACACGGTCCTAGATGGAATTGGAAATTTATGGATATAGAATACGCTGGAGCGGCGAAGCGTTAGGGCAAGTTCACACTGAGACGTGACGCGACGATGCTTGTGGTTAAAAACTTTTACATCTCTCATATTCGGTAAGTAGGTCCTTATTACCTCCAAATGGGGCTTGTAGGTAACCAATTAGCGCTCTAGGGTAATAATGTAGCTAGGAAAGACCTAGGGCGGTAAGTTATTTTAAAAAAAAACACCTCTTTCAAAAAGTTCGCGTACATCTAACCATCATACTAGCAATAGACATCATGCATTCAGCCCAATGACAAAAGAGGTCGCTTCGCTATTCAGCCTTGTCTTCGTATGAGTATAATAGTCATCAATTTTAAATATCGAACGAAAGAAGCCCAATTTCGTTCTTAAAAAAAAAAAGAAAGATGAATAAAGGCGGGAATAGAAAACTTTTACTTTAAATATTGTTTGTTTTTGGGATTTTTTTATAATTACGTGCTAATTAGGAAAAAACATGAGTTCTTCAAATGATGAAGAAATAAGCTGCACTCCCGATTCAATGAAAATGGAAGCTGAAGCAGCAATTAACAATATTTTGCCTGAAAGTTCTAAAGAGAGATATTTGAAAACTTACGAGTTAATGAAATGGCGAAAAGAAAAACGAGTAAAGTCTTTATCTGAGATTGTATTTTTAACATACTTTAGTGAGCTATCAAAAAAGCTGCAGCCATCTAGTTTGTGGTGCATTTATTCAATGTTAAAAAAACACCTGTCCCTAAAATTTGAAAATTGTTTTCATTCACTATACATTTTAACTAATAAAATGTTTTATTCTTGTAATGCCGGTTTTTTTCTACTTACCTCACAATCGAGATGTAAAGCAGAGTAGTTAGCTCGGGTGTAAGCATCAATTGCACCCTCGAACTTCGGGCTGCAATTGATGCCTTACAGCCCTTGGCTACTAATCTACTATTAAGTCGTGTACATCTTTACATTGCTTAACATTAATTGATGAAAAGTGCTAGGCATATTTTCGGGGTTCGTGGTATCTTTGTGGCTTTAATTAAGATCTATCAAATAAAATACCAAAGAATTATTTGCGTATAATACTAATTGTATCAGGGGGGCGCAACATAGTATCAAAGTACGTCAACCGAGAGAAAATTATATTGCGGCCAAATGATACTCTACTTTTCATCCCCCCCTCTATGAGAAAAGGGAATAGATAAGGCTTTTAAAAAAAAAATAGCTATTCAAGAGTATAATCGTATTGGAAAAGAAAGGGCTGGCATAATCAATGCATACACAATAAATTAAATCAATGAATACAAACAGTTTCTGACTAAAACTCAGAACTTTTCGCACTTTTCACTAGACAAAATTTTTACCTATTAACCTACCTAAACTTATTTTGCGCGCACTTATCGAGGGACGAATCAACGTAGTCAATAGATAATAAATGTACTGACCCTGGACAGGAAAAGATGACAACGGCAATAGGCGCATTCTCCATTTTCATGTAACTGCCAAGCGGTACGTGAACCTTTCTTGTTCTGCTCCTGAAATACCTGATTGAGAAACATCTATACTCATTCTACAAACACTTACTTAATTTGTAACTAGTATAACATCATGCCTCCAAAATAACTATGCATATCAAACACCAATGCGAGGTAAACATTTCTGCTTTTTTGCATTGAGCAGAAATTCTCACCATTAACTTGAGTGTTTAAAAGATATGATAAAGAGTCTTCGGAAATACTTAGGTAGGACTAAGTGTTTTCGCTGATATACCCGCAGCAATATGAGGTTTAGACTGTTCTATAAATGTATATCAAATGCTAAAATACTTGAGATGATAATGTCAACCGCTATCTGTGCAACAGTACAACAAGCTGTATCGCGTCATTTTTTTAGATTATTATAGATGCCTTATAGATTCGTCATGTCTGTCTGTCTGTCCGTCCGTATGTCACAGCCATTTTATTCCGAAAGTGTTAAAACTACAGAATTGAAACTTGGTAGGTAGATGTATTCTGTGAACCGCTTTCCAATTTTTATACAAAAATAAAAAATATAAAAGTTTAGGGGGGGGGGGGGGGGGGGGGGCGGCATCCCATACATGGAACTGAAACAAAAAAAAAAATTTTTCTTAAAACCTATACGTGTGGGGTGTTTATGGATAGGCCTTTAAAAATGACATTGAGGTTTCTAAAATCATTTTTTCTCAAATACAATCATTTGAAAGATAGGCGCGTCTAAAGTGGTAAAATGTGTCCCCCCCCCTCTAACTTTTAAAGTATGGGAGTGAAAAATCTAAAAAAAATATATGCTGTAGATCTCAATAGAAACTAACAACGAAAATTGGTGTGAACGAGATACAGTCAGCAGTTTTAGAGATATGGCGACCGCAAAGATAACTTTGTTTTTCATACAAACACTATGAAAAACAAAGTTAATTTTGTAGTTGCGAAAAATCATAGTTATGGAATACTTAACTGTGTTACGGAACCCTACAAGTGCGAGTCCGAGTTTATTTTTAAATTGTCTGATTCCATAGTAACTGTTTATCTTAATTGTATTTCGATACAACAGGTCGGTGTCGTAAGCAGCGACACCGGTGCCACTAGCTACGCACTACGATTGCCAACCCGCCTGCTCAGCGTGGCAATTAATGAGCAAATCCTCTATGGCAAGCCATAATCAACCACGGCCCACAGTTCCCGGTCGCCCTTCTATTCCTGATCACGGCGGCGGTCACGGTGACGGCAGGGCAGGGGGTGCGAAGAATCCCCGGGTTACGGATGACCGCCAAAAACAACTGACCTTGGCGACGTACAATGGACGCACGTTAAGGCTAGACGAGCAATTGACGCAACTCGAAATCGGGCTCGGAAGGATTATAGGTGGCACATTCTTATCGTCCCGGAGGATACGGTAACCCTTGAATCAGGCCACCTTTACTTCCGAGAGGGACATAAACTTTCCCAGGGTGGCGTAGGGTTTTTGCTTAATAGAGCCCTCTGTGACAATGTTGTAGCAGTATCGAGTGTGTTGAGCAGGGTTGCGTACCTCGTGATCAAGCTGAACGAGAGGTATAATCTCAAGGTTGTGCAGGTTTACGCACCGATCTCGGCACACTCGGACGTTGAAGTCGAAGATATGTTCAGCGATATATCAAAGGCATTACACTTTACCACCAAGGCCCACTACAACGTTGTCATGGGGGACATCAACGCTAAAGTGGGAGTACAAAACTGCGGCGAATTGGTAGTAGGATCCCATGGCTATGGTTGCAGGAATCATAGGGGGTAAATTCTGATCAACTTCCTCGAAAAGGAAGGCCATTTCTTGATGAATACATTCTTTAAGAAAGAGCCCCAAAGGAAGTGGACATGAAACTTATGACTAAAAATGAGATCGACTTTATCATAACGGACAAGAAGCGTATATTCAGAAACGTCTCAGTGATCAACAGGTTTAACACCGGAAGTGATCACCAATTTGTGCGAGGCTCTCTGAATATCAATTTTAAGCTTGAACGCATCCGTTTGTCTAAGCTCCGACCTACCCGGCTCCAAACCATAGTGAGATCTGAAACGTTCCAGTCAAATCTGGAGAACCGATTCGCTGCCGTGGAAACCACAAACAGCGTTGACATAGACCAGACCCTTGATAATGAGGTTGGAATCCTCAGGGTGGAAGGTGTGAGATTTTGTGAAATACAGCGTACAGGCAAGAAGTCGAAGTTTTCGGAAGAAACGTTCGGGCTTGTGCAGGAACGACGTGAAAACCCACCACTTCGTCAGACAGGCAAACTCTTAACAAGAGAATTGGCAAACAGATACGACACGACCTCCGATGCTCAAACACTCGCTCTATACAACGAGCAATCGAGCAAAATCGGGGGTCCATAGTTTGTGTCCAATCTCTTGGGAGAAGCCATTTCACAAAGTTGACCACCACGGATGGAGTTGTCGTTGCTTCCAAGCCAGAAGTTCTTTCGATTGAAAACTTCTACAGCCAGTTATACGCTTCGCATGAATATCAACCTGATCTCGAAAATGAGGATGCCAGAGCCACATTAACGCGTCACTTTACCGAAGACTTGCCAGAAGTCAGCCTTGACGAAATCGGAATGGCTCTTAGACAGCTTAGAAATGGAAAAGCCCCCGGGGAGGACGGTATTACAACGGAGCTCTTGAATTCTGGTGGTACACCTGTTATTAAGGAGCTCCAGAAAATTTTCAATACTGTCCTCTTTAATGGAAAAACTCCAGAGGCATGGAGTAAGAGTGTTGTCGTGTTATTCTTCAAAAGGGTGACAAAACTCTTTTGACGAACTACCGACCAATTTATCTCCTAAGCCACGTTTACAAGCTGTTTTCAAGGGTCATCACGAACCGTCTTGGACGAAGACGAGTTCCAGCCTCCGGAGCAGGCCTGGTTTCGATCGGGATATGGAACAATAGACCACATCCACATAGTGCGGCAGATTATACAGAAGACCGAAGAGTATAATCGGCCCCTGTGCTTAGCGTTTGTGGACTATGAAAAGGCCTTTGACTCCATCGAAACCTGGTCTGTTCTGGAATCCTTGCAGCTTGCAGAATCGATTGGCGATATATCCTAGTGCTGAGAGGTCTATACAATGCCGCTACCATGGCCGAATGAACCTACTTTTATGCGTCGTGGTGTGAGTCTGTGAGACAAGGGCATGTTATATCCCCCAAATGGTTCACAAATGCTATGGAGGATATGTTCAAGACACTGGACTAGGATAGACACGAAATTAACATCAACGCCAAGTATCTCTCACACTTGCGATTTGCGGACGATATCGTCATCGTAGCAGAAACGCTGCAAGATCTGCAACATATGCTGAACGCCCTAGCTGATTCTCTTCTCAACGCATTGGTCTCCGCATGAACTTGATAAGACGAAGGTCATGTTCAATGAGCATGTAAGTCTAGAACCAATCGCAGTACAGGGCAGTATTCTCGAAGTTGTTCAGGAGTATGTTTACCTTGGGCAAGCTCTGCAGTTGGGTAAAAACAACTTCGAGGAAGAAGCCAATAGAAGAATACAGTTGGGCTGGGCAGTAAACTACGTCGTGTATTCACATCACCGATTCCACAAAGTCTTCAATCAGTGCGTCCTACCCATCATGAAATGACATACGGTGCTGAAACGTGGAAACTTACGATCGGGCTGATCCACAAATTTAAAATCACTCAGCGAATTATGGAAAAGGCTATGCTCGGAGTTTCTTTGAAGGATCGAATCCGAAATGAGGCGATCCGACAAAGAACTAAAGTTATCGACATAGCTCAGCGGATTAGCTAACTGAAGTGGCAGTGGGCTGGCTGAATATTAGCCGAAGAACCAACAACCGTTGGGGTAAACAAGTTCTTAAGTGGAGACAGCGAATCGGCAAGCGTAGTGTAGGACGCCCCCAGACTAGATGGAGCGATGATCTTCGCAAGACGGCTGGAAAGAGCTGTATGAGAGTAGCTGAAAATCGTGCTCAGTGGCGTTCAATTGGAGAGGCCTATGTCCAGCAGTGGACTAATATAGGCCGATGATGAACCTTAATGAGAATCTAACGATGATTTTATAAAAGGGTATACATTTTCGGAAACCTTTTCTTACCAAAGTTATTGGAAAATCTGTTAACAAACATGTATTGTGTTCCGGCAGCTGCCGGCTGCCCTTGAGAGCAAGTTTCAATTTATTACGGTCATCACGAACCGTGATTCCGCGAGGACTCAACAAATTCCAGCCACTGACCGCCGGGCCGTGAGGCTCGGTTTCAAGGAGGATACGGTATTATAGACCACATTTACACAGTGTGGCAAATTATACAGAAGACCAATATATATTTCAAGACGCTGGACTAAAAGGCCATGGCATCAATATAAAACGCGGGTACCTCTCACACTTGCGATTTGCAGACGAACATCGCCATCGTAGCAGAGACACTGAAAGTACAGCAAAATATGTGTTCCGCAAACAGGCAAACATCAGCTGGGTAAAAACAATTTTGAAAGGAGACCAATAAGAGAATATATAGCTGTACTGGGCAGCATAATAAATAACGTCAAGTCATTACATCTTAGAATGTAACGACTAAAGTATTTAATCAGTGCGTCCTACCATGATCATACATATACGGAGGCGAAACGTGGACACTTACGGTTGGGCTTGTCTACAAATTTAAAGTCGCTTAGCGTGCTATGTAAAGAGATACGCGGAGTTTCTCTGAAGAATCGAATTCGTAACTAATGAGTGGAGGTCGAATCAGGACTATAGACGTAATATATATGGATGGTGCACTGGACATCTTTTGACAGATTCAATTTAATCTGTATGCTCTAACAATAAGGTTGTAATTGCTTTGTAGAACAAAACGGCCCAATTGAGAGACACCCAGGTGGGAGTGTGTCCTTGTCTAACAACCTGCTAGTCCAATATATGTTCTATACTATATGTATAGTATATACAGGGTGTCGGCTTTCATATGGTCCAAACGAAAACCGTCGACGGAGGACTCCAAGGGCTACCCAAATAACCCCCATGTATGTTCCGCAAAAATCTATAGTTTTAAAATTTTGAAAAAATTTGTAAAATTGCGTTTTACTTCTTTTCGAGTTAGTCGCCGAAATGTTGCAATTTATTAAAATTTTCTTCCAAACTACAAAGGCTAGAGCCCTAGTTTTTTATGGGACTATGAACAATGTATAGGTCTTTCAGGGCAAACAATTTTTTTTATTTAGGCTTATTATTTCCCGACAAAAAAATAAGACGTTACATTTTTTTATGTAGACGATATTTGAACTTTCACTTTGGGCAGGCTTTGCTTCAAAATAACACAGAATAAAAAAAGTTACAACCGACTTTAAAAACTTGTCTGTTTTATTGACCTGCTGCTTGCCAAATTGTATGCGGCTACGACAAGAGGTTCAGCTCTAAAAACATAATTAACGAAATAAAAATGATTTCAATATTCAAGTTATTTCTTCTGAAATACAGTCTGGTAATCTCTTTTTTACAGAATTAACTCATATTAGGAAAATAAGTTGTAATAAAAGCCCAAAATCTTTGAATTAAGGAACTTTAAAATTGAGTTTAGAAAAATTTAAAATTCGGGGATAACTCGAAAACAAGTAAAACACAATTTTCTCGAAAACTATAGATTTTCGCGGAACATACATGGGGGTTATTTGGGTAGCCCTTAAAGTCCTCCTACGACGTTTTTCGTTTATGTTTTTTTTTATGAAACCCGACACCCTGTACATAAGTTGTCCAAACAAAAGAAGGGGACAAACTCCGTTCAAGGTCGGTCTCATGGGGGCCGGTGTACGCGATCAAGTTTAATATGTAGCAGGTCTGTGATCAGGACTCTGAGATGTCTGAGAAGAGTCTGAGAAGTCACCGAAAATAGCCCACCTATGGGGGCTACAGTTTTTACGCTCACCAGGTGGCGCAGTATACCAATGGATAATAGATATAACGAATGGAGACAACAGCTGGCAAGCTATACAATTAATAATCTAATGTCTGAATTCATGATAAATCTATGTCAGTTACTATACGATGCATCACTCCATCGTCCTAGTAAATCCCACACAAAAAATTAGATTTCGCGGGCCTTGTACACTAGCGCCTTCCTCTCGAACCCCGTTGGCGTAAAGGATAGCTGGCTTGACTTCTAAGCGAGAGGTCGCCGGTTCAATTTCTAGCACGGGTGTCCGTCCACAGATCTTTAGAGCATATTATATCGAAGTTCCATCTGACTTGCTACCAAAAAGTAACCACCATAAAAGAATAAATCTGCCGCCATAACCCTATGGTGTTCAGGCAGCACACATCCTTTACGATTCAGAATATGCCAACCGTGTTCACCATCTTCGATCATCGCTTACCACAAGGCGAGATAGTGGTCAAACACTAACCTACAAGATATTAAATTAAAAAACACACGTGATAACCCCCATTAGCAGGCTGGTGGCAATAGGCTGGCCACATTAGCCGAAGAACCGACGACCGCTGTGGAGTAAACGAGTTTTTGAATGAAGACCACTAATTAGCAACCGTACCGTAAGACATCTTCATACTACAAAGTGGAGCGATGATATTCGCAAGGTGGCTGGCAACTCGAAAGAGGTGGATGAGAATAGCCAAAGATCGTGCTCAGTGGCATACATTTTTTATTTAATTATTTACCTTCATAAAAATAAGGTTCTCTATTTACTTGTCTGATGACATTTTTTTCATTAAATGCCCTATTTCAATAATGACCTGCACAATGTGGCTCAGAGAAAATAAATGTAATTCCCATTTACTATTCCCCTACACTGTACAAAATTGATAGAATTGAATTCAGACAGACACGTATAGGATTCAGAAACAGACATGATAAACTTATGCTTATTAGCAAGTTTAATTAGTATGAGCAACATCTTACTTCGGGAGTTAACAGTTCGATGCTTCGGCTAGCGAGAGTCTGCCTGTAGCTCAGTTCTGCGTGAAGCATTGACTGCATCATTGTATTTACTCTGTGCAAGTGGGACCATGGGGTTGATGAATCCTGTGACATTGCAATTAGGAGCTTCGCCATCGGAAACAGGCTGGGCTCACAATTGTTGCGGAGGTTCTGAAATAATACAATGTTCAAGAATCATCATCGTTTTTTTTATCATGGTACTTAACACATATTTAGTTTCTTTTAATAAGGACAACGGTATAATGGCGTGTAAAAAGAATATAAAAATATTACCAGATATATGGATTCAGCGTTGTTGAGCCAAGAATACGGCGCAAAGTAAACTCCTTCGGATACGGTGTAGCCAGTATCGATGCATGCACAGTACGTCTTGGGGTATACAATAACGTATTCTCCCTCGTGCTGAACGTGCCTCGACACGACAACTCCTTGTTCACGCAATAAATTCGGGGGTATCATCATTATGTCACAAGGGAGCCATATGTCTTTATTTTGCACTGCAAACGGACATAGAGATTCAGCAGCTGCCCGGAACGCACCAGCTTGGTCCTCTGATATTGAATACCTGCCGACAGATTACTCTATTTAGGGCCGATTTATCAGTCCTCAGTTACACGATCAGATATATTATTATATCAGATATATATAGATAGATTATACCACTGATTTTTAGACAGATAGAGGTATTCAAGGGAATAAATTCCTTACCAGAGGAGTTAATTTATTTGGCTCTTTGTGCCTCAGGTAGCCGACATCTGTGGTATAAATTAAATTTGTGACGAGTTTGGACGTCAAATTTTGACGTTATGTCGTTTATTTATTTTTTAATTACATTATAGCTTTACACAACTAATGTATTTTATCAGTATCAACTATTAAATTGGCTTTATACACTAATCGTGCAGAGCCATATTAAAACTAATAAAATAATTTAAAAATCGTGCTTGGCCGAATAAAAAGTCAAATTTAGAATCTCATCGAGTCAAAATATCAAATGGTTGTATATCGTTGCTCTCGCTCTAACATCTATAGCACTGCGCAAGATTATCTCTTCTCCACACTACTAGCGAGAAGTTACAAAAATACCACAGATATCTAACTGACTGATAAAAGCACATTGAAAAATAAATGGGCAGATATTGCATGGGTAACTATCTGGCCACTTTTCTGAGGATTGAAAAATCAACCCTTAGAGATATTATTACATCACAACGTAAATCTAAAGGGCGATAGTTAGCGAATAGAATTATAATTATACTCAAAATCAAAATTTAAAACCACCCACCCTCGTCTGATATTTGTGTAATCTGTTCATCGAGACCATTCCAATAAGCCCAAACACATTATCTCTGCTGTAAGTAGCTAAGGAGTATTCTGAAAATTCCAGGAGATGCCCCAGCATCATGTCAATGCTACCATGTTCTTACAAAATCATCGGAGTAAGAGGATACTAACTTTCGAATTGATCAGACCATCGACATCCTAACCTAGACACCTAATGCTTATTAGCGCGAGGTACAAATAATTCCGCAACTAGCCGAGGTATGTGGTCGTGGGGAACTGATGGTAATTGGCGCTTTCGACTAGTATTGATGGGAGGGCAATAGTAGTGTGTCGTTACGCGTTTTTCAGAAAACATAACGCAACGTTATCTGCATCACAATAACGTTGCCAAAACCGTCTATTTCACAACGATCTATTTCGCAACCATCGTTTAATAGATGTATACGTTTTGACAATGTTAATAGATAGTTGCTTAAATGCATACATCTATTAAACGGTGTTTGCTTTGCGAAATAGATATTTATGTATTATGTAGTATTAGGTAGGTACAATGTGAAAGTCTGTAATGTTTATTTTTCAAATCGTCCTAATTATTTTACTTCTATTTACATCTACATTTTACCGTCCGATCCAAATTTATTTAACCTGGCAAGGCTTGCAAAAAGTAGTAGACACTAGAAAAAGTATTCCTTTCTCCCTCTATCGATATTGCAAACGAAGTGTGACGTGACGTTGCCGCCTCAACGGTCCGCAACAACAGTCTAAGTCTAAATAGATGGTTTTGAAAAATAGACGGTTAGGAAATTCGTCCATAACGTTTGCGTTGTCGATCTGTGACAACGTTGTGGAAACGATCTATGCTACATAACGCCCACTCCTAGAGGGCAAATTCATAAATCTCAGATAGAGATGACCACACCACATTACAGTAAAAAAAAATATCGATGAAAGTTAAGTACACTATCGACATGGACGTGTATTAACTTATTAAGTACTAGCAGCCCGCCCCGGCTTCGCACGGGTAGAACATACATATGCCTACAAAATTTGCACCAGTTTGTTGCATCGAATGTAAAATATGAACATATTTAACAATCATCGTCATATTTCATCCAATTTACACAAAACCTTAACGAATTATGCACCTAAACCTTCCTCATAAACACTCTGGCTATTGGTGAAAACCGCATGATAATCCCTTCAGTAGCTATTGAGATTATTGCGAACAGACAGACAGACGCAGTGATGGACTTTGTTTTATAATACTTACGTAGTGATATTGGACGGCCCTTTAGCGTAAAGGATAGTTACCCTGATTCTGACCCGACGGTCGTTGGTTCTAATCCTAGCTATATACCTACCAATGAAAGTTTTATGTGCATTCATGAATCATGAGTTTTCGTACAGTGGTAGTGGGATCATTAAATCTACCAAAAAGTAGCTTATCACCAAGGAGAACATCTGCCGCCGTAACCTTACGCGTTCCCCGACGCAAAATGTAGGGGTAATATACGTTTAACGTGTGTATCTGTGTGTCTGTCTGTAGCATCTTAGCACCTAACCGGATGAACCGATTTTGTTTTTATTATTGATAGTTTTTTTTGTTTGATAGATGTCTTCATCGAGAGTTTTCTTTGCATTGATTCAATAAATTTCGTTCAATCGTTTATTATATTATGTTTATTATTTATATTATATATTATTTATTTTATTATATTATGAGCTTTTTTTCTAGTTAATTGCGCTATGAAATCAACTTTCATGGGTCTGATCAATTCTAAAATCTTCTTCAACGATATTGTAAGAACATGGAAGCATGGACCTGATGCTGGGACATCTCCTGGACTCTACAGAATACTCAAATCCACACCAACTTACAGCTCAGATTTTAAATGTCGTGGTTAGTGTTATTGGAATGCTTTTAATGAAAAGATTATACATAGATCAGTCGGGGTGGTTTAAAATATTATATTATTATATATATAGATGTATATTATTTTATACAATAGATCATATTATTATACTACATTGACTTCAAATTGATTGTGATCGGTGTGGATCTACAGCATAGCTAAGCTTATAATAATATTTTCGTAGTAACTATGACCTAATCTGTGGTTTCACTGCAAATATTTTATTAATTTTGCGATGCGTGTATGTGAAATTCGTGATATCTTCTATTTGAATAATATACTGTAAAGGACAATTTTAATCTATAATATGTGGCCAAGCTAATTAACGTAATTATTTCGATAAGGATTAATACTATATACTTGAAAATAGCCTTGGAAGTTATGTAATATGTCTTAACAAACATTTTAAGATTAAAATGGTTACTGTGAGTCAACCTTAAGAGATAGACATATGCTGTCGCGGACTTTTTTGTAGGTCTTATTAAGTTGTATCTTATTTTCAATTAAGCAGCGTTCGGAAGAAACGTGTTTTGTCGACCGTTTTTTTGCCGACTTAGGTTGCAAATTAGGTCTCCACGAATGTACCTTTGATATAAACGGGATAATATATAGCCTATTTTCATTCCGAAAGTCCATTTTATATATTAGTGAAAGAATTTTTTAAATCGGTCAAGTAGTTTTTCAGCCAAATCATTACAAACATACAAAGTTCTCTCTTTATAATATTAGTATAGAAAACTAGTATACGAGGGCGGCACTAAAAGTATCGGAAATGGAATATTTCCACTGTTCCTGTCATATATATATTTTTTTAATTGAAAACTCCTTGGTTGTAAAAATCTAATACCATTTATTTATTTAAAAAAGATTCTCGGTCTTGTCACAAGGTTTTCTCAAACTTGTTTAGTCTACACTAATATTATAAGGAGGAAAACTTTGTTTGTTTGTTTGTAATGAATAGGCTCAAAAACTACTTTTAAAAATTCTTTCACCATTCTAAAGCCACAGTATCCAAGAGTAACATAGGCTAAATTTTATTTTGGAAAAAATAGGGTTCCGTAAGATATTTGGGTTTTGAGCAAAACAACGTTTGCAGGGTCAGCTAGTCGTTGATAAAATGTAATTGACTCGAGAAAATTACAGAGCGATGATTTATTATGACTTTCGAAGTGGTTTAACACAAAAACAGTGTATTGACCGGATGATTTCTGCATTTAGTGATGAAGCCCCATCCAAAACCACAATTTATCGCTGGTTTGCTGAATTTCAACGTGGACCAAAAAACCAATCACGAGTTTGGGTGTTTTCATCACTTGAAGAAGCCGTGGACGCCTACAAAATGGCCATTTTGCGTACCCCAACTTCCGAATGGAATGTTTGCTTCAATGATTGGTTCCATCGTATGGAAAAATGTGTCAGATTTCGCGGAGAATACTTCGAAAAGCAATAAATACATTTTTAAATAGTAATATTGTGTCACTTCCTTGATTCCCGAAATTTTCAGTGCCCTCGTACAAACATCAGTTGCACTTGCTATGGCTATGTAAATTAGGAATACAAAATGCGAATCAAAAGAATCTCCAAAATTACCCTAAAAATCTTTAGTAAAGTCCACATTTTTACTGAAGATATGACTTGGACTAGACTATGACTTCAACTTGACCTGAAATGTGACTTTGACTCAACTTTGTGACTAGAATATACGAAAACTTAATTTTAATACTTGACACTATCTAAATACACTAATCGTGTGGAAGCATATTAAAAAAAAGTACCAAGTTTCCATACAAAGCGACGTGCATACTCTGTAGATCTCGATAAATGGTCTGTGGGATCAGGAGACACACTACAGCCAAATTCACTACCTAATTGTACACAGAATGTCGATAATATTCCTAGTTCATCGATATGTGTATCAACTGCTGCAGGGGCGCAACACTAAATCCACGCCTATCAAGAAAAATCTATATAATATATATATATATAGTATATAGTTTTTTCTATATATATATATATATATATATCATTATACTATTATTACTATTAATATCGGGATATTTACCATGTTTTTCTTTTGTTTTGAGTTTCCGATATATAGCATGTGGAAAGGAGTAGTCTCTGCCTACCTCCACGGGAAAAAGACGTGATTTTATGTATGTATGTATTATAAAGCAAAATATTTAAATTATAAATTAATGCTTTTGCATTATGGCTTTGGATCTTACCATATTTTGGGCGGTCCTGAATGGAGGTATTCTAAATAGGTAACACATGTTGGGTCCATGTGCCAACAGCTGGTTGTAAACGTCATTCCGAAGTGCAGTGTAGGCGATGAAACACCTGGCATCGGTCCCAAGTAGCTCAACAAATTCGCTGAGCTTTTGCTCAAGTGCTGTGAAAAGGAAACAAACAATTTATCTGATTACTTCATTACCACTGTTAGGGCCGAATTTTCATTCCTCGGTTACACGCTCAGATATTAGACCACTCACTGATAGCATATTTTCGCATTTTTCAGTAGACAGATAGATGTACTCCAGGGAATAAATTCCTTACCAGAGGAGTTAATTTATCTGCCTTCTTCTGTGCCTCAGGTGCCGACTTATCTTTGGTATAAACAGGCCTGTCGCACTCCGCGCTGTAGCTATAAAACTACAATTACCTCTGCGCACCCTCTCGGGTGAAAGTTCAGTCAGTTAAGTGTCACGCGCGCTAAAAATATTATTCAGTATGTCCTAACGAAGGGCTACAAAGATTTGCGTAGCATACGGATGCTTAAACAGCAACGGGAATAACGACATTACATTTCATACACTTCCTAAGAATCTCGAGAAGTAAACTTAATATTATTTATAAGTAACGTAAATCTAGGTAGTAAGGCTATCTAGGTACTTTTTAGGGTTCCGTAGCCGAATGGCAAAAAACGGAACCCTTATAGATTCGTCATGTCTGTCTGTCTGTCCGTCCGTATGTCACAGCCATTTTATTCCGAAACAGTTAGGACTACAGAATTGAAATTTTGTAGGTAGATGTATTCTGTGAACCGCTTTCCGATTTTTATACAAAAATAAAAAATATAAAAGTTTAAGTGGGGGCATCCCATACATAGAACAGAAACAAAAAAATGTTTTTTCTTCAAACCTATACGTGTGGGGTGTCTATGGATAGGTCTTCAAAAATGACATTGAGGTTCCTAAAATCATTTTTTCTCAAAGTCAATCATTTGAAAGATGGTGCATCTAAAGTGGTAAAATGTGTGTCCCCCCCCCTCTAACTTTTAAAGTATAGGAGAGAAAAATCTAAAAAAAATATATGCTGTAGATCTCAATAAAAACTAACAACGAAAATTGGTTTGAACGAGATACAGTCAGCAGTTTTAGAGATATGGCGACCGCAAAGATAACTTTGTTTTTCATACAAAGACTATGAAAAACAAAGTTAATTTTGTAGTTGCGAAAAATCATAGTTATGGAATACTTGACGGTGTTACGGAACCCTACGAGTGCGAGTCCGACTTGCACTTGGCCAGTTTATTTTTGTTTAACGATCCCGTCGTTTAGTAGTAGTTTTCGACTTTTTTTCGCGTAAAAGTCAATGACCTTAAAGATCGAGATCGAGAACGTTCACTGTAAGTAGACCTCCCGGTTACTAGTGGCCGCCTTCTAATGCAGGGTCAGTGTATACTAGTTTTAGTTTAATACTTATATCAATTGAACAATAAAAGAAGGGGATAGAAAATGACAATTTTTTTTAAATTTTATTTGTTAATTTTGTCGTCGCGCTGCACATGTAGGTACTACTTATGTAAAAAGCAAAGAATGTCACACATAAAATGGTAGGTAGGTATAAGTCAGCTGAGTTTCAAGTTTCAAGGGAATTCACGTTAAGATATTTAGGGAATTTCTATCGACGTTACTACCAATATTAATTGTAACCTACTTGAAATTGGTAGGTTATTTTATTATATACTGTAGGTAGGTTGCGTAGATCCTATAGGTAGGTACCTACCTAAAAGAATAAATCTGACTGACTGATTGACGGACATATCAGTGCACAACTGAAACCAACAAAGTTATACCTACCTACCTACTTATTTGAATTGACTTGGCCTTTTCTTTGACTAACGAACCTTACAATACGATTTTGTCGAGTCAAACGAGTTGTATAGTCCGAGAGCTGATGCTAGACTTGTACTCAGATAAATAAGTACGATTACCAATGTTTACTTAGGGTTTTATTTTATTACTTTATAGTATTATACATATATATATAGTAAGATTAGTAGCTTGAAAAATCTAAAAAAAAAATCATGATGATAATTCATAAACTTTAATGGAAAATTATAGCGGTTAAGATAACTTTATAAGTTTAGCAGTAATAGTCGTTGAACTTGGGTGTTGGATAATTTTGTACCAAATGCAAAATTCTTAGAATAAACCCTTAAAAGTGACTAATATGAAGTAGTTGCTTGTTTATAACGGGTAAGAGTTGTATTGAATAACGGGCTACTACGGAACCCTACTCTGCACGTGGCCCGACACGCACTTGGCCGGTTTTATTTGTTTGAGAGATGATGCTTCCCGTCAGGTCCCATTCAAATCAATTTTTATCGAGATCTGATAATCATCTCCAGAGATATGGAGATAAACAATATAAACAGTTTTTTTAATTCGAATTATTTGTTTTTTTTATTTAGAGATTAAACTATTACAAAATAAAGTTGTCCTGCAATGAATAAAATACATACCTAATTATTTTTGGTCGAAAATGTGAGTCAGCTCCTAGACTATTATAATGTTACAAGTCAAACAACCTACGATTCTAGGCAAGTGAGTACTATTTTTTCGCGTTATTTAACTTACGCAATCTAAAATTTTACTCAATTTTAATTGAACGTAACGTATTTTCAACCGACTTTCCAAAAAGAAGGAGGTTCTCAATTCGTCTGTATGTTTTTTTTGTGTGTATGTTACGCGATTAATCCGTCAATTGTGAACCGATTTGAATGATTATTTTTTTAATCGGTAGAGTTCGTTGCCGAGGTGGTCCCACTGTCATTTCATCGAGGTCTGATGAGTATCTCCAGAGATATGATGATAAACGTCTCAAACTTGCTACTGAATCTGACTCGCGCGGCATGGAATCGGTTGTTTTAGTTTTAACTATCTTAATTAAACTATCACAAACTATCTTAATTATACTATAACTATTATGTTTCTTTGAAGTGTCTCACACTTTATATTTTTGTAAATTGTTAAACACAATCCAAAATTTCATCGTACCGACGGGACTCGAACCCGCACCCCCCGGATTACACGTTTAATTTTTTTTTTGTGTTTGGATAATACATACATTTTCTAATTTCAGAAAAATGCAGGAGCATTGCAATCAAAACATTATATAATCATCAATATTGATTATATACAACTAGCAGCCCGCCCCGGCTTCGCACGGGTAGAACATATATGCCTACAAAATGTGCATCAAATGTGCATCAAAACGTGCAATGTTGCATCAAATATAAAATATTAACATATTTAACAATCATCGTCATATTTCAACCAATTTACACAAAACCTTAACGAATTATGCACCTAAACCTTCCTCATAAACACTCTGGCTTTGGTGAAAACCGCATGATAATCCGTTCAGTTGCTATTGAGATTATTGCGAACAGACAGACAGACGCAGTGATGGACTTTGTTTTATAACACTTACGTAGTGATATTGGACGGCCCTTTGGCGTAAGGGATAGTTACCCTGATTATGACACGACGGTTGTTGATTCTAATCCTAGCTATATACCTACCAATGAAAGTGCATTCGTGAATTATGGGTTTTCGTACAGAGGTAGTGGGATCATTAAATCTACCAAAACTGGCCAAGTGCAAGACGGACTCGCACTCGTAGGGTTCGGTAACAGTAGAGTATTTTATAACTTTAATTTTTCGCTACCAAAAATTAACTTTAAAAAGTAAAGTAAATTAACTTTAAAAAGTAAAGTAAATTAACTTTAAAGTTATCTTTGCGGTCGCTACATCTCAAAAACGGCTGACTGTATCTCGTTCAAACCAATTTTCGTTGATAGTTTTTATTGATATCTACAGAATATATTTTTCTAGATTTTTGACTCCATTATTTTAAAAGTTAGAGGGGTGGGGCATTTACCACTTTAGACACACATTTACCACTTTAGACGCGCCTATCTTTTAAATGATTGACAAAAAAATATTTTAGGAACCTCAATGTCATTTTTAAAGACCTATTCATAGACACCCCATCCCACATGTATAGGTTTGAAGAATTTTTTGTTTCGTTTCAGTTCTATGTATGGGATGCCCCCCCTTAAATTTAATCTACCTACCAAGTTTCAATTCTGTGGTCGTTATAGTTTCGGAATAAAATGGCTGTGACATACGGACGGACAGACAGACAGACATGACGAATCTATAAGGGTTCCGTTTTTAGCCATTCGGCTACGGAACCCTAAAAAGTAGCTTACCACCAAGGAGAACATCTGCCGCCGGGCCGCGGCGTTACCCGACGCAAAAAGTAGGGGTATTATACGTTTAAAGTGTGTATCTGTGTGTCTGTCTGTAGCATCTTAGCACCCAACCGGATGAATCGATTTTGATTTTATTATTGATAGTTTTTTTTTGTTTGATAGATGTCTTCATCGAGAGTGTTCTTAGCTTTGATTCATGAAAATTCGTTAATTCGTAATAAAACTATGAGCTTTTTTCTAGTTAATTGCGCTATGAAATCAACTTTCATGGGTCTGATCAATTCGAAAATCTTCTTCTTCAACGATATGGTAAGAACATGGAAGCATAGATCTGATGCTGGGACATCTCCTGGACTCTACAGAATACTCAAATACTTAACTTACAGCTCAGATTTCAAATGTCGTGTTTTGAGTCATTGGAATGCTTTTAATAAAAAGATTATACATATGTAAGTCGGGGGGGTTTAAAAATATTATATTATTATATATATATCGATCAATATTATTTTATACAATAGATCATAATTATTATACTTACCATATTGACTACAAATTAATTGTGATCAGTGGGGATCTACAGAATAGCTAAGCTTATAAATATATTTTCGCTTTAACTATGACCTAATCTGTGGTTTCACTGCAAATATTTTATTAATTTGCGATGCGTGTATGTGAAATTCGTGATATCTTTTAGAGTTTTCATTTGAATTATATACTGTAAAGGACAAATTTAATCTATAATATGTGGCCAAGCAAATTTACGTAATTATATGGATAAGGATTAATACTATATACTTGAAAATAGCATTGGAAGTTATGTTATATTTTTTAACAAAAATTAAAGATTAAAATGGTTACTGTGAGTCAACCTTAAGAGATAGACATATGCTGTCGCGGACTTTTTTGTAGGTCTTATTAAGTTGTACAACTCTTCCATACTAAATATTCTTTTATCTATTTTCAATTGAGCAGCGTTCGTAAGTAACGTGTTTTTTAGACCCGTTTTTATGTCGACTTAGGTTGCAAATTAGGTCTCCACGGATGTACCTTTGATTCAAACGGAATAATATATAGCCTATTTTCATTTCGAAAGTCCATTCTATATATTAGTGAAAGAATTTTTTTAATCGGTCCAGTAGTTTTTCAGCCAAATCATTACAAACTTTTTTTTTTTTAATGTGATTATGGGTATCGCTTGACCACTATCTCACCTGATGTTAAGTGACGATGCGGTCGATGATGTAGCGCGCTTACCCAAAAGATACCTATTCACTCGCGACTTGAAGACCCCTATGTTGTATCTAATCGGAAACACAGACTCGGGCAGGGAATTCCATTCCTTGGCAGTACGTATGATGAAAGAAGAAGCGAATCGCTTTGTACGCGTAAATGGTATATCCACCATGTAGCGGTGGCGCCTCTTAGTATCCCTGCTAGTCCGATTATAAAAAGGGGATGGCGGAATCAAGTTATGAAGTTCTGATGCACACTCTCCGAAATGAATCCGATAAAAAACCGACAAACAAGCGACCTTGCGACGATGCTCGAGACTCTGGAGTCTTTTGCTTACTAGTTGGTCGTCGTTGATGAGCTTCTTGGCTCTCCTCTCAAAAGCTTCCAGTGTCTGCAGCTGGTATTTGGCAGAACCATCCCAGAGGTGAGAACAGTACTCCATACACGACCGGGCTTGTGCTTGGTAGAGATTGAGCAACTGTCCCGGTGTGAAGTATTGTAACATACAAAAATACAAATGTTCTCTCTTTATAATATTAGTAAAGATTATAAAAAAAAATGAATTGAAGAATAGGATGTCGGTTAGCCAATTCTACCATACATCTTCCACATATATTATCATAATTAGCTTAGCTTAGCTCATTCATATGCAAAATATCATTAATTATGAAAAAAAAAAAAATTAGGTTTCCATATTTTAAAAAAAGTACCGGCAAAATTTATTATTTGGAAATTCAATGTTAGTGATTATTTTAGGAAAGTGTTGATACAATTTTAAGTGAAGTGAATTGTTAATGAAGTCATAATAAATGAATAAATAAATATATGAAATCGTTTCAAAAAATTTTCGGAATAAAACTAGTATTTATTTTAAATGTTGATATTATATATTTAGTGAAGTGATAGTGATCATAGAATTCGAATATTGTGGTGATAAAAGTGTATTATTTAATATATTGTGATGTACGGAACCTTAGGTGCGAAACCAACTCGCACTTGAATATAGTTGCTTATTTCAATCGAATATAGTGATGAATAAGTGTATTCATTTAATATCGTGTTGTGCGGAACTTAGTTGCGAAACCGACTCGCACTTCGTTCTTCTTCTTCTTTTCTTCTTCTTCTTATTCAAGCATCAAAGATGAAGTTATGAAATATGTCTGGTGTCAAATATGAAGATGACAAAATGCAATGAAAATCGTATGAAAGAGTTTGTATTAGATAAGGTTAGTGTACACTGAACACAAAGCTTTGTTATTTAAGAAATAAAGAGATTATTTTGAATAAGTCTTAATTTAATTATATATAATTATTGAAATAAAGGTATATTAATGGAGTTGTATTGTTTTAATGAACCAGTCTTCATGATTTGGTAAGTGTTCATTCTTATTTTCATGTATGAACCATTTCATGCAAGTAGTTTGTATACTTTTGCGTGAGGGTTATTTGTGGGTTAGGCTTAGGCTATATTTAGACTAAATAAGTCTAGATTAGCTCAGGTCATATGAATTTTATTTAATATAATGCGATAAAATAAGTCACGTCTTGGTGTGACTCAACCTTTATTAAGAAACTATTTTTAACTTTCATGATGCTGGACATTAATAATTCACTTTTGAATAAACTGGAACTGGAATACGAGGTAGCAATACGTTTAGAAAAGCCAGCTAACAATGTAGTGGACCTCCAGGCATTACGTTACGTTACATTTGGGTTAACAAATGCAATCCACTAATTTCGTCGTATCGATGTATCGAACCGTGGCTTAATTGGCAGAGCACCTGGACGTGTAATCCGGGGGGTGCGGGTTCGAGTGCCGTCGGTACGATGAAATTTTGGATTGTGTTTAACAATATACAATAACTATAGTTTTTTTATCCTACCTCGACATTAAACATGAATGTAGCACTTTAAATATAGTCATTACATTGTTCTACCTTAAAGCTCAGCCTTAAAGTATTCTTCTTCCAATTAAAGGCTTCAATAAGTTTTCTCATAATATTCAACCCTATAGGAGAGGCCGCGAGTTGACCGAGTTATTCAGACTCTCGCTGTGCGGACTTACGGTGCATTTTACTGTGCGCAACACGCGGTTCATAGTTACTAGTAGTTGATACTGTGACGCACATTCAAGGTCGCTCTAGAGGCGTGAAGCGCATTTTGAACGTTAACGGCGTTGTAACTAGGTTTAATATCACATTTTTGCTCTCAGGGAGTGCTATTTCTGTACTTGTACTATTCATTATTCTGTGGTATAAATTAAGTTTGCGACAAGTTTGGACGGAAAATTTTAACAATATACCAATTTTTAGGGTTCCGTACCTCAAAAGGCAAAAAGGAACCCTTATAAAATCACTTTCTTATCCGTCTGTCTGTCCGTATGTCACCACCGATTTTCTCAGGAACGGGTGGACCTAGCAAGTTGAAATTTATACCAGATACTGAGGTTTACAGTCCCTATTAGGTGTATAAAATCAAGGTCCTGAGTCAACACGAGAAAAAGATATGGCAGACTTCAGACAATTAATGTATTTAACCAGTATCAACTATTAAATTGGCTGACTACACTATTCGTGCGGAGCCTTAATAAGACGAATAAAATAATTTAAAAAAATCGTACTTGGCCGAATTAAAACTAAAATTTAGAACCTCCTTGAGTCAAAATGTGTAATGATTGTAAATTGTCACTCTCGCTCTAACATCTATAGAACTGCGTAAATTTACCTCTTGCCCACACTATTAGCGTGAAGATAGTTACAAAAAGACTACAGATATCTAACTGACTGACAAAAGCGCATTGAAAAATCGAAAGCTTTATACGGGTGTTTAAATGGGCAGATAAATATATTGCATGGGTAAAACTATCGGGCCGTTTTCCCGAGGATTGAAAATCGGCCCTTAAGGTGGTTACTCGTCGTCAGCTAAGCACAACAGTGCCAACAGATGGCGCTGATACGTTAATTTGACGTATTTTATTTTTTTATGACTGAAATAGTGTTTGGTAAATAAAAAATATTGATTTTACGAGTAAAGCGTATCATTTTTTAATTTATTCAGCTAATCTGAAGTATATATACACTCTCTATATAATTTTATTTATGCACAAGCGTGGCGTCATTCAGGACTGATCACGCACACACGCCAAACCATTTTTGTATCACAGATTATTTATTAGTGTATTTGCCGTTTACAAAAGCATTTGCAAATTTTGTCAGATTGTAAATGCGTAATGTAGCCGATTGGTGAGGACTATTGGATTAAGCTCAACGGGGACCAGGTTCGAACCCTTCCTTACTATAAAAATTTTGTCGTTTTCCATGCTAAACATTACCTTTTTATTTATTGTTATTTATTTACTGTCTACATTACTCTCGCTAATAACATAAAAGTTATTAACAAAAAAATTAAACCGCCGAAAAAACTGAAAAGAAAAATATTGTTACATCGCGTCGTCGAGTCGCGATGTTTCGCCAAGCTTCTCGAACAAAAATACCGTGGGAAAGAATAGACTAATTAGGGGCTATAAACACCCGACCCGACCGTCATAAAAGTTAACCTTCCGGGAGTTCAGACCCTAGTCAATGTACCTAGTTTTGTAGTTAAGATTGAACCTTATTCATAAGTAGTTAGAGATCAAATTAGCATGTATGGTAAAGTTGTTTACGTCAGATGCTCAAAGGAAAGCCGCCCCTTTTGTTTGTGATTGTTATTGCTTTATTTTGAACGTCTTTTGTCTATTGTTTCGAGTCAATACTGGAAAGTTCTGTAGAAATATTCTCGTCCTATATAACACGTTGAAAACGCGGCTTGAGTCAGTCATTCGTTGGAAGCGACAGTGTAACTATCTAAGCGCGGATAGCGACCAAGTGATCGTTAAGTGTTATCAGTGAACTAGTGTTGTGAACTGTGAAATCAGTGATTGTGAACTAACGACCTCAGTGTGTGTTAACGGACTTTTGATAATTGTGCAAGACGATTTGGACAACTACTGTGGAACATTGTATAACCTAGTGTTCAGTGGAAATAAACGTTCATCTCATCGGATTGGCATTTTAATACCACCCCGCACGTAACAATTGGTGTCAGAAGCGGAATGCCAATCACTCCGAGGGAAGATACGCGTACTCCACGCACCAGGCGCCAGGCAGAGATAGATGCAACCCGGTAGAAGGAACTCGAAGCTTCGGGAGGAGGAACATCCACATTGGAAGAGCCAGCAGCAACACCAATGGCACCCACCATGGCAGCGCCATCTGCAGCAGCGCCAGCGAGCCGAACTACGGATGGGGGCTTGGAGGCCATGCTAGCCGCTATCCTAGCAGGACAACAAGCTGCACAGGCTGCACTACAAGATGTGCGGCAAGATCAACAAGCTGCACAGGCTGCACTACAAGAAGCTAGCCGCAAACAGGAGGAGGCTCGCCAGGAACAACAGGCTGCACTACAGGCTGTACAGATGGCCCAACAAGAAGCACGCAAGGAACAGGAAGAAGCTAGCCGCAAACTGGAAGAGACAATTGGACGTCAGTTGCAGAGCAGGCTTGCCGGCATGGGAGAGAAGATCAAAATGGTGTAAACCAGTATCAAGGAAGTAGAAGGGCGGCTTGACATACATGAGCAGACCGTGAATGACTTGGCCAACGAATTTCAGAAACTGAAGTTACGAGGAATTGGACATAGCTGCCAGGGTCCCACTATGACCTCGCCCTTCAAGCTAGATTTGCCGCACTTCGACGGAACATCTTCGTGGGCAGCCTACAAATTCCAATTCACAACGCTGTCCAAAAGTTGCGGCTGGACAGACGATCACGCAAATACAGCGCTCACATTAGCGCTGAAAGGAGACGCTCAGCTTATCCTGGGACGCATACCTGAAGAGGAAAGGACCCTGAAGACCCTGCTGGAAGCCCTCGAAACGCGCTATGGAGACAAGCACATGGAGCATGCGTACAGGGCACAACTACGAGAGCGCACCCAGAAACCCACAGAGACATTGCAACAGTGGGCAGACGAAATCGAGAGGTTGGTCCGACGAGCCTACGTGTCGACGCCATCAACTATTGAAGTGACATCTCTACAGAGCTTTGTGGATGGAATCAGGGATGATGAGGTACGCGCTGCGGTACGATTGGGGCATCATCAGACACTCAAGGACGCCCTCGCTCATGCCTTGGAAGTGGAAGCAGTGCGACGAGACACCAAACCATACAGAGTTCGGGAGCTAGTGACTGAAACTAGGAAGCCCCGTTATGGACCGACATGTTATGGGTATGGAGAAAAAGGGCATATTCGGATTGATTGCCCGAAAACGAAGAAACGGGTCAGGAATTGCGAGACCCAAGTGGATGAGGAGGCGTTAAACTAAACGTCGCCAGGGCCGCAGGGCGGGCGCTGGCTGGTCAAGAGAGAGCCCCCACCATCACTGTGACACAAGTGTGCAACGGGAACAGCTTAATCGTCGAGGGCACCCTGAACAACAAGACCTGCAAGTTCACAGTGGACACAGGAGCATCGCGCACAATTGTGAAGCCTGAATTCCTGCAACGATTTATATCACGGAAACATCGATCTGCAGCATGCTCACTACGGACAGCAACCGGCCAGTCACTTCCTGTCCTTGGCGATACAGATGTGGAGATAGTCATCGGTGAGCACTCATACATTCATCCTGTGCTTATTGCCAACATAACTGATGATTGCATTCTGGGATTGGACTTTTTGGAGAAGCAGCATTGCATATTGGATGTGGCCCGTGGTGTTCTCCGGTTTCCCGAGCAAGAAGTGTTCTTCGAAGGAACGGCACCGTGTAAGCTTTACTGTCTCAAGGACGTCGTGTTGGCTCCAAAATCGCAAAATATTGTTCGAGTGAAATTTCCAAATACAGTCAAGAGTGGACTATGTGTAGTTGCCGAAGATGAGGGCACACATCCGACCTGAATTACTGCAAGAACATTGCTCATGACAAACAGAACGGCCAGTGTGCGAATTCTCAACCTTGGCAATGAAGAAGTTCATCTGAAGAAAAACAGCATAATTGGAAAATGTCAAGAAGTGAAGTACCTGCGACGAACGGATATTACTTCTACGGAACCAAGCTCGGAAGACCAAATATCACAGCTGCTGGAATCATCCAAAGACAACTTAACGTTCGCTCAGCTGTCACAAGCAAAACGTCTGTTGGTGCGGTTTAAAGACGTCTTCGCCGCTGGAAACAACTGTGGACGTACCGGACTTGTTAAACACAAAATTGACACTGGCGACGCAAGACCTATACGACAGAGGCCACGAAGGATTCCATGGGCGAAAGAAGCTGAAGTTGCAGACATGATACGAGACATGGCCAAAGAAAAAGTCATCGAACCATCTACAAGTCCTTGGTCATCGCCAGTGGTTCTGGTGAAAAAGAAAGATGGCTCCACCAGATTCTGCGTAGATTACAGAATGCTTAATGAAGTCACAAAGAAGGATAGCTACCCCTTGCCTCGAATAGACGATACACTGGACATGCTCAGTGGAATGAAGTGGTTTTCAACGGTTGACCTGAAAAGTGGCTACTGGCAGGTAGAAATCAGTCCAGAAGACAAAGAGAAGACAGCATTCAGTACGGGCATTGGAAATGGACTCTGGCAATTCAACGTCATGCCATTTGGACTGTGTAATGCTTCAGCAACGTTCGAACGTCTCATGGACAGAGTAATGGTTGGATTACTGGGAGACGTATGCTTGGTGTACCTGGATGACGTCATCATTTTGGGCCGTGATTTTACTGAACATCTGCAGAATCTGGAGAAGGTTTTGAACCGTCTACGTGAAGCAAACCTGAAGCTGAGTGCCAAAAAGTGTGACTTCTTTAAATCCAAAGTCAGCTACCTTGGACACATCATTTCGGAAAACGGGGTACAAACTGATCCTGACAAAATCAAGGCTGTTCAAACCTGGCCTACCCCGAAGAATAAAACTGATGTAAGGTCGTTTTTGGGACTATGCGCTTACTATCGGCGGTTTGTCAAGAACTTTTCTGGAATTTCCAAACCCTTACATCGGCTGACAGAAGAAAAGCGCACATTTGTATGGGACTTGGAGTGTGAAACCGCCTTCAACGATCTAAAGCAGCGACTGTGTGAAACGCCGATCTTGGGATACCCTACCAGAGATGGAAGATTTATTGTGGACACTGATGCCAGCAACACGGGAATTGGAGGAGTTCTCTCACAAATCCAAGGAGACAAAGAAGTGGTCATAGCATACTTCAGTAAATCATTATCCAAACCAGAACGAAACTACTGTGTCACCCGCCGCGAGTTGCTAGCCGTGGTAAAGACTCTTCAGCACTTCAACAAGTACCTCATCGGAAGGGAGTTTACGCTCAGAACTGACCACGCTGCTCTAAAATGGCTTCTACAGTTTAAGAGCCCGGAAGGTCAAGTGGCACGATGGATCGAGCAACTTCAAGAGTTCAACTTCGTGACAGAATATCGCAGTGGAAAGGGCCATAGCAACGCCGATGCCCTGTCAAGAAGACCTTGTGCAGATGGCTGTAAACACTGCGAAAAGCACGAGTCTAGAGAAGAAGTCAGAGTCATCAGGATGGACAGAACAGATGACGAATGGAACGGCGAAAATATGAGACAAGCACAATTGGAGGACAGAGATTTACGACCTGTACTGGATTGGATAAAGTCTGGAAACAAGCCCCAGTGGAGCGACGTGTCAGCTTGCAGCCCAATCACAAAAAGTTACTGGGCTCAGTGGGACAGCCTGACTCTGGAACAAAGAATCTTGTACCGAAAATGGGAAAACAGCAATGGAAAAGAAACTACGATGCAGGTCGTTGTTCCCCGGAGTAAAGTGGCATCTCTACTACGACACATTCATGATGGAGTTTCTGGTGGACATCTAGGAGTCAAGAAAACTCTTGTGAAGGTTCGTCAACGATTCTACTGGGTACACAGTCGCGAGGATGTAGAAGATTGGTGCAGGAAGTGCACCGCTTGCGCGTCAGTAAAAGGACCGAAGACAAGAAGTAAAGGACAACTAAAATTGTACAATGTTGGGGCACCATGGGAGCGCATTGCCGTGGATGTTGCCGGGCCATTTCCCGAGACTGAAGAAGGCAACAAGTACATCATCGTAGTGCAAGATTACTTCAGCAAATGGCCCGAAGTTTTCACGACACCAAACCAGGAAGCAAAGACAGTTGCAAAGAAGTTGGTGCAAGAAGTGATCTGTCGATTTGGTGTACCGATGGAACTGCATTCCGATCAAGGAAGGAACTTCGAGTCTGCCCTATTTCAGGAAATGTGCACCCTCCTCGGGATCCAAAAGACGCGGACAACGGCAGCTCATCCACAGTCAGACGGAATGGTTGAGAGGTTTAACCAGACGTTGGAGAATCACCTGGCTAAAGTCGTGGACGCACATCAACGTGACTGGGATCAGTACATACCTCTGTTATTGTTGTCATACCGTTCCGCTAACCATGACAGCACTGGTATGACTCCTGCAAATGTGAATTTTGGACACGAACTAAGACTTCCTATCGACGCCATCACTGGTTCCCCGCCAGATGCTCCGAAGCCTGTAACCGACTATGTCAGTGATCTTCGTAGTCAGCTGGACGAAGTGCACAGGATAGTTCGAGAGAATAGTTTAAAAACTGGTGAAAAAATGAAGACCCGGTACGATCGTAGAGCGAATACGATGGGTTTCGAAGAAGGAACTCTCGTCTGGTTGCACAACCCACTACGAAGGAAAGGAAAAAGTCCGAAGCTGCAGGCTCATTGGGAAGGACCATACCAGATTATCACGAAGATAAACGACGTTACCTACCGCATTAAACGAGGCCAGAGAGGAAAGCCGAGGGTAGTACACATCGATCGACTTACACGATACCATGGAACAAATGATGATCGGGACGATCATAACTAAGAAGGGGATAATGTTACATCGCGTCGTCGAGTCGCGATGTTTCGCCAAGCTTTTCGAACAAAAATACCGTGGGAAAGAATAGACTAATTAGGGGCTATAAACACCCGACCCGACCGTCATAAAAGTTAACCTTCCGGGAATTCAGACCCTAGTCAATGTACCTAGTTTTGTAGTTAAGATTGAACCTTATTCATAAGTAGTTAGAGATCAAATTAGCATGTATGGTAAAGTTGTTTACGTCAGATGCTCAAAGGAAAGCCGCCCCATTTTGTTTGTGATTGTTATTGCTTTGTTTTGAACGTCTTTTGTCTATTGTTTCGAGTCAATACTGGAAAGTTCTGTAGAAATATTCTCGTCCTATATAAGACGTTGAAACCGCGGCTAGAGTCAGTCATTCGTTGGAAGCGACAGTGTTACTATCTAAGCGCGGATAGCGACCAAGTGATCGTTAAGTGTTATCAGTGAACTAGTGTTGTGAACTGTGAAATCAGTGATTGTGAACTAACGACCTCAGTGTGTGTTAACGGACTTTTGATAATTGTGCAAGACGATTTGGACAACTACTGTGGAACATTGTATAACCTAGTGTTCAGTGGAAATAAACGTTCATCTCATCGGATTGGCATTTTAATACCACCCCGCACGTAACAATATAATAAAACTTTTTTATTTAACCTTAATAACGAAATTCTTAAACTACTGTTATAATAGGTCCAACCGTTTATTTTCTTTTTGACAGCACCAATAGAACGTAACTGCGTCATGTTACGCAAAAGTTCACTTTTAAATGCGAGGTTTTAAAAATATGACAACTGCCTAAGTTTGCTCCTTGATCCCCGTATAATAATCATCTTTGACAAATTGAGTCCATAAGTGCAGTAGTTTTTTTTATAAATTACATAAAATAACAAACGTTTTTAAAAATTTACGTTCTATGACTAGTGATGTTACGATTGAGATATCGATATTGTTACCCGACTGCGCGACGCAAAGGAGAGGTAATGTGTTTATCAGTCTATATATGTATGTTTGTATGTATGTTTGTTCCTTTGTGGCACACTAGAGACCAAACGGATCGCCTCGCTCGCCGCCGTGCACGGACGTCTCGAACACTGCGCATCGTATACTGTGTCTTCAGAATTTAATTATTAAATTCGTGTCGACGGTGCCCGGAGCTGTGTGCTTCGGGGATTATTCGCGCCTACGGACAGCCAAAGAGGCCGGTATGCTGGTGGTGTAGTAACCAACACCACCCTGTTACCGACCTCTTCTTGCGTCGCACGTGAGCAAGAAGAAATTTACTCTGAAGCCATGGACCCGACACCGCCGGGACCACCAAAAGGCCCTTTTCAGGGCCAACCGCCACTTAGTACCGTCGCTCCGGTGACGGGAAAAGATAAAGTAGCCACTATAGTAACCAGCAGTCCTTCTCAGGACTGCGTAAGTAACCAGGGCGGCGGGAGTGTAACCACCGGAGCTGTCTCTGAGACAACACCGGTCTCCCGCTACCCTAAGAGCGCCGTAACCGCGCTCCTCCGCAGACTTTCGCCGAGGGGGCTTCACGAGCGTGATATACTCACACTCGCCCGTCTTATGGAAGCCGGGATCCTCTCCGACGGAATGCTGCGATGGATGGCGCTATACGTACGCCTTGAAGAAGCTGAAATGGGTTGCACCGAGCTGTCTGAAGACGACAAAGCGGCGCTGCAATTCGCGCAGTTAGGTATGATTACCCTGCCGCCCGCGTCTAACATCGGACCACCGCCACCGATTCCCTCCGCCGCGCCGCGCGAGCTGGGTAGCAAGCGTCGCCGTGCGCGATCCCAGTCTCCGAGCCCGCCAGCAACCCGCCCACGAGCGAGGTCGCCGAGCCCTACACCCGGACCGTCCGGGGTAGCGTTGCTCAACAAGGCACCGCTGCCTCAGAGGGCTAAACCCAGCGAAGCGCAAACAATGCGCAAAGCTGGTAGTGCGAGCGAGATAGCGCGCTCCTCGCAACCGACCGCCGATACGCGTCATCGTGACGTCGGCCGCGCGAGCAGTCACGCCACCGTGGCCCCGCCCCCTTTCGCCGCCGCCCGTGCCTCTGGTCACGTAGGCCAAGCGACCGCCGCGCCCCGCGCCGCCGCCCCCGTTGTCGCCCGCGCGCCTGCCTATGCCACCGCCGTGCGTGCCGGGTCCGCCGCGTCCCACGCCGGTGCCGCTGGCTCCGCCGCCGCGCCGCAGGCCCGCGCCGCGCCCGCGAAAGCCAGCCGTGCGCCCGCCGCACCCGCTGGCCGCGCGCCGTATGCCGCCGCCGCCGCGCAGCAAGCGCCCGCCGCTGCCCAAACCGGCCGCGCAGCCGTTGCGCCCGCCGCCGCACCCGCGCCCGCCCCGTGGCGTGAGCCGCGCTATCCGCCTCTGGTTGTCGAACGTATCGACAACTGGACCAGACATTTTAAGGCGCTCGGAGACAAGCTCGGGAGACCGCCTAACGGAAGGCCGTACGGACAAGGGATCCGCTTTAACCCGGAAGACGAAAATGAGTACCGGGTTATTCAAGCCTATCTAATGAAACTTGAAAAAGAAGTAAAACTCAGCTGGTTCTGCTACTCATTGCCAGCTGAAAGAAGCCTGAAAGTGGCGATTCGCGGTCTCCCAGAGGACACCGATGTGGACGAAATCGCGCTCGACCTGCAAGAAAAAGGTTTTGAGGTCGAATATATTAAAGCAATCAAAGGACGACAGGGCCGGCCGGGCTGTATATTTTATACAATGCTCAAAAAAAACCCCGTCGCTACTACCTGCGATATATGAAGTCGACGAGATATTGATGATGCCCGGTGTAAAGATTGAAGCTTGGCGGGCCAAGAGAGGACCCGCCCAGTGCCACCGGTGCCAGAAGTTCCGCCACAGTTCGCACAACTGTCACCGTGAACAGGCATGCGTGCGCTGTGGCGAAGAACACGCCGCCAGGGAATGCCCAAGCCCAAGGGAGGAACCCGCAACTTGTGCAAACTGCACCGGCACGCACCCTGCCAATTACGGGGCGTGCCCAGTATTTAAAAAGGAAGCCCAGACCCTGCCCGGAAGACGCGGACAAGCCCCGGTAATCCCGTCCACCGTGGAAGAGACCGCCCCCGCATCCCTCATGGCACCGGCGAACGAACCGGGCGCATAGAAAGCCGGCGCCAGAAGAGGCAAAAAGAAGCCTGCCGCAGCGAAACAAAGTACCAAACAAGAAACGATACCTCCCAAAACAAAGACCTCCGGGCAGGACTCCCTAGGGCAAACCATCGGTGTCCTTAAGGAAATCCTTGAAGCAGTCTAGTCCGACACAGACGCCGAGACTGCCACCCTAATGGGACTTATGAAAATCCTCAACAAAGATGGAAGGAACTAGGCTGATTTTCTGGAACGCCCAAACGCTCACGGGGAAGGCAAAACTGCTGACCACCTTCCTCCGTGAGCAACAAGTGGGTATATGTTTGGTCAATGAGACGCATCTAAGAAAAGACGAAAAGTTAAAGATCCCAAATTACCACGTCTACAGACTAGACGAAGTCGCCGCAGATGGCAGAGCATACCGAGGCCTAGCGGTCATAGTCCACCGAAAGGTCATCCACCAGCCCATCCCTGCCGTGCAGCTCCAGACTATTACAGCGCTCGGCGTCCTCATAAACGTCGCCGGCCAGCACATGAATGTTTTCGCCACATACAAGCCTCCGAGAACTCTTATAAATACTGACGATATAAGAGCGCTACTAGACGTCGAACTCCCTACCATCATAGCCGGCGACCTGAACTGTAAGCACACCTTCTGGAGCAGCAGCAGGGTATGTACGAGTGGCAGGCGGCTATACCAAGATTCGGTGGACAACCATTATGAAATCACAGGCCCGACAACCTGGACCCATCATAACCAACACGGGGCAGGCGATGTCATCGATATTATGATCCACAAAAACCTGAAGTCGTCACCTGACCTGCAAGCGCTACCAGACCTACCCTCGGATCATCGACCAGTACTTGCGATAATCCCAGAAACCCCAAGCCTCATTGCAGCCCCCATTAAAAGGAGAAAGAGATCGACTGGGAGAAGTTCACCACCGAAATACAGGAGCGAACTAAGACCCGACCGACAACGACACCTGAAGACGTCGACGCGGCGACCCGGGACTTCACCACAGCTATCCAGGACTCCCTCGCAGCGGCTTCTCACACCTCCACGGCGGGACACAGACTCACCCCTCTGCCCGCCTGGATAAGGAACCTTATTAAAGAGAAAAGGGAGAAGCGGAGGCTGTGGCAGGATACCAGATGTCCGAGCATCAAAAGAGAAGTAAACACTCTAGTCGACAGAGTAAAAGCAGCCCTGGACGACCACGCCTCTGAAGGATGGGAGAGACTGATAACCGAGATCACTGACGACATCCCGTCCGTCCATAAGCTCTGCAGGCAACTATCCAGCACAAAAGCTCCAACGCATCCCCTAATAGGAAATGATGGAAACCTAAGATTTACAGCTGAGGACAGGGCGGAAATCTTCGCTGCCGACCTGGAGAAACAGTTTACCCCCAACCCAACAACAGAAGCCGCCCACGTCAAAATGGTAGAAGAATACCTCAACAGGTATTTCAACACCACGGAGACCCGCAGGATAGATGAAGACGAAGTACCAACCGAATCCGAAGCTGAAGTCATCATAACCCCCGGACGTGTACAGCGGGCAATCACCAGATTACCCCGAAGGAAAGCGCCCGGCCTAGACACCATCACTAATGAAGCCCTCCGAAGGCTCCCGCCTAAGACCATAGCGGCCCTCACAAGAGTCTATAATGGAATAATCAGGACGGGCCACTTTCCTACAGAATGGAAAGTCGGGAAGGTCGTCATGATACTGAAACCGGGAAAAGACTGCAGAAAACCTGACGCTTACAGGTAAAAGCTGGTGTACCTCAAGGAAGCTGCATCTCCCCTGTTTGCTACGCCTGATATACCGACGACATTCCTGTCGTCGGGCAGGCGCAGCTCGCACTCTACGCGGATGATGCAGCCTACTTCTGCGCATCTATCAACACTAAACACGCGGCTAAACAGATGCAGAGAAACCTGGACGCTCTCCCAGAGTGGCTACAGAAGTGGAGACTTGCGGTCAACGTGGCGAAGACGCAAGCCCTTTGCACCGGGAGACAGAAGCAGCCCACCCCAGTAAATCTCATGAACACACCAATCCCATGGCAGAAGAGCGTCCGCTACCTGGGAATAGACATTGACCGCAACCTGACCTTCAACAAACACGTCGACCAGGTCATATCAAAGGTTAAAGGTGCGCGTGCGCGCCTAAACGCTATATGGTCATCGAGGCTCCCTATCAGAACCAAACTGATGATATACAAAACCTACGTGAGGACGCGCCTCACCTACGCCGCCCCGGCCTGGTACCCCTTCCTTAGCCGGCTCAACAAACAAAGAATCCAAAGCCAAGAGAACCAAACACTAAGGAGGATGGTATCAGCGCCCAAATACGTAAGAAACGACGTAATAAAGAGAGACCTGCAGCAGGAAGAAATCGCACAGTTCGTAAAGCGGCTTGGAAGGAAAATGTTTTGGAGAGCGGACAGATCCGCGTTTACTCATATCCGCGGAATCGCCCCCCTCCATGCCAGACCACCTGAACGTCCCGGGAGGAAGAAAATAAGCATGAAACCCAGTATAAGAGAGTTCTACAAAGACCCTGATGACACCACAAATAACGAAGAAGACGTAACAACAGCAAACGCAAATAAAGATGCTGCAGACGAACGGAGGGCCACGCCGGCGGCCGCTGCCGGGTTCGCTGATCGGTTCGCTGGGCTTCCCCGAACGGGGATCAACCTGGCAGGGCTTGATCGCACCGGCGTATAGTGGCTGCTGGCGGACACCCCTCTGTGAATCCAGCAAAAGAAGAAAAGCCACACCCATCGTAATGGGTGGAGAAGACAGTCAGGGGAAGAGGGCTCAGCCCTGACCCCCTCTCCCTGCACCAGATAGGTGCAAGAGGTTCACCACAGACTTGAGTCAGTCATTCGTTGGAAGCGACAGTGTAACTATCTAAGCGCGGATAGCGACCAAGTGATCGTTAAGTGTTATCAGTGAACTAGTGTTGTGAACTGTGAAATCAGTGATTGTGAACTAACGACCTCAGTGTGTGTTAACGGACTTTTGATAATTGTGCAAGACGATTTGGACAACTACTGTGGAACATTGTATAACCTAGTGTTCAGTGGAAATAAACGTTCATCTCATCAGATTGGCATTTTAATACCACCCCGCACGTAACAATATAATAAAACTTTTTTATTTAACCTTAATAACGAAATTCTTAAACTACTGTTATAATAGATCCAACCGTTTATTTTCTTTTTGACAGCACCAATAGAACGTAACTGCGTCATGTTACGCAAAAGTTCACTTTTAAATGCGAGGTTTTAAAAATATGACAACTGCCTAAGTTTGCTCCTTGATCCCCGTATAATAATCATCTTTGACAAATTGAGTCCATAAGTGCAGTAGTTTTTTTTATAAATTACATAAAATAACAAACGTTTTTAAAAATTTACGTTCTATGACTATCAACATAGTGATGTTACGATTGAGATATCGATATTGTTACCCGACTGCGCGACGCAAAGGAGAGGTAATGTGTTTATCAGTCTATATATGTATGTTTGTATGTATATTTGTTCCTTTGTGGCACACTAGAGACCAAACGCGTGGGCCGATTTTGATAATTGGCACGTCAATAGATTCGCCATGCTAGCGCGAGTGTCAACGAAAACATAAAAAATTAAAAAGTTTAAAATGGCGGACTTCAGGCGCCAAAATTTAGGGTTAAAAAAAATTTTTTTTTTTTTCAAAACCTATCGAGTGGTGTATCGAATTAAAGGTCTTAAAATGGAGATTCAAAATATATTTATAACAAATAATTTATGATCGTACAAATCGAAAAAAAAAACGATTTTACATGCCGCGTTAGTCACTTTCAGTAATAAGTTTGCGTTGCTTATATCTGAAGTTACTTATCAGATCTCAATAAAATTACAATGAGACCAAACGAAAATCATATTAACTCAAACAAAAATAGGATTTTCCAAATCGGTTAAGAATTGATGGAGTTCTGAGGTAACAAACAACCTCTTCCTTTTGGTATAGTCGTTTAATAGTACAACTGTAAAGTAAGTAAGTTTAAAAAGCAATACCCTATCTATTTAACGCATTTCGGTTTTTCGTTCTTTTTTTTCCATAACGATCTTAATGAAACCATTCGAATTTTTCCAACTACTAAACAAGTTGATGAACATAAGCAAAAGATGACAACTGTATTGCAAAAGACTACTAAACTATATACATTACATGCGGTAGACATATCAGTAGAAACGAAGACATATGGTCAAAAACCTAAAGATTTGTATGTGTCTGATGAACCCAAACAAAACTGGAGGAATCGTAAAATATTTGACAATTGGGTTAGGATCTCGAGTTATGTTGCAGAGAAATTTGAACGTTAACCATAGTCTTGTCAATGGAGCAATGGGAATCATAAGAACAATTGAGTGGCCAACTCTTCGGAGGGACCAGTTGGAACCCAGAGAACTGCCACAGGCCGTTTATGTTGAATTTGACGACAAAGGTATCAAAAACAACGTCTCTGGAGTAGGAGTCCGAATCGAACCATCATGTACAGAATTCGACGCACTTCGTGGACAGGGTACAATAGAGCGGAAAATGTTACCGTTTATATTATGTTGGGGTGTAACTGTCCATAAATTACAAGGTACTACCTTCGACAAAGCTGTGGTCGACTTAAGTTCACGCATTTTTGCGAAAGGTCAAGCCTATGTAGTATTGAGCCGGGTTAGATCCTTAGGTGGACTAGTAATAAGTAGTTTAGATCCCCGGAAACTACTCAATAATCCACATGACATCAACTCTCTAAATGAAATGAGAAGATTACGGAATTTGCCGTCCTTTACTTAACTAAAAAGTGTAAAGCAAAACATTAAATAAAAAAATCAAAAAACCCGACTGCGCAAAAAGTGAAGTGTTAAAAAACGAACTGAAAAGAAAAAAACAAGTAAGTCTAGTAGTTTAGACTTCTGTTTAGGGATATCAAAAAACTATACCATTTAAATTATTTCTCGGTCGATACACTCATAAAATAAATAATACATTGTTATATGGAATATAGAGACTTTAACAGTCGGGACACATTAATCCCCATTCGTTAAGCCATTAATGTGTTCGAGCGGCGTGTCCTTTTACTTGAGACCATATTAATTCAATGGCATTGTATTGACAATGATAGGGTGGAAGTCTAAGAACCCAATGACCATGTTCTGTAGCTATTTCGTCGATCACATATCGTTTTGGGAAGTTTTATTTTTGTTTGTAATATATTTAGTAATTGTACTTTTAGTAAGGAGTTATCAACATTTTCGCCATGTCGTTGAAGCCAGTCAATGATTACTTGTTTTTTGTCGGCCTGGGTCGGCATTTTATCAATTTGGCGTGAGTGATAGGATGCGTTATCCATAATGATGACTGACGGTTTTTCCAATGATTGCACCATTTCCTTAAAAAACAACTTTCGTAAACCTCAGAATTCATTTCTTCGTGGTACTCAACTGTTTTTTTGGATTTAATGACCAACAAAGCATCTGGAATGAATACTTTCATAGACCCTGCATGGCAAATGATTAGGCGTTCTCCTTTTCCCATCGGCACTGAGCTAGTGGAAGCAGCGGTGTCATCAGTCCAGTTCTTAGACACTGTGTGGTTCGCTTTCAGCCAAGTTTCGTCAGTGAAAACAACATTTGACCAATCTGCAATTTTTTTGGCTTCGCTCAAAAATTCGCAACGAGATAAAGCTACGCCGCGACGCTCCATCAATATTTTGCGTTTGTCCGATTTTTTATAAGTAAATCCAATTTATTCCAAGACCTTTGCCAATGACGATTTTTGGCCTCGGAACAAATCACATTCACGCAAAGAAGCAACAAGTTTTTTAAGAGTTGGAACTTTTTTACGTAAGTAATAGTTATATATATGACGGCGTATAGCGTCTGCGTCGAAGTTGTCAACCGATGTCACACGACGTGGTTGGCGTTTTTTCTTCGGCGTACGAAGCTTATTCTCCTGCATGCCGCTTGTTCCATAGGCTTCGGTAGTAATTTTTGTAACCGTAGGTGCACTAATACCTAACGCGGCCGCAACGCGCTCTCGCACTTACGACAATGGTAAAAGCGGGCCGCCATTTTGATACTCTGCTTCAAAGTAATTACGAAGCTTGATCACCATTTCTCTCGTCTGTCCTTTCAGCACTGATCCTTTCGGCATTTTATAGTTCGAATATAAAACAATACACAACTCAGCAAACAATGACTAGCACGCGCGTCTTGTTGCGAGTGACAGATGACAGTGACAAACAAAAAATGGCGGTGGACCATTGAGTGTTGCTACCTTGAAAAAATACTACTGCTTACCCATAGACAAAAAATGGGGTAAGTAATAGAACGTTTTAAAAACCCCGCTCTAATATTTAGGAAGATTATTATTACGTGTCAATGTAACAAAAGTGATAATAGAATGACGTTCTACTACTTACTAGCGCCATTCCTACGACTGTTCTCTTTCCGCACAGACTCGATAGAAAAATGAATCGATATCGTGTCCACTATAATCACTTGGTCACAACGATCTGTCAAGTAGAAAAACGGTTGTATCTATTATAGTATACTTAAGTATATATTTTTGTAAGTAAATTTTTGAGTTTTTAACCAAACATAATAACTAAGTTCTTAAACTAATGTAAGTATCTATACCTAAGTAATTTTGAGTCGGCGCCAAACAAGCAAATATAGTTAATTAATTACGTAAAGCGTGATGCGCGGCGGAGACATGCGACACGCCAGTTCGCCGGAAAATGCCGAGTGTTGACGAAGTTAATGTCAGCGAGACTGCAACCCGAACGGGCATAACATATAGTCATCTGTGACAGCCCGTGACGGGCACACGTCGTTGCGAGTGGTCGTGCATCTCTATTTAGTCTGTGGGTCGTGTGGAAGCGCATTTTTTGTAATGATTATGTTAATCGCTGGAGATTTCACGTTGCATTGTTAATTTGATTTGAATATTTCTTTAAACTTAAGAGGTTATTTAGTGATCTTTGCTTATTGATTATTTGGCGCCGATTCAAAATTACTTAGGTATACATACTGACATTAGTTTAAGAACTTAGTTATTATGTTTAGTTAAAAACTCAAAACAATTACAAAAATATATACTTAAGTATACTAACAGTAGTTTAGGAATTTCGTTATTAAGGTTAAATAAAAAAGTTTTATTTATTTGCTTTTCAGTTTTTTCATATTTTAATTTTTTTGTTAAAAAAAATTATTTTATAATTTTTTGTGGCCATAATCTACTATGTTACGAGGGTCCTTCAATAAATATTTAGCCTACAAAAAGTAAACGAAAATTTTGGAAAAGTGTCAATTTATTTTTCAACATAGTCTCCTTTTAGTTCGATACACTTAGCCCAGCGATGCTCCAACTTTTTTAACCCGTCCGAAAAATAGTTTTTGTCAAACTCTGCAAAATAGGCCTCCGCGGCGGCGATGACCTCCTCATTTGATCCATATCTATTCCCGGCGAGAGATTTTTTCAGATTAGGAAACAGAAAGAAGTCACAAGGGGCCAAATCTGGAGAATACGGTGGATGGGGCAGCAATTCGTAGCGTAATTCGACCAATTTGGCCATGGCAACGGCAGACGTGTGAACCGGTGCGTTGTCGTGGTGAAACAGCACTTTTTTCTTAGCCAGATGGGGTCGTTTTTTCTTTAATTCGGCGTCGAATCGGCTCAATGAATCGGCATAGTAAAGCCCTGTAATTGTTTTACCCTTCTCGAGGTAATCGATGTAGATCACACCTTGTGAATCCTAGAAAACGGTGGCCATACCTTTTCCGGCCGATTTTACAGTTTTCGCCTTCTTTGGAGCACGTTCCCTGGTCTGGATCCATTGTTTTGATTGCTCCTTGGTCTCTTGGTGTGTACCAGTGGATCCAGGTTTCATCGACGGTCACAAAACGACGCAAAAGCTCAGCTGGATTCAGCTTAAACAGCGCCAAACACGTCTCCGATGTGGTATCACGGTTGCACTTATTTTCCGGTGTGAGTAAACGCGGCACCCATCGCGCCGACAGCTTTCTCATGCCGAGTTCCTCGTGAAGAATATGATGCACTGTTCCTTCTGAAATGCCTACAGTCTCAGCTAGTTCCCGAACCTTCAATCGGCGATCTGCCAATACGAGATCATGGATTTTTTTAAATTTTTCCTCCGTAGCAGCTGTTTTCCGTGCACCTGGACGTGGTTCATCAAAAACCGACGTACGGCCACGTGCAAACTCGTTGAACCAATTCTTGACGGTGGCCATCGATGGAGAAGAGTCACCGTACACAGCATCCAAGCGCTCTTTGATTTCGATGCGCGTTTTCCTTTCCAAAAATAGGAATCGAATCACCGAACAATATTGCTCTTTTTCCATTTTTGTAAAACCGATCAATACGTTCGCTTCCATAAGTTGTCAAAATAAAACAAATGAAGGGATTGGAATGAAAATTTGAAAAAAGAATTAAAAAAGAATGTGCTACACTGTGGTAAAACTCTTTTGAAACTACAGCGCCCTCTGGCGATGAGGCTAGGTACTTATTGAATGCACCTCGTAAAAGCAGGCGTCATTGCTTTCCCCTGGCCTAAACTAACTTTATATAGAACATTTATGCTCTATAATAATAATAAAAATAATCCCGCAGGAGCGGCTTTGTGGCGAGCCAACGGTGAGTGGCGACACCGCGTACCCCTATCCCGTGAGGGCTAAATGAGACCCTCTGACCACCAGCTCGCCTTGACCGGCCAGTAAGTGGTGGTAAGAATAGCAAGAGCTAAGACCTAAGCTCCAGGGTGGAAGTGTTAAAAGCATAAAGCCGCTAGTAGCGTTTAATCGCGTTAAATCCGAAGAGGAGGATACCGTAACCTTAGAATCTGGCTATCTATGTATTTCACAGAGGGAGACCAACCATCCCAAGGCGGCGTCGAGGCCGAGTTCGTTTCTTTTTCTCTTTTTTTTATTTAAAACCTACATCAGCCATTCAGTCATTGATAATCTGATACTGTCCGATCCTGTAGGAACATCTGCAAACATTATGTATACAGATGTTCTGACAGGATCGCTCACCATAAAACACCGACTCGTGTTGGCTACAGAACAGACTCGTCATTCTGAAATACGTCTTTGTATACCAATAAACGAATTATAATAACGCTTTAACCGACTTCACAAAAAATGAAGAAGTTCTCAATTCGTCGCAATCTTTTTTAAAAATGTATTTTCACCGATTACTCGAAGATGCCTGAACCGATTTGAAAAAATTTTTTTTTGTTTCAAAGGCTCTTCCCAGGTGGTCCCAACTAAAAGAACCGACTTCAAATGCCGCGCTATTAATTTTCAGTACCAAGTTTGAGGTGTCTGTCTCCATATCTCTAGAAATACTTATCAGATCTCAATAAAATTACTATGATATCACCTTTGAGATATCTCCTTTCCAACAAAAAAGAAACATCAAAATCGGTTCATTACTGACGAAAATATCCACACACATAAAAAAACTATAAGGTCGAATTGAGAAACCTTTTTTTGGAGTCGGTTAAAAATATCGAAATTTCGAAACTTGGGGTACCAATCAATTTCAAAATTACAAAACATGCAAATATGGTCCAAAATTTTCAAAAAAGCACTAGACAATAAGATCGTTTAAAAAACTAAAATAAGATAACCAACTTCAAATGCCGCGCTGTTAATTTTCAATACCAAGTTTGAGGTGCTTATCTCCATATCTCTGGAGATACTTATCATACATCATGTCTCCTTTCCAACAAAAAAAGAATCATCAAAATCTGTTCATAAACGACGAAGTTATTCGCGAACAAACATTAAAAATGTATATACGGTCGAATTGAGAAACCTCCTTTATTGAAGTCGGTTAAAAATAATAAACGAAACGAAACTATGTGCACTCACGCGACATAAAACATATTTTTATTTACTTTTGAGTTTGGTAGAGCTTCACCTAACCGATAAACCGACGAAATATTTGAAGGGCACAAACTACAATAATAGGTACTGTAAATGCTAATGAAAATGGATGAAAGTCCTGAAAAAGCGGCGACTCGCATCTCAGCGGTCTGGCAACGTCAGCGAGCGCACGATCTGGCAACGTCTCACAATCGCGGCAGCCGGCAATGCACACTAATGAGTTTAGCGTATGACACTGTAAAAACTTCACTCACATATTGACAAAAATAAATTAAAATCTCGATCCTAGTTTTCATATTATTTTATCAAATTATGTAGTAAATCATGATTTCCCGTATGTAAAGAGTTGTATAAAGACCAATAGATGTGATTTTATTTTGCAGAATTCAGGAAAACGTATTATTTAGACGGGTTAAAAAAGTTGGAGCATCGCTGGGCCAAGTGTATTTAATTAAAAGGAGATTATGTAGAAAAATAACTCGGCACTTTTCGAAAATTTTCGTTTTTTTTTTTGTAGGCTAAGTATTTATTGAACGACCCTCGTATATCGGCGCCGAGGGGCAACATTGGCGTGGATAGCTAAGGATGTTGAGGTGTGCTGCACTTTCACTAAGCGCTACTAGCGGCTTTATGCCTTTAACACTTCCACCCTGGAGCTTAGGTCTTAGCTCTTGCGATTCCCACCACAGGCCAGCCGGTCAAGGCAAGCCGGTGGTCAGAGGGTCTCATTTAGCCCTCACGGGATAGGGGATAATTTTTAATTATTATAATAATGATGATTATTGTAACATACCTTGAGATTCCACGGATGATTTCCATACGGTTTGCTCTGGTCCGAAGTGAAGCCGCAGTCATGAGTGTTTGTATCAACAGAAGCCGAATGTACGCACACATGTGAGGTTGCAGACACAACTAACGACCAATATTCGACCTCAACCTCTTCTGGGGTTGGGTTGGCGTTGTTTTTAAAGTAAATCGACTGCACTGCACTCGCAATCTGCAACAAGTTTTTTATATTTTCAAATTTTATAAGATATGATAATAGTAATGAGATGCTTCTCATTCAAATATTTAATGTAATTTATTCAATTCAAATAAATAGGACTGGCTATAAGATAGGCTTAAATATGTTACTGACAAAAGCGTAAATAAAGTTCCCAGTCTAGGCCTAACGTGCGACCATAATAGACCGCATGATCACTTACCAACAGGTGAGATAGTGGTCAAACGCGCTAGCCTATCTTCTCTATATATATAAAATAAAGTCGTGTTAGTTACTACACTTATAACTCAAGAACGGCTCGACCAATTTTTATGATTTTTGGAATTGTCTTTTTCAGGAATAGGATAATAATAATTAAAAACAATGAATAATTGACCTAAAGAAATTATATAAGCATACATATTTTACCAAAATGTTCCTGGGTTTAAAAACTGCCGATTATTTGATGTTCAATTGTTTTTTCCGTCGATACGGTAAACCGCACATTAATAAGGGTCATCGCTCCACACGATTAGTGTATTTAGCCAGTGTCAAATATAAAAATTCTTCAAGTTTTTGTGAATTCAAGACATGTAGAATTTAAAAATGTTAAGAGCAAACGCGGGGTACATTTTTCCATACAAATGGATTCCCCATTTTCCTCCCTGGAAAATGCTTCTAGAGCAAATTTTTTTTCTACGAAAAATCATGGTCTACTGTAGCTATGCCCCTATTATTTGGTTTTTTCATCATACATTTGCAAAAAGAAATATGACCCTTCAAAAACCTGAAAAAATTACCTATTTTACTGCCCTGATCTAGACGGCTACCAGACAAGTTCTGAAGGGTTTTAAGACAAAACAAAATGATAGAAGCACGCATGCACTCATCTGCAAAAATATCGTGAAATAATAATTTGATCGGATCAGTTTTCGAGGAGAAAACACGGGAATACAAAACCTTATTTTACTCAAAATTTTGTAGGCAAAGTCTGAGCTGCAGTTGTCCCTATCGCACTCTTCGGGGGAAGGCTGGAGGCCTGGAGGTGGGGGAGGGTGAAATTAACACGTATACATTTAAGGAAGTGATAATTGTCGATAATGGGTATCGATAGTCTAGTGATGTCTATCGATATCGATATTTATCGCGTTTTCATTAATTTAATTTTCTACAAAGTGTATACGTTACTTTTATCATTGTAGGTAGGTACTTCAAATTGCTCTAGATATCACTTACCACCAGGTGGTATAGTGGTGAAACGCTAGACTGTAAGATATAAAATAAAAATATAACAGAAAAATGTTACCTATACATAATGTTTATGTGACATACTCGTATGTCCAGGTATAACGTTCTACTTGAAATTTTCACAAAGTATGTATTACTATGGGCGCTATATATTAAATAATATTTTTTGAGGTGAAAACTTCTTTAGCGGCTTTGTGAACTTTGTATAGGATTTGAATGGGATGGGTAAAATATGTTAAACTCGCGTCAGGACATCGCGTTGGCAGACGTGACCTGATCAAAAATTCGTAAGACGGAGGAAGAGTAGAAACTGTTATTGGGATGTGTAAAAAATGTTAAACTCGCGTCAGGACACGTGACCTGCTCGATATTTCGTAAGACGGAGGAGAGTAGACCAAATGCATAACGTTAATGTTCAAGTTAGTTGCATGTAAATCAATTTTTAAGAGCAGCTAATTTGAGGGGATGTAAGGGAGCACACATACCATCTAAGTGCTCCCAGCCAACCTCACCTGCTCGTGGTGCATCCTGCTGACCAACGAACGGGGCTCTGGCGACCGACAAATGGCGGTATAACCATTTCCAATTATGGCGCAGCTAAATACTACAGGCCGGTGACGGGCAGCAGCGTCACCGGTGCGAGAAGCTACGTCCTGCGATCGCCAACACGCATGCCGAGCATGGCGATTAGGGCATATCCCTCCCAAGGGATGAAAGAAGTAGTATGGAAAGTCACAATATGCCACTGCCCCCAGTTCCCGGCCGTCCTGCTATTCCTGACCACGGCGGCGGTCACGGTAACGGCAGGGCAGGGGGTGCTAAGAATCTCCGGGCTACGGTAGGCCGCCAAAACAAACTGACCCTCGCAACATATAATGGACGCACGATTCGGCTGTATGATCATCTGGCGCAGCTGGAGGAGGGAGCTGGGACACATAAGATGACAAATTCTGGGGTTATGTGAAGTCCGAAGACAGGGAGAAGACACCATAACTCTAGAACCGGGCCATCTTATGTATTACAGTGAAAGAGACCAGCCATCCCAAGGCGGCGTCGGGTTTCTGGTCAACAAGGTTCTCAGTGACAACGTTGTAGAAATCTCCAGTGTGTCGTACCAGGGTAGCGTACCTCATAATTAGGTTAACCGAGACGTACAGCCTCAAGGTTATCCAGGTTTACGCACCGACCTCGGCACACTTGGACGAAGAGGTGGAGAGCATGTATGAAGACATCTCTAGAGCTTTACATACCACCTCTAAGGCTCACTACAACGTTGTCATGGGAGACTTTAACGCGGAAAAAGTGGGAGTACAGACCTGCAGTGAATCGACAATAGGACCACACGGATTTGGCAGTAGGAATCACAGGAGGCAAATGCTTGTCAACTTTCTCGAGAAAGAGGGGCTTTTCTTGATGAACTCGTTCTTCAAGAAACAGCCCCAAAGGAAGTTAACGTGGCAAAGCCCCGACACTATGACTAAAAATGAGATTGACTTCATCATTAAAACGGCGCATATTCAGAGACGTCTCAGTGATCAGTAGGTTCAATACTGGAAGTGATCACCGACTTGTACGAGGCATTCTGGATATCGACTTCAAAGCCGAAAGATCCCGATTGATGAAGTCTACGCTCCGACCGAACCTACTCCAAACCGTTGTTGGATCCGAAACATTCCAATTAAAATTGGAAAATTGATTCGCTGCCTTGGAAACCACAGATGACGTAGACCAGAAACTCGAAGAAGTGGTGGAAATCCTCAGGGATGAAGGGACGAAGTTTTGCGAGAGCAAGCGTACGGGCAAAAAGTCCAAACTTTCGGCAGAAACACTTCAACTAATGGAAGTGAGACGAACAGACCCTTTGTCAGCTTTGTCAATTAATCAGGTGCGCAACAAAACTATTAAGAAGCTGGTACGACAAGACCTCCGATCCTCTAACACGCTCTTGATTAAAGAATCAATTGAGCAGAATCAGGGGTCGAAAGTGTTCGCCCAGCCTCTGGGTAGAAGCCAACTCACAAAGCTGACAACGTCTTTCTGAGATTCTGTCAGAAGTTGAAGACTTCTACGGCAAACTCTACGCATCGCATGCTTCAAGGCCCGTACCCAATACTGAGGATTGTAGAGCCACCTTGACCCGCCACTTCACAGAAGACCTGCCCGAAGTCAGCCGAGATGAGATCGTGATGGCCCTTAAACAGCTCAAAAATGGAAAGGCCCCAGGTGAAGACGGAATCACAACGGAGCTTCTAATAGCTGGAAGAGCCCCAGCTGTAATCCAGCTGCAACAGCTCTTCAATTCTGTTCTCTTCACTGGGAGAACTCCACAGGCATGGAACAGGAGCATGGTGGTTTTGTTTATCAAAAAAGGAGACAAAACCCTCTTGAAAAACTACCGCCCGGTTTCGCTTCTGAGCGATGTCTACAAACTGTTTTCAAGGGTCATCACGAACCGTCTCGCGCGAAGACTCGACGAGTTCCAACCTCCGGAACAGGCCGGATTTCGAAGCGGTTACGGCACCATGGACCACATCCACACCGTGCGGCAGATTGTACAGAAGACCGAAGAGTACAATCGGCCCCTGTGCTTAGCGTTTGTGGACTATGAGAAGGCCTTCGACTCAATCGAAACCTGGTCTGTTCTGGAGTCCTTGCAGCGTTCCCGAGTAGACTGGCGGTATATCGAAGTGCTGAGATGTCTGTATAATGCCGCAACGATGAGTGTACAAGTACAGAACCAGCGTACTAATCATATCAACCTGCGTCGAGGAGTGAGACAGGGGGACGTCATATCCCCGAAACTGTTCACAAACGCCTTGGAGGATATGTTTAAGACGCTGGACTAGAAAAATTGTGGCATCAACATCAAGTACATCTCTCACTTACGATTCGCAGATGACATCGTCATTATGGCAGAGACGCTGCAGGACTTACAGAGGATGTTGAATGGCCTAGCTGATTCTTCTCGTCGCATCGGTCGTCTCCGGATGAATTTGGATAAGCCAAAGTCATGTACAACGAGCACGTTGTTCCGGAACCGATTAATCCCACTCGAAGTTGTCACTAAGTATGTTTACCTAGGGCAGACGCTCCAACTAGGCAAACATAACTTCGAAAAGGAAATCCAGAGAAGAATTCAGCTGGGCTGGGCAGCATTTAGAAAACTCCGTCGAGTCTTCTCGTCGCATATACCACAGTGCCTAAAGACAAAAGTCTTTAATCAGTGCGTCCTACCGATATATACCTATACGGATATACGGATATACCTATACGGAGCCGAGACGTGGACACTCACGGTTCGACTGGTCCACCAATTTAAAGTCGCTCAGCGAGCTATGGAAAGAGCTATGCTCGGTGTTTCTCTGCGGGATCGAATCCGGAACGAAGTAATTCGCCAGAGAACTAAAGTGATCGACATAGCTTATCGGATTAGCAAGCTGAAGTGGCAGTGGGCTGGTCATATCTGCCGTAGGACCGATAACCGTTGGGGCAGGCTGGTTCTAGAGTGGAGACTGCGAATCGGTAAACGTAGCGTAGGACGCCCTGTGACCAGGTGGAGCGACGACATTCGCAAAGCGGTGGGCAGTGACTGGAAACAAAGAGCCGTAGATCGAGCCTAGTGGCATGACTTGGGGAGGCCTATGTCCAGCAGTGGACGGATACCGGCTGATTATGATGATGATGATGATGAATTTGAGAGTTCACTGATATATAATTTTATTTTACCATATTAATTGTGCTGTTGTTCGACCACATACCATCCATTTTCAACCGACTTCCAAAAAGAAGGAGGTTTCAATTCGTCTGTATGTTTTTTAGGGTTTCGTACCTCAAAAGGTAGAAAAAGGAACCCTTATAAGATCACTTTCTTGTCTTGTCCGTCTGTCCGTGTGTCACCACTGATTTTCTCAGGAACGGGTAAACCTAGCAAGTTGAAATTTATACCTGATACTGAGGTAGTCCCTATTGGTTGAATAAAAATCAAGGTCTTGAGTCAACACAATAAAAAGATATGGGCAAATTCAGATTTTCGCAAAAACTTGTTAGTAGCAAAATGTACCTTAATTTTAAACTTTTTTTTATTTTTTGGAATTTTCCCTTCACTTGTGCTCTAAGACCTTGCTTATAACCAAAATTGACAATTCTAGGTAAACCGAAAGTACCCTATAGATTTTGGGTCGAAAACCTATAGTACCCTATAGGTTTTCGACTTCCCGTTGACCTAGAATCATGAAATTTGGCAAGAAGCAAGGTAGCAGCACAAATTAAGGAAAATTCCAAAAAATAAAAAAGTTGAAAATTAAAGGGTGTCCCCATACATACATAGTTTGCGCCAATTAATGTAGACCTCCGAGTTATATGAGCGCTGATACAATTTAGAGGTCTAGCTTAATTGGTTGTTACGGAAGCATCGGTGGGCGAGTTCAACTCGACTTAACCGGTTTTATTTTCTTTTTCTTTGTATGCATGTAACGCGATTACTCCGTCAATTGTGAAACGATTCGAATGATTCTTTTTTGATCGGCAGGGTACATTTCTGAGGTGGTCTCATTGCAATATCAATGAAATCTGATAAGTATCTCCAGAGATATGACGATAAACGTCTCAAACTTGCTACTGAAAATGACTCTCGGGGCATGGAAATCTGTTGTTCTAGATTTTAAACTATCTTCATTATTCCTTGCGGACGATATAGTCATCATGGCTGAAACCGTGCAGGATTTGCAATGCATGCTGACCACCCTTGCTGATTCTTTTGCACGCATCGGCCTACGGATGAACTTGGATAAGACCAAGATCATGTTCAACGAACATATTATTCCAGAACCGATTGCCCTAAACGGAGTTCCTCTCGAAGTTGTTCACGAATACGTATACCTTGGGCAAATCTTGCAATTGGGTAAAAACAACTTCGAGAAGGAAGCTCGCAGAAGGATACAGCTGGGATGGGCAACAATTGGAAAACTTCGTCGAGTCTTTGCATCGCCCATACCACAAAGCCTGAAGACGAAAGTCTTTAACGAGTGCGTCCTACCTGTTATTACTTACGGAGCCCAGACGTGGACACTGACGGTGCGACTGGTTCACCAGTTTAAAGTCGCTCAGCGAGCTATGGAAAGGGTTATGCTCGGAGTAACTCTGAGGGATCGAATTCGAAACGAGGTCATCCATCAGAGAACCAAAGTTATCGACGTAGCTCAAAGGATTAGCAAGCTGAAGTGGCAGTGGGCTGGTCACATCTGTCGTAGAACCGATAACCGTTGGGGTAGACGTGTTCTAGAGTGGAGACCACGGCTCTGTAAACGGAGTGTAGGGCACCCTCCAGCTAGGTGGAGCGATGATATACGCAAGCTGGCTGGCAGCGGTTGGAAACAAAAAGCTGAAGATCGAGCTCAGTGGCTTGCCATAGGTGAGGCCTATGTCCAGCAGTGGACAGAAATACGCTGATGATGAATTATTCCTTAAACGATCAAACTCTATAAACTTTACCGAACCGATTCTTGATAATTAAGATAGTTTAAACACTAGAAAAAAACCGACTTCCGTGCCCTGCGAGTCAATTTTAGTAGCAAGTTTGAGACGTTTATTTAGACGTTTCGTCATATCTCTGGAGATAATTATCAAATCTTGAAGGAACTACGATAGGACCACCTCGAAAATGTACCCTACCAATTAAAAAAATAATCATTTGAATCGGTTTACAATTTACTGAGTAATCGCGTAACATAAAAAATAAACATATTATAGAAGACGAATTGAGAACCTCCTTTTTTTTAAGTCTATTGAGAAAAACTGGCCAAGTACAAGTCGGACTCGCACTTCTCGGGTTCCGTAGCACAGTTGAGTATTCTATAACTATGATTTTTCGCAACCAAAAAATTAACTTTGTTTTTCATAGTGTTTGTATGAAAAACAAAGTTATATTTGCGGTCGCTATATCTCAAAAACTGCTGACTGTATCTCGTTCAAACCAATTTTCGTTAAAAGTTTTTATTGAGATTTAAATTTTTTCTAGATTTTTCACTTCCCTTACTTACCTTAAAATTAGGCTACACGTTTTACTACTTTAGACGCACCTATCTTTTAAATTATTGACTGAGAAAAAATATTTTAGGAGCCTCAATGTAATTTTTAAATACCTATCTATAGACACCCCACACGTATAGGTTTGAAGATTTTTTTTTCATTTTTATTCAGTTCCATGTATGGGATGCCCCTTAAACTTTTATATATTTTATTTCTTTATCGGAAAGCTGTTTACAGAATACATCTACCTACTAAATTTCAATTCTGTAGTCTTTATCGTTTCGGAATAAAATGGCTGTGACATACGGACGGACAGACAGACAGACATGACGAATCTATAAGGGTTCCGTTTTTTGCCATTCGGCTACGGAACCCTAAAAACGAGTCATAAGCTAACAAATATGTGTACCCTATTGTTTGGTCTTATACACCAATTAACACGATTTAACTGCGAAATAAGTGTCACGTATATAAAGACATATCTGTTACGAAGTAACTATTATATAATCTGTGACCAAACACTGGAAACGCCGGTAATCGCTAAGAGTCGAATGCTGACAACTAGTGGATAGCGAGCGCGGGAAGGGTGCGGGTGGTCGTGCTCTCCTAAGTACGCACACCAACACAGTATTCACACACATTCATTGCTCGGTTGTTCGGGCGCTGCGCGACGGCATTAGTTTCTTTAAATACCTATTTTTGAAATTTCTCGCAGCCCGAGGAATTAACCGCTCTTAATAAATTTTAAATACTGTCAGTAATGACAATTGTACGACATATTTATTGATTGTCAAATATGCGTGCGTTCAGAAATATATGCTTACAAGCAATCAAGTAGAGATGATGAATATAACTATCAACCATTAAAATAAACTAATATTCAAAATTAACCATAATATTCAATAACCAAAATTAACATAAACGAATAAAAATATTATATCAACTTCAACTGATAATGACCTCGCCTTGCGAATCGGGTAAGACCGTAAAATTGGCCTCATGTGACATAAAAGTAACTTAAAAGTGTGTGGCTGAATGTATGTACTTTTGTGTGAAATGTGACATAAATATCACTTAAAAGCTAACCACTTCTCAAAACATTTTCACTTTAACGGTTAAGCGACAAGAATAAAAGCACGTACACAGTCTCTAGCTATTCCTTAAACATTAGATTCATCAAAATAATAAATCTTCTATGATAAATGAATACAATTTTACTTTTATTCAGCTGCAATCAATAATAACCAACATAAATGACTCCGTTCCGCTCGAAAACAAAAGCTCACAGCTAAGAAACATGGCCGACGAGTGAATGACGTAGCATAAACAAGTAGACTTTGGTGTTGCCATGTTATAGAAATAAATTCTGCTGCTCAGATGCTAAGTTTTAGTAAAAAATATTGTAACATAAAATACGTCACATAAAAGCATCAAATCTGTGGACACGATGTTAATGTACCTGAATTTTATTATTTGAACATTATCTAACCCTGCCTGACACTGAAATTTGTAGAATAGGTATTATTGTATCCATACGAACTTTAAAATGGTCAAATACGAATACAACAAATATTCAAAGTTGTAACATAAGTGCGGCGGCGAGTTTGGGACATTTTATTTTGTATTGGAAATGTTGTGATCACATGTTATTTTTATGAAAAATAATTATTAATTATATGTTTTGCGAATGTTTGTATAGTTAGCCTACTAGAAAAACTAATATACAAAGCTAAGAAAATAGAAAAATTATAGGTATATGTCAAATTTTATTTTATTACTTACTGGACGCTGGAGATTAATACAATGAGGCCAATTTTACGGCCTTACCCAATTACGAACTAACCCATTTTATGCACTTAAATTTAAGCTTTAAACGGTACTGGATAAGGAACATATTTGAATATTGATATATTATACGATGACCGGAGTGAAGTTTGAACATGTTGTTTTCAACCATATATATATAAATATTCCATAAGTTAACTGCATTCGATTGTATGCTCTATTGCCCTCAAAATAAAACACTAATAATTTATTCGCCGAGTCGATGTTTCCGATATTTTTATTCTTAACAAAGTGAAGCGATATTATAAACAATTAACTGAAGTGTATGGAATGAGTTAATAGATGTTTCCGATATTTTTAATCTTTTCAGAGCGAAGCGATATTTTAAACAATTAACTGTAGTGTATGGAATGAGTTAATCGATGTTTCCGATATTTTTATTCTTAACAAAGTGATGTGATATTTTAAACAATTAACTGTAGTATATGGAATGAGTTAATGCTATTAGTACTCTCTGTGGTTATGGTTAGTTTTATTAGATAATAGTGTTGTTGTTGTTGTACTATTACTTACTTACGTGTTGTTGTGTAGTGGAAGTTTGTTTTTAAAAATGCTGAGACGGAATACCTCCGGGAATAATATGGATTTATTTATTTAAGTGTGTGGGAGTCGAAAAATATAGTAGTGATAGCCAATTTATGAGTGCCGTATACAGTCTTATCCATGAGGCAAAAAAATATTAGACAGTTATTCATGAAGTAAGTATACTTACAATTAAAATTAAACTCAATCGAACTAATGTAAAGTTAATAACTTATCTATAACAATAATAACATTGTTTCATTCCATCATGTCTTGCTGACACGCGGTTGAAGTACTTCATTATTGTATTTTTATTCTATTTCTGTATTGACATAATACATTACTAAACTTAATATCTCTTTTGTATTCATTGTATTACGTTCATAAAAGCCTAAATTAAGTTCATCTAAAAGGTAACACGACATTCATTGTCTGTTGGTTCATTGGTGGTATGAAGTTCGCCGGGCCAGCTAGTATGATATAAAAAAACAAAATAATAATAAATATTATCTATCAAAAAACGATACCTTTTTAAAGGATCTGATGTTGCTGTTTCGGCCGGGGGCGACACACTCTTCTGCCTCTGAACAAGCCATTTCCACGCGAGAAGGAACTTCGTCATCCTCAAGCGGCTCTCCAGACCTCATCTGCCGTTGTCTCCACAACGGGTCCTTCGCCCGCGCCACCGCTTGAGCCTCTCTTTTTGCCCAGCAAGTACCCACAGCTGTTGTCAGTTTATAGCGTTGTTCTGCAAATAGTTTTTATATTGATAACGTGCGAACTCAAAGCAATAAAAACGAAAAATGTGCGCAAGAAAACCACACCAATATACCTTATGGATGGAATATTAATATAACTCAAAATAAAAGGAGTATTAGAAACAAAATGTGTTTGCAAGCAATTAGTCATAGATTAAAAATGTTTTAAAAATACCTTTGATTATGGGACAAAAATTATACAATAGACTACCAGAATTTATTAAAACTATGGATTGTGAACAACCTTTTGAAAATCATGTAAAATCCCTATTATTGGACACAACTTTATATAGTATAAAGGAATTTTTAGAAAATGACTATAGTAATTTTTCCCTAACAAGTGTACCTAAGAAAAATCCTGTGTATAGTTAAAATGTTTATTATATTATATATTTTTAAATGACAATACTGCGCCCTATATAGCGCTATTTTATTACCTAAGATTATATTCTATAAATACTTATTACAAATGTTTTATAAAATGAATAATTAATTATATTATTGACAAGATTCTGTGATTCACATGTAGGGCATGGAATATTCGTTCATTTTATACAGGGTTACAGGAGAAATCGTGCTAGATCCGTGAAGGGCGTGGAGTACCCGTCATTTCTGACTTATTTCTCTATGAAACACCCCACCCTAAACTTAACCCCTTTCGAGATATACTTTTTTTTTTTTTTAAATTGCCGATTTTTAGGCTACTATATTGATTTGTGTTTTTTTTACGTGTCTTATTATTATTGTTGTTGCATTTTTACTTGTGTAATAACATGCTTTAACGCGTTAATAATCAAAATAGTGCATACGTTAGTTGAATAGACCGTAGTAGACAAGTGAAAGTTAAGAAATAAAAAAAAATATTAACTAGTTTATTTTTCTCTAAGGAATATCTAAAAAAAATATTATGGCACTTGTTCGGCAGATGTTTTTTAAAATATCTACGGTTCATCAGCTATCCAACGAGATATAACAATCTAGGGTTTGTATTACATTTCGTGGAAAAAAGTAGTTTTATAGGAGACAGTGTAGAAGATAATTTACAATAAAAAGTAAAATAAAACAATAGGTAAAGCATGAAATGTCATTTGTTGTTTTCACACAACTTTTCCTTATTTTACAGTTCATGTTCAACATGGGCGCCTCTATTTCGGATACATTGTCGCATCCTGGTGAAAAAGTATGAGAGGTATTTTCCATTGATGTTAATTCTGTGTCTATCCCAATCCAGCGTCTTGAACATATCCTCCATAGTATTTATGAACTATTTGAGGAATATAACATCCCCTTGTCTCGCACCACGATGCATGGGAATAGGTTCAGTCTGCCGGTTCTGGACCTGGACGGCCATGGTAGCGGCATTGTATAGACCTCTCAGCACTTGGATATATCACCAATTGACTTTGCACCGCAGCAAAGATTCCAGAACAGACCAGGTTTCGATGGAGTCAAAGCTAAATGGAGCCATCATGTAGTTAGATCTTGCACAGATATTGACGAGGTAGAAGCCGTTGCCACCGTACCACCAGGTACGTATTTTGTATTTTGTCATGTGCATAACAGATGCGTAGAATATGCTCTTTGGATGTGTTTATTTAATATTCGTATAATTCGAAATATTCGAACACTTCAGTTAACTTTATTCGAATAGTAAATAAGCCGAATATTCGAATAAAACGAATATTCTAATACCAAGCCCTATTCACATGCCATATATTTTAAATGTGATATTTGTCTATGTGTTTCCTTTTCCTTACATCAATAAATGAATTCTAATTCTATTGTTTAAAGACATAATAAGGATGTATAGGGTTGATAAAAATAGCAACTTCTGTATTCATGAGTATTTAAAAATATATAAATATAAAGAGTATTTATAAATATACTTTTTTGAGTGGCAATGGTAAATATATTTTTTCATCATTCCGAGGCCGAAAGTTTGAATTTCTTCTTTTGTTTGTGGGAAGAAAGATGCATATTTCAGACTGCTCACAATTAGTGACAGTTTAAAATTTAGTCTATTTTTGTTTTAATTTTCTTCCCGTTATCTATTTGAAATAACTTATTACCATGGTAACCGTGCAGTTGTTATTTCAATAAGAGTCAAATTTTCTGATTCTGATAAAAATTACATCAAAAATATACATAGAAAAAAACTTGTGTATAAAAAATAAGTGAATACAGCTGTGTAAAAAAAAACCCGTCAATGAATTCATCGGATTATTCAAGTGACGACTCTGAAGATGAAGAAGTGCGACGCAACATTGCCATAGATGAAGGAATAAAAAAATAGATCGATAATGTCTTATGAGATTCTAGTACGACAATTAAATCTGATCGAGATGGCGTTACTAGTTCCGAATGACAAAAAGTTTTTTAGGAATAAATGAAAAAACGTTTTTTTACTTTACTGATTTGACATATATATTAATTTTAGGAACAATATAAATATTTAGTTGTATTACATCCACAAAAATATAGCGAATTCATATTTTTAATTTTTTGTGTTCGGTTTGTTAAAACATCTTGAACTATTTTTAAAATCAATACTAAGTAAGCTAGTAAAGCATGATGTTACAGTAAAATCCGGCAGATGGCGCAATGTTCAAAGATTGTTATTAGGTAATTTTAGGTGTGACTAGTCAAGTCAGTTCGACAAGATGGCGCTATTTTTCGAAGTTACATTTTGATTATTTTTTAAAAACCTAAACTTATATAAAATAAACAAATTTCTATTCCTTTTACAGTTAGCAAAATTTTAAATGCCTATGTCTATTATTTTCATCAACATCATCATATAATTCGCATCAGATAATTTTATTGGAGATCTAAGTCAATGGACACCTCAAAACAGCGACGTCCTCACTCCTATTTATATTTAACACATGTACGTATTAACAAATATTATACACATAAATGCAAACTGAAAACGATAGCAAATCTACTGTAAATTTCAACTTAATGTAAAACGACATCGTAGCTCAGCGGTTAGAGTGTTGAGAATTTACTTTACGAACGTGAAGTCAAGGGATCGAACCCGAGGACACGAAAATTCTCGTGCTTTTTTTAACCAACTTTTAAAAAGGTGGAGGTTCTGAATTCGTATTATTTTTTGTATGTTTTGGCTGGCAGCGGTTGGAAACAAAAAGTTGAAGATTGAGCTCAGACGCGTGTGCGTGAGCAAGGCCGGTATATGCAGTATATGGAAGTAGGTGTCAACCAGAAAACAAAAGTAGATACTGATACGGTAACAACTAATTGTTATTTTCTTCTAATTAAGTATAACACGTAGTAGGTAATTTTAAAAATATAGTAGTAATTAATAATAGTTTGTTACCTCAGAACTCCGTCAAATATTAACCGATTTGAATTTTTTTTCCTTTCAAATTTTATCCAGACATGGCAATTATCTCCCGAGGTATGGAGATAAACAATATAAGCAAATTTGTATACTTTGATGACATGATTATTACTTTGACTATCGCGGCATGTGAATTTGGTTTTTTCGTTTTGTACGATCATAAATGATTGATGTCTCGCATCTCATCTCGTGAGTCGAAACGGCCATGCAACGTCGCACTTGCGTTCCGCCGTCCGCAGTGGATTGGATGCGACCTCTCTCTCTCTGTCTCTCGTCCTATCTGGCAACGTCGCGTGAGTCGCGTCGTCGCTTACCTATCGAGTGGGTTACTTGAAAGCACGGTAATATTACCTATATACTTTTTACCAGAGTAGGTATACTATACACAAATTTATTTAGTAAACACCAATAAAAACCAACTTAAGAAACAGTAAACACTAAACTTAAAACAACAGTACAATGGGTGGACTTATCGCTTATCTTCCAGTCAATCTACGGATCTAGATAGGGAGATGCGTGTTGAGCAAGGTCGGAGGTCTGTATTTCTATGTACATAGAAATTCGCTCATAGTGTGTATTTCTATGGCTGCTATAACATTAAAGATCGTTTACTAAATGAGAAAAACCGACTTCACATACCACGCTAGTCAATTTCAGTATGTACTAAGTTTGAGGTGTTTATCCCCTATATCTGAAGATACTTACTTGTCTGATCTCAATGAAATAACAATGGCACCACCGAGGAAATGTACTCTACCAATTAAAAAAAAACATTCGAATCGGTTCAAAATTGACGAAGTAATCATGCAACATAAATAAAAACATAAAGACGAATTGAGAACCTCCTACATTTCCGAAGCCGGTTGAAAAAGAGGTGACCCCCTTATTAGTTATTAAATACAACAAGAAACTTATTTTCTCGGCAAATTTTGTTAATTCGCATCACAATCACATATTGTATTATATTATACTAGAAGTGCCCCGCGGCTTCGCCCGCGTTAGTAACTCTTTTTATTTACTTATAACTTTTCTTTTGTAAAAACCTTTATAACATAAAATACGTCAAAAAAGAAATAGTCAAATTGGTTCGATCGTTTTCAAGTTATCGCGTGAAAAGACTTTGTCACCTACCCCTTTCGAAAAATTCTGCAACATGAAATGAAATGAATGTTTATTCCACAAAAAATAGAGTTAACATTAGGATGTTCTGAAATATTCATAGTCCTTCTATTTAGTCATATCTATGACATGTGAAAATGTATAACATAAATACTATATTATTGATAGGTATATAGTTATTATTATGATTATATTTCAGCAATAATATTATGATTTCAGTTATAATGTCAACTTATTAAAAATACAGAAATTTATAATAATTAAAAATGTCTGTTAGCGTCAAATGCGTATATATATATTTCATCGTATATTTAAAAAATCATTTAAAAATAGAGTTCTATTTTATATCACTGTCTTTAAAAATGCGCGCTGCGTCGCGCTCTGTGTGAACTGACCCTTAGGGAACACGTAAGATTTTATCAAAATTGGTTCTTTTTTTACGAAAAGGTTAATTTGTGTAAATACCTGGCTTATAGATATTATAAGATGTATTTATATACAAGATTATATTAGGTAAAGTGAATTGGGAAACTGTGATACTCATCCTAATTGCCCTAATTGTTAGTTATGAAACAAAAAAATAAAAAAAGAGATAAGAGCTACGGGTGGGGTCCCAAAAGCAAACATCTCAAGACCTTAACATTGTATCATCAGACATATGCGGAGTATTAACTCCTCAAACGAACCTCAAACTTGCTACTGAAAATAACTTGAACGGCATTTGAAAATAGTTAAATTCACAGTTTAAAGTCAAATTGAATCTCCCACAAGCTGAAAAGAAGTTAAGTGGGATTTACTTCATTAACAAGTAACAATAACATTAACAAGGACATAATTATAACCAGACTCGGAACAGTCTATAGATCACACAAAGAATTGGCCCGTGTGGGTTTTGAACTTTCGACCTTTGGTTTCGTGGCCAGTGCCACTAACCACTATACGTAGTATTATTATATTTTCTATGCCACTAGCCCACGTTATATATAGTTATATAGATATATTAACGCCATCTATCGCTTATATATATGGATTAAATATAAATATGGATTCGATAGACCTTAAGTCAAGTGTCGCCGGTAACGCCAGATAGATGGCACTAAAAAATAACACTTCGTTGTACATGTTACGCCTCTAGCGGCGTTAAGCGGAACTACGAGGTACCAGCGACGATATTAAGTCTTAGGCTAGGTCTTTACGAAAGCACTAAATAAGCATTCTATGTTGTCTTTATTCTATGACATTGCTGCGGAAGCTGCGGAAATAACTCAAAATTTAGCACCCTCCAAATCGGTACAGCGATATAAAAATTGTTACAATCAATTTATTGCTTGGAAGAAATTGCATCGTATTATGTATTATGATAATGAAAATTGAAATATAATTATTAAATGACACATTTATAATACAGTATTATTTACTGTTATAATTACTTATTTTATGTACATATTGTTATTTCCTATTCAATATTCAATGTGTTTTGTTTGCGTTCGATAATAAATACTATTTTTCTCACTAAAAAAATTGAATATTTAATTATGTCGAATATTATTAATAATATCTATTAAGTTTAAGATAATTAAAACTATTAATTTTTTTTTTTTCGTCCGCCCCGAACCCCCTCAATGAATAATTTGAACTACATTCGTTTTTCTTATATACAATGTCATTAAACTTTCGGTCCTGGTATGATGAAAAATAGTATACGCGCCACGGGAAGATAGCAGGACTTTTCGACCCACGCTTTTGTCACCCTCGCCTTCGGCTCGGGTGACAATATCGCGCGGGTTGAAATGTCCTACTTTCCTCCCTTGGCACGTAATGTACTATTACCATTGCCACTCAAAAAAGAGCACTTTATTCATCGACAGCAGTGAATAAAACGCTCTTTTACTCACTGGGTGAATAAAAACATTTTGAATTGGGAATAAGCACGAAATACGAATTATGGTCAAAAAATAAATACATTTTGCTGAAAGTGCCTACTGGCTGGCTAAATGGAGGTATACGATAGAAGCTATATAATTAAATAAAAATAAAGATCCCGCCAATTTTGGTTAAATTCTTTTTTTGTTTTCATTTTGGCTCCACACGATTAGTGTATTCAGCCAGATTCAAGTATTAAAATTGTTCAAGTTTTTGTAAATTCAATATAAATTCAAGTCATAATGTTGAGTCAACGTCACATTTCTGTGTTGTGAGTTCTGAGTCAAGTTTAGGTCACAGTCTAACTCAAGCCTTAGTAAAGATGTGAACTTTACTGAACATTTTCAGTGGGATTTTGGTGAGGACACAAATATCGTGGTTTTAAACATTGTGCTGTTTCCCTACACTCGCATACATTCACCGGCACTAAATGGTTAATAATCCACATTTATAACACATTACTAATAAAATATGACAAACATAAATACTATATGTAGGTATTCCTATTTATTTTCTCGCAGTCAATGGTAAAAAGAAGATTACACGACTCGTGAATAAAAAAATTAATCTCGGTCCTTGTATCCCTCGCTCCGCTCAGGATTCTAATCTAGAATCCCTCGCTACGCTCGGGATCCAACTTAGTCCCTCGAATTAAATTGCCTTTTTATTCACTTGTTGTATAATCTACTATTACCACATCGTGAGCGTCAGGTTCAACTTATATCATACTTAGGCCAAGAAAGAAAGAAGAAGAGAAGGAAAATGTCGTTGTCATTCTAATAACGCGTGTTTATGTAATACTTACCGAAAGACAATATTTTATAATCTAACAGATACTTGTAGTAGATTTTTTGCAGCTTGGTAGGCTTAGTCGTTGACTGTAGGCCTAGTTTTTCCATTATACGGCTCCACATTCGCATATCATCTTGAAGTTCAACATCATTCTCTTCTTGTACGCAATGATACAATTGCACTAAATCTACTTCTAAGCCGTCGAACTGAAAATATATATACACGGAGTAGATACACACTTAAAATCAAAGAAACATTTTCACAATAACATTTTATAATATAGATAGGTATAGTAATAAAATGTAGAAACGATTATCTATTTTGAGAATTATTTATTACGTATTTTTCCTGCACTATGAAAATAATATTATATTATATTATAAAATTATTGCTAGATTGACATCTGAGCCGCCTAGAACAGTTAGTTATTGACAAAGGATCGCTAGTACGATTCCAATGAGATTATTTTACGATTGCCATAGTATTATTATTCACTATAGCAGAAAATAAATACTTAAAATTCGTTAAAAAACTAAAAAACTGGCCAAGTCGAGTTGGTCTCGCCCACTGAGGTTTCCGTACCGACGTTGAATGGTACCAATTAAGCTAGACCTCAGAATTGTATGAGCGATCATATAACTCAGAGGCCTATTTCAATTGGCGCAAACTATGTATGTATGGGAACACACTTTAATTTTTTTTTTTTATTTCTCCTTTATTTGTGCTGTAAGACCCTGCTTGGTCAACGGGAGGTACGTACCCAAACGAAGGAAGTATAGGTTTTGGATCAAAAACCTATAGTGTACTTCCGAGTGTGAATGGGGCAGCCGGTAGAGGCCGACCAAGGCGAACGTATCACGACCAGATCGGAGACGTTTTAAAGAAAGGCCAAGTCAAAAGTACTTATAACCGGCGAGCATGTATGAAGGCGCTCAGGAAATGGAAGTAGCGAAAGAGGTATGTCAGGATCGTAGCATGTGGAAAGAAGTAGTCTCTGCCTACCCCAACGGGAAAAAGGCGTGATTGTATGTATGTATGTACTTCCGGTTGAACTAGGATTGTCAATTTTGGTTAAAAGCAAGGTCTTATAGCACAAGTAAAGGAAACATTCCAAAAAATAAAAAAAGTTCAAAATTAAGGTTAATTTTGGTACTTAAGTTAACTTAAGTTAAGTGTCGTTAAGTTAAATTTTGTTAAGTTTTCGCGAAAATTTAAATTTGCCCATATCTTTTTATCTAGTTGACTCAGGACCTTGATTTTTATAAACCTAATAGAACTATACACCTCAGTATCTGGTATAAATTTCAACTTGCTAGGTCCACCCGTTCCTGAGAAAATCGGTGGTGAGACACGGACACAGACAGACGGACAAGAAAGTGATTTAATAAGGGTTCTTTTTTTTACCTTTTGAGGTAAGGAACTCTAAAAACAGACTTTATTTAAAGCGAGTCATTAACCCCAAACCAAAAAAATAGAGAGTGTGTCTGTCTGTGGCATTGTGGCGCCCAAACGGATGAACCGATTTTGATTTAGTTTTTTTTTTGTTTGGTAGGTGTCCTAAACGAGAGTGTAGCATCGTAGATAGTAGCTTTGATTCATGAAAATCGTTCAGACGTTCTAAGACTATGAGCTTTTTAGGGTTCCGTACTCAAAGGGTACCAAAGGAACCCTATTACTGAGACTTCGCTGTCCGTCCGTCCGTCCGTCTATCTGTCTGTCTGTCCGCACTTTAGAGGGCTGTATCTCCTTAACCATAATAGGTAGATACTTAACATTTTAACAAAATATGTAGAACTATATTAATTTAAAAACAAAGACTAATAAATTATTTTTAAAAAAAACCGACTTCATAACCACAAACTGGCACTCAAAAGCGAAAAATAAATTATTTCATATGATTATTATAAGTGCTACCCACTAATCTATTTGAAGCCGAAAGCCGCGCGGCAACCGGTGGCACCGCGCGGTACGTACACGCGCGATAGGGCTGCCCGCCTACAGTATTTTAATTGCATCTACCTACTTGATGATCTTTCTAGTTTTTTGTGATTGTAATATTATATTTTTTATTTAATAAAATGCAATTCGTTATGAAAATATGACAATACATATTTTACATACTTCCATATCTTACTTGAAAAGTAAATTACAATGTCAATCTTATTATGTAGGTACCTGCCATTTATTACTCTCTTAATAACTTCATAATGCTATTTCTTCAAATTCAATAATATACGTAAGCAGCTCAATACATAAGTAAGTACATAGTCTAGCCTAGCAAACTACCTAAATACTAGTCTATTTTTAACACGAGCGTAGACTATAGGTCACTCGTGTGTCACATATTTTCATTCTATCCATTAATTTATTTATTAATCTAGGCATTTTATCCTGTAGAGGAAAAAGCGAAATATCCACCTTAAAAAATTACGTACTCGTAGAGTAGGTATATAAACATTATTTTATACTCTTACCGATCGGAGTTTTCAGGTAATTTAAAAATATTATCTCTGGATGCGTTATTGAAGAATTCAAGCACACATAAACAGCAAAATATAGTCTATAATTCCTTTATGCCATATTAAGTATAATATTTAAATATATTCTCAATCAATCAAATATTCACAATTCGCACGCTTACAGTTAAACCGTCATTACACGACTGTACCTTCACACAGTTCGTTCGTCACTGCGGCGCAACCACATTTATCGTGAACTGTGTACCGAGTGTGTACCAAACTCGAGGTATGGATTCAGAATACTGTTTATTATATTACCGTGACACTGACGGATATATACTTTGTGAAAATTTCAAGTATGTACCTATTACGGTTAAGAAGATACAGATCTGTAAAGTGCGGACATATAGACACACGGACGGACGGACGGACGAACAGACAGCAAAGTCTCAGAAAGTGTTCATTTGGTACCTTTTGGGTTCGGAACCTTCAAAAATTGACTTCAAATGCCGCGCTAGTGAAAATATCCACTAGTAATAATGATGTCATCAAGGTATCAAAGGACAATGTCCAAAATGGCCCTATGTAATAAAAGCATCTGACACACACGATAATTAATTGTCTATTTTATTACAATAATTCCAAATACTTTTATAACACGGAGTTGTATTCCAAAATGAATATTAGAAAGTATTATTTGCGATTATTAACATTAATCGCCGCCATCTTCGCCAAACGTCATGGCATGTCAAAAAATGTTCACATCAAAAAACGTTGCACCCTAACAAGACTATGCCCGGTAGAACATTCCTGTGAAGACAAATTAATTCTCCCACCTTTGTTTCTATCTCGTTCACAGTTACCGTAAGAATATCTGTCAAAAACCAAAATCAACGAGAAGAAAGATGTAAAAACATTATTCAAGGTCATATTGTTCAGTCTTCAAAAGTATATGCAATAGCAACCTTCATTGTGTATAATCTTCTTGGGAATCTTCTTCTAAAACCATTACATTCTCCTATGTTTGAGGTGAATCCGTTCACAATTGACGGAGTAACCCGTAACATACACACAAAAACAAACAAAATTTAAATAAATAAAAACAAAGGAAACATACAGACGAATTTTTGTGAAGTCGGTTAAAAATAACATAAAATATTAAAGGTCCCCATACAAAAAAAGTGTTTTATTGGCGTTTTTGCTTGAAGTTATGAACCATAATAGATAAGACTTGAAATCTTCACAAAATATGTTACTATGGCCGCCATAACAACAAACAATACACAGAATAAAGTTAAAAATAAAAGAGGGACCGGGGAGGGTGTGACAAGAAACGTGTATTTTCAGGCGTTTTATGCTCGATCTTATAAACCGTAATAGACAGAGACTTGAAATTAACTCATAGTGTGTATTGGTTGCTATAATATCAAATAATAAAAACTAAATTAAATTATGAATTAACGGGGGTCCCCATACAAAAACTTATTTTTCTGACAAATTCTGTTCAATAACCCTACGTGTGCCAAGTACGAGTACGACTTGCACTTGGCCAGTTTATTTCTAGATTGTGACGATATGAGATCAACTTTAATTGGCCTTATCAATTCAAAATTCAGTACTGGACGGTAATGTAAGAACATGGCAGAATTGACTTGATGCTGGGACATCCCCTGAAATCTTTAAAATACTCAACTCCTCATCAACTTACAGCTGAGATGTCGTGTTGGGGTTCATTGGGGTCTCAATGAATAAATAGATTATACATAGATTAGTCGAGGTGGTATTATTTTCAGTAGCAAGTTGGAGATTTCTTTATCCATATGTCTGTAGATACTTTTATATCCATTTATCTGAATAAAAGTCTAAACCGACGGACGCAGCCAAGTACCCTTTGGTGAAAATGTCCCAAAGTTATGATAGTGGCTTTACAGGTATGCATAATGTTTTAAAAAATCTTACCAAAGGGGAAGCCTGATATTTCGGATTTTGATTTGATCTTATGAGTGCAAGCTCTTTAGTAGCCGACCCCCAGCGCTGTAGCATACGGTGAACATATTGGTTGTTCATTTTGAATGATGTCTCTTCATTATCGATGTCACAAATGGGTTTAAATTCAATTGGTGGCTTTATACCACATAACCCGATCCCAGGATTCTTCTGGGATATGCTTGCGGCTAATTTTAAAGGGCCCTGTAAAAATATTATGCATTAATCGGAGTAAGTTTCTCGCAAATAGCCTTTACTATTGCACAAGCAATTTGTATACAATACAAAAACTCTTAATTGATCACCAAAAAAATATTAATTTTACATACTATGTAATAAAAGAAAAGAACAATAAGGCAATACAATCGGCGGTCTTATCGCGTAGATAAATTTCTTACAGACAACCTTGGCATGGAAAAGAAGAATACAAACAGAAACTTGGGGGCAGCGTACAATAAAATTAATGATTTGAGAAAAGAAATTAGTTATTGTAATATAAAAATAATACACAAAATAGACTACTAAAATTATAGTATATTATGATATAATACATAAAAATACCCTACATAAAGAATAATATTCCTAAATCATATATATAAAAATCAATTGCAGTTCGTTAGTCTCGCTAAAACTCGAAAACGGCTGGGCCGATTTAGCTGATTTTGGTTTTATAATGTTTGTTGTAGTTCAGGGAAGGTTTAAACGGTGAGAAAATTTGGAAAAATTGCAAGGAAGATAGTAAAAACAACAATTTCATTTTTCCCATATAAACTGTTCTACCTACTTTCCTCACAAACATTTGACGTTCATCTCTTCGGTACGGTAGGGTAGACTCTATTCGACTCTCGAATTGAAATTTGAAGTACGTATTAAATGAAGGGTTTTGAGTCGACAACATAATATATCCACATTACTCGGATTATCGCGTAGGTATTTATATTTTAATATTTTTAATTTTTATGGTTGTCCCTGGTTGTCGTTGTTGGTTCAATCAGAAAAATGTTTGTCATCGTATTGAAATTTTTTGATGGTCGTCATTATGGCGCTTCCATACACAAATAGCGAATGCTATTTGTGTATAAAAAACGATAAAACAAAATAAAATATTAAATAATAAAGAGGGTCACCATACAAGAAACGTGTTTTTGAGGCTTTTTATGCTCGATTGTACAAACCCTAATAAATAAAAGACTTGCAATTTACTCATGGTGTGTATTGCAATGGTTGCTATAAGATCAAATAATAAAAACTAAATTAAATTAAAAATTAAATGGGGTCCGCATACGAGAACCTTTTTTTCCAGCAAATATTGTTCAATCGGAACCCTGCGTGTACTGGTCTGACTCCACTTAGACAGTTTATCTATATTCGCGGTACGAAGTTCGTCGGGTCAGCTAGTATATTAATATAAATACATATTTATGCAAATATAATAATAAATACACATATACAAACTACATAATTATACACATATTAAATAACAGTAGTGTTGCAGTTTTATCATGTTTGGGACAAGTAATGTATATTTAAATATTTATGTTTTATTGAAAATAAATTACTTTAATCAAACGATTAATTTCAATTTCAATACTATCTGGGGTTTTAAATCGCGAGTGAACGGGTTTTCTTCTAGGTAAGCGTGCTACATCGTCGGTCACATCGTCATTTAAAATAATAAGAGTTAATGATCATAGGCTTACTTAAATTGTATAATTTGGTAATATACCTCTGCAAACTCGTGAACACTTGGCGTGACCAATAAACTATTTTTGAATTTAGCTGCTTCTGACGCTACTGCTCTAGATGAACGGGTTGGCATAGAGTACCCAGATTGCACTGTCTTTTTACTTTGGCTTACAGTTTTTGTAATTCCACCTGCATCTTGTTCCATATCGTCGACTGAACTTGTGCTAGGAATTGGTTCTTCGTTTGATTTTTTTTTTACTTGTTTTTGTCCACGCTTCTTTGATATCTCCATCTCTGTTCCTACTTCGACAGGTTTATGCTCATTACGTCTAGCCTGATGAGAAATACCTTTCAGATCAGAGGTTTTTTTGGCCATATTGTTATTGCCCGCAGATGGCTGAGGCTGGTGGTCTTCGGGAACTTGGATGCCGCCGACTCCATTAGCATTGGTTTCTATTAGAATGCCAATTACTTGACCCAATAAAGTTTGATCTTTTGGCAGAAGCGCTACGCGTTCCATGTTGTCTTTGATAATGCTCGTGGTACGCAGCACTTTTTTGCCTTTGGTGGTCAAAATTATATTTAATTTTTCCATAGAATTATCAAGTCTCGAAATTTGTAATAAGGTCGATTTTAACTTATCTGTGGAGTTATTTGTCATGCTTTCGTCGTATTTAGGCCTTTTATTTGAATATGGAGCAATTTCGATTGCTGACCTATCATCTTGCTCTGAATTAAAGTCATACACGTCTCCTGGGCCATGCTCCAAAGAAACCATCGGAGGTGTCTTGAACATCATCTTACACCGCAAGCATTCAGCGCAGAATGCTTCTATCCATTCGGGGTTTGTATCTAGGCAGCTCAGTCTGTTAAAGTCCCATGCGGTGCATATCCTTCTCAATTCCCGCTCTTTGTATGAGATAGGTATGGGAGCAACAGTCGATACAATGGATGGAGTAGCTCTTACAATACGCCTCCGCGGCATCTCCGGAATTTTGAACTCAGATTGATTAGGTGTATTTTTTTTATTAGGTATGTTGTTGACCTTTTTCGGACTTTTACTGACTTTTACATTTTTGGTTTTAATCTTTTCTGTGGATTGTGCCGGACTGCTTTCCATTGTCATAAAAGTACCTAACCACTGTTCGACTCGCTCTTCTGCTGCAATTTCGGGTTGAATTCCTGAAAATTATTTATGTTGGCTAATGCGGCTTGATATGATAATTAGTTAGAACTAAACATATTTCGGAATTTTGTTTATTACAGGATATTGTTTCTAAATTCGTAAACGACGTAAAAAAGTATGAGTAAAATTCTCATTTCCAGATGTACATATTTATTTTTATGTATGACGCATACATTTTTTTAAATGGGTTAACCGAATTTGATTAAAGAAAAAGATGTATTAAAGAAGCAATCTTGCGAAAATACACTGTGAACTCTATTCTACTACTCCATTCATCTGATACCCATATAAAAGGTTGTGTAAAATATGTAACCTGCCATTTTGTTGGCGGCCATATTGAATTTTCATTTTTTTCATAGTGAACTCCATCCTACTAATCAAGCCCTATCATTCAATACAAATACTGAGGTAGTTATGAAAAAATATGTAATCCGCCATTTTGTAGCGGCAGTCAGCTTGGTTTTACATTGATACAGAATGTATCAAATTGTTTTGTCATCAGAACTTAAGGTGTATACCAAATATCAAATCAATCTGTCCAAAGGAAGGGATTCAAATTTCAATTACTAAATTTGACCCAAACAAACAGTTAAATAAATAATATATTTAAACATGTTGTATTGTAGTGTAATAATGAAATCGCTAAATTTAATTTTGTAAATTACAGAAATTATTATTTAATAACTTACTTGTATTTTAGTTGTAATAAATTTTGAGTAAATCTAGAAAGTCAGAATATCCCTAGACGGTGTTTATGTGTGTATATTAACTGTTAATAAGTAAGTAAGTTATGTGTATATGTGCTTCAAATGTACTTACTATACACTATCTAACTAATTATATCCTGTTGTACTCGTAAGTGTAGTGCAATTGTGAGCGTGAGTGCCAGCACAAGCCAACGGCTTATTGGCACGATATGAAATTTACATATTGATAAGAAAGTGATTGAAATAAAAAATAAATAAAATAAAAAATGTATGTTTTGAGTATAATAATTGTACTAGAACTGTTTATAACGTACCAAAAATACTACTGGAGTCGTCATCTAGGTTCACGGTTGAATCATGACCTAAAAAAGAGAAGACGATATTTAGATTTTGTTATTAAGTTAAATAATTTATCTTTTAAACTTGGCGAATCTTGAGATGATGATCATCTAACGCAGCTGGAGGAGGAGACGGGACACATAAGTTGGCTCATTCTGGGGTTATGTTAAGTCCGAAGATAGGGGAATACACCATAACTCAGGAATCGGGCCATCTTATGTATTATAGAGAAGGAGACCAGTCATCCCAAGGCGGCATCGCGTTTCTACTTTCTAGCCAACAAGGCTATGAGTAACAATGTTGTAGAAATTAGTGTTCGACCGAAAGTTCGGTTTTGGTTTCGGCCGAGTTTCGGCCAAAAATCAAGTTTTGGAGGCAGTTTCGGTTTCGGCCAACATTGGCCGAAACTTTTGCCGAAACCGAAACTGATTTCGAAAGTTGTCGTACACGCTCGCCTAACTTCGTTTCTCGCGGCAACTTTGTCTAGGGGCCCTGTTCGGGAATTGTCGTGCGCCGTTCGGATAGCTCTGTAGCAACCGTAGGGAGTATTAGTGTAGATATGATGCTAAAATAATCGTATGTCGTAATTAATGCAGAATAATAATGGGTAAAATGCACCAAATTTCAGTATTTTAAGAAATGTTATACTTGACCACGTAAGTTTCGGTTTCGGCCGAAACTGAAGCCTAGGCCGAATATTCGGTTTCGGTTCGGCCGGAATACCAGTTTCGGTCGGACTCTAGTAGAAATCTCAAGTGTGTCGACCAGGGTTGCGTACCTCATAATCAAGTTAACCGATAGGTACAGCCTCAAGGTTATCCAGGTCTACGCACCGACCTCGACACAATTGGATGAAGAGGTGGAGATTATGGATGAAGACATCTCCACAGCCTTAGATACCCTAAGGCTCACTACAACGTTGTCATGAGAGAAACGCCAAAGTGGGAGTACAGACCTGCAGTGAATCGACTATAAGGACCACACGGATTTGGCCGTAGCAGTTACAGGGGGCAAATGCTCGTCAACTTTCTTGAGAAAGAGGGGCTTTTTTGATGAACTCGTTCTTCAAGAAACAGCCCCAAAAGAAGTGGACGTGGCAAAACCCCGACACTAACTAAAAACGAGATTGACTTCATCATTACGGACAAACGGCGCATATTCAGAGACGTATCCGTGATCACTAGGTTTAATACAGGAAGTGATCACCGACTTATACGAGGCGCTTTGAATATCGACTTCAAAGCCGAGAGAGTCCGATTGATGCTATCCACGCTCCGACGGAACCTTCTCCAAACCGTGGTTGGGTCTGAAACATTCCAATTAAAATTGGAAAATCGATTTGCTGCCTTGGAAACCACAGATGACGTAGATCAGAAACTCGAATAAGTTTTGAAAATCCACAGGGAAGAAGGAACGATGTTTTGCGAGAGCAAGCAAACGGGAAAAAAGTCCAGACTTTCGGCAGAAACACTTCCACTCACACACTAATTGAAGAGATACAAACGGACCATTTTCAGTTTTGTCAATTAACCAGGTGCGCAATAAACCATTAAGAAGCTGGTACGATACGACCAGCGATCCTATAACACGCTCTTGATTAATTAATAAAATGAGCAGATTCAGGGTCGAAAGTGTTCGTGCAGCCTCTGGGAGAAGCCACCTCACAAATCTGACAACGTCAACGGGGAACATCGTCGCATACAAGTCGGAGATTCTGTCGGCAGTTAAAGACTTCTACGGCAAGCTCTACGTATCGCATGCTTCAAGGCCTGTACTGAGGATTGTAGAGCCACCATACCCATACCCGCTACTTCACAGAAGACCTGCCAGAAGTCACCCGAGATAAGATCGTGATGGCTCAAAAATGGAAAGGCCCCAGGTAAAGACGGAATCACAACGGATCTTCTAAAAGCTGGTGGAGCCTCAGCTGTAAACCAGCTGCAACAGCTCTTCAATAGGGAAGATGCAATATTTTTAATTTTGCTTTTACTTTCAAGAATTACGTGTAGAATAGTACACCCATGTTTTTTTTAACGTATGCATTTATCCAAAAAATGCGGTTTGATAGTCTCAGTTTTTTATAACTCGCGAAAACGTTACATCTATACCGATGACGTCAGGTTTGTCGATGTCAATGTGATGTATCGTGTCACTCAACTGTCTCTTGTTGTTTTAGCCAGTGTGACCAGCCTCAGTAAAATTATATGATTTTAGCAGAATTATACCATAATCAACATCTGCTAGGCTATTCTGCAAGCTATCTCGACAGCGGAATCCGCGGTGAGATTTGAATTTCGTATTACGAAATTCAACCGTATTACGAACGTGATAAGATTGAATTTCGTAGTACGAAATTCGAATCTCACCGCGGATTCCGCTGTCGAGATAGCTTACAGAATAGCCTAGCAGGTGAGATAGTGGTCAAACGCTGGACTATAACGAATAAAAAAAAATCTATTTTATTTTTTATTTATTCTTGCGAAATTCTTCATGTACCTTGTACCTATCATCTTAGGGTTTTTATTTTTCTTTTTGTTAATTCCCATTCGGAATACAGATTTTTACAAAACAATAATTTGAAATCGTTTAACTGGGCGGTTATCTAGTTTGACATAAATTGACATGACAATGACACAGTACTGAATATAAAAAAAATATAGTATATTTTAGTACGTTAACTACTATACTATACAATACAATAACTCTTTACTGATTATCAAGAAGAAGAAAAAAAACTTAAGGTATAATAACAATAGTCAGGTAATATAAATACAGTATAAATATACTCGGTGGTCTTATCGCTAACAGCGATCTCTTCCAGACAACCTTAGGACGGACAGGAGTAATATTAATAATAATAACTATAGCCATAGCATAGCTGGCTTCATTTTTTTATTTTTACCTGGTCATCCTGCTTACGCTTATTTATGCCATTAATGCCATTTCTATAAATTCGAACTTAATAACTCGCCATAAGATTCCATTGTTGAGCTGTAATGACTGATAGATGTAGCAGATGCCGAATGAAATAAATGCGAATATTTAATTGCGATTTTTACATACCGTAGTACTTTAGTCCCTTTCATTTCTGCACTTGAGAACACTGCACTTTCAACAAAAAAGACATTACCATGTCGACATCAACTTTTGGCAGATTCCTTGAATCGGCATTGATAAATCCTACTTCATTTTTTTCTCAATTAAGTTGTTTATGTTTATTTACGTAATTAACGTTTTGCGAATATCACGTATCCTACTGGCAAGCCACAGACTAAGTAGAGATTATAAACCGGCCAATTGCAAGTCGGACTCGCACTCGTAGGGTTCCGTAACACAGTTAAGTATTCCATAACTATGATTTTTCGCAACTACAAAATTAACTTTGTTTTTCATAGTGTTTGTATGAAAAACAAAGTTATCTTTGCGGTCGCCATATCTCTAAAAATGCTGACTGTATCTCGTTCAAACCAATTTTCATTGTTAGTTTTTATTGAAGTCTACAGCATATATTTTTTTTAGATTTTTCTCTCGCATACTTTAAAAGTTAGAGGGGGGGGGGGACACATTTTACCACTAGACGCGCCAATCTTCCAAATGATTGACTTTGAGAAAAAATGATTTTAGAAACCTCAATATCATTTTTGAAGACCTATCCATAGACACCTCACACGTATAGGTTTGAAGATTTTTTTTTTGTTTCAATTCCATGTATGGGATGCCCCCCCTTAAACTTTTATATTTTTTATTTTTGTATAAAAATCTGAGAGCGGTTCACAGAATACATCTACCTACCAAGTTTCAATTCTGTAGTCTTAACAGTCTCGGAATAAAATGGCTGTGACATACGGACGGACAGACAAGACAGACAGACAGACATGGCGAATCTATAAGGGTTCCGTTTTTTGCCATTTGGCTACGGAACCCTAATAAAAGAGATGCTACTGAACATAGTAGTAGTATACGACTGATAATATTATGTTTGAGATAAATAAATCATTATGATTAAAATATTATGTTACTCTTTGCTACTGAAGTACTGACAAACCGACACGGATGACGTCACTACTACGCGCTGATAGGCATTTCAATAAACGTTTCGTTTCACGTCACTTCAAACTCAATTTTTTTGAGAAATACATAATTATATAAGATAAAAAAATACAGTGGCCCTTCTTTTGTATTTTCTTATCATTTTATTCACACATTATTCATAAATATTACTTTTGCATCTTCCCTATTCTATTCTCTTCACTGGGAGAACTCCATAGGCATGGAACAGAATCATGGTGGTTTTGATTTTCAATAAAGGAGATTAAGCACTATTGATATACAAACGCCCGATTTCGCTTCTGAGTCATATCTACAAGCTGTTTTCAAGGGTAATTACGAACCGTCTTTCGCGAAGACTATGAAAAGGCCTTCGACTCAATCGAAATCTGGTCCGTTCTAGAGTCCTTGCAGCGTTGCGTCAATAGTGAGACAGGGGGACGTCATATTCCCGAAACTGTTCACTAACGCCTTAGAGGATTTTTTTTTTTCTTTTTTATAATTTAGATCGGCAAACAGGCAAGCGGCCCACCTGATGGTAAGTGGTCACCGCCGCCTATTGACATCTGCAAAACCAGAGGTATTGCCGGTGTGTTGCCTACCCTTATTAGTGAGCACTCTCATTACTCTTCGTTTGAAGCTACCAAGGTTGAAGGATTTGTTTAAGACGCTGTACCGGAAAGATTGCGGCATCAACATTAACGGCAAGTACATCTCTCACTGGTACTGGTACATCTGGGGATGTAAGGGAGCAAAATTCCACCTGATTGCTCCCAGGCAACCATTCCTGCACGTGGTGCATCATGCCAACCACTCCTGCACAGGTAGGTGACGGGTAGCAGCGTCACCTGCGCTTGAAGTTACGTAATGCGATCACCCAACCGGACTGCCCAGCCAGGTCATTATTGATATTTGGGCAAACCCTGCATGGCACGCACAACCATACAACGGCCCCCAGTTCCCGGTCGCCCCGCTATTCCTAACCAAGGCGGCGGTTACGGTAACGGCGGAGCAGGGGGTGCTAAGAATCCCCGGGCAACGGAAGGCCGTCAAAACCGACTGACACTGGCTACATTTAACGGACTCACTTGGCACTACTACTACTACTACTTGGAAGAAGAGCTGAAAAACATAAGATGGCATATTCTGGGGTTATGTGAAGTCCGAAGAGAGGAGGAGGACACCGTTACTCTAGAATCGAGCCATCTTATGTACTTCAGGGAGGGAGAACAACCAGCCCAAGGCGGCCTCGTACTCGTCGGCGGGTGCACGTAATGGTACGGTTGGCAACCCTACATTAATCAGGGGAATTAAACATGTCTTTTAAGTGTGACGTTCGACGTCTAGATGAAAATTGAATGGCTCAATACCTTTGTTTTTTTTTTTTGTAAATTCAAAGCAATCAGTTATGTTTCTGTTATCCCTACTATCCCTACTATAATATTATAAATGCGAAAGTAACTCTGTCTGTCTGTCTGTTAGGATTTAGACCCTGAGAAAGGACATAGGCTACCTTTTATTGCGAAAAAAAGGGATGAAGAGGTTAAAATAGAGGTTGAAAGTTTGTATGGGATTTCTTAATTTTAAAAGATAAAACCATGAAACTTTATATTTAAGCACTTGATAAGAAATAATTAAACATTTGTTCTAGCGTTTTTGAAATTTCCTGTGAGGTTCTGTGAAATAGGGGTTGAAAGTTTGTATGGGTGTTCGTCATTTTTGAAGATTAAACCATGAAACTTGGTACGTAGGTCTCTTAGGCTGTGCAGAGTTTTTCTACAAACGGAATTCCCGAAATTCGAACGGAACGGAACGGATTCGGAACGGGAACTACGAAGCCTTTGTATACAAAATCTTAACCACTGAACGTAGGAACATGATATTTAGAAGTTTTGGGTGTATCAAGTAAAAAAAATTGGCTTTTGAAGTTAAAGTTCCTTTTAACGAATACTCTGCATCGCCGCCGCTGCCGTCGGTCGTCGGTCGTCGTCGCGCACATTCGCCGAAGTGTGGCGGCAGGCAACGGCGCTGTCATGTGGTGGGGGAGCGCACGAATCTAACTATGCCAGACGTCATTGTAGGACGCATGCGATTAGAGAAATTTGCGCTACAGAGAATTACATTTTTCGATCCAGTAAAGTTATTTTATTGTTTCGTATAATTTTTTAAGTAAACATTTTTTATTAGTTAGGTCCTGTAAATTAATTTTGTACATCCTAATCCTATCCTAATCCTAACTAATCCTAACTTAATATTATAAATGCGAAAGTAACTCTGTCTGTCTGTCTGTGTCACTTTCACGATAAAACCACAGAACCGATTTAAATGAAATTTGGTACAGATAGTCTAGAGCCTGAGAACGGACATAGGCTACTTTTTAATGCGAAAACAGGGTTGTAAGGGGTTGAAAGGGGGGATGAATAGTTGTATGGAAGTATCGTCATTTTAGGAGCTAGAAACTTGAAACTTATTTTTTAGGCTGTTAATTTGATATAAATAAATTTGACATTCAAAGTTTGTAAAAGTTTTACCCTCAAGGGTGTAAAAATAACAATAGGGAATAAGGGATGAAAGTTTGTATGGAAATATGTAAGGTTTATGTTAATGTTCTACTGAACCGATTTAAATGCAATTTGGTACACAGATAGTCTAGAGCCTGAGTAAGGATATAGGCTACTTTTTATTGCGAAAAGAGGGTTGTAAGGGGTTGAAAGGGGGGATGAAAAGTTGTATGGAAGTATCGTCATTTTTACAGCTAGAAGCTTGAAACTTATTTTTTAGGCTGTTAATCAATACTATAAAAATCTTTGTCCTGACATACTGACTCACTGACAGACAACGCACAGCCTAAACCGCTGGTCGTAGAGATTGGAAATTTGGAGGGTATATTTTTCTTAGTACGTAAGGGTGTACTAAGAAAGGATTTTTCAAAATTCACCCCTTAAGGGGATGAAATGGGGGTTCAAAGTTTGTATGGAGAAACAAGTTAGATAGTCTTTTCTATCCGAAACTTCACATAAATGCTTCAGTAAAAAAATAAGTAAATACGTGTTTCAGGTTTTTTTGAAATTCCACCCCTAATATGGGGTAACAAAGTGTGAAAATAACAATATTGTTTCGGATTGCGCTGAAATTTGGCACGCAGATAGTTATTACGACGTTAGTTACCTCTGAGAAAGGATTTTAAAATTCACCCCTGAAGGGGATGAAACGGGGGTTCAAAGTTTGTATGGAAAAACAAGATTAGATAGTCTTTTCTATTTTTTTTTATATCTTATAGGCTAGCGTTTGACCCCTATCTCACCTGTTGGTAAGTGATGCGTCCGAAGATGGTAAGCACGCTAGGCCTAGAATGGGAACTGGCTCTCAAGGATAGCTGCCGGAACACATTAGATGTTTTGGCGACAGATTTTCTAACTTGAGGGTGGTAGCTGGCCAGGCGGACACTAGATTGTGTCCTACCACCATGCGGGGGTTGTTGGTTTCTTAACGATGTTTTCCTTCACCGGAGGGCCACTGTGAGAAGCGCACATAAATTGCACTTAAAATGCAATTGGTGCACGGCGGTTTGAACTCGGTACCACGGCATCAAAGCCGACCGTTCTCCCGATTACGCCACCGGGCCCTCAATATCTATCCGTCACATAAGTGCTTCAGTAATAAAAATGAGTAAATACGTGTTTCAGGTTTTTTTGAAATTCCACCCCTAAGAGGGTGAAATGGGGTAACAAAGTGTGAAAATCAATATTGTTTCGGATTCCGCTGAAATGTAGCATGCAGATAATTATTACGACGTTAGTTCCCTCTGAGATAGGATTTAAATTTTTATGTTATTATTATTTATTGAAGGGGATGAAACGGGGGTTCAAAGTTTGTATGGACAAACAATATTAGATAGTCTTTTTTATTCGAAATTTAACACAAGTACTTAAGTAAGTAAATACGTGTTTCAGGCTTTTTCAAAATTCCACCCCTAAAAGGGTGAAGTGGGGTAACGAAGTCTAAAATCAATATTGTTTCGGATTGCGCTGAAATTTGGCATGCAGATAGTTATTTTGACTTAGGTATCCGCTAAGAAAGAATTTTTCAAAATACACTCTTTAAGGGGATGAAGCGGGGCTTCAAAGTTTGGATAGTCGTTTTATTCGACATTTCACACAAGTACTTCTGTAAATAAATAAGTAAATACGAGTTTCAGACTTTTTCAAAATGCCACCCTAAGAGGATAAACTGGGGTAACAAAGTCTAAAAATCAATATTGTTTCGGTTTCCACTGAAATTCAGAATGCAGATAGTTATTATGACGTAGGTATCCGCTCAGAAATGATTTTCTGAAAATTCCTCCCGGATACGGAACGGGAATTCAAATGTTGTATGGCAAAACAAGAAGTGCGTGTTGTAGGATTTTTCGAAATAGGGTAGGTAACAAAGTCTGTAAATTTAGGTTTTTAGGGTTTTATAAATATGAATCCCGAATTACTTTAATCACGCGATAACATGAAAACGGGTGAACCGATTTGGGTAATTCTTATTTGATGTCTTCTATGATAGAATCGTTTTAAGTAAATAAAAGAAGTTTTTAACGCGGGCGAAGCCGCGGGGCACTTCTAGTTTGATATAAAATCAATATAACATTCAAAGTTTGTAAAAATGTTACCCTCAAGGGTGTAAAAATAACAATAGGGAATAAAGGATGAAAGTTTGTATGGAAATATGTAAGGTTTATGTGAATGTTCTACTGAACGGATTTATATGAAATTTGGTACACAGATAGTCAAGAGCCTGAGAACGGACATAGGCTTACTTTTATTGCGAAAAGAGGGTTAAAAGGGGGATGAAAAGTTTTATCGAAGTATTTTTAAAGCTAGAAGCTTGAAACTTATTTTTTAGGCTGTTAATTTGATATAAATAAATATGACATTCAAATTTTGTGAAATTTTTACCCTCAAGGGTGTAAAAATAACAAAAGGGAATAAGGGATGAACGTTTGTATGGAAATATGTAAGGTTTAAGTGAATGTTCTACTGAACGGATTTAAATGAAATTTGGTACACAGATAGTCTAGAGCCTGAGAAAAGAGATAGGCTTACTTTTATTGCGAAAAGAGGGTTAAAAGGGGGATGAAAAGTTGTATCGAAGTATATTTAAAGCTAGAAGCTTGAAACTAATTGTTTAGGCTGTTGATTCGATATAAATTAATATGTCATTCAAAGTTTGTGAGGGGGAAGGGGAGGGAGAAGGGGAAGGGGGGATGAGGGGAGGGGAGGGAGGGTGGAAGTGAGAGGAAGGGTAAAGGGGAGAGGGATTGGAGGTGAGGGAAAGGGGAGGGGAGGGGGGGAGTGGAAGGGAGGGAAGAGAGGGGGAGGGGAAATGGGGGGGAAGAGATAGGAAGGGGAGGAAAGGGGGAGGGGGAGGGGGGATTTGCACGGCGTGGTACGGTGCGGTGTAGGTGGGATACGCATGTGTCTTATTTGTAAAATAATTAGCCTAAATATTTAAAAATGCTACCCAAAGACACTATTCCACGCGGACGAAGTCGCGGGTACAGCTAGTATCTATAATATTTTTATTGAATATGATCTATTTAATGTTATTTTACGTGTGTAAGTGCTAATTTTTGATTTGCCCATATACTGAATAAATGCTTTGACTTTTGACTTTTGACCTCGGATTCTTGGTCCACAAGGTCGCTCTGACAACGTTTTATAAATCTCCAGTGTCTCGACAAGGGTAGCGTATCTTGTGATCAAACTCACCAAGAGGTAAAACCTCAAGGTTATCAAAGTATACGCACCGACTTTAGCACATTCGGACAATGAAGTGGAGGAAATGTACGAGGACATTTCCAGGGCCTTACACACCACCCAGAAGGCCCAATTCAACGTTGTCATGGGGGATCACAACGCTAAACGGAACTAACGGGAGTACAAGCAAGCGGCGAATCGGTAGTAGGACCACACGGATTGGGAAGCAGAAATCATACGGGGCAAATGCTCGTCAACTTTCTAGAAATAGAGGGGCTTTTGAATTCTTTCTTTCGGAAGGACCCCCAGCGGAAGAAGACGTCTACTTCCGCAAAGCAAAGCAAAGCCCCGACGCTAGAGCCAAAAACAACGTAGACTTCATTATGACGGACAAAAAGAGCATATTTAGAGTTGTCTCAGTGATCACCGATTAGTCCGGGGCTCTCTAGATATCGACTGCAAGCTTGAAAGTGTTCTTCTAATGCAGTACACGCTCCGACTTAATAAGCTAAACCATTCGTGGTTGGGTCCGAAAAGTTCCAGCTGAAACTAGAGAACCGATTTGCTGCACTGAAAACCACAATTGACGTTGACGTTGACCAGGATATCGACATGTGGTGTGTGATGTGTGATTTTTAAACTGGTCCGACGTGACCTCCGGAGCTCCAACACACACTCAATTAAAGAAGCGATCGAGCAAAACTGGGAGTCAAAAGTCTTTGTCTGACGAAGCAAACCACTTCTAGCGGGAGTGTCGTCGCTTCTAAGCCGGAGATTCTTAGGGAAGTAAAAGACTTCTACAGCCAGCCATACACCTCACAAGCGTCCATCCCCAAACCCGATATTGAGGATTCTAGAGCCCCTCTAACCCGCTACTTTACTGAAGATTAGCCAGAAATCAGCCTAGATGAAATTGTGATGGCTCTCAAACAGCATAAAAACGGAAAAGCCTCCGGAGAGGATGGAAATACAACGGAGCTCTTGAAAGCTGGTGGAACTACTACAGTTTCTTGCTTGTTATGTTCTTCAAAAAGGGAGACAAAACCCTATTGAAGAACTATAGACCTCTCGCTCTTAAGCCATGTCTAGAAGCTGTTTTCGAGAGACATCACAAATCGTCTCGCGCGTAGGCTTGAAAAATTTCAGCCCCCCGAGTAGGCCGGCTTTCGAGGAGGATACGACACCATAGCGTTTGTGGACTATGAGAAAACCTTTGACTCCATTGAAACCTGGTCTGTTCTGAAGTCTTTGCAACGGTTCCAAGTTGATTGGCGATACGTCCAAGTGTTGAAAGGTCTGTATGACGCCGCGACTATGACCATCCCAGTACAAAATCAGCAGACTGAACAAATCCGCTTACATTGAGGAGTGAGACAAGGGAACGTTACTTCCCCCAAATTGTTCACAAACACTAGGGGATATGTTCAAAACGCTGAACTGGTAAAAACGGGGCATAAATATACACGGCAGTTACCTCTCACACTTGAGACTTGCGGATGATATCGTCATCATGGCTGAAACCGTGCAAAACTTGCAATACATGCTGACTGACTACCCTGGCTGATTCTTCTGCAAGCATCGGTCTCTGGATGAACTTGGATAAGACCAAGATCATGTTCAACGAACATGTTAGTCCGGAACCGATTGCCCTAAACGTAGTTCCTTTCGAAGTTGTTCACGCGTAAGTCTCCCTTGGAAAAATTTTGCAATTAGGTAGAAACAACTTCGAGAAGGAAGCTCTCAGAAGGATTCAGCTTGGATGGGCAAAATTTGGAAAGCTTCGTCAAGTCTTTTCTTCGCCCATACCACAAAGCCTGAAGACGAAAGTCTTTAACTAGTGCGCTCTACCTGTTATTACTTACGGAGCCGAGACGTGGACACTGACGGTGCCACTAGTTCACCAATTCAATGTCACTCAGCGAGCTATGGAGAGGGCTATGCTAGTCTTTTTTCCTTTATTTGTGCTATAAAACCTTGCTTCTTATCAAATTTCATGATTCTAGGTCAACGGGAAGTACCTTATAGGTTTTCGACCCAAAACCTATAGGGTACTTCCGGTTGACCTAGAATTGTCAATTTTGGTCAAAAGCAAGTTCTTTCAGTACAAATAAAGGAAAATTTCCGAAAAATAAAAAAAGTTGAAAATTAAGGCAAATTTTGGTACTTACAAGTTTTCGCGAAAATCTAAATTTGCTCATATCTTTTTATTGGGTTGACTCAAGACCTTGATTTTTATACACCAAATAGGGACTATAGACCTCAGTATCAGGTATAAATTTCAACTTGCTAGGTCCACCCACCCGTTCCTGAGAAAATCAGTGGTGACACACGGACAGACAGATGGACAGACAGATGGACAGACAGATGGACAGACAGACGGACAGACAGACGGACAGACAGACAGACAGACGGACAGACAGACAGACAGACAGACGGACAAGAAAGTGATCTTATAAGGGTTCCTTTTTTTACCTTTTGAGGTACGGAACCCTAAAAATGAAAAACATATCGTTGTTAATATAAAATACGAATGCGCAGTTATCCCATTATTTTAATAATAATATACGTTGCGCGCGCGTGAGCAGCGACAACAGACTGGGGGATACCAGTGCCAGCACTGGTCAAAAGTTAAGTATAAAGCGCTGTAGCTATGGGCGAGTGAGGGATGCCTGGTAGTATCTTAATCGAGTGTTCTTAGCTTTAAATTATGAAAATGCATTCAGCTGATTTAAGAAATTGAAGACGCTATGTAATCAACTTTCATAGGTCTAATCAATTTGGAATTCGGTATCCTCTTAGTTTAACGATATTGTAAAAACATAGTAGCATTGACCTGATGCTGAGATATCTCCTCGAATCTGCAAAATACTCAACTCCTCACCAACTTACAGCGGAGATGTCGAGTTTGGGCTCATTAGAATGTTCTCAATGATCTTATACATAAATGAGTCGGGGGTGGTTTTAAAAATTTTAATTTGGTAATATTATTCAGTAATTCAGTAATAGTTAGGAGCCTCTGCTGTGACTGCGCCTCGACTCCGTGGCGCCTTAGATGCACCCGTGCCGCAAGTCTTAGTAAGTATATGAGCACAATATTATTAACCCTTTAAAAAAACTAGATGGGGCACACCGTTTATAAGCTATATATATGCCAAGCTTTGATTTGAAAATAAGATGAAATATATTCTTACTCGCGCATTTATTTGTAGCTCCATTGTAGACGTTGATAACAAACTCTGGAAAGAAAAAAAAATACTTGGAATATTAGGAATTCTGCTATTCTCCTGAGGCGGTACCACCACTTTGATACTTCATCCGTGATATAGGAATATTTTTCATTTTGATGGTAATGCATCTAGTAAAATAACAGGGCATGTGAGACTTATGTGTCATGAGAGCGAGCAACGCGGTCTCTTAGCGTGATCAGGCCTGTCGCACTTCGCGCTGTAGCTAGAAACTACAAGTACCTCCGCGCAACCCTTTCGGGTGCATGTTCAGTCAGTTAAGTGTCACGCGCGCTCTCGATCGGCCGCGCACCTTACTTGTACCTACCATATTATTATATTCCTTGCTTACGTATTTACATACAAAAATATTATTCAGTATGTCTAAACGAAGGGCTACAAAGCATCGCGTAGCATACGGATGCTTAAACAACAACGGGAATGACGACATTAGATTTCATACACTTCCTAAGAATCTCGAGAGGTATGACATTAATAAAAATTTAATATTATTTATAAGTAACGTAAATCTAGGTAGGAAGGCTATCTAGGTACTTTTTGTTTAACGATCCGGTCGTTTAGTAGTAGTTTTCGACTTTTTTTCGCGTAAAAGTCAATGACCTCAAAGATCGTTCACTGTAAGTAGACCTCCTATTATCTTAGTAGACTTATTATATAGTCAGCATCAATCAATGATTTCTAATTCTGATTCTGATTCTCCCGGTTACTAGTGGCCGCCTTCTAATGCAGGGTCAGTGTATACTAGTTTTAGTTTAATACTTATATCAACTGAACAATGAAAGAAGGGGATAGAAAATGTAAATTTTTTTTTGCCTTTTTTTCATTTTATTTGTTAATTTTGTCGTCGCGCTGCACATGTAGGTACTTATGTAAAAAGCAAAGAATGTCACACATAAAATGGTAGGTATACGAGGGTCATTCAACAAGTACGTAGCCTCATCGCCCAATGGCACTGCGATTACAAAAAAATTTTACCATAGTACAGTGCAATGTTTTTGAAGCCTATTGTCAAAGTTTTAAACAATGACCTCTATTAGTTTTGTTTTAATAGCCTTTGAAAGTGAACGTGTCGGTCAGTTTAACAAAAATGGAAAAAGAGCAGTATCGTTCGATGATTCGATTTTTATTTTTGGAAGGGAAAACGCGCAGTGAAATTAAAAATCGCTTGGATGCTGTGTACAGTGACTCTTCTCCTTCGATGGCAACCGTCAAGAATTGGTTTAACGAGTTTGCTCGTGGCTGCAAGTCGGTTTTTGATGAGCCACACCCAGGTGCCCCGAAAACGGGTACTACGGAGGAAAACATTAAAAAAATCCACGATCTCGTGTTGGCAGACCGCCGATTGAAAGTTCGCGAGATAGCTGACACTGTGGGCATTGCAGAAGGAACGGTGCATCATATTCTCCACGAAGAACTGGGCATGAGAAAGCTGTCAGCGCGATGGGTGCCGCGTTTGCTCACACTGGACAACAACCACGACAACGCGCCGGCTCCCACCTCTGCCGTCGCCATGGCCAAATTATTCGAATTGCGCTACGAATTGCTGCCCCATCCACCTTACTCTCCAGACTTGGCCCCCTGTGACTTCTTTTTGTTTCCAAACCTGAAAAAGTCACTCGCCGGTAAAAGATTTGGGTCGAATGAAGAGGTCATCGCCGCCACGGAGGCCTATTTTGCAGACTTCAGGAAAACGTACTTTTTAGACGGGTTAAAAAAGTTGGAGCATCGCTGGGCCAAGTGTATTGAATTAAAAGGATATTATGTAGAAAAATAAATCGGCACTTTTCGAAAATTTTCGTTTTTCTTTTGTAGGCAATAGTAATAATATAATTCATTTTGTAGGTAAGTATTTATTGAACGACCCTCGTAAGTCAGCTGAGTTTCATGTTTCAAGGGAATTCACGTTAAGATCTTTAGGGAATTTCTATCGACATTACATCTTGCAAAATATTAATTGTAACCTACTTGAAATTGGTAGGTTATTTTATTATTTACAGTAGGTAGGTTACGTAGATCCTATAGGTAAGTACCGAGGTGGTCCCATTGTAATTTCATCGAGATCTGATGAGTATCTCCAGAGATATGATGATAAACGTCTCAAACTTGCAACTGAAACTGACTCGCGCGGCATGGAAGTCGGTTATTTTAGTTTTAACTATCTTAATTAAACTATCACATAAACTATCTTAATTATAGTATAACTGTAGTAGTTTTATCCTACCTCGACATTAAACATGAATGTAGCACTTTAAATATACTCATTACATTGTTCTACCTTAAAGTATTCTTCTGCCAATTATAGGCTTCAATAAGTTATCTAATAACATTCAACCCTATAGGAGAGGCCGCGAGTTGACCGAGTTATTCAGACTCTCGCTGTGCGGACTTACGGTGCATTTTACTGTGCGCAACACGCGGTTCATAGTTACTATTAGTTGATACTGTGACGCAAATTCAAAGTCGCACTCGAGGCGTGAAGCGCATTTTGAACGTTACCGGCGTTGTAACTAGGTTTAATCTCGCACTTTTGCTCTCAGGGAGTGCAATTTCTGTACTTGTACTATTCATTATTCTATGGCGTGATGTAACTAACTGTTCCGACCCGTCTCCCTGTAATAGCTACACCGGACATCGTAACGGAAAACGGCCACTTGCCGCTACGACTTAATCCGGTGGGTGGCCAATGACCACGGCACATGAACCCTGGTTACGTTATTTCAGATTACTCAAGAAATGCTTTTGAGTTTTACAGTTCTGAATAACTTTTCACGAGGCTTTTAACTGCGCGAATAGAAGAATATTAACAAAACCTCCTCCTTTTCGGAAGTTGATTAACAAAGCTTTTGTCAAAACATTTACACACACATAAATTAGAGGTATCAAAATGGCAAGATATCTTAAGTTTTTATTTGTAAAGCCCGCACAGCCCGCACCCATTTGTGTCCGCGATGCATGCACACTGCTGCAGCCTGAGTGCATACGAGATTCTACTGTATAACAAGCACATTTAAGTGTAATGTACTGTGTTCGACCAAATAATCACTTAACAAGTAGTGTTAATTGTCAATCAGTAGACGCAGTTAACGTCGCGTAGCGAGAAATGGATAATAATACCGGACGCTATGCAACAACAATAATGATTATAAAAATATATTTATTTGTCGATTTTGTAAATATAAATAAACAAAGCGGCAATAGCCCAATGGATAAGGTGTGGGACTAGCGATCGAGTGGTCCTAAGTTCGATTCCCACTCATTAAGCATATTAAGCTTAGGAGCTTTAGGAGGGGTTAGCAAGAATACTAGTAATGTGAAACCCACATTACTAGTAAGCTTTAAAATAAATAAAAAATGCGGAAATCTTCGTAGGTTTCCTTATGGTAGTTTGATTAAACTTTTAGTAAATATTTTATGAATACTTTTCATAACGCGGACAGCAATTTTGACGAAATTTGTATTATCAAAATATATATTCTTAATAATTACAATTAGTACGAAGAAGGTTTTAGAGTAAATGTTTTACCGTGCTCAACGGAGCATTGCGATACATTCCGGGCACAGCTTGTAACTACCTAATAACTACGAACAGATATTTTGTAAAGTCTATTTATTACAGAGACAAATACATAAGTAAAAATAATTATTGCCGGTGTTCCGGCGGCACAGCCCGAGTCACAATATTCTAGGTCTAACGTGTACACCATCTTCCACCATATCATCGCTTACCAGGCGAGATAATGGTAAAACGGTCGCCTATAAGATCATATTTACATATAAAAATATGTCATAAAAAATTGCAATAGCTAGAAAACACAAGCGCTAGGAACAGTTACGCGCATATGATTTATCACTTAATCTGGAATTAGTTTGCGAAGCGATTTGCTTCGTCCTACATAATACGATCCGCCAAAGAATGGAACTCCTTGCCCGTGTCTGTGTTTCCCGTTAGCTACAACCCGGGGGTCTTGAAATCGCGAGTGAACAGGTATTTACTAGGTAAGCGTGCTACATCGACGACCGCGTTGTCACTTAACATCAGGTGAGATAGTGGTCAAACGCTTGCCTATAAATCATAAAAAAAAAAGTTTAAGTACGAAGAATACTATCACAAAGTTATATTTATAAAACAATGGTGGTTCTTTTTTGATTGCCGAAACATCTGTTGTTTGAATGAAATTGATGCCATGGTTTACGGGTACTCTGCCATATCCCGACTCTGAGCTAATCTTCTCTACCTTTTATTTTTGCTACTATAGTAATGATGTTGATTTTCAACATAGGACTCATAGAAATAAGTACGTTATACAAGATTCTATGCATTGCCAGCAATAACTTAACCGAACCCACGGCTTGGGTTTCGTGGTCAGGCTTACCACTCGATCATTTGCTCAAACGAAATGACAGTTATATCTGTTATGGTGGATTGTTTCGTCGTTCAACGCTTAGCTACTTCGCATATCGATAGAAACGAAGCCTTAACCTTAAATTAATGAATTAATTGTTAAAATAGGTGACAATCAAATCAATGAACGAGAATTCGTCATCTTGTTCTACAATGAATTTACATTTAATAATAACGAAATATCGTTAAGTTTGTATTACACAGCACAGCAGGCACAGCTTACTGTTACTATTTTTTTAACATTTAACATTCGCTTTGTATAAAATAATTCAACTTACCAATAAATGAATTCGCTGTTTGATCATTTGGATCCTTTGCCGATGCGGGATTATTCGCTGTTTGAGGAACTTTTGTAGTTTGTGGTGTTAAAGCATTCGCTGAGAGCGGAACACAAGTATTTGTTTCTAGCACATTGTCTCGGGTTTTAGGACCTGCAAATACATAAATATTAAATATCAAATTCGGATCATATTCTTTATAATTATAAATACGTAATTTCAAGAAATATTAGTATATGCCATATACTAATATACTATATGGCAATCCGTATATTGTTAGGATATTTGGAATGACCTAATTTGATACTTTGGTATTATTCTTAAATAAATAAACAAAACATTTTTTTCCACCGCATTGTTGAAATAATTATATAAAAGTAATATTCTTAACAGTAATAGATCCAGATAAGAGGCACATCTAGGCCTAAGTATATACCATTTTCTCGGCCGCCAAGCTGTAATGTTACTGGTACAGGAACGCACATACCATCTTAGTGCTCCCAACCAACCTAACCTGCCTCGTGGTGCATCCTGCTGACTTACGAACGAGGCTCTGGCGACTGACAAATGGCGGTATAACCATTTCAAATTATGGGGTAGCTATAAACACTGCAGGCCGTTGACGGGCAGCACCGTCACCGGTGCGAGAAGCTACGTCCTGCGATCGCCAACCATATCGCAGGACGCATCAACCATATTAGGGCATATCACTCCCAAGGGATGAATGAAGATGGAAGGTCACAACCAGCCGCGGCCCCCAGTTCCCGCCAGTTAGCCGCCCTGCTATTCCTGACCACGGCGGCGGTTACGGTTACGGTAACGGCAGGGCAGGGGGTGCTAAGAATCCCCGCGCTACGGTAGGCCGCCAAAACAAACTGACCCTTGCAACATATAATGGATGCACGATTCGGCTGGCTGGATTCGGTTTCTGGTCAACAACGTTCTCAGTGACAACGTTGTAGAAATCTCCAGTGTGCCAACCAGGGTAGCGTACCTCATAATTAAGTTAACCGAGGTACAGCCTCAAGGTTATCCAGGTTTACGCACCGACCTCGACACACTTGGATGACGAGATGAAGAGCATGTATGAAGAAATCTCTAGAACCTTTCATACCACCTCTAAGACTCACTACAACGTTGGCATGGGAGACTTTAACGCCAAAGTGGGAATACAGACCTGTACGGCTATTCTGTAAGCTAGTTTACGCATCTCTCAAGGGGTGAGATTTGAATTTCGTGTTACGAAATTTAACCGTATTACAATCGTATTTGGATTTAAATTTCGTAGTACGAAATCGTGAAATGCTTGTCAAGTTTCTCAAGAAAGCGGGGCTTTTCTTGATGAACTCGTTCTTCAAGAAACAGCCCCAAAGAAAGTGGGCGTGGCAAAGCCCTGACACTGTGACTAAAAATGAGATTGACTTAATCATTACGGACAATACAGCGCATATTCAGAGAAGTCTCAGTGATCAGTAGGTTCAATATTGGAAGTGATCACCGACTTGTACGGGGCTCTCTGGATATCGACTTTACAGCCGAAAGATCCCGATTGATGAAGTCTACCCCTAAGTAAGGTAAGCCACCTCACAAAGCTGACAACGTCAACGGGGAAAATCGTCGCATCCAAGTCGGAGATTCTGTCGGAAGTTGAAGACTTCTACGGCAAGCTCTACGCATCGCATGCTTCAAGGCCCGTACCCAATTCTGAGGCTTGTAGAGCCACCTTAACCCGCCACTTCACAGAAGACCTGCCCGAAGTCGGCCGAGATGAGATCGTGATGGCCCTTAAACAGCTCAAAAATGGAAAGGCCCCAGGTTAAGACGGAATCACAACGGAGCTTCTAATAGCTGGAAGAGCCCCAGCTGTAATCCAGCTGCAACAGCTCTTCAATTCTGTTCTCTTCACTGGGAGAACTCCACAGGCATGGAACAGGAGCATGGTGGTTTTGTTATTCAAAAAAGGAGACAAACCCTCTTTAAAAACTACCGCCCGATTTCGCTTCTGAGCCATGTCTACAAGTTGTTTTCAAGTGTCATCACGAACCGTCTTGCGCGAAGACTTGACGAGTTCCAACCTCCAGAACAGGCCGGATTTCGAAGCGGTTACGGCACCATGGACCACATCCACACGGTGCGGCAGATTGTACAGTAGACCGAAGAGAACAATCGGCATCTGTACTTAGCATTTGTGGACTATGAGAAGGCCTTCGACTCAATCGAAACCTGGTCTTTCTGGAGTCATTGCAGCGTTGCCAAGTGAATTGGCGATATATCGAAGTGATGAGATGTCTGTATAATGCCGCAACTATGAGTGTTCAAGTACAGAACCAGCGTACCAAACATATCCACCTGCGTCGAGGAGTGAGACAAGGGGACGTCATATCCCCGAAACTGTTCACTAACGCCTTGGAGAATATGTTTAAGACGCTGGGTTGGAAAAATTGTGGCATTAACATCAACGGCAAGTAGATCTCAACTTACGATTCGCTGATGACATCGTCATTATGGCAGAAGCGCTACAGGACTTACAAAGGACGTTGAATGGCCTAGCTGATTCTTCTCGTCGCATCGGCCTCCGGATGAATTTGGATCAAACCAAAGTCATGTACAACGAGTACGTGGTTCCGGAACCAATTGCTGTAGATGGAATCCTTCTCGAAGTTGTTGTGCAGTATGTTTACCTAGGGCAGACGATCCAACTAGGCAAACATAACTCCGAAAAAGAAATTCAGAGAAGAATTCAGCTGGGCTGGGCCGCATTTGGAAAACTCCGTCGAGTCTTCTCGTCGGATATACCACAGTGCCTAAAGACAAAAGTCTTTGTGCGTCCTACGCGTCATGACATACGAAGCCGAGACGTGGACACTCATGGTTAGAGTCGTCCACCAATTTAAAATTGCTCAGCGAGCTATGGAAAGTAGTTACGCTCGGTGTTTATCTGCGGAATCGAATCCGGAACGAAGTAATTCGCCAGAGAACTAAAGTGATCGACATAGCTCAACGGATTAGCAAACTGAAGTGGCAGTGGGCTGGTCATATCTGCCGTAGGACCGATAACCGTTGGGGTAGACTGGTTCTACCCCAACTTTCTTCTCTAAACGTAGCGTAGGACGCCCTGTGACCAGGTGGAATGACGACATTCGCAAAGCGGTGGGCAGTGACTGGAAACAAAGAACCGAAGATCGGGCTTAGCGGCATGACTTGGGAGAGGCCTATGTCCAGCAGTGGACTGATACCGGCTGATTATGATGATGATGATCATAAGGAAATGAGGTGTCAATGAAATAGTTTATTCATTTTGCGACTCAACAACAACAACAGAATGTATTATTCACTGTAAGAATTATAAGAATATCTAGAATTCTTTTTGAAGAAAATACTTATAAGTTATTATTGTATACCACCAACAATTCATAGAATAATATAACAACTATAAGCATTGCTTCATACTCTAAATCCGCCATCTTGTGATAATTTGACACGTATTTTATGACATTTGTAAAATTATTGCCATATAAAAATGCTAATAATTCGAGTCTCATCTTTCACTAGAGAGACTTGTAACTATACAGATATCTATGCCGGCGGACCGTCTGTCATTTGTCCGTCGTTTGCGTTAAACATATCATTATATGATAATATTGATGTCCACATGTGTATAGTCGCGAAAAAAATTGTCCGCGTCACATAATTAAGTGTCGCATGGAAAACTGAAAATCAAACCGATTTTTCAGTTTTCAGATTTATCAATAGCATTTATTGAAATCGCGACAGGACTGTGTCTGTGGTGTCGGCTAGCATTTAAAACGTTTGAGAATATGTACCTATGGGTGCAATTTGACAAAAAGGGTACATTAAATTCTATTTCAGCTTTACTTACTTGGCACTCTTTTATTCGTTCTTTTATTCCGTTTGGGCACCAATCTCTTTCTCACAGGCGACGTTTCTACGTTTTCAGGCGTCGGGAATTTAGAGGCATATTGCAACGTTTCTATATTATTATCAGACATTAGAGATTTAGAGGTTTCGCTAATTGCTGCCGCCTGTAAATTACATATTTTTATGTCAACACCAAGATCGAAGTGAAAATAAATTATCGCTCTCTCTCTCTATATATAGTATAAGTTCAGGTAGGCTATTCAACTGATTATAAAAAGAAACTGTTAGAATCCGTTTTTTATTCAGGACAGTCAAGCATTGGACCTCTACCTCACCGGATGTACATCCATATATTGTCTTACTAGCTTCGCCCCGCAGCTTCTTCAGCGTTAAAAAGTATCCTATGTCCTATTTCCACTATACTGGCTATACCTGTGCAAAATTCCAGCCGAATCGCCTAAAGGTAAGCAAAACGTAGATAAGTAATAAACGTCATTTCACCGGGTTGGGAGCCGGGTATGTTCTAAAACTGCATCCGAAGCGGAGTTTGAAAATTATTGGAATGAGTGATTGAGTGAATGAAAGAGTTGATGAGTGAAAGAGGTAACCGCTTAGCCAAGCCAAGTGGTTGCCGTGCCGATGGCTGCATGGCTAGGGGCGAGCCTAGCTGCTAGCGTAACGATTGCCCTGGGACCAGGCAACCCAAACCTAACCCAACGCAGGGAAAATTGTAAATAATTGAATGAAGCAATCAATGAATTAATTGATGAAAGAATTTAACACGGGGGAAGCCGCCGGGCACTTCTAGTATGGTACAATTTTTTTAAATTCGTAATCAGAATTATACGATATGAAAGTAGATAAATTATATTATAATGTCACCTCGGTTAGACCCCTCATATTTTCTTTCACTGGGGTTGGTGTTTTCTTTCCTGAACTGCTTGCAGTGCTGAAATATAACAATCATAATTAATATAGTTTATAAACTAAAACAACCGACTTCTATGCCCCGAGAGTCAGTTTCAGTAGAAAGTTTGATACGATTATGGTCATATCTCTAGAGATACTTATCAGATCTCGATGAAATTACAATGTAACCACCTCGGAAATGTACCCTACCGATTAAAAGAGAATCATTTCGGTTCACAATTGACGGAGTAATCGCGTAACATACATACAAAAAAAACACATAGACGAATTGAGAACCTCCTGCTTTTTGAAAGTCTGTTGAAAATAATGATTTTGTACTGTTATCGTCCTTCTTGGTATCTACGTTATTAGGGAAGACGTAAAAATAATATTTATGTATTTACGTGTACAAAAGAAGAGGTACTGCAATTTTTTTTGTAAGCGCAGAGCAGCAACTTAGCAAGCGGCCACCTGATGGAAGTTGTTCCCGCCGCCTATTAACAACTAAATTACTAGAGGTGATACTGGTGCCTTGCCCGCCCTGTTGAAGACTATTAACTTTCTTTACTGTTTTGGCAATAAATATTATTATTTCATTGTCACCCACGGGAGAGTTGTTGTTACCCAAGTCCATAGGCATAGAGTCCTACATGTGATTCTAAATGGGTGAACACTGGTGGCAGGCTAAAACCAACCACCGAACAGACCATTCGCCAGTTGGTTAGGGCAGGATAGACTAGTTGGGTTAGTTGCAGTGGATTGAAGTTAGTGCGATAATGGGACTTCAGCTCGGATGTGGATTAGACTCCAATGCGATGGGGCCACCACACAAAACAAATCTTATCTACCTGGATAATTCAAGCCGACGCTTTTTTATTCTAATGTCCACTTCAAAAGCCTTCGATCGAGTCTTTCTCTTTGGTGACTTTTTGTCAACCTTCGCTGACACTGATATAGGACTGGATTTCTTGCTTATTTGAGTGTTCACAGATTTTGTTTGTGTGGCAGTCGAAGAGGGAATGTCTTCTGGCAAGGAAACACGTTTCATTGCACTTAATGACCTGGTTATCACATTGCTTTTCTCCGTCTGTTTTGCAGCCACAGGTTTTTTTAAAAAGTACGTAAGAGGACGATTGTCCTCATTACTCGTCTCGCTGTGTCGTCGTGACGACACCGGTGTTCCAAGATTTTTTGTGCTGCTACACTTTTTTCGTAAACACATCCTATTGTGTTGTGTTAAACTTGGTTTTTTTAGATGTGTTGATGGTACTGGAGTTACACATGGTTGACTTTCAGGGATATCGCCACGGCTGCTTGCAGCGGCAGTAACCTCCCTCACTGGCGATAGCCTTTTGAGAATTATCCGAAGATTTTTTAACTCTTCGGGAGGTTTTTTATGTGAATGCATGTCTGCAAAAAAAAAAAGAAAGTGAAATTTTATATACATATTTTTATGGCAGTAATGTACATTGACATGTGACTTTGACTCAACTTTATGAGTTGTGACTAGAATTTACGAAAACTTCATTCATTCACAATTTACATTACACTGGCAATTTGCGGGTATAGTAAGCTAACCCGCCGGCGGGATGGTCCGGTGCAGGAGATACACTACATCCAAATTCACAAATTTTACCTAATTATAAAACGAATGACCGATAATATTCCTAGTTCATCAATATGTGTATCACTGCTACAGGGGCGCAACACTAAATACACGCCGATCGAGAAAAAACGGGATAGAATTATAATATCGCCCGTGGGCCGTGATATAAAGAGAGATGAAACACAACTACCGAGAGGTAAGCTGAGCTTTGCCGAAAATGTATTTTTGAAGATTATATACATTTATTAACTTACCGGTGAAATGTTATATAACGTTTGCCTTAAAAGTTGTATTTGTACTGGTTATTCCACACAATCTTATACTGCAAAGAGCCATCACAACGACTTTTTAAGAAATTTAAGTCTCTGAGGGCGGTGATGTTTCCAGGTCACCGTACAGGTCGAAACTAATATCGCGATCGTATTTTTGGCGTAGATTTATACTATTACTAGCAGCCCGCCCCGGCTTCGCGCGGGTAGAACATATATGCCTACCAAATTTGCATCAGTTTGTTGCATCGAATATAAAATATTAACATATTTAACAATCATCGTCATATTTCAACCAATTTACACAAAACCTTAACGAATTATGCACCTAAGACCTAAACCTTCCTCATAAACACTCTGGCTATTGGTGAAAACCTCATGATAATCCGTTCAGAAGTTATTGAGATTATTGCAAACAGACAGACAGACGCAGTGATGGACATTGTTTTATAATACTTACGTAGTGATATTGGACGGCCCTTTGGCGTAAAGGATGGTTACCCTGATTCTGACCCGAGGGTCGTTAGTTCTAATCCTAGCTATATACCTACCAATGAAAGTTTTATGGGCATTCATGAATCATGGGTTTTCGTGGGGTCATTAAATCTACCAGTAATAATGCCCCGCGAGTCAATTTCAGTAGCAAGTTTGAGACGTTTATCGTTGTATCTCTGAAGATACTTATCACATCTCAATGAAATTACAATGGGATCACCTCGGAAACGTACCCTACCGATTACAAAAATAATCATTCGAATCGGTTCATAATTGACGGAGTAATCGCGTAACATACACACACAAAAAAAGAAACATACAGACGAATTGAGAACTTCCTTCTTTTTGTAAGTCGGTTGAAAAGTAGCTTACCACCACCAAGGAGAACATCTGCCGCCGTAACCTAACGGCGTTCCCCGACGCTAAAAGTAGGGGTATTATACGTTTAACGTGTGTATCTGTGTGTCAGTCTGTAGCATCTTAGCACCCAACCGGATGAACCGATTTTGATTTAAAGTAGGGGTATTATACGTTTAATGTGTGTATCTTTGTGTCTGTCTGTAGCATCGTAGCACCCAACCGGAGGAACCGATTTTGATTTTGTTACTGATAGTTTGTTTTTTTTTATAGATGTCTTCATCGAGAGTGTTCTTAGCTTTGATTCATGAAAATTAGTTCAATCGTTATAAAACTATGAGCTTTAATCAACTTTCATAGGTCTGATCAATTCGAAAATCTTCTTGTTCAACGTTATTGTAAGAACATGGAAGCATTGACCTGATGCTGGGACATCTCCTGGACTCTACAGAATACTCAAATCCTCACCAACTTACAGCTCAGATTTTAATTGTCGTGTTTTATTGGAATGCTCTTAATGAAAGGCTTATACATAGATCAGTCGGGGTTGTTTATATATAGATCATAACTATATTATACAATAGAATTTTATACAGTAAAAATATATTATTATACTATATTGACTTCAAATTAATTGTGATCGGTGGGGATCTACAACATCGCTAAGCTCATAATAATATTTTATTAGTAACTATGACCTAATCTGTGGTTTCACTGTAGATATTTTATTAATTTTGCGAAGCGTGTATGTGAAGCCCCTGATATCTTTTAGAGTTTTCATTTGAATTATATACTGTAAAGGACAATTTTAATCTATAATATGTGGCCAAGCTAAGTAACGTAATTATTTGGATAAGGATTAATACTATATACTTGAAAATAGCCTTGGAAGTTATGTAATATTTTTTAACAAAAAATTAAAGATTGAAATGGTTACTGTGAGTCTACCTTAAGAGATGGACATATGCTGTCGCGGACTTTTTTGTAGGTCTTATGAAGTTGTACAACTCTTCCATACAACATATTCTTCCATCTGTTTTTAATTGAGCAGCGTTCGTAAGAAACGTGTTTTTTCGACCGTTTTTTTGTCGACTTAGGTTGCAAATTAGGTCTCCACGAATGTACCTTTGATTTAAACGGGATAATATATAGCCTATTTTCATTTCGATTGTCCATTCTATATATTAGTGAAAGAATTTTTTAAATCGGTCCAGTAGTTTTTGAGCCAAATCATTACAAACATACAAAAATACAAATGTTCTCTCTTTATAATATTAGTATAGACTATTATTTGGCTATAGGATACTTTTTGACGCGGGCGAAGCTGTGGGGCACAGCTTGTTAATGCTAAGACTGGGATTTATAAAACTTACTTCTGAACGAAGCTTGGTTGAGTATTCTATAAATACACAAGGGTTGTTTCACAATTATTGGCGGAGAAGAGGTAGTATTATCCTGCCCGGTGCGTTTCTCTGCTATTGGAACAGGATCACTTTTTCCATCTGATACATTCAATATGAAAGGCTTGTGTGCAAACTTTCGCTGGGCACGCACATATATTCTGTAAAATAAAAGTAATAGTGTAGAGAACCATGCATATAATAAACATTACTTATCTGGGGTCACGGCAGTGCCCCCGCCAAGTCGAGCAAAAAAAAGAGGCACGGCCGTACCATCCTCCATTTTTTCGAAGCCATTCAGGCCATTTTCATGTGAGATAGTGGTCAAACGCTAGACTTAAAGATTTAAATAAATAAATAAACAAATTTTCAATATCCTGTAATTTTGTGCTGGCTCAAGCTAGAACCCTGAATTTTCAGTAAGATATAAGGCATAATATAGCTTAAGACATATTTTCAATAACATTCAATATAATCGTTTAATAATTTAAGATCGTTTAAAAAACTAAAAGAACCGACTTCGTACGTCAAGCTAGTCAAAGTGACCAGTAGCCAGTATCATGTCATCGAAGTATATAAATAAATGCATCGTAAGGGTGCAAAGACTATGTAACGGAATGTTATAAAACATGACATTATAACATGTTTTATAACATTCCGTATCCACATTATCTGAAACATGTTTATGTTATAACATGTTATGTTACATAGTCTGTACGCACCTTAATACAAATGTTGATATATTAATAAAACTGACCAAGTGCGAGTCCGCATCGCGTCTCTTATCGCACACTTAGGGAGGGTTCCGTACAATACGAAACATAACAGAGTTTCAACCTCATATATTTGATTAATTGATATTACCAAGAATATTTGGTTTGGTCGCGATCTAGAAAGACGAGGCTCGTTTACTAGCGCTATCTGTCATTTTGCCGAAACTAATTAGATAGATGGCGTTTAAAAACACGTTTTTTGTATGGGGACCCCTTATAATTTATGACTTTATTTTGTTTTTAGTATTTGTTGTTCTAGCGGCAACAGAAATAACTATCACGGTTAATGAGCTATAGCCTGGTGACAGACGGACGGACAAAAAAACAGATACAGCGGAGTCTTAGTAATAGGGTCCCGTTTTACCCTTTGGGTACGGAACCCTAAAAACCGCACGACCGGTTTAGTTGAAATTTAAATAAGACCACCTGGGAAGGGTACCCGTTGCAACAAAAAAAGTATTTTCCAAATCGGTTCAGGCATCTTTGAGTAATCGGTGAACATACATAAAAAAAAAGTTTGTGAAGTTGATTAATTTAAGAACCATTGCCCGTCAAAGTTCCTTAGTTTTGTCACGGACACGCTGACTGACTGATGATCATCAACATAATTTTAAGGTACTTCTAGTAAACCCAAAAAGCTCTAAATTTTAAACATACCTAATTAGTTTTTAGCCTATCAATGTATAAATCATCTAAAAATAATGCAATTTCAGTCACGTTGCAGAGATATACAAATTGCATAAGTAAGTTTGTAATCCTAAACAAATATATGCGATTACAAAGTAACTTTGTAGTTCCTGCAAATAGTTAAAAAAAATACATACACGTCGAACATATAGCCTCCTCCTTTATTGAAATCAGTTAAAAAGAAGGTACCCTTTAATTTTTAGGGAACCGAGCCCACGGGGCAAAACGGGACCCTACTAAGACTCCGCTGTCCATCCGTCTGTCTTTCTATCTGTCTGTCCGACTCACACCAGGCTGTATCTCATGAACCGTGATAGTTAGACAGTTAAAATTTTCACAAATGATGTATTTCTGTTGCCGCTATAACAACAAATACTAAAACCAGAATCAAGTTAAAAAAAATTGCTGGGCGAACGTTCGTGCAGCAGAATCCGTTTTTAAATAACTCTGAAGCCGTTGGAGGCACAAATTTAAAATTTCACATTTACACGATATATGGCACTAATTATCTGCATCATTCAATTCTTGAAAAGGCGATACTTTTTGCTGGGCGAACGCACACCTTAGAAACTGTAAAGCAGGGTATCCACTTAGGTTCGCCGTGGTTCGCGAACGCGTCCGCTCCACAAACCAAACCTAGTGGATACGTCGTGTTCGCGGAGCGCAACTGGACCGCGATCGGTTCACGGCGGAGCGCTCTGGAAGCGGTTTTTTGCGCGAACACAAAGGGGAGCGCAGTGTGTTCGTGGACGCGAGCGTGCCACTACGCGGTGTTTGTGAGTTGTTTGTGAGCACACAATGTTCGCAAACATATAGCGATCCGACTGGAGCGCAGACGTTGCAGCCTAGGTGTGTACACTGTAGATGTTCAGGTTCGCGGAGCGCGGAGTGTTCGCAAACCACAGCGAACCTAAGTGGATACCCGGCTTAATAGATAGAGACTTGAAATTTGCTCATAGTGTGTATTATAATGGTTGCTATAATAAGCTCATATGGCATATTAATAAGTCATTCCACAGAATAATGAATAGAACAAGGTCATTCTTTAAATTAAACGGACTTGGTTTAACATTACATCTTAAAAAATTCAAGTACCTATAAGAATTGAATGTCCCGCCAACAGTGCACAGCGACGAGGTTGTAGACGGCACCAGATGAAGTAACCACATAGCCAAGATAGGCCACCACGACCACCATTGCACTGTACTATGGTAAAGTTTTTTTGTAATAGCAGTGCCATCGGGCGATGAGGCTACGTGCTTGTTGAATGACCCTCGTATATATCTAATACCTTTAAACGAGCAATTCTTGTATATATATATATCTAATCTGAATCTCGGAAACGGCTCTCAACGATTTTCATAAAATGTAGTATACAGGGGGTTTCGGGGGCGATAAATCGATCTAGCTAGGATTCATTTTCAGAAAATGTTGTTTTATTCGTGTTATTAGGCATTGAAAAACTGCTACAATATCATTAGAATACAAAGGATAATTTCGACTCATTTGACAATGTTATGAGGGCTCGGTTGAAGATCGATTGGATGGCGATCGGCAAGTCCCTGCCATGAGACCAGATGACTATTTTTCCCTTTTTTGTTTTCTTTATTGTATTTTATTTAACTAGGCTCAGGGCCCGTGTCGTGGCAGCCATTTATTCGAAAATCACTGTATTTTTACTTTTATGGAGTCATCCCTAATGGTGTGTGTGTGTGTGTGTGGGTGTGTGTGTGTGTGTGTGTGTGGGTGTGTGTGTGTGTGGGTGTGTGTGTGTGTGGGGGGGGGGATGTGTGGGGTGTGTGTGTGTGGTGTGTGTGTGGGGGGGGTGTGTGTGTGTGTGGGGGTGTGTGTGTGTGGGGGGTGTGTGTGTGTGGGGGTGTGTGTGTGTGGATTTGTGTGTGTGTGTGGGGTGTGTGTGGTGTGTGTGTGTGTGTGTGTGTGTGTGTGTGTGTGTGGGTGTGTGAGGCAGAGTATCTATGTTTAATTGTAACGTGAACTCACAAGTTTCCCCGTTGAATAATCTTCTTTGTGTCATCATATGATTTGCCTTGTAACCATTTGTGTACCAAGCGTCGGGCACTAGCAGTATTTTCATTTTTGATGTCACAGCACAGACCTTAGCGACATTGTTGTAGATATATGTGAACATATACTGAGTGTGACGCTTTGCGAAAGAGGAATGGATTCTAGGAAGTGGAATCCTATAAATTCGTCTTATAAATTCTCTAATAATCGAGCCTTTTTGTGAAACAAGTTTGCTACTTTTGAGATATATAGCTGTCGCACTGCAAGTACTTCGGATTCCCTGTACAACGCATTTGTTGAAAACCCAAAAGGCTTGTGCAGCATTACCTTTAAAACAGCTGTTTGGGCTCGTTCCAATTTTATCATGGTAGTTTTTGGAGCCCCACCCCATACCAGATTGCAATACGATAGGATCGACTGGCAAAGGGCAGTGTAAACCACAGTTTTGTGAGTAAAATTATTAATGAGAGCCAAAAGAAATCCAAAAAACTCGATTTTAAATTAAAAAAATTACGTATAATACCGAGCAAAGCTCGGTAAACCAGATATTATATATCTTAAAAAAACTTTATCACGCAGTATTTTTGTTCCTAAAACAATTTACTTGTTGAAATATTTTTATTGATGTTAGACTAATTTTGTATAAATCAATTTATTTACTTTTTATTATGTAAATTATTATGCACAAATTTATTTTCTGATTTTAGGATTAGGTTTTTTACAATAATGTATGGGTATAAAAAATAATAAACAAATTATTATAAAACCATAAAATATTATAAAAAACCTAAACCTGGGGTGCCGCCGGCAGCGGGGAAGGGGCCAAGCTACCAGTGGTTAGGACTGCAGAGAGAGGAACTTCGTGCCGTGTCAAGAAGTACCGCCTTCTATATCTAGCCCTTGATCCAGCCGTCTAATGAGTCTTGAGGTGTTGGTCGAGACTCTTCGCTATTAGGATGTTCGCAGAAATGACAATCGGTACAATTATAGTCGAGTCAACATCTCACATGGCGGTAACCTCGTAAGCCAAGTCAAGGTACTTGCTGCGCTTGTCCTTCTCGGCCTTCACGAGGTTCTCGTCATGCGGGATGGTGATGTCGACTTACACTGCCCACCGCTGGGACAGGCCGACTATCACGATATCAGCTTATTGGCGACAATAGTCCTGTCCGTGATAACTGAGCGGTCCCAATAGAGCAAAGTACAACCATTTTCGAGAACTGGTGCAGGTGCATATTTATAGTACGGCACCTCGGACTTGACAAGGCCGTATTGAAGAGCAAATTGCCGGTGGATGATCATGGCTACGAGATTATGTCTGTGCAAGTACACGCTGTTATATGTCTGAGTGACTCTCCGGGACGGCGGCATGCCCAACATATGTTGACCGTACCGTCCTTCATGATATATTTCCGGTAGTTGTTAGTCTTGATAACTATGTCTGCAATTGCACAAAAACATTCAGTTTTCAACCCACTCCAGACACAAGCATATTTAGCTTAGTTGGAGGGGTTAACAAAAATACTAGTAATGTGCAACCCACATTGCGAGTAATCTTTAAAAAAAAAGAAAAATAATAAAAGAAAGTTTCCACAAAGAGATCACCGAATCGTAGCCAGTTCACCGACGCGAGCAGGTCCACATCGGGCCCTGTTAAGGCTTGATAGAAACTGCCATGCAGCTCCATGCTCTTTCATACATCCTTACGTTACTCGGTGCTGAGCACCTGAGGCTAGCGCCAATTTAATTTGCCTAAGGAGAGAGGGGTGAAGGTCCTGTCAACAGCCACCACATTGCGATGCAACCCACACTCGTTACTAAGAAAATATTCTCGGAGACTGCACACTAACAGTTATGAAGGGTTTTGGCATTTAAAAAGCCTCGACCACCCCATTTCCGTGGGATATACAGTCTCATAACAGACAAGCGCGGGTGAAGCATGCAATGTGATGTCAATTGCTGTTGAACTTTTCTGTCCAGTTCATCTAGTTCCGTCTGAGTCCACCTTAGTATGCCAAAGGTATATAAGTAGGGCAGAACGCAGCCGTTGAAGGCACGCACCTTGTTGTCTCCTGACAAAATACTGTTGAGTCCCTTTGTTAGACGACTAAATAAGCGCTCCTTCACTGACTGTTTTTCCCCCTGCTCTCTATACCCAATGACTCTGACATACCAAGGTATTTATAGGTGTCGGCTTCTGAGAGAGATCTGAAAGTCATTGTCTCAGAATGTTGAAAATTCATTGAATATACAAGTTTTTCTGCTGCACGTGCATGACCGCACACTTGTACACACTGAACTCCATGTTAATGGCGTTGCTGAAAGTCTTAGTAACTTTCAGTAATTCCATCAAATCATGGCGTTTCGGTGCAAACAGTTTGAGGTCATCCATATACAGCAAGATGACTTCACCCTCTCTCCGAAGCCGATATAGGCCAGCCCGGAATTCTCTAGCAAATTGCTGAGAGGATTGAGGGCTAGACAAAACCACAGAAGACTCAAACTATCACCCTGGAAGATGCTTCGCTCAATCCTTATGAAGTCCTGTGGAGGGTCTGTCTCCATCACCTGGTTGACGAAGGACTGTGGTCCACTGCCTCATACAAGAACCTAGAAAAGATCTCAAAGTTGTGTCAATTTTAGACAACACCAGGACCCTCTATAATAAAAATTATTTTAAATATTAAGTACTTCAATTGTACACCTTGTTAATCCAATTCTAGATGGATGCAATCCAGTGAACCAAGGTGATCTTGCTTGATTCAATCCATGTAGAAAGCAGATGTAATCCAAATTTTGATTTGACCTTCAACATTCTTGGTTTACGGGCGCAAGTTACCATCCGCGATAGGAGTGTGCAGATTAAATCCGTGTAGCTGGTGGATTGAATCCATCCTAAGACAGTTGTGCTGTGACAGGCAGCGGCTGCGCACATATATATCATTAACGCTTCATCCGCTTTATCTTTTATTCTTTCTGTCATCAATTGCGCACACCTAAAGCAAGGCCCACTTTTTTAAATTTAGACCAATTAGGACCCATTTCTACAGTACAAATACAGTCCATACACAATACGAGTATTTTATTTCATGCCAGAAGACAACTCGCAACTAATTCGCTAATGTGTTGGCGCATGTATTAGATCCGTGTAGCCAAAACACAATCTGCGAATTGAAACTTTGTTCCCACCAAGGTCACCTTGGTTGGATTGCTGGATTGCATCCGTCTAGAATAGTTTTTACACTTTGGACATGTCTAAGTGTGTATAGTTGCACATAAATATAAATAAACTAGCAGCCCGCCCCGGCTTCGCACAGGTAGAACATATATGCCTACAAAATTTGCATTAGTTTGTTGCATCGAATATAATATATTAACATATTTAACAATCATCGTCATATTTCAACCAATTTGCACAAAACCTTAACGAATTATGCACCTAAACCTTCCTCATAAACACTCTGGCTATTGGTGAAAACCGCATGATAATCCGTTCAGTAGCTATTGAGATTATTGCGAACAGACAGACAGACGTAGTGATGGACTTTGTTTTATAATACTTACGTATTGATATTGGACGGCCCTTTGGTGTAAAGGATAGTTACCCTGATTCTGACCCGACGGTCGTTGGTTCTAATCCTAGCTATATACCTACCAATGAAAGTTTTATGTGCATTCATGAATCATGGGTTTTCGTACAGAGGTAGTGGGATCATTGAATCAAAATCAATCAGATCATGGGATCAAAGAAGGGGTATTATACGTTTAACGTATGTATCTGTGTCTGTCTGTAGCATCTTAGCACCTAACCGGATGAACCGATTTTGATTTTATTATTGTTTTTTTTTTTGTTCACTACTTCATACAGTGTTCTTAGCTTTGATTCATGAAAATTCGTTCAATCGTTATAAAACTATGAGCTTCTAGTTAATTGCGCTATGAAATCAACTTTCATAGGTCTGATCAATTCGAAAATCTTCTTGAACAATATTTTAAAAACATGGAAGCATTGACCTGATGCTGGGACATCTCCTGGACTCTACAGAATACTCAAATCCACACCAACTTACAGCTCAGATTTTAAATGTCGTGTTTTGAGTCATTGGAATGCTTTTATTGAAAAGATTATACATTGATCAGTCGGGGCGGTTTATATATAGATCATAACTATATTATACAATAGAATTTTATACAGTAAAAATATATTATTATACTATATTGACTTCAAACTGATTGTGAACGGTGGGGATCTACAGCATCGCTAAGCTTATAATAATATTTTCGTAGTAACTATGACCTAATCTGTGGTTTCACTGCAGATATTTTATTAATTTTGCGATGCGTGTATGTGAAGCCCGTGATATCTTTTAGAGTTTTCATTTGAATTATATACTGTAAAGGACAATTTTAATCTATAATATGTGGCCAAGCTAATTAACGTAATTATTTGGATAAGGATTAATACTATATACTTGAAAATAGCCTTGGAAGTTATGTAATATTTTGTAACAACAAATTAAAGATTAAAATGGTTACTGTGAGTCAACCTTAAGAGATAGACATATGCTGTCGCGGACTTTTTTGTAGGTCTTATTAAGTTGTACAACACTTTCATAGAAAATATTCTTCCATCTATTTTCAATTGAGCAGTGTTCGTAAGAAACCGTTTTTTAGTCGACTTAGGTTGCAAATTAGGTCTTCACGAATGTACCTTTGATTTAAACGGGATAATATATAGCCTATTTTCATTCCGAAAGTCCATTCTATATATTAGTGAAAGAATTTTTTAAATCGGTTCAGTAGTTTTTGAGCCAAATCATTACAAACTTACAAAAATACAAATGTTCTCTCTTTATAATATTAGTATAGATAAATTCAATACAGAGATCTTCAATCCAGCTGAAATACTTTTTCTATTAATATTTTTATAGCACACATATCAAATGAAATGTTAATTAAATGGTTGGACGGAGTAGTATTGAATTAAATGACAGTAGATATTATGTAGCTCGTTTCTTAGTTTATGGCTTTAGTGGCTTGTTGTCACAATTCTGCTTACGTCCGTTCATGCTAGTTTCATAATGCATGTGGAGTGTTGGTATAACTTTTGAGGTCAAATAAATGTCAATGTGTTTGTGAAAGTAAGACAAAGAGTTGGCTTCTACAACACAGGTATTCCTAGTGTAGAATTCAGGGATCTAATAGCTGAAGCACCTTGTGCATATAATTAGGCACAAGCATATGTAAAACTTACACAAACATGACAATCATTTTATAATAATTTACTTATTATTTTGAACTTGGTTCTATGAATCAACCAAATCATAGACACGTTGGTATACTATGGAGTACGGTCTAGAGATGGGTGTTGATAAAACAAACTAGTTAAAAAAACCGTCCACCGACTGTCAATGTTTCGACCGTTAACCGTTTACAAATCAACTAGTTGAATCCATAGACGGCAAATTCAAGAGTATAGAGAAACGTATCAGTTGACGTCAACGAACAGAGGCGATTAACTGACAACTTGATTTCGAACGGTGACATTCGTTGATTGTAGACGGCTAAATTCGATAGTAGGAAAGGGAATTGCAACTTCGTAGGTATTTTTATTTTTAAAAAGTAGTCGATATTGTAATTAATGTACGTGTTTAGTAACATTAATAGCTCTATATGAAAAGACTTAGTATTTAAATTTCTTAGCAATTTACGTCATGATGTATAACTAAAACATACCTACTTAAAATCAAAATATATTTATTGATAAAAATTTAAAATACAATTAACGTACAGCGCTATTTGGATTTAAACGATTGAATGAACCAATACTACGATAACGGTTGAATGCATACGATCACTGCGAAATCGACTATGGTTAAAGCATCAACTAGTTAATCGACTAGTTGACGAGGACGGACGTTGACGGAGGTTAATTCAACGGTCTACAGTGCCACAAGTATAACTTGGCGGTGGTGGTTTTTGGAACTAATTATTTTAATTGAAACTGAGTTTGACGTTTGAGAGATTACCGCGACATTATTGTTGATAAATCTGCTACATTAAAATAGTTCAATAATGCCAAAAGTAATTAAAAGTGGTTTAAGAGAAACTGTTATCAAAGTACAAAGTAAAGGCATAGTGGCGCACAGGCACGCCATGTTATACTTGCCGGACTGTAGTTGCGTTAACGAAAGATACGTCAACGACCCATCGCTAGTACGGTCAGACATTTTGTGACGCCTATTACGCATTACACAAAATATAAAAATGTTTACAACTGAGACAGCTTGTAACAATTGGATACGACGCCCAGCTAGTAAAGAAAACAGATAGGACGCTATCATCGGAATTATACCAATGGATGGCGTGTACTGAACAAACAAATTGTACTCACTTGTTTCTGACCATTCTGCGAAATCGTCAATCAGAACACGTAACAAGAAATAAATAAGCCGACGAAGGCCGAAATATTACTTAGAAATGGTCTGTGTTGTACTATGGGTCGCAAATGGATGCCGCCCGCGGGCCCGCCGGTGCCAGGTGGAAATGGAAGCAGACCACAGATTAGGAGTGGGCGTTATGTAGCATAGATCGTTTCCACAACGTTGTCACAGAGCGACAACGCAAACGTTATGGACGAATTTCATAACCGTCTATTTCTCAAAACCGTCTATTTAGAGTTAGACTGTCGTTGCGGGCCGTTGCGTCGGCAACGTCATGTCACACTTCGTTTGCATTGTCAATAGAGAGAGAAAGGAATACTCTTTCTAGTTTCTACTACTGTTTGCAAGCCTTGCCAGGTCAAATAAATTTGGGTCAGACGGAAGACAAAAATAATTAGGACGATGTGAAATATAAACATTACTTTACTTTCACATTGTACTTACCTAATACTACCTATACACAAATATCTATTCGGCGAAGCAAACACCGTTTAATAGATGTATGCATTTTAGCAACTATCTATTAAAATTGTTAAAACGTATACATCTATTAAATGATGGTTGCGAAATAGATCGTTGTGAAATAGACGGTTTTGGCAACGTTATTGTAACGCAGATAACGTTGCGTTATGTTTTCTGAAAATCTCGTAACGACACACTACTACCACAGATTACTAGGGAAGATACGTATTTACGTTACCAGGTTTTAAACCCTAATTTATGCTTGCAAGTACGCCAACCAGCAGGGCTAGCATGGCAAGGGGACTATTTTGTCTTTCCACCTATCCGTGTTTTGTTTGGTGGAGAAGGCAAATTGTAAGTAAAGTTTTTCAACATTCATAAACGCCCGATGACTTTTAATCAATTCTTTTTTTTAAGTTTTTAATACGAAACAAAGTCAGAACTCGAGGTTAAACTTCACCAAACGTTTAAAATTGTTGTGTTGATCTCCTGTCAGTGGCGAAAAACAGGGAAATAATTTTGTCTTTCCCTCGGGGATAAGGCCATGCTAGCCCTGCTGGGTCCGACCTTAAAGACTTGCAAGACTTAAAAGTATTTTATTCGTTAACTTGGAAGTATTTTTTATGTGACGCTATATTGCGCCTTATTTACTATTAATAATAAGAGTCAATTTTCTATGCAAGTATTTTCAATTCCTACGCTTGGAAGTATTTCATTTTTATACACATTATATTCGCCTCTATACTCTTTAAACCATGGATCAAATTCCTATGCAAGTACTTCGGCTAGGCTCGTCGGGCGCGCCCGTCTCATACGAAATACTTTGAAGGTTTTTGCAACTTGCAAGTGTTAAACGTTTTTTTATTGTGAACGCTATATTGCGCCTTATTCCGACAAGAATGATGGTCAATTTACTATCCAAGTATTATTGATTCATACACTTGGAAGTATTTCATTTTTATACACACGATATTCGCCTCTATTATGTTAATGCATGTATTAAATTCCTATGCAAGTATTTTAGCCGGGCTCGATAAATACTTAAAAGTATTTTGAGCCCTGGTAGTTGACGGTTGTCGTACTAAGTAGCTCTGGTACTGGATTTATCAAGTACGACCCATCGCTACAGATTACTATAGAAGGCTTACTTAGAACTTTTACCTTTTACTTAGAAGCAGACCAAGCAGACAATTGCTCTTTGGCAGTGCTACCAACCCTTACCAAAATTTACCGCTAAGTTTTTTCTGAATCCCCTTAAAAACCCCTATATACAGAATTTATATTTACCTACTTAACTATTTCGTCCTAAATTGTTTTGTAGCTCATAAAATAAAACGATACATATCAAGTTGGTTGATTGGCTGGTTGAAAGAACATTGATTGACCAGTAAACAACACGCCGCGCATTCACTCGTTTCATTCATATCGTGCGTTCCATTCTACGCACAAAACTGAAAACATATATTTGTTTTTGATTTTATTGCTAGTTTTGTTTAAGGCCTTAAAAAGTCCCCAAAAATTTCCAGCCCCTAAATATGTCCCTTTTAACACTTCTAGCCCCTAAATTTGGGGACTAAGCGCTTAAGTTGGCAACCGTGCTCTTTGGGAGGAAGGGTAGACAGAGAAAACAATACTCAATACTTTATTGCGACCCAATACTTTACTTTACGCAATACTCAATACTTTATTTAATTGACCGCGGGTAGCTCCGATTCCTTCCCACGTGAAATAGAATATACTACGGAATTATTCCATGTAATAGAAAAGGACAAAGCTACAATATTTTCCTCTCTTAGTGCGTGTCGGTTTTTACAAGTTCAGTAATGTTGTAAGCCGTTCTTAGCTCAACAAATTTTGACCTTTATTGCTATGTTGCACTGGGTTCTAAAATATATATATGGTTATGTAACAACCTTCAATCTAATGTGGCCACGCTACCCAAATCTCTATAATTTTATCCCTCTATGATATGCCAGCTATAAGATAAAATGAACAACGTAATTTGATCGGTCATACATGACAGCGGGTGAAAGTCAATGTGTGTACTAGAACTGGGAGCCAGTGCTGGAGCCAGTTTGTAAAATCGCATATGCAGAGAAAGATAAAAAATTGATTTTTATCTCGCTATCTCATACTAGTGATTATATAGTTTTATCTTTCTCATATCTATCTAATACTATAAGAATCTTTGTCCTGACATACTGACTGACTGACTCACTGACAGACAACGCACAGCCTAAACCGCTGGTCGTAGAGACTTGAAATTTGGAGTATATATTTGTCTTAGTACGTAAGGGTGTACTAAGAAAGGATTTTCCAAAATTCACCCCTTAAGTCGATGAAACGGGGGTTCAAAGTTTCTATGGAGAAACATTATTAGAGAGTCTTTTCTATTCGAAACTTCACACAAGTGCTTCAGGACATAAATAAGTAAACATGTGTTTTAGGGTTTTTCGAAATTCCACTCCTAAGAGGGTGAAATGGGGTAACAAAGTGTGATAATCAATATTGTTTCGGATTGCGCTGAAATTTAACATGCAGATAGTTATTACAACGTTAGTTACCTCTAAGGAAGTATTTTTCCAAAATTCACCCCTAAAGGGGATGAAATGGGGGTTAAAAGTTTGTATGGAGAAACAAGATTAGATAGTATTTTCTATTCGAAACTTCAAACAAGTGCTCCAGTAAAAAAATAAGTAAACACGTGTTACAGGTGTTTTTGAAATTCCACCCCTAAGAGGGTGCAATGGGGTAACAAAATGTGAAAATCCATATTGTTTCGGATTGCGCTGAAATTTGGTATGCAGATAGTTATTACGACGTAAGTTACCTCTAAGAAAGGATTTTCCAAAATTCACCCCTGAAGAGGATGAAACGGGGGTTAAAAATTTGTATGGAGAAACAAGATTAGATAGTATTTTCTATTCGAAACTTCTAACAAGTGCTCCGGTAAAAAAATAAGAAAATACGTGTTTCAGGTTATTTTGAAATTCCACTCCTAAGAGGGTGAATTGGGTGGGTAGCAAAGTGTTAAAATCAATGTTGTTTCGGATTGCGCTGAAATTTGGCATGCAGATAGTTATTATGACGTTAGTTCCCTCTGCAAAAGGATTTTCTAAAATTCACCCCTGAAGGGGATGAAACGATTTGAACCGGGGTTCAAAGTTTGTATGGAGAAACAAGATTAGATAGACTTTTATATTCAAAACTTAACACAAGTACTTAATAAGTAAATACGTGTTTCAGGCTCTTTCGAAATTCCACCCGTAAAAGGATAAAGTGGAGTAACAAAGTCTGAAATCAATATTGTTTCGGATTGCGCTGAAATTGGGCATGCAGATAGTTATTTTGACTTAGGTATCCGCTAAGAAATAATTTTGCAGAATTCACTCTTCAAGGGGATGAGCGGGTGTTCAAAGTATGGATAGACATTTTATTCGACATTTCACACAAGTACTTCTGTAAATAAATAAGTAATTACGAGTTTCAGACTTTTTCAAAATGCCACCCTAAGAGGATAAACTGGGGTAACAAAGTCTAAATGAAATTTAGAATACAGATAGTTATTATGACGTAGGTATCCGCTCAGAAAGGATTTTCTAAAAATTCCTCCGGATACGGAACGGAGATTCAAAATTTGTATGGCGAAACAAAATGAGATAAAGTACGTGTTATAGGATTTTTAGAAATGGGTTAGGTAACAAAGTCTGAAAATTTGGGTTTTTCGGGTTTTATATATATGTATATATTTTATATCCTTATTGCCTTAGTCATGCGATAACATGAAAACGGGTGAACCGATTTGGCTAATTCTTATTGTCTTTAATGATAGAATCGTTTTTAGAAAAGAAAAGTTTTAAGTAAATAAAATAAGTTTTTAACGCGGGCGAAGCCGCGGGGCACTTCTAGTATATATATAAAAGAAAGTCAAGTTAGTTACTACACTTATAACTTAAGAACGGCCCAATTTTTATTTTTTGTATTTTTGGAATTGTCTTTGTCAGGAATAGGATAATATGTATTAAAGGCAATGAATAATTGACCTAAAAAAATTAATTAAGATAAAATATTTTGCCAAAATATTCCTGAATTTCAAAACTGCAAATCATTTGATGTTCAATTGTTTTTTTTCCGTCGATACGGTAAGCCGCAAATTAATAAGGGTCATCGCTCCACACGGTTCGTGCAGGATTTTGTTGAGCGTTTTCCGTGTGTGAGTGTATCCCATCGCCTCCACACCTCCAAGATCCACAGTCTTGTCGTGCTTTTGTTCAACGGTGGCGCGGTCGAGGTCAACTCCCCCACCCACACGAGCCGAGCCCGGCAAGGCGCGTCCAACGCCCACGTCCGCCCAGGCAGTCGCAGCTCCGTCGACGACGTCGAGCCCGCGATAGCCGCCCTGCGAACGTGTGCTTTTTAGACTCCGTGCCTACCAACACTGCGTGTCGAACGGCTACTGGCTAGCTGTTTCGTGCGAAACTTGCAGTCTAGTAGGCCGCCGACGCCCCTTCATCTTCGCCATGTCCGACCTCGACTCAGACGACTCCGAAGACCAACGTCTGCCTCGTGTACAGGACCCGACCGACAGCAAGAATGTTGTTGTGTGCAGGGACCTTTTCAATCCGGAGCGGTCCGTGATCGTCCCGCGCGCCGCTATCGGCCTTCGCCCGCCGGTGCCGCGCCCATGCACCACGGCCGCCGCAGCGATCCCGCCTAGCCTAAGTGAGCTTCAGCACGGGCGGCATTCGACTCGGAAGCCGTCGGAGCGAGCTGCTCCACCGCGCAGGCGAGAATCTTCCTCCGGGGACGAGATGCAGGAAGAGAAAAGGCCAAAAATACAGACCCCCACGCCACCCAGCCGACCCGCACCGAAGCCTATCGTTCGAGTGATCGAACAAGGCTCCGACCAGCCGCAACCCCAACCGCAACGCACGACGCCGCGACGACGCTTGTCTTCGCCGGCACGTGCGTTTACTCCGCCGCCGCTAGATACGGATGCCTTCCCGGTTCCCGAAGTCTATCGTACATCGACATCATCGTCGTCACGTAGTGCGCCCGCTGACGAAGCCGCCGACAGCTCTGCATCCGAATACTCGGACAGCGTTGAGCACGACGGTGACGACAGCCTGCCACGTGATGACAGACCGGTCACTAGCACTTCGACGGACTACAGGGGTATCGAGTCCGTACCCTTCCACGCCGCACCCGTACCGTCGCCACCATCACCACCACCGCAAGCAGCGGCTTCATACGCCGCAGCGCTCGCGTCGCCATCACCACTACCACCGACTCTGCGTTTCATCGAACCACCGCAATCGCCGCGCCAGCCAACGCCGCCAGCCGCGCCGAAGCCGACGACGGAAGAACGCAGGCGTTACCCACCCATAATGGTGGACGTCATGCCCGACTGGCCCAAACACATGAAGGCGCTCAAGACAATCCTCGGTCGCCTGCCAGGAACTCGCCCCTTCGGCAAGGGGCTGAAATTCATGCCCGACTCGCCGGAAGAGTATAGGGCAGTGCAGGCGTACCTGACGTGGCTGTCAGAAGAAGACCCAACGTTGTCCTGGCATGCTTATGCACTAAAAAATGAGAGGCCTCAAAAGATCGCGCTGTGGGGCCTCCCAGCCGAGACACCAACTGAGCTAATTACCGAAGCGCTCATCAAACGAGGTTTTCCGGCTAGATATTCTCGTGCCCTACCCATGAGAAGAAACACTAACAAGTGTGTATACCACATCCAGCTCGATCCAATGAGCAAGGACGAGCTGGAAAAATTTTATCAAGTGCAAGACCTGCTCGACATGCCCGGAGTGCGCATCGAGGGATGGCGCGGCAACTCTTCTATGCCGCAATGCCACCGGTGCCAAGGCTTCGGGCACTCATCCTCACACTGCCACCGCCAAACTCGCTGTGTTAAGTGCGCCGGACCCCACCCCGGGTCTACATGCCGCACGCAGCGAACAGCCGCACGTGTGCCGTGTTTCGCCGGGAGGCGCGTAAGCGGCAAATCCGCCTCCCTGGCCGCCCCCCAAACGAAGAAGACGAACCACAGCCACAAGCGCAAGTGGAACAACGCCCGCAACCTCAGTCACGCCCGGTATCGCCTCCACAAGGAAGACCGACGCGACAAGTTACCACGTTAAACCCACCGGCGAACACATACGTACCGAGAGGCGCCCCCGCACCCGCAGCAGCGCCAAAACAGCAACGAGCCAAGCAAAGGAGAAATCGCAGGAGGGCAAGAAGGGGCGCAGGCGCCGCACCCGCGGCCGCCTCGACGCCGGTTCAACAACCTGCATACCCTACATACATACCCTATCAACCGACGTACTTCCCGCCGCTGCCGGTCTCGTGCAATATTCGACCGAGATCGAGGCGCGGCGGAGCGAGACGGCGCTATAAGCCCGCCCAAGACGATACTGACAAGCTGGTAGCAAGACAGGCGGAAGCTGCTGCCCCCCCGCCGCCCGCACAACAAACCGAAGCTCAGCCGATCGCAGAGACAGCGACGGCGCCACCCATACATTGTCAGTTGGAGGCCCGGGAGACATATACTACGCACCCCGGACTCAACAGCCGCCTCCATTCCCGCCCAGATGGGGTGACCGTCGGTACGCACCTTTTAACCAATTTATGGCACCGCTACCACCGCAAGGAAGAGCGCAAATGGACCCCATTGCCGCCGTCGTGGGGCCATCATGGGCCTGCTAAGCGCAATCGCTGCCGGGGAAGACCTCCGAGTAGCAGCGATGCACGGCTTGGCCTCGCTGGCACAATATGTGTGAAGACAGGTCCGATAGAGCTAGACAGCGCATCGGACCTCTCACTCGGAGGGCGGGCTAGATAGCTCCCCCGAGTGATGACGGATACAACCAACATACTACCGAAGAAAGACTACTATCAAGTCGACAGATTCCCCGGGGGTAGTTACCCCCGGCGCCCTACCCCACAAAGGAGGTTTAACCTCGAGTGTGATGATCACACTCCCCTACATGAGAGAGTGTTGCCCTCGATTGATTGATGGTTCGTGCATTTAGCCAGTGTCAAGTATAAAAATTCTACAAGTATTTGTGAATTCAAGTCATGTGGATTTTTAAAATGTTAATAAATTTTTAATACTGTTAGTAATGACAATTGTATGACATATTTATTGATTGCCAAATATACGTGCGCTCAGAAATGTATGCTTACTCAGTAAAGTACACATCTTTACTGAGGACTTGGACTAGACTTTGACTTGAAACTTGACCTGATATATGACTTCGACCCATCTTTACGACGTTAATTCTCAAAAACTTGAAGAATTTTAATACTTGACACTGGCTGAATACACTAATCTCTAATAATTCTCTTTGATGCTTACAAACAATCAAGACAATAATAATCAATGCCTAATCAATTTTATATTTTGTCAGAATGTGATAGCCAATTTATGAGTGCCGTATACAGTCTTACCCATAAGGCAATAAAATATTAGACAGTTATTTATGAAGTAAGTAAGTATACTTATTCAGAATTAAAATTAAATACTGGTGATTATATTTTTACATTTAAAATTAAACTCAATCGAACTAATGGCAAGTTAATAACTAACTTATGTCTAACAATAATAACATAGTTTCATTCCATCATGTCTTGCTGACACGCTGTTGAAGTACTTGATTATTGTATTTTTATTGTATTTCTGTATTACATATAGTGCATTGTATTACGTTCATAAAAGCCTAAATTAAGTTCTATAGATAACACGACATTCATTGTCTGTTAGGTGGTACGAACTTCGCCGGGCCAGCTAGTTATTATTTATATTTAAATGCCAGATCCATTTAATACTCCATAAATACTCTACTCCATTCACGAAGCAATTCACAGATTGATTAGATTACTACATACATGGGTAAGAACAGCAGCGCGATCACGAAAAATCGGTCTCTATGACTAATTTGATATCAACCAAAGATGGCGGACGAAGTTCCAGTGGCTATCACGAGGCATTTACAGTGCCACAAGTATAACTTGGCGGTGGTGGTTTTTGGAACTAATTCTTTTAATTGGAACTGTGAGTTTGACGTTTGAGAGATTACCGCGACATTATTGTTGATAAATTTGCTACATTAAAATAGTTCAATAATGCCAAAAGTAATAAAAAGTGGTTTAAGAGAAACTGTTATCAAAGTATAAAGTAAAAGCACAGTGGCGCACAGGCACGCCAAGTTATACTTGCCGGAATGTAAGCGGTTGATAACAACCGGTTTTTAACGAATGAACGACTTTTAGTGATGTGAAATGTACTAATTCGGTAACTTTCATACGTTTTGTTATCGTAGTTTAATTTGAATGCCTAGAGATGCATATTCATGGCGAACTGGGCACAAATTGGTGTAATAAATGTCAATATTTTTTTTAATTCTTATAATCATATATCATTTATCAATGTATTAAAATATTGAATTAATATTGTGTAATACTAATATTAAGTGAACTATTAATTTTTCTAAAAAAAGAAAACAAAACGCAACTCATGCTCATGCCGAATGTCAAATGTCAATGTCAAATTGCGTGCGAGTTGGTAAATAATAAGATTTATCGCAAAAGCCAAAAACAAAGAAAATAATAATAATAATAAGATTATATTTTAATTATATTTTGATTATATTATGATTATCCCGCAGGGGCGGCTTTGTGGCGAGCCGACGGTGAGTGGCGACACCGCGGACCCCTATCCCGTGAGGGCTAAATTTGACCCTCTGACCCCCGGCTTGCCTTGACCGGCCGGCCGGTGGTGGGAATCGCAAGAGCTAAGACCAAAGCTCCAGGGTGGAAGTGTTAAAGGCATAAAGCCGCTAGTAGCGTTTAGTGAAAGTGCAGCACACCTCTCAACACCCTTAGCTATCCACGCCAATGTTGCCCCTCGGCGCCGACATAACGGTCCGCCTTTATGGGGGGTCCATTCAGTGTATAGCTAGTCACCACTCGCCTTAATATTTTGAAATGAGGCATAATTGGCGGGTGCCGTACCTCATCCCATAGACCAGAAAACAGTCATCAAGCAGCACACATTCATAGCCATAATAAATTATAGTACCATCTTTTTATAGTTTTTCATGTCTCCATCCACAAATCATATTTTTATTTAATTTAATATTGTAAAGGGCCTCTTGACGTTGGCTTCGGCTCCGTCAATGCCTTCCAAAGGACCGGGCGATTTGCAGCCCGTGATGTGAATTGAATAAAGAGTATAATAAGATTATATAATAATATAATATTATATTATATTATATTATATAGATGTGTCGTGGCTGCGTTCACGAACTACGCTCGGAGTGCACCCAAACGCTCTAACCCCGTTCACGACCTCAGAGCGTCGCACTCGGTTGTAGCAACTGTGTCGTTCACGACCTCGGTTGTTTCACTCCAGTTGCAACTTTTTAACCATCAAATTCGATGGTTAAAAAACGCTTTGAAGTTTGTGACAGTAAATTTGGCGGGAAAAGCCGTAATTTTTTTACAGATTAAGCAGAAGATATTTGCATCGTCAAGACCAAGACATGACATGACGAGATATTAATTGTAAAAACAAACGGAAAATATTTAGAAATAAAAAATAAATGAACATAACCTCGAAATTCGAGTCTGCGCAAAATGTCAAAGTTGCAATTGAGTGAAAAACACCCGTGGTCGTTCCGGACCTTCGAGTGAGTTGCAAAACAACCAAAAATACTTCTCCGGAGGACGTGAACGGAGCCCTACTCTAAACGAAAAAAGCCCGACCGAAAATTTGAGTTTGACAAGAGTTTCATCGTTGACTTATGTCAAAAATTACGATAGTATAAGCTATCTTGTGCTCATCGAATTGTATTGAATTGTATGAAAAGAAAAAGCGCGGGAAACTCTCCAACTTGGCGGGCGTGTTTTAAATTTGTGAAATTGGAAATAATATTTTACCTTGTATATAGAGTTGAAACTGTGAATCGTTTTAATTTTTATTGTATATGTTTTAATTAGTTTCTTGAATTATCTGTCGGTAAGCACTTTATCTTTGTTTTTCTATGCGATGGAGGAGCCCCCCGACCCCGGGGGCTCTGTTCCTCCTGTGGGCAATGATATCACTATTGAGACTACCATCGCATCTACTTCTTCATTAGTAATGCCAAATTCAACTGCACCTATGTCTGCATCTAATGAGTCTGGTATGGAGACCGATGGCTCCGTGGGATGGAATTGAGCCTTAAAACGATCTCGACCTAGCAAGATGTGCCGGCAGTGTAATAAGCGTAGACGTAAACGTAATTCGTTGTCAGAACCAAAGGAAAATTACTGCGTTTGTAATACAACGGAAATAATTGCCGAGACACCTATGATAAAGAAACAATTGGACAAAGAACCAGCTTCAACTCCTGTTTCCACAAATGATAATGCACATCCTCGTCCCTCACCAATCGGTAGGGAATTTTACGAATCCACAGATGTAGCACCATACCTAGTTCACATTCAAAGGGAGTCTAATCCTGACGACAACACTGTTTTACATCCCATCGCGTTCGGTAAATTATTACAGAAGCAACAATTTACAAATATTGTAAATGGTAGTTTAAAACGCATAGGCAGAAACAAAATAGCTCTTGCTTTCACGTACTTTGATGCTGCAAACACATTCCTGCGCCACGACAGTTAGCCTAAAAATAAGTTAAAAGCATTCATACCAACATTCAATTTGACGCGCATGAGCCTTATGCTAGCTGTACCAGCTGAGTGGTCCCGGGAAGAGGTTACCGAAAATATCAATGTTCCCGTAGGATGTAGTAAAATTATTAAGATTAGACGTTTGAATTATAAGACAACTGTCAACGGGTCCCCAGTCTGGAAGCCATCTCAAACAGTAGTAATCACGTTTGATGGGCAGGTTCTACCTAAGCGAATTTTCATGTGTTTCAATGCACTGCCGGTAGAACTTTATACTTATCCGACAATACAATGCTACAACTGCTGCCGTTTTGGCCATACTAAAATGCAGTGCAGGTCTAAACCTCGCTGCTTTAAGTGCGGTCAAGATCATACTGCGGATAGTTGTAGCATTGAAGAGGATTGTTTTTCATGTTGCCTCTGTTCAGGCTCGCACTTTGCTACTAGCAAGTCTTGTCCTGTAGGGCTATTCTGTAACCTAAACTCGGAAGAGAAATTCGCAGTGAGATTTGAATTTCGTATTACGAAATTCAACCGTATTACAATCGTGTTACGATTTGAATTTCGTAGTACGACTCACCGCGGATTCCGCTTGAGAGATGCGTAAACTAGCTTATAAGCTAGTTTCGACAAAAGCGTATCAAGCAATCCATGGCATAATGTTGCATTTCATACTCTGAGGCTTGCAAACTGCATCCTCAAGTGTCTAAATCTAATACGCCGATGTCATTGCCACTAGTCGCACAACACCGGTGATCGGAAAAATGCCGCCACCGTCCTCTTCTAATATGACTTATAGAAAAACTGTCTTATTAAAACCGCGTTCAGCCCGTCAGCCCCCTAAAGGGTATGACCAAGCGGCTCACGAACAACTCATAAAAGACTATGATATGCCACCTCCTGCCAATGGTTGTGTACACAAAGTAGTACTGACACTGAACAGCAATCTTTGACAAACATTATTGTCGCTTTAATTAGCACATTATCTCCGACCAACCTATTGAAACCGGACAACGCTGCCCCCATAATTGAATTACTAAAAAAAATCATACAGATCCATAATGGATCTAAGCCCTCAAATGAACACGAACTGTAGTCGCATTTCGGCGGTTCCACTGCATCGCACCAATTGTGTGATGATGCTGTGGAACTGCCGAAGTGCGATTAGTAAATAACACGAAATCATTTACCATGTAAATAAATTTAACCCTTCGATTATTGCCTTAGCAGAGACTTGGCTTAAACCAGCCTCTGTTTTCAAATTAAATGGTTACTCTTGCTATCGACAAGATAGGAGTGACGGATATGGCGGTGTAGCCATACTCTTTAAAAGTAATCTTTTCCATAAACCAATCTCTCTGCCACATCATGATGATTATAGTGCTTCTGCCGTATTAGTAAATGGCATTTGACATGTTTCTTTATATATTCCGCGACCTTCATCAAATATATTAAATCATTTTGATTCTCTGCTATCATTGCTTCCTAAGCCGTTTGTTATTTTAGGGGATTTCAATATTCAGGATCAGTCCTGGGGGAGTTCTGTTTCTAGTGGTTACGGTGAAGATTGGATAGATATTATAGACAACCATAACTTATGTTTACTAAACACCGGTGCCGCTACACGGCGCACTAACCCTAATGAAAATGTTAGTGCCATAGATTTAACAATTTGTACTCCAGATTTAGCAACGCAATTTTCTTGGAGTACCCTTTTATCAACTTTTGGTAGTGACCATTTCCCAATCATTATTTCCAGTTTAAAGAAAACTCCACCAATGACCCTACAACAACCTCGTCTCAAATATAAAATAAACGATAAGCATTGGGATACATTTAAATCATGTGTCGAAAACAAATGCTTGAATCTGCCGTCTATTACCTCAAATAACAGTAGTATTTGCTCTGAGGCTTTATCAAAAGCAATCTTGTCAGCGGCTGATGACATTTTTTCACTTCAATACTACTTCAACACTTAACTGAAAAATGCAGCCATTGGTAAAGTTCCTTCTCCTCCATGGAGGGACAGTGAGTGTACTGGTGCCGCGAATAAACGAAAATTAGCTGAAATTGTATATAATGATGATATGACAAAAGACAATTATAAAACCCTTATAGAAACAATAGAAGAATCTAAAAAGCTCTTTAAGAAAAAAAAGTTTTTAAGTTGGAGAAATTTCTGTCTATATCTCCAAACACACACCCATCTATTGTTTGGAACAACATTAGGCGCTTCAAGTCTGGAATGTCTAATACTAACCGCTGCATTCTCCCTCGATCATTGTGTGATTTGTATCTAAGTAAGCTTGCGCGTATGGGGACGTTGCTCCTCCCTTACAATCATTAATAATGCCTATCCCATCTTATACACAAAATCTTAATTCGGCCTTTTCTTTAATGGAACTTAAAGAGGTTCTTTCGAACTTATGTGATTCAGCTCCAGGAGAAGACGGTATACCATATTCGTTCTTGCGCAATTTAGGAGATCAGACACTTATGTACTACCTTAATTTAATAAATTCTGTAATGATGTCTAACAATGTTCCAAATGCCTGGAACTCACAAATTGTTTTACAATTTTAAAACCAGACAAATCACCGGCACTCATAGCATCATACCGACCTATAGCACTCTCTTCAGTCATAGCAAAAATTGCAGAGCACCTCATTAAAAATCGTTTAGAATGGTTTTTAGAGAGTCATGCTATTCTGTCTGAATCACAATATGGTTTCCGTAAAGGAAGAAGCACTTTAGACAGCTTAAGCATTTTCGTAACAGATATTCGCATGGCATTCTCCCGTAAAGAATCTGTTGTTGCAGCTTTTCTCGATGTTAATTCTGCGTATGATAGCGTACTATTACCAATATGGACCGCTAAATTACAATCTGTAAATGTTCCATCAACACTTTCAAATTTTATTATAAACATGCTTTACGGTAGATCAGTTAAGTTAGACAACTACAATGAAATAAAATATTGTTACGTGCGGGGTGGTATAAAGATGCCAATCCGATGAGATGAACGTTAATTTCCACTAAACACTAGGTTACACAATGTTCCACAGTAGTTGTCCAAATCGTCTTGCACAAATATCAAAAGTCCGTTAAAACACACTGATGTCGTTGGTAATTCACAATCAATGATTTCACTGTTCACAGTTCACAACACTAGTTCACTGATAACACTTAACGATCACTTGGTCGCTATTCGCGCTAAGATAGTTACACTGTCGCTTCCAAAGAATGACTGACTCAACGCCGCGCGTTTGACATCTTATAAAGGACTCTATGATCTCTAACGACTTAAGAATAAGGTTCAATCTTAACTACAAAACTAGGTACATTGACTAGGGTCGGAATTCCAGGAAGGGTACTTTTATGACGGTTGGGTGTTTATGGCGGGTAATTAGTCTGTTCTTTCCCACGCTATTTTTGTTCGAGAAGCTTGGCGAAACATCGCGACTCGACGACGCGGTGTAACAATATGTTTGGAAAGGCCTTCCACAAGGATCCATCATCAGCCCTTTGCTTTATAATATATACACATACGATCTTGATAGAACGATAGATAGCCCTGTAAAAGTCCTTCAATATGCCGATGACCTGCTCATTTATTGTGCTGATAGCTCCATTGATAAAGCCAGTTTGCTCATTTCATCTGCTTTGAATAATTTGAAATTGCGGATGGATAATAACGGTCTTGAACTTTCTGCTCTGAAAAGTAATGTAGTAGTATCTTCTAGACAACGTAATCCCTTACATCCTGCTATCTCTTACAACGGGGATAATATTCCCGTTCGTAATGAAACAAAATTTTTAGGTATAGTACTTGACTCAAAATTGACATTCCTTCCTCACTGTGAGTACCTTAGTGTCAGATGTGAAAGGCTTCTCAATCTCTTGGGAGTTTGGTGGGGTGCACATACCTCTTCTTTAAGGCTTGTCTACAATGCTTTTATAAAAAGTGTCATAGATTATGGCTCATTCTTGTTAGAGCCTTGTAGCTCTGCTGGACTGAAGAAGCTAGATGCCATCCAGGCCAAGGCTTTGAGGGTAATTTCGGGAGCTATGAAGTCGAGTCCTATAAATGCCTTACAGGTTGAATGTGGTGAACCACCACTTCAATTGCGGCGACAATATCTTTCAGATAAATTTATTTATCGTTCGCTAAGATTATCTGATTATCCTCTGATTTTGAAATTGCAACTGTTATCTGATGTCATTGTCTCGGTGGGTAGGACCCACCGCATCAACAAACTGTCTATATACTCGTATCTTGTTGATTACGAATGTTTAATTAGGTCGCCTAACTTAGTTTATAATATCACTATCACGTCCAATATAAGTACGTAAGTGTTATAAAACAAAGTCCATCACTGCGTCTGTCTGTCTGTTCGCAATAATCTCAAAAGCTACTGAACGGATTATCCTGCGGTTTTCACCAATAGCCAGAGTGTTTATGAGGAAGGTTTAGGTGCATAATTCGTTAAGGTTTTGTGTAAATTGTTTGAAATATGACGATGATTGTTAAATATGTTCATATTTTATATTTGATGCAACAAACTGATGCAAATTTTGTAGGCATATATGTTCTACCCGTGCGAAGCCGGGGCGGGCTGCTAGTTTGCTTATATAGGCGTTCCGGTACTCCAATGGTGAATACTGCATGCCAAGTCGATTTTGTTTGACGTTTCTCGACGAAATATTCTTCACATTTTGCGATCTTATTGAGGTATTTTATTATATATTTTTAGTAGTGTCGGGTTTGAGTTCCCACGCTTGCATATACTTTAGCATATCGACAGTTTGCAGTTCATTGTCGGCCTTTCCTGTGTCACTTATTACTTTTTTGTTCTGCCGATTCTTTCTTGACACTTTTCTCGACTCGACATATAGTAATCTGTGTCTTGGTACTTAGCCTGTTTCAGCACTTCATAACAAGTGTTCTGGAGTTTTGGCGGAAACGTGGAAAAGTGTGTGTGATAACATTGTATTTTTTCCTAAAACTTGTGTTCTTCCGCGTGTTAATGTGTAATAAATGTGGATTATTAACCATAAGTGCCGGTGATTGTGTGCGAGTGTAGGGAAACTGCATAATGTTGTAAAACATGCTATTTGCGTTCTCACCAAAATTCCACTGAAAATCTTCAGTAAACACCACATCTTTACTGAAGGTATGACTTAGACTAGACTTTTACTTGAAAACTGACCTGAAATGTGACTTTGACCCATCTCTATGACTAAAATTAACAAAAACTTGAAGAATTTCAATACTTGACTCTGGCTAAATACACTAATCGTGTGAATAATAAAACTAAAAAAAAAATAAAACTAAAAAAAAAAAAAAAAAAAAAAACAAGTGTTCTGTTCTTCATAATATTTAACTTTTTCTTTAATTTAATGTTGTTTATTTTTGGTTAGGTTAGGTTAGGTAAGCTTGTTTATTATGAATATGAATACGCTGAATAAATGATTTCTCTTTCTTTCTTCTTTCAAATACTGCAACTTATATGTACATCATTTTCTGCACACTTGAAATCTAAATTATAATTATCTACTTTTAATTTCAGAAAACATTGTTTCTGGCTCTGGCATGTACCATAGCGAAGAAATAGTGTTGTATTTACCGGGTTGTTCAAAAAATCTACCATCCAGTCATAACCCAGGTAATAACAAATTCCTTTTCAACAAACTTTCAAAAAGGTTTGTTAATCCATTGATAACACGTACTTGGTTAGTTTTTAGGGTTCTATACCTCAAAAGGTTAAAAAAGGAACCCTTATAAGATCACTTTCTTGTCTGTTTGTCTGTCTCTCAACAACCCCCGCATGGTGGTAGGATACTATCTAGTGTCCGCCTGGCCAGCTACCAACCTCAAGTTAGTAAATCTGTCATCAAACATCTAATGTGTTCCGGCAGCTATCCTTGAAAGCCAGTTCCCATTCTAGGCCTAGCTAGCGTGCTGACCATCTTCTACCGCATCATCACCTAGCAACAGGTGAGATAGTGGTTAAACGCTAGCCTATAACTATTGTTATAAGTACAATATTGCTATCAATAAAGTTACATTATGATTTGTATCATTCTGTCATTTTTCAGGGTTCCGTACCTTAAATGGAAAAAAGGAGCCCTTATGGGATCTCACTTTATTGTCTGTCTGTAAAGACCCTTTATCTCCGGAATGCATAGAAGTATCAAGTTTAAACTTATATGTAATGTTACTGAAATTTAAGAGTTATTACGTGTGATTAACAGGTTTAATGTTCATTTCAGAAAATGTTGCTCCGGTAACTGGTGGCTTTAATTTAAATTTGCCAGGGCCTTCACAACTTGCACCAACTGGGAACAAACCAGGTAATGTAAAGTTACATTATGAATTGTATCATCCTGCCATTTTTCAGGGTTCTGTACCTTAAAAGGAAAAAAAGAGTCCTTACAGGATCGCTTTGTTGTCTGTCTGTCAAGACCCTTTATCTACAGTATGCGTAGAAGTATCAAGTTGAAGCTTATCCTTATCCTTACTAATATTATAAATGCGAAAGTAACACAGACAACGCGCTTTCACGCCAAAACTACTGAACCGATTTAAATGAAATTTGGTACACAGATAGTCCTTATAAGATAGTAGAGCCTTAGAAAGGACATGGCTACTTTTTAATGTGAAAAAAGGGTTGAAAGAGGGGATGAATAGTTGTATGGAAGTATCGCTATTTTTAGGGTTCCGTACCTCAAAAGGTAAAAAAAGAAAGAAGTAAGAAAAGAAGAACAAAAAAAAAAAAAAAAAAGATCTGTCACCACCGTTTTTTTAAGGAATGGGTGGACCCTGAAGTCTATAGTAATAAAAAAAAATCATAAAATATATTTATTTCTTATCACAAGGTACATGCTAAAAGAGTAAGTAAATGTATTAGGTATACACAAACTATGCTTCAATAGATCCTTCTATAGTAGTACTACTTGTGAGAGCTGGTGCCTGATGGTGGCTGCTGGTGGCTGATAGGTTTGGTGAGAAACCTGTATTACAGGTCACCAGGCTCCCCCGCCGTAGGAACATAATATATAGGGTAGGTATTGAATGTACTGGATAATGTATGTGGATGACAAATCTATAAACTTTTTACAAACTAAGTAACTAATGTAATATAAAATTACTAATACACGTTTTGACAACATAACACGGAGATGTACAGCCCAAAGTGTGTGGAGAGTGAGTGAACATTTGTGTGTGTATGGATGATTGTGAAGATTGGTGTAGTGTTGTTAGTGAAATGTGTTTGACTGTATGGAGTGGAATGTTTTATGTTTATGTTGAGATAAAAGATAGTCATTGAGGTTATTTTAAGATGGTTAGAAGTAATTCAGTTTCATGGCAATTGAGGGATTTTAGGTATTTGACTACTGTCTGCTTGCAGATATGAGTATTTAAAAAGTATATATTTAGTTTAGTATTCAGTTTATTATATAAAAATGGGCCTAAAAAAGAGAAGAAATTATGAGATCGCAATGTATTAAATGATTTTGTTGGACAGACGGTACCTTTTTTACGTTTATTTTTGTTTAGATTAGGATCATAATGTAATTGGGAGTGTTGTTTTATTATAATTTGAAGAATAAACGACTGTCTGACTGTAAGAACATCCCATTTTTTGTATAGGTCTGCAGTAGGATAACGAAAAGGAAGACCAGCTCCTACCTTCAGTATAGCTCGCTGGGCTCTCTCTACTTCAATCAGGTGGGACTTTGCTGATCCACCCCAGGATAAAATGCAGTAGTCAACAATAGATTGACAGAGTGAAAAGTACAACATCCTTAATATTTGGCGAACAGCTAAGTACCGGAGTTTTAAATATATAAATTAGTTTACAGAGCCTTGTAACAAGCACTTCAATTTGGGGATGAAAGGTAAGAGTTTGGTCTATGACTCTTCCCAGGTATTTCATTTTGTCAGTTCTTTTAAGGTTTGGACAAGCATCACAGAAGAGGGTAGGATCGTATTCATGAGCAGTAATAGTATATGAGATGGGTGGTAGCAAGTTGGTCTTTAAGCCGAAAGCAATATATTGTGTTTTGCTAACGTTTAAGGTTAATATATTGTTATGTAACCATTGATAGATCTTATTAAATCCGTTTTGGGCTAAACCAAATACTTCATCCCATCTGTTGGCGCTAAAAAACAAAGCAGTATCATCGGCGTAAGTAAGGATATTGCCACCAAGAAGCTTTGTCTGACAAAGTCCCTATTAGGTGTATAATAATCAAGGTCCTGAGTCAACTCGATAAAAAGATATGGGCAAATTTAGATTTTCATGAAAACTTGTTATAAGTACCAAAATTTACCTTAATTTTCAAATGTTTTTATTTTTTGGTAATGTTTCCTTTACTTGTGCTGTGCTCCTTGCTTATTACCAAAAATTGACAATTCTAGGTCAACTGGAAGTACCCTATAGGTTTTAGGTCGAAAACCTATAGGGTACTTCCCGTTGACCTAGAATCATGAAATTTGGCAAGAAGCAAGGTCTTGAAGCACTTATATAAGAATAAATCTGAAAACCGTAAATATGTAAGTTAATAGCAATACAAAGATAAATTTACTATTACATTTACTAAATTTACTTAATATCAGTTGAGATAGTGGTCAAACGCTTGCCTATCTAACATAAAAAAAACTTATGTGTAGTTGGTGCAATACGTTTTCTATGGATCGAACTACAAAGTTAAGTTTGTCCTTTAACCTAGTCTGAGAAGTTGGTACGGAAGCCTCGGTGGGCGTGTCCAACTCGACTTGGCCGGTTTTATTTTAATTTTGAGGTGGGGATGATCTGATCACCCGCTTGGGTGTTTTACAAATTAACCCCTAACAATAAATAAATGAATGTTTCACGTGCGTGTGTAGCCAAACCAACAGTGAATGTGCAGAAACATGGCAGAAAAAGATTTCTATATACGAAAAATTTCACATCGACAGAATATAAGAAAACGAAACAACAGGCAGATTTTTATCGAATAGCCAAGTGTGCTCTTAAATTTAGTAAAGAAATGTAATTTGAAAAGTTGACTCAGGATATGAATCCATATGCCAAAAAAATTATGAAAATGCAAATTAAACTTTCCACCAAAAGTAAAAAAGGCCGAAGATTTACGACCGAAGAAAAACTGATTGCCTTGTCAATGGCAATGGCAGTTTATCCCTTTACTGTAAACGTCTGCGGGACAGGAGACAATGAAGTCAGCGAAAGCGTTTTGTTCTCTCGGAGCGATCGGGTGTTGATTTTTTTCCCACTTAAAAAATTGTCTAAATTTTGAATGGACCGTGTTTATGCAAGCAGTGTTAAGTCCGTTCTTTCGTGTTGTTTGCGCAGAGCTATTTCCACGTAGGAACTCATATTCGAAAAATGTACGAATTTTCATTTTATTAATGGCGCCAAAAACTGCTACAATTTAATCACCAAAAACTATCTAAAACAAATGACTGAATTTGAAATTAAACTAACACGGCTTTCGAATAAAATTGATTTGAATATCGAATCACGCGCCAATGCACAGATAATTAAATCTGAAAATGCTGGTTATAAAATCTCCAATTACATAGGTAAAGACAGACCTATTATTAATATATTTTCTATTACTGTAAAGTATAGTATGTTTTTTTATATACAAGCACTTGACCACAATGTCACCTGATAAGTGATGACTAGAATCTTGCTAGTCTAAGCTAGATGAACAATGACGAGTTGGACAATTGACTTTAGTCAGTTTAGTCCAATCTACATAGTACAACTATTTTTAAATGTATTTATTAAGCGACTTAAAAAAAGGAGAGGGTGTAAAAAGGATTTTGATGATCATTTTTTCGGAGGAGTGGAAAGGAGATTTCCCAAGGGTGGTACCATAGAATTTTCATCGAGATCTGATAATCATCTCCAGAGATATGGAGATAAACACATCAAACTTTAAAAAAATAATAGCGCGGCACTTGAAGTCGGTTCTTTTAGTTTTTTAAGTCCAATCGAACATCCAGAAGTGGTTCTATTTCTGCTTTCGAGATTTGACCCGCACATACATACTAACATTATATAACACGGCAAGTTAAATAAAAGCTTGTAATTAATTTTATTATTTACTAGCAGCCCGCCCCGGCTTCGCACGGGTAGAACATATATGCCTACAAAATTTGCATCAGTTTGTTGCATCGAATATAAAATATGAACATATTTAACAACCATCGTCATATTTCATCCAATTTACACAAAACCTTAACGAATTATGCACCTAAACCTTCCTCATAAACACTCTGGCTATTGGTGAAAACCGCATGATAATCCGTTCAGTAGCTATTAAGATTATTGCGAACAGACAGACAGACGCAGTGATGAACTTTGTTTTATAATACTTACGTATTGATTTTGGACGGCCCTTTGGCGTAAAGGATAGTTACCCTGATTCTGACCCGACGGTCGTTGGTTCTAATCCTAGCTATATACCTACCAATGAAAGTTTTATATGCATTCATGAATCATGAGTTTTCGTACAGTGGTAGTGGAATCATTAAATCTACCAAAAAGTAGCTTACCACCAAGGAGTACATCTGCCGCCGTAACCTTACGGCGTTCCTCGACGCAAAATGTAGGGGTAATATACGTTTAACGTGTGTATCTGTGTGTCTATCTGTAGCATCTTAGCACCTAACCGGATGAACCGATTTTGTTTTTATTATTGATAGTTTTTTTTTGTTTGATAAATGTCTTCATCGAGAGTTTTCTTAGCTTTGATTCATGAAAATTCGTTCAATCGTTATAAAATTATGAGCTTTTTTCTAGATAATTGTGCTATGAAATCAACTTTCATAGGTCTGATCATTTCGAAAATCTTCTTCTTCGACGATATTGTAAGAACATGGAAGCCTCCTGGACTCTACAGAATACTCAAATCCTCACCAACTTACAGCTCAGATTTTAAATGTCGTGTTTAGAGTCATTGGAAAAAGCTATTATACATAGATCAGTCGGGGTGGTTTAAAATATTATATTATATTATTATATATATAGATGAATATTATTTTATACAATAGATCATATTATTATACTTTATTGACTTCAAATTGATTGTGATCGGTGGGGATCTACAGCATAGCTAAGCCTATAATAATATTTTCGTAGTAACTATCGACCTAATCTGTGGTTTCACTGCAAATATTTTATTAATTTTGCGATGCGTGTTTGTGAAATTCGTGATATCTTCTAGAGTTTTCATTTGAATTATATACTGTAAACGACAATTTTAATCTATAATATGTGGCCAAGCTAATTAACGTAATTATTTGGATAAGAATTAATACTATATACTTGAAAATTGCCTTGGAAGTTATGTAATATTTTTTAACAAAAATTTTAAGATTAAAATGGTTACTGTGAGTCAACCTTAAGAGATAGGCATATGCTGTCGCGGACTTTTTTGTAGGTCTTATTAAGTTGTACAACTCTTGCATAGAAAATATTCTTCTATCTATTTTCAATTAAACAGCGTTCGTAAGAAACGTGTTTTTTCGACCGTTTATTTGCTGACTTAGGTTGCAAATTAGGTCTCCACGAATGTACCTTTGATTTAAACGGGATAATATATAGCCTATTTTCATTCCGAAAGTCCATTCTATGTCTTAGTGAAAGAATTTTTTTAATCGGTTCAGTAGTTTTTGAGCTTACTCATTACAAACATACAAAAATACAAATGTTCTCTCTTTATAATATTAGTATAGATTGAAAACCAGCACTGCGTGTGCAAGCAATTGTACATGCAGCACATGCTAAAATTAACCTTGTTGCCTTTTTTTTCTTAAATTAACTGTTTGTATATGTATTGTATTGTTCTGTGTATTCTGGCAATAAACTATTTTAATAATTATTTTATTATTATTAATTTACAGGTTGCATCCTGGAATGAGAAAAAAAGATGTGTTCAGTTATTTTTGACGAAATGGCTTTGGAAACTGCGTTGACGTTTGATAAAAATAAGGATGAAATCAATGGCTTAGTTCATCTCAAAACAAGGAAAGCTGAATTTGCCGACCATGCCCTCGTATTCATGCTACGAGGAGCAGTGTACAAGTGGCAGCAACCCATTGCATATTACTACTGTCAAGGTGCCACGTCAGGACTTGAATTGAAAAATATTTTAAAAGATATAATTTCTGCAGTGAAAGCTTGTGGGTTGATGCCTATGGCTGTAATTTGTGACCAGGGGACGGCATTTCAGGCTGCCCTCAGAAGTTTAAAAGAAGATACAAAACATGACCAAATACTTGCAAATCCCCGGTTGGTATATCTACAAGTTTACATAATAATTTAAAACGTCATTATCTAAAAGAATCTTTGTCCTGACATACTGACTGACTGACTCACTGACAGACAACGCACAGCCTAAACCGCTGGTCGTAGAGACTTGAAATTTGGAGGGTATATTTGTCTTAGTACGTAGTACTAAGAAAGGATTTTTCAAAATTCACCCCTTAAGGGGATGAAATGGGGGTTCAAAGTTTGTATGGAGAAACAAGATAAGATAGTCTTTTCTATCCGAAACTTCACACAAGTGCTAAAGTGCAAAAATAAGTAAATACGTGTTTCAGGTTTTTTTGAAATTCCACCCCCAAGAGGGTGAAATGGGGTAATAAAGTGTGAAAATCAATATTTTTCGGATTGCGCGTAAATTTGGCATGCAGATAGTAATTACAACGTTAGTTACCTCTGAAAAAGGATTTTTCAAAATTCACCCCTGAAGGGGATGAAACGGGGTTCAAAGTTTGTATGGAGAAACAAGATTAGATAGTATTTTCTATTCGAAACTTCATACAAGTGCTCCAGTATAAAAATAAGTAAATACGTGTTTCAGTTTTTTTTTTAAATCCAGGGTGTAAGAGGGTGAAATGGGGGTAACAAAGTGTGAAAATCAATATTGTTTCGGATTGCGCTGAAATTTGGCATGCAGATAGTTATTACGAAGTTAGTTCCCTCTGAGAAAGTATTTTCCAAAATTCACCCCTGAAGGATGAAACAGGGGTTCAAAGTTTGTATGGAGAAACAACATTAGATAGTATTTTCTATTCTAAACTTCATACAAGTGCTCTAGTTAAAAAATAAGTGAATACGTGTTTCAGTTTTTTTTTTATTACACCCCTAAGAGGGTGAAATGGGGTAACAAAGTGTGAAAATCAATATTGTTTCGGATTGCGCTGAAATTTGGCATGCAGACAGTTATTATAACGTTCGTTACCTCTGAAAAAGGATTTTTTAAAACTCACCCCTGAAAGGGATGACACGGGGGTTCAAAGTTTGTATGGAGAAACAAGATTAGATAGTCTTTTCTATTCGAAACTTTATAGAAGTGCTCGAATAAAAAAAATAGTAAATACGTGTTTCAGTTTTTTTTTTAAATCCACCCCTAATAGGGTGAAATGGGGGTAACAAAGTGTGAAAATCAATATTGTTTCGGATTGCGCTGAAATTTGGCATGCAGATAGTTATTACAACGTTAGAGCCCTCTGAGAAACGATTTTCCAAAATTCACCCCTGAAAGGGACGAAACGGGGGTTCAAAGTTTGTATGGAGAAACAAGATTAGATAGTCTTTTATATTTGAAACTTAACACAAGTACTTAAGTAAGTAAATACGTGTTTCATGCTCTTTCGAAATTCCACCCCTAAAAGGGTGAAGAGGGGTAACAAAGTCTGAAATCAATATTGTTTCGGATTGCGCTGAAATTTGGCATGCAGATAGTAAGTTTGACATAGGTTAAGAAAGAATTTTTCAAAATTCACTCTTTAAGGGGATGAAGCGGGGGTTCAAAGTTTGGATAGTCATTTTATTCGACATTTCACACAAGTACTTCTGTAAATAAATAAGTAAATACGAGTTTCAGACTTTTTCAAAATGCCACCCTAACAGGATAAACTGGGGTAACAAAGTCTAAAAATCAATATTGTTTCGGATTGCGCTGAAATTTAGAATGCAGATAGTTGTTATGACGTAGGTATCCGCTCAGAAAAGATTTTCTAAATATTCCTCCCGGATACGGAACGGGGAATCATAGTTTGTATGGCTAAACAAGATGAGATAAAGTACGTGTTGTAGGATTTTTCGAAATGGGGTAGACAACAAAGTCTGAAACTTTAGGTTTTTCGGGTTTTATAAATATGAGTCCCGAATTGCCTTAGTCACGCGATAGCATGAAAACGGGTGAACCGATTTGGCTAATTCTTTTTTGATGTCTTTATTGATAGAATCGTTTTTACAAAAGAAAAGTTTTAAGTAAATAAAAGAAGTGTATAACGCGGGCGAAGCCGCGGGACACTTCTAGTATAGCATAATTTAACTCAGACACAACTTTAATAATATAAATATACTTTGATTTATGAACATGTATGTGCTTTGTATGTTATTATAATGAGATATTTTATGTGTATTTTCAGATGACACAGTGACAATAAGTGGTGTCAACCTCAACATTATATATGACCCCTCGCACCTGATAAAGGGCCTTCGCAATAACTTTTTAAATAAAGATATTATCATAGAAGGCAAAATATCCAAATGGTCAGACATCGTAGATGTTTATAAAACAGACTGTCACCACACTGAAGCAAGGCTCTTGCATAAATTAAATGATCAACATGTCATTCCAGAGAAGATAAAGAAGATGAAACTGAGTAAATTACAACATTTTTATATTTAATGTGAACGTATGGGCTTTTTTACCCGACTGCGCGACGCAAAGGAGAGGTAATGTGTTTATCAGTCTATATATGTATATATGTTTGTTCCTTTGTGGCACACTAGAGACCAAACGCGTGGGCCGATTTTGATAATTAGCACGTCAATAGATTCGCCATGCTAGCGCGAGTGTCAACGTAAACATAAAAAATTGAAAAATTCAAAATGGCGGATTTCAGACGCCAAAATTTGGGGTTCAAAAAAAATTTTTTTTAAAACCTATCGAGTGGGGTATCGAATTAAAGGTCTTAAAATGGAGATTCAAAATATATTTATAACAAATAATTTATGATCGTACAAATCGAAAAAAAACGATTTTACATGCCGCGTTAGTCACTTTCAGTAACAAGTTTGCGGTGCTTATCTCTGAAGTTACTTATCAGATCTCAATAAAATTACAATAAGACCAAACGAAAATCATATTAACTCAAACAAAAAAAGAATTTTCCAAATCGGTTAAGAATTGATGGAGTTCTGAGGTAACAAAACAAGTAAAATGCGTAAGCATATTAGTAAATATAATAGTACTGGAATCCTGCTGGCCCCATTTCATAAACAATAAAATATTAACGCTAACATCAATATATATATTTCAAATGTGCAAATTGGTACGTATACATACCAATTTTTATTCTAGAAAAAGAGGTGGTCCTAGAGGAGACAAAACAAGGTTCAAACATAACCTGATTCATCCCAGCTCTAAGCTGAAAATACACAGTTCCGGTACACATGCGATGGCGGTAAAGTCAAAGTCAAAGCATTTATTCAGTAAGTAGGTAGTATTAATATACGCACTTATACACGTCTCAAATCATAAGTGATGAAAAGTAAACATAGCCAAAGCAAGATATTTTATAAGCTTCCCGACTGTTTTACAAGTATAAAGTATAGAACAGGATAGAAGGACTTACTAATTAACAAAGCGTATTTTACGCTCAATGAATACCTAGATGACAAAACAAATAAATAGTTAAATAAGTCTATAAAGTGAAACGAAATAATATATTATATAATATACATACAATCACGCCTTTTTCCCGTTGGGGTAGGCAGAGACTACTTCTTTCCACATGCTACAATCCTGACATACCTAAAAATAGTGTAAGAAAAAATGATTTTATTGTAAAAAAAAAGCGTGGGGTGCATGGTATCAATAGTTCCAAATATTTTATGAACAGATATGACTAGAAGGGTTATTTTGATAATATCCTGAAAAGCACCCCACGCTTTTTTTTACAATAAAATCATTTTTTCTTACACTATTTTTAATTCAAATTTATTAAAATTTATTTTCTATATTTTAGTTGGTTTTTCTATAAAAGCGTATTTTTTTAGTTTTTTTAAACTATTATTTATTTTTCATTTTTTAGTCGACTTTTTTATTTATTTATTTATTGTCATCGGTCCTTAATAAGTATGCCAAATTTCGAGTTAATCCGACGTTTTGAAGGGGGGGGGGGGGGAAATCATGTTCAAAGATTCCGTTACATACTAACATACAAACATACATACGTCTGAAGCTAATAAAAGCGTATTAAAAAGTGTAAAATAAAACATTAAATTAAAAAATCAAAAAACCCGACTGCGCAAAAAGTGAAGTGTATAAAAACGAACTGAAAAGAAAAAACAAGTAAGTCTAGTAGTTTAGACTTCTGTTTAGGGATATCAAAAAACTATACCATTTAAATTCTTTCTCGGTCGATACACTCATATAATAAATTATACATTGTTATATGGAATGTAGAGACTTTAACAGTCGGGACACATTAATCCCCATTCGTTAAGCCATTAATGTGTCCCGACTGTTAAAGTCTCTACATTCCATATAACAAAGTATAATTTATTTTATGAGTGTATCGACCGAGAAAGAATTTAAATGGTATATTTTTTTATATCCCTAAACAGAAGTCTAAACTACTAGACTTACTTGTTTTTTTCTTTTCAGTTCGTTTTTTAACTCTTCACTTTTTGCGCAGTCGGGTTTTTTGATTTATTAATTTAATGTTTTATTCCACGTTGTACTTATTCTGATTATGCCACTACAACATTTTTGTCAACTATCCAACGTGGATGCATTCAAATTCACTTTATTTACATACGTTGCATATAATTAAACTTATTCTTTATTTTCAGGTAAAAAATTGCGTGAAGGTGTTCAGCAAAACTGTGTCTGCAGCTTTATCATATACTGCAAAATGTTGTAAGTTACAAGAGTATGTACATAATAATCAAGCTAAATATTCTTATTTTATTTTATTATATTATCTGATCAGCCTGGTTGATGGAAGTGATGATGTGTTCACGAATGGTAAACGCGCTACTTATATTCTCCTTGATGGTGGTAAGCTACTTTTTTGGTAGCAAGTCAGGCTGAACATTGTAAGTTTTACATATTAATTAGATAAAGATATTTATTTCAAAAAGCAATTTCTTCAGTACAACTACATGCATTTTTTTGTATTAGATATACAAATAACATAATTAAAAGATATTCAACAAGGTTACAGGTAGGTATTTATAATGATAATATTGCTAGCATTCCGTGGGCCCCAAACTAGTCTAGGCCTGTATCTTGGGCGCCCTTCACGTTTTCTATAGATGTGAGTGTCGCACTAAATCTTTACGTGTGTATTTTCTATCAGACTATTGTTTATTTTACCCAGAATTACTTGCTGATAGCTAGTGGCTGAACATTAACTCGCCACCTAGGGAAAATTTAACCTCGTTCTGTTGTAGTGGTAGGACTTTTGCTAGTCTGCCTGGGACGGTTCCATCACTTTGTTAGTTATTTAGCTGTGAAATAGAAATGTTTATCGGTTTGAATGGCAAAGTGTTCAGTAAAATTACAGGGCATGTGTGACTTCACATCTTTATGTCTCAAGGTAACAGGCGCAGTGCAGTATTGTGCAAAATTCGTCTTCCAAAATTAGCATTCTCCTGTATCTGTAATAAGCGAGCGGCGTGTATGTCTTATTACCTTATATAATAAAAAACCTCTGTTTTCAGCCCACTATGCGGATTCGCATCCGCACCTGTTAGCAAAACAATACAAAACACTGCAGAGACAGTACCATATTTCGACGAGCTATTTGATAGCGTTAACGGAGCTGCAACAATTAGCAAAACAAGCAAAGGAAAGACACTAAGGACAGCAGTGACGGAAAGATCGGAGTATCACACATTTTTGCCACAAGCCATAAAAAAACTAGAGAAAATTAAATTTGTGGATGGAGCAAACAAAGAAAAATCAGTGCCCTCAATAAAAAAAATATTGTTACTTTGAAAAGTTACATGAGGCTGTGGCAGATTTTCAAAAGCCAAAATAAAAAAATAATGAGGCCGAGATATTTTAATTCGGACCCTTTTTCGGGCAAGTAAGAGCTTACAATTACAGCAGTAATGATCCAAACTGCCACAGCTTCAACTGCACCTTTAAGTCGTTATTAATAACTAGAATAATAAAGTTTCACAGTGAAACATTTAATTGTGAGGATGACTCTGCCGACCAAGTACTAAACTAGTACTAGTACTAAAAGTACTATTTGCAGAAGGTGTTGAGCCGAGTCATCCCAAACTAGAGCAAAACGTGGAAATGATGGTAGAACAGGCCCGGCGTGAACGTATGAATATTCATTCTCGGGCCTACACTGCCGGATGGTTAGTGCGCAAATTTTTTAATAAAACAAACATACATTGTGATAAATGTATACAAAGTTTAACAACAAATCAATGTAGTATTAATGACTGGATAAGTCAAAGAGAATATACACAAGGAAAAAGGCGTTTACACTACCCATGTGAAGGTGCAGTAAGATGTTTCGGCACAGCAATAACTGAAACGAATGAATACTTGGAACAAAATCCTCATAATAAAAAAAAATCATCAAATATACTAGCTGTAATTATGTCCAAGTATTCATTTGATTTTATTGACTGTGCCGAACACAAGGAAATTATTCTCGATCATTTCCTAGCGTTGACTATTCGATTTACCATAGTAAATTGGTGCAGTATAATAAACAAGATTTTGAAGGGCACTGATGTAATTTGATTACACAATAGAATTTTGCCTAGAATGCAAAAAAAGGCGTTTGATAAGTTAAAAAATAAATCCTTTAATAAATAATTCCTTGTTTTATTTATTAACTTAAGAAAAATCTAATTATAATATAAAATTTAAATATTCCCGCCTGCTGCTGGACGTATTATTTATATTCTCTATGGCTGCAGGCAGGGCTTTGTAGGTGGCATAATAGCTGTATGTTGCTTAGCCATTTCGCCGGCTTAAAACAAAAAACGTCATACATCATATCCCCTACAACAAAATATTTTGTTCCACATTCGGCAGTCTGATGCGTAGCATCTCTACTTAGTCTGTGCAGCGAAGTTAATAGTTTGATATTCTAACGGATGGCGTTAGTAGTACAATAATATTCTATCCTAGAAACAAAATTGCACAAATCAATAGGCGTGATAGTTTTTCAGTAAAGTGTACCACAAAAGTGCTCAGGTTGTGGGATAATGTTAGGGCTCGCTTCGCTTGCCCTGATTAAAAGTGGATAGGTTTTGCTGTTTTTGCTGACATTTTCACTTGCATAGTAACACAAACAAAAAACACAAGGGTTTTTATCAAAACGATGCAAGTTCACGCTCCGCTCCGGTATATACAGTGTGGAAATTAAACTCAGGCCCTGGAGGGAAACTACTTTAAATCCTTAAGCTAGCTCATTTTACTTAAAGGAGACATTCCTTTATATTTGAAAAGAAACAAATCTGCATTAAAAGATTTTTTAAAACTCGCTTGCTTCGCCCGGGACTCGAACCAACTAAACTTAAAAAAAATAAACACTCTTTATTTTATTATACTAATCGGTAGTATTAATATTCAGGATAAAGTTTCTCTAAAAAATGTTTGGTTACTGTTCACTTTTAACAAGTAGTTCACTTTTAACAAGTTCACTTTTAACAAGGGTCATGTAAAAAATGTTGTTTATGAAACTTGCTATTCATAGCAAGTTTCATAAACAACATTTTTCGTTGAACGGTTTCAACCGTTCAACGAGCTAAGGATTGCGATAGAAAATGTTATTAGGGGCATACACCACAACACTTTGCTGAAGGCTACAAGAAATGAATTTCAACGGCGACTAATGTTGTGTAGCCGGAACGACGGGGCTCATTTCGAACAATTCAAAACAATCAGTTGAATAATTTAAGTGTTACAAAATTTATAGTAAAATAAAGTTGATGTTAGATTTAACGATTATTTTTATTTTTAAGACCTAATGTTTGTTAGAGAAACTTTATCCTGAATATTAATACTACCGATTAGTATATTAAAATAAAGAGTGTTTATTTTTTTTAATTTTAGTTGGTTCGAGTCCCGGGCGAAGCAAGCGAGTTTAAAAAAATCTTTTAATGCAGATTTGTTTCTTTTCAAAAATAAAGGAATGTCTCCTTTAAGTAAAATGAGCTAGCTTAAGGATTTAAAGTAGTTTCCCTCCAGGGCCTGAGTTTAATTTCCACACTGTATAATGAAAATTGAAAGTGATTCGAATGCACGGGTTCAAACCTAACAAATCGCTTTCAACAAAAATTTGAAAGCGACTAAAGTTGAAAGGCGTTTAACTTCTTTTGAAACGATTTTATTCGCTTCAATTTTGTTGAAAGCCTGTTCACACCTTTCAAATCGCTTGCGATTTGCCAGTTGAATGACTAGAATCGCCCGGTGTGAACTCGGTAAAGCTCTTTTTCTTTTTTTTTATGCTGTATAGGCAAGCGTTTGACCACTATCTCACCTGGATGTTAAGTGACGATGCGGTCGACGATGTATCACGCTTACCGTACCGTAAATACCTGTTCACTCGCGATTTGAAGACCTCCGGGTTGCAGCTATCGTATCGGGAAACACAGACACCGGCAAGGAATTCCATTCTTTGGCGGATCATATGATAAAGGACGAAGCAAAGCGCTTCGTGCGTGTAGATGGAACGTCCACCATGAAGCGGTGGCGCACATCGGTGGACTTTTCCTTGAAAACTGACCTAAAATGTGACTTTGACCCATCCCTACGACTTAAATTCATAAAAACTTAAAGAATTTCAATACTTGACACTGGCTAAATACACTAATCGTGTGGAGCCGTAATAAAACTAAAAAAAAAAAAATACTACACTACTTAGGACAAGTCACAGAGTATTGAATCACGCTACCACAGAGTACATTGAATATAGGGAGACACGCTACTTACAGTCTGGCAAGTATAACTTGGCGTGCCTGTGCGCCACTGTGCTTTTACTTTGTACTTTGATAACAGTTTCTCTTAAACCACTTTTAATTACTTTTGACATTATTGAACTATTTTAATGTAGCAGATTTATCAACAATAATGTCGCGGTAATCTCTCAAACGTCAAACTCACAGTTTCAATTAAAAGAATTAGTTCCAAAAACCACCACAGCCAAGTTATACTTGTGGCACTGGTATGCAATAGCTTGATCTGACACATATAGTAATCTGTGCAGTCTCCCCGAGTAAATAGTATTCTGTGAATCTGTGCCTGGGACAAGTGTGAAGCCAAGCTTGTGTTGTTAATGTTTTTGTTTTGAAATATTTTTTTTGTTTGTACTAATTATTTATTCTGTGTTGAACTTTATTACTAAAATCATGAGTAAAGACAAAAGAGATCTGGAATACCCAGTAGAACTGGAATCCCAATTTATCATGAGGCTGCCAGAAGAACCAGCGAAACATTTGAGAAATATTTTACGTAGTGATAGTGAGACACTGAAAAATCGATTAACTATTCAAGTTGATAATGATTTGAGGCACGGAGAAGTAAAACTTGATAATTGGCTGATGCATACCAAAATCGTAGATCTTCCCACGATTGTAGAGTCTCTCAAAACAATAGACAACAAGAGCTTTTACAAGACTGCTGATTTATGCCAAATGATGATCTGTAAGGAAGAACCAGACCAACCACCTACCGAGGAAGAGTCCTCTACGAAAAATAAGAAGAAAGATCCTTTCAAAGTTGATAAAAAGTTCCTGTGGCCCCACGGTATCACTCCGCCTACCAAAAATGCACGAAAACGAAGATTCAGGAAAACTCTAAAAAAGAAAAATGTTGAGGCACCAGAAATAGAAAAGGAAGTTAAGAAATTGCTGAGAGCTGATAACGAAGCTGAAAGTGTATCCTGGGAAATCATAAAGGAAGAGGATGATTCAGTTTCTGTAACAGAGAAAAACAGTGAATCTGTTCCTAACAAATATGATATAAAATGTAGAAATGAGCTTGTTCAAAAAAGTAAGAGTGCAACATGCCCTGCTAAACCAGAGTCAACTAGCAGAGTCCTGGATATATTTGGAGGTGCAGTAAGCGACAGTGATTTAGAAGATGATTCTGCCAATGTTGGAAATGTGAGTTTAGAAGGCAGCATTATTGATAGTCAACTGTCTGATGGAAACTCCGTGCAAGGATTTGGAGATATTTCCAAAAGAGACAATCTTCCTATTGAGTTCAGTTCTCTCATGTTTGATCATCCACCCCAAGGTCTGAGCAAACCTAACAAACCCTATACTGAAACTCTTAATTCTACTGTTCTCACATGTGGTGGATTATCTTTTGGGGATGATGCTGATCTCTCGAGCCATTCTAAGAATATGACTGTCAGAATTGAACAGGCTCGGATGGAATTGGAAGAGCTGAAACAGCGACGACAAGGAATACAACATGAAATGGCAGGCATGGATAACTTTGCACTTCGACAGAGATTCCAAGACATTCTACATCCACTAAATCAAGATATTATGTATAAAGAAATGGAATATCAAGGTTTAATAACCTTGCACACCTCTGAAGACATATAAGTCTTTCAAACCCTTAAAGTTATCAAGTAGCATAAGATTTTTACTTTCATTTACACTTTATAATAATAGATTTATAATAATAGGTAGTACATTATTTTTACTTTGGTACTACCTACATTACTAATTACACAACATTATTTACATATAATCTTGTTGTAATATAAGATATGTTTATTAGCTATTTTCCATGATAAGGAAGTTGCCTGGATTTGTAAGTCAGGAGTATGTTACAAATGTTTGATTGTAATCATAGAGAAAGTATATATATATAAAGGGAACATTAGCATATGCAAATGAAATCGCTATAGAGATATAACCCGACTAAAATGATGAACACATGATACATATGCCAGCTATAAGATAAAATGAACCATGTAATTTGGTCAGGTCATACATGACAGCGGGTGAGAGCCAATGGGTGCACCAGACCTTGGTGCCAGTGTTGGAGCCAGTTTGTAAAATCGCATACGCAGAGAAGGATAAAAAAATGTTGTTCATCTCGCTATACTAGTGATTGTATAGTTTTATCCTTCTCATATTATTATTGTTATTTAAATGCCAAATCCATTTAATACTCCATCCACGATTGTAATACAAAGCCAGTATGTACATAGTCAAGTCATGTGTCATGCATCATATTTTCTCTACCTTCCTTATTTTAATGTTAATGTTGTAAATATAAATAAATTACTTTTGACAGAGTCCTTGCTGTTTACATGCTTTATCTAATTTTTTATAATTTTGTTTTGTAAATTGTCATCATGACACTGCATCAAGTTCGTAACCCGCACAATCATGGATTAAATATTAAGCGGATATGGCATATAAATAATAATAATAAAATGAGAAGGATAAAACTATAAAATCACTAGTATGAGAGAGTGAGACGGATAACAATTTTTTATCCTTCTCTTGCATATGCGATCTTTTTGTTTGGATACATTTCAAATGTTTCCAAACAAACAGCTGTCACTGTGTGAGAGGTTATAGTCTTAATAGTGTTTTGGCTGCGTTTACAGGAAGTTTTCAATTTTTCTGTGATAAAACGCTATTTTTGTTGCATTTGTGTTGAAATATTACAGTTATTCATGAGGCATTGCTATGTAAAAGAGTGTAAAAACCGTCCTGACCATTACAATGAAAGAATAACCTTTCACCGGTAAGTAAGCGTGTTGATGCAATTATATCTTTATAAATTTAGTAAATATTGTTGCTATATAGTCTTCTGGTATGTATTTCAGAGCAGTAACTATTAGAAATACGGCTAGCTTTAGCTTTAAAGTTTTTTGTATGACCTGACCTAATTAAGTAGGGTTCATTTATCTTATAGCTGGCATATGTATCACGTTTTCATCGTTTTAGTCGGTTTATATCTCTATAGCTATTTCATTCGCATTCGGTAATGTTCTCTCTACATATTATATACTTTCTCTATGTGCACAATAGTTTGTTGAAACTATGAAACAACTAATTTCACTGTGTAAAAGCACTGTGAAACTTGTGTCATAATAAACTGTTGATTTAATGGACTATTATATTAACTAAATTCTCCTTGGTGGTAGTACACTACTTTTTGGTAGCAACATCAATATAGTTCTCTCTGTAGAAACTAGTGTCATGAAACCAATTTCATAATGTATTAAACTTGTTTTGTAATGACAATTCGGCTTTATTGTTTGAGAGTGGCCTTGTCATACTACATACACATTAGTGTTTTTACCTAGGATGATGGATTATAATCCATCATCCTAGGTTTTTACGTATAGTTCTATAAGTCTTCCATGGTATTGGCAAATGAAGGATAATTCCTTGTTTGTTTTAAGATCCATTAGTAGGTAATCTTTAAAGATATGAAACAAATCTCCTCTATTTGAGAATTTTCCACACTTCATGTGATTCGAAGGCTGTCTTTAAAAGTTTATCTTTGTATACAGGGTGTCGGGTTTCATATGGTCCAAACGAAAACCGTCGACGGAGGACTCCAAGGGCTACCCGAAAAACCCCCATGTATGTTCCGAGAAAAACTATAGTTTCCGAGAAAATTGCGTTTTACTTGTTTTTGAGTTAGTCCCCAAAATGTTGCAAATTATTTAAATTTTCTCCCAAACTATAAAGGCTAGAGCCCTTGTTTTTTTGTGGGACTATGAACAATGAATAGGTCTTTCAGGGAAAACTATTTTTTTTAATTTAGGGATATTATTTTCTGAGAAAAAAAATAAGACATCACATTTTTTATTTAGACGATATTTGAACTTTTACTTTGGGCAGGCTTTTTTCCAAAAAAACAAATAAAAAAAGTTACAACCGATTGTAAAATCTTTTCTGTGTTATGGACCAACTGCTTGGCAAATTTTATACGGCTACGATAAATGGTTCAGGTCTAAAAACATAATTAACGAAATAGAAAGGATTTCAATTTTCAAAAAGCTAGCGCATTAGACGTTATGAAAACAAATTATGCTTACATGGGGGCAAAACCAGCCATATGAGAAAGAGTGTCATATGCATGGCACCTGCTATCTTCATAAATTACCAAATGACCTAAAGACATTGAATGGCCACTTGTTCAAAAAGAAGCTGCATTTTCTATTAAATGACAAATGTTATTATACTATTAACGAATTTCTGACTGATAAATTATATCTATTTGTTTATACTGTTAGGACATGAGATTTTTATTTTTTAAGATTAAAATAATGTAATACCTATATTGTAATAATAATAATAAGTATATCTTACTTCCAGTATAAATATGTATGATACAATGTGTACGCCTACGTGGCAAAAACATGTATGAACTGTAATTTCATTTACCATCTTGCATGCACTGACGTAGTGTATGCATACACATGTTTAAACAAATAAATTATCTTTATCTTTAAAAAATATATATTTCATCTGAAATACACTCTGGTAATCTCTTTTCTACAGAATTAACTCAAACGAAGAGAAGAAATTATAATAAAAGCCCAATATCTTTGAATTAAAAGGTTTTATGTTGAAAAAATCGACAATTTTCATAATATTCTGGTCAAATTTGTAATAAAAGTTCAAATTGTCCCTTTACAGCAATGTAAGCAAAGTGACCCTTTGCAACAATGCACATTATTGCACATACGATAACGCTTTATGAAGTTTCTTCTGATATGATGGAAGAAGTCATTGTCTTCACTTTTCTTCTTGTGTGCATCTCTTAGTCAAAGTTGATATTTATTTGTATTCATTTCGTTGGAGAAGTGAAATCTTTAGGCTGACACTTACACAAGTTGATGTATCCGGCGCGATGGATCTGTCTCTGGCCATCAAGATGCCTGACCTCAAATTATTTGATTTTTATATGGGAGAACGACCCAAGCTCGCGAGTGTAAAAGTATCGTCTAAGAAAGCGAGCATCATGGTCGATCATCACTTAACATCAAGTGAGATAGTGGTCATACGCTTGCCTATTACGTAAATTAAACACCAAACTAAAATAATCATAGAAAAAGAAAACTAAAAGTGATCACTCCTTTTATCTTCTAAAAAAAACTTTATTAAGCGATATCGCATGTGCATAACTGTAACTTTGAATTTTTATTATAAAAATGACAAAAGATAGGCAATGAAAATTGTCGATATTTTTCAACATAAAACCTCCATTTTTACTCTTAAAGTTCCTTAATTCAAAGATTTTGGGCTTTTATTAGTACTTATTTCCTTCATATGAGTTAATTCTGTAAAAAATAGTATACCAGAGTGTTGTTCAGAAGAAATAATTTGAATATTGAAGTCCTCTATTTTGTTAATTATGTTTTTAGGCCTGAACCTGTTGTCATAGCCGTAAGAAATTTGGCAAACAGCAGGTCCATAAAACAGACAAGATTTTAAAATCAGTTGTAACGTTTTTTATTCTGTATTTTTTTGGAGAAAAGTCCGCCCAAAGTAAAAGTTCAAATATCGTCTAAATAAAAAAATGTGATGTCTTATTTTTTTTCTCAGAAAATAAAAGCCAAAATAAAAATAAATTGTTTTCCCTGAAAGACCTATTCATTGTTCATAGTCCCACAAAAAAACTAGGGCTCTAGCCTTTATAGTTTGGGAGAAAATTTAAATAAATTGCTACATTTTGGGGACAAACTCAAAAACAAGTAAAACGCAATTTTCTCGAAAAGTATAGAATTTCGCGGAACATACATGGGGGTTCTCTGGGTAGCCCTTGGAGTCTTCCATCGATGGTTTTAGTTTGGACCATATGAAACCCGACACCCTGTATATATTTTTTTGTTATTCCTATTTAAATAGTAATAATATAATAAAATATATCTAAACACTGTTTGCGTATTATTATTGTACACAAAATGCCCCCAGAAAGACATCTGTATGTTTGTCTGGACATCCACACGCTACTGTGTAAGTCTGTGCATATACAAAAGTCAAAGCATTTATTCAGTATATGGGCAAATTAAAAATTAGCACTTACACACGTCAAATAACATTAAATAGATCATATTCAATGTGATTCAGCACCGATGGATCAAACGAAGCAGGGTGGTAGAGGACCTCACTGCGCATCTATTGAACCCTCATTTATGTTCTACCATTTTCGATAGTTTATGAGGAGATATGATATTTTTTTAATATTTTTACCTACCGGTTTCGACAACAATTTTTTTTCTGCCTAACCTAACACAACACTAAACACTAACACTAGGGTGCAAATTTTTTTTCAACGTAGGTATGTAATATACCTACATAACTAATGGTAGTATTATTATTATACTCGTAAAGTAAATACTTTCTAAATAATAATAATAATAATAATTTATTCATTGATAATGCAAATATTACAAATTACAACATTTATAAACACCTAGCACCTAAACTAGGTTCGAGACCCGTGCTATAGGTGCTAGGACTCTTCCGTCAGTTGTTACAGTTCTAGTATATTTGCCTATTAATGGGTTAGAACAATCATGCATTTATATATGCATAATGCATGCATAAATAATTAATAACCGGCCAAGTGCGCGTCGGGCCACGCGTAGTGTCCCTACACTACGCGTGGCCCGAACAACAGGCTACTACGGAACCCTTTCCGTAGTAGCCTGTTGTTCAATGCAAGTCTTTACCCGTTATAAACAAGCAACTAGGTACTCCGTCTTTGTCAATTTAAAGGAATTATTTTAAGGATTTTGTATTTTGTACAAATATATCCAACACCCAAGTTCAACAATTATTACTGCTAAACTAATAAAGTTATCTCAACCGCTATATTTTCCTTTAAAGTTCATGAAATGCGCTATTATCACGATTTTTTTCAGATTTTTCAAGCCAGTAGTTTAGCTTTTAGAGGGGTGGGGGACGCCCTACTGGAACAAAATTTTGCACTTTAAAGTTTAATATTTCGTAAATGGAGTATTCAATCGGAAAATGGTATTAGCAACCCTTAAGTCATTTTAAAAGACCTATTCAACGATACCCCACACGATGGGGTAGACGATGAAAAAAAAAATCATCCCCACTTGTCATATAGGGGAGCTACCCTAAAAAAATATTTTTCACAATTTTATTTCAGCACTTTGTCGGCGTAATATATATACATACTCCCACAAAATTACAGCTTTCTATTATTAACGGTCTCTTAGCAAAACCTCGGACAGACAGACAGACAGACGGACATGACCTAACTATAAGGGTTCCTTGTCAGGACTACGGAACCCTAAAAAAGAATACAAAAATGTCATTGTCCAATGCTACTGCATAAAGTTTGCGAGGCCAATACAAAAATAACCGGCCAAGTGCATGTCGGGCCACGCGCAGTGTAGGGTTCTGTAGTAGCCTGTTATTCAATGCAAGTCTTTACCCGTTATAAACAAGCAATTCGGTACTCCGTCTTTTTCACTTTAAAGGATTTATTCTAAGGATTTTGTATTTGGTACAAATATATCCAACACCCAAGTTCAACGACTATTACTGCTGAACTAATAAAGTTATCTCAACCGCTATAATTTTCCTTAAAAGTTCATGAAATGCGCTATTATCACGATTTTTTTCAGATTTTTCAAGTCAGTAGTTTAGCTTTTAGAGGGGGGACGACCAACGGACATGACGAAACTATAAGGGCTCCTTGTCAGGACTACGGAACCCTAAAAACACATTTTGTTTTCTTGATTATTAAAAACTATTCTGCTGCTATTTCTTATCTTGCTACCACCTCTGCAAATTTTATATACCTAGTTATGCGGTTCATACTCGTATTAAAATGGTGCGGTGAAATCAAAATTAGTTCACATATTTTTTTCCATTTCGCCTATCCTTTTCTAGATGTTTAGATACAATAATAAGTAGGTAGCTATAACTTGCATCGCCATATGCAGCAGGAAAAAAATAGATTTGATATCAAATGAGACTGAATAGTGCTAGAGAGTGCTACTATAATTAACTTTTGACTTCTCTTTCACATGTATTAGTTTTTAACCGACTTTACAAAAAAGGAGAAGGTTCTCAATTCTTCTGTATGTTTATTTTTCTTTTTAGGGTTCCGAACCCAAAGGGTACCAACCGAACCCTATTACTGAGACTCCGCTGTCCGTCTGTCTGTCTGTCTGTCTGTTTGTCTGTCTGTCTGTCTGTCTATCTGTCCGTCTGTCACCAGGCTGTATCTCATGAACCGTGATAGTTAGACGGTTGAAATTTTCACACATGATGTATTTCTGTTGCCGCTATAACAACAAATACTAAAAACAGAACAAAGTTAAAAATTAAAGGGTTTAAAACAAAAACGTGTTTTTACGATGAATGTTCTTAGATGGCGCGATAGTGTTAACCTTAATCTCGGAATCTGAATCTGAATCTCAGAAACGGCTCCAAAGATTAAATAAAATTAAGTATACAGGGGATTTCGGGAGTGATAAATCGATCTAGCTAGGATTCATTTTTAGAAATGTTGTTTTATTCGTGTTTTCAATAATCAACATTGTCGAAAATCAACTTAAAATATGACTCTTCCCGACATCTATTGGCGAGTAGAAGTAGCTTTAGTGTTATTGTGTAGTTTAAGCCGTTAGTTGTAAACCCTTTAATTTTTAACTTTGTTCTGTTCTTAGTATTCGTTGTTCTAGCGGCAACAGAAATACACCATCTGTTAAAATTTTAACTTGCTAACTATCACCACACCCCGGACACTCGCTAAATCTCCATACAAACTAGCGTTTTAACGACCGACACAGACACTACACACGGGTCGTTTTTCTATACGTGCATTTGTGTGCGTGATGTCTAAAGTTGTCGCCCGTTATCACCGTATCACAGATTATATAATAGTTACTACGTACATTCGTACTACGTACTGACCGTATGAATATTTTTTGTACACTTACCCAAAAAGCTTTTAACACTAAAAATATTAGTCGCTATTTCGTAAACCAACATCTCCAGGTCCAGTCGACTTGCATAGAACAAACTGCACCACAGTAACTATTTTTTATTCTGTGTTGGGCGGCCAGCCAGAGCTGTACGAAACAATGTCGTGTGTCTTGCTCGCACGTTAGAGCGACATCAAGTAAAGAGAATATAAATACTACGTACCTACATCAAGTTCCTAATTGCTGTGTTATAAAAATGTTTAAACGTGAAAGTTTTTTTAAATATTTTACAAATTAAGCGTTATTTACGCACGAGTATATATATCGTTGTTTCATTTATGAAAATGAATTCTAAAATACGAATATGTAGGTAGGTATACTAATATAATTAAGTGTTTATTATATACCTACGTAATAAGAACCTACGTAAATTTGAACCTCCAGTGTCTACTGGTCCCAACATAAATGTATGAAGTTGATGTTCTTCTCTCCGTGAGTAGTAATTGTTCTATAGTCGTACGCGTGTGGCGTCCTTGCTCAGCGCAGCTCCTCGACAGCTCCAGAGCGGTGGCGGGGTGAGGAAGCCCGGAATTGGTGGGGGGAACAGAGTGTCCGTTCTATACGTAGTATTATTATCTTTTCTATGCTATCACGGTTAATGACTTATAGCCTGGTGACAGACAGACAGACAGACGGACAGCGGAGTCTTAGTAATAGGGTCCCGTTTTACCCTTTGGGCACGGAACCCTAAAAACCTCGATACCCAAACTCGACTGCCAAAAAAAAAAGTATCCCATATCCTATTTTGCCCTATGAACTGTCTTTATACAAAAATTCAGCCAAATCGGACAAGCCGTTTGACTGAGAAGAAGTCCTAAACAAATAAAAAAACTGAATTTCGCATTTATAATATTGGTGTTGATATCTAAGACCAGCGGATTAGACTGCACGTTGATATATCAGTCAGTTAATTAGACAAATGCGTAAGGGATATTTTTGGAAAAACTGTGAAACACGTGTCTCGTAATTTTAATTGAAGAGTACATATTTTCAAGTCCATCACCCCAGAGAAAAAAATGTTTACTGAAAATTAAACTTATAATTTCATGCACTTTAGGGGTGGAATTTCGAAAAAAACCTTTCTTAGTGGATAGCTACAATTTAGAAAGAACACACCCTCTTTATTTGATGTGTCTAAAACCACCGGATTAGGCTGTACGTTGATATATCAGTTAGTCTGTCAGTCAGACGATTAATACGTAAGGGATGATTTTGGAAAAACTGTGATACGTGTATCTCATAATTTTAATTAAAGAGAATATGTACCAATTTTCAAGATAATCTAGCGATTGGACCCAGAGAATAAAAAATAAACTGGCCAAGTGCGATTCATCCTTTTGTCCCGCACACGGAGGGTTCCGAACGCCATCTAACGAATATCTAAAGAACTTCTAACACCAACTAAGTAAACGTTACCACTGTGGTTAACACAAAGGTGTTAGTAATTAATATTATTATATAACTGGTTGACCGAGCTTTGCCCGGTATTTTTTGCCACTTAAACAGAAAAATATGACTCTTCCCGACATCTATTGACGAATAATAATACTATTTTTTGTTTTAATTTTAAATGAGAGCAACTTACTGCTTTAACTAAAGCTACTTCTACTCGCCAATAGATGTCGGAAAGAGTCATATTTTAAGTTGATTATCGATAAAGTTGATTATTGAAACACGAAGAAAACAACATTTTCTGAAAATGTATCCTAGCTAGATAGATTTATCGCCCCACTCCACTGTATCCATAGCGCTATCTATGATGCTAGCTAGATGGCGCTATCGTAAATGACACGTTTTTTGTTTAATTTTTAACTTTTCTGTTCTTAGTATTTGTTGTTATAGCGGCAACAGAAATACATCATCTGTGAAAATTTCAACCGTCTAACTATCACGGTTCATGAGATACAGCCTGGTGACAGATGGACAGACAGACAGAAAGACGGACAGTGGAGTCTCAGTAATAGGGTTCCGTTGGTACCCTTTGGGTTCGGAACCTTCATATTCATATTCATATTCATTTATTCATTGCGAATACAGGTCAAAGTGGTCTTAAAATAAATAAAGTAGTACTGCTGTATCCTACCACATGGCATGCAATTTTTTTTTTTAAATATAATTAAAAATAGTGAGTTCATCATTACTTTCATATAAATTACTAAACATTCAAAAACAAATTTTATAATTGATAAATTAGTAACCAATTTCCTAAATTGACAACTTTACACTCATAATAATTATTGTCATTAATAATACTATAGTGCCAAATAAAATTCAGTCATCAAATGTCAAAACCAATGAAATGTCAAAAATACAAATACCTAGCCTAGCAATTAAATAATGTCAAAATAATAATTGAAATTAACATAATTAATTGTATACTATGTCCAAGAAAATTTCACGCAGTGTCATTTGATTATAATACGTCACAATGGAATTTATCATTTAAATATTCATTTATACAGTAGTATGCCTTATTTAACAATAACTTTTTCAATTTATTTTTAAATATATTTATATTGGAACAGTTAATTAAAGCTTTGGGTAAATGATTGTAGATTTTTGATGCCATGCAGAATACTCTTTTATTAAACTGCATTGTTCTATTACGCGGGCAACAAATTTTGTATTGATGACGCTTACTATTTAAATGGTCAAACAAGTTTTGATTGCATTTCACAAATACTATTGTTTCATATATATAGAAGCATGGTAATGTCAAAAGTTTGAAAGAAACTAAGTAAGGCTGACAACTCTCACTTTGCTTTAAGTTGCAGATGGCTCTAACACATCTCTTTTGAGCTTTGAACACAGTTTCTTTTTCAACGCAATTCCCCCAAAAAATTACACCATATCTCAGAATTGACTCTACATGGCCACGATAAGCAGTGATGACAGTAGTCCGGTCCACAATTTTGCCGAGCATGTATAATGCATACGAAAATTGGCTTAATTTGCTGCATACACTCTCGATATGACATTTCCAATTTATATTGGAGTCCAGATGCAACCCTAAAAATTTTGAACTATCAACTTCATGAATTTTTTGTCCCTTCAAATGAATGTCAATGTCACCTAAATAATTCTTTCTATTTTTAAATGTCATGAACTTAGTTTTATCTATATTTATGATTAATTTATTACATGTCAACCAACGAATTATTTTATCTAGTGTGTTTTTCATATTAGATTCCATGTCAAACTTAGATTTACTGGAAAACATTATTGTGCTGTCATCCGCAAATAAGACCATATTGTTATTAGTGACTTTTGGGAGATCATTTATGTAGATAATAAATAATAGTGGACCAAGGACGCTTCCTTGGGGTACACCTTGTGTAACATTACAAAATTCAGATGAGTATGTTATTTCTTTCTTATTTTTTGGACATATACGGGTTATTTTTGTACAGTGCCTTCGATCACTTAGGTACGATTATAGCATGTTTAGGGCATTACCTCTAACTCCATAAATTTCTAACTTACTCAACAGTATACCATGATCAACATAATCGAAGGCTTTAGTTAAATCCATATATATCGCAGTAGTTAACTGTTTCTTATCTAAATCTGTCATGATTGTATTGAGCAGTTTGTAGATAGCCAGGTTTACAGATTTATTTTTCCTAAATCCGACTTGTTCATCAGCGAAAATATTGTTGATGTCAAAAAACTTGTATAAATTATTATATATGAACTTTTCTAGTAGCTTAGAAAAAATGGGTATTAGCGCAATCGGTCTGTAACAATTCATGCTTAATTTATCATTTTTTTTAAATAATGGTTTAATTATTGTGGTCTTTAGTGTATTTGGGAATGTGCCAGATTCAATACAAAGATTAAAAATGTGACTCAGTACTGGCGAAATGAATATTGATACCTGTTTCAAAATGTTCGTGCTTACCTCATCATAACCCGTGCTGTTGGTGTTTTTTAAAGAATGTATTAATTTATCAATGTCATAAGGAGTAATAGGAGTCATAAATATAGATTGAGATAGATTAGAATTGCAATATGTCAATGAGTCTTTAATGTCATTTCTGAAATCAATATCATTTACAGAAGAGTTAGCAAAAAAGTTGTTAAATGCATTGGCAATATTTTTTGGATCAACAATGACATTTCCATTAACATTTATCTGCTTAATTTCATCTTTTGGAATATTGTTTTTACTGTGGTTAATAATAGACCATGTTGCTTTTGATTTATTAGCTGCATTTTGAATGAAATGACTGTTTTGTGATTTTTGGGTCAATTTAATAATCTTATTAAGTCTCTTTGTATAAGTTTTGAATGTGTTTTTATTAATGACATTCGGTTGCTTCCTATATTGCCATAGTAAGACTCGCTTACGATTTGCACACCTTATAAATTACAAAAAATGTGTAACCTTGCGTCATACTCTCTTAAGGGTAGAATTTCGAAAATCGATGTCTTAGTGGATACTGGCACTTCACAAAGAACACACCTTCCAAAAATCATGTCTCTAGAACTAGTGGTTTAGGCACTGCGTTCATATATCAGGCAGTCATTCAGTCAGTCAGAAAAACGCGTGGGGGATGATTTTTGAAAAACTGTGATACCCGTTACTCACTATTTTAATTGAAGAGTATGTGTATCAATTTTCGAGACAATTGAACCAGGGAATAAAAAGTTTTATAGAAAGTTCAACCCTGCATTTCAACCACTTAGTGGTGAAAATTCGAAAAAAAATTCTTAGTGGATACTTGCACTTCACAAAGAATACACCTTGCAAATATCATGTCTCTAGGACCAGCGGTTTTGGCTGTGCGTTGATATCTCAGTCAGTCAGTCAGTCAATCAGTCAGTCAGGACTTTGGATTTTATATATATATCAATTTCAATTTATTCAGAAAAAAAAGAACGTACGAGTAACATAACAGATACATAAAAGATCCAAATCGTTACATTCTGATGGTATCGGCATTTGACATATTATACTTAGTTATATTACTTCAAAAACAATTATAATCTCCTCTAACATATTTAAAACACGTAACAAAAAACATCTACAAATAAAATAACAAAAAAACATCAACACTTATCATAATAAATATCAATAAAAATAACTTCTTATATATATAATTGTTCACAATACATTAGTGAGCATTCGAAGAACAGTGACCATTTATTCCCAAATACATCACATTGTGGTACAGAGGTGATCATAGAATTGAGGTGACGTTGCTCACGACAGATGGGGGAATGCTGGCGAGCGGAGATACGTACTAAAGGGCTATTCTCTAAGCTAGTTTACGCATCTCGCAAGCGGAATCTGCGGTTAGATTTGAATTTCGTACTACGAAATTCAAATCGTTATACGATTGTAATACGGTTGAATTTCGTAATACGAAATTCAAATCTAACCGCTTGCGAGATGCGTAAACTGGCTTACAGAATAGCCCTACTGATGTGGGTGCGAATAGTGGCACTCGTCCACTACGGAACCTACACCGCTGCTCCGGTACATAGAGACGGCTCGCTTCGCTCATAACGTTGGGACAATCTATGATTCCATGTAGAACTCGGTATAGAGTCATTAGCTGCTAGGCTATTCTGTAAGCTATCACGACAGCGGAATCCGCGGTGAGATTTGAATTTCGTATTACGAAATTCAACCGTATTACGAACGTGATACGATTGAATTTCGTAGTACGAAATTCGAATCTCACCGCGGATTCCGCTGTCGAGATAGCTTACAGAATAGCCTAGCTGGTCTTGTAATCTGCGAGTTTCAAGAGAGTGAAATCCCAGCGTACCCAGTAGATACTTCGTTGGGTATAGATATGGGTAAAATGCGTGTTTCTTTTTGTACAGAAATCTTAATAAAACGTTTTTGCATCTTTTCCAGCATGAGACTGTAAACTTTTTCATGTGGATTCCAAATCATGGAGCTACCTTCTATCTTCGATCGTATCAGTGAATTGTATAAGACGGTAATGGCCTGAATGTTTGTAAAGTCTTTACAGGTCCTATTAACAAAACCCAGTCTTTTGAAGCACTCAGCCGCCAGCATTCGCGTATGGTCGTGGAAGGTGAGTTTCGAGTCAAAGAGTTCGCCAAGATCTTTTACATTTAAGGTTCTCGCTATCGGATTTTGATTGATACTATACTGTAGGCTAATGATATGCGCTGATCGCGTGTAACTCACTACATTGCATTTAGATGTGTTCAAGTTTCGGTGCAAAACCTATTAGATCAAGTTTTTCCAGCAAAATGTCGTTGTCCACTTGATCAAATGCCTTCTTAAAGTCGGAGATATATAACATCGACTTGGTTACCTGCATCCATTTCCTGGGATATATACTCGACGAGAGTAAGTAAATTCGTGTTCACCGAGCGGCCTTTCCTGAATGCATGTTGGGAATTACTAAGATATGATTTTATTTGTTTGTATATTTTATAATGCAAAATGCCCTCAAATACTTTGGCAAGTGTGGATAGAATTGCTATTGGTCTGTAATTATTTACATGTGTTTTGTCTCCTGATTTCAAAATAGGTACTACCCTGGACTGTTTCCATCTGCGGGGGTAGGTTCCTGACTCGACAGCTAAATTGAAAATATACGCGAGAGGTACTGCAAGTAAAGATTTGATGGCTTTTACAATGTAGGGGGGGACATTATCTGGACCTACCGAACTCCTAGGTTTCAACTTATCAGTCTGTGATTCTACTTCATCAGGACTGAACTTTGTGATGTTTACCAGCAAATGATTGGAATCGTTATTTAAAAATTTTGTGTTTAATGTTGGTGACTGCTTTAGGAATATGCTACTGAAGTAATCAGCAAACGCTTCCGCGGCGGCTGGACCTGTATGCACATGACCTTCGTGCATTATACAAGGATCAAATCCGCCCTTTGTTCTTAGATTAGAAATGTACTTCCAGAACGCAGTGGGATTGCGTGCTAGGTCTTCCTGTACACTTACCATGTAGCCATCGTATGCTTTTGTGACTCTCTTTTTAATATCGGCTCGAATAGCAGTGAAAAAACTGTAAATATATTTATTATTATTGGATTTCCAAAGCTTATGTAGGGTGTATTTTAATTTAAGATCATCAATTACATCTTTTGTGTACCACGTGGGAAACCTTTTTATTTTACCACTAGAAGTCCCCCGCGGTTTCGCCCGTGTTAAAAACTCCTTTTATTTACTTAAAACTTTTCTTTTGTAAAAACGATTCTATCATTCTTTAATGATACAAAGACATCAAATATGAATTAGCCAAATCGGTTTACCTGTTTTCATGTTATCGCGTGACTAAGACAAATCAGGATTCATATTTATAAAACCCGAAAAACCAAAAAAAGCGCAATCCGAAATAATATTGATTTTCAGACTTTTTTACCCAAGTTCTCTTAGGGTGGCATTTTGAAAAAGTCTGAAACACGTGTTTACTTATTTATTTACTAAACTACTTGTGTGAAGTTTCGAATATAAAAGACAATCTATTCTTGTTTCTCCATACAAACTTTAAACCCTCGTTTCATCCTCTTCAGGGATGAATTTTGGAAAACCTTTCTCAGAGGGAACTAACATCGTAATTAATAACTATCTGCACGCCAAATTTCAGCGCAATGCGAAATAATATTGATTTTCACACTTTATTACCCCATTTCACCTTCTTAGGGGTGAAATTTCAAAAAACCTGAAACACGTATTTACTTATTTTTTTACAGAAGCACTTGTGTGAAGTTTCGCATAGAAAAGACTATCTAATCTTGTTTCTCCTTACCAACTTTGAACCCCCGTTTCATCATTCGAGGGTTAATTTTGGAAAATCCTTTCTCAGAGGGAACTAACGTCGTAATAACTATCTGCATGCCAAATTTCAGCGCAATCCGAAACAATATTGATTTTACACTTTATTACCCCATTTCACCCTCTTAGGGGTGGAATTTAAAAAAAACCTGAAATACGTTTTTAATTTTTTTTTACTGAAGCACTTGTGTGAAGTTTCGGATAGAAAAGATTATCTAATCTTGTTTCTCCGTACAAACTTTGAACCCCCGTTTCATCCCCTTCGAGGGTTAATTTTGGAAAATCCTTTCTCAGAGGGAACTAACGTCGTAATAACTATCTGCATGCCAAATTTCCGCGCAATCCGAAACAATATTGATTTTCACACTTTATTACCCCATTTCCTCTTAGGGGTGGAATTTCAAAAAAACCTGAAACAAGTGTTTACTTATTTTTTTACTGAACCACTTTTGTGAAGTTTTGGATAGAAAAGACTATCTAATCTTGTTTCTCCATACAAACATTGAACCCCCATTTCATCCCCTTAAGGGGTGAATTTTGGAAAATCCTTTCTTAGTACACCCTTACGTACTAAGACAAATATACCCTCCAAATTTTAAGTCTCTACGACCAGCGGTTTAGGCTGTGCGTTGTCTGTCAGTGAGTCAGTCAGTCAGTCAGTATGTCAGGACAAAGATTCTTATAGTATTAGATTACGTACCTTTTTTATGACAGTGAGATCGAAGCAATTATATAATAGCCGATATAGACAGTCTACTGCTTCATTAGGATCATTTTCATTGCATACATCTGACCATCTCGCCTGGGTAAAATTTTCGTACTGCTAGGCTATTCTGTAAGCTATATTGACAGCGGAATCCGCGGTGAGATTCGAATTTCGTACTTTGAAATTCAATCGTATCACGTTCGCAATACGGTTGAATTTCGAAGTACGAAATTCAAATCTCACCGCGGATTCCGTTGTCGAGATAGCTTACAGAATAGCCTAGCAGAGATAAAAATCAGCCTTACCGAAATGCCAGTCTGTATTGACCTGAAAATTGCTTCCAGCGGTGCCTCACGACCAGGCTCGTGTAGATTTAGCGAGATCTCTAAGGGAGGATCATAACGATCCTGAGATTCGACAAGTCCATCATCCGCTGCGCGAACGTTCACCTCCTTCACATTCCCACTCACAAGTACTACATCAAGTTTGCTTCCTAACTCGTTAATGATGCCGTTATGGTCAACAATGTTACAATAATTAAGGAAGTAGCCCATATAGTTATTTATAGTTACAGATGCACTATTTAAATTCAGATCGCCTTAATAACAAAGAGTAGAACTTCGTTTTATTGAAGAAATATTATTTTCCGATTTACAGAACCACGTCATGTAATCTTCATCTTTAGCTGTCGGTTTAATGTACACGACACAAATAAAGTATTCTGTATTAAAGTAAGTAAGTGATGCCCAGAGATCCTCTCCAGTATCGGTTTCGAGTTCATGTCTACGACGGATTTGTAGTCCTGGTCTTGCGGCAAGGAGCACCCTGCCGCCCCTAGATCCCTCCCTGTCACGTCGTAGTACAGTCTAAGCATGGGGAGTCACCTCAGCTTCACATACCGATGAGTCGAGAAAGGTCTCTGTTACAGCAACAAGATCAACATCAAGGAGCGCCGTGTTTTCACGCTAGTAACGAAGCTTTGTTTTCAGCCCTCTAACGTTTTGATAGAGAGCCGTAAGAATTACTATATTTTTATTTTTATTAATTTCGTTCGGTGGCGTCACCCTTCTTGGTGGTTCGGTCGGAGTGTGTGTGTCCACCGGGAGTGTGGGGTCGACGATGCTGATTGACACGCCCGGCGCCTCGGTGAAACCATTCGCATACTTCGGTTCCTGTAGGTCATGATTCAGGGCGCAAGAATATCGCTGCCGTATCTTCCGGCACTATGAGGGCAAAAGAAGCGTAAAGGGTGTCCCCATACATACATAGTATGCCCCAATTAAGGTAGACCTCTGAGTTATATTAGCGCTGATACAATTTAGAGGTCTTGCTTAATTGGTTAGTACGGAAGCCTCGGTGGGCGAGTTCAATTCGACTTAGCCGGTTTTATTTTTAATTTTAAAAAGTTTAAATGTGACTAGATAGCTCAAATTTATAATGTAAAACTTGTTATATACTTTTTAATAATAATAGGTAATATAAAAAATAAGTATTTTGCATGCACACAACTTTCCGAGATCGAAAAAGATCGATTCAATGCAATACGATTAAATCGTGAATCGATTCACGAGGTTGCGTTCCATTACGATCCAAAATATCGATTAAAAGTGAAAAATCGGGCATCCCTTAAAAAAGTTTGACAGATGATTCTTGATTGGGACACGTCTATAGGGCCGGAAAATGACAGCTAAGCACAGTGTTGCCGTTATGGCATTTTTATTGCTAAGTGTAGCATGTTTTCGAGCCTATTAGCATGAGTAAAACTCATTTAGCATATTTTAAAAATATGTCGATCAATAACATTTGACACAATGTTTTTTTATTCAATAGAAAGTTTCAAATCAAAATATAGCAAGATGTACGAGGATAACAATTAAATCACTAGGTACATATTACACCTAAAACAAAATCCCTTCGCCGCGTCTGTCTGTCTGTTCGCGATAATCTTAATAAAAGTAAACAGATTCTTATGAAGTTTTCACTAATAGATAGAATGATTCATAAGGAAGGTTTTGTGCGAATTGGTTCAAAAATGATGATAATTGTTGGAAGTGTCGGAAAAAATCAAGCTACCTGGGAGCTTTAATCGAAAACGCTGCCCTTTGAGAAATAACTAAACAACGCATAATAGAATATTCCTCTTTTAAAGCGTCACATACACCCAGGCAGTACTGCCGCGGGCAGTCAAGAGGGGGCGGGGCCGCGCATTTTATAACTTCACCCACAAGCGGTCAGTGAACAGGACAAACTATAAAGGAGAACGACTCGATCTATGTTCACCACAGATAATACCCACTCGGCATGGACGCCGCAAGTCGTTGCGATGCGTTTTATTACAAACAAACGATTGTCCACTATTTCGCATGATGTTAATTGGCCTAAGATTCTCAAATTTTGCCAAAGAAGTAGGTACCATTAGAAATCGAAATCTCAAAATATAGATTGATTAAGTTTTAATTTCTGATGTCAATTTTAGGGTTCCGAACCCAAAGGGTACCATCGGAAAGTAACTTCTCTGATTCGTATAACAAATTATCTATATATATAACAAATTATCTATATATATAAAATCCAAAGTCCTGACTGACTGACTGAAATATCAACGCACAACCCAAACCGCTGGTACTAGAAACATGAAATTTTGCGGGTGTATTTTTTTTGTGATATGTAGGTAGAAAGGAATTTTCAAAATTCCAGCCCTAGGAGGGTAACTTAAGGGTTAAACTTTGTTTTGACGTTTGTATTCTCTGAGCCGATTGACTCGAAAATTGGTACACCTACTCTTTAAGTAAAATTATGAGTTACGGGTGTCACAGTTTTTCTAAAATCATCCCCCACGAGTTTGTCTGACTGACTGCCATATATCACTGCCTAAACCGCTGGTCCTAGAGACATGATATATGGAGGGTGTATTCTTTGCGAAGTGCAAATATCCTCTAAGAAACGATAGTTCGAATTTCTACCCCTAAGAGGGTGAAATGGGAGTAACAAATTCAGAAAATAAATATTATTTTGTATTGCGGTGAAATCTGGCGTCATCATCAGCCTGTGTCAGTCCACTGCTGGACGTAGGCCTCTCCCAAGATGCGCCACTGAGCCCAATCTTTGGCTTTTCTCTTTCAGTCACTGCCCACCGCTTTGCGTATGTCGTCGCTCCACCTGGTCACAGGACGTCCTACGCTACATTTGCCGATTCGCGGTCTCCATTCTAGGACAATCTGGCGTACAGATAGTTATTATCACGTATGTACCCGCTAAGAAAGGATTAAACGTAATTCACCCCTTAAGAGGATGAAACGGGGGCTCAAAGTTTGTATGGAGAAACAAGATTAGATAGTATTTTTATTCGATATTTCACACAAGTACTTCTCTAACTAAATAAGTAAATTAGTTTTTCAGGCTTTTTCAAAATTCTACCTCTAAGAGGGGTACAATGGGGTAACAAAATCTGAAAATCAATATTGTTTTGGATTGCGCTGAAATTTGGCGTGTAGATAGTTATTATGACGTAAGTATTCGCTAAGAAAGGATTTTACGAAATTACCCCATAGGAAATTGAAACGGGGGTTCAAAATGTGTATGGAGAAACAAGATAAGATAGTATTTTTTATTCGAAACTAAACACAAGAACTTCTGTAAATAAAATAAGAAACAACGAGTTACAGGCATTTTCGAAATTCTACCCCTAAGAGGTAAGAGGGAGAGAGAGAGAATGGGGTAAGTAGTCTGAAAATCAATATTAACAGATTGCGCTGAAATTTGGCATGCAAATAGTTATTATGACGATGACATGGGTATCCACTAAGAAAGGATTTTTTTTAATTCACCCCTTAAAAGGATGAAACGGGGTTCGGAGTTTTTATGAATAAACAAGATTAGATTGTATTTTTTTTAAACTTCGCGCTACATCATCCACCGCATCATCATCACTTAACATCAGGTGAGATGGTGGTAAAGCACTACCCATTTTCGCATAAAAGAAAGCCTTTCATAACTAAATGGTATAACTGATTTGATGAGTACTACTTTGAGCTTATCTAATACTATAGTATTAGAATCTTTGTCCTAACATACTGACTGACTGACTGACAGATAACGCACAGCATAAACCGCTGGTCGTAGAGACTTGAAATTTGGAGGGTATATTTGTCTTAGTACGTAAGGGTGTACTAAAAAACGAATTTCCAAAATTCACCCCTTAAGAGGATAAAATGGGGTTTCAAAGTTTGTATGGAGAAACTTGATTAGATAATATTTTCTATTCCAAACTTCATACAAGTGCTCCAGTAAAAAAGTGAGTAATTCCACCCCTAAAGGTGCGTACAAATTACACGTGGCAGCCGCGCGAGCCAATGTTCGACCAGAGTTGACGTTCATTAGCGAGTGAGCCAATATGTAGAAATATAATTTCGTAGAACGCGGCTGCCTCGCACGGCAGGCGATCCAGTTCAAACAATTCACCAACAACTGTCCCTACTGCGCGCGCGCAAGCGACTGAAGCTCCTTTGATACGGTCTCAAAAACCGACAGCGAACGGTTCGCCCCGCGTCACGTTCGAGCGCGGCAATGCTCGAATCGCCGCGCGCGGCGACCCCGTCTACATAGCGCGCGGCTGCCACGCGCGCCAATGTTCGATGGTTTGCCGTGGTTAATTTGTACGCACCTTAAGAGGGTGAAATAGGGTAACAAAGTGTGAAAATAAATAGTGTTTTGGTAGCGCTGAAATTTGGCATGCAGATAGTTATTACGACGTTAGTTACATCTGAGAAAGGATTTCCCAAAATTCACCCCTAAAGGGGATGAAACGGGGGTTCAAAGTTTGTATGGAGAAACAAGATTAGATAGTATTTTCTATTCGAAACTTCATACAAGTGCTCCAGTATAAAAATGAGTAAATACGTGTATCAGGTTTTTTAAATCCACCTCTAAGAGGGTGAAATGGGTTAACAAAGTGTTAAAATCAATAGTGTTTCGGATTGCGCTGAAATTTGGCATGCAAATAGTTATTTTGACTTAGGTATCCGCTAAGAAAGAATTTTTTAAAATTCACTCTTCAAGGGGATGAAGCGGGCGTTCAAAGCTTGGATAGTCATTTTATTCGACATTTCACACAAGTACTTCTGTAAATAAATAAGTAAATACGAGTGTCAGACATTTTCAATATGCCACCCTAAGAGGATAAACTGGGGTAACAAAGTTTAAAAATAAATATTGTTTCGCATCGCGCTGAAATTTAAATTGCAGATAGTTATAATGACGTAGGTATCCGCTCAGAAAGGATTTTTAAAAATTCCTCCCGTATACGGAACGGGGATTCAAAGTTTGTATGGCGAAAAAAGATGAGATAAAGTACGTGTTGCAGGATTTTTCAAAATGGGGTAGGTAACAAGGTCTGAAAATTTGGGTTTTTCGGGTTTTATATATATGAATCCCGTATCGCCTTAGTCACGCGATAACATGAAAACAGGTGAACTGGTTTGGCTAATTCGTATTTGATGTCTATAATGATAGAATCGTTTTTACAATAGAATAGTTTTAAGTTAATAAAAGAAGTTTTTAACGCGGGCGAAGCCACGGGGCACTTCTAGTAAAATATAAATGAAAATTGGCATTTGGCATTTGTTACTGACGATACATAAACTGGCTAATAATAATAACACTGGCTGGTTAATTCTAGAGTTTGTATTTCTAGTCTATAGTAATATTTGAAATGTAATATAATGTTAATCTGTGACAATCTATGTAAAAATATAAAGAAGAAAATGTCCTAAATAATATTGATAAATGAATTATAAATTATATGATATAGATATTATATGATGATAGGTATGTGATTGAAAATAATATAAACTGCAGTTCAAGATTTAAAAGTTTTATTCATAGAGCCTCCCAAGGATCTCTACCATTAAGAGTTTAGATAGTTTAGATAATTCAAGACTCCATCAGAACTATAAAATGGTTGCAGAGCAGTGTTCGAAATACACAGACTATTAAAAGGATTAAATAAAATGTCATTGAGAATAGAAAGATTTCCTGTTGAGCCATTTACGGGTGAAAATGTTATAAAATGGTAATTCCGAATAAAAAGCACCCTTAGAGAAAATGGCGTAATTAAAGCTATGGAAGATCCTGTTTTTCATAAGAAAGCGGAAAAAGAAAAAGATGAAGCGTGGCACAAGCCATCATAATTGCTGGTGTGGCAGATAGCCATATTGATTAAATCAGAAAAATTTCAGCATTTGACATGCTGTCAAACTTAGAAATGACTTTCAAAAATAAAGGTATAAGAAGCAAATTGTTGGTAAGAAGAAAGTTATCTACCTATACTAGTCTATACTACTACTATACTATAATATTATTAAGAGAGATCATTTGTATTTTTGTATGTTTGTAATGATTTGGCTCAAAAACTACTGGACCGATTTAAAAAATTCTTTCATTAATATATAGAATGAACTTTCAAAATGAAAATAGGCTATATATTATCCCGTATTTAAAGGTACATTCGTGGAGACCTAATTTGCAACCTAAGTCAACAAAAAAACGGTCGAAATAACACGTTTCTTTCGAACGCTGCTCAATTGAAAACAAATGGAAGAATATTTTCTATGAAAGAGTTGTACAACTTCTTATCAAGTTGTACAACTCTACAAAAAAATCCGTGACAGCATATGTTTATATCTTAAGGTTGACTCACAGTAACCATTTTAATCTTTAATTTTTTGTTAAAAATATTACATAACTTCCAGGGCTATTTTCAAGTATATAATATTAATCCTTATCCAAATAATTACGTTAATTAGCTTGACCACATATCATAGATTAAAATTGTCCTTTACAGTACATAAATCAAATGAAAACTCTACAAGATATCACGGAATTCACATACACGCGTCGCAAAATTAATAAAATATTTGCAGTGAAACCACATAATAGGTCATAGTTACTACGAAAATATTATTATAGGCCTAGCTTTTCTGTAGATCCCCACCGATCACAATCAATTTGAAGTCAATATAGTATAATAATGATCTATAAATATAATACTAGCAGCCCGCCCCGGCTTCGCACGGGTAGAACATATATGCCTACAAAATTTGCATCAGTTTGTTGCATCGAATATAAAATATCAACATATTTAACAATCATCGTCATATTTCAACCAATTTACACAAAACCTTAACGAATTATGCACCTAAACCTTCCTCATAAATACTCTGGCTATTGGTGAAAACCGCAGGATAATCCGTTCAGTCGCTATTGAGATTATTGCAAACAGACAGACAGACGCAGTGATGGACTTTGTTTTATAATTCTTACGTAGTGATATTGGACGGCCCTTTGGCGTAAAGGATAGTTACCCTGATTCTGACCCGACGGTCGTTGGTTCTAATCCTAGCTATATACCTACCAATGAAAGTTTTATGTGCATTCATGAATCATGAGTTTTCGTACAGTGGTAGTGGGATCATTAAATCTACCAAAAAGTAGCTTACTTACCACCAAGGAGAACATCTGCCGCCGTAACCTTACGCGTTCCCCGACGCAAAATGTAGTGGTATTATACGTTTAACGTGTGTATTGTTGTGTCTGTCTGTAGCATCTTAGCACCCAACCGGATGAACCGATTTTGATTTAAAGTAGGGGTATTATACGTTTAACGTGTGTATCTTTGTGTCTGTCTGTAGCATCTTAGCACCCAACTGGATGAACCGATTTTGATTTTATTATTGATTGTTTTTTTTTGTTTGATAGATGTCTTTATCGAGAGTTTTCTTAGCTTTGATTCATGAAAATTCGTTTCAATCGTTCATTCAATCGTTATAAAACGATGAGCTTTTTTCTAGTTAATTGCGCTATGAAATCAACTTTCATAGGTCTGATCAATTCGAAAATCTTCTTCTTCAACGATATTGTAAGAACATAGAAGCATTGACCGGATGCTGGGACATCTGGTCTCTACAGAATACTCAAATCCTCACCAACTTACAGCTCAGATTTTAAATGTCGTGTTTAGAGTCATTGGAATGCTTTTAATGAAAAGATTATACATAGATCACTCGGGGTGGTTTAAAATATTATATTATCTATACTAATATTATAAAGAGAGAACATTTGTATTTTTGTATGTTTGTAATGAGTAAGCTCAAAAACTACTGAACCGATTTAAAAAATTCTTTCACTAATACATAGAATGGACTTTCGGAATGAAAATAGGCTATATATTATCCCGCTTATATCAAAGGTACATTCATGGAGACCTAATTTGCAACCTAAGTCGGCAAAAAAACGGTCGAAAAAACACGTTTCTTACGAACGCTGCTTAATTGAAAATAGATAGAAGAATATTTTCTATGCAAGAGTTGTACAACTTAATAAGACCTACAAAAAAGTCCGCGACAGCATATGTCTATCTCTGAAGGTTGACTCACAGTAACCATTTTAATCTTAAAATGTTTGTTAAAAAATATTACATAACTTCCAAGGCTATTTTCAAGTATATCGTATTAATCCTTATCCAAATAATTACATTAATTAGCTTGGCCACATATTATAGATTAAAATTGTCCTTTACAGTATATAATTCAAATGAAAACTCTAGAAGATATCACGAATTTCACAAACACGCATCGAAAAATTAATAAAATATTTGCAGTGAAACCACAGATTAGGTCATAGTTACTACGAAAATATTATTATAAGCTTAACTATGCTGTAGATCCCCACCGATCACAATCAATTTGAAGTCAATATAGTATAATAATATGATCTATTGTATAAAATAATATTCATCTATATATATAATATAATATTTTAAACCACCCCGACTGATCTATGTATAATAGCTTTTTCCAATGACTCTAAACACGACATTTACAGCCTTATTACAAAACGCAGTCTAAATCTTGGTTTAAACCTAGACTAATTAGTCTAGGTTTAGTACTGGTACTAAGACTTAATCTTCATCTTATTACAAATCATAGACCAATCGAGGATCAGCTAATACCAAAGATATTCCATCGTTTTAGGTTCTTTTTTGGTCTACTTCACAGACTATATGCAAAAATATGTAATCGTTCGGTCTTCGTTCACTCACATACGTTCCGTTTCATATCAACATTTGTTTCGGATGTTATTTATTCATTACAAAAAAATACAATCACATTTAATAATTAATATTTAATTATATTTTAATTAAAATCACATTATTTACTCTTAAAAATAATTATTTTAAGCGATAAGTATTTTTTTTATGCGGTATCTTCTGCGAGAATCAGAACGTAAATATAACTTTTGTCGACCGCGCGCAATTTGATAGTTTTCAACTACGCGGCAACGTAACGAATAAATTGTGATTTTTTGGATTGTGAGAAATTGTGATTATTAAGAAAATGTCTCAGCCAACGAAAAAGAGGGGTGAAAATTGGAGTTCCGAAGAGAAAGTATACATGCGTTTCAAATATGTTATAATACTAATATTTAATTTTATTGTTCCATGATCAAACATTTACAACTACAAAAATATACATTTATGCAAATTATTTTAGGAGATATTACGGCATATTATTGCGGCCTCGTCGAAAATATTAGAAGATAAATCAACGAAGTCGAACATTAATCTACTAAAGGCAAAAGAATGGAAAAATGTCACCATTCAGTAAGTACATTATTCCTTTTATTCTAGTTAATAATTCCGGAGTACTGCAATGATAAGGATAATGGTGCCAGTCAATTTTTAGGGTTTCGTGCTTAATAGATATTAAAGTAACCCTATTACTGAGACTTCTCTGTCCGTCCGTCTGTCTGCCCGCATTAAAGAGGGCTGTATCTCCTAGGTAGATACTTGAAATTTTCACGTAGTACCTATGTATTACTATGAGGGATTTAACAACAAATAGTCACAAGTAAATCATTGATTAGAGGATTCAAATTTGCTCATAGTGTGTATTACGGTGTGTGTATTGATATAGCATTAAATAATAAAAACTAATTTAATTACAAATTAAAGGGGTTTCCATATAAAAAAACTATTTTAGGCAAATTTTGGTCAATCGTTACCTACGTGCGCCAGTCCGACTCGCACTTGGCCAGTTTATTATATCCATTCTGTCTTCATTACCAAACTAAACCAATGAGATAATATTTATGAAACGAATACTATACAGTTTTGCTCAATTCAATAGTTTGAATAAAAATGCCCCGTGACTTAGGATATTACTCTTATAGAGATAATACATAAATTATTTATAGGTTCAATGAAATCACCGCAAAAAATAGAAGCGAGGCAGAACTAAAACTGGCATGGAAGCGTATGAAGTTAGCGGCTAAGGCCAACATTTCTTCATACAATCGGGAGCAACACAGGACAGGAGGGGGCGGAAAACCTCCATCTCCCTCTCAGGAAGACTTAGAGGTCATGGCCATTGCTCCTCATGACTTTGAAGATGAGCACAATGACTACGACAGTGACGCGTTACTGGTACTATATTTCTTCTATGTGGAAATTAAGGAATGTATTTCAATATATTATACTATATATATACTTAATTATTGATCTTGTCTTAGGTTCAGAGTACCCCGCAATATGAGGATGCAATAGCCGGTCCTAGTCGAGCCGAACAGCCAACATATCCATTTGACTCAACAGATGATATAGAACTAGGTAACAATAAATACAACAGCATTATGGACTTAATACTTATTTAATTATATTCTAATATATGTACAATATTAAGTGTGCAAGATAAAAACATCCTTTAAATTTTCCTTTATCCCTTACGATATACTTAAATGTAACATAAATAATGTTAAATGTGTGTAATTCATTTGAACCACTGTCAGAACACTTTTAACACACCTATTGCATATTAAAAAAAGTTAAATACCTGCTCTATTGTTTCAGTGATACCAGAAACAAAACGGGATAAGACTGATCAAAGAGATAGTAAAAAACGGTAACTATTACAACAAAATCAACCTCATTTTTTTCATCATTGATATTTTTTACTATTTATAAACATAACTTCTCTTTACAGAAAAGAACATACAAAACAAGACATCATTGACAGCAATGTTAATTTTAAAAAGAGGAATTTGGAGATGTTAGAGATAGAACACAAATTTACCATAGAAATAGCCAAATTAAAAATTCAATTGACAAAAAACAAGCATAATATGTTTCATTTTTTTATGCTAACGATACTAAAATGACAGGTGGCGTAAACTTCAAATTCGACTCTTAGTTAGGGAATTTTGATGTTAATTTGTGAGGTACATAAAAATAATTCGTAAACTTTTTTTTTATTTCATTGAGTCAACTCATTACTGTATAAGGCGCGCGCTGGCACATCGCCATAGAAAAGATAATAATACTACATCGCGTGCAGAACGAAGTACAATATATATAACGAATAACAACGCTAGGTCGAGCGCCTAAGACACATTTTTGCTTGTATTGTCTGAAATAAACGTTGGTATTGTGTTTTTGTAGGGGAATGAAGTATCTGTTACGAAGTAACTATTATATAATCTGTGGCAATATATTACATTTCACAATTGCTGTTCACACTGTAAGATATATATCCATAGTAGTCTGTGGATATATAGTTCAGCGTTTTTTGTCTATGTTTTCATTCAAACACTGGCTAAATACCCTAAATAGGTGAAGCTATAATAAAAATAAATAAACTGGCCAAGTGCAAGTCGGACTCGCACTCGTAGGGTTCCGTAACACAGTAGATATTCTATAACTTTGATTTTTCGCAACTACAAAATTAACTTTGTTTTTCATAGTGTTTGTATGAAAAACAAAGTTATCTATGCGGTCGCCATATCTCTAAAACTGCTGACTGTATCTTGTTCAAACCAATTTTCGTTGTTAGTTTTGATTGAGATCTACAGCATATATTTTTTTTTAGATTTTTCACTCCCATACTTTAAAAGTTAGAGGGGGGGGGGGGGACACACATGTTACCACTTTAGGCGCGCCTATCTTTCAAATGATTGACTTTGAGAAAAAATGATTTTAGGAACCTCAATGTCATTTTTGAAGACCTATCCATAGACACGTAAAGGTTAGAAGAAAAAATTTTTTTTTTGTTTCAGTTCTATGTATGGGATGCCCCCCCTTAAACTTTTATATTTTTTATTTTTGTATACAAATCGGAAAGCGGTTCACAGAATACAATTCTGTAGTCCTAACAGTTTCGGAATAAAATGGCTGTGACATACGGACGGACAGACAGACAGACAGACAGACAGACAGACAGACATGACGAATCTATAAGGGTTCCGTTTTTTGCCACTCGGCTACGGAACCCTAAAAACAACAAAAAAAGCTGAGGGTGAGGCAGGGGGAGGCGCGGTGTCCGGGGACGTAAGGTAAAATATAAACCGTCAAATATAGCTCAATCTGTCGAAAAAATATTTATAGCTTGGGATGTAATGTATATTATAGCAAAGTGTAAATGGTCTCATACAAAATGTATGACGAGCGATAATATTTTATATATCAAGATATAATATTCATTATATTATATCTCATAGTGAAAAGCCGACTTTACCATTAAGAGTTTAGATAGTTCAAGACTCCATCAGAACTTTTGTAAACTTTAAACATTCGCGATTTGAACACATAGTTATAAATATGAAAATACGGGACTTATCGTGCCTAAGTAGGGATGAAACGATACCACCTGGGTATCGATACTTTTACTCGATACCATATCGATCATGAGGTATCGACTCCTACTCGGTATCGCATGAAAAGTATCGATACCTACTTGTATCGGAGCGTATTTTCAGTATTTTCGTCGAAATTATAGAAGCAAATAAGAACAGGAGTATGCGGCATGCTCATTGGTATTTATTAAAAAAAATACGAAAAGAAATCAGTTTTGGATGTGCTCCCTAGAAACAATAATTTTTCCAGATGTTTTCCGGTTAATCGATTTCTGGTAGCAGTCACTGTTTCGCCAGCCTTAGAAAATAACCTTTCGCATGGTACAGAAGTACCGTGCGAAAGGTTATTTTAAGGTTATTTATCACGTGATCAAGCCTGAGCGAAACAGTATAATACCGTTCAAAGTAGGAGAGACAGAGACAAACTGTTGAGTGAAAAGTGACCGGTGACCATGATCACCGAGTACCGATACAAGTACTTACTTTACGATACTACTTGGTACTTTCTAAACTATCGATGCCAAAAGTACTTGGTATCGAAAGAAAAGTATCGAGTAGTTACTTGTATTTACTCGTATCGTTTCATCCCTACGCCTAAGTCGTCTCGTGACCACGATCAATGCAACTTGGTCGAAACGTCGACTTAAATAAAATTAATGTTTTAGGCGCGATAAGTCCCGTATTTTAGTCATATCGTTACTGATATATTAGCCATTATTTTAGCACAATTTGCATCAGAGCTTAGCATATTCCTCATTTTAAAAGTGGCAGCACTGGCTAAGTGTTCGTATAGTGTTCTGTGGTGTTCGTTGCCGTCAATTAAATCAATCGAACAGCGAACTTCGATTATTGAAGCGAAGTCGTCATCATTTTCTCTCTCATTGATATTTTAATTCCGGTCTTGAAAAATCATTTGGTGTGCAGTTTTATCAATGATTCAAAAATAAGAATTATTTTTAGTAAAGTGTTTCCTATCGTCATCTACGTACATTGTAAGTTTATCGAATTATTCTTATATTTTCACTGTGTTGTGTTCAATATGTAGCCTCCCCGTGAGTAATAGTGTTCTGTGATATGTAGTGTTGTAGGTTTCAGTCGCAACACGATTGGTATCTTTTCTGTTTTTTGTGCCCTGTGGTGTGCCCTTTAATGTGTAATTCTATTTGACGACCGTGAAAATGAAGTTCTAAAATGTACCGTATCTTCGATTCATTGAAAAGGCATCTCGCGTTTGACGATCGCTCATTTCAGAAAAACTATTGATGACTATTGTAGTCTTTATTGAGCTCTACATTTAATTTACGATGAGATATTACGTGTTGGCAAGAACTTACAAAAGGTACTGAATTTTTGATTTAACTACTAGATCCTATAAATACTCTTCCTTCAATAATTTATCAATTAACATATTTGCACACATGTGCTAATAAAATATTAAAGAAAATGTAATGTATTGTGAGGTTAAGTGGCAGCTTCATTATTCTTAATTTTTCCTAGAGTAACTTATTCAGTATATTTTATACATAGCTCAGGGTAGTTATCCATTCATTTATCTTCTCCTAAGCAGTCCCTAGACCTACAATAACTTTGTAGAATAAGATTGAAAGGGGCTTGAATCCAAAAAATCAATTACATTTCACAATAATACAAACTGCACAATGTTTTTTGTTTAGTCCAAGAATAATATTGATACAGTGTGCACTACAATGTTTCATAAACAAGATTGTTTCTATCTCGCTCATGCTTACTGTAAGAAAATATATCAATTACCAAAATCAACAAGGTCAAGTAATAGTCAGACTCGCACTCGTAGCATTGCATACCATAGTAACATAACAAAATATAATATATAATCTTTTAAATCTTCATCGTAATTAATCAATGGCGGCAATAGCCCAATGGATAGGGTGTCGGACTGGCAATCGAGAGGTCGTGAGTTCGAATCCCACCCCACCTATTGCACTATTGACGTGAACCCACTCCAGACACAAGCATATTTAGCTTAGTTGGAGGGGTTAACAAGAATACTAGTAATGTGAAACACACATTGCGAGTAATCTTTTAAAAAAAAAAAAAATCCTCCTTCAAGTAAACAACATTATTTTCTATTTTTCATCGTTGTCATCAGCGATCATTTGATTCACAGACTTCATATTCGACAATGTCACTATACATATAATAAAGTCACGAATATAAACAAATATGAATGCCCTGCCCTGCCCTCAGGGCATTCAGGGTGCTTTAGCACCCGCCGAGCCAGTATAAACTGGTGTCTCTCCATATGTGACAGGCGGCACACAGGCGGCTAGTGCTCACGTACACACTCACCGCTACATACTTATCTCAGCGCAGTTGTATGAAGCTTTGTCTCTGTATAACACGTGATAAATCACAACCGTTATATTTTGTTAGTGAATTGCTTGGGAGTTGGGACTATCAATGTATTCTCATGTGATGTGATTTCACTGGCATTATAATTCAAGTACCTACCTAAATCAAAACCTCACCGTGTTTGAAATTAGACTCGGAACTTTTTATTTGAAGCTTTTGTAAGACAGCATTATTTACCCAAGAATGTAAAAAATCTTCAGATCTATTAATGCCTAAACGTGTTGAGAATAAGACTTGATGCACATAACTGGTGTGACACATTTTTTGATGATATTTGTTTTCCTGAGTGATTTAACCAGTAATGCGTGTTATGTTCCATGCCTACTAATTTGTAATGTGTATGATAAAGTGTTTATCTATACCTAAATAACACTAACATCCCTTTAAATGACTGTTGATGTTTAATATTGTTAATTGTTAACTACTTTTATAACGATTTTCAATAACTATTTATGACCAGGAAAATTTTCTGGTCGTTGAGGTTAAGATCATTGCCCCTAAGGTCCATGTATATCCTCCATAGTCAGGGCTAATAAAGTATTTTGAAATTTCTGAAATGCAGCAAGTGCGATGGCTATTTACACATTTTTTTTAATGATATCAGTTTATGACCTAATAATCAATTCATGAATTGACTATAGATGACCCTAATGTTGAACTTAATATCCTATGTTGTTCAATTCATTAATTATTATAGGTATACTAAGTTGTTCTGTTTAAATGTTTGACTCAATCTGATGCATAAGGCTGTTAAGATACAAAATTCCATGAAATACCTAAAAAGCCTAAAAAGTGGTAGTAAAATTTTTTTGACTTTTGATGACCTTGATAGTTTTATGACCTTCAAATCACTATAGACGACTCGAAGATCGAACTTGATATCCTCTGTTGTTAAATTCATTAGTCATTATGTTTAGGTATACAAAAATGTGCTCTTTATATGTATGACTCTTTACTTTTATTCTTTATTAGTCTGATTCTTGGAGCTGTTAAAACACAAAAGTTCCCAAATATTTTTTAAGAAGTACATAAGGCGAATGATTGCGCGAGTGCACCCATCGAACATTTTTATGACTATTTATGGCCCTGACAGTTTTATGAACTAATAATCAAGTCACTTTAGACGAATCTAAGGTCGAACTTAAAATCCTCTATTGTTAAAGTCATTAATTATTTTGATTAGGTAAAAGAAGTTGTGCCTTTAAAATGTTTTACTCACTTTGATGCATGAAGCTTTTTAAACACGAACATTCATAAATCATTTCTTACAAAAAAGATAAGTTGAATTGCTACGCGAGCGCAGTAAGCGTTTTTTTACGCGAGCGAAGCGAGCGCTAAGTTTTTTTACGACTTTTTATGACCCTGAATGACCTAATAATCAAATCACTATAGACAACAACTCGATATCCTCTGTAGTTAAAGTCATTTATCATAATGTTTAGGTGTACAGTTGTGCTGTGACTATCTATGTAAAAAATTTAAGCTAAATTGGTCAAGCCGTTTATCTGATAAGACGTCACGCATTTACAAAATTCAATAAAAATAATCTGGACATCCAGACTCGTCTGCCAGAAAAAAAGTATCCTATGTCCTTGTATGTTCTGTTGACTATCTTTGCACAAAATACCACTTGAATCGGTCAAGTCGTTTAGCTGATATGACGTCACACATTTATTCTTCTGTACAATTTGCCGCACCGTATGGATGTGGTCTATGGTGCCGTAACCGCTTTGAAACCAGGCCAGTTCTCTTCGTCTTCGCGCAAGACGGCACCCTTGAAAACAGCTTGTAGACATGGCTCAGAAGCTAAATCGGGTGGTAGTATTTACATTTGTAAAAACGCGCGATTTAGCTAAAAATATGAGCATCGAGGAAATTTTTTTGTTTCTTATGCAATATCTTAGGCTATATCAAGCTAAAAACTGCTTGTGGAACCCTAAAAATAAAAACAACAAAAATAAACATCTTATACGTGCGAGTTTGGTATGTCGAGAATGAACATAGACTGATCGACCCACGGAGGATTGAATAGTAGACGACCGACAGAAGTGTGGACTGCTCCTGGTTATCCATCTGCTGATGCATCTGCCAGCGCTCGCGGACGTATCTGTAGACGTGTAGAAGAGGCTTTAGGCGCGACCAGGGGTGGAAGTCTCTACATTGATAGCGATGCGTCTTGTCATCGCAAAGGTCTGCTAGAATGAGATGCAGCTAGACAGTTGTTATCGTATCGACGATTATCGGTCGAAATTCGTCGCTCATATGGCTCGACTAGCGGCCCAGGGCCGGTAGTCTCTACATGCATAGCGAATCTAGTGACGAATTTCGAGAGATGTTCGTTGCTAACAAAAGAGATGCCCTTCTACATCTGTCTAGCTGCATCTCCTTCTATTAGACGTTTGCGATGAAAGAACCCATATATATGAATGTAGAGACTTCCACCCCTGAGAGTGGGCCGTTTGCTTGTTTGTCAACATTGACATAAAAAAAACTGGCCAAGTGCAAGTCGGACTCGCACTCGTAGGGTTCCGTAACACAGTAGAGTATTCTATAACTTTGATTTTTCGTAAATACAAAATTAACTTTGTTTTTCATAGTGTCTGTATGAAAAACAAAGTTATCTTTGCGGTCGCCATATCTCTAAAACTGCTGACTGTATCTCTATCAAACCAATTTTCGTTGATAGTTTTTATTGAGATCTACAGCACATATTTCTTTTAGATTTTCCACTCCCATACTTTAAAAGTTAGAGGGGGGGGGGGGGGACACACATTTTACCACTTTAGGCGCGCCTATCTTTCAAAAGATTGACTTTGAGAAAAAATGATTTTAGGAACCTCAATATCATTTTTAAAGACCTATCCATAGACACCCCACACGTTTCAGTTCTATGTATGGGATGCCCCCCCTTAAACTTTTATATTTTTTATTTTTGTATAAAAATCGGAAAGCGGTTCACAGAATACATCTACCTACCAAGTTTCAATTCTGTAGTCCTAACAGTTTCGGAATAAAATGGCTGTGACATACGGACGGACAGACAGACAGACAGACAGACAGACAGACAGACAGACAGACAGACATGACGAATCTATAAGGGTTCCGTTTTTTGCCATTCGGCTACGGAACCCTAAAAATGTGGATAATGTTTTATGCGTAGGTAGGACATACAAGGAGGTACATATAAACAAGGAGGCACCACGTTACATTAGCCTTTACGGAAATAACTTCAAGAAAAGGGTGCATACCTAAACGTCATAATGACAAATAGACAATAGCAAGGCTGCGTTCACGTCCTCCGGAGAAGGTTTTTGGGGAAGGTATGGTCATCAACTCTGGCGGCGGCCACTTGACCGATATCATATTCTCAACTTAAGGTGATCCGTTTCTCATACAAAACTGTCTCAAGTTTCTTGAGCCTTCTACACATACTTTGGACTAGACATCAATTACCATAGCTTTAATTACGCTTTTTATTCTCGCAAATATGATATTTTAATAACTAGGAAATATCTTATTTCTGGCCTAATATTTCGCCAAATTTTACGATTGTAGTGGTGATAGTGTCTAAGTAAAAGGCATTCATAGTGTCATAGAAGTGAAAACTAGATGAGCCTTGGTGTGTGCGTTGAAAGTGACATTGCGACGTTGCCAGCTCACGCCGCTCGCGGGCGTGACGGGTGCGACGTTGCCACACCGATTCCCGATTCACATTTTCACAACTTTTCCCAGTCAGTTTGAGTTTACGCTATTCATTCGCGTATAAACAAAGCAAACGATTTCGTATCGTTTAGTAAGTACCAAATGTATCACACAACAACACAATAATATGGTACCATGGAGCTGGTCTGATGATGGATGGAGACGGAGATGGCTATAGGAACTTCTGAACTAAAAAAGATAACCCATCGAATTTGTGCTCGACTGATTCGAATTGAGGAGCACTTTACGCTTAGATAATATCCAGGGTTTGATGATGAAGCTGGAAGATGGCCACGGCATCTCTGTGACAAAACAACATAACCCTACCAAGTTTAGGCTCGACTGATTCGTCTTGAGGAGGATTTTACACCTAGATGATATCCAGGGTCTGATAATGAAGCTTGAAGGTGGCTACGGCATCTCTGTGATAAAACAACATAACCCCACCGAGTTTGGGCTCGATTGATTCGATTTGAAGAGAACTTAACACTAAGTTGATATCCAGGGTCTGATGATGAAGCTGGAAGGAGCTTACGGCATCTTTTTTTATATCCTATAGGTTAGCGTTTGCTCACTATCTTACCTGTTGGTAAGTGATAATACGGTCGAATATGGTAAGCACGCTAGGCCTAAACTGGCTCTCCAGGATAGCTGCCCGAAACACATTAGATGTTTGGCTACAGATGTTCTCAAAAGATGGTAGCTGGCCAGGCGGACACTAGATAGCGTCCTACCACCATGCGGGGATTGTTGGTTTCTTAAGGATGTTTTTCCTTCACCGGAGTGCCACTGTGAAAGGTGCACATACATTTTTCGATAGAAAAATCCATTGTTGCACGGCGGGGCTTGAACTCGGTACCTCTGGTATCAAAGCCTAGCGTTCTCCCGATTACGCCACCGGGCCCTCAAAATCTCTGTCTCTGTGATAAAACAACACAACCCTACCGAGTTTGGGCTCGGTTGATTCGTCTTGAAGAGAACTTTACGCCTAGATGATATCCAGGGTCTGATGATGAAGCTGCAAGGTGGCTACGGGATCTCTGTGATAAAACAACATAACTCCACCGAGTTTGGGCTCGATTGATTCGTCATGAAGATACTTTTACAACTGAATGATATCCAGGGTCTGATGATAAAGCTGGAAGGTGGTTACGGTAGCTCTTTGATAAATTAACATAACCCCACCAAGTTAAGGCTCAACTGATTCGTCTTGAGAAGCACTTTACACCTAGATGATATCAAGGGTCTGATGATGAAGCTGGAAGGTGGCCAATGCATCACTGTGATAAATTAACGTAACCCATTTTGATTCACACCGATTTGGGCTCAATTTATTCGTTGTGAGGAGCACTTTACACTTAAACGATATCCAGGATATTTTTGATGATATTTTTTTTTGTGTGTATGTTACGCGATTACTCCGTCAATTGTGAACGGATTCAAATGATTCTTTTTTTAATAGGTAGGGTACGTTCCCGAGGTGGTCCCATTTTAATTTCATTGAGATCTTCTAGAGATATGGAGATAAATACCTCAAACATAGGAGAATGTACTGGTTTTAGAAGAAGAGTCCCAAGAAGATTATACACAATGGACGTTGCTATTGCTTATACTTTTGAGGACTAAAAAATATGACATTGAATAATGTTTTTACATCTTTCTTCACGTTGATTTTGGTTTTTGACATATATTCTTAGGGTAACTGTGAGCGAGATAGAAACATAGGTGGGGAGAATTAATTTGTCTTCACAGGAATGTTCTACCGGGCAAAGTCTTGTTAGGGTGCAAAGTTAGTTAATATTTTTTGACATAACATGACGTTTGGCGAATATGGCGGCCATATCAGTCTCGCGACACTGCATACATAATTAAATAACTCAGAATTATGAACGTACTTGGTACCAACCAACACTGCAAAAAATGTATAAGCATAATAACACAGATTATATAATACGTCGAGTTAAATAAAATTAATGTTTTAGGCGCGATAAGTCCCGTATTTTCATATTTATAACTATGTGTTCAAATCGCGAAAGTTTAAAGTCTACAGATTATATAATAGTTACTACGTAAATAATACTTTCCGTTGTTAGGTTGGCTACACAGTGCTTTCATAATTCGGGTATTAACAATGTAGGGAAGTGCCAACTCTTATAACGTTTATTGCACAGGACCATTTTGAACATAGTCAAAGTCAAAGTCAAAGCATTTATTCAGTATATGGTCAAATTAAAAATTTGCACTTACACACGTCAAATAACATTAAACAGATCATATTCAATAAAAAATATTATAGACATCATTATGACTAGTGAATATTTTTACTAGCGCGGCATTTAAGGTGGTTGCTCGTCGTGAGCTAACCACAACAGTGCCAATAGATGGCGCTGATACATGAATTCGACGGATTTTATTTTTTTACGACCGAAATAGTGTTTGGTAAATAAAAAACAATGATTTTCCGAGTAAAGCGTATCATTTTTAATTTATCCAGCTATATCTGAAGTATATATACTCGTACACTCTCTATATACTTTTATTTTTTTTCCTAGGCAAAGTAGATTGGAATTCACTATATAATGAAACAGATGTTGAAATCGCTGCCAACATGCTTATCGAACACATCAGCCTTGCCATCAATACACATAGAAGTCCAGTTAATCAAAGAAGTCCAGATGTCTGTATTAGGCCATGGATGACAACAAAACTGGTAAACAGCGTTCGGAAAAGAGACGCAATGCACCTGAAGGCAAAAAAGTCTCTACAAAAAGTTTCGAAATCATTGTAATTTCCTGCTTCAGTCTAACAAAAATGCACATGAAGCCCATCAAATTAAAATAAATAAGCATAATAGCAAAAAACTTTGGCATACTGTAAAAGACATCTGCAATTTTAGTACGACGAAATCTGATTCTGGCGATTTACTGAAAATAAAAACAAATAAAATTGAAGCCCTAAACTCTGTAAACAACTTTTTCTGTTCCATTGGGCATGACCTAGCAAATACCACCTTGAAAAATATGAACAAATCTGAATCTGAACTAGCTAGATGTACTTTTGTTAAAACTACACCTACCCAATCTTTATTTTTATCCCCTACAGATGCGCCCGAAATTATCAAAATTATATCAAACCTTAAAACATCGTCATCCACTGGAAATGATGGAATCAGCAACAATATTTTAAAACAATCACAGTACATTCTTGCTCTACCAATAGCTCATGTTTGCAACCTTAGCATGTATTCAGGTAAAGTTCCTAACTGCTTCAAAATCGCAAACGTCTGCCCAATACATAAGTCTGGTAATAAAAAATCGGTTTCGAACTATCGTCCTATATCTCTCTTACCAGTGCTATCGAAAGTGTTAGAAAAGATAGTGAATATACGCCTACTTGGATTTTTAGAGAAACAAAAACTACTGGCTGACAATCAATTTGGTTTCAGGACAAATAAATCTACAGAAGATGCGGTTGTAGCTCTAGTTGATTGCGTAACTGAAAACCTTGACTCAGGGCAAAAATGTTTAGGTGTTTTTCTAGATTTGGCCAAGGCATTTGATACTGTGTCTTGGCCAATACTTTTGCGTAAACTGGAGCTCCTGGGAATCCGTGGTACTCCACTTGAATGGTTTCGCTCGTATTTATATGAAAGGAAACAAAGAGTACGAGTTGACAACAACTACAGTGACTATGCTTCGCTTTCTTTTGGAGTTCCCCAAGGCTCAGTCCTAGGACCTACTCTTTTTCTGGTCTACATCAACGACTTATGCCAATTAATATAAAGCAGGCCAGTATCTTTACATTTGCCAATGATACACCTCTTATTTTTCATGCAAGTTCTTGGGAAAGGGTCGTTGATGTGGCTCAAAAGGGAATGTGTGATATTGTGAACTGGTTACAGTGTAACCTTCTCACAGTAAATGCCAGTAAAACTAAATATTTAGCTTTCCGAATAACACAACGCTCTAAACCAGACCCATTCAAACGTTTGTTGCATTCATGTTCCACTGATCATAAGCAAATACAAATATGCCAAAGCTGTCCTGAATTACAGAGTGTCAACAGTGTGAAATATCTTGGCGTTGAAATAGATCACCACCTGAATTGGGAAGCCCAAATTACTAAAGTTTGTGCTCGCCTTCGTAAAATGACATACATTTTCAAAAAACTTGGCTGATCCTGATACTGTGAAAACCATCTACCTCGCTTTATGCCAATCCATTTTAATCTACTGTATTGTTTGCTGGGGATCCGCATCTAAAACACAATTTTTAAGAGTGGAAAGGGCACAACGATCACTACTAAAAGTAGCGTATCGCAAACCCTACAGATACTCGACAGACAGTCTCTATGAACAAACTAAATGCCTTCGTGTCCGGCAGCTCTATGTTTTATCACTGATTCTCCGTTTTCACAAAACAGCACTTCTTACACTAACCGGCTCTAAACGCACTTCTCGAAGAAACAACTGGAATATTCCTAAAACAAACTCTAACTTTGCTCAACGCGCATATTCTTACAAGGGTGCCTTTATATATAAATACCTAGACAGACTAACCAATTTAGTTCATACTACTCGGTTCACTTGTAAACGGATAGTTACCACTTGGCTTATGTCATTGGGATACGAGGAGACTGAGAAGCTTCTCCGTGTAGATAGATAACGATAGGGGACCTGCTCCCAAACAGATAATGAAAGACTGATATAACGCAAGACTTCATTTTATTCTTCATTAATTTGACGAATAGCTTAAAAAAGTGCCTCTAACTAACCTTTTCTCAAACAATAAATAGCTAGTTGCATAAATCTAGTGAAGCAAATTCTGTCATTTGCTACGGGGAAGCAGGTCCCCAAACATTAATATTGACTTCCTATCCTGTCACCAATTAAAAACTACACTATATAAAGTACAACATACCTATATTTATATTATATACATAGTTATATACAATTAGAAGACTTGACAAAAATATCTACATAATCAAATCACGTATTAGAATGCAACTACTAAGTACTAACTCTCTTCACCATCTTGATCACCGATACAATACATATATTACCTATGTATTTAACAAAACAACATAATAAAATGACTTTTTGTCTCCTAAGTTTTACCTAACATAACTGTTTAATTTATGAACTAAAATAATATTATATACCTACTACAATATTAATTCTACAGCACTAACTACTTACTGCATAACGACGTCCCCCTACCTTTACTACGGTCATAGTAACACATACACTAGCACTCAGTTATTAAAAGTTTACTACCTACCCGTAATTGCCTACCCGCTTACATTTTTCTAGTTAGGGATTGTTTACTAAATTAAGATTTACTTCTGACGGTTAAATGAATTGATAATATGTTTGCTTTAGATTTTACAATACCTACTGCATGCCTTAATGTTTGTTTTTGTTTTGTATTATTTATCGTTTTTCTTTAAATGTAATATTTCAACTGTACTCGTAGGAAGAGACTGTTTCACACAACACAGGACTGTCCTAGTGTGTGAATCAGCGTACATACCTGGTTTACTTATAAGCTAAAAATGTACAAAACTGTTTCTTGCTTTTGGAAATAAATTTATATTTATGTTTATTTATGCACAAGCGTGGCGTCAGAACTGATCACGCACACTCGCGAAAGTATTTTTGTATTACAGATTATTTAATAGTGTGTTTGACGTTTACGAAACCATTTGGTAATTTTGTCGCTTTGTATATGAGTAATGTAGCTGATTGGTGGGGACTATTGGATTTAGCGCAACAGGGACCAGGTTCGAACCCTTCCTTACTAAAAATTTTTTTTCGTGTTTCTTTCTAAACATTACCAATAACAATAAATAAAAAAATTATTGTTATTAATTTACTGTTTACATTACTCTCGCTAATAACAAAATATCATATAGATTTGTACTACTTTTTGATGTGAACTGTAGTACTCTTACTAACGTTATTAGGTGGTTTTAAGTCCACGAGGTTGGAGTCTGTTCTGTAGATCGCAAAGCACTCGATGATAGAAGCCCAGACAACGGTAACACTGGAGGAGCGGTGACTGGTCAAGTGCCATGACTATCTGGTAACCAACTCTGATTCTTCTGCTTCTGAAACTGCCCCACACCTCCGGATGTACTTCTACAATTATATTTTGAACGGTACTATGGCGACCCTTTGTGCGCCTGATTACGCGTGTTTTTACTTTATTCGAGTCTATAGTTGACAAAAGGTCTTGGTTTTGTCTAATAAAACTGGCCAAGTGCGAGTCAGACTTTTGTCCCGCACACGGAGGGTTCCGAACCGAACAACAACTAAGTAAACGTTAACACAAATGTAGAATAGTATTATATAGTAGTAATAGTACTATTAATATTATTAAATATCTGGTTGACCGAGCTTTGCTCGGTATTTTTTTGGCCATTTAAACAGACAAATATGACTCTTCCCGACATCTATTGACGAATAATAATACTATTTTTTTTTAATTAAGAGCCACTAACTGCTTTACCAACACAGTAACACTAAAGCTACTTCTACTCGCCAATAGATGTCAAGAAGAGAGAAGAGTAGAAGAGTAATATTTTAAGTTGATTATCAATAGAGTTGATTATTGAAAACACGAATAAAACAACATTTTCTGAAAATGATTCCTAGCTAGATCGATTTATCGCCCCCAAAATCCCCTGTATACTAAATTTTATTTAATCGTTGGAGCCGCTTCCGAGATTAAGATTAAGGTAAAGATGATAGCGCGATCTTTGATGATAGCTAGATGGCGCGGCGCTATCGTAAAAAACTTTTTTAAAACTTTTCTTTTATTTTTAACTTTGTTCTGTTCTTAGTATTTGTTGTTCTGTTCTTAGTATTTGTTGTTATAGCGGCAACAGAAATACATCATCTGTGAAAATTTGAACCGTCAAACTATCACGGTTCATGAGATACAGCCTGGTGACAGACGGACAGACAGACAGACAGACAGACAGACGGACAGCGGAGTCTCAGTAAAAGAGTTCCGTTGGTACCCTTTGGGTTCGGAACCCTAAAAATGGCCTTTTCTATTTTTGCGTCGCTTAAGTCGGGAGCTACTCCTACTAGGCGTAACTGTGGATTAGCTGTTTTTGCGGCCTTCACAGCTAACTGAGAGTTGGCGTCCTTAATCGCTTCACTCATCACCTGCATGTCTCGCTCCGAGCACATTGTTATTGCCACCTTGCTATTATTGCATTTTCGTATCGCGCTTACTCCTACCCCGAGGTCTACTTTGCTTTTAATATCGTCTACAATTGCCTGTCCTGTGTGTTGCGGGTCTTCAGATTCGACAATCATTGTAAACTTAGGGGTAATCGATACTCCCACTGGTTGTGCCATCTCAAGAGCTGAGGAATTCTAGAGGCGCTGGCTTGGAATTCGTTGCCCTGGTAATATGACTGAAGTGCTTTTGGATATATCGCCTCTTAATGCCTTTATTTCTTCAGTCGGTCTGTCAAAATGTGTGATGCATTCCGGATGTCCACTGCTATTGACTGCTGCCTTTGACGCCGATTCTCTCGAAACCTCCCTTTGTATGAGCTCAACGCCTTTCCGAACCATTTCCATTGGCTCAGCCAGTTAATGAGTAAGTGTATGTAGTGTGTCTGACGTGAGAGGTCTTCCCATTTTTCATTGGCTGCTCGTTGAGCCGCTACAAGTGCATGGTACTTCAGTTTGTTGTCTGCGAGAGCCTCTTCCTACGCTTGTGTGTGTTGTCTAGTTTCTCGTTCAAGCTGCTTTGTGCTGCTTGTGGATTCAAGTTCAATGTGACTGATCCCTTCTTTAAGTCGTGACTTTGATTCTGCCAGTGAGAGAACCATCTCTTGGAGGTTATGTAATTTTTCTACGACAAGTTCCCGTATTCTTTCTTGAGATTGCTGGCCACTCTACCACAGTAAATACATAATTTATGTATTTACTGTGTATTTATGTGTTATTTTTTATGTATTTACTGTGACTCTACTTTCAAGTGCAGTCTTAGCATCCAGCACAGCTCTGCAAGCCTCCGCTACCTCACTAGAACCTGCTCCACCCAAGCTCTTTATTGGCGGTCGCAAGTCATACTCTTCTTCAGAAGCTGCAGCTGGCTTACCATAGCATGGTATCAGGAATGACTCCTCAGCTAAAACAATTGGAAGTGATATTGAATCTGCTCGCTTTGATGCCGAAAGACATCCTCTCGTGACAACTGAGGTAAAACTTCCCGCGTCCTGGCTTACAGCTTTAGGCGAGGCGCAGCCTTGAGATTGAGTTGCTTTGGTACGAACTATGGAAGGTCCTGCTTGTTGAGGTACTCCTTTACCCTTCTGATTAAGTTTTGCAGTTTTTGTTTCCATTTTTAGGGTCCGTACCCAAAGGGTAAAACGGGACTCTATTACTAAGAGTCCGCTGTCTGTCTGTCTGTCTGTCCGTCTGTCACCAGGCTGTATCTCATGAACCGTGATAGTTAGACAGTTGAAATTTTCACAGATGATGTATTTCTATTGCCGCTATAACAACAAATACTAAAAACAGAATAAAGTTACTATGAACGCTTAGTTAGGTAAACGTTCCATAGATGGCGTTATATTGAAATGTCGATCCCTAACACCTTTGTTAGAGGTTAGATGGCGTTGTAAAAAATAATATATATATATATATATAAATGTAATTATTCTTTTTTGCTGGCGAAAAATGATAGTGGTAATTTTTGCTCTTATGATTTATGATCTTATAAAATACTGTAGTGTGGTACGGAACCCTACGACTGCGAGTCCGACTTGCACTTGGCCAGTTTATTAATTATCTTCATATGCAACATTTTGGATGCAGAACCACCTCCTTTTTTTTTAATGTTGGGTAAAGTTGAATTTGTAAACAAAAATCTGTGATATGAATTGCTATTATATTTTTACAGGCGTTTACTTGTTGGATGATTTTCTTAGTATTTGAGCAGAATATATAATTATTCCACTTAGTTCGATTTTTGGTTTCAAAGTTCAATATGCAGTTCTATCCTATAGTGTCCTCTATGGATAATATATGGATAATTTGTGGAAACACTGGCATAATTTTTTAATGAAGGTATTATTATAAGGAAGGTAATATTTCATAACATCAACTTCATTTACATTCATGTTTATTGATTGGATTTTGTCAGGTGAATTATGAATATTATGAATGCCCTTGTTATTATTTATTATTTTATCGCTCACAGTTTTCGCATTTTGAGTGGATTTGAGACAGTACTGTACTCCTTTAGTATTAAATAACCGGCCAAGTGCGTGTCGGGCTACGCGCAGTGTTGGGTTCCGTAGTAGCCTGTTATTCAATGCAAGTCTTTACCCGTTATCAACAAGCAACTAGGTACTCCGTCTTTGTCACTTTAAAGGATTTATTCTAAGGATTTTGTATTTGGTACAAAATTATCCAATACCCAAGTTCAACGACTATTACTGCTAAACTAATAAAGTTATCTTAATCGCTATAATTTTCTTTTAATGTTCATGAAATGCGCTATTATCACGAAATTTTCCAGATTTTTCAAGCCAGCAGTTAGCTTTTAGAGGGGGGGGGGGGGGACGTATTGTATGTTTATATATCACCCACACATTTTTTTATACAATAATTAAAACACGTCATATTTTTTTTGCTATACAAGTGCGTAGGTACCAGATAGAAAATCCTGTTTTTAACCGACTTCAAAAAAAGGAGGAGGTTTCTCAATTCGACCGTATATATATATATATATATATATATATTTTTTTTTTTTAATGTTTGTTCGCGGATAACTTCGTCGTTTATGAACCGATTTCGATTATTCTTTTTTTGTTCGAAAGGAGATATCCCAAGTGTGGTACCATGGTAATTTTATCGAGGTATGATAAGTATCTCCTGAGATATTGAGATAAACATCTCAAAATTGGTACTGAAAATGAATAGCGCGGCATTGAAGTCAGTTGTTTTTTAGTTTTTAAACGATATTATTTTATATGTACCCAAAAAAGTATTTCGCCAAACCGTAGACGTTACTAGACGTAAATAACTCAAGTAACTAAATAACTGTGCCGTAGATGAAACTTACCAAAAATAACTTATTTACAAGGTATTCGTTATCAACACCAATATTATAAATGGGAAAGTCAGTTTGTTTATTTGTTTGTTTGGGACTTCTTCACGGTCAAACGGCTTGACGGATTTGGCTGAAATTTGGTACAAAGACAGTTGATAGGGTAGAATAGGATATAGGATACTTTTTTTTCTGGCTGTCGAGTCAGGGGGTCTAAATATGTTTAATTGAATTTTAAAAATATAAGACTTCTTCTCAAATAACCGGCTTAACCGATTTGCCTGAAATTTTGTATGAATACATGTCATAGGACAGAATAGGATATAGGATAAATTTTTTTTGGCTATCAAGTCAGGGGGTCCAGATATTTTTAATTGAATTTTGTAAATATGAGACTTCTTCTTGAATAAATGGCTATACTGATTTGCCTGAAATGTTGTATGAATACATGTCATAGGGCAAAATAGGATATAAGATACTTTTTTTCTGGCTGTCGAATCTGGGGGTCAAGATATTTTAAATTGAATTTTGTAAATATAAAATCTCTTCTCGAATAGGCGGCTTGACCGATTTGCCTGAAATGTTCTATAAAGACAGTTCATAGGGTAGAATAGGATATAGGACACTTTTTTTCTGGCTGTCGAGTCAGGGGGTCTAAATATGTTTAATTGAATTTTGTAAATATAAGACTTCTTCTCAAATAAACGGCTCAACCGATTTGCCTGAAATGTTGTTAGGATAGAATAGGATATCGGATACTTTTTTTCCGGCTGTCGAGTCCAGGTGTCCAGGTTTGCAAATGTGTGGCGGCCTACTCTCGGTCAAACGGGTTAACCGTTTTAGCTGAAATTTTGTACACAGACAGTCAATAAGACATAGAAGGACAACGAATACTTTTTTTTGGCTGGCAATTTCGGGTGAAAAGATTTTTATTATGGAATTTTGTTAATGTTTTGCCTCTTTTCGGCCAGACGGCTTGACCGATTCAGATGAAATTTTGTACAAAGAAATTAAATGGGGCATAAAAGGGCATAAATACTTTTTTTTCGGCAGTAAAGTGTAGATGCCTTTATTTTTTGTTAACTTTACAAAGAGTTTGCATAATCATAAAAGATTGACCTTAGGTTCATCTATAATGACTAAACTTAATATGTATCCTAATTAGGCCATAAAACTGTCAGGGTCATTTAAAGTCATCAGAATTTACGCGATAGCTTTGCTTGCCCAACGTGTTTTATCTGCTTTGTGGGAAGTATTTCAGAAACATTCGTGTTCACAGCCACATTTAACCTTAGGGTCATAGGTGTTGACTTAGTAGATCATAAAAACTGTCAGGGTCATAAAAAGCCGTAAAAAAATTTCGCGCTCGCTTCGCTCGTGCATTGATAGCGCTCGCTGCGCTCGCGCAAACATTTGTTTTATACTTTGTAGGTAATATTTCAGCATTTTTTGTATTTTAATAGCCAGCCACATGCATCAAAACGAGTTTACAAATTGAAACAGTACAACCTTCAATAATCATAATGATTATTAACCTTAAAATAAGTGGATATCAAGTTTAACCTTAAGGTTATATAGGTATTGACTTAGTAGGTCATAAAAGCTGTCAGGATCAGAAAAAGACGTAAAAAGTTTTCACCATCGCTTCGCTCGCGCAGTAATAGCGCTCGCTGCGCTCGCGCAAGCATTTGTTTTATCTTCTTTGTTGGTAATATTTCAGTAACTTTTGTATTTTAATAGCCACTTGCATCAAAACGAGTCATAGATTGAAACAGTACAACCTTCTATAATCATAGAGATTATTAACCTTAAAATAAGTTGATATCAAGTTTAACCTTAGGCTTGTCGGTGTTGACTTAGTAGGTCATAAAAGCTGTCAGGGTCATAAAAGGTCGTTAAAAATGTTCGCGCTCGCTACGCTCGCGCAAGCATTTTTTTATCTTTTTTGTTAGTAATATTTCAGCAACTTTTGTATATTGATAACCACATGCATCAAAACGAGTCATAAATTAAACAGTACAACGTTTTCAATCATCATAATGAAGTTTAACCTTTGTATTATCGGTGTTGACTTAGGAGGTCATAAAAACTGTCAGGGTCATAAAAAGTCGTTAACATTTTTCACCATCGTTTCGCTAGCGCATTGATAGCGCTCGCTACGCTCGAGCCAGCATTTGTTTTAGCTACTTTGTAGGTAATATTTCAGCATTTTTTGTATTTAAAAGCCAGGTCATAAAAAGTCGTAAACATTTTTCGCATTCGCTTCGTTCACGCAGTGATAGCGCTTGCTCCGCTCGCGCAAGCATTTGTTATATCTACTTTGTAGAAAACATTTCAGCAACTTTTGTATTTTAATAGCCACATGCATCAAAACGAGTCATAGATTGAAACAGTCAACCTTAAATTAATGATAAAGATTATTAACCTTAAAATAAGTGGATATCAAGTTTTACCTTAGGGTTATCGGTGTTGCCTTAGTAGGTCATAAAAGCTGTCAGGGTCATAAAAGGTCGTAAAATAATTTTCGCGCTCGCTACCCTCGCGCAGTAATAGCGATCGCTCAAGCATTTGTTTTATCTTCTTTTTTGGTAATATTTCAGTTACTTTTGTATATTAATAACCACATGCATCAAAACGAGTCATAAATTAAAACAGTACAACCTTCAATAATCATAATGATTAATAACCTTAAAATAAGTGGATATCAAGTTTAACCTTTGTGTTATCGGTGTTGACTTAGGAGGTCATAAAAACTGTCAGGGTCATAAAAAGTCGTAAAAATATTTCACCATCGCTTCGCTCGCGCATTGATAGCGCTCGCTACGCTCGCGCAAGCATTTGTTTTATCTACTTTGTTGGTAATATTTCAGCATTTTTTGTATTTAAATAGCCACATGCATCAAAACGAGTTTATAAATTGAAACAGTTCAACCTTCAATAATCATAATGATTATTAACCTTAAAATAAGTGGATATCAAGTTAAACCCTAGGGTTATCGGTGTTGACTTAGTAGGTCATAAAAACTGAAAGGGTCATTAAAGGTCCTAAAAAAATATGCGCTTGCTTCGCTTGCGCAGTAATAACGCTATATATCATATAATAGCGTGTTTTAACAGCCTCATACATTAGACTGACTCAAATACTTAAACAGCAAAACTTGGTTAACCTTGGTTAGGTTTATCAAGTAATGATTAATGACTTTAACAATAGACGATATCGAGTTTGACCTAAGAGTCATCTACAGTGACTTGATTGTTAAGTTATAAAACTGTCAGGGTCATAAAAAGTCATAAAACATGCTCGCTCGCGCAATGATAGCGCTCGCGACGCTCGCGCAACTATTTACCTTATTTTCTTTGTAAGAAATGTTTCAGGAACTTTTGTGAAGAGTCAAACAATTGAACAGCACAACTTCGTATACCTAACCAAAATGATTAATGACTTTAACAATAGAGGATATTGAGTTCGACTTTGGGGTCATCTATGGTGACTTGGGCATCATCGATCTAGACCTCAAAGGTCATAAAGACACAATAACGCGGGCGAAGCCGCGGGTAACAGCTAGTTTAATAAATATATTTGTAGCATTGTTTATTACAATCAGTCTATTTTATCAATAACTGCACTGTCATTTTCAATGTAGATATACTGAATTAAAAAAATAACTAAAAATACATTTTTGATTATGGATTTGAACTCGTGACCCAAGGATCGCAATTCCATCACTGTAACCACTGGGCTATGACGACGCTATGCGTTGTATTCAAATTTACTGATTAGATGCTATCGTTTTTAGCTTTCATATGTGTGTGTAATATTTGTTCACGTATAGGCGTTGAACTTTCGATTGAAATAAATTCACAGATAATGCTTATTAATCGGTTCAATTATTATTAATCTATGTTATATGCATGTTCAAAAGTTCGCGAAATGTAATGAAATTGGTTTATTGCAGTCTTATTACCTATAATAAAAATATTAAAATGTAACTTTTTGAAAGCAGGCGCCATCTGTTAGCACTGACTTGGCTAATGACCCCAGACGCTTCGCCTTAATGGAATAAATTCGAATGGTTTTAAGTAAACACATTTTACAAGTAAAACCAAAGATTTTTCATTAAAAAAAACAGTAAAAGAACATCGGATGATCAATTTTGCCTCACCTTGTATATATACGTCAATGGTTTTGTGTGACAGCCTCACTTCTACTAAAATGGCTGTCAAAGAGAATATAAATACTACGTAAGATGGCTGCATTTGGCTCGTGATCATGGCTTATTACTCGATTTGTAGTTTAAATGTGTTTTATTCAGTTAAGGACTTATAGTATATAACTTATTATTATTCTTAGAGGCCAGAAGCGAAAAAGTCTAAAAAAAATAAACACTATCACAATACCCACAGCTATATAATGCCACAGAACCTCAACATAATAACAATTACATGTGTCTAAGCTAACAACATAACCATTACGTCCGAACCGTACGACGGCCACACGAAGACTGAGCCCTGATACCCACGCCACCCGCTCGCTGTCCGGTTTTATACTATAGAGCCCAGTCGCAGCGTGAGGGTAAAGCCAGCTTTTCACTATGAGATATAATGTAAATTACATCTTGAGCTATATATTACATCCCGCAATTGCTGTTCACACTGTAAGATATATAATTCAGCTTTGGTTGTCTATGGTTTCATTTAACACTGGCTAAAGACAATAATTGTGTGCAGCCATAATAAAAATTAAAAAAAAAACTGTTGGCGAGGCAGGGGGAGGCGCGGTGTCCGGGGACGTGAGGTAAAATATAAACCTTCAAATATCGCTCAGTCGGTCGAAAAAATATTTATAGCTTGGGATGTAATATATATTAAAGAATAGTGTAAACGGTCTCATACAAAATGTATGACGAGCGATAAAATTTTATATCTCAAGATATAATATAAATTATATTATATCCCATAGTGAAAAGCCGGCTTAATTGGAAATCTTCTAAAATTATATTATTAGTAGTATCTGGGGGCACTGACGTGTCCCCGCCAAGTCGAGTAATATAATCTAGCTCCGGATATATGGAAATAAGCACTTCAAACTTTGTACTGAAATTGACTAACGGCATGTAACGTCAGTTTTTACAAGCTTTTATTTAACTTGCAATGTATGTATGTATGTAACTATGTATGTTCGGGTGGAATCTTGGAAGCTAAATTAGACCCACTTCCCGATGTCCGATTGGACTCAAATTTGGTGTACTTATGTATCTTCGGCGACAATACAATGATATGGTACCATGGAGCTGGTCTGATGATCGAGACGGAAGGTGGCCACGGCATCTCTGTGATAAAACAACATAACCCCACCGAGTTTGGGCTCTATCGATTTGTCTTGAAGAGAACTTTATGCCTAGATGTTATCCAGGGTCTCATGATGAAGCTGGAAGGTGGCCATGGCATCTCTGTGATAAATCAACATAACCCTACCGAGTTTGGGCTCGATTGATTCGTCTTGAAGAGAACTTTTCACCTAGATGATATCTAGGGTCTGATGATGAAGCTGGAAGGTGGCCACGGCATCTCTGTGATAAATCAACGTAACTCTACCGAGTTTGGGCTCAATTGATTCGTCTTGAAGATAACTTTACACCTAGATAATATCCAGGGTCTGATGATGAAGCTGGAAGGTGGCCACGGGATCTCTGTGATGAATTAACGTAACTCTACCGAATTTGGTCTCGATTGATTCGTCTTGAAGAGAACTTTACACCTAGATGATATTTAGCGACTGGTGATGAAGCTGGAAGGTGGCCACGGCATCTCTGTGATAAAATAACGTAACCCCAGTAAATTTGGGCTCAAATGATTCGTCTTGAGGAGCACTTTACACTTAAATGCTAGTTAGGATCTGATGATGAAGCTGTAAGGGGGCCATGGCATTTCTGTTATAAAGCAACATAGCCCCACCGAGTCGATAAATTTTCCGCGAAGAGCACTTTACCCATAATCACATCAAATATCCGTGGAATATTTTAAAACATCATGCCTTCTCTTAAATACTTAGGTAGTAGGTAGGTAGTCGGTATCTATACCTACCTACTAAAAAGTTTAAAATATCTGGGACTTTTATCTGGGACAATGATTTAAAATGTTAAAAATAAATTCTAGTACGTATTTGGCGTGTAGGTATTTTTAAAAGCTTGAGGCACTGAAGTATGGTAATTACCTAGCCTGAAAAACGGGTAGTGCTTCAAGCTTTTAAGAATATAGGTACACCAGAAGGTAGAATATAGGTAGAATATAGCAGGTAGAATATACCTACACGCCAAATACTTACTGGAATTTATTTTTAACATTTTAGTTCATTGTCCCAGATAAAAGCTTGTTTTAAAAAAATATTTTTTATTAATAATTTATTTTAGTTTTTTAAATGATCATATATTATAGTATCTAACAATAAATCAGGTTTTTTATTTTATTTTTTGTCTAATTATACGTGGAGCCTATCAAATTTAACATTTTTATTTAATTTTTACTATGCTGCAGAGTCTGGCCGTGGTGGAATGCCACAAACCAATGTATAAGCTTAATGTATAGTTATTAGTTGGTATATTATTAATTATTATATATTTCAGGTGAAAATGAAACTACTAGTGACACTCTTTTGCGTCGGGCTCATACTCCAATGTGCCTACGCTCCACCCGTTTCACCAGATAAGTCTAAAGAAGAAGACAGTGATGTAAAAGATGATTTGGTAATAATATTTGCCTCTTAACACGTTCGCTGCTGAAAACACACACCGTGCGTTTTTTCGATTTTTGGTATCGGAAGTAAAATTTAAAAAAATATATAATACATGTTTATTTTAAATTGATTTTTTCACAAGGGATGCGTGTGACCTTCTGCTGTTGGATTTTAGTTTTTATTTGATGCCACACCTACGAAAAAAAAAAAAAAAAAAAATTTAAAAAAAAATGCGAAAAAGTGCCGCAGTCAAAGTGTTAAGTTCTAATTTTCATTGCTGATATGTTTAAATAGTAATGTTTTGTGTATTCATCGACAGGAAGAATATATGGAGTATCATCGCTACTTGAAAGAGGTGGTCCAAGCTTTAGAAAGTGATCCTGATTTCAGGGAGCGATTGGAGAAAGCTGATGAAGAAGATGTCCGAGTGAGTCTCAATTTATCACAATTCTAGCGAACCGCCCCTACATACATACAGTGTTGTAAGTTTTACATGTGTATGTGTGTGTGTCTATGACATCGTAGCGCCAAACGTATGCAATGATTTTAATTCAGATTTTTGATTGATAAGTTTAGGAGAGAGTGTTTTTAGCTTTGTTTCATGAAAATCCGTTCAGCCGTGTTAATACTATGAGCTTCTTTCTAGTTGATGACTTTCATAGGTCTGATCAATTCGAAATTCGGTATCCTCTTACTTCAACGGTATTGTAAGAACATGGTACCATAGACCTGATGCTGGAACATCTCCTGGAATTTGCAGGATACTCAACTCCTCACCAACAAAGATGTCTAGTTGGGGCTCATTGGTATGTTCTCAATTAACAGATTAGGTATATACATACAGCAGATACACATATAGATATAGATACATAACAAATAAAAGTAGGTACAAACATGATCAGTCGGGGTTGATTTTTAATTTTGTATGAATTGAAGTATTCAGTATAATAATACAATATTAGGTGCACCACGCGGCTTTGCCCGCGTTGAATTATGGTTATAATATAATCCTTTCTCTTGAATCACTATCTATTGCTGAAATCTGCATTAAAACCGTTGCGTAGTTTAAAAAATCATACAGACACGGTTACAGATAGCGTGAGCGACTTTGTTTTATACTATGTCAAAAGATGTAAAGATGACCATTCCCGTCTGACCTGAGTAATGAAGTTCAGGTTGGACCGAACATGCATGCTTGTATGGGGAAAATTAAAGGGGGTCTCCCTTAAATTTTATAATTTTATTGAGTTTCTAGGTTTCCGTACCCAAAGGGTACCAAAGGAACCCTATTACTGAGACTTCGTTGTCCGTCCGTCCATCAGTCCGTCCGCATTTCACAGGGTTGTATCTTTCACCGTAATCGGTAGGTACTTGAAATTTTCACAAAAGTATGTACTACTATGGGCGGATTTAACAAAAAATACTTAAAAACAAATTAAAATAAAGTATTAAAGGGTCCCCATACAAATAAACTATTTCTTGTATTTATACCCTCATACAAGAAACGGCGTTTTTTCGGCATGTTTGAACTTAAGAACCATAGTAGATAGAGAAATCTTCACAAAGTATGTATTACTATGGCCGCTATGGCTACAACTAATACTAAAAACAGAATAAAGTTAAAAATAAAAAGGGGTCCCCATACAAGAAACGTTTTTTTAGGCATTTTATGCTCGATCTGTCAAACCGGAATAGATAGAGACTTGGATCATATTACAACGGTTGCTATAACATCATATAAGATACATCATCAACAAAATATGATGAACAAATATGACAAATTGTGATGAATTTATAAAATATGGAGTAAGCAAACTTGCAGCAGAAAATCACTCGTACCGTCGGACCCTTTTGACGTGTTTATTTTATTACAAGCATAGGAGATACTAAAAATATTTTATTTTACAGACTGGTAAAATAGCTGAACAACTAGACTTTGTCAACCACAATGTGAGAACTAAACTGGATGAAATCAAGAGACGAGAGTTGGATCGTCTTCGTCATTTAGCTACTAAGGTATACTGTGTATATACTGTCCAGCAGTGGCATCGCATGTCAGGAACAGCCGTTTTAAATATTCTGTCTATCCAAATTACAAAAATAATACTCAGGAGAGCAGTTAAATTTTTGTAATTCGTAGATGAGGATGAGAGAGAGAAAGAATGGTCTCTCTTTCTCTAATATCTATCTGATTTCTCTCTCCCGCTCTCTCTCTTACTCCCTCTCTATCATATATCTATATTATATCTTACTCCCTCATCTACATCTCTCTCTTATTGTGTGAAGGAGTAACAAACATCCATCCATCTTTACATCCTTACAAACGTTCGCATATTGAATATTTTTGGAATATTAGTAGGATTTGAAAACTGCAATGTGCACTGTGCAGTTGCAAATTTACCAGATCGTTCGAATTAAAAGTATCACCGAATCTTTTTCTGCCAGGTGTAGGTGATTTGTGTGCTAAATATCATTAAAATTTGTTAACATTATTTAGTATAATCGGTCAAAATATAATAGGTAAAATTTAGTATATCGGTCTCCGGATGAATTTAAATAAAACCAAAGTCATGTATAACGAGCACGTTGTTCCGGAACCGATTGCCGTATTTGGAATCCCACTCGAAGTTGTCACTAAGTATATTTACCTAAGGCAGACATTCCAACTAGGCAAACACAACTTCGAGCAGGAAATTCAGAGAAGAATTCAGCTGGGCTGGGCAGCATTCGGAAAACTCCGTCGAGTCTTCTCGTCGCCTATACCGCAGTGTCTAAAGACAAAAGTCTGTAACCAGTGCGTCCTACCTGTAATGACATACGGAGCCGAGACGTGGACCCTCACAGTTAGACTGGTCCACCAATTTAAAGTCGCTCAGCGAGCTATGGAGAGGGCTATGCTCGGTGTTTCTCTGCGGGATCGAATCCGGAACGAAATAATTCGCCAGAGAACTAAAGTGATCGACATAGCTCAACGGATTAGCAAACTGAAGTGGCAGTGGGCTGTTCATATCTGCCGTAACCGTTGGGGTAGACTGGTTCTAGAGTGGAGACCGCGAATTGGTAAACGTAGCGTATGACCTGTGACCAGGTGGAGCGACGACATTCGTAAAGCGGGCAGTGACTGTAAACAAAGAGCCGAAGATCGGGCTTATTGAAGATAAATTAATTAGTATTCTCTCTCATGTTTTCCAGCAATTCGAGTTGACTAACAGTATAGACGAGCAAGGAAAAGTTCCCACCAATGAACATCTGGATCACCACAACCCTCACACTTTTGAGATCGAGGATTTGAAAAAACTCATCAAGAAAACCACCGCTGACTTGGAAGTTGCTGATAAGAAACGCAAGGAGGAATTCAAGGTAAGTGAAGGTCCTTTCTGAACACCCGACGCAAAAAGGGGTGTTATTAAGTTGTAAGTTTATATCGATTATTTCAAGAAATTAGGTTTACTTTCATTATCTAAGATAGATAGATAATGAAAGTAAACCTAATTTCTCCTTTAAACGAGCAATTCTTGTATAGATATGTATATATATATAAACTGGATCTAGGAAACGGCTCCAACAATTTTCATGAAATTTAGTATGCAAGAGGTGTCGGGGGCGATAAATCTTTGCAAAAAATTTGCACTTTAAAGTTTTACATTTCGTAAATGGAGCATTCAATCGAAAAATGGTATTAGCAACCCTTAAGTCATTTTAAAAGACCTATTCAACGATACCCACACGATGGGGTAAACGACGAAAATAAAATTCATCCCCACTTCTCATGTAGGGGAGAAAAAAATATTTTTCAAAATTTTATTTCACCACTTTGTCGGCGTAATTTATATACGTACCCTTACAAAATTACAGCTTTCTAGTATTAACGGTCTCTTAGCAAAACCTCGGACAGACAGACAGACAGACATGATGAAACTATAAGGGTTCCTTGTCAAGACTACGGAACCCTAAAAAACGGCAGCGGTATCTTATAATAGTCACTGCACTATGAGATGCTGAGATCTGGGTTAAAATTATTTTATTTTAAACCGACTTTACAAAAAAAGAGGAGTTTCTCAATTCGACTGTATTTTTTAATTTGTTATATAAAAAATATCTATGTAGTGTAGTAGGTACCTCAGAACTCCGTCAAATCTTAACCGATTAGATTTTTTTTTGTTTTAGTGATTATGCCTCCCGTTTGATCCCATTCAAATATCGAGCTATGACAAATATCTCCGGAGATATAAAGATAAACAATATAAGTAAATTTTTATTTAGCACAATACACAAACTAAATACAAACTTATACTGGTACACGTATCCACACTATCCATACTAAGGCTTTATTGCAACTAGTATTATAAGCGAATTTGTATACTTAGGTGACATGATTATAACTAGCCTAGTACTTTGACTATTGCGGCATGTGGTCGGTTTTTTCGTTTTGTACGATCATAAATTATAATCATATATATGTTCATCACGTGTACATCTTAAAATAAGAAAAGTAATGTTTTAGTGCTATTTGTACAAATACATCTTAAAATAAGAAAAGTAATGTTTTAGTGCTTTTTGTATTATAATTAAGTAGTGCCCCGCGGCTTTGCCTGCGTTAAAAACAACTTTTATTTACTTAAAACTTTTCTTTTGTAAAAACGATTCTTTCGAAACGATAAACGCCAAATCGGTTCACCCGTTTTCATGTTATCGCGTGACTAAGGCAATTCGGGATTCATATTTATAAAAACCGAAAAACCCAAATTTTCAGACATTGTTACCTACCCCATTTCAAAAATCCTACAACACGTACTTTGTCTCATCTTATTTCGCCATACAAACTTTGAATCCCCGTTCAGTATCTGGGAGGAATTTTTAGAAAATCCCTTCTGAGCGGATACCTACGTCATAATAACTAACCGCATTCAGCGCAATCCGAAACAATATTGATTTTTAGACTTTGATATACCAGTTTATCCTCTTAGGGTGGCATTTTGAAATAGTCTGAAACTCGTATTTACTTAGAAGTACTTGTGTGAAATGTCGAATAAAATGACTATCCAAACTTTGAACCCCCGCTTCATCCCTTTGAAGAGTGAATTTTGGAAAAATCCTTTCTCAGAGGGCACTTACGTCGTAATAACTATATGCATGCAAATTTTAAGTGTAATCCGAAACAATATTGATTTTCACTGTTATTAACCGACTTCACAAAAAAGGAGGAGGTTCTCAATTCGTCTGTATGTTTTTTTTTTTTTTTTGTGTGTGTATGTTACGCGATTTCTCCATCAATTGTGAACGGATTCAAATGATTCTTTTTTTAATAGGTAGGATACGTTTCCGAGGTGGTCCCATTTTAATTTTATCGAGATCTGATTAGTATCACCAGAGATATGGAGATAAATACCTCAAACATAGGAGAATGTACTAGTTTTAGTAGAAGAGTCCCAAGAAGATTATACACAATGGAGGTTGCTATTGCATATAAGATATTCTTACGGTAACTGTGAGTAAGATAGAAATAAAGGTGGGGATAATTTTTTTTTATATCTTATAGGCAAGCGTTTCACCACTATCTCACCTGTTGCTAAGTGATGATGCGGTCGAAGATAGAGAAGTGGACTAGAATGGGAACTGGCTCTCAAGGATAGCTGGAAGGAACACACTAGATGTTTGGCGACAGATTTTCTGACTTGAGGGTGGTAGCTGGCCAGGCGGACACTAGATATGTTCTACCACCATGCGGGGGTTATTGGTTTCTTAACGATGTTTTCCTTCACCGGAGGGCCACTGTGAGAAGCGCACATATATTTTTCGATAGAAAAATTCATTGGTGCACGGCGGTTTGAACTCGGTACCACGGCATCAAAGCCGACCGTTCTCCCAATTACGCCACCGGGCCCTCAATAAATAATTATTTATTAATCATTATAATAAATTCACAGGAATGTTCTACCGGGAAAAGTCTTGTTAGGGTGCAAACTTTTTTAAACATACCTAATATTTTTTGACATGACATGACATTTGGCGAAGATGGCGGCCATTTCAGTCCCGCGACACTGCATACATATTTAAATAACTCAGACTTATGGACGTACTTTGTACCAATCAAAACAGCAAAAAAAAATTATAAGCATAAAACCACATATTATATAATAGTAACTACGTAAATAATAGTAAATTTTAAACTTTCGCGATTTACACACATAATTATATTGAAATACGGGACTTATCGCGCTAAAAACATAATTTTATTTACCTCGACGTTTCGATCAAGTTGCATTGACCGTGGTCACGAGAAGACTGAAGTTGTGGGTATCGGCATTGTTTTTATTGAGAGTAGTTTGAAACTACCCTCATTTGATCTTGATCGGAGTTAAACCTAAGATTGTGACACCACCGAAACTGTACGGCCTACCCAAGGTACATAAGGCAAACGTGCCCCTGCGTCCAATTGTGAGTCAGATTGACTCACCGACCTACGACCTGGCAAAGTATGTTGCATCGGTGTTGCAACCATTAGTGGGTAATACTCCGTCTTTTGTGAAAGACTCCCGCCACTTTGTACAAATCCTTGGAGAACTCAAACTGGAACCAGAAGACATCATGGTGAGCTTTGATGTGGAATCGTTATGTTGATGACGTCTTCTGTATCATGACGGGAGATGAACAGACGGTAGCCGCTTTTGCAGATAAGCTTAACTCGATCCACGCAAACATGAAGTTTACCTACGAGCTGGAAACTAACAAGACACTACCTTTTCTGGATGTAAAAGTAACGGTGAGACCAGATGGTTCGCTATCTCACTCTGTTTTTAGAAAAGCGACGCACACAGACAGATATCTAAACGCCTCATCACACCATCATCCCCGACACTTAGGATCTGTAGCCAGGTCTTTAATGGACAGAGCTCATGACCTCTGTGACCCTGAACATCTGGAAGAGGAAATCGCTCATGTTCAGGAGGTACTTGTAAAAAACGGCTACAAAGTAAGGGGAAGGGGACAACCAAGACGCAGATTTAAGAAAGGGACCATTAAAGTTGAAAGGCAGCCTGCATTCATGCCATACGTGAAGGGAGTGACGGACAAGGTCGGAGCTGTGTTACAAAAATACTCTATTAGGACAGTGTTTACCCCTTTATCGAAGGTAGCAGCGCAAATCCGTTCACCGAAAGATGTGATACCGTTTCAGACACCTGGTGTGTATAAAATTGATTGCAGCTGCGGAAAATCGTATATTGGACAAACAAAGCGCACAATCGCAGAAAGAGTCAAAGAACATATTGCAGCCGTAAAAAACCGCCAGGTTAATAAGTCCGCCATCGCCGAGCATTTGCTAGATTCGGGACCTAACCACTGGATTGAACTTCACGACCCTAAAATTCTCTCCACCGAACGTTACTATTACTCCCGTATTGTACGTGAAGCGGTTGAAATAAAAAAACATCCGAATTTCAACCGGGAGGATGGTTTTAGATTGGCCACAACTTGGAACCCAGTGATTAGCAAGTGTTTCAGTCGAAGTTTAAATCAACAAAAATCTGCCGATGTCGTCAGTATTGTGTGTCGCAATGGCAACTCCGATCAAGATCAAATGAGGGTAGTTTCAAACTACTCTCAATAAAAACAATGCCGATACCCACAACTTCAGTCTTCTCGTGACCACGGTCAATGCAACTTGATCGAAACGTCGAGGTAAATAAAATTATGTTTTTAGCGCGATAAGTCCCGTATTTCAATATAATTATACGTAAATAATACTTTCCGTTGTTAGGTTGGCTACACAGTGCTTTCATAATTCGGGTATCCACAATATAGGGAAGTGCCTCTTATAACGTAGTAGAGTGATTCAGTACTCTGTTGGCCATATGGCGGCAATTAATGTTAATAATCGCAAATATTACTTTTTAATATTCATTTTGGAATACAACTAGTCCGTGTTATAGAAGTATTTGGAATTATTGTAATAAAATAGACAATTAATTATCGTGTGTGTCAGATGCTTTAATTGTACACAGCCATTTTGGACATTGTCCTTTGATACCTTGATGACATCATTATTACTAGTGAATATTTTCACTTTAGCGCGGCATTTAAAGTCAATTTTTTTAGGGTTCCGAACCCAAAGGCTACCAAATGAACACTTTCTGAGACTTTGTTGTCTGTTCGTCCGTCCGTCCGTCCGTCCGTCCGTGTGTCTATATGTGCGCACTTTACAGATCTGTATCTTCTTAACCCTTATAGGTACATACTTGAAATTTTCAAAAAGTATATATCCGTCAGTGTATAACGGCCCAGACACGAAATTTAATAGATGCATGTAATTTCATTAAAACTTGTTTTGCACTAAAAAGGGTAAAATAAGTTATTTTTCAAAAAAAATAAAACCGACTTCATAACCACAAAAAGGCACTCAAAAGTGAAAAATAATTTACTTAAAATTATTATAAGCGTTACCCACTTCTCTATTTGAAGTCGGTGCCAGCCAAGTCTATTGGATATTAGATAGATACTATGTATGTAGTAGTAGTAAGTAGGTAGATACATGTAGGTATTATCTATCTACTACCTATTAGACTTGGCTGGCACCGACTTCAAATAGAGAAGTGGGTAACGCTTATAATAATTTTAAATAATTATTTTTCGCTTTTGAGTGCCTTTTTGTGGTTATGAAGTCGGTTTTATTTTTTTTGAAAAATAACTTATGTTACTTTCACCCTCTTAGGGGTGTAATTAAAAAAAACCTGAAACACGTATTTACTTATTTTTTTACTCGAGCACTTGTATGAAGTGTTTGAATAGAAAATACAATCTGATCTTGTTTCTCCATACAAACTTTGAAACCCCGCTTCAGGGGTGAATTTTGAAAAATCCTTTATCAGAGGTAACTAACGTTGTAATAACTATCTGCATGCCAAATTTCAGCGCAATCCAAAACAATAGTGATTTTCACACTTTGTTACCCCATTTCACCCTCTTAGGGGTGGATTTAAAAAAAAACTTGAAACACGTATTTTACTTATTCGTTTTGTGTGAAGTTTCAAATATAAAATACTATCTGATCTTGTTTCTCCATACAAACTTTGAACCCCCATTTCATCCCCTTAAGGGGTGAATTTTGGAAAATCCTTTCTTAGTACACCCCTACGTACTAAGACAAATATACTCTCCAAATTTCAAGTCTACGATCAGCTGTTTAGGCTGTGCGTTGTCTGTCAGACAGTCAGTCAGTATGTCAGGACAAAGATTCTTATAGTATTAGATGTGACAGCAAATTTGCGCATCATTAGAAAAAAAATCTTATACCTGTTATGTACCTAGCTTTTATAAATATTTACTTCGGATTTTTTCTTCAAGGCTGACATACATACTATTAAAACTCGTTGTATGAAAATGAATGATACATTATTTTATACGGACATTTTAAATTACAGCAATACGAAATGGAAAAAGAGTTCGAGAAACACCAAAAGATTGAAAGCCTGGATGAGACGCAGAAGAAGGAATATATGGATAAAATGAAGGAAGAAGAAGAGGCAAAAAAACATCACCAACCGGTATATAAACACTATTATAAAAACATATTAGACAAAGTTCTTTCTATACATCCGTTTTGCGTGTAACAGTATTTCAATCTATCAATATTCAATCAATAACCATCAAGCAAGCGTATCGCTTTTCTTCTTACCATATCCCACTGTACTAATATTATAAGTCACTTAAAAGTCAGTGTTTAAGGCTATGCATATCATCATATCATCGTTTGCCACCAGGCGAGATGTATCAAACGCCAGCTTATAAGATATAAATTTGATATTTCTACGTTTGTATAACTGTTTCTAAATCACGCAAAATAACTGCACGGATTTAAATTAAATGTATATGTTACACAGGCTTTAAACGCGTGTGAAGGCGCGCGGCATAGCTAGTATATGTTATAATATAAATAAATAACATTTTGTCAGGTTCGTTAATTAATAATAACATTTGCATATGATTTGGTGTCTATAAATTACAGGCACAATTTTCAAATACAATAACATCTATTAATATTTTAATACAACTGTTCAATATGCATACACAAGTGCAATTAAACAGTGACATGAGTAGGTATATTGGCAATTTGCAGCCATGACCGATTTCAACGCTTTATTGCATAAACATAGTAATAACCTTTTGTTTGCTTACATGCTCTATGTAAACACAATACGTAGTTGCATATGAAATGACGTTTTCTGGCCTTATTTAATGTTTTAAAGTCATGAATTTTGTTACGACCCAGTATTGATAATACATACAAGAAGTGTGCCACTGTGAAATGTATTTTACGTATGTATGAACAGTACATATTGTTATACATTCTGCCGCATTCATAATGTTTCACAATATACAGTAATAGTTATGATTATTGATAACTTTAAATGGTTGTGATTTGACTTTGATTTTTAGTCTTCCTTATTTTTTTGAAATTTGCCAGAAGAGAAAGAGAAGATTTAAAATTGGTCAGAAGAGCAGCCATCATTGACAACGATAAAGCGCATCTTATAGTCACCCGTACTTACGGGTAACATAACATTCAACAACAGCGATTCTAAAATATTAGCCACAATATCTAAAAATTAAAATTTGCTCGCCACCTTTAATTTGAGACGTGCTTACGTCTCAAATTAATAGTCCGACTTACTAGCCAGTTTATTTTTTGTAATAGCATTAAATAGCATTAAAATCAGTGATTGAACAATCAATCATCCCCCGTTTTCCTTATCTTAAGGTTGGATATTTTTAAAATGTATATATTACCAACTTCCCTTTCCAACAAAAAAAAAAAACAAAATCGGACAACTCTGTAATAGTATATTACTATTATTGCACGGCGTAGCACCCTCGCTGCGCTCGGGTGCTAACTTCACGCCGTATATTATTTTATAGCTGTCAGTTTGACATAAACCCGCACTTTACGCTTGCTACGCTTTTCCGTAAAATACTATTCATTATTCTGTGGTAAAATAGAAGATTATTGCAAGGCGTCAAGTTGGCATCCGACCGCAGCGAGGGTGCTAAACGTCTTGCAATAATCGACTATTTAAGTCACGCAAAAGCGTGCGTAAAGTGCGGGTTTAGATCACACTGTGCAATAAAAAGTTATTCGTTATCATATATAAACAAAAAAACTGGCGAGTGGCGGCGAACCTTCACAGTGACGTCACAGCTATCACACCGGCCCCTCGGTGAACTTCTTTAGTAATTTGGTCATAACTTCGTCAATTTTTGTCGTAGAACTGCACTATATGTTAAGGATTTCTTAACTCTATAAATCTGCATTCTCAACTAAAAACGTTACGGATGCTCATTGGCAATCGATGCCGGGGTCCTCCAGAGATCGGTGCTCTCTGATACTATTTTTCACCTGCATATAAACGATATGCTAAAACTCTGTATCTTTGGTTATGCAGACGACAGTATCGTTGTAGAGAGCTAAACTAACAAACGAGCTAGTGCAGCTGAAATTCAATGTCTTAGGGAGGCGATGGTCGAGCGCATGAACTTGTCCCACCAGGCTGTCTCTGACTGGGGTGTGATGCCTATCTGGTAAAGTTCAATGCTGCTAAGACCCAGGCGTGTCTATTCTCCACCAAACGAATTATATTCTATCTGAAACCTACTTTTAAAAATGTATCCGTACTGATAATTGACAACCTAGAGCTCCTTGGCATCTCGTTAACACCCACACTCAACTTTGGATTCTACATTGAGTTCAAGGCCCAGTCGGCTTCAAACATGCTCGGTCGGTATTCTGGTTCAGTACTTAAGCAAGGTTTAAACAATGGCTTAGTCTTTAAACTACTACCTTGCTAACACCGGGACAACTGCTCAACTTGTTTCAAACACAAGTTCGATCGTGTATGCTACTGCATATGATATCAGTACTCTGCTATCACCTCTGAGATGCTTAATACCAGCTGGAGGTAATTGAGAGAACTGACATGAGAGAATTCTTAAGAATCTTATAAACTATAGTTGCTCTGTGAGCTGTAGACCTCGCGAGTCTGTATTGCATAGCTTAAACTGAAAAACTGAATAAAACACCCACAACCCCTTGAAGTTTTATATGAATATTGATGAAAAGTTTAGATAAAAAAGTTGCGTCATAAATAATTATTTTATAAATTAAATTATATATATTTTTTATATATTAATTTAAATATCTCCGCCATTTTGTAAAAGTTCAAACTGAATCAACAAAAAATGTATCATATCTTCTACCAAGGAATGAAATTCCTTGCCGGTGTCTGTGTGTCCTAATAGTTACAACCCGGGAGTCTTCTAATCGCGAGTGAACAGGTATCTTTTAAGTAAGCGTGTTACATCGTCGTTCGTATCGTTACGGATTTGGCGTGCTTACCATCTTCGACCGCATCATCACTTACCAACAGGTGAGATAGTGTTCAAACGCTAGCCGACATGATATAAAAAAATGTATTGTTTGTCTTGAAAAATAAGTTTCTTGTAAGATGTATTTGTATAAGTAGTAAATGTAAATCCGTTATAAATAACGTTCGTAAACACAGCTGCATCATCCCGGATCAAAGCAGCAGCTCGAGGAAGTATGGGAAAAACAGGACCACATGGATCAACAATTTGACCCTAAAGTATTCTTCATGATGCACGGTGAGTCACATCTACCCGCATTAATAATAAATATTTAATTTAACAGCTACTACACCCGGCGACCAAGGGACAGTTGTTAGAAATTTGGAAAAACGCCGATAATATGGACCCGAAAGATTTCAACCCGAAGGTGTTTTTTATGATGCACGGTAAGATCCAGCGTGCGATGTTTGTAGGTTCACTAACGAGTTGTTCATCATTTAATTAGAGGCGATTATATGCTGCGTCTTTTAGTACAGAAACAAAGAGGCTTTGTCAAAAAAAAAAAGTTCGTCGAAACTCTTTAGATGGCTCTCATAATCGATTTATTTGATCTTTTATTGATTGATCTGTCACCGTCTTAACAAAGCGAATGGTATGTTTTATCTCTAATATATTCGTGATTATTTTCTTTAGCGGAGCAATATTGAAATTTGTAAAAAGTAAACATACTGTTGTGACTGATACCAGTCCCTTTTAATCAAAAATTTGTTTCTTTAAGAAATCGCCTCATTGCGCAGCTGTAGCGATTTAGTCGGGATACTATTTCGTTGCGATTCAGTCGCGATGATGTAGCGGTAAAGTTTCTTACACTTTTTACTAGTTTTATATGCAGCTGAAAGTCGTAGCATGTAGCCGCTCTAAATCGAACGTTGCCAATAACACCACGCACGGATTTTACAAACGCATGTAGTGTTATTTACATTGAATTTTTATTTTAGTTAGAAGCTATGTGCGTTGAATGTGTTTTTCTTTATTTGCTAGCAATTTTTATAACTGCTTTGTTGATTTGTTGTACAGTATGCGTGCCCTATAACTTTCACCATGTTATGTAATTGATTTTTGCTGTTCTGCATATAGTATCTTTGATTGTAAAAAAACGAAAAAAGGACGACAATCGTGAATCGATTTGAATTACTTTTTTTTGGTAGAGTTCATCTTTATGGTGGTTCTATTTAAATTTTATCAAGATCTGATAAGTATCTCTAGAGATATGGCGATAAATATCTCAACTTGCTACTGAAACTATGAACTGAAAAACTGAACTCGCGCGGCTTGTAAAATCGGTTATTTTATTGTTTAAACTTAGTTTAAAAATCTTATTGAAGGTATTATGTAACGTGCTAGTTGCGCTACCGATTAAAAGTAAATGCATGTATACGGCCTGCATACATGCATTTACATCTCCCTTTATGTAGGCCAGAGTCGGACGGCAGGGGAGGGCATCGAGGAGAATCTGCACCCAACGCACTAAGCTTATACCTCGGCAAGTCAGCATGCCACGGGGCGTGTCCGTGGCATTGCGGAGTGTGCGTTCTTCAAAAAACCGACAGTAGGCGGAGCACAGTCGAGCTCGGCTCGTAAGTCTGTCCACACTAAACGAATTGGGTTCGGCTCGTGCTTGGCTCGTGATGGGCTCGCCTAGCGTAAACGCAGCTTTTCGGTAGGACTCCGGTGCATACATAACGTAGTATGCCGCCGCATCCCCCAGCTCTCTCTTCATTATAATAAATATTTTATACTCGATCTCTGAGTTTGCAATCAATATTTATGTACCATTAGATAACTAGTTATTTTCGTAACAGTTGAGATATTAGTCGTTTTACAATAAACTATCATACAATTATTTAACAACTGCAGCTGCTTTGCAATTTCTGTTATTTCGTTCAAGTTATATAGGTCACATAGTACCTACTGTGTATCTCATTGTGTTAAAATAGTCTAAAGATGTATGACATTTTCTCCATCTTTAATACCCCTTCTTTAACTTTTCACAGCTCCAGAGCTATATCTTGGTTTTAAATATTTTAAATGAATGAAACAGTATCAATTATAGAGCGAAAATATCAATAACAATCATATCAATGACTTAAATCGATTAAAAAGAATAAAGTTGATTGTAATAAGAAATCAAGTTGGTAACGCATTCATCATTAATTGATTTACGCTTACTCTTTGATTTACGCGGCTGAATGTTTCCCTTAGCCCCATTACTCCCTTACTAAGTAAACTTTTATTTAGCTCTAATTTTCTACTGAATTGACTATATTTTTTAAACAGACGTCGATGGCAACGGAGTTTGGGACGCTGACGAAGTAAAAGCTTTATTCATAAAGGAGTTGGACAAGCTTTATGGACCAGGCGGTCCTAACAAGGACTTGCATGAGAGAGCTGAAGAAATGGAACGGATGAGAGAACATGTCTTCAAAGAAAATGATAAGAATGGCGACGGGCTTATTGACTTTCATGAATTTATGCTAGAAACGCAAAGGGCAGAGTTCAACCGTGATGAAGGTATGAGTGCTATGTATACAAATATATGGTAGTATTATGCTTTTTATATTGTTTTAATTTTATATGACAGGTCAGCAAACAGGAATTGGCCCACCTGATGATAAGTGGTTATACGCACTGCCGTTGCGAGTGAAGATGTTCCTTTTTATGTTCACTGTACAGATTTATCTTTTCTTTATCTTTGATTAGGTAAGTGATGATGCGGTCGAAGATGGTCATCGTGCTAGGCCTAGAATGGGAGCTAGCTCTCAAGGGTAGCTGCCGGAACATATTAGATGTTTGGCGATAGATTTTCTCTCTTGAGGGTGGTAGTTGGCCAGTCGGACACTAGATAGCGTCCTACCACCATACGGGGGTTGTTGATTTTATTAATATTTATGAATGAAAAAAGGTTGAGTAATGAAAATGATCAAGGCTTTGAGAGCGTCTCAGCCAGGAGGCAGGTGATTTGAATTGCATTGATCAATTAGATTATATACGTAACACTGAGAGTTCGTTGAGTATTGTTCAAAAAGCCTTGGAAACCACAGATGACGTAGACCAGAAACTTGAAGAAGTGGTGGAAATCCTCAGGGAAGAAGGAACGAAGTTTTGCGAGAGCAAGCTTACGGGCAAAAAGTCCAAGCTTTCGGCAGAAACACTTCCACTAATGGAAGAGAGACGAACAGACCCATTGTCAGCTTTGTCAATTGACCAGGTGCGCAACAAAACTATTAAGAAGCTGGTACGACGCGACCTCCGATCCTCTAACACGCTATTGATTACAGAATCAATTGAGCAAAATCGGGGGTCGAAAGTGTTCGTCCAGCCTCTAGGTAGAAGCCACCTCACAAAGCTGACAACATCAACGGGGAACGTCGTCGCATCCAAGCCGGAGATTCTGTCGAAAGTTGAAGACTTCTACAGCAAGCTCTACGCATCGCATGCTTCAAGGCCCGAACCCGATACTGAGGATTACAGAGCCACCTTAACCCGCCACTTCACAGAAGACCTGCCCGAAGTCAGCCGAGATGAGATCGTGATGGCCCTTAGACAGCTCAAAAATGGAAAAGCCCCAGGTGAAGACGGAATCACAACGGAGCTTCTAAAAGCTGGAGGAGCTCCAGCTGTAAGCCAGCTGCAACAGCTCTCAATTCTGTTCTCTTCACTGGTAGAACTCCACAGGCATGGAACAGAAGCATGGTGGTTTTGTTTTTCAAAAAAGGAGATAAAACCCTATTGAAAAACTACCGCCCGATTTCGCTTCTGAGCCATGTCTACAAGCTGTTTTCAATCACGAACCGTCTTGCGCGAAGACTCGACGAGTTTCAACCTCCGGAACAGGCCGGGTTTCGAAGCGGTTACGGCACCATAGACCACATCCACACGGTGCGGCAGATTGTACAGAAGACCGAAGAGTACAATCGGCCCCTGTGCTTAGCATTTGTGGACTATGAGAAGGCCTTCGACTCAATCGAAACCTGGTCGGTTCTTGAGTCCCTGCAGCGTTGCCAAGTCGACTGGCGATATATCGAAGTGATGAAATGTCTATATAATGCCGCAACGATGTCAGTACAAGTACAGAACCAGCGTACTAAACATATTCACCTGCGTCGAGAAGTGAGACAGCGGGACGTCATATCCCCGAAACTGTTCACTAATGACTTAGAGGATATGTTTAAGACGCTGGACTGGAAAGATTGTGGCAACAACATTAACGGCAAGTACATCTCCCACTTACGATTCGCAGATGACATCGTCATTATGGCAGAGACGCTGCAGGACCTACAAAGGATGTTGAATGACCTAGCTGATTCTTCTCGTCGCATCGGTCTCCGGATGAATTTGGATAAAACCAAAGTCATGTACAACGAGCACGAGTTGTTCCGGAACCGATTGCCGTAGATGGAACCTCGAAGTTGTCACGCAGTATGTTTACCTAGGGCAAACGCTCCAACTAGGCAAACGCAACTTCGAGAAGGAAATCCAGAGAAGAATTCAGCTGGGCTGGGCAGCATTTGGGAAACTCCGTCGAGTCTTCTCGTCGCCTATACCACAGTGCCTAAAGACAAAAGTCTTTAATCAGTGCGTCCTACCTGTCATGACATACGGAGCCGAGACGTGGACACTCACGGTTCGACTAGTCCACCAGTTTAAAGTCGCTCAGCGAGCTATGGAGAGAGCTATGCTCGGTGTTTCTCTGCGGGATCGAATCCGGAACGAAGTAATTCGCCAGAGAACTAAAGTGATCGACATAGCTTAGCGGATTAGCAAACTGAAGTGGCAGTGGGCTGGTCATATCTGCCGTAGGACCGATAACCGTTGGGGCAGACTGGTTCTAGAGTGGAGACCGCGAATCGGCAAACGTAGAGTAGGACGCCCTGTGACTAGGTGGAGCGACGACATTCGCAAAGCGGTGGGCAGTGACTGGAAACAAAGAGCCGAAGACCGGGCTCAGTGGCGTGTCTTGGGGGAGGCCTACGTCCAGCAGTGGACTGATACCGGCTGATAATGATGATGATGATGATGATGTTCAAAAAGCAGCTCTAAATGTACACTGACAGGACCTTGTTTAACACTTGATGAGAGGCGAGATCAATCGGCTGTTTTAGACCACGTCCAGATTGGCGTGGGTGCGTTCAAGAACGCGGAAAAAATCAATTATAAGTGAAGAAATGTTGAGTAATAATCAAGGCACTGAAAACTACTCAGCTGAGAGGCAATTGAATATTGATTAATGAAAGTTTTAAAAGTAACACTGTAAATCTATGAAGGCAACGAGTACAGTGTAGTGTTACGAAAAATTACGCAATGCAAAGTTTGAGTACAGTAATATACTTACAGCATTGCACTACTAGCAGTTAGACGTGTTCGCTTATTATAATAAATTATTATTTAAACGCTTATTTAAATAAGCGAAGCGAAGTGTAATAACAATACAATAACAAATAACAAGCTTGCATTCAATAGTAAAATAAACTTTGAAGACGATTTATAGAGAACACGAAATTACTTCGCATCTACATGTTTACACTTTTCGTCCATAAACCATTTACAATATAATAAAAACCTTACCGTTATCTTTTGTTTATAGGGTGGAAACCCATCGAAGAAAACCAGATTTACACTCAAGCGGAATATCAGGAGTTCGAAAGAAGGAGGCTCGAAGAAGTGAAGTTCTTGCAACAACGTGGTCTGGTGAGTAACACTTTAAATCTTGTATATTTTTAGGGAAATAACTACCAAAAGCCGATCCAAAGGTATATCAAAAGAAACTTATAGAATTATACCTATACATAGTCATTGTCTGTCAATTTCTTTATTCTCAGGAACGTTTCGAGATACGAAATTAATATATTCTATACTGCTGGCTATAATTATATTATGACGTCTGCCCTCTGCCCATGTCCGGGTAAAATACAGCGCTCCACGCAGCTCATTTACATACTTTCTACTATTCTCACCGTGAGTTAAGAGGTAACGCGGGAGGGGAGCGCGATAAGGACAACAGCAACTCAGACTCATTTTACCTACAAAATGTTGACTAAAATAAGGTTTCATATTACCCTGTTTTCTCCTCGAAAACTGATCCAATCAAATTGTTTTTTGCACAACATTTTTGCAGATAAGTGCATCTGTGCTAATTTTTTTTTTTGTCTTATAATCCTTTGAAATTTTTCTGGTAGCAGTCTAGATGAGGGTAATAAAATAGGTCATTTTACTAGTGTTTAAATGGCTTTATTTCTTTTTGCAATTGATTGGTCAAAAGAAGCATACGTAGCTACACGGCAGAACTTAATTTTAAGTAGAAAAAAATTTTGCTCTAGAAGCATTTTTCAAGGAGGAAACAGAGAAATATACATTTGTATGGAAAAATGCACCCCGCGTTACCTCTTAAAAAGCATGGTTCTAACTTAGTCAAAGCGATAAAATGTATAAGGTACTTTCCGTGGACGTAAAATCATGAAATATATCCTGAAACAAGGTCACATAACAGAAGTAAAACCAATAATATTTTCATGATATTTTCGCAGTATTTACATAATAATATGAAAGTAGTATCAGAATGCAGCTCGCATTTTCCCGTCTTTCGCATTTGATATTGAGCTCTCATAAGATTAGTCATCAACTGAAAAAATAATTTTCTTATTATGGTCTTTACAAAATTAGAAATAAGATTTAATCCTATGTTTTCCAGGTTGACGCCTATGGACGTCCTCTACCTGGTGCAGAGCATCAAATTCATCAAGCTCGTCAACAATTCCATCATTACCAACAGCAACAGGCTATGCATCAACAGATGCAGCAGGGGCAATACTATCCACCAGGACAAGTGCCACAAGGTCACCCTTCTCAAGGCTATCAACAACCTCAGGGTTATCAGCAACCTCAAGGTAATCAACAACCTCAAGGTTATCAACAACCACAAGGATATCAACAACCACAAGGCTATCAACAACCTCAAGGTTATCAACAACCTCCACAAGGCAGCCCGACGCAAGGCAATCAGCAACCGCAAGGATACCAACCACCACAAGGTCAAGCTCAGTACCAAGGGCAGCCTCCTCAAGGGCAACCACCTATGGGTCAGCAACAATACCAGCAACCACCGGTTGTCCAACAACCGTCTCAAGGACAAGCACCAAACCAAGGCCAACAACCACCAATAGGCCAACAACCGCCAGTAGGGCAACAACCGCCAGTTGCTCAGCAAGTCCCCGTTGCCCAACAACCAGCGGTGGGCCAACAACCTCTAGTAGGCCAACAGCCGCCACAAGGTCAACAGCCGCCACAAGGCCAACAGCCGCATCAAACCCAACAGAACCATGAACCCCCACAACAATCACAAAATCAAGCTCCCCCACATAAAGCGATTTAAATAATATAACAACCACTCATGGTGTTTCATATAGGTCATCTTTTTCTATTTACTTTTAATTTTAAGTTCATGCGTAATCGTGCCAAATTTTATTTGCTTTTTTATATCATACACTTACACATACATTAGTTTCATTGTATTCACCATAATTATTATTGATGTATTAATATTGTTCCTGTTCGAAATTAAAGGTGATTTATGAAATTGTACCTGGCAATGAAATTTTTAATGTGTTGTGGTTAACAATAAATTAAGATGCAATAGTAAATCCTGTTTCATTTTCCCGTTTCCTATTATGAATTACGTATCACATAAAACTACCTTATAATGATAATCGTATCTATAAACACGGCAAAAGTAGTAGACTGATGCCAGGCATGCAGTGTTATTTGTTTGTTGAACGTGACGAAAAGTACCTACAAGTCACTATGAAACACTATGAACACTATGAAAACAAAGTTAATTTTGTAGTTGCGAAAAATCATAGTTATAGAATACTTTACTGTGTTACGGAACCCTACGAGTGCGAGTCCGGCTTACATTTGGTCAGTTTTATTATTTATTTCTACCGCTTCACGCACAATAAGCGAGTAATAGTAGCGGTCGGTCGAGAGGATCTTAGGGTCATGAAGTTCGATCCAGTGATTCGGTCCGGATTCCAGTAAGTGCTCGGCGATAGCAGATTTATTGACCTGGCGGTTTTTTACAGCTGCGATGTGTTCTTTGACCCTTTCTGCAATAGTACGCTTGGTCTGTCCGATGTACGATTTACCGCAGCTGCAATCGATTTTGTACACACCAGGTATCTAAAAAAGAATCACATCCTTGGGCGAACGGACCTGCGTTGATATCTTCGATAAGGGAGTGAATACTGTCTTGATAGAGTATCTACGTAGTACAGCACCGATCTTGTCCGTCACTCACTTCACGTATGGTATGAACGCCGCCTGCCGTTCAACGTCAGTGGTCCTCTCCTTATATCTGCGTCTAGAATGGCCTCTTCCTACCTTGTAGCCGTTTTTTACCAGAACCTCCTGAACATGTGCGATTTCTTCCTCCAGGTATTCAGGGTCACAGAGGTCACGAGCTCTGTCCATCAATGACCTGGCTGCGGATCCCAGGTGACGAGGGTGATGGTGCGACGAGGCATTCAGATACCTATCAGTATGGGTCGCTTTCCTTTAGACAGTATAATGTCCTAAAATCCTTTAGTAAGTGATAATGAACCATCAGGTCTCACCATAACTTTGACATCAAGGAAAGGCAGTGATTTGTTCGTTTCCAGCTCATAGGTAATCTTTATGTTGGCATGAATCGAATTCAGCTTCTTTGCCAGAGTGGCTACTGCCTGCTCATCACCCGTCATGATGCAGAAGACGTCATCAACGTACCGCTTCCACACCTATACTGATGACGACTGTAGTCCTATGGCTTCTTCGTTAAATTCCATTCAGATGTTGGCAAGGACAGGTGCCACTGGACTTCCCATGGCAACACCGTCCATTTTGAGGTAGTGCTGCCCGCTGTATAGGAAATAGTTCCCTTCCAAACAGCATTAAAAAGTTTTCTGGCTGGTCATCACTGAACCTTGTCCTTATGACCTCGATGCACTCCTTCACTGGAACGTTGGTGAAAATTGATTCTACATCGAAGCTCACCATGATGTCGTCTGGTTCCAGTTTAAGTTCATCTAGGATTTGAACAAAATGGCGAAAGTCTTTTACAAAAGACGGAGTTTTACCCACTAATGGTTGTAACACCGACGCAACATGCTTTGCCAGATCGTAGGCCGGGGAGTCGATCTGACTTACGATGGGACGCAGGGGCACGTTTGTCTTGTGTATTTTGGGTAGGCCGTACACTAAAGTCTGTGCAAAGATAAAGCCATCGTAGAAATTTAGGTCGTGTTAATTTACTGATTTGATTTTGTGGCGTCATTACTAGTACCAATAAAAATGTTTGATACTTGGTAGGTAAGGTATCTACTCTTATCATTATCGTGTGCTACTAGGTGTATATCTTCCTTATTGACCTTCGAATGTTAGTTCCTTGTAACGCCACGACAGTTCTCTTTTTGCACAGACTCTATCACCTGATGTTAGTGACGATGCGGTCAACTGTTGTATTGTACTTGTCATAAAGTGGACATCTGCAGTAAGGCGAGGCAATATCGATTTATCCATCGCTGTCACAATCCGCCTGCCAAGTGCTGACTAGCTGCCACAGAACGTCATGCCGGATCCCAGTGAACCAATCATCGAGCTAGGAAATCATATACGTAATAGGTCAATACAAGTTTTGTTTTTATACTTGACTGACAAACACTTGACCAATATGTACTCAGGTAAGTTGAGTTGAGACTTGTTTAAGTGAGTTGTCAAGTGTGTAACAATACAATATGGTCTACGGACGGAATCTCTTGTCTGTAAGTGGAATATGATTGATTTCAGTCCAATCCATTTTGCGCAACCATCCAGAAACATCTTGCCGCAATTTGTCAAACCGAGGTAAATGGTTCGAGATATGTCCGAAGCATACCACCAGTGGATAGTTCTATTATTTAGCAGTACCCAGGGATCACATGTAAGTTAAATTAAAGTCGGAGCTCGCTCGATCTAGCTATTTCGCCTCTGCGGTAAAAATTAATAGTTATTTACCGCCCTTGCCCTAAACATAGGTCCTAGCACAGGTGTTCATCCACAGGTGGTAAGAGCATATTATGTCTATGTTCCGCCTGACTTGCTACCCAAAAGTAGCTTACCATTATCAAGGAAAAAGTCTGCCGCCACATGGCCCTTGAGAGTCAATCTACCCATTCTAGGCGTTTTCACTATCTTCGGCCACATCATAGCTTACCACCAAGCGTGATAGTTGTCAAACGCTAGCCTGTAAGATGGCCTAGTGCGACTCGGACCCGCACACGTAGGGTTTCGATAGAACAAAATTCGCCGTAAAAATTAGGTTACTGTATTTTTAATTTAATTTAGTTTTTAGGGTTCCGTAGTCCTGACAAGGAACCTTTATAAAAAAAAATAAAAAAAATAAAAATCCATTTATTTTCTCTCACAAAATTGTAAAATTAGGTATAACTAATATAAGATATATTTGTACAATATGTAATGAACTTAGGAGGTAAAATAAAGTACACTTTGTGAGAGACTGGTGCCTGCTGTAGGTTTTGCAAAACCTGTATTGCAGGTCACCAGTGCACTCCCGCGGTATAACTATTACAATCCAAGTCCAGATTTGTAACGAGTCCAGTTAATTCACAAAAATAGTGAAAGCAATGAATTACTTTATAACTAATTAATATATGAGTAGGTATTCAAACTAAATTACTAACTTAGTGCAGTGTGTCATGTAGGTAGGTATAAATGAATGTGAGTGTGTAAGGGTTAACTTGTATTGTAAATAGTGGTGTATGTAGTGTGAAGTAAAAGTGTCATAGTGTGTGAATTTCATGTGATGGAGTTTTTAATTAAATGTGTAAGAGTTGTGTTGTGTTGTGTTGTGATGGATGTGAGAACTACGGTTTGAAATATTTTTAGTAGTCAGAAATTGGAGGTTTGGAAGTTTGACAAGAGTAAGTTTAGTTTAGGATATGTATAGGTAATGGAAATTATACTAGTGGGGTGAGCAAATTTTCTGTGTCTTGATATCCGAGTGTTTTTAAGTAATTGGTGACTGTTTGCTTGCATTGGTACGAGTTAAGGGGGTAGATTGAGAGTAGTGCGTTAAGTTTGTTATACAAGTATGGTCCGAAAAAAATGAAGAATTTGTTTGAAAAAGATGTATTTAGTGAGTGTGTTTCGCATACTGTACCTATTCGTCTCCGGTTTTGTGTTAAGGTTATGTCGTATTGCAGGTTTGAGTGTTGTTTTTGAATGATGGTAAGAACGAACAGCTGTCTAACTGATAGTACTTCCCACAACTTGTACAAATCTTGAGTAGGATAACGAAAAGGTAGGCCTGCACCAACTTTTAAAATTGCCCGCTGTGCACGTTCCACCTCAATTAGATGTGTCTTACCTGCGCCCCCCCATGATGAGACACAATATTCGAGGAGAGATTTGGCTTACGCGAAATATACATTTTTTATGATATCTCGGTGTGCGACGTGGCGTAATTGGCTGAATATATAAATGAGTTTGCGTAGTCTTGTTACTAAGATTGTAATGTGGGGCTTAAAGTTGAGGGATTGGTCTATCGTTACACCGAGATATTTTATACTATCAGTGCGTTCGAGTTTTGAAAATGCGCAGCTGCTGTTGAGGTCACATGTATGAGCAAAGATAGTATACGATGGTGGAGGTAGCAAATTAGATTTGATACCAAATGCAATATATTTGGTTTTAGATATGTTTAATGTTAATAAGTTAGATTGTAACCAGTAATTTACTTTATTGAATCCGTATTGTGCGATACTGAACCTCCTCCCAGGTATCTCCACTAAAAAAGAGAGCGGTGTCGTCGGCGAAGGTCAGGATTTTACCACCATTGAGTTGTAGCTGGCAAAGATCGTTGATGTAAGTTAAAAACAAGATCGGACAGGCACTGCTACCTTGAGGAATCCCATACTCCATAGTCAGCTCGTCACTTACCCACTTGTCTATCCTAACTCTTTGTTTCCTCTGGCTAAGGTAATCTGTGAAAGTTTTAGGGGCAGGTCTCGAACTCCGAGACGTTTCAGCTTCATCAGCAGGTGCGTGATGGGGACAGTGTCGAACGCCTTCGCAAGATCAAGGAACACGGTCAGACATTTCCTTCTCCCGTCCAAGCTGGTCACAATCGAGTGTACGAGGTCGTGGACGGCATCGGCCGTGGACCTCCCTCGACGGAACCCGTACTGTGATGGTGAGAGAAGGTGATTTATTTCCAGGTAGTTTATGAGGCGGCAGTTCATGATGCGGTCCAGGATCTTTGAAAGCGTTGGCAGAATAGAGATAGGTCGAAAATTATTGACGCAATCTTTGTTTCCACTTTTATGGATGGGTTTGATAAGGGCGACTTTAAAAGCGTTTGGGAATACACCTGTAGATAAAGCCAGATTACATATGTGTGTGATAGGGGAGACCAGAAGAGGTATGTATCTCTTTATAATTTTGCCTGATATGAGATCGATACCCGCTGTATTGTTGTCTTTCAACGATTTTATTAAGTGAAACACTTCCGTTTCGTCGGTCGGAAAGAGAACAAGGGAGTTTGTGGGTGTATCAATGACACTAGCTGTATTCAGTTGAGAGCAGCTGGGGGCCATCAAAATCTGTTCAGCAAGTTTACGGCCCACGTTTGCGAAGAAAATATTAACGTCGTTAATGCACTGCTGGGGATCTTTATCACCTAATAGACAAAAAGAGTGGTCCACTACTTTATTTGTCCCTCTTATTTTTTTAATTGATTCCCAAAGCTTCTTCTTATTACCTCTTGCGTTTTCAATCTCCTCTCTCTCATACTTTCGTTTGGCCTTTTTAACTAGAGACTTACAAAAGTTTCGGAATCGTTTGTATGTTATTTTGATAACTTCGTTATTGGGATCTTTTTTAATTTTTTTATATAGCCTGTCTCTGTGTCTTAGACAACGAATGACACCCTTAGTGATCCTTGGTTTATTGATTCTATGTCGTCTTGGCGTATATGCTTGTTTAGTGCTGGTTTGTATAGCGGTATTAAGACATTTAATTAATAAATCGGTGGCTTGGTTCACATCAGTACAATCTATAATAGCCTGAAAGTCTATATTTTGTATTGATATGGATATTTTATTTTCTCAGTTCTTTTATTTCTGCTTGCTGTTCCAGGTTCTGGCGAGTTAGCACAGCCACTGCATTCTGTGTGTCTTCGTTTTGCGCCATAATAGTCTTCAGCGATAGACTTAAATCTTCAAACTTACGGTCTTGCAGTTCATGCATCATCGAAAACATTTCCTTAATTTCTGACATAAATGAGATCGGTTCATGTGGTAGGTCTGCGAAAGTGCGTTTTGTCCGCTTTGTTACGTTAAAATAGTTATCATCGCAGGCCGTGTTTGAAACTCTGTGCAGAGCTGAGTCTGAATTATAGTGCGTAGCAGGTGTATTCGGTATTACTAATTGTGGCTGTACGCTTGGTGGTGATCGCTGGACAGACATAATTATATGCAAAAATATCAATTCGGTAGGCTCGAGCGACACGTACCTAGGCCTAAATGAGCCGTCGGTAAATTAGCGGCAGTTGGGGGCGTAGCCGGCGCACACGTAGGTAACTGCACGCACACACGTAGTCAAGGTCGAGGTATAGGGGTGTCGTGGTAGGGATGCGCGCACAGATTGGTTCTAAGTTTGCACGGATAATAGATGTGAACTCACAGAGATATGCGCGTCTTCTTTCTTTCCGGGGAAAAGCCGCTTACACACGACGGGAAACACAGAGACGTTAGTCGACACGACTGCTCGGTACAGTGTCCGCGGGGGAGTGATTATAGTTTTGTCATGTCCGTCTGTCTGTCTGTTTATCCGAGGTTTTGCTAAGAGACCGTTAATACTAGAAAGCTGTAATTTTGTGGGGGTATGTAAATAAATGACGCCGACAAAGTGCTGAAAATTTAAAACATTTTTTTTTAGGGTAGCTCCCTTATATGAGAAGTGGGGATGAATTTTTTTTTATCGTCTACCCCATCGTGTGCGTATCGTTGAATAGGTCTTTTAAAATTACTTAAGGGTTGCTAATACCATTTTTCGATTGAATGCTCCATTTACGAAATATTAAACTTTAAAGTGCAAATTTTTGTTCCAGTAGGGCGTTCCCCCCCCTCTAAAAGCTAAACTGCTCGCTTGAAAAATCTGGGAAAATTCATTATAATAGCGCATTTCATGAACTTTAAAGGAAAATTATAGCGATTAAGATAACTTTATTAGTTTAGCAGTAATAGTCGTTGCACTTGGGTGTTGGATAATTTTGTACCAAATACAAAATCCTTAGAATAAATCCTTTAAAGTGACAAAGACGGAGTAACTAGTTGCTTGTTTATAACGGGTAAAGACTTGCATTGAATAACAGGCTACTACGGAACCCTACAATGTCCGTGGCCGGACACGCACTTGGCCGGTTATTATTACTTGATGTCATAGCAACCATTGTAACGACTGGGCATAAATTTTAAGTCTCTATCTATTACGGCTTTTATTTTAACTTTATTCTGATTTTAGTATTAGTTTTTATAGCGGCCACAGTAATACATCTTTTGTGAAGATTTGTTGTGATAAGTTCAAGCAAAAAAACGCGTTTCTTCTATGGACACCCCCTTTAATATTTTATTTTATTTTTAGTATTTGTTGTTAAATCCCCCATACTAACAAATATTGTAATCGGTAGGGTACGTTTTCGAGGTGGTCCCATTGTAATTTCATCGAGATCTGATAAGTATCTCCAGAGATATGACGATAAACGTCTCAAACTTGCTACTGAAATTGACTCGCGGGGCATTGAAGTCGGTTGTTTTAGTTTTTAAACTATCTTAATTATTAGGGTTCGCATCCCAAAAGGTACCAACAGAACCCTATTACTGAGACACCGCTGTCCGTCCGTCTGACTGTCTGTCTGTCTGTCTGTCTGTCTGTCTGTCTGTCTGTCTGTCCGTCCGTCTGTCCGTCTGTCACCAGGCTGTATCTCATGAACCGTGATAGACGGTTGAAATTTTCATAGATGATGTAATTCTGCTGCCGCTATAATAACAAATACTAAAAACAGAACAAAGTTAAAAATTAAAGGGGGTCCCCATAAAAAAAACGTTTGCAGTAAATAAGCATGTTTAGTATTGACACGGTATTTATATATATCGATGTTAAATCTATGTAGTTACTTAATTTTTCCGGCATATTTTGTTTACACAGAACCCTACGTGTGCGAGTCCGACTCGCACTTGGCCAGTTTATTTTTATATCTTAAGGGCTAGCGTTTGACCGCTATCTCACCTGTTGGTAAGTGATGATGAAAACATATAGAACAAGTTTTTTCACTTTATCGCATAAAGGCTAGCTTTTGGCCATTTTTACACTTGTTGGTAAGTGACGATGATGACGAAGATAGTAGCATGCTAAACCTGGAATGGGCACTGGCTCACAAGGACAGCGAAACACAGTAGATACCTACATAATTATGTATATTGACAACTCAGACAAGTGCAATCTCTGTGCATGCGACTTCGGAACTTGTGAACTTTGGAACAACACATCTTACAAGTACATATAATAAAACTGGCCAAGTCGAGTCAGACTTTGTCCCGCACACGGAGGGTTCTGAACGCCATCTATCGAGTTTCTAACGAACTTCTAACACCAACTAAGTAAACGTTAACACAAAGGTAGAATAGTATTATATAGTAGTAATAGTAATAGTAGAAATAGTAGTAACAGTAATTGTAGTAATTAATATTATTAAATATCTGGTTGACCGAGCTTTGCTCGGTATTTTTTGCCACTTAAACAGACAAATATGCCTCTTCCCGACATCTATTGACGAATAATACTATTTTTTTTAATTGGGAGCAACTAACTCCTTTACTGATACAGTACTTCTACTCGCCAATAGATGTCGGGAAGAGTCATATTTTAAGTTGATTATCAATAAAGTTGATTATTGAAAACACGAATAAAACAACATTTTCTGAAAATGACTCCTAGCTAAGATCGATTTATCGCCCCCGAAATCTCCTGTGGGTATACTAAATCTTATTTAATCGTTGGAGCCGCTTCCGAGATTCAGATTAAGGTAAAGATGATAGCGCCATCTTAGCAACTAGATAGGTGGCGCTGCGCTATCGTAAAAACTTTTTTTAAACTATTCTTTAATTTTTAACTTTGTTCTGTTCTTAGTATTTGTTGTTATAGCGGCAACAGAAATACATCATCTGTGAAAATTTCAACCGTCTAACTATCACGGTTCATGAGATACAGCCTGGTGACAGACCGACAGACAGACAGACAGACAGACAGACAGACAGACAGACAGACAGACAGACAGACAGACGGACAGCGGAGTCTCAGTAATAGGGTTCCGTTGGGTTCGGAACCCTAAAAACGATTACCCATTTTATTCTTAACTGAGTACTGTAATGTACCTAAATACGAGTATCTAATCACTGCGCAGATGTTATTGAAATCCAACATAGAGAGAAAACTGCCTAATGAACGAACAACAAAATAGGCGAAGCGAAGAGTCAAAGTATAATAGGGTAATAGACGATATGAAATCGTGAACGAAGATGACCTCCGATTTATGGGTCTGATTGTCGACTTCAATTAGTTAGCGTTAGCAAAGCTACACCTACATAATTTTTTGCTGTATGGCAACACTTAGAACACTTGGCCACTATTGATGTTAAGTGACAATGCGGTCTTTAATTGAATCAAGTATTTCTGGAAATGGAAGACGGCAGTGAGACGATGCGCTGAAAAACTGTGCTCAACTATTCTCACTATATGGGCTGGCACCCGTACCCATAATGATATTATTCTAGAACTTGGCGAACTGTTTGGTGACACGTCTATGTTCGTGGGTGGGACGAGTCATAGCCGAAGTCGTATGGTTACTCACGCACCACATGCACAGAGACGGCACTTGTCTGAGTTGTCAATATACATAATTATGTAGGTATCTACTTTGTGTGTTCGCTGTGTTTCGTTGTCCTACTGCATGCTACTATCTTCGTCCTCATTGTCATTTACCAACAGGTGTAAAAGTGGTCAAACGCTAGACTTTATGCGATAAAGTGAAAAAAAAAGTGCTCAGAGGTCAGATTACAATAACTTTGTCTGCGGTGCAGTCTTTAATCATGTGGTGCAGTGCTGGCTTGCAGTTTGCTTGAGGGGCAGACCGTTTCATATTTCAGTACTTGTAAAGACTCGTGTATGTGTATGTACACGTCCACCGAAGAAGGTTTTTTGGTTGTTTTGCAACTCGCTCGAAGGTCCGGAACGACCACGGGTGTTCACTCAAATTGTGGCTTTGACATTTTGCGCAGACTTGAATTTCAAGGTTATGTTAATTTATTTTTCTTTTTCTGAATATTTTCCGTTTGTTTTTACGATTAATGTCTCGTCATATCACGTCTTGGTCTCACAATGCAAATTTCTTCCGATTCCCATGATTCTGGGAAATTCGTTCGGGTATTGGGAAAAGCTTCGTTACAGATTTGTAACGAAGCTTTTCCCGCCAAATTTACTGTCACAAACGTCAGAGCGTTTTTTAACCATCGAATTTGATGGTTAAGAAATTGCAACCGGAGTGAAACAACCGAGGTCGTGAACGACACAGTTGCTACAATCAAGTGCGACGCTCTGAGGTCGTGAACGGGGTTAGAGCGTTTGGTTGCACTCCGAGCGTAGGTCGTGAACGCAGCCCTGTGTACGAGCACAGAAAAGATGATAGTCCTACGGTACCAGTGCCTAATAATGAAGATAGTTTAAAAACTAGAACAACCGACTTACATGCCCCGCGAGTCAGTTTCAGTAGCAAGTTTGAGACGTTTATCATCATATCTCTGGAGAGTGGAGATACTTATCAGATCTCGATGAAATTGCAATGGGACTACCTCAGAAATGTACCCTACCGATTAAAAAAATAATCATTCGAATCGGTTCACAATTGACGGAGTAATCACGTAACATACATACAAAAAAACATAGACGAATTGAGAACCTTTTTGGAAGTCTCTTGAAAACTACAAGCCCGACAAGACAAAGATCGCAACCACTTTCCTCAACTATTATTAAACTTAAGAACTTAAAAGACATCCAAGTCTATAAAGTCTATAAGTGGGTAAATATGAATTTAATACCTGTGCCCGCGGCTTCGTCCGCGTGGAATAGTGTCTTTGGGTAGCATTTTTAACTGACTTCAAATAATATCGTTTAAAAATAAAAATAAAACTGACTTCAATGCCGCGCTATTCATTTACAGTACCAATTTTGAGACTTTTATCTCAATATCTCTGGAGATACTTATCAGAACTCGATAAAATTACCATGGTACCACAATTAGGATATCTCCTTTCCAACAAAAAAAAAACATACATACGGTCGAATTGAGAAACCTCCTCCTTTTTTAACCGACTTCAAAAAAAGGAGGAGGTTTCTCAATTCGACCGCATATTTGTTTTTTTTTTTATGTTTGTTCGCGGATAACTGTAATATGTCGTTTATGAACTGATTTTGATTATTCTTTTTTTGTTGGAAAGAAAATGTCCCAAGTGTGGTACTCGTACCATTTTAATTTTATCGAGGTCTGATTAGTATCTCCAGAGATATGGGGATAAACATCTCAAAATTGGTACTGAAAACTAATAACGCGGCATTGAAGTCGGTTCTTTTTTAGTTTTTTAAACGATATTATTAAATATTTAGGCTAATTATTTTACAAATAAGACACATGCGTATCCCACCTACACCGCACCTTACCACGCCGCGGAAATCCCCCTACCCTCTCCCTCCCCCTCGCCCTTCCCCTCCCTCTCTCTTCCCTCCACCCCCTTTCTCCTCACTTCCCTCCCCCCCTCCCCTTTCCCCCCACTTCCCCTCCCCTCCCCTCTTTCTTCCACCCACTTCCCCCTCCCCTCCCCGTCTCTCTTCCCCCCACTCCCCTTCCCTCACTTCCCTCTCCCCTACCCTTTCCACCTCTCCCTCCCCCCACTCCCCCTCCCCTCCCTTTTCCCTCACCTCCCATCCCTCTCCCCCTTTCCCCTTCCCCTCACTTCCACCCTCCCTCCCTCCCCTCATTCCCCCTTCCCTTTCTCCCTCACAAACTTTGAATGACATTAATTTATATCGAATCAACAGCCTAAGCAATAAGTTTCAAGCTTCTAGCTTTAAAAATGATGATACTTCCATACAACTTTTCATCACCCTTTTTAACCCCTTACAACCCTTTTTTAGTCGGCTAAGTCGAGTTGAACTCGCCCACCGAGGCTTCCGTACCAACCAATAGACCTCTAAATTGTATCAGCGCTCGTATAACTCAGAAGTCTACCTTAATTGGCACTAACTATGTATGTATGGGGACACCCTTTAATTTTCAACTTTTTTTATTTTTTGGATAATAAATTTGTGCTGTAAGACCTTGCTTCTTGCCAAATATCATGATTCTAGGTCAACGGGAAGTACCCTATAGGTTTTCGATCCAAAATCTATAGGGTACTTCCGGCTTACGTAGAATTGTCAATTTTGGTTGTAAGCCAGGTTGGTTTGGTTATAAGCACAAGTAAAGGAAAAATTCCGAAAAAAAAAAAGTTGAAATGTTAGGATAGTTAGGATTAGGAGAAAACCGAATGAATTAACGGAGAATTGACAGATTGTACCGATAGATACCGTTGCACTATGCGTATGAATTAATTGTTATTTGAGACAAATTAATAAACAAATTAAAAGATACTCGTGACAAATTACTTGACATTGCGAAAGAGACGCTTGTGTAATAAATCAATCGCGGCATTTGCAGATGGCTTGGATGTTGGCTGATATTATTCATGAAGTACCTATCTACTTAGGCATTTATACTATCTTCGTATTGAGTGCCTAAGTCGTTATATTTTTTGTGTTGTTGATGATTGAGTCAGAATGACGTCATGCTCAATAACAAGATGATTGGGCATTGAATGTTATCTCACGTGGCCTTATGCGTTCTGAAGGAACTTACTCATGCACTGCATACAAAGATTGGAGCGACATTTGCTCGTAATATTTTCCTCATTAACCTGCAGAATAAATAACTCAGGCCTGCATTGAATAGAAATGTAGGTATAGGTAAAGGTAAAACATATAAATGTATACTACTAGCGACCCGCCCCGGCTTCGCACGGGTAGAGCATACCTACATGCCTACATTTTTTAGCATCAGCTTATTGCGTCGATAATGAATTAAATCTTCAACAATTATCGTCAGATTTCAAAAAATTAACTCAAAACCTTAACGAATTATACACCTAAACTTTTATCATGAATCTATTTGTAAAAACCGCATGAAAATCCGTTCAGTAGTTTTAGAGTTTATCACACGAACAGATAGACATACAGTTTTATAATAAAGAAATAAGTAATAAGATCGTTTAAAAAACTAAAAAGAACCGACTTCAATGCCGCGCTTTTAATTTTCAGTACCAATTTTGAGGTGTTTATCTCCACATCTGTGGAGATACTTATCAGACCTCGATAAAATTACCATGGTAGTACTTTTAGTATTTTCTCTAAAACCTAGCTTTTTAAGCTACTGCATATTATATAATTTTAGAATGTCAATTAAATCAGCAATGGGAAATTCGTTCCCCATTCTCTATTTTTTACACCACAATTGTGTAAGTACCTAACAAAAATAATCAAAATTAAAAAAAAAATCATTTTCTAAAAAAAAAATTCAAAATTGGCCAACCGAAACCGTGAGACTTTTCTGGTAATAATTTTTTTTGTTTTCTGATTAGTCGTAGCAACTCTGCGGATTGAAGATACTCAATCTGCAGGTATAGGGTTGAATTATGAAATTTGACGTTTATAAAGGAAAATATCTGAAAACCGTAAATATGTAGTTAAAACAGAATAAAAAAAAAACATCTAGATAGGATAGACCATAGAGAAAGTATATTATATGTAGAGACAACATTAGCGTAATGAAATAGCTATAGAAATATAACCCAACTAAAACGATGAACACGTGATACATATGCCAGCTATAAGTAAATCTAACGATGTTTTATGTAAAGTTGACCAATACCAATAATACCATCCACCTATTACAGTATCTATCACATTCACGCTTACGAAAAAACTAGACTAAAATCCCCTTATTTTTAGACAAAAATTTTTCAAGGCAGATTATAATTCTTTTATCAATTATTAAGATTATATTGTTTGGTCGGACTAGTTTTATCCTTGTAAAAATGTAAATGAAATGTTAGATTGCTTTTATAAAATTTTAAATGGTATCATAAAAAGATTCGTACCGTTAATTAAACCTAAATCTAAGAACTATCCAGCATGGTTTAGCCGTATCCTTATAAACAGACTGAAAGAAAAAGAATCTATTCGTCGTCGATACAATAAATATCATAATGAACGTGATGGAATAGAGCTTAAAATACTTAATAATAGATGCGATAAACTATCTCTTGAGTGTTATAACTCTTACATAGCGCTCATAGAGTATAAGATAACTAAAAACCCAAAACATTTCTTGTCTTTTGTTACGGATAGGCATTCGGAAACCTGCGCTATTCCAGCAGTGATGACTTGCAATGACATTACTGCGAACAATGGCCCAGATATTGCAAATATATTCGCACAATACTTTTTATCAGCATACAGTGACAGTATTTTACAGTTAGGGCAAGCACAGGGTGATCACCACACATATTTTGACAATGATTTAGGGTGAAATACTTGTTTTAGGCTACCGTTTATAGAAACTCATGCTGTACTTAATAAACTCAAATATTTAGATGTTAGTAAAGGAATGGGACCGGACAAAATTCACCCACATTTTATTAAAACCTGCGCTAATCAACTAGCTGAACCACTAAGCTCAATTTTCAACAAATCTTTATCAACAGGATGTTTCCCTTATCTATGGAAAAATGCGAAAGTTGTTCCTATTTTCAAAAGCGACGATGAACGAAATGTTAAAAATTACCGACAGATATCAATTTTAGCTATATTTGCAAAAACGTTTGAATCTTTGATACGCCCCCTTATTTAATTTCACTTAAGGAACTATTTATCACACTACCAGCATGGTTTTGTAATTGGTACAACAACTAACCTTGCAGTATTTACCGAATCCATAGTAAAGTCTGTACATGATCGCAAACAAGTGGACGTAATCTATACAGATTTTAGCAAAGTATTTGATAGACTTTTCCATTCTGTGCTTTTGCGAAAACTGGAAAGTTACGGATTTTCTGGTGCTATGTTGCAATGGTTTGACTCGTACTTAAAGGATCGCATGTTCTATGTGGTAGTAGGTGGTCACGAGTCACGTTGTTTTAAAATTATATCAGGTGTCCCTCAAGGGTCACACTTAGGTCCTTTTTATTTAATATATTTATAAATGACCTACCCCAACGCCTCCATAACTCAGTGCCTTTTATGTTTGACGATGACTTGAAATTAATGAGAGAAGTATGTAATGATAAGGATGTTAGCCTACTTCAAAAGGATTTAAACACAATTGTAGACTGATGTGAACGCAATCAGATGAAACTGAACTACGACAAATGTCTGCATATTAGATTCACGCGTAATCACAATATACTTGCATCAAAGTACACACTCTCAATGGAAACTTAATAAAAGAAGTCAGCACAGTAAAAGATTTAGGTGTTATTCTCGATAGGAAACTAACATTCGTGAGACATCTTGACCATATTATCAGTAAATCTTCTGCTTGGCTTTGTCTTGCGTAATGCTAGAGTTCGAAAGAGTATCAAGACTAAGAAAATGCTTTATAACAGTCTAGTTCGTAGCATTTTAGAATATTGCAGTATAATTTGGAGACCACATTTTGCGACTCATATGTTAAGACTGGAAAGAATCCAAAAAAGCATGGCATCTAGGATCTTCCAGCGGTGTCAAAAACAGATTCAAGTCTTATATACTTGTACACAAAGACTGAAATATTTTAACATGTCTGCTCTTATTACTCGAAGATAATTATTAGATGCTGTTTTTGCTTATAAACTAACTAGAAACTACACTGACTGTCTAGATTTACTTATTTGCATAAGTATTAAAATACCGTACAGATACCTCCGTAAAGAAATTAAACTATTATTGGTCCCACCTGTGCGTCGCACTGTCTTAGGTAGAAATTCGGTTATTTCAAGGCATTTCTATGCAGGCTCTTGAATGAATATGCTAGCGTTACAGATATTTTTGTGGACTCGATTAGTGGTTTTCGTAAGAATTTGTTAGAGTTCCTTAATTGTACGGGTAGAAGCATGTCTTCTACTCAAAACAGATACTTAGTTATATTTATTTTAGTGGAAAGTGTATTCTTCCCATGTTACACTAATTTTATAGTTAAATAGATACTTATTTATGAAGCATTATTGGACGTAATATCGTTGCACGCGGTGTTCATTTATAAATGGGTATACATTTAACACGATCTGTCTTTAAGATTATTATATTTTTATAAGCACTCAACAATGTAATAGCTGTTAATGAACCATAAATAAATAAATAAGATAAAATGAACAACGTGATTTGGTCGGGTTATACATGACAGCGGGTGAGAGCCAATGGATGCACTAGAAACTGGCTCCATACATTGCTGGAGCCAGTTTAATCGCATACGTAGGTAAAGGATAAAAAAATGTTGTTCATCTCGCTCTCTCATACCAGTGATTGTATAGTTTTATCCTTCTCATATAATTATTGTTATTTAAATGCCACATCCGCTTAATATTCCATCCACGGGATAGACGAAGGAAGATTGCCGAAACAGATTTATGAGACGAGTGTGAACAGGCCAGCCGGTAGAGGCAAACGTAGGCGAACGTATCACGACCCAGGGCCCCTAGACAAAATCCAATTTCCTGTTTTCATTCGCGCTCACGCAAGTTCAAAATGTATGGAATGATATTTATGATTCCGCAACAAAAATGTCATTCCCATACATTTTGAACTAACGTTAGCGTGAATGAAACAGGAAATTCAAAAGCCCCTAAATAAAAGTTGAATAAAAAAAAAAAAAAAAAAAATAGGAAATTGGATTTTGTCTAGGGGTCCAGATCGGAGATGTTTTAAAGAAAGATCAAGTCAAAAGTACGTATATCCGGCAAGCATGTATGAAAGCGCACTCATGAAAGTGGAAGAAGCGAAAGAGGTATGTCAGTATCGTAGCTTGTGGAAAGAAGTATTTATTTCTTTGTGGAACTATATATAAATATATCTTCTAATACTATAAGAATCTTTGTCCTGACATACTGACTGACTGACTGACAGACAACGCACAGCCTAAACCACTGGTCGTAGAGACTTGAAATTTGGAGGTTATATTTGTCTTAGTACGTTAGTGTGTATTGAGTAAGGATTTTCCAAAATTCAACCCTTAAGGGGATGAAATGGGAGTTCAAAGTTTGTATGGAGAAACAAGATTAGATAGTCTTTTCTATCCGAAACTTCACACAAGTGCTTCAGTAAAAAAATAAGTAGATACGTGTTTCAGGTTTTTTTGCAATTCCACCCGAGGGTGAAATGGGGTAACAAAGTGTGAAAATCAGTATTGTTTCGGATTGCGCTGAAATTTGGCATGCAGATAGTTATTACGACGTTAGTTCTCTCTGAGAAAAGATTTGCCAAAATTCACCCCTGAGAGGGATGAAACGGGGTTCAAAGTTTGTATAGAGAAACAAGATTAGATAGTCTTTTATATTCGAAACTTAACACAAGTACTTAAGTAAGTAAATACGTGTTTCAGGCTCTTTCAATATTCCACCCCTAATAGGGTGAAGTGGGGTAACAAAGTCTGAAATCAATATTTTTTCGGATTGCGCTGAAATTTGGCAAGCAGATATTTATTTTGACTTAGGTATCCGCTAAGAAAGAATTTTTCAAAATTCACTCTTCAAGGGGATGAAGCGGGGTTTCAAATTTTGGTTAGTCATTTTATTCGACATTTCACACAAGTACTTCTGTAAATAAATAAGAAAATACGAGTTTCAGACTTTTTCAAAATGCCACCCTAAGAGTTTGTTACCCTAAAAGTGGGGTAACAAAGTCTAAAAATCAATATTGTTTCGGATTGCGCTGAAATTAAGAATGCAGATAGTTATTATGACGTAGGTATCCGCTAAGAAAGGATTTTCTAAAAATTCCTCTCGGATACGGACCGGGAATTAAAAGTTTGTATGGCGAAACAAGATGAGATAATGTACGTGTTGTAGGATTTTTGAAATGGGGTAGGTAACAAAGTCTGAAAATTTGGAGTTTTAGGGTTTTATAAATATGAATCCCGAATCGCCTTAGTCACGCGATAACATGAAAAAGGGGTAAACCGATTTGGCTAATTCTTATTTGATGTCTTTAATGATAGAATCGTTTTTACAAAAGAATAGTTTTAAGTAAATAACATAAGTTTTTAACGCGGGCGAAGGCGCTATACACTTATAGTATATTATATATGTATAATAGATGTTGCAGTAAACTGTAGACAAGGGATGTGCTGCTGTATAGCCGTGTCATCTCCATCTCCACTGACACTAACAGTAGTAGTAGTAACACTGAAGTTCACTGAACAACAATGTTATAGAGCTGTGATTACTATACTTACTAGTACACCTACTCTATCTCTGTGATTGTGGAAGGGCCTTTGTTCTTTTGTTCATGCGTCCGTACTGTTGTACTACATTGGTTCGATACAGACGTAAATAAAAATATCCGAACGTAAATATCCGAAGTTTCCATTTAGCAATAAGGAAAAATTTGCCACTTCGTTCGAATGTAAACATCTGATATCGTTTCATTTTGTTAGGTAATTAGCTATTTGAGTTCCTAGAACAAGTCTGATTTATACCAGTTTGTCTTTACGTTTATTTGGCCTAGATGGAGCTAATTTTGTCAACGCTTAGGATTCGGCTGTAAAGCCGGCTTTTCACTATAGGATATAATATAATTTATATTATATCTTGAGATATAAAATTGTATCGCTCGTCATACATTTTGTATGCTACTACACTATGCTATAATATATATTATATCCCAAGCTATAAATATTTTTTCGACCGACTACGTTTATATTTTACTTCACGTCCCGTCCTCCCCCTCCCCCGTCCTACAATACAAAATGACATCAGCGCGAATGAATCTGCATTGGAAATATATACACGTTAACAATGCGAAATCGAATAAATAAAAAATACAATAAAGTAACTATGACAAAAATTGTATGCATAAGTTTACCTGATGTACTTCATCCGCATTAAAACAGCTTACAACCGATTATACGTTTTTTAGGGTTCCGAACCCAAGGGGTACCAACGGAACCCTATTACTGAGACTCCGCTGTCCATCTGTCTGTCTGTCTGTCTGTCTGTCTGTCTGTCCGTCTGTCACCAGGCTGTATCTCATAAACCGTGATAGTTAGACGGTTGAAATGTTCACAGATGATGTATTTCTGTTGCCGCTATAACAACAAATACTAAGAACAGAACATAGTTAAAAATTAAAGGGTTTAAAACAAAAAACGTGTTTTTTACGATAGCGCTATATAGCGATCTATGAATCTTCATAGATCGTGTATCGTGTATCGTATGTCGCTATCGTGTTAACCTTAATCTCGGAATTGGAATCTCGGAAACGGCTTCAAAGATTAAATAAAATTAAGTATACAGGGGATTTCGGGGGTGATAAATCGATCTAGCTAGGATTAATTTGAAAAAATGTTGTTTTATTCGTGTTTTCAATAATCAACATTATCGAAAATCAACATAAAATATGACTCTTCCCGACATCTATTGGCGAGTAGAAGTAGCTTTAGTGTTATTGTGTAGTTACAGCCGTTAGTTGCTCTAAATAAATAAAAAAAGTATTATTATTCGCCAATCGGGTCGGGACGAGTCATACTTTTCTATTTAAGTGGCAAAAAATACCGAGCAAGGCTCGGTGTTCAATCTGCAATCAACTACAAAAAACTTACCTATGTAACCTTTGAAATTAATTCATCTCGACGAAACTAGATGGCAGCACAGTAAAAATTAGCACGCGGAAGCGTTTCATTTGTTAAATTTGTAGGCCTCGAACGATTTGTTTGCTAGAGTTTTACTTGTAGTAGTGTTCAGTCAGTATTGATTAATATATCTTCTATTTTAGTATTTAAAGAGTTTCATTTAGCTAGAATCAGTGGAAAGTTAGTCACGTAGTATTTATATTCTCTTTGAGTTAGTCGTACGAACACTCGGTCTTCCAGATATTTAATAATATTAATTACCTTTGTGTTAACGTTTACTTAGTAGGTGTTAGAAGTTCGTTAGATGGCGTTCGGAACCCTCCGTGTGCGGGAAAAAAGTCTGACTCGCACTTGGCCAGTTTTATTTCTTTTTATTTACATGTGATATTCTTCTTTTTATTTTTATTTATATCGTTTGACCACTACCTCGCCTGGTGGTAAGTGATGATGGTAAAAACGCTGGGCCTAGAATGATCTGGCCTAGATGATTCATCACAAAATAAGTTATACCTACTTACATATATTTTAGTAAACATTAAAATCTAGTTAACATTGCCAATAATTATTGGAAGATGGCACTAAGGAAAACTAAATCTTAGGACTATTATATTTTTGTGACTAATTGTCGGTTTCTGAGGTAGGTACATTTATTGAGAGTTAATCTACTCAAATGTACAGTTATGGAATAGATTAACTCTAAATAAATGTACTCAGAAACCGGCCATTAATCCCGTTTAAAATTCCATAATTCTGTGTTGTATTGTGCCCTTATTATATAAACTCTATTTTTTTTTACGAGTAGGTACCTGACCACTATCAAGTCGGACTCGTACTCGTAGGAGTCATAGTAGAATATCTTATAACTATAATTTTACGCCACCAAAAAAATATCTTTGTTTTTCATAGTATTTGTATGAAAAACAAAGTTATATTTGCGGTTGCCATATCTCAAAAACTGCTGAATGAATATATCTCGTTTAAACAAATTATCGATGAAAGTGTTTGTTGAGATTTGCAGCATACTTTGTTTTAGATTTTTAGACACCCCGCACGTATAGGTTTGATGAATATTGTTTTTTCAACCGACTTCCAAAACGAAGGAGGTTCTCAATTCGTCTGTATGTTTTTTTTGTGTGTATGTTACGCGATTACTCCGTCAATTGTGAACCGATTTAATTGATTCTTTTCATTTCCTTTTCGATAGGGTACGTTTCCGAGGCGGTCCGATTGTAATTTTATCGAGATCTGATAAGTACACAGAAATAGGAATATATAAGGTATAATTATTCCTATTTCTGTGGATAAGTATCTCCAGATATGACGATAAACGTGTCAAACTTGCTACTAAAATTGACTCGCGGGGCATGGAAGTCGGTTGTTTTATTTTTTAAACTATCTTAATTATTATTAGTTTATGTAGGTATTGAGACTTAAATCTTTTTTTTTTGTATAAAAATCGTAAAGCGGTTCACAGAATACACGTACCCATCAAATTTCAACGGTGTTGTCTTAATAGTTTCGTAATAAAGTGACTGTTACATACGGACGGACGGACAGTGAGACACGACGAATCTATAAGGGTTCGGTTATTTGCCATTTGGCTAAGGAACCCTAAAAATGTCGCCAAGACAACGTCCACTTTGGAAATCCCTGTGTCGCGGAGAAGTTTAAACAATCTAATCGCGGACACAAATTATATATAGACTCAGAACGTGGATCACACAAAGAATTGTCCCATGTGGGAATCGAACCCACAACCTTTGGTGTTATAGTCAGTTTCACTAACCTTTTGACCGACCAGACATTCACAGAACTATTTACTTGTATACTATATATATTTTTAAAAACAAGCTTTTATCTGGGACAATGAACTAAAATGTTAAAAATAAGTCTAGTAAGTATTTGGCGTGTAGGTACTTACCTATATTCTTAAAAGCTTGAAGCACTAGGTACCCGTTTTTCAGGCTAGGTAATTACTATACTTCTTGCCTCAAGCTTTTAAAAATATAGATAAGTACCTACACGCCAAATACTTTCTAGAATTTATTTTTAACATTTTAGTTCATTGTCCCAGATAAAAGCTTGTTTTAAAAAATATTTTTTACTTATAATTTATTTTTAACATTTTAGTAGGTAGGTATAGATACCGCCTACCTACCTACTACCTAAGTATTTAAGAGAAAGCATGATGTTCTAAAATATTCCACGGATATTTGATGGGATTATGGGTAAAGTGCTCTTCAAGGAAAATCAATCGACTCGGTGGGGCTATGTTGCTTTATAACAGAAATGACATGGCCACCTTATAGCTTCATCATCAGATCCTGGCTATCATTTAAGTGTAAAGTGCTCCTCAAGACGAATCATTTGAGCCCACATTTACTGGGGTTACGTTATTTTATCACAGAGATGCCGTGGCCACCTTCCAGCTTCATCACCAGTCGCTAAATATCTAGGTGTAAAGTTCTCTTCAAGACGAATCAATCGAGCCCAAACTCGGTAGGGTTATGTTGATTTATCACAGAGATACCGTGGCCACCTTCCAGCTTCATCATCAGACCCTGGATATCATCTAGGTGAAAAGTTCTCTTCAAGACGAATCAATCGAGCCCAAACTCGGTAGGGTTATGTTTATTTATCACAGAGATGCCGTGGCCACCTTCCAGCTTCATCATCAGACCCTGGATATCATCTAGGTGAAAAGTTCTCTTCAAGACGAATCAATCGAGCCTAAACTCGGTAGGGTTATGTTGTTTTATCACAGAGATGCCGTGGCCACCTTCCAGCTTCATCATCAGACCCTGGATATCATCTAGGCGTAAAGTTCTCTTCAAGACAAATCAATTGAGTCCAAACTCGGTGGGGTTATGTTGTTTTATCACAGAGATGCCGTGGCCACCTTCCGTCTCCATCATCAGACCAGCTCCATGGTACCATATCATTGTATTGTCACCGAAGATACATAAGTACACCAAATTTGAGTCCAGTCGGACATCGGGAAGTCGGTCTAATTTAGCTTCCAAGATTCCACCCGAACATACATAGTGACATACATTGCAAGTTAAATTAAATCTTGTAATTAATCCCGATTGCCCTTGGTCACGGCATCACGCGTGAAAGGCTGGACCGATTTCGCTAATTCTTTTTTTGTTGTGTTTTTTATCGTCGGGAGATGGTTCTTATGAAAAAAAAGTTGTTTTTAACGCAGGCGAAGCCGCGGGGCACAGCTAGTTATTTGATAAAATTGTGGAAAATGATGAATTATGAATGGAAGAGTTATGTCAATGACCCAGGGCAGTGCTACGCTTCGTAAAGCTGCTGGGATGGCTTGGGTAATAGCTGGAAGGGGGAATGCACTATTAACCCCGTTGTCGGCGGGTTGTCAGTGCTGCAGGTTTTATGGGCCCCGTCACCAATTACAGTTAGAATTTGTGGTTGAGATGAATCCTCTATTTATATTAGACCTGACATACGAGTACCTCGTGAATAGATACGCTACACTGTAGAATACAACTGCTGCGACTGCTTGAGCAAGTAAGAATTACAGCGTTCGTGTCTGTGAGGCAATGACAACAGCGCATTGGCATCGCCTTGTATCGCTTTTGCTTGCAAGCTTAAAAAATTGGGGCCTTAGTTTACCTGTAGTATTAGTGTATCTGTATTAGCGCTGCTGCAGCTGCACTTGCTTTAGTCGTTTGGTGCCAAGTGGATATTTGTATGTGCATTCATGGTACAGGTAGTAGGGTCATTATATCAATGTTCGTCTTGACTTACTACCAAAAATAGTAGCTTACCTCCATCAAAAAGAAAATTTGCCACCAAAACACTACGATGTTACGGCAGCACAGCCTTTAAAAGTCAGACTATAAGCTTGGCGTGTACACCATCCTCGACTACTTCTTCTTTATCATCGCTTGCCAACAGAGATATTGGTCAAAACGCTACCTATATAAAAAAATGTGCTGCGACTTTAAGGAACCTTCTGCATTAACAGCATGCAGTTGCACTACAGCATGGCTCCAAAATATAAAGATTTTTAGATACAATATTTCGTCCAACCTTTTCTATTTGCGATGTCAGTGTCGACAAATAAACTATTAGGTATGTTTTATTTAAATCAGTCATGTTGTGATCTATTAGTGTCACCGGTTCCCTTTGAGCATGCTCGAAGCCGGTTCCTGATAATGCATTATCTGACACATGACGCCATGTAAAAGCCGTCAAAAATCTGTCGCATTTCCATATATTATTATATTTTTTTATAACTTATAGGCTAGCGTTTGACCACTATCTCACCTGTTGGTAAGAGATGATGCAGTCGAAGATAGTAAGTACGCTAGGCCTAGTCTATATTAGCGCTATCAGGAACCGCTGAAACTGGCACTTAGTCAGTAGATACTTGTACTATTATTTTATTATATATTTTATAATATTTTTATTATATATTATATTATTTATTTTATATTATATTATTTATTTTTATTTTTTATACAAAAATTGTCTGAAGTACTGAAACACATGTATGGTTGGTTTTTAACACACTTTAATTTTTTTTTATAGTCTGACGTAAATGATTGGATGGCAGCTGAATGGTTCATTACTTTTGTTTTTTTTTAAATTCAAAGCGTTAAAATTCTGCTTTTGCTATGTTTACTTGATAATTGGTTATGATTTTTTTTAAGATTTATGATTTTGACTTGAATATTTGCGTATATTAATACTGCCTACATACTGAATAAATGCTTTGATTCTTTGATTCTGTGGTTTTTCGGTCTTCGGATAGGTAAGTACGTTATATACAATTGCATGAATAGATTTTGTAGGTAGTCCCAACTTTCTCTTAAGCGGGCATTACATTATCCAATTTGCAGAGCACTAGCTGAGCTAGCGTGCTAAATTTGGATAATGTAAAGGCAGTAAGACAGTAAGTGATCCAATCTAGAGCGATCGTATGATCTCTGCCACGCTTACTCAGCAAGGAACCAGATTTGATGGTGTAAATAGATCTAGCGTGCAAGGTCTGTCAGTCGGTTTAATTTCTTTAGCATTTTCGGAAGGTGCGGTTCAGCCAACGATCACTACCGAAATGAAGTAATGTCACTGACTAGCTTTGCTAGCTAGTAGTGTAGTAGTTAGTGTAGTGCATATGTATGAGTAAGCTCTTTTTCATTGCACTCGCACTGCAGCACTAATTTAGTGCTGCTCTGTAAATTGGATAATGTAATGCCTGCTTAAGTCTCAGCCATCCCAGAGCTTCACGAAGCGTAGCACTGCCCTGGGTCATTGACATAACTCTTCCACTCATAATGCATCATTTTGCACAATTTTATCACATAATTATTGTGTAGAAATTAATAATTCTCGGATTTGTTCAGTATTTGTATATCATAGTCAAGTAAATAGTTCTGTGAATGTCTGGTCGGTCAAAAGGTTAGTGAAACTGACTATTACACCAAAGGTTGTGGGTTCTATTCCCACATGGGACAATTCTTTGTGTGATCCACGTTCTGAGTCTATATATAATTTGTGTCCGCGATTTGATTGTTTAAAGTTCTCCGCGACACAGGGATTCCCAGCGTGGACGTTGTCTTGGCGACATTTTTAGGGTTCCGAAGCCGAATGGCAAAAAACGGAACCCTTATAGATTTGTCATGTCTCACTGTCCGTCCGTCCGTATGTCACAATCACTTTATTACGAAACTATTAAGACAACACGGTTGAAATTTGATGGGTACGGTACTGTGAACCGCTTTACGATTTTTATACAAAAAAAAGATTAAAGTCTCAATACCTACATAAACTAATAATAATTAAGATAGTTTAAAAAATAAAACAACCGACTTCCATGCCCCGCGAGTCAATTTTAGTAGCAAGTTTGACACGTTTATCGTCATATCTGGAGATACTTATCCACAGAAATAGGAATAACTACCTTATTATTCCTATTTTTGTGTACTTATCAGATCTCGATAAAATTACAATCGGACCACCTCGGAAACGTACCTTATCGAAAAGAAAATAAAAAGAATCATTCAAATCGGTTCACAATTGACGGAGTAATCGCGTAACATACACACAAAAAAAAAAGACGTGTGGCACTCGGGGACTGCCGCGGTAAAGCTATTGCATAGCATTTTTTAGGGTTCCGTAGCCGAATGGCAAAAAACGGTACCCTTATAGATTCGTCATGTCTGTCTGTCTGTCTGTCTGTCTGTCCGTCCGTATGTCACAGCCGCTTTCCGATTTTTATACAAAAGTAAAAAAAATAAATGTTTAAGGGATCATACCATATATCATCCCATACATGGAACTGAAACAAAAAAAAATTTTTTTCTTCAAACCTATACATGTGGGTTGTCTATGGATAAGTCTTCAAAAATGACATTGAGGTTTCTAAAATCATTTTTTCTCAAAGTCAATCATTTGAAAGATAGGCGCGTGTAAAGTGGTAAAATGTGTGTCCCCCCCCCTCTAACTTTTAAAGTATGGGAGTAAAAAATCTAAAAAAAATATATGCTGTAGATCTCAATAAAAACTAACAACGAAAATTGGTTTGAACGAGATACAGCCAGCAGTTTTTGAGATATGGCGACCGCAAAGATAACTTTGTTTTTTATACAAACACTATGAAAAACAAAGTTAATTTTGAAGTTGCGAAAAATCATAGTTATGGAATACTTAACTGTGTTACGGAACCCTACGAGTGCAAGTCCGACTTGCACTTGGCCAGTTTTTTTTTAATTTATGCAGTAGAACTACTAACTACAACTACTAAAAAGATTAGTTTGATATTGGCGATTTTCCTTCATGATTTTCTAGGCTTAGGACTTAGGACTAGTACAATTTTTACCTGTAGTGCAAAAATTGTGGCGCATTTAAAAATCGCCATATATAGAATTATTTTATATACAAGGCGCGCTAACAACTTCTCTAACTCTACCTTCCCTAAGAAATTATTTACAAATTTTACTTTCTGTCCGTCCATTCCGTCCGTCCGTCCGTCCGTCTGTCAGAGGGCTGTATCTTCGAAATCTCTCTTCTAAATTGCATTTTTAATTAGTCAATAATCAATAACACACTCAATCCTAAATTAAGTCACTTAGGGGCTAAAACACAACACAGCAATGATCACAAAAAATATAGAATTTACCGCACGCACAACTCGTTCAAAGCAATCGAACCACGGATCGAACGAAGTAAAAACTGTAGAAAGTTTTTTTTTTTAACACATGGTATTCCAATATAATGATATATCATTAAAATTACAATCCAGTGTTAAGACTAATAAGTAATTTAAATTTGGCCTAAACTGCTAACTATTGTTAAACTAAGAATGTGTCCAATGGCACTTTTCTTATTGTCTCTATTAAGGCGAAGACACTATTTTATTCTTTCTTCTTCTTTCTTTGTAAGCACTGTTCACTATTTTACTGTCACTTCACTACACTAACTCAAAAGGTTTGGTCCTTTTTAGTCTTCTCACTATGTCCGTGTTGTCGAGGAGCTGGATAGCCTCGAAGTTCACATGGTGATGAAGTCTACGGTCGTGAGCTTCGGCATATTTTGTAATAACACTAATTACGTCATCCACTTTAAGGTCCCGATGGAGGTCATAGTTTCTGATGTACCATGGTGCCAAGTCCATACTGGCACTAGGACTTGTTGTTATAAAAGCAATTTGTTTTGCACCGACAGCGTGGAGTGTCTTCCAAGCAGCCACTGCATCTTTTTGTAGCGAAGCTCTAACTCTTCCCGTTTCTTTTTGACGTGTGCCTTCCAGCGAAGCTTTGCGTCTAGAGTCATGCCTAGGTACTTGGCTGTATTTTCGTATGGTACTTACCGGGTGGTAGTTATGTTTTTTATTAGTAAAATCAATATGTATAGATTTTGTTTCATTAAGTTTTATTCTCCACTTTTTCGTCCATTCAAAGATAGTGTTGACAGCTATTTGTACGTGTTTGACTGCTGTTTCTTGATTGACTCCTGTGTCCATAATAGCATTATCATCGGCGAATGTTGCAATGATGTTGTTCTCTAATATTGGGATATCACGGTACAGGACCATCTAATATGGTGTATAATAGGTACAGGACCGGACCTAAAACACTTCTTTGTGGTACCCAGCTTTAATTTGTTTCAACTGGGAGTAAGCATCTTCTTGTCTTACTCTAAACGTTCTATCTGATAAGTAAGACTGCAAGATATCAGCAAACTGTTTAGGAAGCATTTTTAGGGTTCCGTAGCCGAATGGCAAAAAACGGAACCCTTATAGATTCGTCATGTCTGTCTGTCTGTCTGTCTGTCCGTGCGTATGTCACAGCCTAATAATAAACACAGTTCGTACATTCGTACGTTCGTACATAATAATAACAGTTTCGGAATAAAAATTCCGAAACTGTTAGGACTACAGAATTGAAACTTGGTAGGTAGATGTATTCTGTGAACCGCTTTCCGATTTTTATACAAAAGTAAAAAAAATAAAAGTTTAAGGGGGGGCATCCAATACATGGAACTGAAACAAAAATTTTTTTTTTTCTTCAAACCTATACATTTGGGGTGTCTATGGATAGGTCTTCAAAAATTACATTGAGGTTCCTAAAATCATTTTTTCTCAAAGTCAATCATTGGCGCGTCTAAAGTGGTAAAATGTGTGTCCCCCCCCCTCTAACTTTTAAAGTATGGTAGTGAAAAATCTAAAAAAAATATATGCTGTAGATCTCAATAAAAACTAACAACGAAAATTGGTTTGAACGAGATACGGTCAGCAGTTTTTGGGATATGGCGACCGCAAAGATAACTTTGTTTTTTATACAAACACTATGAAAAACAAAGTTAATTTTGTAGTTGCGAAAAATCATAGTTATGGAATACTTAACTGTGTTACGGAACCCTACGAGTGCGAGTCCGACTTGCACTTAGCCAGTTTATTTTTCTAAGCTTGTTTATGAGGCCTTCATGCCAAACTATACCGAATGCTTGCGCTACATCAAGGAAGACTGTAGAACACACTTTCTTTTCCTCTAACGCACTCTCTATGACATTGGTGATTCTATGCACTTGATCTATAGTAAAGTGTTTTTCTCTAAACCCAAACTGATAGTCAGGAATTAGATTATGCTCTTCTATTAAAGGCTTTAATCGTCTCAAGAGCAATTTCTCTAATAACTTCGCCATTATCGGAAGTAATGAAATGGGTCTGTAAGATGTTGCTTCATGAGACGGTTTTCCAGGCTTTCAAAAACCAATTCTACATTTCTTCTATCTAGTTATCGTAAAGTTATTACGACCTTATTTTGAAAGCGGTAAGGTGCAAAGTTTTAACTATAAAAACCTGTCAAAGGTCTAGCTTTAATGAACGCTTTTCCGTTTCGCGCATGCGCAAAGTGCAACTGCAAAAAACCAACTGTCCATTACAGTTCGATCTAACGAACCTCATTTTTTAAGCCTTAGCGTAGTAGAGATAAGGTCGTCTTTGGTTTCATCAATAGTAGTGAAATGTTACTGGATAATGGTAACTATGGCTATAGTCAATATTCGCTCTGTCTCTGTTTTGAACGTGATGAATCAATTAGAATAAAAGAGAAGGCATAATTATGGGTGTTAAGTTATTTTCGTTACGGAATTTCTGGATTCGGTCTCCACGCTCAAGGCCCGCGATAGAAGCTATGCAGTAGCTTAAAAACATACAGACGACTTGAGAATCTCCTTCTTTTTGGAAGTCGGTTAAAAAAAAAATTTTCATCAAACCTATACGTGCGGGGTGTCTAAAAATCTAAAAAAAAGTATGCTGTAGATCTCAACAAACACTTTCATCGATAATTTGTTTAAACGAGATATATTCATTCAGCAGTTTTTGAGATATGGCAACCGCAAATATAACTTTGTTTTTCATACAAATACTATGAAAAATAAAGATAATTTTTTGGTGGCGTAAAATTATAGTTATAAAAATATGCGGTATACCTTATTAAACACTTTGAACAAATTGGTTTGAACGAGATATAGTAAGCAGTTTTTGAAATATAGCACATTTCCAAAACCGCAAATACAATTTTGATTTTCATACAAACACTATGATAAACTAAGTCAGGTTTATGCTGGCGATAATTGATAGTTATTAAATTTTCTAATGGGTTACGGAACCCTACTAGACTAGTGAAAGCCCGACTTGCACTTGGCCAGTTTATTAATAAGCGATAACATTTAGCCATTCGTTTTTAATTGATGTCGATACTGCTTTAATTCCTTAGATTTGTAACAATGTAATTATCCACGAGTATTTATAGTATATATAGTAGACGAATAGTAGTTATTAGAGTTATATATAAAACGAGAACTTGCTTTGGACAAATTGAAGATTGTAGAAACTAAATTTCGTAAAAAGGAAAACCTTATTTCGTTTTAAAACAGCACACCAGATTCTTCAGTATTTTTATTGTGTTTGTTTCCTTATCACTTCCAATAAATAAGTTCGGAGAGATACATATTTTAATAAGTAAATACATAAATTATCCTCGTTCATTGACAGTCGATTATAAAAGTCTCTACTGAGAAACCTACTTATGAAACAGTCCGCGCCTCGTCTTCTATCAGGTTTGCCATCCGCCTAATATTATTTTAAAATAAACACAGCCTTTTGGTTGTGGTATAGCCATATTCTTACAATTACGTACTAAAATAAAACAAGTAAGTATTTTGTGTTAAGTAATTCCCACTAGTTCAAACAGACAGTTCAACAGGTTGAATGACCCTATGGTTCATATCGCTATTTTGTTGATTGACAATACTTTCCGACTTCAAAAAATAAAGAGGCTCACAATTTGTATGTTTTTTTTAATTTTTATGTGTGTTACGCGATTACTCCGTCATTTGTGAACCGATTCGAATGATTCTTTTTGTAAAATGGAAGGGTACGTTTCCGAGGTGCTTCCATTGTAATTTCATCGAAACTGATAAGTATCTCCAGAGATATGACGATAAACGTCTCAAACTTGCTACTAAAATTGACTCGCGGGGCATTGAAGTCGGTTGTTTTAGTTTTTAAACTATCTTAATTATAATAATATTTGTTTGTTAAACTTGAAACAATTTCTATTTATTTTTTTATTTTCGATGTCATGTTAATTTTTTTAAAACAATGTTGATGCCTATAGATATTGCATGAGTGTAGATATCATCGACACGTCGATGGTAGATATAGATAAGGTAGGTAGACACTGTATGAAACTGCACATAACTAGGTATTATATTTAAACACACACTTGTGTTTTATTTTAATACCCCTCATTATGCAACAGTTTCATAAACTACACACAACTTAGACTACAACTTTATGCACTTAACTAGTATATTAGGTACGTCATCCTCGACCGCATCGTCACTTACCAACAGGTAAATATCAAGCGAGCGTCGTTTTTGGCCTTAGGTACATCACAATAAAAATTGCTATACATTTTTATTTCGTGTTGTGTTTTTATTTTATATCTGACTAGCAGCCCGCCCCGGTTTCGCACGGGTAGAACATATATGCCTACAAAATTTGCATCAGTTTGTTGCATCGAATATAAAATATGAACATATTTAACAACCATCGTCATATTTCATCCAATTTACAAAAAACCTTAACGAATTATGCACCTAAACCTTCCTCATAAACACTCTGGCTATTGGTGAAAACCGCATGATAATCCGTTCAGTAGCTATTGAGATTATTGCGAACAGACAGACAGACGCAGTGATGAACTTTGTTTTATAATACTTACGTAGTGATATTGGACGGCCCTTTGGCGTAAAGGACAGTTACCCTGATTCTGACCCGACGGTCGTTGGTTCTAATCCTAGCTATATACCTACCAATGAAAGTTTTATGTGCATTCATGAATCATGAGTTTTCGTACAGTGGTAGTGGAATCATTAAATCTACCAAAAAGTAGTAAACGATTTTGTTTTTATTATTGATAGTTTTTTTTTGTTTGATAGATGTCTTCATCGAGAGTTTTTAACCGACTTCAAAAAAAGGAGGAGGTTTCTCAATTCGACCGTATATATATTTTTTTATTTTTTTTATGTTTGTTCGCGGATAAGTTCGTCGTTTATGAACCGATTTTGATTATTCTTTTTTTGTTCGAAAGGAGATATCCCAAGTGTAGTACCATGGTAATTTTATCGAGGTCTGATGAGTATCTCCAGAGATATTGAGATAAACATCTCAAAATTGGTACTGAAAATGAATAGCGCGGCATTGAAGTCGGTTCTTTTTTAGTTTTTAAACGATATTATCTTAGCTTTGATTCATGAAAATTCGTTCAATCGTTATAAAATTATGAGCTTTTTTCTAGTTAATCAAATGAAATCAACTTTCATAGGTCTGATCAATTCGAAAATCTTCTTCTTCAACGATATTGTAAGAACCATGTTCTTACAATATCGTTGCAAAGCGTTCGTTCGCATCGTTGTATAAGCCTCCTGGACTCTAAAGAATTCTCAAATCCTTACCAACTGACAGCTCAGATTTTAAATGTCGTGTTTAGAGTCATTGGAAAAAGCTATTATACATAGATCAGTCGGGGTGGTTTAAAATATGATATTATATTATTATATATATAGATGAATATTATTTTATACAATAGATCATATTTTTATACTATATTGACTTCAAATTTATTGTGATCGGTGGGGATCTACAGCATAGCTAAGCTTATAATAATATTTTCGTAGTAACTATGACCTAATCTGTGGTTTCACTGCAAATATTTTATTAATTTTGCGATGCGTGTTTGTGAAATTCGTGATATCTTCTAGAATTTTCATTTGAATGATATACTGTAAACGACAATTTTAATCTATATAATGTGGCCAAGCTAATTAACGTAATTATTTGGATAAGGATTAATACTATATACTTGAAAATAGCCTTGGAAGTTATGTAATATTTTTAATAAAAATTGTAAGATTAAATTAATGGTTACTGTGAGTCAACCTTAAGCGATAGACATATGCTGTCCCGGACTTTTTTGTAGGTCTTATTAAGTTGTACAACTCTTGCATAGAAAATATTCTTCTATCTATTTTCAATTAAGCAGCGTTCGTAAGAAACGTGTTTTTTCGACCGTTTATTTGCCGACTTAGGTTGCAAATTAGGTCTCCACGAATGTACCTTTGATTTAAACGGGATAATATATAGCCTATTTTCATTCCGAAAGTCCATTCTATGTATTAGTGAAAGAATTTTTTAAATCGGTTCAGTAGTTTTTGTGCTTACTCATTACAAACATACAAAAATACAAATGTTCTCTCTTTATAATATTAGTATAGATAGGTTAGCGATTGATCACTGTCTGGTGGCCTGGTGGTAAGCAATGATGTGGTCAAGGATAGTGAACACGCTAGGCCTAGAGGGTGGTCTGACTCTCAAGGGTTTTTTTTTTATAAAGATTACTCGCAATGTATACATATTTACTAGTATTCTTACAATAATACATTATTGCTAGTATTCTTGTTAACCCCTCCAACTAAGCTAAATATGCTTGTTTCTGGAGTGGATTCACGTCAATAGTGCAATGGGTGGGGTGGGGATCGAACTCACGACCTCTCGAACGCCAGTCCGACACCCTATCCATTGGGCTATTGCCCAATTGATGTATATATTGGTTGTGTGCTGCCGGAACATAGTAAGGTTTTGTTTGCGGCAGATTTTCTCCTAGTTGGTGGTAAGCCACTTTATGGTAGAAAGTCAGACGGAACATTAATATAATACTCCTGATAATATGCATGAAAAAACTTTACTTATTTCGTTTTTATCCTCATATCAACTCCACATAATCGTTGTTCTGCCCACAGTCCAGTGGCGATGACATCATCGAGCAAGTTGCTTTAGCGTTCATTGAGGTCATAGATTAGTAAATTGTTAAATTTAGATCTATCGTATTTACCTGCCTACCGATACTAAATAAATGCTGAGATTGTTACCTATTTCTTCTATATATATTTTTAACCGTCCAAAGTGGTTATCAATTCGTCAGTATGGTCTTTAGGGTTCCGTATCTCATAAGGAAAAAAGGAACCCTTATAGGATCACTAGTTGTCCAGATCATTTTTCTCAGGAACATGTAGAAGAATCAAGTTGAAATTCACATTAAATACGGTCTCTTTCAGCTGTAAAAAAATCAAACTTTTGAGTCATTGAGATCAAAAGATATGAATCCGTTAGTTTATGTCGCATATTTTCGCATATTTTCGCGAATTCAAGCATATAAAGTTCTTCCCGTTGACCTAGAATCATGACATTTGGCTAGAAGCAAATTCTTACAACACACAATATAAAGACAAAAGTTTGAAAACCGTAAATATGTATAAAATAAATAATAGTTTAAAAAAACTAAAAAAATACGCTTTTATAAAAAATCCAACAAAAAAATAGAAAATAAATTTTAATAAATTTGAATTAAAAATAGTGTAAGAAAAAATGATTTTATTGTAAAAAAAAAGCGTGGGGTGCATGGTATCAATAGTTCCAAATATTTTATGAACAGATATGACTAGAAGGGTTATTTTGATAATATCCTGAAAAGCACCCCACGCTTTTTTTTACAATAAAATCATTTGTTCTTACACTATTTTTAATTCAAATTTATTAAAATTTATTTTCTATATTTTAGTTGGATTTTCTATAAAAGCGTATTTTTTTAAACTATTATTTATTTTTCATTTTTTAGTCGAATTTTTTTTAATTTTTTTAAATTTTTTTTTTATTCATTTATTGTCATCGGTCCTTAATAAGTATGCCAAATTTCGAGTTAATCTGACGTTTTGAAGGGGGTTAAAATCATGTTCAAAGATTCCGTTACATACTAACATACAAACATACATACGTCTGAAGCTAATAAAAGCGTATTAAAAAGCGCATTTACTATTAGCGGTTGGTGAAATAACCAAGTCTATGGATCAATGGGTAAGTTACGTTTGACCTGGCTTAGTTTGACAAGTTTTTATGGAACCCTCGGTGCGCGTGTCTAAATCGCACTTGGCCAGTTTATTTTGTTTCTATGTTGCGTGATTTTCTACCGATTATTATGAATATATATTATGAACCGATTTGAATTGTATTTTATTAATTTTTTTATAAATTGCGCGAGCGAAGCGAACGCGAACATATTTATGACTGTTATGACCCGGGTAGTTTCATAACCTAATAGTCACTATAGAATGCCTTTTTAATAAGTTTATGCAAAGTAGTATTGTTTAAATGTATGACTTATTCTGATGCATGTGGCAGGTGGCTGCCAAAACACAAAGTATCTGAAATATTTCCCACAAAGTAGTAAACTTATCGAGATCTGATGAGTATATTCAGAGGTGTGGAGATAAACACCTCAAATTTTCGTTCGATAGTTACTCGCGCTTCATGTTTAGTCGGTTTCTAGTTATTCAAACAATATTATTTACTGTAAAGGGTTTTTTCGCCGAACCTCTTCTATAGGTTTGGACTTAGGATTTATGAAATTACTACAGTTTTTTTGAGAATGCCTTGAAATTACTGGACTTGCGAGTTATAATCTATTAATTATTTAATATGTCTAGTAATTGAAGAACACAGAGTCTAAAGACAAAAGTCTTCAATCAGTGCGTCCTATCCATCATGACATACGGAGCCGAAACGTGGACACTCACGGTTGGACTGGTTCACTAATTTAAGGTCGCTCAGCGTGCTATGGAAAGAGCTATGCTCGGAGTTCTCTGACGGATAACGAGATGATCCGACAGAGAACCACAGTCATCGATATAGTACCGAATTAGCCGCTGAAGTGGCAATGTGCCGGCGACATTAGCCGAAGAACCGACGACCGCTGGGGCTGGAGCTCTAGAGTGAAGACCGCGAATTGGCAAACGTAGCGTAGGACGTCATCAGACTAGGTGGAGCGATGATATTCGCAAGGCGGCTGGCAAGGGCTGGATGAGAGTAGCCGAGGATCGTGCTCAGTGGCGTGGAATTGGAGAGGCCTATATGGAGTATAGGCTGATGATAATGATGATGATGACGATGAATTGAAGAACATAGGTACTTGTTCTAAATTTTAAGACCTTTTCTAACTACTAGTTTTTGAATTATTTGGTATTATCCTCTGATTAAGGCAGAAACGAGACACAGTAATTACAAGCATAATTAAAGAAATAACCGTTTTAATAAAGTTATTATAATTGTTCTATCAGCAACAATTATCACGTTGTTATTCATGTTCCACAATAACAACAGATAAGATTCGGTAAAACGACTCGATGTGGACATCATTATTCTTTGACCTTAGACGTCAAGGCGCGGCCATTTGGTAAGCTAACCGGTGGTTGGTCTTCATTCGCCACATACACTTCGTGGGGATCAGTCTTACGTACCTAATAAGTTTGAAGAAATGAAGATCCTACTCGCCTTAGCCGGGCTTCTGGCCCTGGCTTGCGCCAACACTCCAGCGGGAGTCTCCAAAGTCGTCTGCTACTACGATAGCCGCAGCTACGTCAGAGAATGTAAGTATTTTTACATCGCTGAGCGTATTTTAAGCGAATGTTGTCTTGATTGTTTTCGAAATCAGCTTTTCTGGACATTTTTAGCTAATGAATATTTAATGAGATTGGTGGTAATGTCCGCTGCTGGATAAATGTTGATGTAATATTTTTATTTACGATTCTATTGAATTCTATTCGTTCTATTTGAATGATGTTGCTAACTGTCGTTTGAATTTGTGGATTTCTCCTAGTATGGCTTGAAAATTACAGTTGTTATTGATCTTGGGGTGCTAGTTATGCTAGTGCAAATATTAAGAATATTTTATATTATTACTTTGCTTGATAATTTTCTTCGTAGACTAGAGTGACTATACTAGAATGGGGCGCTCTTAACGTAAAGTTGTAGTACTTTATAAAGGTTTGCATAAACTATGATCTGAGCGAGTAATTTGGAAGTTAATTCTATATTATAGATCTTTTAGCATATATCAGTATAAATGCTAAGGAAACACTTTTTCTCTGTAGTAGAATACTTATAACGTTTATAATAATATGTTTCTTTAATATATTTTTGTTACGAAAACTGTATCGTTAGCTATCCACACAATAAGCGCGTGCGTGACTATCTGAATCGTACTTTAGATGCAGGCATATTTATTTTCTAAATTAACGTTATACAATGACGCAGCAGGCCCCGACGGAGATGTGGCGCGTTGAACTGGACACCTTTTGTCGCAACTGGACAAAAAAAGCAATAGACCGTGTTGTGTATAATTTGGAAAAGGAGGCCTCTGCGGCTTCTGACCAGCTTCCGGAGTTCATCTCAGTGCACGATCGCATTGAAATCAGAACTCTTGATACCCAAACAAACGACCCGAGTGTTGTGTGGCCGGGCGTCTGACTGCATTGTCCTGCGGCGTCATTCATCACCCATATTTACTTAATATGGCCTTGCATGAAGATGCAGATCCCTAATGATTTAATTTAGTTAAGAATCTATTAAGCATACTTTTCCCCACTCACCAGGCATGTACACTCTTCGCCTTCCATCGGAAGTGAATACAGAGAATTAAGACTCATCAGTAAACTAAATTCTTGCCCATTCTTCACTGTCGTTCGCCACTGTCTGTGTTCACGGGCGTAGCGCAGTCTTGCTACTCGATGCCCTCTCTCGAGACTTGCCAACCTTGGGCTTCAGGTTTGCTACAGGAAGTCTTCTTCTCACTGTTCTGTCTCTAATGCAGTCTCTTGGGATATGAAGCTGTTTCTGGACGTCAACTGCATTAGAATTTGATTCATGAAATCAAGCGAAAAACGCCTAAAAAATCACGTTTCTTGTATACCTATTAACCTGTAGTTTTAGTTTTATTCAAGGTACGCCACTGAGCCCATTCTTCACTTCAAGTCAGACTTAGTTTTGTTCAGTTTTTGTTATTGTGTTATCATTTTTTTTGAGTAATAACATAACGCAATAGTCAAAACAATTTAAAAACCTTTGTAACCAAAAATATTAACTGTGACTAATAATTCAAATAAAAACTACAAATAATAAATGGAATTTAGGTCGCTGTCTGCTGGTAGAGTACCCAAAAAGCTGGCGACATTACCTCTTTGAATCGCGAAACTAATGGGTTGCCCGAGGTAAGCGCCAGCTCTTTGGTCGTGGGAGACATCGATAAGGCGTCTAGACAGCTCCTTAACAAAACCGCGTGCTTGTTGACCCCACGGGCCCATGGTTTCGACCCCAAACGGAATAAAAGTATAGTTGTCACCGATGCTTATATATTTCCTCCGTTTGAGAGCCTCTGCTGCGTCTGCAGTTGCTCCTGCCGCCCGTGAGGTATTATGGAGATGGGAAACTGCCAATGTGTCGACTTACGTCGCATCCCACACTAGCGGCTTCCCACGACACCAATTAACCAACGTCATGCCGTCAGGCCTCTTACCATCGTCACGTGTGATACCGTTCGGCTCTAAAATACTATAAAATACACGTTGACGGTGGAAAGAGCCCGACGGATGACGTCGTTCAGTGAGGCGTGTCGAGAAACCCGTCCCGCACTGCGACGACATGAAAGACCGTGGTGACCCAGTCTATCCACCTGGTCACCGCAGCGACAGAGATGCGGTTCTGTTATGGGGATGCCCAGACGCAGTCCCACCGCTATACAAAAACTGTTGTGATCCATCAATTTTTTTTAATGTTATATTTTAAGTGTCTACCTATTACAGTCTAGAAGATACAGCCCTCTAACAAATGGACGGACGGACAGCGAAGTCTTTTTTGTTTTTTATATCACATAGACTAGTGTTTGACCACTATCTCACCTGTTGGTAAGTGATGATGCGGTCGAGAATGGTAGCACACTAAGCCTAGAATGGAAACTTCTCTCTGAGTCTCAGTAATAGAGTTCCTTTCTTTTGGGTACGGAACCCTAAAATAATAATAATGAAAGCTTATACTCATATTATATCGACTACGTTAAGTAATCCGACGTTGCGTGTTTAAATTAACTGAGTCATCTGTATACAGTTGCATAAAATTATACTTTCCTTGTTGGCTCATATTGCTTCATGAAGGCAAACTGGTCACATGAACAAAATTATAATCTGTGCGCGATGAATGGAGTTTGAGATTCTTGATTTATGGCGCCTGCCACGCAGGTGTTAGCTAAAAACAACCCTGATAATGAACTTAAAATGAGGTGAAAACTATTTTTTTGGGAAAAAAGAATTTCCTAAAGTCTTGAGAAATAATATAATAAATTACAAACATAAAATGATAATTGGTAGATATATATATATACATTTAATTTCGTCACATTTCACAAAAAAATGTTGTCTACCAACGACTCGAATAAAATGTACCTAAGTAAAAATTAGCATTAAAATTAAACCAAAACTAAATCTTATTTATTGGACAGTATTTTTAAGTTTATATTTTTAACATCAGTCTTATATCTATTTTAATATTTTTTTTCCTTTTACTTTAATTGTAAAGACAAATGGATCCTTAAAAGTATTTTTTTGAAATAAGTGTCTTTACTCAGTACGAACGAACACGATTCTCCCAGGAAAGACTTTAATGGTTATACGTGAGGATCCAACATTGCCTGTCCTTTTCCTCAAGACATTTTTTGCACTAAGTACCTACCTACCTTTATAAGATTTGTAAATATACGCACATAGGTACATTTTACCTTGCCTTGCTGTGCAATAAAATTCAAGGTTAACTTATCATATAATAAACCTGCCAAGTGCGGACCTGACGCACACGAAGGGTTCCGTACCACCGTACAATATTTTTATAAGGTAGAGCGAGCTCAGAATAATTTATAGTACTACGATAGAGCAAAAAATGCGTATAAAGTACAAGTGCGTTCTAGTGTAAAGGTGATACAGACAGACGGACGAACTGAAAGCGAAGTCTTAGTATGTAATAGGGTTCCGTTGTTTTTTTATATTATATATATTAATTATTTTTACTTAAAACAAACAAATTGAAACCTTGGTTAGTTTTGAATTTGTTAGATATTATATAGTGTTAGATTTTACTTCGTGCCTAGATTATTAATTATAAATATTCCACGCGTTTTAGAGAGTAGGTAACTTCTAAAGCCTACACCGGCTACCTGTGAGCCGTGTCTGAACAGATAGGTATCGCCAATCGGTTCACCCAGTAGCGCTGGTGTTTGGAAGTTAGTATTCCAGCACACTGTCTCACATTAGTAAACATGTCGACCACGATATCATTTAAAACACATCGTGAGATAGTATTTGTCGGCCAAACACTTTGCATTTCCTAATATTTTTTCTATTTGTTGCCTATTAAGCTATCAAATAATTTAAGATAGTTTAAAAATACTGGAAGAACCAATTTCAAATGCGCTAGTCATATCAGTACCAAATTTGAGGTGTGTATATCGATATCTCTGGAGACAATCGTCAGATCTCGATGAAATGTAAATGGAACCACCTGGGAAGTATACGCCTTCAAAGATAAAAAAGGAATTTGCCAAATCGGTCCAGGCGTCTTTGAGTAATCGGTGAACATTCATAAAAAATACAGTGGAACATAGAACCTTGAGGGCCCGGTGGCGTAATCGGGAGAACGGTCGGCTTTGATGCCGTGGTACCCAGTTCAAACCCCACCGTGCACCAATGGATTTTTAGATTGAAAGATTTATGTGCGCTTCTCACAGTGGCCCTCCGGTGAAGGAAAACATCGTTAAGAAATCAACGACCCCCGCATGGTGGTAGGACACCATCTAGTGTCCGCCTGGCCAGTTATCACCTTTAAGTTAGAAAATCTGTCGCCAAAACATCTAGAGTATTCCGGCAGCTATCCTTGAGAGCTAGTTCCTATTCTAGGCCTAGCGTGCTTACTATCTTCGACCGCATCAACACTTACCAACAGGTGAGATAGTGGTCAAACGCTAGCCTATAAGATATTAAAAAAAGAACCTCCTCCTTTTTGAAGTCGGTTAAAGTACAGTACCTACCAAGTAAGAAAAATCAATTATCTTCTGTAAGTATGTTTTCATCGACAGAACTCAAACAGTTTTTCGAACGCCATACCTAGATAAATATTGTATATTTCTGTGGCAGAAAACATTGATTTTTCTATTTCCGGCCTATTTTACAATTTCCTTGTCTTCGGAGAGATTTCCTGGGCCTTGTAGGCAGAATCAAATAATGTGTTGATTTCATTCTACGAATTTCTAGAATCGCTTTGTTTTGTTGTAGTTTATCGTCGTGCCCCTTGACTTCTAGATATGTAAGGTCAACAATCGCGTTGTGAATACCTTGTTTTATGTTTTAGTTAGTTGTTATCTTTGTTGCTTAGAGTTAATAAGAGCTAGGTATGTTATTGAAAAGTGTTGTAAATTTTAGACAAAATGTTCAAAATTGCTTATGTTGATGTTTTAACATTCATATTTCTTTATAATTTATAAATTTTTACCCGTCTACGAAAATCTGCTACCATAACCTTAAGGTGCTAATGATAAGGTTGAAGATGGTGTCTACACCATCTTCAACCTTATCCTTCACCTAACCTTAAACTTAACCTTAACCGTAACCTTATCCTTACCTTCAGATAGTTGGTCAAACGGTAGCTTGTCAGATATAAAAACAAACTAAATCAACGCAATAGGGTCCAATATTATGATTCTTCACAAAATCAACTGTGCACATACATATACAATTGTAGATTAAATTATGAATCAGTACATCATTATTGGATCAAGTCGATCAACTGAAATTCATATCCCAAATATTTATTCAGTATAAAGGCAGATTAAAAGTCTAATTACATAAAATAGATCTTATCAATAATGATTGTATGTAATGTATAAAAAGTCAACTCTCAACTCACAATGATGCAAACGTTTGTTAAAACGACCGAAACCTTTATGAGACAGGACAAAATAGCCAATTGGTTCGTCGGGTTCTGGCGTGATGTTCGGTCACAGCCAATTTGGAAGCCGGGTTCCGATATTCGCGCTCTGTGGTATTAACTATTGAATTGTGCATAGGCTCGTCTTACTGCCCTTTTTCATTTTTAGACCGGATTGTTTCAATCTGAGACCGCATCGTAAAATAACTGCAAATAACATAGCTTATAAGTGCTGCAAACCAGCACTTGACTACATTTATTATTGTATTGTACATTTATATCATCCTACTGATTGCCGGTTAGGTTTATAGAATACTGGAAATTACAAAGCAAAACTAATAAAATTATCGATAGATCCACAGAATTGACATTGAACTAGCATTGAACACATTCATTATTGTATGACCTCATTAAGGCCACCCGAATTTGCATACCGAATAATTTCACCAGAAATCCAAGATAACGCAGTGAATGATGCAGCGCATGCGGGTTGAAAGAGCAGTTATTTTGGCCATTTGTGTCCTAATTTGGATGGCAAATTCTATTTATGTGCACAGTGTGTTATCAGTTAAAATTAACTGAACATTGAACATTCAGATCACGGATATAGAATATACAATAATTCTGCGTATCCCGGGTTGTAGTTGTTGCGCCAAATAGACTAGTCCATTTATATATTAACACCGCACCATAGACAACACCCTAATCTACATATTAAAAGAGACTTGGACTTCACACAATCTCGATTCAAGCGGTCATTTCTCCTGCACACATGTAAAATGTACGAGAACGAGCTGCCGTCTGCTGTTTTCCCAGAGCGCTATAACAAAACTCCTTTAATGCGGGCGTTGAAATAATCTAGACAGGTAGGCAACGGATGAGTGACACCCCTAGTGTTGCAAGTGATCATCGACGATGACGACCACTTCCCATCAGCAGCAAACGGCCCACCGTTTGCTTGTTTGCTGCATAAATAAAAAAAATAGACTAGACAAAAGTTAAGCGCCTCATTTGAGATATGCCAAAGCCTCATTTGACCGTTTTCTACTCCGGTAGTATTTACATTGAAAGTGACAATCGTTGTATAGAACGAGATATAGCGATAGAGTTGACTTGCTGCATCTCCCTTTATCAGAGTTTACGACCTAAGTACTATGACCTCAAATACTTGCGTAAAGACTACCAGCCCAGCACGAATATAATTTCGAACCGCATCATCCTCGTCATCATTATTATGATTTGAGATTTTGCTTATCATCATTATCACCAGCCTGTATTAGTCCACTGAATGAGCCTCTCCAAATGCCACCCTCTTCTTTTTGCGTCGGAGGTGGTAAAAAATCCGGTTGACGCCAGTTACTGATAATTATTACTGCGTTGTTAATGCATGTTATACACAACGGGCAATAATCAAAACCAAACCTACCATGGAACTTTCCATGGTAGGTTTGGTTTTGATTATTTTGTTTTAGTAAAAAATACCAACTTTTATACCTTTTTGGATAGCTAAATAAACTAGAAAGTTTTATTAGTAATTTGCACGCTTAATGTCATAGTGTTTTTTGAGAAAAATACATTGTTTATAATTAATCGTAAATATTATCAAAAAACAAAAAAAGTATTTATGGATATATTATTACTTCTCACTAAGTTTCCTACGAATAAAAAAATTATTGAGTAACATTTAATTAGCCAGTTGTTTTATTTTGTTACAAACCATTAAATTGGGTGATTTTCCAAAAATTGCTAATTTCCAAATATCTCGTAAACTATTAATTTTCGCCCATACATTGGGGGGTCTAAATATGTCGCGTTTTAGCCCCTCTATCTGCTCGAATTACCAATTACCCTGTATCACAGAAGAGATAATGGGATCCTCCTGTATAGAATTGAAATTACTATGTGTGAATTAACTTTTAGATATCTTAATGTAACGCACTACACGCAAAATACTGGTAATCTTTGTAAATGTTTAATCAACAATCTGACTTTATCGCTTGCCATCAGGCAAACCTCTTGTAATAATTACCTAACATAAGTAACATAATACATACCTACTTCATCAAAAAATCTAATCTATAATTTGTTTAACTTTGAGTACTTGGCTCTTCATAAATCAACTTGTGTGAGTATTTAGGTATAATATACAAAACGGTCAAGGTGTTACCCCTGACCTAAAGGCTGACCTTCCTTACATCTCAATTTAAAGGAAATAGAAGCCAGTTTGTAGGTAGGTTAGCTACATCATTAAGTATATAGCATTTAGGTATCTAGCTGGGATTCTTTTAAATGTATATATCAATGCATTTTAATAAATGTAATAACAAATAAATAAATCGTCGTTTGTATATACATACATATATACGATTATGTGTCAACCGCATAAATATTATACATATTTCTGTGGTGTCAACGTACACAAATTATCGTTTGCATAACAAAATGAATCAAACTTCATAAATAAGTAGAACAAGCAGAATAAGCTACATTACCTTTTCCTTTTTTGCTGATATCGTTTATGGCTTGAATAAAAGCTTTTTTTCTTAATGGCTTCTAAATTGCTGAACAAACAGTTTATATATAGAGTTCAGTATTGCCTAAAAGACATGTAGCGTAATGTGATTCTTCGGTACCTATCCTCCTTATTTTCTATCCTTGTAACATCACGTCATCAAGCTAAGTGGGTAATGTGTCAGAAACAATAGAACACTTAGTTAATAAACCGCATTAACTATAATAGCAGGATGGTGTAGCTACACACTTGCAATAAGGTGTTTCGGTGTGGGATCTTGAGGCCCTTTTGAACAAACTTCCAAATTGGATGAGGTTATCGATTCGTCTTATTTTTTGTGTATGTTACGCGATTTATACATATACTCGTATCTATATGAGAACCGAATTGAAACTTTATTTTTAATGAGTTAACTCGGTGTGGTTCTTTTATAAAATATATAAAGATATTTTTAGGGTACCGTACCTTAAAAGGAAAAATGGAACCCTTATAGAATCACTTTGTTATCCGACTGTCTGTCTGTCTGTCTGTCTCTCTGTCCATCTTTCTGATTGGCCGTCTGTCAAGGCCCTTTATCTCCGGAATGCTTCAAGTTTAAACTTATACTAGCGGCGGATGGCTCCACGCGAGGCCTAGAAAGGGAATTGGCTCTCAAGGATAGCTGCCGCAATACAAATCTTTTTATTATGTCCAAAGATATGAGGAAAAACACATCAAAATTGCCATTGAAAATAAACCATAAAGATAGGAGTTAAGTGCTTTTTTTTCGCAATAAAGAATAAACCTTGCAACTGAAAATGACAGGTGAAATCGGTTTTTGGTACTTTTTATAAACACATAATTTTTTATCACTATCCCATAATCCCACCTGTTGGTAAGTGGCGATGTGGTCGATGATGATAGCACGTTAGGCACACACCTTCAATATCTTCAATCGTATAAGCTGTTTCATAAATTAATGAAATGATACTACGAATATAAGTGCGAATGGGTTCGGCGAATCGATACTGATAAAAATATGAGTTCCTGCCTGTTACCACTATTAAGTATTCTGTGCTTTTACTTCGTAAGATAAGTACTCCCTTGCCACATATAATCTTACTGGTGCAGCAAATTACTAAAGGAAAAAAGAAAATTCCATTAGTTTCCTCTTGTTCACCCACTCGCCAGACTAAGGATAGGTATAAGATACTACAGCACGAATTAGCTCTAGCTATTCTAAACCTACTCGTTAGATTACTTTGTCCTATTATTGGTTTCTTTGTCTCCGTTGTAATAGGAGTGCGGCAACGCATGCTTCAAGCCGACAACATGAGATGCGATGATTACATTGATGTATAATAAACTGGCCAAGTGCAAGTCGGACTTGCACTCGTAGGGTTCCGATTACGTACCACACTACAATATTTTATAAAATCGAGCAAAAAATGCTGAAATAAATCACGTTTCTTGTAATAAATTGACAAATCGATCTAGCTAGGTGTTCATTTTCAGAAAAAGTCGATTTATCCCTGTTTTCAGGAAATGAAAAACTCCTACAATATAATTAGAATATGAAGGTAAATTTCGCCATTGCTACATTGTTACGATAGCTCGGTGGGAGATCGTTCGGATGGCGATCTAAAGGATCCCGGTTCGAGTCCAGACGTGATGATTAATTTTTCCAAGTTTGTTCTTTTGTAAGAAGACTATTATTGGGAGCCAAAAAATTACATAAAACACGATTTACAAAAAAAAAAATTGCTAGCAAAGCTCGGCCATCCAGATTTTATTATATTATATTACCGTGTCAATTCCAAACAATTATTAAAACAGGAGCCGCGTCCTTATTCAGTACAACGCCATCTTACGAACACTAACGCCAACTAAGACCTGATTTCACCAAAGTAGAATAACTCTTCTCGTCTCGAAGATACGATTATCGAAGGAATATAAAGAAGATTATATGTCTAAACATTCACACCTCTCGCTCTTCCACTCTGGCGACAATTGACTCGCAATAGAATATTGATAGTGTCGGTCTAAACAGAATTTTCTAGTATTTCGATTCTCGCACTCAAAACCGTTCAATCCGATTTGTACGATACTCGTATGAACTTGAATAATGTCATACAAGATCGTGTTTATACAAGTCGAGACTCTCATAAGCAAGGATCTGCTTACTATACTTTTGTTGTGTAAACAAACTTAGGCATTTATCGCCTAGCGATAAGTCATATGCGAATCTCGTATGACATAATCGTAGGCGAGATTTTAGTTCTTGCCTGTATACATTTTGATATGATTGTGTTATAGCGATTAGTGCTTGTGATAGTAGCGTATGGTTTCTCGTAAGTAAACGTACGAGAAACTTTCCCCGTCTAAATGGGCCTTAATTGCTTTACTGACACAGTACTTCTACTCGCCAATAGATGTCGGGAAGAGTCATATTTTAAATTGATTATCAATAAAGTTGATTATTGAAAACACGAATAAAACAAAATTTTCTGAAAATGACTCCTAGCTACTTGTAGATCGATTTATCGCCCACGAAATCCCCTGTAGGTGTACTAAATTTTATTTAATCGTTGGAGCCGCTTCCGAGATTCAGATTAAGGTAACGACGATAGCGCCATCCTTGATGCTAGGTAGATGGCGCTGCGCTATCGTAAAAAACTTTTTTAAAACTTTTCTTTAATTTTTAACTTTGTTCTGTTCTTAGTATTTGTTGTTATAGCGGCAACAGAAATACATCATCTGTGAAAATTTCAACCGTCTAACTATCACGGTTCATGAGATACAGCCTGGTGACAGACGGACAGACAGACAGACAGACAGACAGACAGACGGACAGCGGAGTCTCAGTAATAGGGTTCCGTTGGTACCCTTTGGGTTCGGAACCCTAAAAATCAATGAATGCCATCATCTCTCCTATATTGTTTTGATACATGCTAGCGCTTGCTACTATTCTAATCACAATGGAAGGCTTCGTCAAAGGTGAGATTTTCATCAATATCAATGCATTGACTTAAATGTACTTTATGTTTACTTTTATATTTGTCAAAACTCAATATTTCAACATATATTATGTATATAACATAATTGTTGTTATATATAGGTAAGTTGATATATATAATATATATTCAACATATTTTTTTGAACAATCGCTAGTTAATGTCTTCGCGTATTGCAAATATTACATACGTTAATTTATATTTAGCGTCTTAGCACAGGTCATAGAGTCATAGAGTGTAACACTCAGTTACTCGTGTAGGTATAGAAGTGCGAGATCTTGGACTACATAAAGATTGCCAGACTTGGTGAGTCAGTAAAGTGAATTATCTAATTAGAGCCAAATGGTCCAAGAGGACAGTTATATACTGAACAAAGGATTTTATGCCTACAATACGATAAGTAAGCGTTTTTCGATAGCTCTGACTCAGGCAGACTTTGTTCTTTGTTGGTTTGAAGGTCGAATTAATGATGACTTGTTAATGTTTTCTGTAGCAATTTTAAACATTATGCACGTAGCTGACGTAGCCAATATTTTTAATAAACTAGTTCTCAGAAATGTTACATGTTCTGATGTTTACTATAATAGTTTTTCTTTGGCATGGTAAAACTATATTTTATACTTATATTCAAATGCCAGCTCAAAATGCACAAATGTAGTACAATACGTGTTGCGCTATCGCAAATAAATTGGGTAGGTATGTATTATATAATAAGGTAGAGAATAATGATAATGTTTAAAAATATGTTTATTATTATATAATTTAAGCTTCTTTATAAAACGAAAAATGAACAACTTCAAATGCCACGCCAGTAATTTTCAGTAGGTACCTACCAAGTTTTTTGAAGCCGGTTGGAAATGATAGTTAAATATACTAAATATAAAACTAAGTAAAGGGTGCTTTAAGTAAGGTACACGTAATACTTAGATAATTTTATTAAAACAAAGACAAGTTTTATTTTATTTATTTAAGTACAATGTTAGTTATGAAACATTGATACGGCTCCTATCAAACAAATCGATTCAATCGGTTAAACATCGCAGAAGAAAGGCAATACCTTGAGTGCGACTAATCGATTCGATTCAACTTCTAATCGCACTGGTTGCTAGTCCGTAAAAATACAAATCCGAAAAGCCTTGAACTGTCACATAATATGAGCAATATACATACAAGTTAATAATATCTTTATTTAGTATAATTTACATAGTTTAAAAACTAAAACAACTGACTTCCTCGCCCCACGAGGCAACTTCAGTAGCAAGTTTGAGACGTTTATCGTCATATCTCTGGAGATACTTATCAGATCTCGATAAAATTACCATGGGACTACATCGGAAACGTAGGGTATCTATTAAAAAATAATATAAATAATAATCATTTAAATCGGTTTACAATTGACGGAGTAATCGCGTACCATACAAACAAAAAAAAAAAAAACTTACAGACGAATTGAGAACCTACTTCTTTTTAGGAAGTCGGTTTATAAAATAAAGTTGTTTCCGCTATTTTATTCAGCTTTCAGCAACACATATAGTGATTCAAAAGGATAGTGATTCAAAAGTCCATACCAATATAAAACACAGGAAAAGCCCCGGGGCACAGTTTTACAATCATACAGTTTGGAATCGAATGTACTTGCGCAGAGTAACGGCGGGGTATTCGCGGGGAGGCGGGCGGCGCGGACCGCGTCCCACAAGCTCGCTTAGTTTGTGGGATTGCACGAAGGACGCCGTGAACGTGTTAATGCACGAGCGAGTTTTAGTTACGAGTTTTATTGGTGGATACTAGTTCTGTGTATGTATGTTCCGACAGCAAAATACAACAAGGACTTACGATTTCATTTATTAAATTAATACGATGTAATACATAATATTTATTTTTTATAAATTTATAATTATCCATACCTAATATATTTAGTAAAATTGAGTTGAGGTTAAAGAATGACATCAAGAAGCTTTCTGAAAAAAAATACAATCGGCTTCATTTATATTTGGTATTTAAACTAAGGTTTGTAATTACATACGCATCACGTCGCTATGATCTTGTGTGAACCAGAGTCATAGTTTTACATTCATATACTTATCAAATCAATACTAATTTTTGTCGCTTTATATTACACATCAGCTCGTAATTTTTTTTTGACAACCCTTGCACATTTGCGGCTGATAGCGTAAGTACTACCCACTCGCGCGGCGGTGTCGTCCAAGATCAAAGGCGATTCTCAACTGTATGATTGTTAAACTGTGCCCGGGGCGCAGCTACTGTATAATAACTATTAAGTTTCGTTAAAATGTTACCTTTGAGCGTAATCGCAGATTTTGTTTTTGTAAATATTTTTTAGCCAACATCCGAAAAAGGTATCCGGTCATTTGTATGTTTTTAGAGTTCCTTAGCCGAATGGCAAAAAACGGAATTCTTATAGATTCGTCATGTCTGTTTGATTATCTATCTGTCCGTCCGTATGTCATAGCCACTTTATTCCGAAAATATTAAGACTACACTGTTGAAACTTGGTAGGTAGGTGTATTCTGTGAACCGCTTTAAGATTTTTACACAAAAATAAAACAATAAAAGATTAAGGGGGGACTCCCGACTACCCATGCATGGAACTAAAACATTTTTTTTTTATCAAACCCAGTGCGTGGTGTATTTAGATATAGGTGATTAAAAATGACATTGAAATTCCTCAAACCATTTTTTGTCAAAGTCTTTAAAAATGACATTTAGATTCCTCAAACCATTTTTCTCAAGCCAATCATTTGAATAAACTGGCCAAGTGCAAGTCGGACTCGTAGTAGTAGGGTTCCGTACCACACCACAGTATTTTATAAGATCGAGCAAAAAATACCACTATCATTTTTCGCCAGCAAAAAATAATAATTAATAAACATTTTATTTCTTATAACGCCATCTAACGTCTAACAAAGGAGTTAGGGATCGACATTTCAATATAACACCATCTATGGGACGTTTACCTAACTAAGCCTTGAGAGCCAGTTCCCATTCTAGGCCTAGCGTGCTTACCATCTTCGACCGCATCATCACTTACCAACAGGTGAGATAGTGGTCAAACGCTAGCCTATAACGTATAAAAAAAAAAAAAAAAAAAAGCGTTCATAGATGACGTGAAATGCCGAAAAAACACGTTTCTTGTATGGGGACCCCCTATTATGTTTAACTTCATTCTGTTTTTAGTATTTGTTGTTAAAGCGGCAACAGAAATACATCATCTGTGAAAATTTCAACTGTCTAACTTATCACGGTTCATGAGATATAGCCTGGTGACAGATGGACAGACAGACAGACAGACAGACGGACAGCGGAGTCTTAGTAATAGGGTCCCGTTTTACCCTTTGGGTACGGAACCCTAAAAATAGACACTTCTAAAGTGGTAAAATGTGTTTACCCCCCTCTAATTGTTAAAGTAAGAGAATTAAAAATCTTTAAAAAAAATATGTGCTGTAGATCTCACATAAACACTTTCAACGAAAATTTGTTTGAACGAGATAATAGTCAGTAGATTATGAGATATAGTAACCGCAAATATAAATTTGTTTTTTTATACAAACACTATAAAAAACCAAAGTTATATTTTTGCTGTTGAAAAATTATAGTTATAAAATACTCTACTGTGTTACGGAACCCTACGAGTGCGAGTATGACATTTTTTTATACTAATTATTAAGAAACATACTAATTTACTGACGTAACAGTATCAAAGAACTGCACTAAGTTCCTTCATCGCAATAATTTCTTTGTGGTAAAACTTACTCTAGGTTACAGGCGCAGTAAGTACAGTGACGTGCAAAATTCTGATAATCCAGACGTCATCGCTTACGTATTATCAGACAAGCACCGGGTAAGCACGCTCCATCATCGATCGCATCATCACTTAACATCAGGTGAGATAGCTGGTCAAGTGCTACCCAGTTCGGTGTAAAAGAAAGGCGAGCGCCTTGCTTGTTGTGTTACTTCATATTATACCAATCAAAAGGTAAATAATAACAAGTAATATTAAAAAAGAACCTTTTTAAACACAAGCTTTTAAATAACCTAGAAGCAGAGTAAGTCAAAACAAATCCAACGAGCCCAAACACGACGGGTATAACATGTGTAGTTTAAGAGTTCCTTTGGCCACCTTCCAGCTCCATCTCATCAGCACCATGTCATCATAATATTGCATTGTTACGCGATTTATACGTGTATGCAAAATTTTAGCTCAATCAGGGAAGTGGATCAAATTTAATTTGCAAGATTTGATGATAAACATCGGGACAGGTGAAAGTAAATAAAAGCTTGTAAAAACAACCGTCTGTGTGCAGCGGCACCATCGCTTTGACAGTAACTCAATTATGAAATATGTATACGAAATAGAAATATTCTCCGGTTCTTTGTGTGTCTAATATGTCATTATAGGTAACCTAATTGAGAAAAAGTCTATCGAGGCCGTCTAGATTCTTGCGGACACAAAACAGTAGTTCTGAGATTGCGGATGTTCGCGCAATTCTTCAATACCGAACCAGTATTATAGATATAAGTGAGAACTGTCTTCGATATTATTAATCAGTCGAGGGTTGTATTTATCCAGCTCAAGCCCGCATGCTGCCTTTGGATCTGGAACCGGCTCTATCATTCTGCACCCATCTCGTCTACGGGTTTGCTGGTGTCCAGCCTGACACCTACAAGATGGTGCCTCTCAACGAGAATCTGGACGTTGACAGATCTCATGCTAACTACCAGACAATCACCGGTCTCAGGTCGAAATACCCAGCGATGAAGGTCTTGCTCTCGGTTGGAGGTGACGTCGACACTGAAGACGTTGGCAAATACAATCTTTTGGTAAGCATTTAGCCTATTTGGATCTATTCTAACTTCTAACCGCAATATTATTGTCAGTGTCACGATTCAAAAAAAGCTCTGCCATGGTTCCGCGTATTCTGTGTTCCCGGCATTTTAAACTGTTACAAAATCCAAAGTTCTGACTGACTGACTGATATATTAACGCACAGCCCAAACCGCTGGTCCTAGAGACATGAAATTTGTAGAGTGTGTTTTTTGTGAAGTTTAGGCATATACTAAGAAAGGGTTTATTGAAATTCCACCCGTATGGTATTATGTGGTATTTTCTGTGAAAATTTCTTTTCTTTGAGTTGATTGACTCGTAAATTGGTAGGTACACAAAATTAAATTTAAAAAAATTAAATAATAACCATACCAAAATCATCCCGTTATTCTGATTGACTGACATATCAACACACTATATAGCCTAAACCGCTGCTGGTCCAAGAGAATGGCGGGTGTATTCTTTGTGATTTGTAGGCATCCACTAAAAAAGGGTGAAATGGGAGGTTTAATATTCTGTGAAACTTTATATAATATCTAATTAATAAGTAAATAATTGGTACACATACTCTTCATAGAGACACGTGTATCACCGTTTTCAAAATTATCCAACACGCGTTTGTTTCTTTATGAATTATAAAATTAAACTAACAACTACGTATTATTTGACTACCTCGAATTTATCTAACTACCACTTTAAGTTCAAAATAGTGCAGTTTCCACTCAAAGTTTGCTTTGCCATGATCATAATTAAATTTTAAGGTCAAACTCTTAATTTAGCAAGGGCACACTTAATGGAGAACTGCTTTTCACACGGTCAGTTATACGTGGCCTGCTCCAGAGTAAGCTCACGTAGCAGGCCGGTGATTTTAGCATCTGTTCAATATTGTTTTTTAAATGAATACTGCGGTAGTGTTTCATTGTAAGCAATCATAATTATTTTTATCCACTGCTTAATGAAGGGAAGGTAGCTCTCAGATGGATGCCCATTTCAAATGCTAAAACCTCGTCGAATCTTTTTATCGCCCATACCCCAAAGTCTGTGCTATTTTACTAGCGCGTCCTACCTGTTATTACTTACGAAGCCGAGACGTGGACACTGACGGTGCGACTGGCTAACCAATGAAAATTTGCTCAGCGAGCTATGGAGAGGGCTATGCTCATAGGGATCGAATTCAAAATGAAGTCCGTAAGGGAACCAAAGTTATCGACATAGCTCAAAAGATTAGCAAGTTGAAGTGGCAGTGGGCTGGTCATGTTTCGCGCAGAAGCGTTAACCGTTGGGGTAGACGTTATAGAGTGGTGACCACGGTTCGGAAAACGTAATGTAGGGTGCCCTCCAGCTAGAATAAAGCAATAATATAGCGTACAGGTAGAGGCTGGAAACAAAGAGCTAAAAATCGAGCTCAGTGGCGTGCCACAGGTAAGGCATATGTCGAGCTTTGGACAGAGATAGGCTGATGATGATAATGATGATCTACTTATGGTTGTCTCCTAATTAGATTATTTTAATCGGGCTTTCTAGAGATTAGTTTAGTTTTACGGAGATCTTCATCCATTGTTTGGGATATTGGGCAGTTTGGATGGACTGAGAGCGCTTATAATGTTTTTTTAACCGACTTCACAAAAAAGGAGGAGGTTCTCAATTCGTCTGTATGTTTTTTTTTTTTTTTTTGTGTGTATGTTACGCGATTTCTCCATCAATTGTGAACGGATTCAAATGATTCTTTTTTTAATAGGTAGGATACGTTTCCGAGGTGGTCCCATTTTAATTTTATCGAGATCTGATTAGTATCACCAGAGATATGGAGATAAATACCTCAAACATAGGAGAATGTACTAGTTTTAGTAGAAGAGTCCCAAGAAGATTATACACAATGGAGGTTGCTATTGCATATAAGATATTCTTACGGTAACTGTGAGCGAGATAGAAATAAAGGTGGGGATAATATTTTTTTATATCTTATGGGCAAGCGTTTGACCACTATCTCACCTGTTGCTACGTGATGATGCGGTCGAAGATAGAGAAGTGGACTAGAATGGGAACTGGCTCTCAAGGATAGCTGCCGGAACACATTAGATGTTTGGCGACAGATTTTCTGACTTGAGGGTGGTAGCTGGCCAGGCGGACACTAGATATGTTCTACCACCATGCGGGGGTTATTGGTTTCTTAACGATGTTTTCCTTCACCGGAGGGCCACTGTGAGAAGCGCACATATATTTTTCGATAGAAAAATTCATTGGTGCACGGCGGTTTGAACTCGGTACCACGGCATCAAAGCCGACCGTTCTCCCAATTACGCCACCGGGCCCTCAATCAATAATTATGTTTTAATAATTATAATAAATAATTATATATAAATATAAATAATTTGTCTTCACAGGAATGTTCTACCGGGCAAAGTCTTGTTAGGGTGCAAACTTTTTTAAACATACCTAATATTTTTTGACATGACATGACATTTGGCGAAGATGGCGGCCATTTCAGTCCCGCGACACTGCATACATAATTAAATAACTCAGAATTATGAACGTACTTTGTACCAATCAACACAGCAAAAAAAATTATAAGCATAAAACCACATATTATATAATAGTTACTACGTAAATAATACTTTCCGTTGTTAGGTTGGCTACACAGTGCTTTCATAATTCGGGTATCCACAATATGGGGAAGTGCCTCTTATAACGTAGTAGAGTGATTCAGTACTCTGTTGGCCATATGGCGGCAAGTAATGATAATAATCGCAAATAATACTTTTTAATATTCATTTAGGAATACAACTAGTCCGTGTTATAAAAGTATTTGGAATTATTGTAATAAAATAGACAATTAATTATCGTGTGTGTCAGATGCTTTAATTGTACAGGGCCATTTTGGACATTGTCCTTTGATACCTTGATGACATCATTATTACTAGTGAATATTTTCACTTTAGCGCGGCATTTAAAGTCATTTTTTTTTAGAGTTTCGAACCCAAAGGCTACCAAATGAACACTTTCTGAGACTTTGTTATCTGTTCGTCCGTCCGTCCGTCCGTCCGTGTGTCTATATGTGCGCACTTTACAGATCTGTATCTTCTTAACCGTTATAGGTACATACTTGAAATTTTCAAAAAGTATATATCCGTCAGTGTATAACGGAGACAGTATTAAAGACACTATTAAAATTAAATTTAATAGATGCATGTAATTTCATTAAAACTTTTTTTGCACTAAAAATGGGTAAAATAAGTTATTTAAAAAAAAAAAAAAAACCGACTTCATAACCACAAAAAGGCACTCAAAAGCGAAAAATAATTTACTTAAAATTATTATAAGCGTTACCCACTTCTCTATTTGAAGTTGGTGCCAGCCAAGTCTATTGGATATTAGATAGATACTATGTATGTAGTAGTAGTAAGAGTAGGTACATGTAGGTTAGTAAGTAGGTAGATACATGTAGGTATTATCTATCTACTACCTATTAGACTTGGCTGGCACCGACTTCAAATAGAGAAGTGGGTAACGCATATAATAATTTTAAGTAAATTAGTTTTCGCTTTTGAGTGCCTTTTTGTGGTTATGAAGTCGGTTTTATTTTTTTTGAAAAATAACTTATTAGTATATTTTTGTTATAGCGCCCAATATATACCTACTTTGTGAACATTCAAGTACCTATCTACAGTCCCTATGAAAGGCGGGCAGACGGACGGACGGACGGAAAGCGCAGACTCAGTAATAGTAATAGGATTCTGTTGGTACGTGTTGGGTTCGAAACCCCTTAAAAATGAAGATGCATTTGTGCGTTGGTCATCATCATAATCAGCTGGTATTAGTCCACTGCTGGACATAGCCCTCTCCCAAGACACGTTACTGAGACCCATCTTCGGCTCTTTTCCAGGCACTGCCTTCTGTTTTCCGAATTTTGTCGCTCCGGGGCGTCCTACGCTACATTTGCCATTACATTATTTATTCTGAAGAAAATATGTGATTTGTTCCCTATAGGTCACGCGGGCGAAGCCGCGGGTATATACTAGCCTTTAATATTGTAGATGTAGATTGAAGAATGCTTAAATTGTAACAGAATTTGATGTCCAATTTTATGATTCAATTTTATGAATATCTGTCAGTGCTACGTTACATGAAAAATGCTGAAATTGTGATAGAATGGGAATACGATTTTATGATTTAATTTTATAAATTTCTGTCTAGGTTAATAATAAGCTAATATTAACAATACATTATTCGTTCATTTAAATAGTCGCGTTGGTGATTGACAGAGCAAACAGTTCTTACAACGCCACTAATTAACACGAACAAATTAGTAATTCATACAATACTTGCAATATATCTGGAAAAGTATTAGTTAAATCTATTAAATTAGATTTAAACGTATTATGTTAGAAGTTTTCGAAGAATTTCAAAGAAAATATCATTACAAACTCCACTGTTCAACTGTATTAATTAAATTCCCATTACCTTTAAATCCCTCCTGTATTATTTCACCGGTGAAAGGTGTCCTTTGATCTTTGGGTTTACTTGTGCATAGTATACAATATGTACGTAAGTGTATATGGGTTGATTAATTTCGGTACAAGGTCCTCTGAGTTTCATCTATAGATTTATAGCGTAGTGTTATCCGAGTTCTGTGGTTTCATCACAATCATATAACGATTTTCTTGAAATTTTCTTGAATTAAAATCCTAATCTTATTTAAATTCGATAGCATTTATTCTATATTAGCTGCGCCACGCGGCTTTGCCCGCATTTAATCCTGACCTGATCCTATACAGTTACATAACGGTATTTTGTTTTATTAAAAGTAAAATAACTTTTTTAAACACAAGCTTAAGACGTGTATGAGTAATGAAAATTAGCAATGGTAACATACACACTAGCCCAAATTTGACTGCCTTACTACCATTACGGAGCTCCAATCCCTACAGCCCGGCTCCATCAACCGGTCAGCTCGATGCTTCCATATTATTGCATTAATACTATGTTACATAAGTATGCAAAGCCTCAGCTTTCAATTATATTCCTGCAAGTGGATGAAAAATGCTGTAAATTGCGACACACGAAACTATTCAAATAAAATCTTGTTAATATACATATACGAGACACGACAGTCATTCTGGTAATTCACGCACCTCCAGTAAAATTATCTCAATATAGGTTTCGAAAACATATGGCGCTCTTCTTGAGGAGCAAGGTCACGTGGTGAGATCGCAATTTATATACACGAATAATTTATTGTAAACTTTAAACTTTGATTTTGCGATTTGAACACATAGTTGTAAATATACGGGACTTATCGCGCTTCAAAACATTAATTTTTATTTAACTCGACGTTTCGACCAAGTTGCATTGAACGTGGTCCTGAGACGTCGAGTTAATTAATAAACTGGCCAAATGCAAGTCGGACTCGCGCTCGTAGAGTTCCGTACCACTCTACAGTATTTTATAAGATCGAGCAAAAAATACCACTATCATTTTTCGCCAGCAAAAAATAATAATTAATAAACATTTTATTTCTTAACGCCATCTAACGTCTAACAAAGGTGTTATTATTAGGGATTGAAATTTCAATATAACGCCATCTAAGCCACGTTTACCTAAAACGTGGCTTAGATGGCGTTACATTGAAATGCCGAAAAAACACGTTTCTTGTATGGGGATCCTCTATTATTTTTAACTTCATTCTATTTTTAGTATTTGTTGTTATAGCGGCAACAGAAATACATCATGTGTGAAAATTTCAAATGTCTAACTATCACGGTTCATGAGATACAGCCTGGTGATAGACGGACAGACAGACAGACAGACAGACAGACGGACAGCGGAGTCTCGGAGTCGGAGGTCCCGTTTTACCCTTTGGGTACGGAACCCTAAAAAATAATGTTTTAAGCGCGATAAGTCCCGTATTACTTATTAATTTATATTCTGACAATGAGCTTATTTAAAGCCAATTACAAAACCAGAAATGATTACAGACGGTTATGATGTATATAATATAAAGCATAACCAATTAAAGCACATCCAGATAGATCATTTATACCATGTCACTTATATCAGTGTGCCCTCTCATAACCTAACCAACTAGAAAAGAGCTGATTGATGGTCTTTAAAAGGTTAAGCAGATTTTCTTGAATCTGAGCTAAGAACACTTATAAAGTCACTTTACATACAAACATACCTACATAAAAACACGCCATCTTTCCGTTCTACTTATTTCCAAACAAAAAAATCTTTAAAGTCTAAAAATTGGGATATCCGTTTAGGAGCTACAATGACACAGTGAGGCACACACATACACAGTAACACAAAACACACGTGAAACTTATAACGTTTTTGCGTTTGGGGTTCAAATAGTAATTGATTACAGCTATACTCGTTATACAGTCAACATTAATCTCTGCTGAAAACATGACAAATCAATGAAACCGCATGTTATCACTGACGTGCACATTCATAACTGGCCGCAGATAGTCATTCGGGAATTCTATTTAAAAAGGCCGAAGTGATTTATTATCCGAATATCATTTGAAGCGAATTTTAATTAAAGTTGTCGGCAGGTCACATTCACGGCTATTTGAAATATGGATATGTATTTGCAATCCCTCGAATGATTTATCTATTGGCATACTTGTACATACGAACCAAAAACATGTGATATTTCAATTTGTGGCGGTTTGTAAAATAAATTATGGAAGAGGTTCGCTTCCTGCGGGTAGGTGTACATAAATAAAAAAAAACGGTAGATTTTTTTTTAATTTATTGAACACCAACGAAAATTACACGAATAAGATTACATAGAGTCTGTGCAAAAAGAGAACTACTCTTATAATTATCGGGCGGTACTTGGTAAGTGGTACTTCCTTCCTTACCTTTGAATGTTAGGTCATCGTAAAGCCACGACGGTTCTCTTTTGTACAGACTCTAAAATGCACACACATGGAAAAAGGTTAGTGCCATTTCAATTATAGGTGAAGACTACATGGCATGCATAGTCGAACAATGTAACCGGGAGACAGTGTCATCTGATTATAATAAGATGACGGTGGAATTTAATTGCGCACTTTTATGGTTTACTCTCTGTCCTATGGCGTTCGTTTTTAATTCTGAGCACACAGGCACTTGACCACAATCTCACTCTGGTGTTAGTTAGGTGACGATGAGGTTTATGATGGAAATGGAAGTCTGCAATCATACAGGGCACGGGGCTGTTGATTTTAGTACTATCCACATAGCGCCGCAACTATCAGAACCCATTTTCCATGTTGGCTATGGCTCCTTATTTATACATTTTCGTTTATAAAGCAATATTGGAAAATGTACTTGAATCACAATGCACTTCGTTATAATAATTGAATTTGTACACAGCAGTTTTGGTTTACACAATGGTTTATTATCGTTTAGGTACTATTAAGAGGTTTTTATTTTTAGGGTTCCGTACCTTAAAAGGTAAAAAAAGGCACCCTTATAAGATTACTTTCTTGTCCGTCTGTCAGTCTCTCCGTCTGACTGTCTGTCTGTCTGTCCGTGTGTCACCACCGATTTTCTCAGGAACGGATGGAGCTAGCAAATTTAAATTTATACCAGATACTGAGGTCTACAGTCCCTATTAGGTGTAAAAAATCAAGATTCTGAGTCAACACGATAAAAAGATATGGGCAAATTTAGATTTTCGCGAAAACTTGGGAGTACCAAAATTTACCTTAATTTTCAACTTATTTTATTTTTCGGAATTTTTGCTATACTTGTGCTGTAAGACCTTGCTTTTAACCAAAATAGACAATTCTAGGTCATTATACTACTACTATAGACAATTCTAGGTTGACCTAGAATCATGAAATTTGGCAATAAACAAGGTCTTGCAGCAAAAATAAAGGGAAAATTCCATAAAATAAAAAAGTTTAAAATTAAAGTGTTAATTTAAAAATTTAATACCCATACATACATAGTTAACGCCAATTGAGATAGGCCTCTGAGTAATATGAGCGCTTATACAATTTACAGGTCTATGTATGTTCGATTTGGAAAATCCTTTTTAAGCCGTAATACGTAATTATAAACCTTAAATGTACGTATTTATGTATAGTATAGCTCTGTAGGTAGTAAGTAACTTCGGCTGCCTCGCCACGGGCCACGCGGTCATTACCGTCCCGCTCGGCTCGGCGTGTCCGCTAGCAAACGAGGCCGCAAGTCGAGTGTGGAGCGCGCATGCGCGAAATTACTGCGCGTTCCCCCGCGCCTGTATCGTTGCCGGGGGTGCCGCGGCGTGTGTAGGCGAAGCAAGCGTGGGAAAAAAAATCTCAAGCGGGCTCTTAATTGTTACCTTCCAATGTTGTTACGGAAGCCTCGGCTGGCGAGTCCAATTCGACTTGGCCAGTTTTTTTGTTCAATAAACTGAATAACTGTTTACAGTTAGAGTCTCCACAAGCCCGTACTGCGTTTGTAAACTCAGCGGTGCTGTTGACCGACCAGTACGGATTCGACGGCGTCGACCTCGCTTGGCAGTTCCCCAAGATCAAGCCCAAGAAGATCCGCTCCGGCTGGGGTATGTCATTATACATGTATCTGCTGTGTTTCTGCTTGAAGCTCTGTCATAATTATGCGACGGCGTCTTCTAATGCGATTACAAAATTTCTATTGAAAAAAAATTCTAGGCCTAGCATGCTTCCATCCATCCTCGACCACGTGGTATGGGAACTATCATTGGCGGATAGCTTTTGGAACACACCGTGAGATGTTTAGTCACATAATAAATTCATGTATTACACAATAGACGCGATACCTAAATTATGATTATGTGACGCCTCGAGTGTTTGCGTAAGTACGTGTAAATAATATTATATTTCGAATGATGCAGGCACCTTCTGGCACGGCGTCAAGAAGACCTTCGGCACAACCCCTGTAGATGAAAAGGAAACTGAGCACCGTGAAGGTTTTACCGCTCTCGTCCGCGAAATGAAACAGGCATTGAATGTGAAGCCCAACAAGCAGCTCTCCGTCACCGTTCTTCCTAACGTCAACTCTACCAGTAAGTGAGACCATCATTTAGGTTCTATTCTTTTATTGCAAACATTTCAATACCTCTCGAGTAATGTTCTGTACGTTTAGGTGTTTCAATGTGGGCGCTTAGTCAGCAGCACTAATATTATGAATGTGAAAATCAGTTTGTATCTTCGAGCATTTACCAATGGAGATGTTAACGTTGTAATCCGCAAACATTTTTTTCTTCCGATACTTACGGGGGACGAGGTAAACACGTATTGCACACACACATAAATCACTCACTTTATCGATCCCGCACACTAGCTTGAAACACGCACACAGTATTAAAAATACAGCGTAGTTACGCACGCTCATATGGCCAAAAATGGCTTTATGGCCAACAGAGGGGTACGCCTTGCGTTAACATCTCCATTGGTAAATGCTCGAAGGTTTGTATATTTGTCTGTTTATTACTTTATCCTCATCGGACTGTACCACTGATGAATAACACTTGACTACTATGCAGTATATTTCTCTATATACAAATGTACATTCATATATCAGTATACATAGTTACATACAAATATACAAATCACAAAACAATTCAAATGATGTGGGGGCGTAGGCAGAGGATGTACTGTGGGTGTAGCTTACCTATTACAATGTGTCTATACAAAAGGCATTATTTCAAAGTGTACCTAGGCAATAATCAATTTGACCTTATTGAAAAGATACGAATCGTTTATTTGAACTTGGTTAGCGAGGATATGCCGATCACATGTTATGAACATGTGATCGGCATATCATTTGTTATGTCACTAGTCAATAAGAGTTTATTGTCTAAACGACATGTAATAGTATATACGTATAAGATTAAGACACTGTTAAAAGACCTTGCTTTTTGCCAAATTTCATGATTCTAGGTCAACGGGAAGTACCCTATAGGTTTTCGACCCAAAACCTAGGTATATGGTACTTCTGGTTAACCTAGAATTGTCAATTTTAGCTAAAAGCAAGGTCTTATAGCACATGTCATGTAAAAATCCCGAAAAATAATAAAGTTGAAACTTAAGGTAAATTTTGGTACTTATAACTTTTCGCGAAAATCTAAATTTATCCATATCTTTTTATCGTGTAGATTCATGACCTCGACTTTTGGACACCTAATAGGGACTATAGACCTCAGTAGAACTTGCTAGGTCCACCCGTTCCTAAAAAAATCGGTGGTAACACACGGACAGACGGACAAGAAAGTGATCTCTAACGGTTCTTTTTTTTGTTTAGTACCAGTGTAACTAAAACCTTTCATTCATTTCCATTCATGCATTTGCATACCATCAAATAAGATCGTGGTCAAATGAAAATAAGCAACGTAGCAAGTATACTTACTGAATAAAGCAGAGTAACTTGTTTAGTCGTCTAATGTTTTTGTTAGAGTTCGTTAAAACAAGATTACTGCAGAGCGGTTTCATTAATTTAACTTTAATTAAGCCACGTTCATTAGTCTCAATGCGATTTAGAGTGTCTTATTGTTATCTACTATGTTCTCTCAGGATCTATTAAAATGTATTTAACGTTATACTGAGAGATTATTTAGGCTCTGAAGTTTTAATTAAAAGTAGGTAATATAAGTATATAATTAAAAAAAAAGAGTGTGTGTACTTATGTACACGCTTTAGAAGTTATACTTCTGTGGCGCATGGAAAAAAAATAATTAAAATATTAAAATTAATCAAAAAGATTTTATTTAAATAAAAAAGGTTTTATTAACGTAAAAATATGACGTTAAATATGACATATACAACTTGAACATAGTCATGCCACCTAGAACTAACTTCACGGTGTAGAATTTAGGTGTCGGTGTGCGCGCGCATCGTACCACCTAGAACTTACTTCACGATGTTAAACTTACGAGTAGGTGTCGGTGTGCGCGCGCATCGTAAAAATTCACTCTCATCATTTTTCTCTATCGCGCCAAAAGAAGTATAACTTCAAAAACTAAAGAACCGCCTATACACATGCCATGCGAGGACTGGTAGTGGCTTTAACTGATTAGATGTTTGACGGCAGATTTTCTAACTTGAGGGTGGGTGAGCTAGCCAGGCGGACATTAAATAGTGTCCTACCACCATGCGGGCGTTGGGGGTTTCTGAACGACGTTTTTCCTTCACCTAAGGGCCACTGCCACTGTGAAAAGCGCAAATACATTTTTCGACCGAAATATCAATTGGTACACGGCAATTTTAGAAGATATCGATCATATTGTTACGTGCGGGGTGGTATTAAAATGCCAATCCGATGAGATGAACGTTTATTTCCACTGATCACTAGGTTAGCACAATGTTCCACAGTAGTTGTCCAAATCGTCTTGCACAATTATCAAAAGTCCGTTAACACACACTGAGGTTGTTGGTAATCACAATCACTGATTTCACTGTTCACAGTTCACAACACTAGTTCACTGATAACACTTAACGATCACTTGGTCGCTATCCGCGCTTAGATAGTTACACTGTCGCTTCCAGAGAAAGACTGCCTCAAGCCGCGGTTTCAACGTCTTATATAGGACGAGAATATTTCTACAGAACTTTCCAGTATTGACTCGAAACAATAGACAAAAGACGTTCAAAACAAAGCAATAGAAATCACAAACAAAAGGGGCGGCTTTCCTTTGAGCATCTGACGTAAACAACTTTACCATACATGCTAATTTGATCTCTAACTACTTATGAATAAGGTTCAATCTTAACTACAAAACTAGGTACATTGAATAGGGTCTGAATTCCCGGAAGGTTAACTTTTATGAAGGTCGGGTCGGGTGTTTATAGCCCGTAATTAGTCTATTCTTTCCCACGGTATTTTTGTTCGAGAAGCTTGGCGAAACATCGCGACTCGACGACGCGATGTAACATTATCCCCTTCTTAGTTATGATCGTCCCGATCATCATTTGTTCCATGGTATCGTGTAAGTCGATCGTTGTGTACTACCCTCGGCTTTCCTCTCTGGCCTCGTTTAATGCGGTAGGTAACGTCGTTTATCTTCGTGATAATCTGGTATGGTCCTTCCCAATGAGCCTGCAGCTTCGGACTTTTTCCTTTCCTTCGTAGTGGGTTGTGCAACCAGACGAGAGTTCCTTCTTCAAAACCCATCGTATTCGCTCTACGATCGTACCGGGTCTTCATTTTTTCACCAGTTTTTAAACTATTCTCTCGAACTATCCTGTGCACTTCGTCCAGCTGACTACGAAGATCACTGACATAGTCGGTTACAGGCTTCGGAGCATCTGGCGGGGAACCAGTTATGGCGTCGATAGGAAGTCTTAGTTCGTGTCCAAAATTCACATTTGCAGGAGTCATACCAGTGCTGTCATGGGTAGCGGAACGGTAAGACAACAAGAACAGAGATATGTACTGATCCCAGTCACGTTGATGTGCGTCCACGACTTTAGCCAGGTGATTCTCCAACGTCTGGTTAAACCTCTCAACCATTCCGTCTGACTGTGGATGAGCTGCCGTTGTCCGCGTCTTTTGGATCCCGAGGAGGGTGCACATTTCCTGAAATAGGGCAGACTCGAAGTTCCTTCCTTGATCGGAATGCAGTTCCATCGGTACACCAAATCGACAGATCACTTCTTGCACCAACTTCTTTGCAACTGTCTTCGCTTCCTGGTTTGGTGTCGCGAAAACTTCGGGCCATTTGCTGAAGTAATCTTGCACTACGATGATGTACTTGTTGCCTTCTTCAGTCTCGGGAAATGGCCCGGCAACATCCACGGCAATGCGCTCCCATGGTGCCCCAACATTGTACAATTTTAGTTGTCCTCTACTTCTTGTCTTAGGTCCTTTTACTGACGCGCAAGCGGTGCACTTCCTGCACCAATCTTCTACATCCTCGCGGCTGTGTACCCAGTAGAATCGTTGACGAACCTTCACAAGAGTTTTCTTGACTCCTAGATGTCCACCAGAAACTCCATCATGAATGTGTCGTAGTAGAGATGCCACTTTACTCCGGGGAACAACGACCTGCATCGTAGTTTCTTTTCCATTGCTGTTTTCCCATTTTCGGTACAAGATTCCTTGTTCCAGAGTCAGGCTGTCCCACTGAGCCCAGTAACTTTTTGTAATTGGGCTGCAAGCTGACACGTCGCTCCACTGGGGCTTGTTTCCAGACTTTATCCAATCCAGTACAGGTCGTAAATCTCTGTCCTCCGATTGTGCTTGTCTCATATTTTCGCCGTTCCATTCGTCATCTGTTTTGTCCGTCCTGATGACTCTGACTTCTTCTCGAGAGTCGTCCTTTTTGCAGTGTTTGCGATCTTCTCCTCTAGGTCTTCTTGATAAGGCATCGGTGTTGTTATGATCCTTTCCACTGCGTTGTTCTGTCACGAAGTAGAACTCTTCCACTTGGATTTCAGCATCTCTGACTCGTCTTTTTGTTTTCAGACAATCAATCTGAATATGCCCTTTTCCACCACACCTGTAACATGTCGGTGCATACCGGGGCTTCCTGGATTCAGTCACCAACTCTTGAGCCATATGCCGTTTAGTGTCCCTTCGCACTGCTTCCATTTCCACTTGGTTCTGGATATCTGTGACCCGCTTCTTCGTTTTCGGGCAATCAATACGAATATGCCCTTTTTCTCCACACCCGTAACATGTTGGTCCATAACGGGGCTTCCTGGGTTCAGTCACCAGCTCCCGAACTCTGTATGGTTTGGTGTCCCGTCGCACTGCTTCCACTTCTAAAGCATGAGCCAGAGCGCTCTTGAGTGTCTGATGATGTCCCAATCGTACCGCAGCGCGTACCTCGCCATCCCTGATTCCATCCACAAAGTGCCGCAGCGATGTAACTTCAATGGTTGATGGCGTCGACACGTAGGCTCGTCGGACCAACCTCTCGATTTCGTCTGCCCACTGTTGCAATGTCTCTGTGGGTTTCTGGGTGCGCTCTCGTAGTTGTGCCCTGTACGCATGCTCCATATGTTTGTCTCCATAGCGCGTTTCCAGGGCTTCCAGCAAGGTCTTCAGCGTCCTTTCGTCTTCAGGTATGCGTTCCAGAATAAGCTGAGCGTCTCCTTTCAGCGCTAATGTAAGCGCTGTATTTGCTTGCTCGTCTGTCCAGCCACAGCTTTTAGATAGCGTCGTGAATTGAAACTTGTATGCTGCCCAAGAAGACGTTCCGTCGAAGTGTGGCAGATCCAGTTTGAACGGCGAAGTCGTAGCGGACACCTGGCTGCTCTGTCCAACTCCTCGTAACTCCAGTTTCTGGACCTTATTAGCCAGGTCATTCACGGTCTGTTCGTGTACGTCGAGTCGTCCTTCCACTTCTTTGACGCTGGCTTCCACCTTTTTTATTTTTTCTCCCATGCCAGCAAGCCCGCTCTGCAATTGACGTCCAATTGTCTCTTCCAGTTTACGGCTAGCTTCTTCCTGTTTACGGCTAGCTTCTTCCTGTTTACGGCTAGCTTCTTCTTGTGCCGCCTGTACAGCCTGTAGTGCAGCCTGTTGATCCTGGCGAGCTTCTTGTTGTGTTGCCTGTACTGCCTGTAGTGCGGCCTGTTGTTCCTCACGTACAGCTTGTAGTGCAGCCTTTTGTTCCTGGCGTGCAGCTTCTTGTCCAGCTAGGAGAGCGGCTAGCATGGCCTCCAGGCCTCCATCCGTAGTTAGACTCACCGGCGGTGCTGTAGGTGGCGCTGCCATGGTGGGTGCCATCGGTGTTGCTGCTGGCTCTTCCAAAGTGGATGTTCCTGCTCCCGATGCTTTGAGCTCCTTCTGCCGGGTTGCATCCATCTCCGCCTGGCGCCTGGTGCGTGGAGTACGCGTATCTTCCCTCGGAGTGATTGGCATTCCGCTTCTGACACCAATTGTTACGTGCGGGGTGGTATTAAAATGCCAATCCGATGAGATGAACGTTTATTTCCACTGATCACTAGGTTAGCACAATGTTCCACAGTAGTTGTCCAAATCGTCTTGCACAATTATCAAAAGTCCGTTAACACACACTGAGGTTGTTGGTAATCACAATCACTGATTTCACTGTTCACAGTTCACAACACTAGTTCACTGATAACACTTAACGATCACTTGGTCGCTATCCGCGCTTAGATAGTTACACTGTCGCTTCCAGAGAAAGACTGCCTCAAGCCGCGGTTTCAACGTCTTATATAGGACGAGAATATTTCTACAGAACTTTCCAGTATTGACTCGAAACAATAGACAAAAGACGTTCAAAACAAAGCAATAGAAATCACAAACAAAAGGGGCGGCTTTCCTTTGAGCATCTGACGTAAACAACTTTACCATACATGCTAATTTGATCTCTAACTACTTATGAATAAGGTTCAATCTTAACTACAAAACTAGGTACATTGAATAGGGTCTGAATTCCCGGAAGGTTAACTTTTATGACGGTCGGGTCGGGTGTTTATAGCCCGTAATTAGTCTATTCTTTCCCACGGTATTTTTGTTCGAGAAGCTTGGCGAAACATCGCGACTCGACGACGCGATGTAACAATATCTTGATACAGGTATAAAAAGTTAAAAACTAAAACACGACTAATAAAAGACACGCTCTAATTTTAGAAATGAGTTCCTGTTATCGGTTTTCTGTCGGTTACATTTTGGAGAGTGTGCTATGGAACTGCATTATTTGATTCCACGTTTCACCCATTTTATTATCGGATATCCAGAGACACTAAAAGGCGCTACCGATTTATGGTGGATATACCATCTACCCGAACGAAGCAATTTGCATCTTTGTTCATCATGCGAACCGCCAGGGAATGGAATGCCCTGTCTGAGTCTGTTTCCGGCTTAATACAATTTGGGGGTCTTCAAATCGCGAGTAAATAGGTATCTTTTAGGTAAGCGCGCTCCATTATCGACCGCATCATCACTCAACATCAGGTGAGATAGTGGTCAAGTGCTACCCAGTACTATGTAAGATTCAGTGTATAAAAAAAGTTATCGGGTGCGTGTAAGCAAGGCCGCGAGCAACAGCTAACAATATATAAAACATAAACTAGCTGACTGATACCCGCGACTTCTTTCACGAATACGAAGAATTTTGTTTATCCTCATACTTTAAAGCTCAAACTATCATAAAAAAGGCAGACGGATTCGTGCCAAACACCCGAGTGAACGCAAGTTCAGTAATACTAAATGCTTGAGTAATACGCTTCCACGCTCAGTTAGCTACCAAGCGGCAGCAGGGTCGCTTCCGTGCAGTATTACTTCGCAGCGTTGCTTACCTAGTAATAATGCCGTATTGACTATGCCGGACTGAGCGCGGAAACTTATTACTCAAGAATTTGGATACTGAACTTGCGGTCACTCGGGTGTTCGGCACGAATCTGTCTGCCTTTTTTATGATAGTCTGAGCTATAAAGTATCTCCTTGTTAAACAGTATGCCTATTATATGTATGATCGGATCGTCCAAACGTCAAAAAAAGTCGTACAAACGTTTTTATAAGATTATGTATGAATGGATGTTATGTATTTGGATGGATATTTGAAATGTGCTAATTAAGCCCTTATTTGATAACCAATACGGCTAAATTAACAATTTTTAGGGTTCTGTACATCAAAAGGAAAAAAGAACCCACAATAGCATTTGACCGCTAACTGTTGGTTTGTGACGATGTACTCTAGGAGGTAGCACGCTAAGCCTATTATGGGAACTGGCTTTTAAGGACAGCTGATGCTGAGCTGAGCAGATCAATAAACAGTTTATTTATCTCATCTATTTCTTCTACAGTCTACCACGACGTGCCGGCCATCATCAACCTGATTGACTTTGTGAATCTGAACACCTATGACTACTACACGCCAGAGAGAAACCCGAAGGAAGCCGACTACGTCTCCCCAGTCTACACGCCGCAGAACCGCAATCCTCTCCTCAACACTGATGCCGCTGTTAACTACTGGCAAGTATCATTCAACGACATTCAAATTCATCATGTATTTATTTCTTAGGTTTCTTTTTTCCTTCATTATCATCATTATTAATAGCCAGTCTTCGTCCACAGCTGGACATAGAACTCTCCTATGGCACGCTACTGAGCTCTTTTTTCCTTACTTAGGTTTAATTATTATTGTTCTATAGATGGTTTAAATGTTATATGGATGTACAATATGTTATTTATACCTTAAACACAACAGTGGTTGGTACACGGAGGTCTCATTGCTAAAATATCATTTTCTACCAGTCATCCTGGAGGTGCAGAAAAAATGGTAGCGGCGCAGTGAAATATAAATAATAATAAAATAATTTTAAATAATAAATAACAGTAAAATATATACAGATAGTTGAATACTTAATTACATACGAATCAACACGTTATAATCTGAGACAAGTAAAAAACCGAATAAGATGTGACAATGAGCGGTCTTATCGCTTAGAGCGATCTCTACCAGACAACCTTGGGATAGACAGGAGCTAGTTTTGAAAAATAATAAGCTGTAACAAATCTATATAATTTTATATTACTAAACGAAAACATAATACATATAGGATTCTATACTAAATCTATACTAATATTATAAAGAGAGAACATTTGTATTTTTGTATGTTTGTAATGATTTGGCTCATAAACTACTGAACCGATTTAAAAAATTCTTTCACTAATACATAGAATGGACTTTCGGAATGAAAATAGGCTATATATTATCCCGTTTAAATTAAAGGTACATTCGTGGAGACCTAATTTGCAACCTAAGTCGGCAAAAAAACGGTCGAAAAAACACGTTTCTTACGAACGCTGCTTAATTGAAAATAGATAGAAGAATATTTTCTATGCAAGAGTTGTACAACTTAATAAGAACTACAAAAAAGTCCGCGACAGCATATGTCTATCTCTTAAGGTTGACTCACAGTAACCATTTTAATCTTTAATTTTTTGTAAAAAAGTATTACATAACTTCCAAGGCTATTTTCAAGTATATAGTATTTATCCTTATCCAAATAATTACGTTAATTAGCTTGGCCACATATTATAGATTAAAATTATCCTTTACAGTATATTATCACGAATTTCACATACACGCATCGCAAAATTAATAAAATATTTGCAGTGAAACCACAGATTAGGTCATAGTTACAGCGAAAATATTATTATACGAATTTTCATGAATCAAAGCTAAGAACACTCTCGATGAAGACATCTATCAAACAAAAACAAACTATCAATAATAAAAACAAAATCGGTTCATCCGGTTAGGTGCTATGATGCTACAGACAGACACACAGATACACAACACACGTTAAGCCTATATTACCTCTACTTTTTGCGTCGGGGAACGCCGTAAGGTTAAGGCGGCAGATGTTCTCCTTGGTGGTAAGTTACTTTTTGGTAGATTTAATGATCCCACTACCACTGTACGAAAACTCATGATTCATGAATGCACATAAAACTTTCATTGGTAGGTATATAGCTAGGGTTAGAACCAACGACCGTCGGGTCAGAATCAGGGTAACTATCCTTTACGCCAAAGGGCCGTCGAATATCACTACGTAAGTATTATAAAACAAAGTCCATCCATGCGTCTGTCTGTCTGTTCGCAATAATCTCAATAGCTAATGAACGGATTATCCTGCGGTTTTCACCAATAGCCAGAGTGTTTATGATGAAGGTTTAGGTGCATATTTCGTTAAGGTTTTGTGTAAATTGGTTGAAATATGACGATGATTGTTAAATATGTTCATATTATATATTCGATGCAACAAACTGATGCAAATTTTATAGGCATATTTGTTCTACCCTTGCGAAGCCGGGCGGGCTGCCAGTATTATATATCATTCATATATAATAAACATTAACGGTGTTACTTATAAACGTGTCTCAAATTTTGAGCAATTGCTGAGCTATTGAAGTTCATACTATCTACGTACATGATAAGAAAGAGACATAGTACTTGTACTATTCATTATTCTGTGGCCATAGATACTCATACGCATTTTAACAAAAAGTGTTACCCAGTAGGGGTAAAAAATTCTTGAAAAAATCGTCAATCGTCTCTTCCATTTGCTGCTAACCTACTTTTCGCACATTGACTCAAAACTACTTGGCAATATATATATATATATATATATACTTACATTAATTTAGGAACTTAGTTATTAAGTTTAGTTAAAAACTCAAAACCATTACAAAAATATATACTGAGGTATATTAACAGTATTAAGGTTAAATAAAAAGGTTTATTATTTTTTGCTTTTCAGTTTTTTCGGCGGTTTAATTTTTTTGTTAAAGAGTTTTATTTTATATTTTTTTGTGGCCATAATCTACTAATTGCTACATTCTTAATTATTTATTACTTTTAAAATAGCTACCTACCTTATTAGCTTTAGCTATTAACTGTTATATATTATGTTATATATTTGTTGTAGAATTAATGTGAATAATTTAAAATAAAACCGGCTAAGTCGAACTCACCAACCGACGCTTCCGTAACAACCAATTAAGCTAGACCTCTAAATTATATCAGCGCTCATAATACTCAGAGGTCTACCTTAATTGGCACAAACTATGTATGTATGGGGACACCCTTTAATTTTAAACTTTTTTTATTTTTTTGAATTTTTCCTTAATTTGTGCTGTAAGACCTTGCTTCTTGCCAAATTGACCATTTTGGTAATAAGCAAGGTCTTAGAGCACAAGTAAAGGAAACATTCTGAAAAATAAAAAAAGTTGAAAATTAAGGTACATTTTGGTACTAACAAGTTTTCGCGAAAATCTAAATTTGCCCATATATTTTTATTGTGTTGACTCAAGACCTTGATTTTTATACACCCAACGGGGACTATAGACCTCAGTATCGGGTATAAATTTCAACTTGCTAGGTGCACCCGTTCCTAAAAAATGGTGACACACGGACAGACAGACAGACGGACAAGAAAGTGATCATATCAAGATCATCCTTTTTTTACCTTTTGAGGTACGGAACACTAAAAAGATAATTTAGAAGAATCTAACAATTAGATTAACACGTTCACAGAAGAGCTTAGATCAGCACAAGGTAAGACTATAGAGGATGAGAATCTACATTAAAGGCGTAATTACATTTTCACTTAGCAGCAAGTTTTCTGTGCTACATGTTATAAGCAGGCGTCATTGCGTACCCCTGGCCTAGACAAACGTTTTATAGGTCATTGATGCTTTATAATAATAAAAATAATTTAAAATCATTTAAAAAACTAAAAGAATAGACTTCCAGCGTCACGCTAATCAATTTCAATACTAAGTTTGAGGTGTTTATCTTCATATCTCTGAAGATACTGAACATCATCAATATCTCGATGGAATTCAAATGGTACACCTGTGAAATAATATCATCATCATCATCGTAATCAGCCGGTATCAGTTCACTGCTAGATATAGGCCTCTCCCAAGACAAGCCACTGAGCCACAGAATAATGAATAGTACAAGTAACTGGGCCCAATTTTCGGCTTTTTTGTTTTTTTTAATACGCTTTTATTAGCTTCAGACGTATGTATGTTTGTATGTTAGTATGTAACGGAATCTTTGAACATGATTTTAACCCCCTTCAAAACGTCGGATTAACTCGAAATTTGGCATACTTGTTAAGGACCGATGACAGTAAAAAAAATAAAAAAAAAAAAAATTCGACTAAAAATGAAAAATAAATAATAGTTTAAAAAAATACGCTTTTATAGAAAATCCAACTTTAAAATAGAAAATAAATTTTAGTAAATTTGAATTAAAAATAGTGTAAGAAAAAATGATTTTATTGTAAAAAAAGCGTGGGGTGCTTTTCAGGATATTATCAAAATAACCCTTCTAGTCATATCTGTTCATTAAATATTTGGAACTATTGATACCATGCACCCCACGCTTTTTTTTTACAATAAAATCATTTTTTCTTACACTATTTGTAACTCAAATTTATTAAAATTTATTTTCTATTTTTTAGTTGGATTTTCTATAAAAGCGTATTCTTTTAGTTTTTTTAAACTATTATTTATTTTTTAGTATGTTCGTCAATATACATTGACGTTACGATGAAATCATCAATATATTAATACTTTTATCCATTATCATAGTTGATTTATTAAAAGCCGCTCGCACGATATCGTTAAAATTTAAATGGGACCACCTTGGGGGTATACCTTTCCAATAAAAAATAATTATCAAAATCGGACTACTCTGTAAAAAGTTATGCGTGGTCACACATAAAAAAAAATACACGTTGACTTGATAATCTTCTCCGTTTTTATTTCGTTCGTTAAAAAATATAGTGGTTTCGGCAAACCGGGAATCAAAATGGATTATTTTTCTTCCGTAAAGTATAGAAGTAGTTTAAGTTTTGTAGAATATGTTATAGTAACTTACAGAAATACAGATAATCACCTCATTTGCGACGTAGGTATAGTTTTTAAACGTCATAATTATACATAATGTCTTAGAACATAGGTTAAATTAAAAACTATATCATTATTTGAGAGCGACCCAATCCCCGCCCAAGTGAGTATGGTATACTTTAAAAGGCTCGGCCATCCATGAAATAATGAAATTTAACTTACGACCGCACTCTAAACCCCTTTGCGGCCTCTCCTAATTACAACATATTCATTAATTGCATAAAGAACACAGAAGAATGGAGCGAGCCCATTCAGCAAGCGAGCCGGGTAATTTTGCATAAAATAGTAGTGCACGGTGTATGGGTACGTTCCCAACGAGACCTTTTCACCGATCCACCGGGAATTTCGCTAAATTCCACTTTGCTAGTAACTTACGACCTAAGCCGTATAAAAATTCTGGTTATATGGATCCTTATCCCATTTGCCTTATATTTTAGGTAAGCATTACCGGGCTGTATTAGGATTGACTTCCTTTGTTGTCTCGGGACCTAATAAAGGTTATCCCAATCATGATTTAGATACGCTTAATGCTGTAGATACCTACAGCTGTTGGGTTTAGTTGGTACCATCAATATCTAAGTACATTGAATACTTACCCATTTTCCCTATTTTTCTATGAGGTAAATTCAATTAAGTTGATATACAGTCTGTGTTTCTGAATGTTTTTGAGTGAGTATTTTATATAAATACTCGTAGCTATATAATGTCTTATGTTTAATTTATGTATGACTGACTAAAATAGTTATTTTGTACTGTATTGTGATACCAGCAAAACAATTAAACAGACGGAAGTTGTCTGGTATCTATCATACGGGTTTAGACTGTGGGCTTAGAGTACTTTAGAGCCTATTTAGGTGCAATGTGATTATTATTGATAATTGTTTAAAAGTAACATGTGAACCAAAGCGATCAGCTCCGCGACCGCGATGGCAGCTACAGTAGTGATTAGCGATCTATTTGCGTGCAAACTTAATTTACGTTACTGGATAAATGTTTGCACTTACAAATACAACTGTAGCAATTAATTGCGGCCGGAAGGTAATCGCGCTATACTGCACGTTTCTTTTTTAATTTTATGTATTTGTGTGTTTATGACAGGTTGTCCTCTGGAACTCCTAGCCAGAAGGTCGTCGTGTCTATACCGACATTCGCACGCACTTGGGCGCTCGACTCTGACAGCGAAATTGCCGGTGTTCCTCCACTACACGCCAATGGACCTGGTGAAGCTGGTGAGAACTTTCAAGGATTGTACAGTCGTCAGATTTAGACAAACAAACAAAATCATAATAAAAACGAATGAAAATTAAACTTAAACAAACCTAATACGAAATGTCTACCTACTAAACCACTGGCAGTAGTAGGTAGGGTAAAACCGGGATAGATGCCCCACTCTTTGAAATAGCCACATAATTTAAAAAAATATTAATTTTATACGAATTATTTATATTAATGTAGCTAGCTTGATCTTTTATGTTGCATTATTCTTTTTTAACCTATCAAATACAGATTTTGCAGAAATCAACTTTTCGTGAAAATTTTTTTTTGAGCATAGATACCTATCTGTATGGATAGTTGCCCCACCATGAAAATATTGAGGAGGATAGATGCCTGCAGTTCCGGATAGATGCCCTTTATACCGTTTAAACGATTAACCCAAGCCAAATGATAGGTGGTTGTACTCCTAAAACAGCAACTGTCTTCAAGAAACATGGGTCATACCTAATAATGAAAAATATTTTGAGTTTTTTTAAACTTATATTAATTGTTATCATTTAAAAGATAATTCTAATATATCACACAATTTACGATAATACAATTTTTAAAGCGTTTCTTAAGGTTCAACATTCGATGGAATCCCAAACTGTCGGGATATTTCGTTTATCCCATGGCTTTTTTGTCCATTTCATCGAAAGCTGACTGTAGATTTTCTGTAGTCCCAGAACATACTCGAGCTCGCACTCCTTGCTTTCTTTCATACTTTTGTGGCATAATTCTGCTATAATTAGTAAAAAGTACAAATAAAATACATAAAAAGTATAACAGACACTAAAAATATTTAAAAAATATACACTTACTTCATATTTGGTGTACGAAGGGATAGATGGCACCTATACCTCGAAAAGTCAGGGTAACTATCCTTTTTGAGAGGAATAGATGACCAAGTATTTTTGAAATAAATTGTAAACAAAATAGCATCTATTGACACCTAGATGCAGACTCAATGAACCAGTATATTGAGGTAATAAATAATATTACGGAATTTATTACTAATTATAAAGTTATACAACGCAAAATACTAACCTTTATATCTTTTACGTGTTCGTGAATTTCGCCGCGGAGATTACACGCACGAGCGAAACGCATCCTCACCGCACGACTTTGCGTGGATAACTTAGAAGCCGCAATCACCCCGTGGTGACTGCGGCTCCTACTTGTGCAATTAATTCATAGTCACGAGTTCGGGAAGTTAGGTTTTTAGAATATGAGGCATCTATCCCGGTTTTACCCTACAGTGCTTAAAAATGCTGGCAGCATTCACCATCGTGCATTCGACTTGACGTACGGAGAGATTAAAATATTTTGAAAATGAAAACCTGACCACAAAAAAGGTAGCGCACGTTACACTAAACATCACATTGTTGTGTCAATTAAAATTGAGTTTCATGGGGTAAATATCACATACTACGTGTATGTGATATTTAACCCATGAAACTAGAATTCTAAATATTAAATTCCTTGATAAATTAAATTTTCTGATGGATAAAACTTTTGAATAGCTCTACGAAATAAATTTGTACCGTTTTTTCAATTGATGTTTATGTTTGAAACTGAGTGTTTATATATAGGTATTCAAGTAACATACGTAGTAGATTTTTCGTAATCTTAGACTAATTCTTATATATTTTAAAGTTTGTAAATAAGTAGAACATGATAAAAGATACTATCTTCGTTCAAATCAAGTTATTCTCAATCATAACATTTATACAGTTAATATGCCTTCCTTTCAACATTAATTGAAGCAGAAGTTAGCACTAATTGACAATATTACAGACATCTTCACGTTTACATAATGTGAGCGGCGCGGCAGTGTTTATTGTGTTATCAATTATCATATTGTTATCGCTCGCTATATTGGGAAGTGACTAGTCGATGTCATCTATTAATGTACGACTTTCATTTGATGTCTCCGCTAACTGAAAAAGTTCGGGAGCTCTTGGTTAGAATATATAACATTATTTCGCAACAAAAATAGAATGAAGATATTAAGGTAGGAAGAAGAATTGATTTAAGTAGAAGTATCAGTATCATATATAATTTTTATAATGGCCTAATCGGTTGTTTTATCTCTATTAAAACACCTTTGGATGGACAGAAGGTAGTTATAAAAATACACAATTTTTATCGAAACCGCTGACAGATAGGCCGTGAGCAATACGAATGTAGGGTAAATTCAAATATGCAGTATAATGTGATCAAAGAACAAATTAACCAGTGAAGAACAAATGTTTCAGGTCCCTACACCAAGACCGAGGGTCTCCTGAGCTACCCTGAAGTTTGCGCTAAGCTGATCAACCCCACTCACCAAAAGGGAATGCGTCCCCACCTCAGGAAGGTCACTGACCCTAGCAAACGTTTCGGTAAGTACATATGTACATAACAAATTATAATAATATTAACATACTCATCTCTTTTTGGTACTAAGGTACTGCAAAATTGTTTTGTATTCATACATATAACGTGTTGTGGTTAGTTACAAATATACCAAACAGCCGGATATCCTATTTTTTTTCGTTTAACGCTGCATCACAGATATGTTCCAAAAAAGGTAGAGATAGAGAGAGAGAGAGAGAGAGAGAGGGAAAGAGAAAGAGAAAGAGAAAGAGAGTGAGATATCATCTACCCATCGATGATTTTATTTTTAAGCCCCGACGCAAAAAGAAGGGTTTATAAGTTTGACGTGTGTGTGTGTGTGTATTTCTGTGGCATCGTAGCGCCCAAACGGATAAACCGTTTTCGAAATTGTTTTTTGGTTTAATAGGTGTCTTAATCGAGAGTGTTCTTAGCTTTGATTTATGAAAATCCGTTCAGCCGTTTGAAGAATATGAACATTTTTCAAGATAATGACGCTAGGAAATAAACTTTTGTAGTTCTGATAAATTCGAAATTCGGTATACTCCTACTTCAACGATATTGTAAGAACTTGGTAGCGTTGACCTGATGCTGAGACATCTCCTGGAATCTGGAGAATACTCAACTCCTTACCAATTTATAGCAGAAATGTTGAGTTTGGGCTTATAGGAACGGTCTTAATGAACAGATTAAGAATATATCAGTCGGGGTAGTTTTAAATTTTGAATTTATGTATTATAGCTTCATATATATAAAACAAATCTTCTGCTTTGCTGAATGGTGAACTGTTATTGACATGGAATCAGTGGACGATATTAACCTTTCAGAAAGACCCCTATCGAAGGACGCTGATACTACTCCTATTTTTGGTCGGTAAATTATAATGCTTAAAGCTTTAATTGCTGCTGATGCATAACTTTCAGGAATATTAACTTTTCGAGTCTCACTAAGGTTCTAATTTTCTTAAGTAATTTAGTTTTATATTCGAGAATTATTATTAAGTTATGTTATGCGGCATTACATAGGTATTAAATACAGTTTTATTGTCTAATCATTAATCTAATAATTAAGCCGAGTTTACGTCGAAACTTTGGATGTTGCAAGTGTAAAGGTTTATCACTCACCAACACGACTCCGCTCCCACCTGGCAAAAAATCTTCATTAAAATGTAAGCCTTATGACGTTTACTGCAGACAGACTTTTCATTGACAAGAATAAGAGCAGACACCACTGTTTTTTTAAAATAATATGAAGCGGTAAACAGGCAAGCGGCTCGCCTGATGGTAAGTCGTCACCGCCGCTTATTGACTCTGCAAAACCAGAGGTTTTGCCGGTGTGTTGCCTATAACCACATGAGTAAAGAAAAGGAATTTACTATAACCCTTATTAAAGAGCACTTTCATTAATTTTCGTTTAAAGCAACTCAGATTCAATATTTCTGGGAAGGTTTCAGATGGGAGGTCATTCTAGAAACGCCACATCACGCTAGAAACGTCGACACCCAAAATGCTAATTGATTTTAATAAGGGGAATGTTCTGAAAAAGCGGGGCTACAAAAAACTAAGACTTTTGGCCGAGAAAACGATAGCCTGTGTTTTAGTAGGGTTTAATTGTACTATCTTTCGTAAACCCCAGGCTGCAACATTTTCTAGAGAACGCTATACCTTAGACATTAGCTCTGATCTCTTAGCGTCGATATCCGCCCTAGGGGCATTTGCTTGACCTGTGTAATGAGCATCACCCGTGCTGTCATTCACATAGCAATGAATATTACTGATTTGTAATAAATCGACGGGACTTGAACCCGCAACCTCCGGAATAACATGTTCCGGTGATTTGCCAATTAAGACACGGTGCGAAGTATCGTTACGACGAAATTAGTGGATTGCATTTGTTAACCCAATTATGCATTGGTGGCGACATCTATGAAATGATGAAATTTTGGATTATGTTTAAAAATTTACAAAAATATAAAGTGTGAAACACTTCAAAGAAACATAATATTAGTAATAAGTCATGTATATGCAAGATGAACAGCGTGGGGGATAGCACAGATCCCTGTTAAACTCCGGCTGTCTGCTCTTCGTGTTGTCAATGTAAAATCTTTTCGTCGTCCTTTAAATTTGTTGGTACGATTTAACTTAAAAACTACTAGTCCGATTTCAAAAATTCTTTCAATAATGCAAAGCTAAATTATCAGCGAGTAACTTAGGCTATATTTTATCCTTATATTCTCACGGAATCGGGAACTACGCAAGTGAAACCGCGAGGCGCTGCTAGTATGTTTATAAATGCACCAAATTTCATAATTCTGGGCAAGGGGAAGTAAGTACCCTATAGGTTTTGATTCCCTTTTGAAATCGCAAAATATGCAAAAAAAATGCTACTTTAACGGAATATACCGTGAGAGATCGAATACTCGGGAGTATTTGATATAAGTTTCAACTTGATATCTCTACGCGTTCCTGAGAAAAAGGGTCTTGACAGACGCACAGACAGACAGACGAACAATTAAGTGATCTTATAAGGGTTACTTTTTTCCTTTTGAGGTACGGACCTTGAAAATCTAGGGATATACAACAAACTAATCTATTTAATAAATTACCCGACTAAATTTAAATATTTTCTGTCATCAATGCTTTTTGCTGTTAATTACGTCATCACTTATTACCACCGGGTGAGCGTCTTGCTTGTCCTGTTACCTTATATCATAAAAACAAATGGCTATAGCGGATATTACCGAAACATCCATTTGTCTTAATTTCATTAAAACTTGAGAACAAATAATATAAGTTACGTCTTTAGAAGCTTCTCTGCGGGAAACCTAATAATATTGTTCTTAACTTTTAGCGAACATTTGAAATGTTAGACACTTTCTGCTACACCGTAAGAAATAGCATTATACATATTGGAATATTAATTTTAATTTTGGCTGACAAGTTCTTGACTTGACCACTTGTTATCTCAACTGATGGTAATGTGAGGGCGGAGATTTTGTATATTTTAAATCTTTAATTGGAAAAGATAGCCGGCAAGCTACATCATCATCATTATCAGCCAATTTCCGTCCACTGCTGAACATAGGAATCTCCTCGGCAAGCAAGTGAATTCCTTAAAAACGAAAATTATCTTTTTAATGACATTTTCGATACAATATAATAAAAAACCAACTATCGGAATTTAATACACACATTATTAAAGAACCAAGAAACATTATTAATTATGTAAAAGGCAGAAATAATTTTATATTTATGAAAATTTGGTTTTGACTACATTTAAGTCAGCTGGTTATTATCATAAAAGTTATATAGATAGGTAAGTGCTATTACTAACCCTGCTTCACGCCAGAAAAAGCTTACGTTTTTTGCAAGCATATATTTAACTCGGGATGTAAGGGAGCACAATGTCATCTCAATGCTCCCAGCCAATTTCACCTACCCGTGGTGCATTGCATCCTGCCTGATTAGAAATCGAGGCTCTGGCGTCCAAACAATGGCAGTATATCCATTCTAAAGATGTAGGTAAATGCTACAAGGTTAGCGAAGGTCCGCAGAGTAAGAGGTTTATCCTAAAGGTTATTATTACGAGAACATTTCCAAGACTTTGCACACCACCCAAAATGCCTACTTTAACGTTGTCGTAGGGGATCATAACGTTGAGTTTTGAGTACATACAAGTGGCGAATCGGTTGTAGGACCGCACAGATTTGAAAGCAGGAATCATAGGGGTAAATGTTTGTCAAATTCCTGGAAAAAGGTGGGTTTTTTCTGGAAATTTTTTTTTTCAGTAAACCCCCGGACAGTGCAAAGCTCCAACGCGAATACCGAAAATGAGATTGATTTCATTCAGACGGACAAAAAGCGAATATGATGTCTTAAGTGATCACTTGATTTTAAATTATACTGGTAGTGATCACCTACTAGCACTCTAGAAATCGACTCTGAGCTGAAACTAATTATGAATAAACTGGCCAAGTGCAAGTCGGACTCGCACTCGTAGTTCCGTAACACAATAGAGTATTCTATAACTATGATTTTTCGCAACTACAAAAATAATGTTGTTTTTCATAGTTTTTGTACGAAAAACAAAGTTATCTTTGCGGTCGGTATATCTCAAAAACTGCTGACTGTATCTCTTCAAACCAATTTTCGTTGAAAGTTTTTATTGAGATCTACAGAATATATTTTTTCTAGACTTTTCACTCCTTTACTTTAAATGTTAGAGGGGGGGGGGGGGGGGGGGGGCACATTATAGCACTTTAGACGCGGCTACCTTTTAAATGATTGACTTTAAGAAAAAATGATTTTAAGAACCTCAATGTCATTTTTAAAGACCTATCTATAGACATCCCAAATGTATAGGTTTGAGCAAAAAAAAAATTATTTTGGTTCAGTTCCATGTATGGTATGCCCCCCCCTTAAACTTTTATATTTGTATTTTTGTATAAAAATCGAAAAGCGGTTCACAGAATACATCCACCTACTAAGTTTCAATTCTGTAGTCTTAACAGTTTCGGAATAAAATAACTGTGATATACGGACGGACAGACAGACATGGCGAATCTATAAGGGTTCCATTTTTTCCGGAACCCTAATATCGCTTCGGCTTAATATGCTCTCCAATCCGTGGTTGGGTCTGTAACGTTCCAGTTGAAACTGAAAGCTGCAGCTAATGCTAAAGGGAGGGGAAAACCCTGCAGTCCCTTCGTCTGACCAACGGACATTGAACAAAAAAATCTTTAAACTGCATGTATTGGACTTGGAGAAAGTCAAACAAAATCTTAATTTACGCACGCTGGAATGGGAAAGTTGTCGAGTTCGTTCTTATAGATTGTATTATTACAGGAACCTACGCATTCCGTCTGCCCGATGACAACGGTGAGGGAGGTCTGTGGGTATCTTACGAGGATCCCGACACCGCTGGACAGAAAGCTGCATACGTCAAGTAAGAATTTTTATTTAGAATATTTCACAATTTGCTCGATTAGAGATAGTTGAAGTTAAAAAAGAGTGGCACGACGTATGTAATAAGCCTTTACATAAATATCGACCATTTCTATAATGAAGTACTTGTTGAGAATACGAGTATCTATCTCAAAATACTATTTCCAGCGATTATTATTTTTTTTTAGAGATAGTCTAGAGTTTGAACACAATCCTTTCTGGTGGTAAGCGACAATATAATCGAGGTGATCACACTACGCCTAGAATAGTCTAACACCGTAAAGTTTTGGCGGCAGCTATTCTCCTTGATGGTGGGGTGGTTTTCACCAATACCAATACCAAACCGACCAAACGTTTTCACCACAGAAATATAAATATATTATTATTTATATTTCTGTGGTTTTCACCGATTTAATTTATTTTCAGGTCCAAAAACCTCGGTGGTATTTCCATTGTGGATCTTTCCATGGACGACTTCCGTGGTCTCTGCACTGGTGACAAATATCCTATTCTGCGCGCTGCCAAATACAGGCTCTAAATATATATAAAGATATGAAATATCATGCATAAAAAATATTCATATCCATTTTATTCATAAGTTTAAAATAAACAATACTAATGTTTTAGGACTATACGAAATCATGTTACCAATATATTTTTCTTTTAGAGATAAGGTTGTGTTTTTCTTCACGATTTCATTAAACCGAACTGAAAATGTTACATTTATAACACACATTTTTTATGAACAAAATATATATTAAATATACCTACGTAAAATGTTTGTTTAAATTCATTCCCAAAGTTACCCGATTATAATAGCATACATAGTCTTATTCGAATATAATATAGGTACAAGTATTTATTTAGGTAGGTACTTCCATCCACTTCTATCAGGCCAAGCGTCCATTATAACGAACTTGCTGTGACCTGCGGCTTTACCTGCGTTAGTAAGTATTGTATAATCATTATACAATACTTACTAATCCATTCAGCCTTCCATTGTAGTGGTAGGACTTCTGCTAGTCCACCAGGGGCGCTACTACCACTTTGTTAATTAATTCAGCCGTGCAATTGGAATGTTTTTCGGTTTGAATGGCAAAGTGTCCAGTGGAATTACAGGGAATGCGAGACTTAACATCTTTATGTCTCGAGGTAACAGGCACTGCTTATGGGGACATGCAAAATTTTGGCTATCTAGAATTTTGCGCGCCGCTGTATCTGTAATATGTAGACGTCATCGATTACCATCTGGCGAGCGTCGTGCTTGTCCTGTTATCTTTTAGCATAAAAAAAACATTGTCTATAAACATTATTTTTATTTTCATATTATGGTCTGTGGTTTGACCACAGTTTCGTTAGTTGTAGTTCATCCATTATGATTAAATCGATATATTTCTTATCTACATAAGTACAACATGTTTCCTTATGACGCCTTATGAGAAATTTAACCATATTATGTTACTCAGGGATAATTAACAGCTGTGTACTGTTTCGTGTTTGCATCTCCGAATGGCAGATTTTTGAAATATCTGAGTTCGATAAAAGATGGACTGCGCACCGATATCTCTACGGAGGCTGAGTAAGTATTTATATTCTCTTTGGCTGAGTAGCACAGACCGGGATCATCGACATACAGCCGAAAGGAGGTTAAATGGGGCCTTATAACGAGTCCATTCACAATATTGAAGAACCGTAGTAACGCTGTATAACATACAAAAAAATAAAAATATATTATTATTTTCACTGATATGCAATATATTAATGAAATAGGGTTATTTCAGTAAAATTAAAGAAACTACGAAGAATGTACCTACATTTCTACCTAATTCGCGGAACGACAAATATTCTTAACGAAACAACCTAACCGTACTTTTTAACCGACTTCACAAAAATGGAGGAGGTTCTCAATTCATCTGTATGTTTCTTTTTGTGTGTATGTTACGCGATTACTCCGTCAATTCTGAACCGATTCGAATGATTCTTTCTGTAATCGATGTGACTATAAACGTCTCAAACTTGCTACTGAAATTGACTCGCGGGGCATTGAAGTCGGTTGTTATGAGTTTTTAAACTATCTTATATATCTAATAAATGTGAAATTTACAGAAACGGCTCAAAGTGTGCTCCACCTTGCTCAATACACAACCTCGCTCGTCGGGATATGGCTTGTGCGTTTCGCACCATCGTCGGTGTTATTGATGTGAAAACCGATCTAACACGCTGTTCCATCTCGGCAACCGTTGGGCAATCGGAGAAATACACTCTGTCCTTCACATAACTCCACAAACAGAAGTGCAAGGGTGTGAGGTCCGGAGAACGAGCAGGCCATAGCACCGGTCCCCCGCGGCTTATCCATCCTCGCGGAAAGCGAACGTAAGGTGTTGGTTGGTTAAATGTAGACAATTATTAGGTAAAATAGGTACGTAGGCCTTTCTGTTTAATAATCTGGTTCCCTGACATGACAGCTTACTAGGGTTGACCACATATTTTGGATTTGATAATTATTTATATTTTTTACGGGGTATTTTGTAACACGTTGTATAGTGGCTCTTCGCTGTAAAGTGCTCTGGAGACGGTTATTCGAAATTGTCAATGGGATTCAATCAATAATTCCATCATTCGCTTTTAACCACGTAGTTGCGAATGACAATCTATTCAATCGCCTCTGCAGAGGATCATTTGGTCCACCGAGAATAGACTTCTGTCTTTATCCGTGATTTGGTCCATCAATGACGTGAAAACTGACAATTGCGAATAATCGTCATAACATAGACATAGTATTAAAATAGACCTGGCATTAAAATAACAATAATAATATGAGAAGAATACAATACAATACAAAACTCTTTATTGATTACCAAAACAAAAAAATACAATATGTACAATAGCTACAACACACTAACATAATGGTAAAGCGATCAGCGGTATTATCACATCAAGCAATCTCTTTCAGACAACCTTTGTAGGGACTGGATACGTAATGACGGAGGGCTATTTAAGCTAAATCTATTTTGCATTTCATAAACATACAGTTTAGACAGTTAAGACTAAGAACCTAAAATATCAACATTATAATTATAGATACATATACATCATTATACACAGACATCATTATAGATAGAAATACACTGTATACACATACATACTCAATATAATATATAAACTAGAAGTGCCCCGCGGCTTCGCCCGCGTTAAAAACTTCTTTTATTTACATAAAACTTTTCTTTTAACGTAAAAACGATTCTATCAATATAGACATCAAATAAAAGTTAGCCAAATCGGTTTACCCGTTTTCATGTTATCGCGTGACTAAGGCAATTCGGGATTCATATTTATAAAACCCGAAAAACCCAAATTTTGAGAATTTGTTACCTACTCCATTTCGAAAAATCCTACAACACGTGCTTTATCTCATCTTGTTTCGCCATACAAACTTTGAATCCCCGTTCCGTATTCGGGAGGATTTTTTAGATAATCCTTTCTGAGCGGATACCTACGTTAAAATAACTATCTACATTCTACATTCACACTTCGTTTTCACCATCTTAGGGGTGGAATTTCAAAAAAACCTAAAACACGTATTTACTTTTTTTACTGAAGCACTTGTGTGAAGTTTCGTATAGAAAAGACTATCTAATCTTGTTTCTCCATACAAACTTTGAACCCTCGTTTCATCCCATTCAGGGATGAATTTTACAAAATCATTTCTCAGAGGTAACTAACGTCCTAATTACTATCTGCATGCCAAATTTCAGCGCAATCCGAAATAATATTGATTTTCACCCTCTTAGGGGTGGAATTTCAAAAAAACCTAAAACACGTATTTACTTTTTTTTACTGAAGCACTTGTGTGAAGTTTCGTATAGAAAAGACTATCTAATCTTGTTTCTCCATACAAACTTTGAACCCCCATTTCATCCCTTTAAGGGGTGAATTTTGGAAAATCCGTTCTTAGTACACCTTCACGTACTATGACAAATATACCCTCCAAATTTCAAGTCTCTACGACTAGCGGTTTAGGCTGTGCGTTGTCTGTCAGTCAGTCAGTCAGTCAGTCAGTATGTCAGGACAAAGATTCTTATAGTATTAGATAGATAGATAGGATAAACTATACAATTACTAGTATGAGAGAGCGAGATGGACAACAACTTTTTATCCTTCTCTGCATATGCGGTTTTATTGTTTGGAGCCAGCTCCGTCTCTCAGTTCTAGTGCGCCCATTGGCTTTCATCCGCTGTCATGTATGAACCGACTAAATTACGTTGTTAATTTTATCTTATATCTGGCATATGTATCACGTGTTCATCATTTTAGTTGGGTTACATCTCTATAGCTATTTCATTTGCATACGCTAATGTCTTGTCTATTTAATTTTCCGTCTACGCGTCTTAAGGAGTCAAGAAGTGTAAATTTTATTCTACATGCCACTTCCATTGTAGTTCCATTGTACTATCTATACTGTGTTCCATCTAAGGTAGATAATAGATCAAAATATAAAACAGGAACGTCAATATGCCAATTTTGACAATTCCTTAATCTCAACATTTCTGGGCTTAAAATTATATAGTCGCCTCGTCTCACATACAAAACATTTTATAAAATGTTTTGTTATCGTTTAACTGCTTTACAATTAAATAAGAGGTTTTTGGTGCCAAATGCCGTTTTAGCACACTCTATGACTTGCCCCACTCAGAAGAAAGTTCCTGCAAGTCCAAAACCTGTATGTCCGCCGAATGGTCATGGTAAAGTCGGCGGCAGCAGCGGTGGTGGTCTCATTCGGGCTTTAAAATCAGACAAGGTTCGCTATGGCTTCATCCCAGATGAATGGTTTCGCTTTTTTTATCCCATTACTGGAGTTTCAGGTCCATATCTATTTGGTATTGTTGTCGGCAACTATTTGCTCAGCAAAGAGATCTACGTGATGGAACATGAGTATTACCTTGGATTATCAATTTTCTTGGCTGTCTATTATGTTACTACTAGATTTGGCCGTGATATTGGCGAAAGTTTAGACAAAGAAGTGGACGCGATTCAGAAAGAATGGGAAAAAGGACGTACAGATGAGAAAAATATTTACAAGACGACGGTTAAAGCCGCGGAAGATGCTAAGGTAAGAGCTTTGGGACAGAAGGCACTGATGGACGCAAAGAAAGAAAACATTGCCATGCAGTTGGAAGCGATTTATAGGGAGCGGTTGATGACAGTTTATATGAATACGAAAGGTCGGATGGATTATCATGTTAAAAGGTACAGAATCGAAGCGAAAATTCATCAGAAATGGATGATTCAGTGGATACTAGCGAGCGTCAGAAAATCAATTACTCCTGAATTTGAGCAACAAGCCATGAACGCAGCCATTCAAGATCTTACAGCACTTGCTGGAAAGTCTTAATGCAGCAAAAATAAATAAAAGTGCAATAGGTTTATTTTGTATAAAGTTCATATTGAAAATGCTTTTATTACCGTGCAATGTTTATTTTAATTTCAATAAAATATGTTTATATGAATAACTTTCTTCTTATATATAGACAAGCGTCATTCCAATATGGTAGGTAGATTGCCTGTTTTATGGATTATTTTACGATATTGCGTACTTGTACGTTTGCAGGAAGTGGAAAACATGGCTGATGTGGAACATATGCAAGAGGAGCTGCATGTTGTTAAAGGTAAATAAATACATTGATCTTATTCATAAAAACAATCATCAAATCGGTTTAAAATTCACGTAGTAATCGCGTAACATACATACAAAAAAAATATATAAAAATACAAAAAAACATACAGACGAATTGAGAACCTCCTTTTTGGAAGTCGGTTGAAGAGAAGGGTTGGATTTAGAATCGTTTGGCACGAAAAAGGGGGGGTAGAGTGGTAGGGTAGTGAAGGGGAGGGTCTCCCCTTCACTACCCTACCACTCCCATTACAAGGTAATGTAATTTTTGAGTTATGACTATTTTTGTTGGTCTTGATTTTGGATTTTTGGTTGAATTTAGAATCGTTTGGCATGAATTTGATATAAAATGTTATGGGGATGGGTAGAGGTTAGGTCCCTGATTGTAACAATACCATTCTTATAACAAGGTAATGCATATTTTACAAGAAAACGATATAAACAAAATCTAACCTAAAAATATACTAAACCATAAAAACAAAGCGCAAATAATAATTACAAGGGCTAGATAACTTAGTAAAAATTTTAGTCATATTATTTACCACTACTAAATTAATAAGAACACCCCACTAGAAAAAAAACTAAACTGCGACAACACAACGCGCGAGCCGTCGGGCGAAGCGAGCGTGCCGCGGCAGCGGCCGGCGAAGCGCAAAAAGTCTGCAAAACAGTGATATTGATCAGCGTGTTCGATCAAAGTGTTACAAAAAGTGAGGTTATGATTTTACAAAAATACGCATTACTCTAAAACTATGCATTACCTTGTAATTAAAGTGGTGGAAAAAGGAAAGGGGGGACCCTCACTTACCCCCACCCCCCATCACCTCACCCTCTGTTTTTCGTGCCAAACGATTCTAAATTATTACCAAGTGAGGTTATGATTTAGCAATAAAAATTATACCTAACACAAAAACTATGCATTACCTTGTAATGAGAGTGGTGGGGTAATGAAAGGGGGACCCTCACCTACCCCCTCCACCCTTCCATTCCCTCTTTTTCGTGCCAAACGATTCTAAATTTCAACCGAAGAGAAAAAGAAAAGTGTGTTAGTGCGGAGCTGTATTCTCTTTTTGTGAATCACAATCAGGAATTGTAGGAATTTGGAATTTGGGATGTCACTGCGATGCGATTAAGTGACTTCAAGTGTGCCAGGTGCCAATATCATATTGCGGTAATAATGTTATCAGCTTGTCCGCTAAGAATACAAATAGTAATTGTAAAGAAGCCGTATCTGGATAAGTCCTTGCTTCTTTTTTAATATTTTTATTTTATTTCATTTATTTCAGTAATCAAACAGTGATTTTAAAAACCTAGTATTAGTTGTAAAATGTATGGACTATGGCCAAAATTGTTTACATTAGATAAAATACATAAAGATAAAAATGATGTTGCTAGTATACGATGTTGTTACCGCTCCGGAGGACTTCGTCAACTATCCCACTTTGTCTCCTATCCAACTTCGTCAACAATCCCACTTTGTCAACTTTCCCATTTCTCCCAGTATCCCGTTTTGTCTTCTTTTATTTCTTACTTCGTCTACTATCTTACTTTCTCCATTCTCTTCTTTCGTCACTATCCTCATTATAAATTAGGCAAATGACATAGATCGATGACGTTTAATTACTTGTCTAGCCTGTTCATTAGTCTGACACTAAGGCAACTAACACACTAGAGAACAGTGACCGCCGCGTGACGTACGCCGACGAGCGTAGCGAGGAGGGCCGCGCGTCACCAGAAAATGGTTCAGAAATATATATTATGCTGCCGCAGCTCCCCTCCTCGATGCGCTCGTCAGCGCACGTCAAGCGGTGATCAATTTTCTCTCGCCTTAGTGTCAGACTAATGAACAGGCTAGACAATAAATGAAACGTCATTGATACTAAGTCTTTTGTCTAATTTATAATGAGAATAGTGTACGAAAGAGGAGATTGGACGAAGTAGGATAGTGGACAAAGTAGGATAGTGGACAAAGTAGGATAGTGGACGACGTAGGAAATAAAAGAAGACAAAACGGGATACTAGACGAAGTAGGACATATGACAAAGTGGGATAGTTGACGTCCTTCGGAGGTGTTGTTACGAATAAAATAAGTTCAACTGATAATATTCATATTCATTTATTCGTTCATTTGGGTACATAGTACACGTTCATAAACGTTAAAAAAACTGGCCATGTGCGTGTCAGACTCGCAGTCAGGCACACGTAGAATTCCGTACCACAGTCGTAGGAATAGTATCTATTCTGTGCCACAGTACAATACTGAACAATTAACAAAACCGAGTAGTAAACCGCGTGCTTATTTACTATAACGCCATCTAACGAATGTCTAACGCTATCTAAGTGAAAGTTAACACTAAGGTGTTAGGGTAGGTAAACGTTCAACAAAACGTTCATAGATGGCGGTATAGTGAAGTAAATAAATCACGTTTCTTGTATGGGGACCCCCTTTAATTTTTAACTTTATTTTTTTTAGTATTTGTTCTTATAACGGCAACAGGAATAAATACATCATCTGTGAAAATGTCAACTGTCTAACTATCATGGTTTATCTCAGCCTGGTGACAGACGGACAGACAGACAGACAGACGGACAGCGGAGTCTCAGTCATAGGGTTCCGGTGGTACCCTTTGGGTTCGGAACCCTAAACATACATCAAATACGTAAAAAATAACAAAGATAATAAAAACATTCATAAAATTATAATACATTGAACACAGAACAATGCACTATTCTTGTGAAGCCATTGTGGAAGAATAAAATTAGATTGGGTGACAAGGACAAATTTTACCATATTATAACCGTGATGTTACTATAATATCCATAGACGTAATAGACCGGGAGATGGTAACAGAAAATACTTGGTCTTTTGTACCAGTATGGCGGTTCTTCAGGGGTCTAATTACGGAAAGACAAAAAGAAAATGATAGTCATAGCGCTGGTACCGGCGGCCCAATCGCGTGGGCGTTAATCGAATGTGTCGGATAAATAATAGTGTCGAACGATTTGTTTTACAAAAATGCTTGTATTTTCCGATAGTCGATAAAAAAAAGAAGTAGGCGGTAGCTAATGCCATACTTCTCCGGTGTACTTACAGCTCGTCATACCGACGTGAATGCATTAATTTAAAAAAAAAACAATTCAACCATTTGTTCCAGGCTAATTTTTGCACAGCTAATCATCGTCGAGTAGCCAGCCATTCACGAAATACACCATGTCATACTTTTCTGATCGTTCCAAATGGCCACCATACCGCCCCGCCGCAAAGGAGTTTTTTTTGCAAACGATTTGTATCAGTATTGCATTTGGATTTTTGGAAAGTATTTGATAAAATGTGACCGTTATTACATTTCCCATACGTCTCATAGGGGGAAAAAATGCTGCCATACTTGAAAAACTTATTTATTCGAAACGTTTTGAAAATCGACTGTAAAATACGTAAAATCATTTTTTACATCATGGAATCATTGTATTTTGTTCGTTTGGATGTAATTTCTGTTCGTTTGGATTAATTAGTAAGTACCTAAAAAAAATATTCCAGATTGTAACCATGGGGTGGACGACTGCCGGACTCAATCCAAGATGTTAATAAATAAAAATGTCGATTTGTGCCAGTATGGCATTTGGATTTTCGGAAATTATATGATACAATGTGACCATTATTATATTTGCCATACTTCTAGTAGAGGGAACAAGTGGCGCCATACTATTATTATTATATTATTATGTGGCGTTATTTAAAAGTGCGTTCCCGTATATTATGGCTTATATACACGATTACCTATCTACAATTCGAAAAATCTTTCGAGCGCCGGTAGCCGTACAATATTATACGACATAACATCGGGTTATAAGATAAGATTGCCGCCACATAGGTGTTTGAAATTTAGTATTTATCAACTTTTCAAACCTCTGAGTATTCTATAACTATGATTTTTCGCAACTACAAAAATAACTTTGTTTATCATAGTGTTTGTATGAAAAACAAATTTATACTTGCGGTCGCTATATCTCAATAACTGTGACTCGTTCAAACCAATTTTCGTTGAAAGTTTTTATTGAGATCTACAGAATATATTTTTTCTAGATTTTTCACTCCCTTACTTTAGAAGTTGGGGGGGAGACACACATTTTACCACTTTAGACGCGCTTATCTTTTAAATGATTGACTTTCAGAAAAAATGAAATATCAATGTCATTTTTAAAGACCTATCCATAGACACCACACACGTATAGGTTTGAAGAAAAAACAAATTTTTTGTTCCAGTTCCATGTATGGGATGCCATGCCCCCCCTTAAACTTTTATATTTTTTATTTTTGTATATAAATCGGAAAGCGGTTTACAGAATACATCTACCTACCAAGTTTCAATTCTGTAGTCCTAATAGTTTCGGAATAAAATGGCTGTGACATACGGACGGATCGACAGACAGACAGACAGACAGACATGGCGAATCTATAAGGGTTCCGTTTTTTGCCATTTGGCTACGGAACCCTAAAAAATACTGCATAAATAAATAAATGCTATGCAATAGCTTTACCGCGGCAGTTCCCGAGTGCCACACGTCTTTTTTTAATTATATCGTTTGCCTTTAGTATCCCTAGTTCCAATTGCTTTGTAGAGAGGATTTTTTCGCAGATGGCATTAAAATGGACTGATGTGCGCAACAAATGTACTCCAGATTTGATAAAGAACAAATTAATGACCGTATTCAACTATGAATATAGCAGCATTGAATTTTACAAATATGTAAAATCAAACAAAGCAATGTTAAAACTTACACGATCGTCTTTTAAATATAACTAGGTATATTTTAAAGAAGATCGTGTAAGTTTTAATTAAATACTAGCTGCGCTCCGCGGTCTCACCCGCGCTGAAGTATTGATCCCGTGGATCAGGATAAAAAGTATCCTATGTCGGTCTCCTGGTTCTAAGCTCCCCACAAATTTTCAGCCAAATCGGTTCAGCCTTTCTTGAGATATAAATAGTGTAACTAACACGACTTTCTTTTATTTACATACATATTTAGATAAAGTAGCAATAAAAACAAAGTAAAAAATACATGTTTTTCATTTGTCCCGGGGAAAAATGTAAAATCCCGTATTTTTTTGCAAAATGAGCAGTTTGTCCCTTACAGGCTCAAATAAAATCTGGCAACCATGTATGTTCGTGTGGAATCTCGGAAGCTAAATTAGACCCACTTCCCGATGTCCGATTGGACTCAAATTTGGTGTACTTATGTATCTTCGGTGACAATACAATGATAGGGTACCATGGAGCTGGTCTGATGATGCAGACGGAAGGTGGTCTCGGCATCTCCGTGATAAAACAAAATAACCCCACCGATTTTGGGGTCGATTGATTTGTCTCAAAGAGAACTTTATGCCTAGATGATATTCAGGGTCTGATGATGAAGCTGGAAGGTGGCCACGGCATCTCTGTGATAAAATAACGTAACCCCACTGAATTTGGGCTCGAATGATTCGTCTTGAGGAGCACTTTACACTTAAATGATAGCCAGGATCTGATGATAAAGATGTAAGGTGGCCATGGCATTTCTGTTATAAAGCAACATAGCCCCACCGAGTCGATTAATTTTCCTTGCAAAGCACTTTACCCATAATCCCATCAAATATCCGTGGAATATTTTAAAACATCATGCCATCTCTTAAATACTTAGGTAGTAGGTAGGTAGTCGGTATCTTTACCTACCTACTAAAAGGTTAAAAATAAATTAAGGGTAAAAAATATTTTTAAAAACAAGCTTTTATCTGGGACAATGAACTAAAATGTTAAAAGTAAATTCTGGTAAGTATTTGGCGTGTAGGTACTTACATATATATATATATATATATATATATATTTAAAAGCTTGAGGCACTGAAGTATAGTAATTACCTAGCTTGAAAAACGGGTAGTGCCAAGCTTTTAAGAATATAGGTAAGTACCTACACGCCAAATACGTACTAGAATTTATTTTAAACATTTTAGTTCATTGTCCCAGATAAAAGCTTGTTTTTAAAAATATTTTTACCTTTAATTTATTTAATTAATGTATTCGCGTCTGTATGGCGGGCTGTAAGTCACACCGGAGAAGTATATGGAATTACGCTACCGCATACTTTTTTTTTATCGACTATGGGAAAATGCAAGCATTTTTGTGGAACAAATCGTTCGACACTCATATTTATCCGACACATTCGATTAACGCCCACGCGATTGGGCCGCCGGTACCAGCGCTATGACCATCATTTTCTTTTTTGTCATTCCGTAATTAGATAGATAGATAAACTCTTTATTTGCACATCAAAAGAACAGAAATAATGTGAAACAAAATATACTCCTAACTTATAACTATAGCTATGCAAAGGGCGGTCTTACCGCTTAGAGCGATTTCTTCCAGACAACCCAATAGTAAAGAAGAAAACGAGATTGTGACGGACGGTGGAGTATCAATATGGAAATAAAATCAATAAATATGCTTACAAACATAAAAAACAAATATCATACTATACCATAGAAAAGATAATAATACTATACATTACACAAAATACACAAAAATACACATACATACAATATATTTATATATACATACATACATACCTATAATTAAATATTAACTAATACATATTAAAAAAATTATATACACTGTAGCATAACAATACGATGATTGAGACTACCAATAATTAACATAGAACACAATATACCTAGCAATTTAGTGGAGACTGGAAAGATAGTATTTCTATAGTCGTTCCTTTAAGGTCTGAGGAGATGGAGATTGTCTGATTTCGACTGGTAAATAATTCCAAAGGCGTGCAGCCTGTACCGAAAACGATCTATCGACAAAAGATGTTGAATGAGTAGGTATTTGTAAAGTTAGATTTTCTAATGACCTCAACGTTAATGAGTTAGACCCCTGAAGAACCGCCATACTGGTACAAATGACCAAGTATTTTCTGTACCCCGAGCACGAAAAACTTGCGAAAAAGTATTCGTATCGTCATCGACTTGAAAATGTATAAATTTGTACAGCGCCCCTATCGTGCGTAAAAGTAACAATTCGGCAGCACGAACGATTTTGATTTGATTCGTATCGCAAACGTATCGTTACGTAAACGATACTTGAGATTTCATTAACAAAATGCGAGCATGAACTTAATTTTGACGTACGGTAATGTTAATTTCGAAGGCTGGCTATCGAGCATAGTCGAATATTTTATCACTTAGGATTTTCCGGTGAGAAAAGTTTCGAAACTTTTTTTAACTGCATAAAACATATTTTTTGCGTGTATTAAATGCAAATACCGCCCGCTTTACCAACGTCGTTCTCTTTATTATCTTCTTGCTGCAAGTTTACTTGAAATTAAGGGAAAATAAAAACATAAAAACAACATGAAAAATCTTTCCTCATAGTTAATCCTCCTTCGAGTTAATAAAACCTTCGTTCCAAGTTGACAAGTTTCATCGTTGTCAGCGACCATATTTGATTATCAAACTTCAAATTCGACACTGTCACTATGTCATCCATCCATGTAAATAAATAAAATATACCAAGTGTGAGTCGGGTTTCCACTAAGGGTTCCGCACAACACAATGTAATAATAAATATATGAAACTCTTAATTCACCACAACACTCTTCAATTATATGAACACTATGGCTCAATGCATGTTGAATAGGCAGCGACGCGACACGCCAAGACGATCAGAAATGACAAGACATTATAAACCTTATGAACAATGTTACAAGACAAAGAAACGCTTGATAGAATGAACGAGGTGTGGGTACGTAGTATTATTAAGTATTCTGTGATGTGGGGAAGCCTCGAGCCGTCGTTTTCCTTTCGAAATACGGAACCCAAACTCCAAAGAATCAAGTCTTTGGTGACGCTATATCTTTCGTTCATAAACTGATATATATATTTTTAAAGGTATTAAGTATAATTAATTCTCTTTTTCAAATAAAATGCATTTTAATATCACTCATACCGTATTTGAAGATGTTTATTCTGTTAAAGTACTTTTTTAAATATAATTTCCGATAAATAGAAAGCTAAGCCAGAAGTAATAAAAAGTTCACTGTTCAATTTAAATTTTGAACGAATAATTCATTCAATAAGACGTTCATTTCATTCACAACGGCTCGTCCCTACTTACATTAGGATGACGCTACTAACATAATCGTATCGAGCTCTCGATAGCTGTCAGAGTGTGCTTCGTGCTGCCGCCTATCGTAACACCACGTTATTGTATCGTTGACTCGATACCTTTACGATACGAATTCGATGATTTTTCGTGCTCGGGGTACTGTTACCATCTCCCGGTCTATAATATAAATTGACTGCTCAAAATGGCCCTGATGAGACCGACCTAGAACGGAGTTTGTCCCTTTCTTTTGTATGGACGACTTATACAGGTGATTCAGTAACGATGGATCAAACGAAGCAGGGTGGTAGAGGACCTTACTGCGCATCTATTGAACCCCCATGTATGTTACCTACGGGACTTTTTGTATTGGCCTCGCAAACTCTATGCAGTAGCATTAGTCAATGAGAATTTTGTAATTTTTTCTATCATTATGAAAGTTTACTTTTCGGGTAAAATAATAATAATACCATTTTTTAGGTCTATTATATACCTACGATTACAAAAAAATATATTGCCCAGCGTAAAGGGTTGAGCAGTAAAAAAAATTTGTGAAGCAAAGCGGTGAAAGGAATAAAAAGTTCATATCTCATAAACTATTCAAAATGGTAGAACATATATGAGGGTTCAATACATCCGCAGTGAGGTCTTCTACCACCCTGCTTCGTTTGATCCATTTTAAATGCTTTTGCCTTTCTTCGCTTTGACTCACAAACATTTTTTTTTTCAAGCCTTTACTCAAAGGTGATAATTTTTTTTGTGATCGTTGGTAAATATTCGTTCTAACAAATGTTATTATTATTATTTTACTCGAATAGTAAATACTTTCATAATAATTGAAAAAGTTAAAAAAATCTCATTGACCAATGCTACTGATTATATAGTTTGCGAGGCCAATACAAAAAGACATCACATATTTTTTTTTTCATACCAATTCTAAAAATTTTAGTATTTATCTAGCAACAACCTCTGCAAATTTTATTTACCTAAGTTATGCGGCTCATATTCAAAAGGTGCGATGAAGTTAAAATTAGTTTACATTATTTTTTGAAATTTGCCTATACTTTCATAGAAGTTTAGATACAATAAGTAAGTATAGTTGCATCGCTATATGCAGCAGGAAAAAAAATTGATTTGATATAAAATGAGACTGAATAGCGCTACTATTAATTAACTTTTGAAGTCTCTTTTACATGTATTAGTTTTTAAAATATGTAGATTTCTCTTATCATTGTTACCTACGGGAAGGTCATTGTTGCAGTACTGCGTCCGTATAGACCTTGAACTACACTTTACGTGATCCCTGGGTGGTGCTAAATAGGTGACCATAACTGGTAGGGTTCGACCATGGCTCGAACCACTTACCGGTAAAAGACATGTTGCCAATACGTTCGCTAAGTTCTGGCATGATGTTAATAGCCAGTATGAAGACAGTCAGTCGCCCAGCGCCTAGTCTCAATACGTTATTCAATTCCAGGCAAACACGAATCCACACTTTGACCGCATCTATAATCATATATATCACTTAGCATAAGGTGAGCCAGCAGTCAAATGCTTATCTGTCAAACATTAAAAAACGTTGTTGAACTACAAAATGGACTCGCCTGACTGTCGTCCAATTCACAGAGAAAAACTGTCCCACCACGTCATCCATACTGCCTAACATCATGCCGCATGCATTTCTTTTTACCGGTGAGTGGTTCGAGCCACGACCAAACACTACCACTTATGGTCACCTATTCAGCATCACCCAGGGATCACGTGTAGGGTAGTTTAAGGTCTAAGCTAAGCTTATGGACGTAGGGAGGCAACAATGACCTGCCCGTAGGTAACAAAAATCAGCGAAATCCACATATTTTCAAAACTAATACATGTAAATGAGACGTAAAAAATTATTATATATCAAATCATATTATATATGAAATCAATTTTTTTCTCTTCTGCATTAGCGATGCAACTTATGCCCTATCGTAAAGGGTTGAGCAGAAAAAAATGTTTTTGTGAACCAAAGCGGCGAAAGGCAAAAACAATAAAAATAATGTCATATCTCAAACTATCCAAAATGGTAGAACATACATGGGGGTTCAAAAGAAGCGCAGTGAGGTCTTCTACCACCTTGCTTCGTTTGATCCATCGGTACTGAATCATTATAAGAATATCATATAGTATACATATAGTATAGAACATATATAGCACTAGCAGGTTCTTAAACAAGGACACACTCCCACCCTGGTGCCTTTCGTTTGGGCCGTTTTGTTCTACAAAGGAATTACAACCTTATCGTTAGAGCATACGGATTAAATTGAATTTTTCTAAACATCGGCACCATCCTTTTATATTACGTCTTTGATACTCGTAATATCAGATACTGTCAAAGACAAAATGTCAAATAAAAAAACTAATGTCAATATGAAGATGTCAAAAAAGCTCTTACGTAGTATTTATATTCTCTTTGAATAATGCTTAGTGTGGACAGCTCGACACAAGACAGAATTTTTAGCATGTGTTGTGTGGGAGTGTGGTAAGGTACATGAAAAAGTGGAGTATGTGGCGTCCAACGCTAAGGAAAATATAATTCTAGATTTGAAAGTAGGTCGACACAGTTTATTTTAACTGAAAATATATCGTGAGATGTTGTGTAATAGAACAATGTCATATTTCTTTTGTCTAGCGGTTCTATATGGAAATATTTGCAAGCATCGGAATGTGATTCAAACCGCTTATATGCCCTAAATCTAAGAAACTTTATAAATGTATGTCTTTTAGCTAACTTTTATCAAGGAAGAGTTGAGGCATTAGATTTTTTTCTGTTTGTTATCTCAGAAACCCGTCATTTATTAACGGAATCGGAAAATTATTATTTGTTTGAGAGGGTGCGTATACTTCCCGTTTCCGCATTGTACAATTCATCCAGGAATGATAAGTATCGCCAGAGATAGTAAAATAAACACCTCAAACATACAATTGAACATGACTAGTGCGGCATGTGAAGTCAGTTGTTTGAATTATCTGCTTAAATAAAGTTCAATTTTGCCAGAGATACTTAAATTGTCTACACTTTGTTGATTTTTTAAACGCCACGGTCCTAAAACTAAAGTTTTGTTTTTCCAGACTTATCGAAATACCCAAAGAAGGTTACGTGCAAATTTCAACCGAATGGAAATGATTGTACATCGTTTTTTGGCACACATCTCCCAAGGTAACAAAATATCTACTTCTAACGAGGACAGGTGGATCTAATTAGGTTCTTTCTGAAATGATAATTAACATTGCGCTATGTATAATTTTAAATGTTTATGTATATTTTATAAAATGTGTTAAATTTTTAGGTTTTACTTTGACGTCCAAATGCAAGAATGCAAAACCTTTAACTATGGCCGCTGTCCAGTAGCACTTAATAATTTTAAATCTTTAACCGAGTGTCATGATCATTGCGGTGGTATGAAAATAATTTATGTACTCTGTCATACGTTCTAGCCTTGGTTATAGTATTTGACGGCCGAACTCTAGGCGCCGCAAGATTAGGCAGAGAGAAAGAGGTAAGGTCTCTTCTCTTCATTTTTGAGGAGTAAAAGTGCGAAAGCGAATCACTGAAATCTCATCATGCCAAAATCGCAGGCAAACCCTAAAGGCACGTATTTGTCATATAGTGTCCAGGAATTGCAGTTTAGGGAAAAAAATCACCGAAGAGTCCGCTGTTTTTTTTTTTGACAAAAGGGTAACAGTACAATCAAGGACCTCACTTAATGGTAAGCGATCACGTTTGCCGTCATAACAGAATCTGGCACACAAAGCTTTCGATTGTCTGATTCTTGCGCGTCCCTGCACCGCTCCCATTACCTTGACACAAATGTTGAGTCTTACATTTTTGCTTTGTAATTTTGCTGGAAATGCAAATCAATAGATGTTGTAAAATAACTCTCATAATAAAATAACTTACATGTCAAATTGGCTAGCATGTGCAGGCGAAGGGTGCAGCCAGGAATCTCTGCCCTAGACTAATTGTAGTCCCATTCATTTCTTACAACTCTTCCTATTTCTCAAACGTTTAGCAGTTAGCCGGTTCATGGCGCACCAAATGGCGTCATCTTTGATTATAAACTCGGGCGTCATTGTTTCTGTCAATGGTGCTTTGCCAGAGATCACCAAATTTTTATTACTTTTTATTATCACTCTTAGCATGGCATACATACGAGTACATACATACAATCACGCCTTTTTCCCGTTGGGGTAGGCAGAGACTACTTCTTTCAACATGCTACGATCCTGACATACCTCCTTCGCTTCTTCCACTTTCATGAGCGTCTTCATGCACGGCATGGCATGCATGGCAGTTGGATAAAAATTGTCTTCTGTTTTTATCCATCGACAAGAACATTGCATCTCTTATCAGTCAGTGTAGAAACATTAGGTGAGATAATTTTTATACACCCGATATATACTAGGCCAGCTGGCTCACATGTGGACTAAAGGTATATAATAAGATATGTTTTGTTTGTACAATACTTAAGGATGTTTAATTACTGCAGGACATGGTACGGACCTATTGACAGAAAATTACCCCATACACGTATTCTGCCGCTTCCAGCCTGATTTCGGAAACTGTTATGGATATCATCCTTTGTAAGAAGTCTATAATTATATTTTACGGTGCCAGAAACCTATAATTCGTGAGTTATCGTACTTTCTGGGTGGGCGTACTACATCTTAAATCACATCATAACTTAACATCAGGTTAAATTGAGGTCAAACGCTTTCTTATTTTACGTTGGTTTCTCGTAGAGTGTGCCATTGCACGAATTAAAGATGCCATGCCCTTTCTTCATTGTACACCTAGACGAACTGATGTACGCCAGCGCTATATGGTGGACGTTTCATCTACCCTCAGGAACCGTTATGTTTCTCCTTTTTCCCGACTACGGCGAAGCAAAAAGACGTGACGTGACATAGTCTATAACCAGCAAACAAATAAGACGCGTCCAACGATACCTCATTTGTCAAATTATTATAAGTAGTTTAGAAGTTATGAGGGAACAGATGAACATACATACAAACATACATACAAACATACATACAAACATACATACAAACATGCATACAAACATACATACAAACATACATACAAACATACATACAAACATACATACAAACATACATACAAACATACATACAAACATACATACAAACATACATACAAATATACATACAAACATACATACAAACATACATACAAACATACATACAAACATACATACCCACATACCGGCCAAAAACATAACCCTCCTTTTTGCTTCGCCGTAGTCGGGTAAAAACGGGTGGCTCGAATTCTTTTTGATGTGTTTTTATGACAGAAAGGTTCTTGCGAAAGAAAAGTTTTAAGCAAATGAAAAACGTTTTTAACCCGGGCGAAGCCGTGGGGCACTTCTTGTTATTGAATAATAATATTTAGTAAACAGCCATTCTGGTAGTACTGATGTCGGCTGATTCCTACTTTGCTCTGACTAACAGACAGACCTTGTACAGTTTCAACTGCTGGGTTAAGTGGTTAGGTCATCATCATCAACCTATACTAGTCCACAACTGGGCGTGGGTCTTTCCAACTACAAGTCACTGAGCACAAACCACGACTACTCTTATCCAGCTCTTGTCAGCCATCTTGCGAAGAAAATTTCTCCAACTAGTCTAAGGGCGTCCTACGCTACATTTGCTGATACGCGGTCTCTACTTAAGAACTCGATTTATCCGGTTGCCGATTCTTCGGCTGTTATGGCTGGCCTCTTCAGTTTGCTAATTCATTGAGCTATATCGGTGACTTTGGTTCTCTGTCGACATTCATAAAGCGGAGGGCAGTGACTGGAAACAAAGAGCCGAAGATCGGGTTCAGTGGCATGACTTGGGAGAGGCCTATGTCCAGCAGTGGACTGATACCGGCTGATTATGATGATGATGATGGTTCTCTGTCGGATCACCTTGTGGTCCACCCATTGGTTGGCTAAGCATTAAGTATATACAAAGTATATTATAGCGGTTCGCTGGCTTACATAATTAGGAACTTACAGTACTTTCACACAACTTAGGAGTGATTGTAAATTTAAATTAACGTTATGATTTTTTATGTGTAAATGATGCAATTCCAGGTTCTATTATGACATAACTAGCCGTTTGTGTAAGGGATTCGCCTACAGCGGATGCGGAGGCAACAGCAACAGGTTCCTGAGTAAGAGCAGTTGTGTTTCAAAGTGCGCCCCTGTAGTACAAAACTACTAAAAATAAACTGATTGAATAAACGAAACAAATATATGTACAAACTTAATTAATTGTAAGCTCCCAGCCAACCTCACCTGCAAGTGGTACAACAAACGAGGCTTTGGCGACTGACAAATGGCGGGATAACCATTTTATAATTTCAAATATCTAGGCTGGGCAGCGTTCGGAGAACACTATCAGGTATTTTCGTCGCCTATACCGCATTGTCTAAAGACCAAAGTTATCAGTGCTGTTTACGTACCTGTTATGATATACGGAGCCGAGACCTGGACGCTCACGGTATTACTATAATTCACCAACTTAAAGTCACTCAGCGAGCTATGGAAAGCTATGCACGGTTTTTCTCTTAGGGATCCAATCAGGAACAAAGTTATTCGCCAGAAAACAAAGGTGATCCACGTATCATCGACTCATCGTATTAGCAGGTCAAAGTGGTAGTAAGTAATAATTAGGGTTCCGTACCGTACCTCAAAAGGTAAAAGTAAAAGTAACCCTTATTAGATCACTTTCTTGTCCGTCTGTCTGACTATCCGTCTGTCACCACCAATTTTCTCAGGAACGGGTGGACCTGGCAAGTTGACATTTATACCAGATACTAAGGTCTATAGTCTCAATTAGGTTTGTAAAATCAAGGTCCTGAGTCAAAACAATAAAAACATATGGGCAATTTTAGATTTTCGCGAAAACTTGTTATGTAGTACCAAAATATACCTTAATTTTGAACATTTTTGTTTTTCGGAATTTTACCTTTACTTGTACTGCTTGTAACCAAAATTGACAATTCTGGGTCAACCGGAAGTACCCTATAGGTTTTGGGTCCAAAACCTATAGGGTACTTCCCGTTGACCTAGAATCATGAAATTTGGCAAAAAGCAAGGTCTTGAAGCACTTATATAGGAATAAATATGAAAATCGTAAATATGTAGCTTAGTAACAAAACAAAAAAAAAAGGTTAATTTACTATTACAAACTTATTATTTGTAGTTGGTGCCATACATTTTCTATGGATCGAAGTACAAAGTTAAGTTTGTCCTTTAACCTAGTCGCCTATTGAGGCTTCCGTACCAATTTCTCAAAGTTGGTACGGAAGCCTCAGTAGGCGAGTCCAACTCGACTTGGCCGGTTTTTTTCCATAGAACTCCGAAAGTCCGAATGAATTGCTGGGATAGATTAGTCTTGGAGTGGGGACAGCGAATCAGCTATCGTAATGTAGGGATTTCTATGACCAGTTGAAGCGACGACATACGCAGAGCGGTGGGCAGTGATTGGAAAAAAAGAGCTAAAGATGACGCTCAGTGGCGGGCGTGTCTTGGAAGAGACCTTTGTCCAGCTGATAAAGGCTGATGATGATCATATCATAATACAAAAAAAACCACAAGTACAAAGTACATAAAAAAGCCACAGAAAGTCCTCTCGGCCCTACTGTATGAACGTTCGATTTTATGCATTTATAGAAAACTAGCAGCCCCGGCTTCGCACTGGTAGAACATACATGCCTACAAAATTTGCGTCCGTTTGTTGCATCGAATATACAATATTAACATCTTAAACACTCATCGTCATATTTCAACCAATTTAACCAAAACCGTTACGAATTATGCACCTAAAACTTCCTCATAAACACTGGCTATTGGTGAAAACCGCATGATATCCGTTCGGTAGCTATTGAGATTATTGCGAACAAACAGACAGACGCACAGGCAGACAGGCGCAGCTCGGGAGAGGCCTACGTCCAGCAGTGGACGGACACCGGCTGATAATGATGATGATGATGATGAGACAGACGCAGTGATGAGCTTTGTTTTATAATACGAAGTGATATTGGACGGCCCTTTGGCGTAAAGGATAGTTACCCTGATTCTGACCCGACGGTCGTTGGTTCTAATCCTAGCTATACACGGAGAAAATCAGCCGCCGTAACCTTGCGGTGCTCCGGCAAAACAGCTATAATCGAGACCATTCTAGCCTAGCGTGTTCAATGTCCTCGACCAAATCATTATTTATAATCCTCGACGCAAAAAGTAGGGGTACTATACGTTTAACGTGTGTACCTGTGTGTTTGTCTGAAGCATCTTAGCAGTTAGCATCCAACCGGATCAACCGATTTTGATTTTATTATTGATAGTTTTTTTTGTTTGATAGATATCTTCATCGAGAGTGTTCTTAGCTTTAATTCATTAAAATTCGCTCAATCATTTTAAAACTATGAGCTTTTTTCTAGTTGATTCCGTTATGTAATTAGCTTTCATAGATCTAATCAATTCGAAAATCTTCTTCTTCAACGATATTGTAAGAACATGGAAGCATTGACCTGATGCTGGGACATCTCCTGGACTCTATAGAATACTCAAACCCTCACCAACTTACAGCTTAGATTTTAAATGTCGTGTTTAGACTCATTGGAATGTTTTTAATGAAAAGATTATGCATAGATCAGTCGGGGTGGTTTAAAATATTATATTATTATATATCATCATCATCATCATCAGCCTGTGTCAGTCCACTGCTGGACGTAGGCCTCTCCCAAGATGCGCCATTGACCCCGATCTTCGGTTTTTCTCTTCCAGTCACTGCCCACCGCTTTGCGTATGTCGTCGCTCCACCTTATAGATCATTATTATTTTATACAATAGATCATAATTATTGTTGTACTATATTGACTTCAAATTGATTGTGATCGGTAGGGATCTACAGAATAATAAGCTAAGCTTATAATCAAATTTTTAAGTAACTATGACCTAATCTGTGGTTTCACTGCAAATATTTTATTAATTTTGCGATGTGTGTATGAAATCCGTAATATATTCTAGACTTTTCATTTGAATTATATACTGTATAGGACAATTTTAATCTATAATATGAGGCCAAGCTAATTAACGTAATTATTTGGATAAGGATTAATACTATATACTTGAAAATAGCCTTGGAAGTTATGTAATATTTTTTAATAAAAAATTAAAGATTTAAATGGTTACTGTGAGTCAACCTTAGGTCTTATTAAGTTGTACAACTCTGCCATAGAAACTACTTTTCCATCAATTTTCAAAAGAAACGTGTTTTTTTTTGTCGACTTAGGTTGCAAAAATACAAAAATACAAATATAAAAAATACAAAAATACAAAAATACAAAAATACAAAAATACAAAAATACAAAAATACAAAAATACAAAAATACAAAAATACAAAAATACAAAAATACAAAAATACGGACTCAACAAACAACGAGAACAATTTTGTTTTTTCTATGTAAAGAAGACGAGACGCATTGAGAGGCTTATTTTTTTTAAAGAATTTTAATAATATAATAAAGTTAGTTTAAAAACTAAAACAACCGACTTCCATGCCGCGCGAGTCAGTTACAGTAGCAAGTTTGAGATGTTATCTTCATATCTCTGGAGATACTCAAATGTTGATGAAATTACAATGGGACCACGTTGGAAATGTACCCTAAAAACCTATTAATTACCCTACCAATTAAAAAAAGAATCATTCGAATCGGTTCACAATTGACGGAGTAATCGCGTAACATAAATCCAAAAAATATAATCATAAAGTCGAATTGAGAACCTCCTCCTTCTTGGAAGTCGGTTGCAAACGTAGTTACGATCCACGTGCTTTGGACAATTTGTAGAATATATCTACTTAGAAGACCTACTTGTACTTGTACTATTATTTATTCTGTGCTACTTGTAACTGCTTATTCTAGCACTATCGTTAATACTGATAAAACAAATTATCCGCTGCAAATAAAATACATATAAAACTTTTATTTCTACTGTAGGTACCTATGGTAGCATTTCGAGAGAAGAGAAAAAGAAATTATTCACAAACGTACGGAGATCAGTGGTCGAAAATGTCTCGTAGATTAACTGTGCTAACGACGAGTATTATTTGTTTTGACATAATATTTGCACAGTTACAAGAAACACAAAATGTGACTTCTTTTACCAACGATCAGATTGAGGAAGAAAATCGCATATTGAGCAGTACGTTTAAAATAAATCCACAATTATTACCACTTGCGCACTTACACCAGATTTTTCTCTGTTTTTGTTTTAAATTAGCAAAGCTACATATATAGATCTATAGATCGTCCTCATCAAGGTGATAAGGACGATCTATGGATCTATATATATTATTTCATTTCGTCAATTTGTTTCGGTATCATAAAGTTCAACTTCACTTTTCCCAGCTGTTAGTAAATAATTCTAACTTCTACCGCACTAACCTCCGGCGTGTGTCTTGTAGTCATTATATAGTTATCTAATTAGCCTTTTGATACCCAATTTTAGTATATACTGAGATGATATATATAAATATACATATTTACGACATGAGTAAAATTAATTATTGTTGGAGAACAGCGTGATAAGAGACCGTTGTTATGTAGTAGCAGATCTTTTGGCAAATATATAAAAAAGGATGCTCAGATGGTTTGGACATCTGGTCATGATGGATGCAGACAGATTGTGGAAACAAAATTATGATACGAAAAGAATGTGAATAGGCCAGCCGGTAGAGGCCAACCTAGGCGAACGTATCACGACCCGATCGCAGACGTTTATGATGATGCGGCCTAGAATGGGAACTAGCTTCCAAGGATAACAGCCGGAACACATTAGAAATAAATATATAGAATAATATAAATAACTAGCAGTGCCCCATGGCTTCGCCCGCGTTTAAAAGTATCCTATAGGCTAATCCTTAGTTCTGGCTATCCCTGTACAAAATTTCAGCTAAATCGGTCCAGCCGTTTGATAAAGATAAAGAAGTCCCAAACAAATAAATAAATAAACTGACTTTCGTATGGATTATATTGGTGTTGACGAGAAATAAATAATAAAATAATAACAATTAATGTTTATTCTCCAAAATAAATTTACAAATTACAGTAATCTGTATATAGTAAAGGCAAACGTTACTGACTGACTGACTGATCTATCAACACACATTTCAAAACATTTAACGGATGGCGTTGAAATTACAATGCAGATAGTTATTATGACGTAAGTATTCGTTATGAAAGGATTTTTCATAATTAAGGGGATGAAACGGGGTTTCAAAGTTTGTATGGAGAAACAACATTAGATAGTCTTTTTATTCGAAACTTCACACAAGTACTTCTGTAAATAAATAAGTAAAAACGTATTGCAGGCTTTTTAGAAATTCCAGCCCTAAGAAGGTGAAATGGTGTAACCAAGTCTGAAAATCGATATGGTTTATTATCTATATATATAAAAAAAGTCGTGTTAGTAACTACACTTATAACTCAAGAACGGCTGAACCAATTTTTATGACTTTTGTATTTGTGGATTTGTTTTTGTCAGGAATAGGATAATAAATATTAAAAACAATGAATAATTGACCTAAAAAAATTATATAAGAAAAAATATTTTGCCAAAATGTTCCTGGGTTTCAAAACTGCCAATCCAATCATTTGATGTTCAATTGTTTATCCCGTCTATATTCCAAGATCCCTTCGATACGGTAAACCTCAAATTAATAAGGGTCATCGCTCCACACGATTAGTGTATTTAGCCATTGTCAAGTTCAAAAATTCTTCAAGTTTTTGTGTATTAGTGTATTCAAGTCATGTACATTTTAAAAATGTAAATAAATTTTAAATACTGTCAGTAATGACAATATTGTATGATATATTAATTGATTGTCAATTATGCGTGCGTTCAGAAATGTATGCTTACGAGTTTTTGGCGGGAACGTGGAAAAGTGTGTGTGTGATCTCATTGTATTTTTTCCTAAAACTGGTGTGGTGGTGTTGTTCTTCCGCGTGTTAATGTGTAATAAATGTGGATTATTAACCATTAAGTGCCAGTGAATGTGTGCGAGTGTAGGGAAACAGCACAATGTTGAAAAACATGCCATTTGCGTTCTAACCAAAATTCCACTGAAAATCTTCAGTAAACACCACATCTTTACTGAAGGTATGACTTAGACTAGACTTTTACTTGAAAATGAGCTGAAATATGAATTCAACTTATCTCTACGACTAAAATTGATAAAAACTTGACGATTTTAATACTCGACACTGGCTAAATACACTAATCGTGTGGAGCCATAATGAAATTAAAAAAAAATGTAATTTTATATTTTGTCAGAATGTAGGTAAATACAGAGATATGCAAGAATGTGATAGCCAATTTATGAGTGCCGTTTGTATACAGTTTTATCCATAAGGAAAAACAATATTAGACTGTTATTCATGAAGTAAGTATACTTATATATACTTATTCAGAATTAAAATTAAACAGAATCGAACTAATTTCTAGTACGTATTATAAAAATGAATCCCATTTCCCCTTAGTCACACAGTAACTTGAAAACGAGTGGACCTAATTGGCTCATTATTTTTTTTTATGTGTTTTTATGAAAGAAAGGTTTTTACGAAGGAAAAGTTTTAAGTATGTGATTGTTGTCGTGGGAGAATGATTGGCTTTGACGTCAGAGGTACCGAGTTCAATCCCCGCCGTGCACCAATGGATTTTTCTATAGCAAAAATGATGTGCGCTTTTTACAGTGGCCCTCTGGTATAGAAAAAACATTGTTAAGAAGCCCCCAGCCCCCGCATGGTAGTAGGACACTCTCTAGTGGCCGCCTGGCCAGCCACTCGCAAGTTAGAAAATCTGTCGCCAAACATCTTATGTGTTACGGCAGCTATCCTTGACAGCCAATTCCCATTCTAGACTTAGCATGCTACCATTCTCAACCGCATCATCACTTACCAACAGGTGCGATAGTGGTCAAACGCTAGCCTATATGATATATACATGGTAAATGAAAGAAGCGTTTAACGCGGGTCATGGTCACGACCCATGGGGCGCTTCTAGTATTAGAAATAAGTTGATAAAACCGCATTAAGAAACAGTAATTATAATATTTGTATAAGGTTAGTTCGTTAGAATGATAACAGATGGCGCTAGCTATGTAAACGCATGTTTTGCATCGCGCAAACGTTTTATTTGCAGAAATGGTGTACGTTTCGAACTAATTTATGTTTTGTTAAGAAAGCTAGACAAACCAAGCCAGTTCACTTCACTACGATTGTAGATCTTCTGTGTGGTCAATATACGGCTTACATTGGACCTGTCGTTTTAATGTACCTGTTGTACATGTTTTGGTCCATCTCGCCGGATTTGTGAGCCAATCAAACGGCTTCAGTAGTCCCACGTGACGGGATTACGCTTCGCACCTATGGGCAGTGGATCGCTGTTCGGGGCGAATATCAGTGGGACAAGCCCCGCTGCGTCAAGGTTGATGACCTTGAAAGAGGAAGATTCACCGGTCTGAGGAAGCCCAGGGTGAGAAGAGGATCAGCAGCGGCAGTACTGGAGGAAGTATTGCAGACGGAGCTGGGAGCTAGCACGGAGTCTCAGTAGCACCAGGAGGTGCTACCACCGCCGGAAGCGGAAGGGGTTCCTAGTGACGTCAGGAGCAGTGGTCAAGTGTGAGTCGAAGATAAATTGTGAGTACATTGACATTATTAAAGAAAACATTTACGATCAAGCGGAAGTGGCCTATGTTATATACAAAAGTGAATTGGTTAAGAGTTGACCTCTTGTAGCTTCAGCTTCTTCAAATGAAGGTCAAGCACGTAGTACTAATACGTCAGTTAAACTTCCTAAAATAACTATTCCCTCGTTTTCTGGGACATATTCAAAATGGGTATCATTTCGAGATCTATTTAAATCTCTGATACACTCTAACCCCGACTTAGATGATGTTCAATGGTTACATTATCTTAAAAGTTTGCTAACCGGGGAAGCGGAACAGCTCATACGTCAATTGCCAATTACCGCCGCTAATTATATTGAGTGTTGGAATCAATTAGAGGCTAGGTACAATAATAAGCACTTCTTGGCGAACTGTATCCTAAAAAGACTCTTAGGTCAAAGGAGCTCCAACTCTGAATCAGCTTTGGCAATAAAAGAGCTAGTTGATACGACATCGGATTGTCTACACGGCTTAAAAAATATAGGGGTTGATGTCAATTCGTGGGACATAATTGTTATTTTTATTGTGGCAAATAAATTAGATGTGGAAACACGCAAGCAGTGGGAATTGAGGGTTTCGGGAAACAATTCTGAAGAGCTACCTAAATTTTCCGAGTTTCGAGAATTTATTCAATCGCGATTTAGAGCTCTTGAGTCGATTGAGCCGATCGTAAAACCAAAAACCTCACGTCCCACTCCGAGCCATTTAATTAAGCACAAGGTTTTACACGTGGCTAATATAGTCTGTGATTATTGTACTGAAGACCACAAGATTTTTACATGTAAGAAATTTTGTAAAGATGACGTAACCACGCGACGAGAGTTTGTGTTTCACAAAAGGTTATGTTTCAACTGCTTGGGCAGCAATTACTCGGCTAGGTTCTGTCCGAGTAAGTCAACTTGTCGCGTATGTAAGGCGAAGCATCATTCTTTGCTCCATCCAATTGGTTCAGGTGGAGTTGGTAGTCCACAAGTTTCAAACACTGGCATTTCAACGCTTGGAGCAGGTGTGAGTGGTTCATCTACTGGTAAATCAGTAGGCAACTCCAGTGCGGTAGAATCGGCGGCAGTGGTCTCGTGTTTCGGTCAACTGCCGGTTAAGCGTCATGTGTTGTTGGCGACTGCTGTTGTGTTGGCAGAGTCGTCAAAGGGTACAAATCAATATATCAGGGCATTGCTAGACCAAGGTTCACAGGCATCCTTTGTACATCATGTGAAACATCCAGTAAAGGCAATGGTATCAGGCGTGGAAGGGAATACAACAACCCTTGCCAAGTCTAGAGTGGAACTTAAAATCCACTCAAGGTTAGATTACAACGTAGTAATCACGGTTCAAGCGTTTGTTCTCAAATCGATTACGACGTTACTTCCAAACACGAAGATGGAAGAGGTAACTTGGCTGAATAATATTTGTTTAGCTGACCCGCAATATCACACGCCTAATAGAATTAATGTTTTGTTAGGCGCTGAGGTTTATGAGCAAGTAATCCAAGAGGGCATAAGAAAGGGTCCTCAAGGATATCCTTTGGCTCAAGCCACATCATTGGGATGGGTTTTATCGGGAACGTGCCAACGTTCACAGTCTTTGTCAACAAATTTTGTTACGATGCATGTGTGCGTCGAGGATAATGAGTTACTGAAAAGGTTCTGGGAGATAGAAGCTGATCCTACGCCACGTAAAAAGATTATGTCTGAAGAAGAAGTTTCGTGCGAGCGGGTTTTCGCTGAAACAACAAAACGTGACGTCGAAGGAAGATACATTGTGAAGCTTCCCTTCAAAACAGAAAGACCAGATTGTGTAGATGGTGACTCACGAGCTGTAGCTGAAAAAAGACTTAATGGATTATTTTCACGGTTCAAACGGGATGAAGATCTGAAAGAAAAATATCAAAGGGTTATAACAGAGTACTTACATTTGGGATTCATGGAGAAGATTCCTGAAGTAGACGAAGATAATACGCAAGCGGTGTACATACTTCACCATCCAGTTGTGCGAAATGACAAGGAGACTACACAGGTTAGAGTGGTGTACGATGCATCCTGTAAATATAAAAATGGTGTGTCATTAAATGATGCACTTATGACGGGTCCTACACTACAACCAGAACTAAGGCATTTGCTGATGCGCTGGAGAATACATTCGATATGTCTAGTAGCTGATGTCATAAAGATGTATTGTCAAGTCAAGGTATCAGAAGAAGACGTCGATTATCAGCGACTGTTATGGAAGGAAAGCGCAGAAGCAAAAGCTGAAGATTACAGGCTACTTAGAGTTATCTTCGGTACGGCTGCTGCTCCTTATCTTACTGTCAAAAGTCTGCAACAAGTAGCGCAAGATGAAGGAAAAGGGTATCCTGTTGCTTCTGAAAAGGTTCTTAATGACTTCTATATGGACGATCTGCTTACGGGTTGTGACTCTGTAGAGGAAGGAGTTGTTATTTACGAAGAAATGACTGAATTGCTAAAAAAAGGAGGATTTGAATTACAAAAATGGATGAGCAATAGTGACGAACTTTTAAATGCAATTAAGAAAAAGGATATCATGCAGGAAGGACTCAAGCTGAAAGAAGATGAAGTAGTAAAGTTGTTAGGACTTACCTGGGACAGAAGAACCGATGACTTCCGATACACGGTGACGCTGGCTCCGGAATCTAGACCTGTAACAAAAAGAAGAATTATTTCGCAAATAGCGCGGCTGTATGATCCATTAGGGTGGGCGGCACCCTGTGTGATAAAGGCAAAAATACTTATACAAAAGCTGTGGATAGCTGGGCTGGAATGGGATGAGGAGGTATCAGACAAAATATTTGGTGAATGGATGACTTACCGTGATGAATTAACGGTGTTGACGCAGATACGCATACCTCGATGGCTTGGGACGTGTACAAATGATAAACACGTGGAACTCCACGGGTTCTCAGATGCGTCTAAGTTTGCATACTCGGCAGCAGTCTATCTGCGTAAAATTGCTGAAACAGAACGCGTTCAGGTAGCCTTAGTTACTGCTAAGACAAAGGTTGCACCAATAATACAGATCTCCATTCCTAGACTGGAATTGTGCGGAGCAGTGTTAGTCACAAGACTACTAGTAGAAGTAGCGGAGGTTTTGGCGATTCCAAAGTCAAATATTCGGGCATGGACGGATTCTACTCTAGTCCTAGCTTAGATCAACAGTCACCCAAGTCGGTGGCAAACATTTGTCACCAATCAGGTATCCGAGATATTGACGACACTAGATACGAGTCAGTGGGCGCACGTATCTTCAGGACAGAATCCTGCAGACTGCGCATCGAGGGGAATAACCCCTGCAGAGCTTCTTGATAATTCGATGTGGTTTAATGGGCCGGAGTTCTTGAGACGCGTGGTTGTTTCATACAGCAAACCGATTGTTGAAACCCAGCTAGAAGAAATCAAGACTCATGTCGCAGTAGCAGAAATACCCATCTGGAGCAGATACTCGTCACTCACAAGGTTGGTTAGAGCAGTGGCATATTGCCGGCGGTTTCTGAGACCAAAGGGTACAAAGGTATTACATTATCTCACGTCCATGGAGTTGGCAGATAGCTTGGAATGTTGTATCAAACAGTGTCAAGAAGAACACTTCAAGAAAGAGTTAGAAGTCATTAGACAAGACGGACATTTCGCTCGGATAAAGGGACCGGTCAAGTCCTTAAATCCCTTTCTTGATAATAGAGGAGTGTTGCGAGTTGGTGAACGCTTGGATAAATCACCGCTGAGTGAAAGCGTTAAACACACAATGTTGTTGCCAAAGAAGTCGACATTCACGGACTTAGTTATTGCTGATGCCCATTTTAAGACGCTTCATGGGGGCATTCAGCTCATGTTGGCTTATTTGAGCTCGAAATACTACATTTTGGGTTCAAAATGTTTGGTGAAGGGATACATACGTAAATGTATCAAATGCATTAGACAAAATGCAGGGTCATCCTATCAACTGATGGGTCAACTGCCAGCTGCTCGTGTCACAACCACGAGAGCGTTCAAATGTAGCGGTGTTAACTTTTCGGGTCCAATCAGCGTAAAAACAACAAAAGGCCGTGGTCACCACTCTTATAAGGGCTACATTTGTCTATTCGTGTGCATGGTCACGAGAGCTGTGCAATTAGAAGTAGTCAGTGATCTAACTACCTCTGGGTTTTTGGCTGCCTTTAAAAGGTTTGTTGCACGTCGAAGTCATTGTACCGATATCTGGAGCGACAATGGCACGAATTTTGTCGGAGCTTCCCGTGAGTTGCAAAATTTGATAGCTACGGAGAACTCAAGGCTGCCACAGGAAGTAGTTAAATCTTTGGCTGCTAATGGAACGACATGGCACTTTATTCCTCCTCATTCGCCTAATTTTGGAGGGCTGTGGGAAGCAGGAATCAAGTCCACGAAATTCCACTTGAAGAGGGTTATAGGGGAATCAGCGTTGACATATGAAGAGCTGTCAACTGTCTTAGCACAGATTGAGGCCTGCCTAAATTCGAGACCACTGTCACGGCTCGAATCCGAGTCTGATGCAGATGTGTTAACACCAGGGCATTTTCTTGTAGGGGAGCCACTTATTACTGTTCCAGACCATAGTTTTGAAACTTCAAATGTCACTAGTTTGCGTCGATGGCAGTTAACTCAAAAGATGTTGCAAGAGTTTTGGAGACGTTGGTCCTTGGAATATTTGTCAAAATTCCAGCATCGCTATAGGTGGTCTTACCACACCCCTGAACCGAAAATTGGAGACGTAGTATTAGTTAAGGAAAATGACTTACCTCCTTGTAGGTGGTTGCTTGGTCGGGTGGTTGCTAAGCATCCAGGGACTGATAATGTCACACGCGTAGTCACGTTACGCACAAAGGGTTCTATTATTAAACGGCCTACATCCAAATTGTGTGTGTTGCCTGTAGCCGTCTAAATTCTAGTATGTTTTGTTTTAATTTGGTTATAGAGTCCATAAATCGTTGTTTTGTTTGTATTGTTTTTAAGTTATGTAATTTCACATGGCATTGTAATTTGGTTTGGTATTATGGTAAACATCGTTTGTAAAGAGTTCAACTCACTAAGGACAGGACAAGTAGTTTTATCAAATTTATTTACACGTTGGTTCATGGTGGGCGGAGCATTTAGAAGGACAAGATAAATTTGCCCTTGGTGGGCGGAATGTATAAGGTTAGTTCGTAAGAATGATAACAGATGGCGCTAGCTATGTAAACGCATGTTCTGCATCGCGCAAACGGTTTATTTGCAGAAATGGTGTACGTTTCGAACTAATTTATGTTTTATAGATTTAAAAACGGGAATTTAACGTGACTTACGCGATGTCGATATAGCGATCGACATATGTTTCGGCCTCATCCGGAGGCCTTCTTCAGGATCTTGAGTGCGGGGCGCTCGTCGACGCGTCGCACCTCGCACTGCGGGCCGCTGCTCGTGCAGCGCGGGCGGACGGAGCGGGCGGCGGCGGCGGCGGTGGTGGTGTTGGTGGGGGGTAATGATGCGGTGTACATAGTGGAGGCGCGGGATTAGGTTGGAGGGCTTCGTCTTCATCACTGCTGTTTACTTCAGACGAGACCTCATCCAACCGGCAGACGGAACTCACGGTGTCCTCCTCACTGTTGCCACGGGTGACGTGCTTTCCATGAAGAACGGTTTTCCACGTATTTGACAGGTACCACCCTCTGTCTCTGTTGAAGTTACAACGACGACTGATCTCAATGGCTTCTCGGATTTTGCGGGGTACAAAGTACTTTTCACGCGCCAAAATCCGTGCCTTGTCAAATCTGATGTAGTGCGTCGTTCCAGATGTGAGAGCGTGCTCTGTAACCGCCGAGCTACCGCTGTCCACGTTCTTCATGGAAGCAATGTGTTCTTTGAGTCTTGTGGACACGTTTCTTCTGGTCTCGCCTACGTAGCTTGCACCACAGTCGCAAGGAACGACGTAGACCCCAGGAGCTCCTAGGGGATCCTTATCCTTTGGAGAGCGCAACAATTGCCTGACACGTGCGGGGGGGCGGAATATCGTCTTGATGCTATATCTTCGGCGTAACAAGTGTCCAATTTTGTCCGTGACCCCCTTGACGTATGGTAGGTACGTTGCTGCTCTCTCAACCGATGTTATTCGGCACTTTGTGGAGTTGTTCGCAATCCGATTACTCTGCTTCCAGCTGTATCCGTTTGCCTCTAACACCGCCTTCACATGCGCGAGTTCCGTGTCTACATGTTGTGGGTCACATAATCTCAGCGCTCTGTTGATAAGTGTCCGAGGCAACGACGCTAGATGGGCGGGATGGTGATGGGAGTCAGCTCTCAAGTACCGGTCTGTATGCGTACTCTTGCGGTACACTGTGTGTGAGAGATGTCCATTCTGTTGTCGCTTGAGTAACACGTCAAGAAACGGCAACGCGCCCTCTATTTCTCGTTCGACAGTGAAAGTGATCGTCGGATGTTTGCTATTTAGATGTTCTAATAAGGGTGTTACATGGTCCTTATGTAAAATAGCAAACACGTCATCCACATATCGCCACCAGTATCTCGGTCTAAAGGATATGTCGTGTAGTGCCGATGTCTCGAACCACTCCATAAAAATATTCGCAACTACTGGAGCTATAGGAGAACCCATGGCCACACCTTCCGTCTGAATATAAAATTCACCGCGCCACTTAAAATACCCACTTGTCAGTATGTACTTTATTATGTTCATGTACTCGATAGGTATAAGAGCTCTCTGGAATAAATCCGTTATAATTTTGAGTGTGTCCTCTATCGGTACGTTCGTGAACAATGACGTGACATCGAAGCTCACCATCAGTTCGTCTTCACCTAATGTTACTTCATCTAGGAGCTGTATAAAGTGTCGCGAGTCCCTCACAAAACTTGTGGTGTTTCCTGTTAATGGAAGTAGCATGTCACTCGAACTCGGAAATGTTTGCACTACGTAGTTTACGTAACAACACAGAGCTTTTAGTTTTACCCGCAGATAAGGGGAATGCAGCAGTAGTCGTGGACACAGCACAGTACGAACAGAAAATAAACCAGCTCCTCAGTGACGGTAATACTTACAAATGTGTTACATACGACCCTACATCTCGAGTAACTACCAAACTGAGTACACTACTGCGTGCATTAAATGAAGATCTGTACAGTAGATTACGCCCTTTGAACCCAACTGCACCGAGAATTTATGGCCTACCTAAAATTCACAAGCCGTCGTGGCCTTTGAGACCTATAGTCAGTCAAATCGACTCACCCACTTATAAAACAGCTCGATACATGGCTGACATGCTACTTCCATTAACAGGAAACACCACAAGTTTTGTGAGGGACTCGCGACACTTTATACAGCTCCTAGATGAAGTAACATTAGGTGAAGACGAACTGATGGTGAGCTTCGATGTCACGTCATTGTTCACGAACGTACCGATAGAGGACACACTCAAAATTATAACGGATTTATTCCAGAGAGCTCTTATACCTATCGAGTACATGAACATAATAAAGTACATACTGACAAGTGGGTATTTTAAGTGGCGCGGTGAATTTTATATTCAGACGGAAGGTGTGGCCATGGGTTCTCCTATAGCTCCAGTAGTTGCGAATATTTTTATGGAGTGGTTCGAGACATCGGCACTACACGACATATCCTTTAGACCGAGATACTGGTGGCGATATGTGGATGACGTGTTTGCTATTTTACATAAGGACCATGTAACACCCTTATTAGAACATCTAAATAGCAAACATCCGACGATCACTTTCACTGTCGAACGAGAAATAGAGGGCGCGTTGCCGTTTCTTGACGTGTTACTCAAGCGACAACAGAATGGACATCTCTCACACACAGTGTACCGCAAGAGTACGCATACAGACCGGTACTTGAGAGCTGACTCCCATCACCATCCCGCCCATCTAGCGTCGTTGCCTCGGACACTTATCAACAGAGCGCTGAGATTATGTGACCCACAACATGTAGACACGGAACTCGCGCATGTGAAGGCGGTGTTAGAGGCAAACGGATACAGCTGGAAGCAGAGTAATCGGATTGCGAACAACTCCACAAAGTGCCGAATAACATCGGTTGAGAGAGCAGCAACGTACCTACCATACGTCAAGGGGGTCACGGACAAAATTGGACACTTGTTACGCCGAAGATATAGCATCAAGACGATATTCCGCCCCCCCGCACGTGTCAGGCAATTGTTGCGCTCTCCAAAGGATAAGGATCCCCTAGGAGCTCCTGGGGTCTACGTCGTTCCTTGCGACTGTGGTGCAAGCTACGTAGGCGAGACCAGAAGAAACGTGTCCACAAGACTCAAAGAACACATTGCTTCCATGAAGAACGTGGACAGCGGTAGCTCGGCGGTTACAGAGCACGCTCTCACATCTGGAACGACGCACTACATCAGATTTGACAAGGCACGGATTTTGGCGCGTGAAAAGTACTTTGTACCCCGCAAAATCCGAGAAGCCATTGAGATCAGTCGTCGTTGTAACTTCAACAGAGACAGAGGGTGGTACCTGTCAAATACGTGGAAAACCGTTCTTCATGGAAAGCACGTCACCCGTGGCAACAGTGAGGAGGACACCGTGAGTTCCGTCTGCCGGTTGGATGAGGTCTCGTCTGAAGTAAACAGCAGTGATGAAGACGAAGCCCTCCAACCTAATCCCGCGCCTCCACTATGTACACCGCATCATTACCCCCCACCAACACCACCACCGCCGCCGCCGCCGCCCGCTCCGTCCGCCCGCGCTGCACGAGCAGCGGCCCGCAGTGCGAGGTGCGACGCGTCGACGAGCGCCCCGCACTCAAGATCCTGAAGAAGGCCTCCGGATGAGGCCGAAACATATGTCGATCGCTATATCGACATCGCGTAAGTCACGTTAAATTCCCGTTTTTAAATCTATAAGTTTAAAATGAACGTGAGTTTTTATAATAAAATTTATGTTTTGTTAAGAAAGCTAGGCAAACCAAGGCAGTTCACTTCACTACGATTGTAGATCTTCTGTGTGGTCAATATACGGCTTACATTGGACCTGTCGTTTTAATGTACCTGTTGTACAATATTAATATATGCTATTTCAATTATAATTTATGATAATAGGTATTTGTTTATAAGTAATAAGTTATTTTTCAAAAAAAATAAAACCGACTTCTTAACCACAAAAAGGCACTCAAAAGCGAAAAATAATTTACTTTAAATTATTATAAGCGTTACCCATTTCTCTATTTGAAGTCGGTGCCAGCCAAGTCTAATAGGTAGTAGATAGATAATACCTACATGTATCTACCTACTTACTAACCTACTTACTACTACTACATACATAGTGTCTATCTAATATCCAATAGGCTTGGCTGGCACCGACTTCAAATAGAGAAGTGGGTAACGCTTATAATAATTTTAAGTAAATTATTTTTCGCTTTTGAGTGCCTTTTTGTGGTTATGAAGTCGGTTTTATTTTTTTTTGAAAAATAACTTATTTTACCCTTTTTAGTGCAAAAAAAGTTTTAAGGAAATTACATGCATCTATTAAATTTCGTGTCTGGGCCGTTATACACTGACGGATATATACTTTTTGAAAATTTCAAGTATGTACCTATAACGGTTAAGAAGATACAGATCTGTAAAGTGCGCACATATAGACACACGGACGGACGGACGAACAGACAACAAAGTCTCAGAAAGTATTTATTTGGTAGCCTTTGGGTTCGAAACCCTAAAAAAATTGACTTTAAATGCCGCGCTAAAGTGAAAATATTCACTAGTAATAATGATGTCATCAAGGTATCAAAGGACAATGTCCAAAATGGCCCTGTACAATTAAAGCATCTGACACACACGATAATTAATTGTCTATTTTATTACAATAATTCCAAATACTTTTATAACACGGACTAATTGTATTTCAATTTTTTTTTTTTTTTTTTGTAGTGATTCATCTACTTCACGTAGATGTCTCACTGCTATTACAATCTAGCCTTCTAATTAGGCTAATAAGTAATTTGATTTTAACTTAATTTACTATTAAAATATTACTAATAATGTGTCCATTAACACTTTTCCTAATGTCTCTATTAAGGGGTAGACACTTTGTTATTGTGTTCTTTTATATAGCGTTCACTATCACTACACTTATGCTCACTTAGTAAAATATCACTAAAGTAATTCGAACGGTTTTACCCTTTTTAGTCTTCTAACTATGTCCGTGTTGTCGAGGAGCTGGATAGCCTCGACGTTCACATGATGGTGAAGTCTGCGATCGTGAGCTTCAGCATATTGTTTTATCGTTTTAGCGACGTGTTCCACTTTAAGGTCCCGATGGAGATCATCATTTCTTATGTACCAGGGTGCCTTTACAATGCTCCTGAGTACTTTGTTTTGAAATCTTTGTATAATCTGTACGTTGCTCTGTTTGGTGCATCCCCATAGCTGGACACCATAAGTCCATATTGGCTTAAGGACCTGTTTATATAATAGCATTTTGTTATGCACTGACAGAGATGAATGTTTTCCAAACAGCCAGTGCATATTCTTGCAGCGAAGCTCTAATTCGTCACGATTCTTTTTGACATGCAACTTCCAGCTTAGCTTTGCGTCTAATGTCATCCCTAGATATTTTGCTTTGCTATCGTAAGGTATTGGTTGATTATTTATGAACACCGGATGGTAGTTTGGTCTCTTATTTGTGAAATCTACGTGTACAGATTTACTTTCGTTGAGCTTTATTCGCCATTGCTTTGTCCATGCAACTATGGAGTTAATTGCTGTCTGAACCTTTTCCACAGCTTCCTCTTGGGTGAGACCTGTAGCCATAATGGCTGTGTCATCCGCGAAGGTTGCGATAGTGTTATTTTCTAAATGAGGAATATCACAGGTGTATAATACGTACAGGACCGGACCTAAAACACTGCCCTGTGGTACTCCAGCCTTTATTTGCTTTAGTTCAGAGTATGAGTCATCTTGTCTTATCCTAAACATTCTTTGTGTTAAGTAAGACTCAAGAATATCTGCAAACTGTTTAGGAAGCATATTTGTCAGTTTGTGTATAAGACCCTTATGCCAAACTTTGTCGAACGCTTGAGCTACATCCAAGAAGACGGTAGTGCAAACTTTCTTTTCTTCCAGAGCATTTTCTATGATGTTGGTGATTCGATGAACCTGGTCTATGGTGGAATGATTTTCCCTAAATCCAAACTGGTAGTCAGGAATAAGTTTTCTTTCTTCTATAATGGGTTTCAGCCTTTTCAAGAGCAATTTCTCGAATAACTTCAATATTATTGGTAACAGAGAGATTGGTCTATATGATGTTGCATCTTGGGGAGGTTTACCAGGCTTCTGGATCATAATAACTTCAGCTATTTTCCACAAGTCGGGCACGTATTGAAGTCTGAATGACGCATTGATGAGTGTTGTTAGTTTAACTAGCGCTTTTCGAGGAAGATTTTGGAGTAATTCACCTGTAATCAAATCATATCCCGGCGTCTTTTTCTTTTTAAGCTTTTTGATTTCATTGTAAACTTCTCTTGGTGTTGTAAGTTTAATTTCAATATCATCTTGGGATGTTTCAGTTAGCGTAAAGTTATGGTCCATATCCTCATTAGGCTGAAATATCAAGTCTAAGTGTTGTGCAAATCTAGAAGCTTTCTGTTCATTGCTGACGGCCCAACTCCCGTTAATTTCTTTTATAGGTGGGACCTGCAGAGTAGGTTTTTTAAGGTTTTTAGTGGTTTTCCACAATGAATAGTTGGTTGAACGATCACTTGTCAGATGACTCAAGTAAGTGTTCATAGATTCGTCATTGAAAGCTTGTATTGTCTTGCGAAGTTTTTTTGTTAAGTTGTTCAGGAGCATTTTGTCTTTTGGACATCTTGTCATATGCTATTGCTGTCGCTGTCTTCTCTTATTAGCTATCATATCTCTTATTTCTATGGGATAATAATTACCTCTAATTTTCTTTTTGTATTCTGGTGTATTTTTCCAGGCACATTGTTGAATGTCAGTTATGAATTTTTTTAAATCTATATCTACTTCATTTGGACATTTTAATGAAGTTTTTAGGTCAATTACATTGTCTAAATCTATCTTGAAGCTTTCCCAATCTGTGTTTTTATTTGCCAAAGATGGGTTTGTTTCTTTCTCAATTATGTTCTCACTTATCGATAGAATTATCGGTGAGTGGTCAGAGTTCATATCATAACCTTCCTGAATATGCAAAAAGCTTGGTGATACATTTTTATAAATAAAAAAATCTATGAGGTCAGGAATCTTCAAAGGATTAGTGGGCCAGTAAGTTGGCTTGCCTGTTGATATGACATCGCAGTTGCATTCTCTAATAGCTGTTAATAGTTCTTTTCCTTTGGTGGTAGTCAGTCTCGATCCCCAGTAGGTATTTTTAGCATTAAAATCACCTCCCAGTATAAATCTGTTACCTAGTTCTTTCAGAAAACTTTTGTACTGTTCCACCTTTAGTGCGTGCTTAGGCGGACAGTATATCGATGATATTGTAATGGGATACCTTTTAGTTTCAAGTTGAATAGCAACTGCTTGTATATGTTGTTCTTCAAACTTATGTTTTTCGAAGTGATTGATATTGTCTCTTATAATAATAGCGCTGCCTCCTCTTGCGGTATTATCTGGGTGCAGAGCATGGTAAGTTTTATATCCTTGTAGTCTGATGTAGGATTCACGTGTAAAATGTGATTCGGAAACAAGACAAATATCAATATTTTCTGTATTGAGGACTACCTGTAGTTCGTTTCGATGATGAAGCAGTCCATTAGCATTCCACGCCATTATATTTAGTGATTTATTCATGATGCATGTTTTGAAGTAGCTATTTTAGTGCTGTTTTCTAGTTTTTTCAATCTACTGTCAAATGAGGTCATAAGTGACAAAATTTGATTAATTTTTTCGTCAATATTGGAACTTTCCTGCTGAGTTTTATGAGGCTGTGGTAATCTCTGTTGCTGAGTCCCTTTAGTCATTTGAGCATACGTGATGTTTTTAGTTACGTTTTGTGCCTTTTTGGTATTATTTTCACTTGGCGCCTGGGTAGTGGTAGTTGTTACATTTTTCTTAGTTTGCTTATTTTTTAAGCTTTGTAATTCCTTGGCTACTATGCATCCTCTGTAGTTAGCGGGGTGCGGTTGACCACAGTGAACACATTTCGGTTTAGCATCAGCTGGCTTCTGACAGTCTCGAGTCAAATGCTTGCCTGTACATTTAACGCATCGTGGTTCCTTGGAACAGTACTTTTGTGTGTGCCCATATGATTGGCACCTCTTACATTGGGGGAGTAGTCTGGAGGTTTTCACAGGTTCGATCTCCACTTTGCATCCTAATATAATCCTTATATTGTAAATTTTATTTATATCTTCATTTTTTTTCGAAAGAAAGCAGAAACATATTGAGTGGTTCCTTCTTCCTCAGTTTGTTGACCGCACTAAGAATTTTAAATCCATTGAGTGCCAGGTCACTCACTATTCTATCAGGCATACACGAAGAATGAAGATTTTTAGCCATCACTCTTATAGGTCTATCCTGCTTGTTTTCGTAAGAATGCCAACGTAAGTTATTTTGTGACAGCAATTTCGTAATACTTCTGTACGAATCTTCATCGTGCGTATTTATCTTCGCACATTCGCTGTTCATTACTTTTATGGTAAACGTGTCCTTAGGAACGCTTGTTAGTAGAAAGTCGTAGAACGCCTGATAATTTCGGACGTCTTCAACAACAATTGGTGGAGGTTGAGGAGGTTTCTTTATTTTTTCTTTAGTGATCTGACTAGGGGGATCATCTTTCGTGGGGGAGGGAGACTTTAGCAACTTCCTTTTCTTCCTACCTTTTTCTCGCACCCACTCGGTTTCTTTAGCGAGCTCCTCTTCGTCGGTCTCGTACTGGACTGCGGCTGTAGGTTCCTCATTACTAGGCTGTTTAGTTGGAACAGTGTCATTCTGCTCCCGAACATGTTTAAGATGGCACTGAAGCTCGTGGATCTGGTTTTGTAGTTCACCAACAAGATCCTGTAATTTAATACGCTGTCTTCTTTCTTCTTCGAAACGATCATATAGCAATCGCTCCGTTTCCGTTGATAAAGTTATCTTTGTAGGTGAAGCCATAGTTATTAGTTGCTTCGCCTTAACATTTGTTTACACAAAATTAGCTTGTTGCACTCACTACGCGTATCTGGGTCATCGCGATGACCGTATAAGCAGTGCACTTGCGACGGCTAAGTAGGCTGCTGCGTCAGCGCCTTACCCGAGTGGACTAGAGCAAGCGCAACGCGAACGCGACCTTTCTCTACGGAAGTAGCGAGCCCACTGTATTTCAAAATGAATATTAAATAGTATTATTTGCGATTATTAACATTAATTGCCGCCATATGGCCAACAGAGTACTGAATCACTCTACTACGTTATAAGAGGCACTTCCCTATATTGTGGATACCCGAATTATGAAAGCTCTGTGTAGCCAACCTAACAACGGAAAGTATTATTTACGTAGTAACTATTATATAATATGTGGTTTTATGCTTATAATTTTTATTGCCGTGTTGATTGGTACAAAGTACGTTCATAATTCTGAGTTATTTAATTATGTATGCAGTGTCGCGGGACTGAAATGGCCGCCATCTTCGCCAAATGTCATGTCATGTAAAAAAAATATTAGGTATATTTAAAAAAGTTTGCACCCTAACAAGACTTTTCCCGGTAGAACATTCCTGTGAAGACAAATTATTTATATTTATATATAATTATTAATATATAATTATTTATTGAGGGCCCGGTGGCGTAATTGGGAGAACGGTCGGCTTTGATGCCGTGGTACCGAGTTCAAACCGCCGTGCACCAATGAATTTTTCTATCGAAAAATATATGTGCGCTTCTCACAGTGGCCCTCCGGTGAAGGAAAACATCTTTAAGAAACCAATAACCCCCGCATGGTGGTAGAACATATCTAGTGTCCGCCTGGCCAGTTACCACCCTCAAGTCAGAAAATCTGTCGCCGAACATCTAATGTGTTCCGGCAGCTATCCTTGAGAGCCAGTTCCCATTCTAGTCCACTTCTCTATCTTCGACCGCATCATCACTTAGCAACAGGTGAGATAGTGGTCAAACGCTTGCCTATAAGATATAAAAAAATTATCCCCACCTTTATTTCTATCTCGCTCATAGTTACTGTAAGAATATCTTATATGCAATAGCAACCTCCATTGTGTATAATCTTCTTGGGACTCTTCTATTAAAACTAGTACATTCTCCTATGTTTGAGGTATTTATCTCCATATCTCTGGTGATACTAATCAGATCTCGATAAAATTAAAATGGGACCACCTCGGAAACGTATCCTACCTATGAAAAAAAGAATCATTTGAATCCGTTCACAATTGATGGAGAAATCGCGTAACATATACACAAAAAAAAAATATATATACATACAGACGAATAGAGAACCTCCTCCTTTTTTGTGAAGTCGGTTAAAAAATATACATTTGTATTAATTAGAATATTCATTAGCTCTCATACTTGGATTCCATGTATTATGAGAACTGGTTATTAGGGTTCCGTATCCACAGGGTAAACCGGGACCCTATTACTAAGACTCCGCTGTCAGTCTGTCCGTCTGTCACCAGGCTGTATATCATGAACCGTGATAGTTAAGACAGTTGAAATTTTCACAGATGATGTATTTCTGTTGCTTTTTTGTTGAAATACATGTTGCAGAAGTATTTGTTGCTATAGCAACAAATACTAAAAACAGAATAAAGTTAAAAATTATAGAGGGTCCCCATAAAAGCAACGTGTTTTTTTCGCCATTTATATAGTTATATTGAAATGTCGATCCCTAACACCCTTGTTAGACGTTAGATGGCGCTATAAAAATAAAATGTTTATTAATTATTATTTTTTGCTGGCGAAAAATGATAGTGGTATTTTTTGCTCGATCTTATAAAATACTGTAGTGTGGTACGGAACCCTACGAGTGCGAGTCTGACTTGCACTTGGCCAGTTTTTCTTATTTAGACACTTCTGGTATTACTTAACAGTCAGCTGTCTGATTGTTGTTGCTGACCCATCATCAAGGAAACTGCATGAACTAAGTAGATCTTTTGCAATTTTCTTCAAACCTCCACAGCTATACCAACTAAAGTAACCACACATATAGTACTAATGAATATTTTGTTACATTTTAGGTTTAGCAAAACACCCAGACAGGGTTAAATGCAAGTTTCAGCCGAATAGTAATGACTGCACTGGGCCTAAATCGTATACAACAAGGTACATATCATTACATACAATAAGCAATTTTCGTGACAAAAACAATTGTTTCACTACACCACTAGACTATTGTGTGACTTTTGAATCGAACCTACTGAGATATCACTTTCAAAAACGTCAAAGCGAATCTTTATTTGTCAGTTTTAGTGAATATAGTTCATTATTTATATAAGGCAAAGGTCTTCAAAACCTACAAAGGTTAGGTTAAAGACTTAAAGCGATACTATAGACACCAGTAGAAAGCCAATGAAAAGAAATCAACAGCTTTGACACAGCCTTTGTCCTACTAATAATCATCTCACTTACAGAGCTACACAATATTTGAATAGATCGTGGTCAAGTACTTACTTGCCTGTTTTAGAAAATAACATTAGTTGATACATACTAAGACGCGCCGTTCGCGCCTAAAGTAGAGTCAAAAACGCAGGCGCGGATTTGCAGTGCTGTCAAGCCGCAGTGTTTGTTCACACAAATCCAGATGCTACGCCTTCTCACATACATCTAAACGTAGCACTAGCTGCACACGAGACGAAAAAAACAATAATTTAAGATCGTTTGCAAAACGAAAAAAAAAATCGAATTCAAATGCCGCGCTATAGTTATTTTCAGTACCAAGTTTGAGGTGTCTATCTCCATATCTCTAGTGATATGCAACAAATGTCGATAAAATTATAATAGGCCAAACGAGAAAGCCCGAACCCGATACTGAGGATTCTAGAGCCACCTTAACCCGCCACTTCACAGAAGATATGCCCGAAATTAGCCGAGACGAAATCGTGATGGCCCTTAAACAATTCAAAAATGGAAAAGCCCCAGGAGAAGACGGAATCATAACAGAGCTTTTAAAAACCGGAGGAGCTCGAGCAGTTCAACGGCTTCAGCAGCTCTTTAATTCCGTTCTTTTCACTGGGATGCCTGTGGAGTTCTTCACAGGCATGGAACAGAAGCATGGTGGTTCTGTTTTTAAAAAAAGGAGACAAAATCCTTTTAAAAAACTACCGCCCGATTTCGCTTCTGAGCCATGTCTACAAGCTGTTTTCAAGGGTCATCACGAACCGTCTAGCGCGAAGACTCGACGAGTTTCAACCTCCGGACCAGGCCGGGTTTCGAAGCGGGTAAGGCACCATAGACCACATCCACACAGTGCGACAGATTGTACTGAAAACCGAAGAGTACAATAGGCCCTGTGCTTAGTATTTGTGGACTACGAGAAAGCCTTTGACTCAATCGAAACCTGGTCTGTTCTCGAGTCCTTGCAGCGTTGCCAAGTCGACTGGTGATATATCGAAGTGATGAGATGTCTTTATAATGCCGCAACGATGACTGTACAAGTACAATACCAGCGAACTAAACATGTCCACCTGCGTCGAGGAGTCAGACAGGGGGACGTCATATCTCCGAAACTGTTCACTAACGCCTTGGAGGATATATTTAAGACGCTGGACTGGAAAGATTGTGGCATTAACATCAACGGCAAGTACATCTCTTACTTACGATTCGCAGATGAAATCGTCATTATGGCAGAGACGCTGCAGGACCTACAAAGGATGTTGAATGGCCTAGCTGATTCTTCTCGTCGCATCGGTCTCCGGATGAATTTGGATAAAACCAAATTCATGTACAACGAGCACGTTGTTCCAGAACCGATTGCCATAGATAGAATCCGACTCGAAGTTGTCACTTAGTATGTTTACCTAGGGCAGACGCTCCAACTAGGCAAACACAACTTCGAGAAGGAAATCCAGAGAAGAATTCAGCTGGGCTGGGCAGCATTCTGAAAACTCCGTATATAATACGCAAAGCGGTGGGCAGTGACTGGAAGAGAAGAGCCGAAGATCGGGCTCAGTGGCGCATCTTTGGTGAGGCCTAAGTCCAGCAGTGGACTGACACAGGCTGATGATGATGATGATGATGATGAAACGAGAAGCATACCTTTTAAGATAAAATATAAATTTCCCAATCGGTTAATAAATAAATGACGGAGTTCTCAGGAGGTCACACACAAAAATTGGGGTGAATTAAGAACCTCCTCCTTTTTAACCGACAATTACTCCATTATAATTATCATATTTTTTTGCTACACCGAACTCGGTAGCACATGATCAATATCTCACCTGATGTTAAGCGATGATGCGTTCGATGATGGAGCGTGCTTTCCCAGAAGATACCTCTTCACTCGCGATTTGAAGACCCCCATATTGTACTAAACCGTATTGTAAAACCTAATTAAACTAAACACAGACTCTGGCAGTGTATTCCATTCCTTGGCGGTTCGTATGATAAACGAAAAGGCAAATCGTTTCGTTCGGGTAAATGGTATATCCACGATAAATCGGTGGCACCTTTTAGTATCTCTAGATGTCTGATTATGAAATGGGGATGGTGGAATCAAATCATGCAGTTTCATTGCACACTCTTCGAAATGTATCCGATAAAAAGCCGATAAGACTTTGCGACGATGCGCTAGACTCTGGAGTCTCTTCTCTTGCTTACTAGTAGGTCGTCGCTGAGGAATTTCTAATATATAACCACACCACCACTAAAATTTATTAAAAAACATAGGTCGCTGCGCCCCGACTTTGCGGCTTTGCCTCGACGCCGCCTCAACTCCTTGTGGGCAACGCTCCTGCTCTTTGCAATAAGCAATGCTCCGATCGAAAACTTCGGATATTTTAATTCGAAAAATTTGTGACTCTAATCGGAAAAGTTTCTTGAGACCTTTGGACGCAGAGTCGGAGCATTGCTTATTCCAAAGAGCCTAGTTGGAGGAGAGGTAGTTTACTAATCCGAGTTTTACAATGATTGTACCTCTATGTATCATTGGACTAATAATACCAATATAAATAAGTTTTTGTATTTTTAGATACTACTACGATTACCAACTAGGAGATTGTAAATCGTTTAGCTACGGTAGATGTCCTATTGCATTTAATGTATTTGACACAAAATCAGAATGTCATTTGTCCTGTTCAGGTACGGCAATTTTATTTTCTGCTGTAGCGATCACACACACAATTTTTTTTATGTATTCAGGATACACAAGTCCTTGACCACTATCTTGTAACGTGGTCTAAGATGGAATTGTGCTCGTCTGGAAAAAGAAGACGAACGTAGTCGGAGACTTGAGGCTAAGGGGTTATTGTCACATATAGGTTAGCGTTTGATCACTATCTTGTCTGGTTATAAGCATACTGTTTATTTTTTTTTCGTCCCAGTTCCGAAATATTGTTCAGTGTCAGCCGGTATGGAAGACGGGTTAGGATAGTTGCGCTCTGAGTATTCGAATTAAGTCCATCCAGTCAATTCCTGTCCAACAGTCCAGTGCCTCGTCGTTACACCTTACTTAACATCAGGGTAGATAGCGTTCAAGTGCTTGTCTATGAGAAATAACAAAATTAAAACTGAACTTAGTCTATCTAAGCGCATCAATTCCAACCTGACTTCTTATATTGTCGGGTGATAGATTTGCTAAATAATACGCTTCAAGGGGGTACGATTTCCATACAAAACTATAATGCACAAATATGAGTAAACGGAGCAAAAACCTGCACTGAAATCACATCTTTTGGTCTTGTATAAGTCTTTACATGTCGGAAATTATATTTATCTACATGATTTAAATAAATAATATAAACATATTACTCAATCAATATTTTTTTGTTTAACTTGAATTTTACTATTATTTAAAATAATTGCATCTTAATCAATCAAATCATGTAGGTAAATACGATTCCCGACACGTAAAGACTTATAAAATACCGATAGATGTGATTTCAGTGCAAGTTTTCCCTCCATTTACTTATATTTGTGCATTATACTTTTGTATGGAAATCGTACCCCCTTAAACAAGTTGATGAAAAGAAGGGGGGAACAGAGCTCTTCAATCATTGGATAGCTTTTTCATAGAATATTTCCAACAGGTCGTAAGAATATTGTATAGATATTTCTACTGCTGCCTCACTTGCTGCCAAGAAGTAGCTTACCACCACCAAGAAGAAAATTTACCGCCATAACCTTACGATGTTCCGGCAGCACGCTAGGCCTAGTGATCACCATCGACAGCATCATCGTTTATCATCGGGCAAGTTAGTGGTCACACGCCAGCCTTTCAGATATAAAAAAATTATATACAATAAAGAGGCGCGCCCGATGGCAAGTGATTACAATCTACCTAGAACAAAAACTCAAGCACGCCAAACTCTGTACTGCCAGAATTTTTCAGAAGAAATACTGAAAGCTAACTGGTTACTTTATGGCCAACGCCAGGACGATTTAACCACCGTCCTAGGGCTAACGTAAAACCCGTGATGAAACGAGTTCCGTCGCTTATTTTAGTTTAACCTAAGGTTTACGTACCTATCCATACCGTGCCGTACCACTGTTGCCTTTAATGTCCGGACAAGCACGATTTCATATTATGCCGCAATATTACTAAGCATCAGGTGAGGTAGAGATCAAGTTTTTTTCTGTCTGTGAAAAATAAATTGTCTCCAGATACTGAATATGTCCTGCTCCAGATAATGAATACTACTGGGAAGTCAGCTTCTAGCACTATAATATTTTATTTTTGTAGAGGACGGTGCTACGCCTTTAAAAGGAAATTTCTCTGCACATGTTAACTGTCGTTTCCAGCCAGATTTCGGACATTGCTTTGAGTATCATCCTCAGTAAGTTATTGTTACTTTTACTGCTGAACCATTAAATGATATCAACATAATAAATTGCTGCCTCTTAGCATATAAGGAAACCTAAGAAGCGTAAATTGAAGAGTATTCATTTTGTCAAGGAACTACGTACAAATTGCTCCATGGCAAACATATATATATTGCGCTCGATACTATTTCGAACTTCTTGCAAACTTTTATCCCGATTTAATATTATAACATGTTTTATGTACACTCATATTGTAAATTTCTGATTATGATTATGGGGATCACGCTAAGGCGCATAAGCGGTTGACCGATGTTTACCCCGCAACCATAGTACGTACTCGTAAGCCACGATTATAGAGATAAATATATGAGATAATAATATTAGAGAGATATATACATGATTACGGAGCCACTGTTGCGTTTTCTTAGTTTTTGGTAACTTTGGTTTTTAGGGTTCCATAGCCGAATGGAAAAAAACGGAATGCTATCGTCATGTATGTCTGTCTATCTGTCCGTGCGTATGTCACAGCTTATTTATTCTGAAACTATTCGGATTACACAGTTGAAACTTGGTAGGTATTCTGTAAACTTCTTTACGATTTATATAAAAAATTAAAAGATTAAGAGGGAGCTTCTCATACTCGTACATGTTACTGAAACTAAAAAAAATATAGAATCACACCTATATATGGGGAGGTGAACGAGTGAAACATATAAAAAATATATACTGTAAATCTCAATAAACACTTTTAAACGTAAATTGGTTTGAACGAGATAAGTCAGCAGTTTTTGAGATATAGCACATTTTCAAGACCGCAAAAATAACTTTATCATTCATACAAACACTATAAAAAACAAGGTAAATTTTTTGCTAGCAAAAAATGATAGTGGTATTTTTTACTCGGTCTTATAAAATATTGTAGTGTAGTACGGAACCTACGAGTGCGAGTACGACTTGCACTTGGCCAGTTTATTTTATTTGAATAGGTAACTTATTACCTATCGCAATGAATGTAGATAAAGTAGTGTATGAAACTGCACATAAACAGGGATTAAAACACTCGTGTGATACTATTAAAAACCTATAATTTTTTTAATCAAAAACGTATTTAAAAGCTCGGGTTTCAAACACACACTCGTGTTTTAATACCCATTATTATGCAATAGTTTCATAAATTACTGTTGCTCGTCTACTTAATTTAATAATATACATGTTTTTATTAGTTACAATATAAGCTACGCCACGCGACTTCTCCTGCGTTTAAAAGTATCCTATGTGTTGATCCAGTTTCAAAAATATCGGCAACGTACATTTTATCCAAATCCGTTCAGTTTTTGCGTGAAAGAGTAACAAACATCCATCCATAAGTTAGTGAGTATAATAAATATTCGACTCACCAACTTAATATAAACGCATCTAGATGGTGCTGAATTAGGTTATACAGTTTTCCTTGAAAATGGTGCCTAAACGTATGAGATCTTGCATAGCGCTAAGGATATCTTCTGCGATGTTTGTACCACATTACCTAATCTTGCTTCGTCACCGAACATCTTAAAACCTGAACTCTTTGCATAATAACGTTTTGTTTTGCAAAGAGCTTACAGAAGAATTGAGAACGTACGTTAAACAGGAATACACCCTTCTTTTAGGGGGTCGGTTAAAAGGTAATGGTTATTTCAAACAATAATACAAATTGTTTCAGGTTTTATTATGACATAAATACTCATACATGTCGCGGATTCGCCTACAGCGGATGTGGAGGTAACCACAATAGGTTCCCGACTTCTAGGATCTGCTCCTCTTATTGTAAAAACGGCTTTGCTTTTGATTAATCTCAATAAAATGTTTAAAACACTATTTAGTATTTATTTTCATTAATTTAGAATAACTTTACACTCACAATCACATGCTTTTCATCATTATCATCAGCACTTACAGCCTGTATTAGTCCACGGCTGGACATATAGGCCTCTTATATAGTACGCCTCTGAGCTCGATCTTCAGATGTTAAGTTCTTTTTCATCTGTTACCACCTTGCGAATATCGTCACTCCCCACAGAGACACACTCCCCTACTCTGGATTTAACATATTAAAATATTTGGAAGGAAGCGCAAACTATCCATTTGCCCAAAAAACTGAATCCTAAAAAGTTTTCAGAATACCGTTACATAGGTCTTCCTCTACAATCTAAAGCCCTGGAATGTCAAACTTGTTCTTGTTCAAACTCAGCTTAGTTTCTTCCTTACACTTTTCAATCCGGTTTTCGTCCTGGACATAGCACCGTCACTGCCCTGACTAAAATTACTGACGATATTAGCTTGGGCATGAAGCGTGGTCAATTAACTTTTTTAACGTTACTAGATTTTAGTAACGCGTTAAACACGATCAACTTTGATGTGCTACTTGGAATACTGCGTTTCATCAACATCTTTCAAGAGGCTAATAATTGCTTCCACAGTTACTTATTCGGTCGGAGGCAGCGTATCTGCGTCGAGGAGAAATTCTCTTCTTGATGCGACACATTTTGCGAAATTTATATCTATAGCTACTACACTAATAGTGTGCTTGCCTAATTTCTCTTTCTTCCTATCGTCGACTTTGCTGACGTCAGCTATTTAGATCTGAATGAAGAGCAATTAGACAAACTGTAGCGCATTCAAAATCTCTGTATCAGGTTCATATTTTCGCAAGAAACTCAAGTGGCTTCCTTCCTATATGTCTTCGCCGGAATACATATATTCTTTCCTTTCTATTCGGTGTCCTTTTTATTCCCTCTTTTCTCCGCTATCTAAAGTAACGATTTGATTTTCTTCATTGTGCCACACAGCACAATTTAAGGTGATCAGATAACCTAACTTTAAGATACCCACCACATGTGTGTTCCTTTTATGAAAAATCTTTTTCAGTTGTAGCAGCTCGTCTTTGGAACCAGCTTCCAGTTTATATTTGGATGTCTACTTCCTTGTTGTTGATGTTGCTATGCTATATCAATTGTCTAATAACATTTTTGTCTCCCTAATAAATTCATGTCATGACAGGTAGGACGAATTGATTAAAAACTTTAGTCTTTAGGCACTGTGTAATAGGCAGCGAGAAGACTCGACTGAGTTTCCCAAATGCTGCCCAGCCCAGCTGAAGATTGGGCTCAGTGGCGTGTCTTGGGGCCTACGTCCAGCAGTGGACTGATGCTGGCTGATAAAATGATGATGATGAATCATTTCATTAGTATGTATTGCATGTATTTGGGTATATAAGTATGTATTTGTATGTTTTTATTATAGTACTTGGCAAGGTGATTTCCGTGAGTGGCTACTCGACGTTGATTAGCTGTGCAAAAATTAACCTGGAACAAATGGGCGATTTTTTTTTTTAATTAATGTTTTCGCGTCGGTTTGGCGGGCTGTAAGACACACCAGAGAAGTATGGCATTACGCTACCGTCTACTTCTTTTTTTATCAACTATCGGAAAATACAAGCATTTTTGTGGAACAAATCGTTCGACTCTATTATTTATCCGACACATTCGATTAACATCCACGCGATTGGGCCGCCGGTACCAGCGCTGTGACCATCATTTTTAACCGACTTAAAAAAAGGAGGAGGTTTCTCAATTCGACCGTATATATATATATGTTTGTTCGCGGATAACTTCGTCGTTTATGAACTGATTTTGATTTTTTTTTTGTTGGAAAGGAGATATCCCAAGTGTAGTACCATGGTAATTTTATCGAGGTCTGATAAGTATCTCCAGAGATATTGAGATAAACACCTCAAAATTGATACTGAAAATGAATAGCGCGGCATTGAAGGCGGTTCTTTTTTAGTTTTTAAACGATATTATCTTTTTTGTCATTCCGTAATTAGACCCCTGAAGAACCGCCATACTGGTACAAATGACCAAGTATTTTTTGTTACCATCTCCCGGTCTATAACGGCCCAGACACTTTATAGACAGAAATTTTATAGATGCATGTAATTTAATTAAAACTTGTTTTGCACTAAAAAGAGTAAAATAAATTATTAAAAAAAATAATAACCGACTTCATAACCACAAACAGGCACTCAAAATCGAAAAATAAATTACTTAATATAGTTATTATAAGCGTTACCCACTTATCTATTTGAAGTCGGTGCCGTCGGTAGTAGATAGATACTACCTACTTATTACCTACTTACTACTACATACATAGTATCAACTACTATCCAATAGACTTGGCTGGCACCGACTTCAAATAGATAAGTGGGTAGCGCTTATAATAACTGTATTAAGTAATTTATTTTTCGCTTTTGAGTGCCTGTTTTTGGTTAGGTAGTCGGTTTTATTTTTTTGAAATATTTATTACTTTTACACAATAAGTCAACAGAAGAGTCGTAAGACGTAGACGTAAGCCATATCTATGTGTTTTTAAATCGCAAGTCTGCCTACATAAAATTGAAAGACACCAGGCCAGGACATCCGCGCCAGGCCAAGACCCGCCAACACGACCACCTGACTGGTTTTTAACCGTAAAAATAGTTGTGGCGTTTCATTACTCATGTGGTTGTGGCAACCGTGTCTTTGAAACCGTGGTAGTGACTAAGATTACCCGATCGTCCGATGCTTCTTCTGAGTTTTAGTTTGAAAGAGCTGTAATAGCTCTACTTTTTGTTCTATTCGACACATTCTGATGATATATATATCGCATGCGAGTTGATAAGTACAATAATAAGATCGTATAAAAACTAATAGAACCAACTTCAAATGCCGCGCAATTAATTTTCAGTGCCAAGTTTGAGGTGTTTATCTCCATATCTCTGGAGATACTTATCGGATCTCGATATAATTACAATGGTACCACCCTTGGGATATCTTCTTTAAAATTAAATATCTTCAAAATCGGTTCATAAACGACGAAGTAATCCGCGAACAAACATAATATATATAATATATATATATATATATATATATATATATATATATATGGTCGAATTGAGAAACATGGACACAACAGGATCAATTGTTAAATGGCAAAATCTCAAGGGCGTCACAGTACATAATAAGTTTGGGAAGCCCTGCAGTTAAGACATTTTGTTTTGATATACTACAGAGTACATTCTATACAAAATTGTATTAAAATATATATATAGCTGATGCATTTACTTTACACACTTTCACACCCTATTACCTCTATATTTGAGATTAAGGACTAAAATCTAATCTCGCAGAGTAGTTATTTCGACTATTTCCCCAAGCGGTCCCCTTATTTATTGAGACGATAGATAAACGAAGGGTAACTATTGGCGCTCTTTAATATAAAGGGCTTTTGTGGGCCTTGAAATTCTTGGCGAAAATAGCGGCTTTACACGAGCAGTGATTGTCATTGTAATAAAATTACAGGGCATGTGAATTTCTAAAGAGTTTAGATATTTTAGGATAGCATTCGCGCTAAATTCTAGGTATTTTGAGTTCTGTGTACCCAGTATCTGAGTTAGATGTCATGACACTAGAGTCAACCATTAATTACGTTAGCAATTCTTCAATCCTTCTCCTTCATGTGAGATTTTTTTAAGCAGATATTTTTTATTGTAGTCGTCGACGTGTTTTTATGCGGTAAAATAGGTAAGACGGCAGCAAAAATAAAGAAACATTTAATGATTTAATTTCAATAAAATATACTAGCTGTGAAGCGCAGCTTCGCCTGAACAAGTTTTTGTAAATAGTATTCCAAGTAATAAACTATCTGTATGCCAAATTTCATGCAAATCAACACAAACTTTCACATTTTTAATACGCTAGCTGATAACCGCGACATATAATCTGTGCCGCGACTTCGTTCACGTACCTACACCATGAATTTTAAATTGCATAAATCATGATTTTATTTTCACAAAAAGTTGCCTATGCTCTTACTCATGCTATAAAGTATCTCCTTTTTAAATTTCAGTAAGATCGGTTTGTTAACAAACAGACAGAGTGACAGAGTTACAAATGTTTTATAATGTTAGTCTGGAAGTCTGGATATTAGTAGAATATATAATATTTTGATTAGTAGGATATATACTATTTTGATTAGTAGGATATATAATATTTTGGTGTACTGAAATGTAAGAAAATGACGTGAGATGGTGGATCTCTGTGGCTCCCTTATAATTAATGGCATTTAATAAAATACCTCTCTTGCCCACCCCCTATTATTTGTGCTCATGTAAGCGTTTTGTTACCTAACGTCATAAACAAAAACTTCCGATCTGATTAAGCCTTAGATTAGCCTCAACGACTTCTCTGTACAAACGTTATACCAAAAATATATAATAGTTCGAGCATATTTAGGTACTTCTATACTATGCTGTAATTCAGACAGAAGATATGTAGTATATGTTTCTACGTAAAATTTTATACCGAATAAAATGGACAAATCGAGAATAATAATGATATTTATTCCATAAGTTTAATTCCGGAATAATAAAAATATTAAATTGATTAAAATCCTAATATTTTGTTGATAAAATATGTTAAGGACAGTAAAAATTGTATTTTATTCTCTACTATCTGCACCCCGCGGCTTTGCCTATTGAATCTATCATTTATATTGAAAATATTAGATTTAGATTTTAGCAAAAACATTTACATTTTTCTTTTGTAATTTATTGCCTATATTTATTATTCTTCTGTCTTTTTTACAGGTGCTAGGAGCATTATATCGATGTTTCACCTGAAATTTAACCAAAAAGTAGCTCAACACCATTAAGGAGAAAATCTACCGACATATCTTACTTAATAAAAAGTTGTATGACATTGTGGGTTTCTCGGGGGTGTAAGGGAGCACAAAATACCACCTCAGTGCTCCCAGCTAACCTCACCTGCCCGTGGTACATCCTGATGACCAACGAACGAGGCTCTGGCGACAAATGTCGGTATAACCATTTCAAAATTATGGCGTAGCTAAATACTACAGAGTACGAGAGACAGAGGCCCGGTGGTGTAAGTGGAAGAACGGTCGGCTTTGATGGCAGAGGTACCGAGTTCAATCCCCACCGTGCACCAATGGATTTTTCTATCGAAAACATTTATGTGCGCTTTTCACAGTTGCCCTCCGGTGGAAACACATCGTTAAGAAACCCTCAACCCCCGCATGGTGGTAGGATACTATCTAATGTCCGCCTTGCCAGCTACCACCCTTATGTTAGAAAATCTGTCGCCAAAACATCTAATGTGATCCGGCAGTTATCCTTGAGAGCCAGTTCCCATTCTAGGCCTAGCGTGCTTAACATCTTCGACCGCATTATCACTAACCAACAGGTGAGATAGTGGTAAACGCTAGCCTATAAGAAAAACAAAATACTACAGGCCGGTGACGGGCAGCGGCGCTACCGGTGCGAGAAGCTCCGTCCTGCGATCGCCAACCCGCCTACCTAGCGTGGCGATTAGGGCATATCCCTCCTAATCATGAAAAGTGATCAGTGGCGTATCTTGGGAGAGGCCTACGTCCAGCAGTGGACTGACACCGGCTGATTATGATTTCGATTTAAATGATGATTGAACGAAGATTTGCCTCAAACTTAGTTGTGAGCGAACGTCCGATGCCCGTTAATCTCTGCCTTGAATGTACCTCAATCTTGATCGTGTAGATCTACCTGATTTCTGAGAATTAATTAAATTCTTTAAAATACCGTGAGGATATAGACGAGGCAGCCTGTAAACCGCAACATTAATTTACATGGTAATACGGCGCTGAAGGCAAAGCTTCAGTCAGATGTCTCACAGCCCTTGTACGACATCCCACTCACACATATAATATGTACTACATAGGTCGGCCCGAGCTCGCTGACGGGAGCGCAGCTTAGCTTGCGTCAGAGAATACTTAATAGTACTACGTACTTTTATGGTTTTTTCTTGCAGACGGACCGACACCTAACTACCATCTCATGGGGTAATCTGTAGGGAGGTCTAAATGTTATTGTTATCTTCCTGCACGTGATCTTTTGATACTGCTAATTAGGTGACCACTGGTGGTAGGCTTTGACCGTGGCTCAAACCACCCACCGAATAAAGACATGTAATGTCACCAATTGTAGTGTATTGAAAGACTTATATCATGCATGATTGGTTTTAACAATAAAGCTATTTTGTAATAATTGTGTAATATGAATAAAAAATAAGCTTGGTTAAGTTGAGAATACGTATTGGTTGAGTTATTTAGTAGATCATTAATTTATGTATGACTAGATGACCCGGCGAACTTCGTACCGCGAATATAAATACTCTACGATAATCCGATTAATGTGGATATATTATGTTGTCGATCCAAAACTCATGCTTCAAATTTCAATTCGAGAGCGGAACAGAGTCTACCCTACCGTACCGAAGGTACGAACGTCAAATGTTTGACAGGAATGTAGGTAGAACAGTTTATATGGGACAATGAAATCGTTGTTTTTATTATCTTCCTCGCATTTTTTCCATATTTTCTCACCGTTTAAACCTTCCCTGGACTACGACAAACATTTCAAAACCAAAATCAGCTAAATCAGCCCAGCCATTCTCAAATTTAGCGAGACTAACGAACAGCAATTGATTTTTATATATAAAAAAAAGAAGATACAAACGACTGAGGGCACCTTACCTTATTACTGGAAAAGATCGATACATAGTGGATAAGGCCGCCGATTGTAGATACTTTTTTCAAGTACTTAATCTTAAAATATTTTATTTTATAAGTATAATAAAGCGTATTCTATCTATCTGAGGCATGGTAGTGCCCTCGCCAAGACAAGCCATGCGAAGCGCAAGGGCACTACCTTCCTTGTCTCGCAGCGCTTCGTTGTTTTTCTGAATCCTCATATATGATGTCATTATTAGACTCATTAAACATACAAAGTTTCAAGTGCATAGCTCTTAAAATGTAGTAGTATTTTATATTGATATCTAAAAAACTCCGATTTTGTCACTCAATCACTGATGATCATGAAAATTATTAGGGTACTTCCTGTAGTCCTGTAAAGCTAATATTTTGTATGTAAGCAGTGTAATATTAGTACACAAGCAAAAAAAAATTGTAAAACTTGGAACTTTTAGTCGTCAACCCCGAAGTTTGTATGATACTTTCGCAAATGTTGATGCTAGATGTCTGAAAATTTAAATAGGGACTCCTTGTTATTGATAAACAGGCAATGAAATAAAAACTGGCCAAGTGCGAGTCAGAATTTTGTCTCGCACGGAGGGTCCCGAACCGTAGTATAATAAATACCTCGGTAATATTATATTATATTACCGTGTCAATACTATACATGCATATTAACTACAACGCCATCTAACGAATACCTAACGAACTTCTAACACCAACTAAGTGAACGTTAACACAAAGGTGTTAGGGTAGGTAATCAATATTATTAATATGGTAAACAATCGTTCATAGATGGCGGGTATAGTAAAAAACACGTTTTTTGACAGACAGACGGACAGCGGAGTCTCAGTGATAGGGTTCCGTTGGGACCCTTTGGGTTCGGAACCTTAAAAAGGCACCCATGAAGTGCAAGAAATACACCCCAAAAAAAGAAAAAAAATGTCATAAGCAACTTACATAATTTAAGACCGTTTAAAAAACTAAAAGAACCGACTTCAAACGTCGCGCTCGTCATTTTCAGTACTAAGTTTGAGATGTTTATCTCCATATCACTGGAGATACTGAACATATCTCGATGAAATTTAAATGGGACTACCTGTATATTAAATAAATAAAAAAAGAATAATAAAAAAAAAGAATTTTACAAAATGGTTCAAGCGTCTTCAAAAAAAACACATACAGTTGAACAGGCTCCTTTTTGTATTTGGTACAAAATTATCCTACACCCAAGTTCAACGACTATTACTGCTAAACTAATAAAGTTATCTTAACCGCTATAATTTTCCTTTAAAGTTCATGAAATGCGCTATTATCACAAATTTTTCCATATTTTTCAAGCCAGCAGTTTAGCTTTTAGAGGGGGGGGGGGGGAGGTAGGACGCCCTACTGAAACAAAAATTTGCACTTTAAAGTTTAATATTTCGTAAATGGAGCATTCAATCGAAAAATGGTGTTAGCAACCCTTAAGCCATTTTAAAATACCTATTTAACGATACCCCACACGATTGGGTAGACAATGAAAAAAAAATTCATCCCCACTTTTTAAAAATTTTATTTCAGCACTTTTTCGGCGTCATTTATTTACATACCCCTACAAACTTCTAGCAGCTTAAACTTCAGCAAACTTAACAGCTTTCTAGTATTAACGGTCTCTTAGCAAAACCTTGGGTTGACGCTCGAAACCGCAAGGCCAAGGATCTCTCAGCAAAGAAGAAAGCATTTAACAAGGCTGCCAAGTCCTGCAAGAAGGCTCTACGGAAGGCCCGATTTGATCACATAGGCCGGATAGGGACCAAACTAGCTTCGTACCCTGCGGGTAGTAAAGCATTTTGGTCCCTGGCTAAGTCGGTCGAGTCAAACTTCTGCCGCCCCTCACTTCCCCCACTGCTGAATCCTGACGGGACGTTGGCTCACACCGCCGAAGAGAAGGCAAATCTATTTGCTTCTCTGTTTGCGGAATCTTCACGTCTAGTTACTGCCGGTGAGACACCTCCTAGTCTACCTGGATGTGTGACAAATATGTCAGAAATACGCATCCGTCAGACTGAGGTTCGAAAAACGCTGCAAAATCTAGACGTGAACAAAGCCAACGGTCCTGATGGGATTCCAGCTATAGTTCTGAAAACCTGTGCGCCTGAACTCGCTCCTATCTTGACACGCCTCTTTCGCCTCTCTATGACAACTGGTGAAGTACCAAGGTCATGGAAGCTTGCCAACGTGCAACCCGTGCCCAAAAAAGGCAGTCGTGCTGACCCTGCCAACTACAGGCCAATTTCGGTCACGTCCTGCAAGACTATGGAACGTGTACTGAACAACCGGCTCCTGGCATACCAAGAAACAAATGATCTCCTCAGTGACCGACAATACGGATTTCGCCGAAATCGGTACACTGGGGATCTTCTAGCGTATGTCACGCACATTTGGAGTGAGGCTATAGAGAATCATGGGGAAGCGTTTGCGTTCCCTTGATATCTCAAAAGCCTTTAACAGGGTTTGGCACAATAGTCTTATAAACAAGCTTCCATCATACGGACTACCCACTGGTTTTTGTGTCTGGATTTCAAATTTTCTAAGGGACCGGTCGATAAGAGTTGTCATTGATGGCTGCTCTTCTGACCAATTGGCAATAAATGCCGGGGCCCTCAGGGATCGGTGCTCTCTGCAACCCTATTTCTGCTACATATCAACGATTTTCTAATGCCCGGTATCTTTGGGTATGCAGACGACAGCACTGTTGTAGAGAGCTATACATCCAGTGCACGGACCAGTGCAGCTGAAATCCAATATCTTAGGGAGGCGATGGTCGAGCGCATGAACTTGTCCCTAAAGGCTGTCTCTGATTGGGGTGATGGCAATCTGGTAAAGTTCAATGCTGCTAAGACCCAGGCGTGTCTATTCTCCGCCAAAAGGAGTCCATTTCAATTGACACCTACTTTTCGAAAAGTGTCCGTACCGATAACTGACCACCTTGAGCTTCTTGGCGTCTCTTTAACACCCACGCTCAACTTTGGATCCTACATCGAGTCCAAGGCCCAGTTGGCTTCAAAAAAGCTTGGTATTCTGGCTAAGGTGAGACAGAACTTCACACCGGGACAGCTGCTCAACTTGTATCAAGCACAAGTCCGTTCATGTATGGAGTACTGTTCTCACCTCTGGGATGGGTCAGCCAAATATCAGCTGGAGGCGCTGGAAGTAATTGAGAGGAGAGCTAAGAGACTTATAAATGACGACGAACTTGTAGGGAAAAGGCTCCAGAGCCTAGACCATCGCCGCAAAGTCGCTAGTTTATCGGTTTTCTATCAGATACATTTTGGAGAGTGTGCCATCCAATTGCACGAGTTAGTACCGCCATCCCCTTTCTTCTATCGGACAACCAGACGTACCGATGTGCGCCACCGCTTCATGGTGGACGTTCCATCTACACGCACGAAGCGTTTTGCTTCGTCCTACATAATGCGATCCGCCAAAGAATGGAACTCCTTGCCGGTGTCTGTGTTTCCCGATAGCTACAACCCGGGGGTCTTCAAATCGCGAGTGAACAGGTATTTACTAGGTAAGCGTACTACATCGTCGACCGCATTGTCACTTAACATCAGGTGAGATAGTGGTCAAACGCTTGCCTATAAAGCATTAAAAAAAAATCCTCGGACAGACAGACGGACATGACGAAACTATAAGGATTCCTTGTCAGGACTACGGAACCCTTAAAAATTGACCTGTAGCAACGAAATGACCAAGCAACATTATTTTGACTAAAGTGTAGAGCTTGTGAAGTTAGAGTTTGTACAGTAAAGGCGTGTAGAGTTAGAAGATTGGCTCTACATGAGATCTGATAACTTTTAGACAGTGCGATGCGAGCCGCATGGTGGGTGTATATTTACATACCTTAGACCTTGAAAATCAGTTCGGAACACTTCCTACAATTACTTGAACTACTTACAGCAATAACAAGTCTTATTTTTCAAACGAGAATAGTTTATTTAAACTTTTATGGCTGGCATATAAGGTATTTATCTGTATAAGGGCTCAGAACAAAAGAAAACCCTTGTCTTTTCGTCCGTCGCGTTCTCATAACTAATTTGATGAATTATTATCTTGACACCCTTATGAGTATTTTCAAAGAATGATGAAATAAGTGGGAAAAGTTCGACGTCGATTCATATCAGCATGAGATTACTGATCGTTCTTCACTGGTAAAACGCCTACTTTGAAAATATATAGCCTTTAATTTGAATATGCCTGAGATATATCTCCTAAAATTTCAAGACCTGCAAACGCTGCGAACTTGTTTTGAAATCTGTCTCGTTGTTGAATGCTAATGGAAATTATTATTATAATTACGAGGCTAAACTACAGGAGAATCGGCCCAATTCCCAAACAAAGGAGGGAGCAACACCTTGTTTGAAATTCCTTGTTTGGAAAGCGTTCCTTTCGCGAGCACCCACTATAATGGCTGTAGCAAGCGTCCCGGGCGCACAATTTATTCACGAACTTTGTCCCGACGCGCTCCATAATCGCGCTTTACCGGCACACTTCATTATAAAGAAGAATCAGCTGTAATTTGCGCCGATTGTAAGAGCAATTTGTTTTTTCAGTTTAAAAACAGAGAGAGCGTTACACGTTTATTATCAAATACTATGTTGACATTTGATCGGTTTAATACTTTTAGGAATGTTGAACCTGAAAGAGTTGCGTTACCACAATGCTTGTGCGTGGCAGCTGGTAGGTGTTATGGATCGCTTCTCTAGTTTAATATGATGCTAACTACAATCTATAACAATACTCGGGTAGAATCGTATTCACGCCGGAACTCTACAAGATTTTCTCAAACGCAAAGTAATAAGCTTCACTCAAGTATCGTTAGAACAAACTAATGTATTTGTGTATCGAAGAGCATTTTGAGACAACATAGTGTTGATTGTGAATACGGAGGTAAGTTCTTTGATCACGATAAACGGCAGTCAGTTGTACTCTGTGCGATGCTGATAAGATGGCCCTTGGGTCTTTACGAATAGTTTTAGACCAACTTTTCTTGCGTATTCCACTCGATTTGGCATACGCAATTACACGCGCTTCAATACACCGGACGCGCATGTATACGCGTGTGTTTCATATTATATATTTTAATCTCCATACAAATCTGCGTTTACTTTAACTCGATCGAGTAAGTAAACAAATAAAACTCGTACTAGGCACTCCGTTTTCACATACGGTGTTGTAGTCAAAATCGAGTAATCAAAGTGTGGACTGCAAAATACATCAGCGCGTAGAGCAATGCGTCAAAGCACGTACTAACACGTACGAGATACCGAGATACGCGTGTAACAAAAGAAATGCTTATGTATACGCGCATACGAGCATCGAGTGCACATGCACAAACGAGCTACACAAGGTTAATCTAACCACATTGATACCTTTTTTATATATATCGATGTCTAACCACTTTAAAGTGGCTCAAGATTAACCTCTTTTATATTCATTCTTCGAGGGTAGACTACATGATTAGAACTATGGACATATTTGAGGATACCATACTTGAGGATATGAAAATTCTATAGAAATAATATAATAACATTTAAAACATAATAACATTAATTTTTTTGGAATGTTTATGGATTTTAGATATTTGTTTTGTTGTGAAACAATCTCAGAGACTTTAATCATGGATGTCTATCACAAAATGTTAGTCCAGCTTAGGATACATTTTTGACACTCATTATGGAACACCTTACAAATTAAATTTGTGTGTAACAACATGCAGTCTTAACATCAAAGCGATGACTTCTATGTAATCTTGGGGTGAAAAGCAATTTTTATTTTATTTTATTTATTAGGAAAAGATAACATTATAACAGCTACATTATAAAATATTAAATTAATAGCTTAAAATATCTACATGGCGGTATATTGGTGTTACAAAAATGCAAAGTTTACAAAAGCACAGTCACTTTTTATAGAATAGAATAGAAAGTGCCTTGTTGTCAGTCTTTTAATATAACATAAAAACGGGCGACCTCGTCGCTGATAGCGATCTCTTCCTTTGGTTGGACCTTTGAATGGAGAGGACTCCTACAACTTGTCGAAGGTGTTTAACAAAACATACTTAACGATATCTTAACTTCACTTAGTTACCTAAATATGCTAACCTAATCTCAACTCTAAACATTTACTAGAAATACTGAGACTCATCTTTCACATTATAAAATATCAGTAACAATCTGAGTTTTCTTATGGTACTACTGACGAAAAACGTTATTGTTACCTGTACTTGGAGACTGCGCTTTTCTTACTGGTAGGTTATATGTGGTTATAGACAATATCTGTCAAACAACATACAAACTACATACTATAAATGAAACATATGCATATTAGTTTACATTACATTACACTTATTTACATACGTATATAATGATAATATAGATACAGTATATTTCAAGGTTTAAAATAACTAATACTGATATCTCACAGATTTCCGATATCTCAGGCATACTCACTGATGTCACTGAAATATTCACGACTGAAAGTTGCCACCATAAAGTTGAACTTTTTCAACGCGTATATATTTGCTCAGTAGCTAGAAGGGTCGACAGAATAAGAGCGAAAGCGTGTACACTTCAGTCGATTTCACTTCAGCTGAAATTAAAGCGTGGTAGGGATCAGCGTTTTTGAGATTGCGGTCTCTCTTTGTTGCTGTCCTCTAATAGGTATAAAAGTATAAGGGGTCCTTTGAAATAGCCCAATGTCACGCCCCATTCACTTTAAGAGGCGAGTTCGGGACGTCTCACCTCCATAATAATAAGAAAAATACGAAATACCATGTGGGCACAAATATACGCTACCTACGTGTTTCGTTTAAATTGTTTATAACCCCTGACGCAAAAAGAAGGGTTGTTAGAAGTCTGACGATCGTATAGCCCAAACGGAAAAACGGATTTTGATTTACTTTGTTGTTAGGGTTCCGAACCCAAAGGGTACCAACGGAACCCTATTACTGAGACTTCGCTGTCCGTCTGTCTGTCTGTCTGTCTGTCTGTCTGTCTGTCTGTCCATCTGTCACCAGGCTGTATCTCATGAACCGTGATAGTTAGACGGTTGAAATTTTCACAGATGATGTATTTCTGTTGCCGCTATAACATTAAATACTAAAAACAGAACAAAGTTAAGAATTAAAGGGGGTCCCCATTCAAAAAACGTGTTTTTACTATAGCGCCATCTATGAACGTTTGTTTACCAGTGTTTCTCAACCTTTTTTATGACGCGACGCGACCCCCTTAGTATGAAAAAAATCGACCTACTTGCACTGTTTCTAATCTGTATTTTGTTATATTTCTCGCTTCTACCCGCGGTTTCGTTCGTGTTGCCTACAGGAAACAAATTACATATTTTTCTTTTGAAACAAATATTATAAGCACTCTCAGTCAAAACACCTACAAATGCTCTTTAATTAATATTTTCTTTAAAAGTATGTTTTCAACCTTGTTTTTTTCTTTTACTGAGGCTACACGACTCCCCGCGACCCCCTTATAGAGGTCGCGACCCACACGTTGAAAAACACTGGTTTACCCTACTCTTTGTGTTAACTAGAGATGCGCTGAATATTCGTTTGGTATTCGGTATTCAATACCGAATTAAATCAATAAAATCCAACTAAATCCACATCGCGTACATACTCAATTAATTCCACATCGCGTTCCTCATCTAACCAGCAGAGGCACGTAGCGCACATGTTAGAACTTGTTTACGCGGCAAAACAATATAATGGTAAACCGAATAATTCAGCCGAATGTCTGGTTCGGTAAAGGTTAAACCGAATAATATTCGGTATTCGGTAATTCTATGAAACCACTATACGGCGCATCTCTAGTGTTAACGTTCACTTAATGGGCGTTAGAAGTTCGTAAGACATTCGTTAGATGGCGTTGTAGTAAATAAGCATGTTTAGTATTGATTGACACGGTATTTATATTATCGATGTACTTTGTACTTTATTTTTCCGGCAAATTTTGTTTAATCGAACACTACTTGTGCGGGTCCGACTCGCACTTGGCCAGTTTATTATAAGTGTTGTTTTGTGTGTTTGTTGTTATATCTTAATCGAGAGTGCTCCTAACTTAGATTCATGAAGATCCGTTCAGACGTTTTAAAACTATGAGTTTTTAAGATTCCATACCTCAAAAGGTGAACAAAGGAACCCTTATAAGATCACTTTCTTGTCCGTCTGTCACCACCGATTTTCTAAGGAACGGGTGGACCTAGAATATTGAAATTTATACCTGATATTGAGGTCTATACTTAGTCCCTTATAGGTGTTAATAAAACTGGCCAAGTGCGAGTCAGCATCGCGTCTCTTATCGCATACTTAAGGAGGGTTCCGTACAATACGAAACATAACAGAGTTTCAACCTCATATATTTGATTAATTGATATTAGCCAGTATATTTGGTATGGTAGACAGACAGACAGACAGACAGACAGATAGACAGACAGACAGACAGACAGACAGACAGACAGACGGACAGCAGAGTCTTAGTAATAGGGTCCTGTTTTTACCCTTTGGGTACGGAACCCTAAAAATCAAGGTCCCGAGTCAACACGATAAACAGATATCGGCAAATTTTAATTTTCGCGAAAATTTGTACGTACCAAAATTTACCTTAATTTTTTATTTTTCGAAATTTTTCCTTAGCATGTGCTGTGAGCTTCGAGCATTTACCAATGGAGATGTTAACGTTGTAAACCGCAAACTTTTTTTTCTGCCGATACTTACGGGGGACGAGGTAAACACGCATTGCACACACACAAATCACTCACTTTAACGATCCCGCACACTAGCTTGAAACACGCACACAGTATTAAGAATACAGCGTAGTTACGCACGCTCATATGGCCAAAAATGGCTATATGGCCAGCAGAAGGGTACGCCTTGAGTTAACATCTCCATTGGTAAATGCTCGAAGGCTGTGAGACCTTACTTTTAACCAAAATGGACATTTCTAGGCCAACCGGAAGTACCCTATACTTTTTCGACCCAAAACCTATAGGGTACTTCCCGTTGACCTAGGATCATGAAATTTGCCTAGAAGCAAGGTCTTGAAGCATTTATAAAGGAATAAATCTGAAAACCGTAAATATATGTAGTTTAATAAGAAAAAAAAGTAAATTTACTATTACTATACAAACTGACACATTACGGACATACCGCAGCGTCCGGCGTGCGCGATCTAGACGGCGATCAGATAGCGCAGTAGTATTTGTACCGACTAGTTCGCACCGAATGTGATCAGAACACAATTGAAAAGTACTGAGATCGCGGAATAAAGGGTATTTAAATGTACACATATATACTACCCTTTATCCCGAACGACATCGATAACCCCGCAATATTATTATTTTATGCCGAGGTATTATTAATATTATGGTAAAAATGTTCAGTTTTAATATTTATATGCTCCTTGAGTTTTGATCATAGCTCAGTATATTAGGAAACATTAGATTTTAAAGTGGCAGGCGTTTACTCATACGTTGCTAAACGAAATAAATAAATAAATTAGTATTTAATTTTTATATAATTAATTCGTACAATTTGTAAATGTTGGTTTCCAATGAAGAGTTTTTGTATTGTATTGTATTGAAAGGTCCCGACTAGAAATAAAACATAAATTACACATATATGCAGGTTTCTTCTATCTACTACGTTTACATAACCATGTGCTACAGTAAAAGGCGATACAGGCCCGCGTTTTAATTACTTGGACCGGACTTACTCATACGTATTAAATTACCGATTGACCAATGAATGAAAAAATAATTTGGATTTTTAAAATACCATACGCGACGGATCAGACTTTGGATCAGGCACGTTAGAACACATGAAGAACATTCTTGTGAATTTTAGCTTTGAATAAATAGATTACAGTTTCAGCGTCTCATGAATGTGATATTCACATTATATATTTATATATTTCAAAAGCTGCAGTAAAATATGCAATATTTGATCAACTCGTCTTTTTGGATTCGCGCATCACGTCATGTAGAGAACGGACGCTTTAAAATACCATCCTTGCTCTGGCTTTCCAGTGAGAATCTTTTACATTTTTCGGCGTTTAGTACGCCGTCCACAATGTTTTGTATTTTTATACATTATACTATTATGATATAGTACAAAGTTCAAAATGAAAGCGTTTATTCAGTATTAATATAGGCTCGCATATATTGCCGTCGAAAATAACAAAATAAATCATAATAATATTATAAATTATCTGCATGATTTGAGAGCCCCGTTGGCGTAAAGGATAAATGGTTTGACATCTAAGTCGCCGGTTCAAAGCCTAGCGCGGGTATACGTCTACATGTGGTAGGAGCATTATATCGATGTTCCGTCTGACGTGCTAAATAAAGCAGCTTACCACCATCAAGGAGAAAATCGACCACCATAACCGCAGGGTGTTCCGGCAGTTCACAGCCCTTGAGAGTCAGAATATCGGCCTATGCCATAGATATTAATTAAAGTTTTTAGTTTAAATTATTATTATCAAGTATCTTCGCAGCACCTCGCTAGGTGTGCGCTGGGCCTTACATCTAAAACTACAGTGTGACTAAATTGTAGGGAAATTTACAGAGTAGAGTGCAATTCATTCGCTGATGTGAGAAATTCCACTGTCCACGGGAAAGGGAATAGTTTACTTACGACATCTTAACCTCGAATCAAGTGCAGTCAAGTGCGTGTTCAACCATATCTTCTGAATAATGTAGTTGAAGTTGTAGTTGACGGATGTATTTATCGGTTATTTATTTTACGTACTACATGCAATTATAGTACTTAGAGAAAGTTTGGTTCTACATAATTGATCGAGCGAGCGAAGCGTTTCAGTTTTGAGATTGCCAAATTTTTTTTCCGGATAATTGTCTGTTCTCACACATAGGTCGCATTTTTCATCCGAATTTGACGAAAATTAACACAAGATTTTTGTTGATTGCTAAAGTGGGGGAGTTTGCTGTAGCGTTATTTATCGACGGATTTTGTTAAAATTATTTCAAACAAGGGGAGTGTTAGAGGCGTCATTTATGGACGGATTTCAATTTTTGTTTTCTTTGGAACATTTTTACCTACCTACACCAATCAGACTACGCAGTCCTCTTAGCCTTCACAAAACAAAGCCGTAGACACCACATCTGATTCTAACTCCTAGGATCAAGGGAACGCGAGTAATCGCTAAAACATAGATTACTATTTTTTGGCAAACGCTCAAACTCTGAAATGGCTTTGCTAATCTATGGGAAACGGGAAATGTCGGTTATTCCATAGTTAAAAGACACGCAAGGTCTACTGTTCTCACAGAACTACGAGTATATGTATATTTGCTGTTAAATATAGAATAGAATCCAATACTTATAAACCTCAGTAAGTTTTATTAATTAGGTACATTACATTACTATCTGGGCATATTGCCCTCAAACCTGTTGTCCTTGGCTGGCCCTGCGATGAATTCTTAATTTAACCGTTGGTGAACAATAATATATATTCAATTCAACTACTCGCTACCTTTGAGGCGGAGATTACTAGAATTACAAAAGCTTGACGTAGTTTATGCTATTGGATAAATAGATGAACACATTATTGATAACTATTTAAAACAGAAAGCTCTTGAGTACTTAGGCACTAAATAAATTAAATCGAACAGTGTCTATGGTCGCTTAAAGCGATCTCGTCTATACAACCATTTACGAAAAGGATTACAAAATATGGATGGCAGTTGCTTATATTTATATAAACCAATACAGTTTAATTCTAAATACATATATAAATATAGCAACAGCCGAGTACAGACACAGAATAATGAATAGTAGAAGTACAGATCAAATCAAAACAAAATCATAATTAATTTATTTCACAAACATTATAATGACAATTAGATTTCGTTAGCACAATATATTGAGATTAATAATGATTGCTAAAGCTACATATATTTGCGCTAGACTAGAAGCTTGTATTACAGAGGTATGTTCAACCCCATTAAAGTGACAATATTTTTAAGTTATGTCAGTTTCGTGCTTATGTTAAGTACTACCACACATTATATAATACGTGCTACTATGAAATGTTAACATTAAAATAAATGAGATTTAGTGCCAGTGTCACTGGTTCATGATACAGTTTTAGATAGTTATTTGACAGATGACACCATACAAAAGTTGTCAATAAATAATTAAAATAGACACTAATATTTGTGTGTGTGTTTTTTAATGTATGCTTGTTTAATTGTTAAAAGCAGCTAAGATGAAAGATAAGTAGCTAAGGTGCCGCACGCGTACTGGAGGCATATAATATACAATCAGGCTTTTCACTTATCATATTTATTACTTGAACGCCTTGTTAGTAAAAAATCTAATATGAAATATACAGGTTGCAATGATAAAGTGAAATATTATCAGCCCCAAAGAAATGAGCAGAGCTTTGTTCTTAAATTAATGAAGAAAATTTTAACGGTGAATAGGTACAAAAGGAAATATTAAAGGTTGTGAGTTACAAATCTCCTCTAAGTTACAAATTCTTCCATTCATACCCATTTATTTGTTTCCGCCTACTTAATATTACAATAATTTCATGAAACTTGTAAGGAAGTTCTCAAGAAGTGCTAACAGTTTGTCTCAGAAAATGTGTTGAATTTGCTAGTAGTACCTATACTAGTCAGTCGGTGGGTCAAGTGAACGTAATGAGAGCTAGAGTCATGTATGTTTTAGAAGCAACTGAAGAGTTTTATTAATATATTTATTATTCATTGGTACTTTGTTATTTCAATTAATTACATTAAAATTATGATTTAATCAAGAATGACTGTTATGCATTGCTTGCTTAAATCGCTTATACAATAATGTCAATCTAAAACAATATATCATAGGCCAAGACCTAGCGTGTTCTCCATCCTCCATCTCATTAGAATACTCTGACTCTCTGTGTTGGCTGTGTGCTGCCGGAAAACCGTAAGGTTGTGGTGGGAGATTTTTTCCTAAGATACGTTTTTTTGGTAGCAAGTCAGGCGGTACATCAAAATATTATGCTTCTACCAGCAGTGGACGAACACCTGTGCTAGGGATTTGATCCAGCGATTTTTCGCTTAGCCATTTATCGTTAATGTAGTGGTTTTACGCCAACAGGGCTCTCATACATAATATAATATATAATATACAACGGCATACTGAGACTTACGTCGTATAAAATTTTAGGCATTTTATCTAAGCAACCCTTGTTCATTACTCATCGTAAAAAGCATAAAATAAGTAACCAGCAAGTCAGTATTCCATTATATTTAATATAATAAAATATAGGTATAAAGTCCATTACCATAACTAATTCTTTGCCCAAAGGCAACAATATGATTAGGCCGTACAAACTTCGAAGCTAAATGAAACATTTGATAGTTCCATTGTGATCACCTGCTTGTCCCTCCGTGGGCATAGAGTTGCCCATGCGCATTGGTCATTCACGCGTTTAATTATGCATGCCATACATGAGTCACCGGAACTCATCGATAGTCGTCGCTGATATGCCTCAAGTGCTTAGACGCATCGTTCTATCCACTCCACCGTATTCTATGACATCACAGTATATTAACGTACTGTGATGACACGCTGACTTCAACTTGATACATACATACATAAAATAACGCTTTTTTGCCGTTGGGGTGGCAGAGACTACTTCGTTCCACATCCCACGATCCTGACGTCCGTTTTTCGCTTCTTCCACTTTCAACTTGATACAATTCACATAAATGGATAAACTACAAAACATATTGTTACCAACTGTTGTTCTTTGTTTTAGTCTACAAATGTTCTGTCCTTGCCATGAGAAAACGTTTACCTACTTAAAATATTATGTAAATTACTCCAAACTGTCCAAGATTACCTACGTTTTCGTACCTAGTAATTTACCAAAAACAAAGAACTAAAATAATTTGTTACTTTCAAGTTTCCGTATCCTAAGTTCCACGATTCTGTATTCCCTGCTGTAAACTTGAGCTAAAATTCCATTAACTTTCATAAGTTTTAAGCACCAAAGCTCTCAAGTTCGGAAAGAGACGCGAAGCGAGCGCCTTCGGCTCTCGCAAGTTTAGCACCTGTACTGGGATTTTGGATATTTACACAAATTCTTCCTGAGGGAGCTGGCAGATAACAAATGATGGAACAATGACGCCATGGTAGGTGGGCCATGGAGGCATAGCGGGCGAGGGGCGCGGGGCGCTCCTCTGTAGGCGCGCAGCTCAGTTCGGGCGCTCCGCTCGCTCGTCGCTCCGATCGCTCGCGCTCACACCGCGTGGAACCTCCGCCGAGTGGCCGCGCCACCTCCGCGCCACCGCCTCCGATAAACTTACAAACTCACTTTCCGCATCCGGAAACCTGTTCCCACACAAAAAATCTATTACGACATACCCGCTCCGAGATTCACTCCCGAATTCCATGCACTTAATATGAACTTTTGTGAACGCGTGAACACTTTTTAAAAACTTTTAAAAGTTTGTTTTGAACGCGCTTTCCGCGGTGTGTGTGAGCTTATAAAGTCATGGCTGGACGAAGTCCTCAGTAAACCGGTAAGTTAAACGGACATTACTGGAAATGTTTATTTAAATTTAAACGTGTGCTTTCAACGCTTTGATTTGGTGCGAATGGATGCGATTGTTTTTAAGTGTTTAATAATTCTCTAAAGGGCTTTGTGCATTTAATTCGTAACTCAATTAGCGGGTCTGTTAGCATATAGAAAATTCATGAAGAATCAAATTTTATTTGCTTTATTAAAACTAATAGTACATTGATATCATGATTGTATTTACATATACCTGTCTAATTTGATTGAATGATTATTGTTTACAAGGAACCGTATCTATTTGTGAATAGAAAAATGTAGAGCCAAGCTTCATCCTTTGAAATCGATTAAACATATCTTGTCTTTTACAATATTCTGTATCATAAAATCATGTACTTAATAGTAAGAGCAAACATACCTCAACATTTCTACGAAACATGTCATTGTCTAATGTAACATCAATATTGTCTTTTATTATGGGCTTCTCAGTATCGAGTAGCGCCAAACAGTTGAAAGATAGCCTTCCTCGACTTCAATCAACAGCTGTCTTTTGTCACAACTTTGACTTAATTCATTATAGTCCATAATTCCATACAAATATTAAAATTCGTAACAAACTTTGTCTCTCTGTCCCTCTATCTTTTTCATACATTTTAGAACTTTACGACTATACGGCTGTACAGATTTGTTTAAAATTTTGCACAACGTAGCCAATATGATAGATTAGGACAAAGGATACTTTTAAAACGTGAAGTGCCGCAGGGTGCAACTAGTATGAATACCTACCAGTACCCACAGAAATATTAATAAATACCTTATTATTCACATTTCTGTGCCAGTACCTATAACCTATAATAGATAGGTACTACGAACTCAGCGGTACTGCACTTTAGAACAAAATGCATTATGTTAACATTACTTATTAGGTATACTTAGGTATGCCGCCTAACTGGTTTCTTGTCGGATAACTGGTATTAGTCATCAATTAAGAGTTGTATCAAGTTCCGATGTTTCGTGAAGTTGAACAAAGACGGAGCTTTCCTGCTTTTGTAATTTGAGAACAAACAATGACGAATGGGCTTCAGTTAATTTCAGTTGATTAGCCTTGGAACTTTGTGAGTACCTAGTACTAGAATTCAACCTGTTGTTTGTGCGTACAATGCAATATAAACAAATATACTTCACATTTACAAAGAAATGAGTGAATATTACCTTTAACTTGATTATGCAAACAAAAAACAAATTTATATTAAACGGGTCATGATCTAAGTTTTTGTTCTGAGAACGAAAGCATGTTATGTCAGGACACACGAGATTTTTTGTTATCCCATTTTACTCACATTTTTACTTGAATTTAAGCCTGGAGGCATAGAAGGCATAGACCTAATATGTAAATATTTCATACGAATATAAGCATGTATTTATACGAATTAAATTAATACTTTGATGCATTAATTTAAATCAAAACTGTTTGAATTAGTAATTGATAAATGTTATTATTTAATACATATTTTTTTTGGTGATAGATTTATATAACCATTTAAATAATAAGTTGTTTTTAATATCGTTGGAGAAATATTATTGATTTTTATCGTTATTGACATTAATTAGCTATTGACATTTAATCTAATAATTTGTAAATACTTTTTTATAGGTACCTATAAAAGTTTAAATAATGAAAAGTTTAAAAAATTAGAATTCGTTAATTTGTACGCTTAATGAGGCAAAATTTTGATGGATTTTGTTTTTTGTAACATCAATTTGTACCAAAATTCTGACATATCTATATCTATACTAATCTATACAAATATTATAAAGAGAGAACATTTGTATTTTTGTATTTTTGTATGTTTGTAATGAGTAAGCTCAAAAACTACTGAACCGATTTAAAAAATTCTTTCACTAATACATAGAATGGACTTTCGGAATGAAAATAGGCTATATATTATCCCGTTTAAATCAAAGGTACATTCTTGGAGACCTAATTTGTAACCTAAGTCGGCAAATAAACGGTCGAAAAAACACGTTTTCTATGCAAGAGTTGTACAACTTAATAAGACCTACAAAAAAGTCCGCGACAGCATATGTCTATCTCTTAAGGTTGACTCACAGTAACCATTTTAATCTTAAAATGTTTGTTAAAAAATATTACATAACTTCCAAGGCTATTTTCAAGTATATAGTATTAATCCTTATCCAAATAATTACGTTAATTAACTTGGCCACATATTATAGATTAAAATTGTCCTTTACAGTATATAATTCAAATGAAAACTCTAGAAGATATCACGAATTTCACAAACACGCATCGCAAAATTAATAAAATATTTGCAGTGAAACCACAGATTAGGTCATAGTTACTAAGAAAATATTATTATAAGCTTAGCTATGCTGTAGATCCCCACCGATCACAATCAATTTGAAGTCAATATAGTATAACAATATGATCTATTGTATAAAATAATATTCATCTATATATTACATATTTTAAACCACCCCGACTGATCTATGTATAATAGCTTTTTCCAATGACTCTAAACACGACATTTAAAATCTGAGCTGTAAGTTGGTGAAGATTTGAGTATTCTGTAGAGTCCAGGAGGCTTCCATGTTCTTACAATATCGTTGAAGAAGAAGATTTTCGAATTGATCAGACCTATGAAAGTTGATTTCATAGCGCAATTAACTAGAAAAAAGCTCATAATTTTATAACGATTGAACGAATTTTAATGAATCAAAGCTAAGAAAACTCTCGATGAAGACATCTATCAAACAAAAAAAAACTATCAATAATAAAAACAAAATCGGTTCATCCGGTTAGGTGCTAAGATGCTACAGACAGACACACAGATACACACGTTAAACGTATATTACCTCTACATTTTGCGTCGGGGAACGCCGTAAGGTTACGGCGGCAGATGTACTCGTACTCCTTGGTGGTAAGCTACTTTTTGGTAGATTTAATGATTCCACTACCACTGTACGAAAACTCATGATTCATGAATGCACATAAAACTTTCATTGGTAGGTATATAGCTAGGATTAGAACCAACGACTGTCGGGTCAGAATCAGGGTAACTATCCTTTACGCCAAAGGGCCGTCCAATATCAATACGTAAGTATTATAAAACAAAGTTTGCGTCTGTATGTATGTTCGCAATAATCTCAATAGCTACTGAACGGATTATCATGCGGTTTTCACCAATAGCCAGAGTGTTTATGAGGAAGGTTTAGGTGCATAATTCGTTAAGGTTTTGTGTAAATTGGATGAAATATGACGATGGTTGTTAAAAATGTTCATATTTTATATTCGATGCAACAAATTGATGCAAATTTTGTAGGCATATATATTCTATCCGTGCGAAGCCGGGGCAAGCTGCTAGTAAATCATAATTTAATTTAATTTCAAATGTTGTTTATAATTGTTAAACGGACAAATACTCATTTATAGATAGAACTAACTTACACGCCCTTGGTTTGGTTACGTAGGTCACTCTAAACAATCCTTACTATATATAATTTATTATAATAAATGCGAAAGTAACTCTGTCTGTCTGTATGTCTGTCTCGCTTTCACGCCTAAACTACTGAACCGATTTAAATGAAATTTGGTACACAGATAGTCTAGACCCTGAGAAAGGACATAGCCTACTTTTAAATATAAAACAAGGGTTTTAAGGGGTTAGAAGGGGGGAAGAAATGTTGTATGGAAGTATCGTCATTTTTAGAGCTAGAAGCTTGAACCTTTTTTAGGCTGTTGATTCGAAAAAATAATTATGACATTCAAATTTTGTAAAAGTTTTACCCTCATGGGTGTAAAATAACAATATTTAGGGAATAGGGGATGACAGTTTGTGTGGAAATATGTTAGGTTTATGTGAATGTTCTCCTAAACGGATTTAAATGAAATTTGGTACATAGTCTAGAGCCCGAGAAAGGACACACTCTACTTTTAATGTGAATAACCGGCCAAGTGCGTGTCGGGCCACGCGCAGTGTAGGGTTCCGTAGTAGCCCGTTATTCAATGTAAGTCGTTACCCGTTATAAACAAGCAACTAGGTACTTCGTCTTTGTCACTTTAAAGGATTTAATCTAAGGATTTTGTATTTGGTACAGAATTATCCAACACCCAAGTTCAACGAATATTACTGCTAAACTGATAAAGTTATCTTAACCGCTATAGCTTTCCTTTAAAGTTCATGAAATGCGCTATTATCACGAATTTTTCTAGATATTTCAAGCCAGCAGTTTAGCTTTTAGAGGGGGGGGGGGACGCCCTACTGGAACAAAGTTTGCACTTTAAAGTTTAATATTTCGTAAATGGAGCATTCAGTCGAAAAATGGTGTTAGCAACCCTTAAGTTATTTGAAAATATCTATTCAGACCTATTCAACGATAACCCATACGATGGGGTAGAAAAAAAAATCATCCCCCACTTCTCATGTGGGGGAGCTACCCTAAAAAAAATATTTTTCAAAATTTTATTTCACTACTTTGTTAGCGTAATTTATACACATACCCCTATAAAATAACAGCTTTCTAGTATTAACGGTCTCTTAGCAGAACCTCGGACAGACAGACAGACAGACGGACATGACGAAACTATAAGGGTTCCTTGTCAGGACTACGGCACCCCAAAAAAGGGTTGTAAAGGGTTGAAAGTGGGGATAAAAAGTTGTATGGAAGTATCTTCATTTTTAGAGCTAGGAGCTATCTATACTAATATTATAAAGAGAACATTTGTATTTTTGTATTTCTGTATTTCTGTATTTTTGTATGTTTGTAATGATGTGGCTCAAAAACTACCCGATTTAGAAAATTCTTTCACTAATATATAGAATGGAGTTTCAGAATGAAAATAGGCTATATATTATCCCATTTAAATCAAAGGTATATTCGTGGAGACCTAATTTGCAACCTAAGTCGACTAAATAACGGTCGAAAAAACACGTTTCTTACGAACGCTGCTCAATTGAAAATAGATGGAAGAATATTTTCTATGGAAGAGTTGTACAACTTAATAAGACCTACAAAAAAGTCCGCAACAGCATATGTCTATCTCTTAAGGTTGACTCACAGTAACCATTTTAATCTTTAATTTGTTGTTAAAAAATATTACATAACTTCCAAGGCTATTTTCAAGTATATAGTATTAATCCTTAACCATTCAATTACATTAATTAGCTTGGCCACATATTATGGATTAAAATTGTACTTTACAGTATATAATTCCAATGAAAACTCTTGAAGATATCACGGATTTCACATACACGCATCGCAAAATTAATAAAATATCTGCAGTGAAACCACAGATTAGGTCATAGTTACTACGACAATATTATTATAAGCTTAGCGATGCTGTAGATGTATATAATTCTTTGTATAATATAGTTATGATCTATATATAAACCACCCCGACTGTTCTATGTATAATCTTTTCAATAAAAGCATTCCAATGACTCTAAACACGACATTTAAAATCTGAGCTGTAAGTTGGTGTGGATGTGAGTATTCTGTAGAGTACAGGAGATGTCCCAGCATCAGGTCAATGCTTCCATATTCTTACAACATCGTTGAAGAAGAAGATTTTCGAATTGATCAGACCTATGAAAGTTGATTTCATAGCGCAATTAACTAGAAATAAATTATAAGAATAAAATATTTTTAAAAACAAGCTTTTATCTGAGACAATTAACTAAAATGTAAAAAAAAAATTCTAGTAAGTATTTGGCGTGTACTTCACCAGGTACTTACCTATATTCTTAAAAGCTTGAAGCACTACCCGTTTTTCAGGCTAGGTAATTAACATACATCAGTGCCTCAAGCTTTTAAAAATATAGGTAAGTACCTACACGCCAAATACTTAGTAGAATTTATTTTTAACATTTTAGTTCATTGTCCCAGATAAAAGCTTGTTTTTAAAAATATTTTTATCTTATAATTTATTTTTAACTTTTTAGTAGGTAGGTATAGAAACCGATTACCTACCTACTATACTAAGTTTTTAAGAGAAGGCATGATGTTTTTTAAATATTCCACGTATATTTGTTTATGTGATTATGGGTAAAGTGCTCTTCACGGAAAATCAATTGACTCGGTGGGGCTATGTTGCTTTATACCAGAAAGATGAATCAATCGAGCCCAAACTCGGTAGAGATACGTTGATTTATCACAGAGATGCCGTGGCCACCTTCCAGCTTTATCATCAGACCCTGGATATCATCTAGGTGAAAAGTTCTCTTCAAGACGATTCAATCGAGCCCAAACTCGGTAGGGTTATGTTGATTTATCAAAGAGATGCCGTGGCCACCTTCCAGCTTCATTATTAGACCCTGGATATAATCTAGGCGTAAAGTTCTCGTTAAGACAAATCAATCGAGTCCAAACTCGATGGGGTTATGTTGTTTTATCACAAAGATGCCATAGCTACCTTCCGTCTCCATCATCAGACCAGTTCCATGGTACCATATCATTGTATTGTGACCGAAGATCCATAAGTACACCAAATTTGAGTCCAATCGGACATCGGGAAGTGGGTCTAATTTAGCTTACAAGATTCCACCCGAATATACATAGCGACATACATACATAATACATACATACATACATTGCAAGCTAAATAAAAGCTTGTAAAAAGCTCATAGTTTTATAACGATTGAACGAATTTTCATGAATCAAAGCTAAGAACACGCTCGATGAAGACATCTATCAAACAAACAAAAAATATCGATAATAAAATCAAAATCGGTTCATCCGGTTGGGTGCTAAGATGCTACAGTCAGATACAGATACACACGTTAATTTTAATTTTAATATTAATTATAATACCCCTTCTTTGATCCTATGATTTGATTGATTTTGATTCAATGATCCCACTACCTCTGTACGAAAACCCATGATTCATGAATGCACAATGCATTTCATTGGTAGGTATATTGCTAGGATTAGAACCAACGACCGTCGGGTCAAAATCAGGGTTACTATCCTTTACGCCAAAGGGCCGTCCAATATCACTACGTAAGTATTATCAAACAAAGTCCATCACTGCGTCTGTCTGTCTGTTCGCAATAATCTCAATAGCTACTGCACGGATTATCATGCGGTTTTCACCAATAGCCAGAGTGTTTATGAGGAAGGTTTAGGTGCATAATTCGTTAAGGTTTTGTGTAAATTGGTAGAAATATGACGATGATTGTTAAATATGTTAATATTTTATATTTGATGCAACAAACTGATGCAAATTTTGTAGGCATTTTCTACCCGTGCGAAGCCGGGGCGGACTGCTAGTGTTTTATAAGTTTGCGACAAGAGACAAAATATTAGAACTAACCTGATGTAACATTTACGCAGTCAATACAAAATGTGAAGGTGAAGTTAACTTGAGGAAGGGGGGAGGAAGGAGCACGGTACGGCGCGGTAATTGTGCTTATCCAAACGGGTTAGACAGACGACTATAAATAATTTATACGTACGAGTATGTGTCTTATTTGTAACATAGTAAGCCTAAATAATTAAAAATGCTACCCAAAGCACTATTCCACGCGGACGAAGTCGCGGGAACAGCTAGTTAAAATAATAAGCAACTTATGTAACTTTTTATATTTAAATATGATAAAGCAATCATCAACAACAGCCTATATCTGTCCACTGCTGGACATACGAGTAACAATGGCACGCCACTGAGCTCGATCTTCAGCTCTTTGTTTGCACCGCTGCCAGCCAGCTTGCATAATGATCGCTTCATATAGCTGGAGATTGCCCTGTAATGCTCACCGAATCGTGGTCTCTACTTTAAAACACGTCTATCCCAACGGTTATAGCACATGAGTTTGCCGCCGTTTCTTTATGCCGTTTCTTTACTCATGTAGTTATAGGCTCTACGACAATTGTAACAGCCCTCTACCACTTCATCTTGCTAATCTTTAAGCTATGTCAATAAATGTAATTCTCTGCCGAATGAATGACGAATGAATTTCGCATTTGATCTTTCAAAGAGACACTCAGCATAGCCCTCTGCATAGCTCGCTGAGCGACTTTGAATAAGTGAACCAGTCGCACCGTCAGTGTCCATCTCTTGGCTCCGTAAGTTATAATAGGTCCGTGTTCAGGCTTTGTGGTAAAGGAGACGAAAAAAATTGACGAAATTTTCATAATGCTGCGCATCCTAACTGTATCGTTCTGCGAGCTTCCTTCTCGATTTTTTTTTCAATTATGCACGGTTTACCCTGTAGTACACGTACGTGCCAGTAGTAGGTAGAAGAATTCCTGAACATTTTCGATTGAAACTCCATTAAGGGCAACCGGTTCCGGAATAACATGTTCGTTGATCATTAGGTATCTTGGTTTTATCTGAGTTTATCCGGAGACCGATGCGAGCAGAAGAATCAGCCAGGGTATTCAACATGTATGTATGTATTGGAGATCTAGCTCGGTTTCAGCCATGATGACGATATCGTCCGCAAACGTCAGGTGTAAAAGTTAGATGTTGAGAGTTATGTACTGCCGTTAATGTTTATGCCCCGTCCTTTCCAATTCAGCGTCTTAAACATATATCCCAGTGTGGCTGAATAATAACGGTATTTTCTCGTCGCTTCTGGATTAACTTATTATTATTTATTATTATTATTGCTTTATACTTCATGTAACATACGCACTGCCAAGGAATGGAATTCCTTGCCAGTGTCTGTGTTTCCCATTAACTACAACCCGGGGGTTTCGACCACTTGGCAACCACTGCATGATGGCTAATACTCTTAAGGTAAGGCCACACCGCGGCGTCCTGCGATCTGCGGGCGCGATCTCAGTACTTTTCAATTGTTTTCTGATCGCGTTTGGTGTGAACCAGTCGGTACAAATACTACACTACTTACTGCACTATCTGATCGCTGCCTAGATCGCGCACACAGGACGCTGCGGTGTGTCCGTACCTTTACAATACACAATACAATACAATAACTCTTTATTGACACCAATTTGCACAAAAAAGAAGATACAAAAATTTGCACTAAGTAAATTACTGGTACAATGGGCGGTCTTATCGCTAAAAGCGATGTCTTCCAGACAACCTTAGGATGGAAATTATATTTAATTATGTTGAGCATGGACGGTGGCATGATAAGTATGACAAGGAAAGGGTTTACATTAATATAAAATACATAGACTTACTAATAATCTACATGTATAAACATATACATACATAATACAAATATATATATTATATATAATTTACTATATATATATATATATATATATATATAGTAAATTATATATAATATATATATATATATATATATATATATATATATATATATATATATATATATATATAGTAAATTATATATAATATATATATTTGTATTATGTATGTAGGCTGTTGATTGAACTGCTAATTAAGCTAATTGGTTGCGACATATATATGCGCCATGTATGTTTTTAGGGTTCCATACCTCAAAAGGAAAAAAGGAAAAGTATATCAAATATGTACTAGGCTTTACGATTTCTTTCAGCTGCTAAAAGTCAAACTTGTAGGTTAACGCGATCAATATATTTATGTCCGATTATGATCGTTTATGTCGCATATTTTCGAATATTTTGCGATTCACAAGGGAATCAAAACCAATAGGGTACTTTCCGTTGACCCAGAATCATGCAATTGGGAAAAAAGCAATATGCTAACCGAAAATATGTACCTAATATGTAAAATATATAATAAGGAAAGTTAAAATGTACTTATTACTTTAGTGTTTTAACCGTGTCCGAGGGTTCGATCGGCGAAGCAAAGGCATACTACTACTACCCTGTTTTCCTCCCATTACTACTTCCGAAGGGTATCTGTCTGAACCTTTTTGTGCTGAGGTAGGCCTTTTCAGCAACTACCGTGAAAAGATATAAGTGACTGGATGTTTTTTTAGTTTCCATTTTAAGTTTGTTTTTGTTTCTAAATTGTGTAATCAGTTATATTTTTGTCATATTTTTTTGTTTTTGTGTAGATTAGCAGAATAAATGTATTTTCTTTCTTTCTTTCTTCCTTTCCCGTGTGACCCAATTGTACTATTCATCGAGATTAGACTAGTGTCTCTACATATAAACGGAGATAAAAACCTCACACTTGTGACTGCAGAAAAGCGAATTAACTTATTCTTGATTATTCATTCGTATGGTTCTTACACTAAATTTTTTTATCAAGATCTGATGAATGCCTCCTGAAATATGGAGGTAAAACTAAAACTTACTAGGTAATAATAGCTATATGTACTAATAGACTAGCTCAGCATGTGAAGTCAGTTGTATCGTTTTTTAAATGATTTTAATGGAACACTTTTGACTAGAATCACCGAACGGAATACGAGCAATTACAAAACATGCACATCAAAGCTTAGTGAAGTTCGTAACTTTAAGCCTCACATAATGCCTTCAATGGCAATTATTTATCATCTTACAGCTAAGCGAGTTAATATTGAAGGTTTGATTAGACACCTATATATTTCCTTTGTATTGGATTTGAATCATCGACATGTAGATTCATACATAAAGGATTCGAATTGTTTTGTGTTCTAAATATGCTACGGTTATATTAATATTGATTATAATACATATAGAATTGTCATTACCTAAAGAACATTGCACTGGCGGAGGTTCAAAAAGCGCCCTCGTTACCGAAAACGCTGCGACGTCAAGGCGGGCTCCATCGAGAACCCGACGTGCCACAGCTAAAAAGTAGACTGATTTTCATCTGAGACTGCATATCTGATGTTTTTCTCATATTTTCTCGTTGTATTCTTTTATGTGGGTAGTACTGTGCTATAGTGTTAGGTAATGTACACCCTCATTTTTCATACTTCTGCAGGTACAATCAAAACAGACAAATTATTTATTATTCCAACCCACTTGATCTGTTTTTTATTGCAGTTGCAACAAGCGCTTTGACAGTTAAACTGACATTGTCTAGTCGAGTTGACAATGACAGTATCTTACTAGTTGACATATTTTTTATTTTAATAGTAGGCTTCACCTGGATTTTATATTTAGCCAAATGTATGTGTTTCTTTTTTATTGATTTATTATTAATTTTTTTCTTTATTTGTCATTGTGCAGCAAACAGGAGCGTGTATCCATTGTTAAATTTAATGCAATTTACATAATATGGTAGAAAATTAGTATTTAAGAACTGTTCGTCTAGTGGAATATTAATCTGGTTGGAATAATTTATATGAATAATTGTGAATATATTTAGCAAAAGGTGGCTTTTAAAGTTAACATATATATTTTTAAAGTCAATATATATATATATAAATATATATACCTACCTGATGTTAAAAGTAAATAAAAATATAATTATTCCAACCCACTTGATTTGATTTTTATTGCAGTTGCAAGCACTTTGACAGTTTGATTTGTCGTTGTCTAGTTGTGTTGACAGTATCTTGTCAGTTGATATGCTATGCTTTTGCTTTTATCTAGGATGATGGATTATAATCCATCATCCTAGGCTTTTATAGTAGGCTACACCTGGGTACCATATTAAGCCAAATGTATGGTTTTGTTTCTTTACTTATTATATTTTTGTGTCATTGTGCAGCGAACAGGTGTGTTTCTGTGAGTGTATCCAATATTAAATTTTAATGCAATTTACATTAATATGGTTAGAAATAATATTATTGAACTGTTCGTCTTGTGGAATATTAATCTGGTTGGAATAATTTATATTAATAATGTGAATATATAGTTCGGTGCCTTTTAAAGTTCTACGTACCTACCTGATGTACCTTATTTTGTTGTTAATGTCATTCAATATGTTTTAGTCTTAGTCATTTATTTATAATTCATGCGATCTCTTACCATTAACCGGTAGATGAAGTATGCGTAATTTTTATTTTAAATTTATTTTCTTACATTTTAGTTTGTAACTGTTAATTATAGGTATATATAGATATAATATAACATATTGAATTGAATATATATAAATATATATATTTAAATATAATATTGATATAGTATAAGGATATTTATTCGTATTATTATATATAAGTACATTACAATGCTACAAAATGTTGATGATACTGATAGTCAATCTTTTCATTCTTGCTCATCCAGTAACGAGCTGAGTGATGATAGCTTTGCCAGCATCCCTTCTTTGAACGACACGTTATTGAATCAGTTTTCTGATGTACCTAAGAACTTTAATGTTGTTCATTCAATGCCCAGAGTATTCCGGCACATTATCCCGATATGGTGCCATCATTTTCCAATAATAATATCCAAGCTATTCTTGTTTCTGAATCTTGGCTTAAACCCCGTCTCCCTTCCACTTCTTACTCACTTCCTGGCTTTTCCTTACTACGAAATGATAGAACCGGCAGTGCTGGTGGTGGTGTGGCTATTTACTTACGCTCTCATCTCCCTTACTCTATCCTGAGTATGTCGACGCAACCTCCTCCAGCCAATGCCGGGGAACATCTATATATTGAAGTAGTTTTGTCCCACACTAAGCTGCTCCTTGGCGTTTACTATAGCCATTCTCTTAGAGTTAATTATTTCCTATCCTTCGACAAGCTTTTAGAAGACTTCACTCCATCCTATCCTCACACTATTATTATGGGAGACTTTAACACGTGTATTTTGAAAAAAGACTATCGCTCCACATCACTCGAAAACACGGTTAACTCCTATAACATGCACATCTTGTCACTCAATCCTACTCATTACTTTCCCAACTGTCCTCCATCTCTTCTTGACCTTAACCTTGTTTCTTCTCCTCAACATGTCGCCAAGCATGGACAGTGTACAGCTGACTCCTTCTCCTACCATGACCTTATCTTCTTGTCGTATAAGATCCGCCCACCTAAATTTAAACCCAAAATCATTCTTCAGCATAGTTTTGGTTCTATGGACGTAGAAAAACTGCGCACTGATGCTTCCAAAATTGACTGGTTGCCTTTATACAACGCTGATGATATCGATAGTAAATTTTCATTATTCAATTCTTCTTTGATCCAGTTGTATGATATTCACGCTCCCTTACGAACTATTAAAATTAAACATCTCCCATCGCCGTGGTTAACAGATGATATTAGGGTACTTATGCATAAAAAGGCAGTAACCAAGTCCAAATATAAGTCCAGCCCTAATGATAACAATAAAAATAAATACATGTTAGCAAGGAATCGCTGCAATAGAGTGTGTCGAGACGCACAACGCCACCATATCCATAGTTCGGTTGAGAATGAGAACCCTGCTAAAGTCTGGAGATTTCTGCGGTCTTTAGGAGTCGGGAAACAACAGCAAAATTCTTCATCTAATAACGTAGATATTAATGCTCTTAACAAACATTTCTCTTCGTCTTCTACGATCGATGTGAAAGACAAACTTGCAACACTTAATTATCTTTCTCGTAAACCTACTCCTGATTACTCATCTTTTGTTTTAAATTAATTTACTGCATGTGATGTTAAGAAGAGCATCCTTTCCATATCCTCAAACGCCATAGGAGGGGACGGTATCAGCCGAAATATGATTGTTCCTATATTGTATGAAATATTACCTATTTTATGTCATATATTGAACGGTTCTATTTCGGAAGGTGTCGTTCCTTCCTGTTGGAAAGAAGCCCATATCATTCCTCTTCCCAAGAAATCCAACCCCAAATCCTTTTCTGAATATCGTCCTATTTCTATTCTCCCTCTGTTGTCCAAAGTCCTTGAACGATTAGTTCATAACCAACTCAACCTCTTCCTTAATCGTTACAATTTCCTCAAACCCTTCCAGTCTGGTTTCCGTCCTGGCCATAGCACTGTATCTGCACTTGTTAAGGTCACAGATGACATAAGGCTGGGTACGGAAAACGGCAAACTTACTATCCTATCCTTATTAGATTTCAGCAATGCGTTCACCACTGTGGATTTCGACATTCTTCTTGCATTGCTCTGCTCTCTTAACATATCTCCATCGGTAATTCAGTGGTTTCATAGTTACCTATATGGGCGGTGGCAGCGTGTACGCATTGGAGATTTATTTTCTTCGTGGTGTGACACGAGTGCTGGCGTCCCTCAGGGTGGTGTGCTATTTCCTCTTTTATTTGCAATTTTCATTAATTCTATATCTTCTTCTCTCTCTCTTCCTCGTACCACCTCTATGCAGACGATCTCCACATATACTCACAAACATCTGTCGAACGTTTAGATGAAGCTATTGGAACCTACCAACGATGACTTATGCCGTATAGCAGCTTGGAGCAAATCGTATGGATTAGCCACTAAAACTCAAGCTATCATCGTGGGTAGTTCTATATATATATATATATATATATATATATAGTAAATTATATATAATATATATATTTGTATTATGTATGTATATGTTTATACATGTAGATTATTAGTAAGTCTATGTATTTTATATTAATGTAAACCCTTTCCTTGTCATACTTATCATGCCACCGTCCATGCTCAACATAATTAAATATAATTTCCATCCTAAGGTTGTCTGGAAGACATCGCTTTTAGCGATAAGACCGCCCATTGTACCAGTAATTTACTTAGTGCAAATTTTTGTATCTTCTTTTTTGTGCAAATTGGTGTCAATAAAGAGTTATTGTATTGTATATATATATATATATATATATATTATATAATTATATATATATATATATATATATATATATATATATATATATAATTATTTATTGTGCATCTATATATATATATATATATATATATATAGATGCACAATAAATAATCAAATTATAATATTTCTAGTGCTGAAACGAATGACCTAATACTAACATAATATTATTTAAGTGACAAGTAATAATTTTTGACATGAGCTTTAAAACTACACAGAGACTGAGCACGTCTGATATCAACTGGTAGATCATTCCAGAGGCGCACAGCTTGCACAGAGAATGACGCATCACAAATGTGCTGGAATGTTGAGAACCAAGTTTTCCGATGACCTAAGAGAAAGGGTATTGGTGGAAGAGAGAAACTGGAAACGTTCTTTTAAATAAATGGAAGTTGAGGGATTGAACAATATGGTATATAGAAGGGAAAGGATATGAGTATTCCGGCGAAGACGGATAGGGAGCTAATTAAGTTTTGAGCGGAACTCTGAAACATGGTCAAATTTCCGGAGACCGAAAATAAACCGTATGCAAAAGTTTTGCAACCGCTCAAGCTTGTTCAATTGGTCTTGCCTAAGGTCCAAGTAACTGACATCAGCGTAGTCTAGTAAGGGAAGTAGAAGAGACTGAGCAAGCGCAGCTTTAGACGCAGTCTACGGAGTGAAGCTGCAGAAGCAAACAACTTTTGGCTAACAGACTGAATCTGAGGATCCCACGTAAAATTTTTATCAAGTATGACCCCGAGATTTTTTACTTGATTGCTATAGGGAACAATCACATTATTAAAAACGATTGGAGGAAGTCTTGAGGAGTCTACCTTTGCAAGAAGTCTAGAACTACCCACGATGATAGCTTGAGTTTTAGTGGCTAATCCATACGATTTGCTCCAAGCTGCTATACGGCATAAGTCATCGTTGGTAGGTTCCAATAGCTTCATCTAAACGTTCGACAGATGTTTGTGAGTATATGTGGAGATCGTCTGCATAGAGGTGGTACGAGGAAGAGAGAGAGAAGAAGATATAGAATTAATGAAAATTGCAAATAAAAGAGGAAATAGCACACCACCCTGAGGGACGCCAGCACTCGTGTCACACCACGAAGAAAATAAATCTCCAATGCGTACACGCTGCCACCGCCCATATAGGTAACTATGAAACCACTGAATTACCGATGGAGATATGTTAAGAGAGCAGAGCAATGCAAGAAGAATGTCGAAATCCACAGTGGTGAACGCATTGCTGAAATCTAATAAGGATAGGATAGTAAGTTTGCCGTTTTCCGTACCCAGCCTTATGTCATCTGTGACCTTAACAAGTGCAGATACAGTGCTATGGCCAGGACGGAAACCAGACTGGAAGGGTTTGAGGAAATTGTAACGATTAAGGAAGAGGTTGAGTTGGTTATGAACTAATCGTTCAAGGACTTTGGACAACAGAGGGAGAATAGAAATAGGACGATATTCAGAAAAGGATTTGGGGTTGGATTTCTTGGGAAGAGGAATGATATGGGCTTCTTTCCAACAGGAAGGAACGACACCTTCCGAAATAGAACCGTTCAATATATGACATAAAATAGGTAATATTTCATACAATATAGGAACAATCATATTTCGGCTGATACCGTCCCCTCCTATGGCGTTTGAGGATATGGAAAGGATGCTCTTCTTAACATCACATGCAGTAAATTAATTTAAAACAAAAGATGAGTAATCAGGAGTAGGTTTACGAGAAAGATAATTAAGTGTTGCAAGTTTGTCTTTCACATCGATCGTAGAAGACGAAGAGAAATGTTTGTTAAGAGCATTAATATCTACGTTATTAGATGAAGAATTTTGCTGTTGTTTCCCGACTCCTAAAGACCGCAGAAATCTCCAGACTTTAGCAGGGTTCTCATTCTCAACCGAACTATGGATATGGTGGCGTTGTGCGTCTCGACACACTCTATTGCAGCGATTCCTTGCTAACATGTATTTATTTTTATTGTTATCATTAGGGCTGGACTTATATTTGGACTTGGTTACTGCCTTTTTATGCATAAGTACCCTAATATCATCTGTTAACCACGGCGATGGGAGATGTTTAATTTTAATAGTTCGTAAGGGAGCGTGAATATCATACAACTGGATCAAAGAAGAATTGAATAATGAAAATTTACTATCGATATCATCAGCGTTGTATAAAGGCAACCAGTCAATTTTGGAAGCATCAGTGCGCAGTTTTTCTACGTCCATAGAACCAAAACTATGCTGAAGAATGATTTTGGGTTTAAATTTAGGTGGGCGGATCTTATACGACAAGAAGATAAGGTCATGGTAGGAGAAGGAGTCAGCTGTACACTGTCCATGCTTGGCGACATGTTGAGGAGAAGAAACAAGGTTAAGGTCAAGAAGAGATGGAGGACAGTTGGGAAAGTAATGAGTAGGATTGAGTGACAAGATGTGCATGTTATAGGAGTTAACCGTGTTTTCGAGTGATGTGGAGCGATAGTCTTTTTTCAAAATACACGTGTTAAAGTCTCCCATAATAATAGTGTGAGGATAGGATGGAGTGAAGTCTTCTAAAAGCTTGTCGAAGGATAGGAAATAATTAACTCTAAGAGAATGGCTATAGTAAACGCCAAGGAGCAGCTTAGTGTGGGACAAAACTACTTCAATATATAGATGTTCCCCGGCATTGGCTGGAGGAGGTTGCGTCGACATACTCAGGATAGAGTAAGGGAGATGAGAGCGTAAGTAAATAGCCACACCACCACCAGCACTGCCGGTTCTATCATTTCGTAGTAAGGAAAAGCCAGGAAGTGAGTAAGAAGTGGAAGGGAGACGGGGTTTAAGCCAAGATTCAGAAACAAGAATAGCTTGGATATTATTATTGGAAAATGATGGCACCATATCGGGATAATGTGCCGGAATACTCTGGGCATTGAATGAACAACATTAAAGTTCTTAGGTACATCAGAAAACTGATTCAATAACGTGTCGTTCAAAGAAGGGATGCTGGCAAAGCTATCATCACTCAGCTCGTTACTGGATGAGCAAGAATGAAAAGATTGACTATCAGTATCATCAACATTTTGTAGCATTGTAATGTACTTATATATAATAATACGAATAAATATCCTTATACTATATCAATATTATATTTAAATATATATATTTATATATATTCAATTCAATATGTTATATTATATCTATATATACCTATAATTAACAGTTACAAACTAAAATGTAAGAAAATAAATTTAAAATAAAAATTACGCATACTTCATCTACCGGTTAATGGTAAGAGATCGCATGAATTATAAATAAATGACTAAGACTAAAACATATTGAATGACATTAACAACAAAATAAGGTACATCAGGTAGGTACGTAGAACTTTAAAAGGCACCGAACTATATATTCACATTATTAATATAAATTATTCCAACCAGATTAATATTCCACAAGACGAACAGTTCAATAATATTATTTCTAACCATATTAATGTAAATTGCATTAAAATTTAATATTGGATACACTCACAGAAACACACCTGTTCGCTGCACAATGACACAAAAATATAATAAGTAAAGAAACAAAACCATACATTTGGCTTAATATGGTACCCAGGTGTAGCCTACTATAAAAGCCTAGGATGATGGATTATAATCCATCATCCTAGATAAAAGCAAAAGCATAGCATATCAACTGACAAGATACTGTCAACACAACTAGACAACGACAAATCAAACTGTCAAAGTGCTTGCAACTGCAATAAAAATCAAATCAAGTGGGTTGGAATAATTATATTTTTATTTACTTTTAACATCAGGTAGGTATATATATTTATATATATATATATTGACTTTAAAAATATATATGTTAACTTTAAAAGCCACCTTTTGCTAAATATATTCACAATTATTCATATAAATTATTCCAACCAGATTAATATTCCACTAGACGAACAGTTCTTAAATACTAATTTTCTACCATATTATGTAAATTGCATTAAATTTAACAATGGATACACGCTCCTGTTTGCTGCACAATGACAAATAAAGAAAAAAATTAATAATAAATCAATAAAAAAGAAACACATACATTTGGCTAAATATAAAATCCAGGTGAAGCCTACTATTAAAATAAAAAATATGTCAACTAGTAAGATACTGTCATTGTCAACTCGACTAGACAATGTCAGTTTAACTGTCAAAGCGCTTGTTGCAACTGCAATAAAAAACAGATCAAGTGGGTTGGAATAATAAATAATTTGTCTGTTTTGATTGTACCTGCAGAAGTATGAAAAATGAGGGTGTACATTACCTAACACTATAGCACAGTACTACCCACATAAAAGAATACAACGAGAAAATATGAGAAAAACATCAGATATGCAGTCTCAGATGAAAATCAGTCTACTTTTTAGCTGTGGCACGTCGGGTTCTCGATGGAGCCCGCCTTGACGTCGCAGCGTTTTCGGTAACGAGGGCGCTTTTTGAACCTCCGCCAGTGCAATGTTCTTTAGGTAATGACAATTCTATATGTATTATAATCAATATTAATATAACCGTAGCATATTTAGAACACAAAACAATTCGAATCCTTTATGTATGAATCTACATGTCGATGATTCAAATCCAATACAAAGGAAATATATAGGTGTCTAATCAAACCTTCAATATTAACTCGCTTAGCTGTAAGATGATAAATAATTGCCATTGAAGGCATTATGTGAGGCTTAAAGTTACGAACTTCACTAAGCTTTGATGTGCATGTTTTGTAATTGCTCGTATTCCGTTCGGTGATTCTAGTCAAAAGTGTTCCATTAAAATCATTTAAAAAACGATACAACTGACTTCACATGCTGAGCTAGTCTATTAGTACATATAGCTATTATTACCTAGTAAGTTTTAGTTTTACCTCCATATTTCAGGAGGCATTCATCAGATCTTGATAAAAAAATTTAGTGTAAGAACCATACGAATGAATAATCAAGAATAAGTTAATTCGCTTTTCTGCAGTCACAAGTGTGAGGTTTTTATCTCCGTTTATATGTAGAGACACTAGTCTAATCTCGATGAATAGTACAATTGGGTCACACGGGAAAGGAAGAAAGAAAGAAAGAAAATACATTTATTCTGCTAATCTACACAAAAACAAAAAAATATGACAAAAATATAACTGATTACACAATTTAGAAACAAAAACAAACTTAAAATGGAAACTAAAAAAACATCCAGTCACTTATATCTTTTCACGGTAGTTGCTGAAAAGGCCTACCTCAGCACAAAAAGGTTCAGACAGATACCCTTCGGAAGTAGTAATGGGAGGAAAACAGGGTAGTAGTAGTATGCCTTTGCTTCGCCGATCGAACCCTCGGACACGGTTAAAACACTAAAGTAATAAGTACATTTTAACTTTCCTTATTATATATTTTACATATTAGGTACATATTTTCGGTTAGCATATTGCTTTTTTCCCAATTGCATGATTCTGGGTCAACGGAAAGTACCCTATTGGTTTTGATTCCCTTGTGAATCGCAAAATATTCGAAAATATGCGACATAAACGATCATAATCGGACATAAATATATTGATCGCGTTAACCTACAAGTTTGACTTTTAGCAGCTGAAAGAAATCGTAAAGCCTAGTACATATTTGATATACTTTTCCTTTTTTCCTTTTGAGGTATGGAACCCTAAAAACATACATGGCGCATATATATGTCGCAACCAATTAGCTTAATTAGCAGTTCAATCAACAGCCTAGTCTCGCCGTAGCGTTTATAACAACATATAATAAACTGGCTTAGTCTGACACTAAGGCAACTCACACTACAGAACAGTGACCACCTCGTACCACCAGAACCAACGTGAAGGTACAGAAGACCTTCAACTAGCGGAATATAATTCAGATCGCTAGCCCTTCTGACCCAAACAGTTACAGGCCCATAGCCTTATCTTCAGTTTTATCTAAGGTGGTTGAGCATATGATTAAAAACCGCCTCGAGTGGATCATAGAAAGTAAAGAAATACTACCTAAAAGTCAATTCGGTTTCAGAAAAGGCATGAGTACCATTGACAGCCTTAGTATTTTAACTTCTGACATCCGTATGGCCCTACTCAAAAAGGAACTTCTTGTGGGCGTCTTCTTAGACATTGCGTCTGCCTACGACAATGTGCTGTTACCGGTCCTTAGGAATAAGTTGATGCTATTAAATATTCCAGGAAAAATTGTTAGATTCATTTCAAACTTGTTAATGGAGAGAACTATTTCTATCAAAAGTTCTGATAAACTTTTACCTCCTACAACAGTCTGGAAGGGTTTACCACAAGGATCGGTTCTCAGCCCATTGTTATACAACATTTATACTCATGATCTCGAACATTCTGTCAATTCATATTGCGAAATCTTACAATATGCCGACGACTTAGCTCTTTATGTCACAGTAAAATCTCCTGAAGAGGCTTCCCAAAGATTGACTTTAGCCCTTGCCTATTTGCACACCTGGCTTCATAGGCATGGGTTATCCCTGTCAGCTCCTAAAAGTAGTGTGGTTGTTTTCACCAAAAAAAGACAAATCCCTTCAGTTGTTGTTGGGGTCAACAATGAAGTTATTCCTCAGGAAAACATGGTGAAATTTTTAGGCATCTGGTTAGAATCAAGATTATCCGGTTCGACTCATTGTGATTATGTTGCTCAAAAGTGTGAGAGAAACATTAACGTCCTGCGGTCGTTGTCAGGTGTTTGGTGGGGTGCTCACCCTTTTTCTCAAAAAATTCTTTATAATGCTATTATCCGTAGTCATATGGACTATGGCTTATTTCTCTTAGATCCTTCCACCAAAACTAGCCTCAACAAACTTGATAAAATACAATACAAATGCCTACGTATTATTATAGGAGCGATGAAGTCCTCTCCGACTAATGCTCTTCAGGTAGAGTGTGTTGACCCCCCCCTTGCTCTCCGCAGACAATTTCTATCAAATAGGTTCTTCTTCAAGTTGGCGCAAATTTCTGATCATCCACTTCTTGCTAAGCTTCATCAATTATCACTTTTGTACAATTCTCTCGGCCATCATTCAAGTTCTGTTTTTCCATGTCTGCTTCGTTCTTATCTTCAATTTTCCCGTCTTCCTAACCCTCTTTTTCAAAGTTCTATTATGCCATTATATTCCACGTTATATGACGCTCTTGTTTTTCAACCCAACGTCATTCTTAACATTGGAGTTGATAAAAATACTCCTGAAGTTCCTAACATTTTTAATGGCATAATCCATTCGGATTATAGTAACTGGTTACATTTGTATACTGATGCTTCAAAGGTATCTGATTCTACTTCGGTAGGTGCTGCTGTCTGGATCCCTTCTACTAGAATCATTTTAAGTTATAAATGTCCCCCTGTTTCGTCAGTGTTTACTGGAGAATCTGTTGCTATTTTGGCTGCGATCATATTTCTAAAATCTCACAATATTTCCTACTCTATCATATTTTCAGACTCCAAAAGTTGCCTTCAGTCAATTCTTTCGAACCCTTTTCGATCAAAATCGCATGGCAGATAAAAATACCACCTCCACTATTTGTCGACTGCGCTTAAATCACTGTTGTTCTCCAGTTTTCCTGTCTAAAATAAGGATTAGAAATAGCTCGATCTGTGAATGCGGTCTAGACGAAGGAAACGTGAACCACTTGTTTTTCAGTTGTCCTAATATGCGCTTCTCTCTTTATGACTTTCTTCCTCCTCAAATATCTCGTCCAGTCTCTTTTAAACATCTTCTTTCTCTCATTTTCACCCGCTTTACTGGTTCTTTATGTAAATATATTGAAATTAATAAAATTAAGTTGTAAATATTATGTATATATATACCTACCTACTCATTTCCATGTTTTATTATAATTTTCTTGTAAATATTCAAATCGAATTCTTTTTGTGAACTTTGACCTTCAACTAGCGGAATATCATTCAGATCGCTATTTGAACGGCGATGTTTAGTGAAGAGGATAGGCTGTTGATTGAAAGCTAATTAAGCTAGTTGGCTGCAAAATACGAGTATACATATACAAAAGTTATGTATCTATATTTAATAGATAAACATTTTATTCACAACAATGCCAGAGTTTTGAAATAAATAGAATAAGAAGGCCAATTTTAGTAGCTCTCACGAGAACAACTTAATTCGATTCCCATTACGAGATATTTTCTTAAAATATAAGAGTAGTACTTAACAGAAGTAAAACGATTCCCTTATGCGTATAATAGGATACTATGTATCGAAGCTGTAAAATCGGATCTTGGTTGACTGATTTACATGGAACCTAAGAAGATAATAATATCGTTTAAAAACTAAAAACTTCAATGTTCATTTTCAGTACCAATTTTGAGATGTTTATCTCAATATCTCTGGAGATACTTATCAGACCTCGATAAAATTACCATGGTACTACACTTGGGATATCTCCTTTCGAACAAAAAAATAATAATCAAAATCGGTGCATAAATGACGAAGTTATCCCCGAACAAACATAAAAAAAAAAAAAAAAAAAAAAAAAAAAAAAATACGTTCGAATTGAGAAACATCCTCCTTTTTTTGAAGTCGGTTAAAAATAGGTAGGTATTGAGGTTGAAATTTACTTTGTGTTTGTGTGTGTGAATACTTTTCACTTATTTCAACGATCTGTCTCATAGTCTGTGTCTGAGAGACTCAATGAAGCAACGTTTTGTGCCATTATTGAAATAAACGCCATTAAAAAAAAATCTTTGATATTGAAACAAAAGGTAAATTTATTGAGGCGCTTTGATATTGGCTATTATAGGTTCTTCGAATTATGTACGTCGCTGTAAAAAAATAGACATGAACCCATCGAAATGGAGAGAAATACCATACACACTCGCGTTAGTGCCGAGTTTGGATATGTGTCCGGCTTCAAATCTGGAGGACAATAATATAGACATAATATATAAAATACTATCTGTGCCAGCAGCTTCGCCCGCGAAAATAAGTACCTGTAAAAATCACATACACTATATATCACTAAATACAATAAAAAAGTATATACTTTTAAAAAGTTACACAATATAAATGATATATAGAGTATCTATATATGGGGCTATATCGACATCGCGTAAGTCACGTTAAATTCCCGTCTCAAATCTATAAATATATAGAGCAGGTAATTTTTACAAGTACTCTATTTACATGTAAAAAATACAAAACATTCGATGGCCTTATCAGACTCGCAATATTTAATGATGATTTTAGGGTTCCATCACGTGTGTTTACTAGTACTATTACGTATTCTGTGGTTCCGTACCCAAAGGGTACCAACGAAACCCTATTACTGAGACTGTCCGTCCGTCCGTCTGTATATCTTTCAGAGGGCTATATCTCCTAAACCGTAATAGGTAGACACTTGAAATTTTCACAGAGCATATATATATCCAATGAATATAACACCAAATACTAAAAAAAATATATAAGACTGTCAGGCTGAAATGGTACTGGGCGGGTCATATATGTCGGATGCATCCCGACAGGTGAGCCAATATTGTTATGCAGTCTGAAGACGGCCGTCGACGTAGAGGAAGGCCCAATAAGCGATGGTGAGACGATTTGGATTATTTTCACAATAACTGGCCACAAACGGCGTTAGATAGGAATAGGTGGAAGGAAAACACATTTGCCCAACAATGGGGTCAAATAGGTAAGTTAAAAATAGAATAAAATTCAAAATTAAAAGGGGTCCCCCTACAAGAAACGTTTTTTTGCTTAATAATATAAAGTTATTCTATCTGTAATTTAGTCTGTTCATAGATTTTCTAAATTCAGGCCAGGTGGACACTAGACAGTGTCCTACCACCATGCCGGGTTTTTAAATGACTTCAAAAAAGGAGGAGGTTTCTCAATTCGACCGTATATTTTTTTTAATGTTTGTTCGCGGATAAATTCGTCGTTTATGACCCGATATTGATTATTCTTTTTTATTAGAAAGGAGATATCCCAAGTGTGGTACCATGGTAATTTTATCGAGGTCTGATAAGTACAACACCTCAAAATTGGTACTGAAAATTAATAGCGCGGCATTGAAGTCGATTATTTTTAGTTTTTTAAACGATCTTACTTTTTTCACCGTACGGCCACTGTAAAATGCGCACATAATTTTTACGATAGAATTATCCATTGGTGCTCTGCAGGTATTAGAACCCGCTACCTCTAGCGTCAAAGCCAAACTACGGGCTGGGTGACCAGAGATACATTTCAGCGCTTTTCACATTTGATTTAAACTTTACATCTTCTAATACGTTTAGTTTCTATCTCCCTCCCTCCATTAACTGCATTTTCAAATTGGTTTAACGTAATTGGATTATCCACAAAACTCTGGGGGAAACTACGTTGATATAATGTTCACGGCTTGCCCTAAAGTTACGAAACCCTAAGCGATGCCTTTACCCGCGGAAATATTGTAGCGTTAGAAACTCACTGTTTTAAGATTTAATTTTAGACAAACTAGCACTTGGGATAGTTTTGTTGTACTATTATTTATCCTGTGGTTATGCGTATTATATTTACTAAGTTATCCTATTCTAGTTATCCTATCCATCGTTTCTTTGTTTTTCTAGACATGCACCATACAATCTTACACCGCATCGTCACTTTACGGCAGGTGATGTAGTGGTAAAGTGCTTGTCTGTCAATAACAAAAAACTTGACCCTGATCTCATGTAAATATGCAATATTAAATGGAATAATACACAGTGCTTGTATCGAGGTTGAAGTAGTTAATAATTATAATTTATTTATTAATAGTAATTTGATGTAAATAATAAATAGTATATAGAATAATAGTATTCTTTTGAAGCTTCGTGTATGGCTTTGAAACTAGGTATGTGTTTAAAATATCTATGATCGCGATTCACAGAATGGAGTCAAGTAGTGCTTGTTATTAGGTGACTAACCATTTCAATCGACTTTTCGATACGTCTGTGTTTTTTTACGTTTGTAAAACAATTTGAATGATTCTTTTTTTCATAGGAAGAGTTCATCTTCAAAGTAGTCCCATTTCAATTTTATCAAGATCTGATTAATATCTCCAGAGAAGACTATGAACGTCTCGAACTCGCCAATACTGAAACTAACTGGATGGATTTACATTTAATTTATATATAACCTATATTTAAATTGTATAACAATATTTTCGCGCTAGTCCATCACCCGCAGGCTTAGCTGAAAATGTATATTAGGTTTTTTTAAATATCTTATAGGCTAGCGTTTGATAACTATCTCACCTGTTGGTAAGTGATGATGCGGTCGAAGATGGTAAGCACGCTAGGCCTAGAATGGGAACTGTACCTAGAATGGTAATCCCACCATTTTACCATTGAAATAAATCATTAGAATTTTGCTAATTGAGTTATTTGGAAGGTAAATTAATTCATTGGTACGCGATGTTGCCAGGCCATTAAGTGCCGTATCTAGCTAATCCTAGGTTTTTGTGTCATGGATTTGGCAATCCTGTAAATTAAACCAAAGTAATTTATAGGCGGGCCAACCTTCAATTTATTAGGTGGGTGGGTCCCGCTCCCGGACTAGTGTTGAACAAAAGTTATTAATCGACCCACGGTAATTACATAACTGTTCCATTCCTAATATATTGTAATATTAGTTATTAATAGTTTTAATACATATTACACTTTGATTAAAGGTTATATTTGTAAACGATAGTTACACTTTTCGATGCATAAAACTGCTTCCGCTTCCCTAACTTCTCTATAAGAATTGTTTAACAAGAAACGAACCTACAATTTTATTAAGTCGAAGTATTGTATATTTGTAAGGTTCTATGTATAAGCGATTTTTAATACAAGAGAAGGTTACTAAGGCTTCTTTAGTAAGGGTGACGACCTGTTGACATATTTACAGAAAGGATATAAGTGAACACAACAAACGATCTATGAAAGCGAATATAGAATGTTTTATTATACTCATGCCTAGATGTAACTAACACATCGTTAAGTTGCACTGTTATTGCAAATATTTTGTAAATTGCATAAAGTAATGACATTCTAAATTGTGGCGTGGGTATATTACATGAGGCATAGGAATAATAATAATTTGTTTCTTAATGAGTTAAAAGACGTTTTCGTTTACGTAGGTACTTAATAATAATATCACCTACCTATATTATCTTGGCATTAAAATTGACGATAATTATCAAATCAGAACAAAACTTTAGCCAAGTCAAAAAGTTATGGCAAGCTTTTATTTATTAAAAGTTTATGGAAAACCCATCACCATGCCTTGATGAGTTTCGAAGTAGCAACGGTAAATTTGATATGGCTCCAGGGGGAATTGATAAAACTGATATACACTTGGCAAGTTGGCAGTCGTCACATCGTGTAATTACACGAAAACTCGTATTTTAGTAATTACCTTTTTGAGGGCGGTGAAGGTGTGTAGAGACATGTTTTATTTAATCAAAACGGATTTTTGGAACGACTACAATTGAATAGATTTTTTTTAACTCTGGCACCAAAATACTTAGAAATCAATAAAGTTATCACTCGGCACAATTGAGTTATCACAGGTAAACGGCAAGTACCCACCATTTTTCGACCCATTTTTCGACCCAAAACCTATAGGGTACTTCCGGTTGACCTAGAATTGTCAATTTTGGTAATAAGCAAGGTCTTATAGCACAAGTAAAGTAAAAATTCCAAAAAACAAAAAAGTTGAAATTTACATTTTGGTACTAACAAGTTTTCGCAAAAATCTAAATTTGCCCATATCTTTTGATTATGTTGACTCAAGATCTTGATTTTTATACACCCAATAGGGACTATAGACTTCAGTATCAGGTATAAATGTCAACTTGCTAGGTCCACCTTTTCCTGAGAAAATCAGAGTGGTGACACACAGACAGACAGACAGAAGGACAGACAGAAAGACGGACAGACGACACAAAAGTGATTTTATAAGGGTTCCTTTTTACTTTTTGAGGTACGGAACCCTAAAAATACATAATTTTTTACAGGCTGCCATTATTAAAACCTCCAAATACAAAGGCACAAATACGAAAATTTCACATAGGTTAATCGTAAATTTCGGGACATTAACCCCTTTGACTCCCGAGTGTTGAGCCTGCTCGTCTGGGAACAATTTCAATAAGTATGTATGTATGTACACTTTTGTTCCTCACCGTGTTTAGCAATTGCTCACTGAATAGACGAACTGGCCAACGTAACAATTGTGATCAGTCGGTGTCAAAAGCCGGACAGAAAATATTTGACTTAAATGTTTTTCTAAATTATAATTCAGCCAAGAGTACATTTCTACGAATGGTTTATAAGAACGGTTTTTATATGTCTATCTCGCCTATGGTACAGAATATATAATAGTACAAGTACCTATGGTAGTAAACGATGATGTGGTCGAGCGTGGTGAACACGCTAGGCTTAGACATTGTATTAATATGGTCCTGTATGTGTACTCGTAGACCACAGAAATAGGAATAATAAGGTATTTATTCCTATTTCTGTGGTATAGACGAACGACATCCAAGAATGCACATAGCAAAATCTATTGGTGCACGGCTCAAAAGGTATCTATTCTTTACGCCAAGTCCGTCCCGTCACGATGTTTCAACGGTAATGCATAAAAATAATGCTCAAGAAAAGGCATGGCTCAGCTCACTTTTACGGTGCCATTAAGAGGGCTCATACGCAATCTCCATATATTGTTTCTTCAAAGTTTTCCGTGATCTGCAGTGATAAAGGAGTGTAGTGTTGAAATGTTCTTCCCGAGGGACATTAACTATTTTATAGGGCTCTGTCTAAATCAACCCTCTAGGTTCATATAATTTTAGCTTACTGCATTTTTTTTATACCTCAAAGGCTAACGCTTGACCACTATCTCGCCTGGTAGGAAGTGACGATCTGGTTGGAATGTATTTGTTTCCTGAAAATGTTATCGTCGTATAAAACTGAATAATCTTTAATAAAACTGGCCAAGTGCGAGTCAGCATCGCGTCTCTTATCGCACACTTCGGGAGGGTTCCGTACAATACGAAACATAACAGAGTTTCAACCTCATATATTTCATTAATTGATATTACCAAGAATATTTGGTTTGGTCGCGATCTAGAAAGACGGGGCTCGTTTACTAGCGCCATCTATGTCATTTTGCCAAAACTAATTAGATAGATGGCGTTTAAAAACACGTTTTTTGTATGGGGACCCCCTTTAATTCTTAACTTTATTTTGTTTTTAGTATTTGTTGTTCTAGCGGAAACAGAAATACACCATCTGTGAAAATTTCAACTGTCTAACTATCACGGTTTATGAGCTATAGCCTGGTGACAGACGGACAGACAGACAGACAGACAGACAGACGGACAGCGGAGTTTTAGTAATAGGGTCCCGTTTTACCCTTTGGGTACGGAACCCTAAAAACTGATAACGCAACTTTAAAGACATTGTTTTAAATTACGATAGCCCGAAGTAGTTCAGTTACTTATCAGAAAGGAAGTACAAGAGGCAGATTGTAAATGGAACAAATAAGTCGCTGATGGAAGAACAATAAAAACGAGCCATCTCCGACTATAGGATGCTTATTTTATTATGTACAGACTATTTCCTTTTAAATGGTTCAAGTTTGCGGAAAATAATCTTAGAACGGCATCTGTTTGGGGCTGCGCATTTTATTCTACTAGTACTGAATTTATGTGAACGTTATTTTTAATTATACGTGTACCTTACCACATATCTTCATAAGGCTTAAATTAATTTTTATAATAAAATTAGCTGCTGCAATGTGGAATAAATGGACCGAACCAAAACAACCGAAGTGCACTTGCACGACTTGTGAAGTCAATCCATTTTAAATTTTAAGCATATAGATAATATAATCTTATTTATTATTTATAATAATTATAATAAGTAAACCTTTTTAGCTTTATTTTTTGTTTGACCATTATCTTACCTGTTGCTAAGTGACGATGCGGTTGAGGATGGCAGCAAGCTAGATCTAGAATGGGAACTGGCCCTCAATGACTGCCGTCAGAACAATTGTCTAACTTGAGGGTGGGAATTGGCGAAGTGGACATTAGACAAGTCTTTGTAATTAAATTATTTGGTCCGCTCGCAGCTTCACTCTAGCAGCTAATAGCACGCTTTTTATCCTGCACATCAACGATTTATCGCAAATCAGTGATATTAATTGCTATGGGGATGATATCACGGGTAATGCCAAATACTCAGGTCGAATAATATCCCTAGGTCGGAAGTCGACAATAGGAGGACGGAGCTCGTTGCACACGTTACAGTGCTCTCTTGACAGAGCATCAAGTTGGGGATCACAAAATCTTGTGAAATTCAACTCCACAAAAACGCATTCAATCGCATTTACCACAAAAAATAATTTATAATTAATTAAGATAATTAAGCTAACAGATTTATTATAATCACGAATAATCTGTATGCATGATGCATGGAAATAAAAAAATCATTAAAAAAGTTCCAGAGTATGTCCCTTAACTTGTCGAAGACAATCAGCATATTAGGTTTCGACAACTCCAATGAAGCCCAGTTCGGGAGTTATTTAGCTAGCTAGCAAAGCTAAAATCACAGCTAAAAAACTCGGTGTACTAAATAGAGCTAAGCAGTACTTCACGCCGAGTCAACGACTTTTGTTGTACAAAGCGCAGATTTGGCCGCATAAGGAGTACTTACTGCTCGCATCTCTGGAGTAGTGCACCGAAGTATCAGCTGCAACCACTTGACTCCCTTCAGAGAAGAGCCATTAGAGTAGTCAATGACGCGACACTGACTAATACACTTGAACCGTTGAGTCTTCGTCGCGATGTTGGTTCGCTTAGTCTATTTTATAGATATATTATCATGAGAAATGATCTGATGAGCTGCGATGCTCTCAATTTTACCACAGGAACTCGATTTATTTGTGCAAAGGCTCACCCTTATATTATAGACACGTTGGTCCTCCCACACAACGCGTTCTTTCCGCGTACGTGTGAGATGTGGAATAACTCTCCTCCCGATGTTTTCCCGCAGAAGGTTGATCTAAGTTACTTCAAAAGGAGAGTTAACAGATTCCTCTTACAAAAGAGCAGGCTACGCACCAGTATTGCCCCTGGTATTGCAGGTGTTAGTTAGGCGGTGGTAACCACTTACCATCAGGTAAGGCCGCATGCTTGTTTGCTTATCTATATTTATAATATTTATATTATTATTTATTTATTATATTATATTTATTATTTATATATATTTCCATTTAAATATAGCTTTCGGGTGTGGCTTGAACCACCGAACAAAAATATATCACTGACTTAATTCATTCTTATTATCCACTTACATAAATGCACAATTTCCCTTTAGACCCACATCTAATACCAATCGATCAAATTGTAACTTACGTAGTAACTATTATATAATTTGTGACCATCTCAGAGTAGTAATTGTTACTCTCGAGGTGACCATCGATTTACCTCCATGTCTGTGACCATACTGGTCACTGAAGTCACATCGCTTAAAGGCTTAAACAAACAAATAGAGAGATGCGATGGGGAAGACTCTGTGTAATAAATATAAAGTTATCTTAATATTTTAAGTTTTTAAATACCACATCTGGTAGAGAGCAGTATAGTATTACCACAGAAAAGATAATAGTTGGTATCACAATGATGTGCCTTATAATAATGTCCCAGGTAAAAACCTAATAAAAACAAAAAAACCCTAGAACCGACTACCTGCTAGTAAAAAAAAAATTACATTTCTAAAGTTTGTATTGAACAGAGAATTTAATCAGTAGATACTTTTGATATTGAGATACCTTATTTTAAATAACTTATTTCAATATCTGACAGGCTCGTCTTGAAAGCAAATTACGTTTTAAAATGAGTTCAGCAGCTTTTATGCTTACATTAAAACGCAATTTAACAGAACATCAATTGTGTCTCTTGAAGTGTTGATAATTGCGAAATGGTATATTTTTACAAAGTTAAAAGTTTATCTGAATATATTTTTATATGATATTTAACAAGTACGTTTTGTCATTCTATATAATATTTGTCTATAAAAATGATATAGGTACCTACTACTATTATTTATTCTTTGGCTTAGCTAAAATTCGTTGAACCATAAACATATTGTATGCCAGTTGAATAAGAAAGGACAATGAGCAGCATTATGAGCCACGGCTGACTTATTAATTTCAAAACGTCGCGTGTCAAGGGTCCATAAATAATACCACATTTTTTTAAAGTATCAAAATATCTTAGTTCAATCTTGCTACACATCACTTTTTTAAATACTTTCTGGGCTATTGTTTGACCACTAGCTCACCTGTTGGTAAGTGACGATATATTTAAGGACAGAAGCACGCCAGGCCAGGCCTATAATACTATTTTACTGTAATGGTAGGACTTCGGCTAGTCCACCTGGGGCGGTACCACCACTTTGAAATAGGAATGTTTTGTTTTCCGGTTTGACTGGCAATATGTCCAGTCAAATGACAGGACATGCGAGACATGTCTCGAGGTAACAGGCGCTGTACAGTGACATGCAAAATTTTGGCTATCCAGAATTTTACCACCAGTGCTGATAGTGGTCAAACGCTTGCCTATACGTATAAAAATATCTTAAGAAGACGCATTTTTTTGTCCGATAACTTTTTCATCCGATGAACGTCAAGGAGTCTGGGGTGTGCTATTCAGTTTTAAGCTTTGCAAAGACGGTTTCGCCAGGTCTACGGCTCACAGAGCAACTAGTTTAGTGGAGGATATTTTAAGATTTGTTGTAGTCATTGTGGTAGGCCCCCAGGATGGAGCGAGTTGATATAAAATTCTAGCCACACAGTAACTGTTGCCTAGTATTAATTCGGTTTCAAAATTATCTCTGTATAATTTAATGCGGGTGCGACGGACGCGTGCGTTGATGTCTTTTATACAGAATTTTATTAACCGACTTCAAAAAAAGGAGGAGGTCTCTCAATTAGAACGTATTTTTTTTTTTTTTTTTTATGTTTGTTCGCGGATAACTTTGTCGTTTATGAACCGATTTCGATTATTCCTTTTTTGTTCGAAAGGAGATATCCCAAGTGTGGTACCATGGTAATTTTATCGAGGTATGATAAGTATCTCCAGAGATATTGAGATAAACATCTCAAAATTGGTACTGAAAATGAATAGTGCGGCATTGAAGTCGGTTCTTTTTTAGTTTTTAAACGATATTATTTATTTAAATCATTAAACTTCAATTATCATAAATATACATAAATACAACAATCCGTTTGTTAGAGACCTCGTATTTACGGCTAAACGGCTCAAACGATTGCGCTGAATTTTTGCTCGGAGGTAGTCAGGCCATTAGCTAGTATGATAAAATAAATTATTATTACTTATTATTAAAGTTATTTTTGTAAACACAAGGTTTTTTTTAAAGACGTTATTATGTGTAATGGAAAGTACTACACATACGACCAACCGTACGTACGTAACGACGTACGACGTATCAAACTCGACTGTTCTAATACTTGTCATTATGAATTTGGAGTCCCTAGAGTCCGACTCCAGCATCATCAGGTCAGCTCGATGGTACCATATTATTGCACTGTCACCAACGATACGCAAAACGGAGTCCAATCGAATGTCAGGAAATTATTCTAATTTAGCTTTCAATATTTGACCCATACAACATACATACTAACACGGCTAGATAATTAAAAGCTTGTAATAAGAAATATGATATGATTTGCATGGTGGTAGGACACTGTCTAGTGTCCGCCGGACCAGCTATGGTCCTCAAGTTAGAAAATCTGTCGCCAAACATCTAATTGTTCCGGAAAAGAAGAGCCGAAGATCGGGCTCAGTGGCGTATCTTGGGAGAGGCCAACGTCCAGCAGTGGACTAACACCGGCTGGTTATGATGGTGATGATGATTCAAACGAGGCTATGGTACGGATTTGATGAAAACTAAAACTGCATTATGGGATTTTTGAAAAATCAATATTCCTAGCCAGAAATCAAACCCGTGGATTTTGAAAAAAAAAAAAAACACCCTATATTATTACACTATTCAATAGTGTTGCTAATAAGGAAATAATTATGGGAAGTAATGACATACGGTAAACTTAAGGAAAACGTTGGATTTTAATAAACTTCATATTTTTAATAATCATACTTACATTGCCTGTACCTTGTGCAAAATGATGCTCAATATTTTTTGATACACGCCCGCAGCGCAGTCATTCTCCAACACTATGCTCTAATTTCAAATTTTTATTGTATTGTGTTTTTAAACCACGAAATAAAAAACGGAGGAGGTTATCAAGTCGACGCGTATATATATATATATATATATATATATATATATATATAGATATAGATATATATATATAATGTATGACCACGCATAACTTTTTACAGAGTAGTCTGATTTCGATAATTTATTTTATTGCCTCTTTACGGTTAAACGCCACAGTAACCGAATCTCAAAACACGAAATCTACAAAGACTTACAAATAATCTACAATATCTAAAAATAATGCAATTGATGACTTGAAATTATATTTGGAAAATATTCTAAATCAATAAGGCTTAATGCAGTACAATCCTTGAGATGACAATTCAAGCTATGTATTGAGAACAATTACCATAATTTTGAACAATTAATAGGGGTAAGAAATATAAGACAGTATAATTATTACCTTACCTCGGCCAACGTATTAGCCTAGCTATACAACGAGGTAACGTCGCTAGCTTTTTGGGAACATTACCGGCAGGTAGCGACCTAGGTTCTGTCTTTTATTTATAGTATAGATATTATTATTGTAGTTTATATGATTTTGATATTGTAATTAGGTAATTATTTTTAAGTTGTTTAAATAAAACAGTATTTCATTAAAAATTAGCTCTTTTTTTAAGTTTTCCGTATGTCATTACTTACCATAATCTGTTCCTTATTAGCGACACTATCAAATGGAAATAATACCGATGCGTTCATTTTTTTAAATCAATGGGTTGATTCCTGGCTAGGAATATTAATTAAAAAAAATTCAATAATGTAGTTTTAGTTTTCATCAAAATCGGGCCCGAGACTCCTTTGAGTATTTTTTGCTATTCTTCATTGTTTCGGATTTGGCGATACAGGCCTACTTGAAAAATTTACTCTTTATATATTTTGGCCTTTTCAGCGGTTTTGAGCATTCACAAAGACGTGAAAGCTTGGCTTTTACTGCTACAATTCCTTGAACGATGCATTCGATAAACTCCTACTCGACAGATTCGTCTTTCAGAGCGTACACAACAAAGTTGTACGTCGAAAAGTTGTGGTAAAGTCTAGCCGAGAAAATCGTATTTGAGCAGCTCTACTTGCGTAAATCAAATTTTGTGGGACGCAGCGTGCAATCTCTGTAATGCAGATACCTAATCAAAATCATCTGCGTAATCAAAATAAAGGAATATCTTTACGACAGACAATGATTTTATTTATTATTTTTTAAATCAACATAACAAAATTTGAGACGTCAATAACCCCTTTTAATTTTTAAGCGAGGACTGGATATTGTCGGCTTGCTGTCAGTCGGGCCCTTAATCGGCTATATGGTCTTTTAGTTATTATGGTGGTAGGACATTGTCTAATAGAATCCTGGCCAGCTTCCGCCTCAAATTGTAAATATCTGTATAATACTTTTTTTATAAGAAATACGCTAGCTTTTGACCACTATCTCACCTGTAGGTAAGCGATGATGCGGTCGAGGATGGTAGCACGCTAGGCCTCGAATGGGAACTGGCTCGCAAGGATAGCTGCCGGACATTAGATATTTCTAATTTAAGGGTAGTAGCTGGCCAGGCGGAAACTAGATAGTGTCCTTCCTACCACCGTGGGATTTTGGAAGTTTGTTAACGATGTTTTTTCTTCACCGGAGAGCCACTGTGTAAAAAACTGGCCAAGTGCAAGTCGGGCTCGCACTCGTAGGGTTCCGTAACACAGTAGAGTATTCTATAACCATGATTTTTCGCAACTACAAAAAGAACTTTGTTTTTCATAGTATTTGTATGAAAAACAAAGTTATACTTGCGGTCGCTATATCGCAACAACTGCTAACTGTATCTCGTTCAAACTAATTTTCGTTGAAAGTTTTTATTGAGATCTACAGAATATATTTTTTCTAGATTTTTCACTCCCTTACTTTAGAAGTTAAAAGGGGGGGGGGGGGGCGGGGGACATTTTACCACTTTAGACGCCCCTATCTTTTAAATGATTGACTTTGAGAAAAAATATTTTCGGAACCTCAATGTCATTTTTAAAGACCTATCCATAGACACCCCACCCCACACGTATAGGTTTGAAGAAAAAAATTTTTTTTTGTTCCAGTTCCATGTATGGGATGCCCCGCCCCCCCTTAAACTTTTATATTTTTTATTTTTGAATAAAAATCGGAAAGCGGTTTACAAAATACATCTACCTACCAAGTTTCAATTCTGTAGTCCTAATAGTTTCGGAATAAAATGGCTGTGACATACGGACGGACAGACAGACAGACAGACAGACATGGCGAATCTATAAGGGTTCCGTTTCTTGCCATTCGGCTACGGAACCCTAAAAAGCGCACATACATTTCCATTGGGTCACGGCGGGGATTGAACTTGGTACCTCTGGTGTCAAAGCCGACCATTATCTCACTACACTACTGGTCCCTCATTAACACAACACTGAAATTGAAAAAAATTCAAATCACCCCCGACTTATCTATGTTTAATCAGTTAATGAAGACCATTCGAATGAGCCTTAAGAGCCCGCTTGAGATTTTTTTTCCCACGCTTGCTCCGCCTACACACGCCGCGGCACCCCCGCTAACGATACAGGCGCGGGGGAACGCGCTGTAATTTCGCGCATGCGCGCTCCACACTCGACTTGCGACCTCGTTTGCTAGCGGACACGCCGAGCCGAGCGGGACGGTAATGACCGCGCGGCCCGTGGCGCGGCAGCCGAAGTTACTTACTACCTACAGAGCTATACTATACATAAATACGTACATTTAAGGTTTAAAATTACGTATTACGGCTTAAAAAGGATTTTCCAAATCGAACATACATAGAAAAGATATATATATATATATTTATATTCTGACTAATTGAGAACCTCCTCCATTTTTGTGAAGTCGGTTAAAAATAGTATAGTCTTATTTTTCGTACAACACTCGTTTTTGTAAACTTGTATTTATTTGAGAACCCAACTTCACAAAAAAGGAGAAGGTTCTCAATTCGTCGGATTTTTTGTTTGTTTTATGTATGTTGACCGATTACTCGAAGACGCTTGAACCGATTTGGAAAATCGTTTTTTTATTTGAATGAGTATAACAGATGATCCCATTTAAATTTCATCGAGATATGTTTAGTTCTGCAGAGATATGAAGATAAACACCATAAACCTAGTACTGAAAATGACCAGCGCGGCATTTGAAGTCTGTATTATTCCTTTTGTGAACGAATTTATTTGCAACCGACTTCCAAAAAAAAGGAGGTTCTCAAATCGTCTTTTTTAGGGTTCCGTAGCCGAATGGCAAAATATGGAACCCTTATAGATTCGCCATGTCTGTCTGTCTGTCCGTCCGTATGTCACAGCCATTTTATTCCGAAACTATTACGACTACAGACTTGAAACTTGGTAGGTAAATGTATTCTTGAACCGCTTTCCGATTTTTATACAATAATAAAAAATATAAAAGTTTAAAGGGGGGTATCCGATACATAAAACAGGAACAAAAAAAAAATTTCTTAAAACCTATACGTGTGGGGTGGGTGTCTATGGATAGGTCTTTAAAAATGACATTGAGGTTCCAAAAATCATTTTTAGGGTTCCGTAGCAAAAAACGGAACCCTTATAGATTCGCCATGTCTGTCTGTCCGTCCGTATGTCACAGCCATTTTATTCCGAAACTATTAGGACTACAGAATTGAAACTTGGTAGGTAGATGTATAAACCGCTTTCCGATTTTTGTACAAAAATATAAAAGCTTAAGGGGGGCAGACAGACAGACATGGCGAATCTATAATGGTTCCGTTTTATGCCATTTGGCTACGGAACCCTAACAAAGTTAATTTTGTAGTTGCGAAAAATAAAAGTTATAGAATACTCTACTGTGTTACGGAACCCTACGAGTGCGAGCCCGACTTGCACTTGGCCAGTTTATCTCAAAGTAAATCATTTAAAAAATAGGCGCGTCTAAAGTGGTAAAATGTGTCCCCCCCCCCCCCTAACTTCTAAAGTAAGGGAGTGAAAAATCTAGAAAAAATATATTATATATATGTAGATCTCAACAAAAACTTTCAACGAAAATTGGTTCGAACCAGATACAGTCAGTAGTTGTTGAGATATAGCGACCGCAAGTATAACTTTGTTTCATACAAACACTATGAAAAACAAAGTTATTTTTGTAGTTGCAAAAAATCATAGTTATAGAATACTCTACTGTGTTACGGAACCCTACGAGTGCTAGTCCGACTTGCGCTTGGCCAGTTTTTTTTGTGTGTATCAAATTCCATCCCATTTCACCCTCTTAGGGGTAGAATTTCAAAAAAACCTAAAACACGTATTTACTTATTTTTTTACTGAAGCACTTGTGTGAAGTTTCGGATAGAAAAGACGATCTAATCTTGTTTCCCCATACAAACTTTGAGCTCCGTTTCATCCCCTCCGAGGGTTAATTTTGGAAAATCCTTTCTCAGAGGGACCTAACGTCGTAATAACTACTTGCATGCCAAATTTCAGCGCGATCCGAAACAATATTGATTTTCACACTTTATTACCCCATTTCACCCTCTTAGGGGTGAAATTTCAAAAAAAACCTGAAACACGTATTTACTTATTTTTTTACTGAAACACTTGTGTGAAGTTTCGGATAGAAAAGACTATCTAATCTTGTTTCTCCATACAAACTTTGAACCTCCGTTTCATCCCCTTCGAGGGTTAATTTTGGAAAATCCTTTCTCAGAGGGAACTAACGTCGTAATAACTATCTGCATGCCAAATTTCAGCGCGATCCGAAACAATATTGATTTTCACACTTTATTACCCCATTTCACCCTCTTAGGGGTGGAATTTCAAAAAAACCTGTAACACGTATTTACTTATTTTTTTACTGAAGCACTTGTGTGAAGTTTCAGATAGAAAAGACTATCTAATCTTGTTTCTCCATACAAACTTTGAGCTCCGTTTCATCCCCTGCGAGGGTTAATTTTGGAAAATCCTTTCTAAGAGGGAACTAACGTCGTAATAACTACTTGCATGCCAAATTTCAGCGCGATCCGAAACAATATTGATTTTCACACTTTATTATCCCATTTCACCCTCTTAGGGGTGGAATTTCAAAAAAACCTGAAACACGTATTTACTTATTTTTTTACTGAAACACTTGTGTGAAGTTTCGGATAGAAAAGACTATCTAATCTTGTTTCTCCATACAAACTTTGAACCCCCGTTTCATCCCCTCCGAGGGCTAATTTTGGAAAATCCTTTCTCAGAGGGAACTAACGTCGTAATAACTACTTGCATGCCAAATTTCAGCGCGATCCGAAACAATATTGATTTTCACACTTTATTACCCCATTTCACCCTCTTAGGGGTGGAATTTAAAAAAAACCTGTAACACGTATTTACTTATTTTTTTACTGAAGCACTTGTGTGAAGTTTCGGATTGAAAGTACTATCTAATCTTGTTTCTCCATACAATTTTTGAACCCCCATTTCATCCTCTTATGGGGTGAATTTTTGAAAATCCTTTCTTAGTACAAACTTACATACTAAGACAAATATACTCTCCAAATTTCAAGTCTCTACGACCAGTGGTTTAGGCTGTGCGTTGTCTGTCAGTGAGTCAGTCACTCAGTATGTCAGGACAAAGATTCTTATAGTATTAGATAGATAGGCCAAGTGCAAGTCGGACTCACACTCGTAGGGTTCCCTAACAGTAGAATATTTTATAACACTAATTTTTCGCCACCAAAAAATTTACTTTGTTTCTTATAGCGTTTGTATGAAAAACAAAGTTATCTTTGCGGTCGCTATATCTCAAAACTGCTCACTGTATCTTGTTCAAACCAATTTCAATTTTGGTTGTTAGTTTTTATTGAGATCTACAGCATATGTATTTTTTAGATTTTTCACTCCCATACTTTAAAAGTAAGAGGAGGGGAGGGGGGGAGGTGTTGGACATTCATTTTACCATTTTAGACGTGCCTATCTTTCAAATGATTGACTTTGAGATAAAATGGTTTTCGAAACCTTCATGTTATTTTTAAAGATGAAAAAAGTGACATACGGACAGACAGACATGACCAATCTATAAGAGTTCCGTTTCTTGCCATTCGGCTACGGAACCATAAAAACGAGGAGGAAAAAAATGGAGGAGGTTCTCAAATCGCCGGTACATCACATACGACACAGTAATGGTTCCGTAACACAGTAATGTATTCTATAACCATGATTTTTCGAAACTAAATAAACTGACGAAGTGCAAGTCGGACTCGTACTCGTAGGGTTCCGTAACACAGTAGTTCTATAGATCTATAACTATGATTTTTCACAACTACAAAAATAACTTTGTTTTTCATAGTGTTTGTATGAAAAACAAAGTTATACTTGCGGTCGCTATATCTCAACAACTGCTGACTGTATCTCGTTCAAACCAATTTTCGCTGAAAGTTTTAGAAGTTTTTATTAAGATCTACAGAATATATTTTTTCTAGATCCTATCTTTTAAATGATTGACTTTGAGAAAAAATGATTTTAGGAACCTCAATGTCATTTTTAAAAACTTATCCACACGTATAGGTTTGAAGAAAAAAATTTTTTTTGTTCCATTTCCAGGTATGGGATGCCCCCCCTTAAACTTATATTTTTTATTTTTGTACAATATTCGGAAAGCGGTTTATAGAATACATCTACCTAGCAAGTTTCAATTCTGTAGTCTTAATAGTTTTGGAATAAAATGGCTGTGACATACGGAAGGACAGACAGACAGACATGGCGAATTTATAAGGGTTCCGTTTTTTGCCATTTGGCTACGGAACCCTAAAAATAAACTTTGTTTTTCATAGTATTTGTATGAAAAACAAAGTTATCTTTGCGGTCGCCATATCCCAAAACCTGCTGATTGTAGGTATCTCGTTCAAACTAATTTTCGTTGTTAGTTTTTATCTTACTTATGATAATACTACAATAACGAAATACTAATAAAATTAAAAACGTCTAAATACCTATAGTGTTTGTGAGAGAACAATTATAATCCAGTTGTAATTATAAAACAATCTTTATGTTGTATTAAATTCAAATAAGAAACTGCCTTACGGTTTCGCATTATATGTATTATATTATATTTCTCAGGATAAAACTCAGTAGTTCAATACCTCATTCATTGAAATCGGTCCAGCCGTTTGTTTCCTACAACCAAAACAATACCCACATATAATCGCGCGAAACATCAACACGATCGGTCATGTAATTATGTTCTAATCTGTGACCTCAGAGGTCGATGCCTTGCTTACTTCATAGTTACTATGGGTAAACATATTTAGGTAAATGACAGGTGCTTGTTTGGCTCCAAAAAAATTAGTAGGTACATTTTCGAATCTTGAAGGTCTGTCTTGAATCTTATCCTTGTAAGGCCTTATTTACTATTATTAAAAAATCTCGAAAGATCGCAGATACACGCGAAGTCGGCGCGTGCGTCCTCACCTCGGAGAGGCTCGCGGCCGACTGGCTCTAGATTCAATATGTTTCGAGTGCTGCTCACTTGCAAGTATATTTTTATACGTAACGCGCCGGGAATATGGTACAATATCGCAATCAACCTATTGACCGTATTCTTGCACAGAAGTAAAGGACGTAAGTCGCAAAACTAATTTAATTAATTATGAGAATATGAATTGGTTTTGAAGAAAATATTTCTGGGAGATTCTTATAAACCATGTTTTACATTTGATAGTATTTATTTTGTATATGTAACTAAATCTGTTTGAGAGACAAACAAGAAAAATGAAAAAAAAGGCATAACTTTCAAAAAAATAAACTATCGAGCAAATTATTTTCAATTATGTTTCTGTTCTGTGAAACGAAAGAAAAAACATTGAAAAATCTAATATTTAAGTTTGACTTCATTAATATTATTGGTTGATTTACTGTCATTAGGCAAAGTATAGCATTCTGCAGGGAGCGTCCTCTTTCGCTGTTGTAAATTGGTAAGGAAAATTATGCAAATTCCAGGAGATGTTCCAGCTGCAAGTTAAGATTACTATGGATTTAAATATTATTAAAGTACCAAGTACCGAATTATAAATTGATCAGACCAATGAAAGGTCCTCCCATAGCCTCATCGGCTAGAAAATAGCTCTTAATCAGACGGCTGAACGGACGGACTTTCTTAAAACAATCTAAGCGATTAATTCACTTATCAAACAAAAAAAAAACAAATTTATATCGGTTTATTTGTTTAGGAGCTACGATGGAAATACAAAATAGATCCAATCCAATCCAATATCCGCACGTTTGTCATACAACATTTTTCAGCAAATTTGCGAAAAAACACTACAATTGGTAATAAAACATACATAAATGAAATAATCAAAAAGCCGAAACAATCTTTACGTTTCTAATAAGAAAATGGTGCGAATTTGCAAATGGCGCCACGTGTATTAAAAATTAGAACTAAATTTTTCGTCTTATTTACTCTTTAGTATAAATGTGAGACAAACATATTAAGCAAAAGCGCTTTCAAGGAGGTTCTAACATTCAGCTTAATTATTCTCGCAAAATAAAATCTTTAATTTTCTCTTTGGTGGAATTCTGAGATTGAGAAACCTCCTTCTTTTTTTGAAGTCGGTTAAAAACCGTAAAGGATACTTTGTATGGTGCGCAATTTTTTGTATACAGGCTTCGTAAATGCATTATTTGAGCAAGTGTGCTAAAAATATATTAACTTATCATACTTACGAGTTTCTCGGTCTGACTGCATCTTTTAAAGCTATACTTACAGTTAAAGTTCTATAATAATATACAATAAATAAGTTATTGTAAATATCTGTGGTACTTTAAATAAAATAACTTTATTTACTTGAAATAACATATTCATGTATTAGGATAATTTGTAACCTGACCTGCATTACAGCCCTTGCCCTAACGAGCGGTAAATGAAGATCGGACGGGCGGTTCTTCATTAATAAGTCACTTTGGGTCTCGGAATATAAGGAATTTATGTAGTTATTTCGGTCCTATAACCTTCTTTATACGTAACTATGAAAGTACAAAGAATTTCAAAAGTACAATATGGGTATCTTAAATCGCGGGTGAACAGTTACCCAATATAAAATCCAATTGTAGCAGGAGTGATACATCGTAGATCGATTGCATCATCAATTAACATTAGATTATACAGAGGTTTGTCTATTTTTTTTATAGTACCTTTTTTACCTATGGTTCTGTGAAGTCACTGTAAAGGACGAAAAGTCATTTAAAAGGCCAAGTAATTGCCAGTAAGAAAAGGGATAAAGACAAAGGAATCGAGGTATTAATCGAAGCAGAGTTGTTAAAGGCCAAACCAACATCATTATAAAATACCGCTTGAGCTGTCAACTATCTAAGTCTGGCAGTACTATGTAGTCTGTGGTAAGGTATCACAGATTACGGAATATAATGATAGAATACAATAAATAAGTAGGATTCAGGGAGTCATAAATAAAAAGAGAATTGTCTTTTTCATACGCGACGACTGTCACCGCATGGGTACATAACCCGTGAGATAATGATCAAACGATTGACTCTACTGATATTTAAAACATAAACATTATACCAACACTGCGCCGAAGTTACTAGGGTATCAACAATTTACACAGTTTACAGACTACATACCTACATCATAAGTATTTATGTTTAAATTGAGTGCCGTAAACTTTGCTAAAACACTTTTGACATATAGCTATGCTTAAACATAAACAAGTAAGTAGCTACTAAACTCTGAAATACATTTACAGCCGCTACTTTTATCACAACATTGCTGAGCGTCAACGATGTTAAACATCCATCAAAAAGAGCTTACCACGGTTTTTTCAGGCGACGAGAGGCGAATTAATTTAATTTATCCCGGGATAGGCGTCGTGTCAGGTTTACTTTCTTGGGGCGATTACTCTAGCAGATTAGTCAGACAGCCATGAAAATGCACATAATTGCCGAGGGTCCGACCATCTTTCACTCGTTAATGAGAATCTGGATTTGATGGAAATAAGAATCAATGTCTTCTTAGGAGCAAAGAGGATTCTTGTGCAGAAAATTACTGGTGTTTTGGGACTAAGAATCTAGATGATGTGTTATTATAGTATTCCGTATTTAAAAATAAAAAATATGAATAAATCTTAGGATGAATCCTGAGTTTGCAACTGCTAAGCAACTTATCTAGTGCTGAAGTATATGCCATAATTTATGTTGTCGGTAATCGTTTACCATCAACCCAGTTTCTTGTTATTCCTAGTAAATAATATCATGAAAAAAAAACACCATCACTGATAAGAGACGTGAGTGACGATGCGAATTATATAAGCTAATGGACTAATCTTAATTCAAAATCATCATCATCGATACATAAGAGCACTACCTACGTTACCAGTTCAGTCAAGTCAATGTTCAAATTTTTATTAAATTCTAACGAAGTCGACATAAGCCTCTACCTGTCGACATAGACATAGATAGATATGGCACGAGACTGACGGCCGTATTCACAGACAACACTTTGAAATCCCAAGTACTCGCGAACGCATGGTGTCATTGGTGTCATCCAAACCAATAAATAATAAACATTACTTGTTTTATGTCCACCGCTATGCGTTCGTCAAAGTCTTTATGAATGCGGCCGTGAGTGTGGGGTACTCCATATTTCCTGTCACGCTGATGTCAGTCGCTGATTGCGGTCGCGCGTACGAATAGACATGGAATAGACGTTACGCTCTTCAAGCACCCTGTGACGCCGTCAGCTGTGACGTTAATACCACATAGGATAGTTTGTTTATTTTTACAATTTATTTCAACAAGCTTGTGTTTAATTAGCTACGTAGATATTTAAGCAGTCCGAAAATATAAACTATTTTTAACGACTTGCTGGTATCCGATTTTGTCAGTCCGGTGACGATGCAACGAGCTGATCTGTGAGGAGTTAACAAAGCTTATATTTTTAAATGAGTTAGATATTATATCACAAAACTCTTACACAAACACGCATACACGAGCACACATGCGCAAGCGTATTTATACACACACGCACACACACACACACACACACACTCCTTAATTCCATATTATACCATCTTATATATAAAATCAATCACTGTTCGTTAGTCTCGCTAAAACTCAAGAACGGCTGGGCCGATTTAGCTGATTTTGGTTTTGAAATGTTTGTCGTAGTCCAGGGAAGGTTTAAACGGTGAGAAATTATGTAAAAATTGCGAGGAAGATAATAAATACACAACAATTTAATTTCCCCATATAAACTGTTCTATACTTTCCTGTCAAACATTTGACGTTCGTCACTTCGGTACAGTAGGGTAAACTCTGTTCCACTCTCGAATTGAAATTTGAAGCACGTATTAAATTAAGGGTTTTGAATCGACAACATAATATATTCACAGTACTCGGATTATCGCGTAGGTATTTAAATTATATATTTTGAATTTTGATGGTTGTCATTGTTGGTTCGTTCAGACATTTTTGTCATTGTATTGACATATTTTGATGATTGTCATTATAGCGCTTCCGTACATACCGGGTATTCGCTATTTCAGTATAAAAACTGATAAAAATAAAATATAATATTAAAGGGGGTCCCTCCCCATACAAGAAACGTGTTTTTGAGCCTTTTTATGCTCGATCTTACAAACCGATAATAGATAAAGATTTGAAATTTGCTCATGATGTGTATTGCCATGGCTGCAAGATAAAAATGAAAGGGGGTCCCCATACAAGAAACGTATTTTTTCGACAAATATTGTTCAATCGGAACCCTGCAAGTGCGGGTCTGACTTGCGCTTGGACAGTTTATTTACATTCGCGGTACGAAGTTCGCCGGGTCAGCTAGTTAATATATAAATATGTTACCTTACGTACTACTTTCAAATGATATTCATATTGAAGAGCTCTCTATTTTTTTGAAGAAATCGCACTGCTTTCGGAAATTCAGACTATTCATAGTCTATAGTTCTTAAAGCAACCATTCCAACTTGTATACCCTTGTCGTTAGCCCTAGATTGTCATAAAGCACTAATTTTGTTTTTATGTATGTAAGGCTTAAGAAAATATACATTTTGTTTATTTATTTATTACTTATTTATTATTTTTGCCTTCTACTAACGGTACGAGACCGTCGCGTGATGTCACGTGTGTAAGGAAATCTAGTCTTAGGTAAACCCTTTAGTACTAATATTTGCTATATATATGTGCTTAAAAAGCACTAAAGAAATATTAGTACAAAGTACTAAAAGCACTACTAAATCCAAGGACCAGATACGTCAGTGAGTAAATTTGATACTTTATATACAACCAGGCATCGCGATTGAAATGTCTCAGCATTTCTGATTCTCATTTTAGACCAGAATTAATAGAAGAGCGCGACGGGGCCGGAAATGATTTAATCACGACGAAACGAACGGCTTCATCTGTTTTGCGGTTTAAGTTCTGGCTTCAGTCTGCCAATTTAGGCAGTGATTTAAACGTGACCATTTAACGTTTGTAGAATTAATGGAATCTACAATTTTACGTATAGGTACTGCCACACTTTGTAAACTCTTTTGAAGTATAAATTGGGTTTTATCACTACTACGAATAAATAATAAGTCTTACTTTATTAAGACTTATTATTTTATTCGTAGAATACATATAATATAATTAAGTAAGATTGCATATTGAGCAGTACGTTTAAAATAAGTATGACAGTTTAAAAACTAAAACAACCGAATTCCATGCCGCACGAGTCAGTTTCAGTAGCAAGTTTGAGACGTTTATCATTATATCTCTGGAGGTACTTATAAGATCTCGATGAAATTACAATGAGATCACTACGGCAACGTACCCTATTGATTAAAAAAATAATCATTCAAATCGGTTCACAATTGACGGAGTAATAGCGTAACATACATTAAAAAACATACAGACGAATTGAGAACCTCCTTTTTTTTGGAAGTCTGTAGAAAACAATGTCCCCCGCTCCGCGTCTGTCATTTTTGTCATTTGTCGTGATTTTTACGCGGTTTTCACTAACAGATAGATTGATTCATTAGGGGTGTTGTAAATTGGTTGATATATGACGATGTTTATTGAGCGAACGCGGGATATGATAGAAAAAGCGAATGATAGGGGGTATAGATAGCTACAGCAGACCTTGACTTTTTGTAGAAACAAATTTTGCTCTAGAAGCATTTTCCAGGGAGAATACGGGGGAATACATTTGTATGAAAAATGCAACCCGCGTTCGCTCTTACGTCATATTAGACGCAATTTTGTTAAATGATCGCTGGATTAACTTGACACGCTTGTTAATCGATTCCAGACTTGATGATGTGAAGTAATTGCTAATTACAAAATGTAAATAATGTATAAGAATATGGGTCATCGTGGTATTAGAAGGGAATCCAGTTCGTATTCCTTGTGTTACGAATCGGACGTAACAAGTTGCTTAGTCATCGAAGGCGAGTGTATGCGTCTTATTAGGTCCAACCAGCATGGTGCTCCCGGGACTCTGGCCCGACCGGTTTTATTGGTGCACGTGCACTAACCCCGCGTTTCTTGTAGGTATTAAGTCATGGACTTAGAGCGAACAGTTCGGAACTCGCGAGAACTTAGCTAGTCACTTGAACATGAGCGGCGCTAATTGAGGGCGATGGCCTGGATGGCCCAACGTCATTACTCGATCCTCAAGCGGCTGTCGTCGCTTGCGCCCGACACTCGCCCTTGAGTTGCTCGTACTAACGGGATTATTTAATGACAGCTCGGAAAATAAGATGGGAATGATAAGGATTTAATGTACCTCTGGGAATGGGAAGTGTGTGTATATTTTATGACTCGGAAATTATAATTCATCTGAGCAACGCGATGAAAGCGCTCATCGAAGGATGAGCTTTTAGTGTCGTACCGTGTAACGTGTAAACATATTTTGATGTTCAATTTTCACCTGGAAAGGCCGTATCGTGTATTTTATTTAAAGTTATTTATAATACGCTGTATATTGCGGTCGTACTTACTTATTTGTTGTGTTTTCTATATGTGTGTTTAAGAGAGTTGGTTCATAATATTTTCAAGACGAGACATAAAATTACAATATGTCAGTAGCCTAAACAAACATAGTGGATATGCAGAACGTTCTAAATGCATATAGTTGTATGTATGTAATCAATCAATGAAATGCTTAGTAAGACACATAAGAGACAAACAAGCTGTTCATACAAATAGGAAATTAAATACCTACCCTTTTGAGCTTAGTCAAATACTATAAGGAAATTACCGTTTTTTTTTTCAACGTATGCCAAATGTATGAAAAAGAAGAATACTTAAATCAACTGACGATAGACAAAGGCGACTGGTTTTGAGTGTTGATAGAAAACTAAAAGTCACCAATTATTTACGCTTTTTACGGTACGTTTTTATGAAGTTTGAAACTTCATAAAAAACGTTTGGGAAGAGATATTTTAAATAAAATAATAAATTGAAACCACATTTTGTGTAAACTTCCATGTTTTAGTAATGTAATAGATAGTATGTTGCTTACTTAAGTATACCTTTTCTTGGTAAGTATAGCTAGATACTATTAGTTATTTTGTGGCATATTCAGCTGTGGCCTAGAATGAACATTAGGATAAATAAAAAATTTGCTGCTAAAAGATAATGAAAATAATATGCATTGCATAGTCATAAAATCAGAAAAAGGTATCTTCTAGGCAAGCGTGCTACATCGTCGATCACATCTAACCTAATCAGGTGAGATAGTGGTCAAACGCTTGCTTATCAACTATAAAAAAAAGGTACTGCAATAACGCTCAATGACAAAAACAGCATATTGGCATCTGAGGTCTGTTATTTTTAACCGACTTCAAAAGAATGGAGGAGGTTTTATGTTTTATATATATATATATATATTTTATGTTTGTTCACGGATAACTTCGTCGTTTATGAACCGATTTTGTTATTCTTTTTTTTTTCTTTTTGATGATTATTATTTTTTGTTGGAAAGGAGATATCCCAAGTGTGGTACCATGGTAATTTTATCGAGGTTTGGTAAGTATCTCCAGAGATATGGAGATAAACACCTCAAAATTGGTGCTGAAAATTAATAGCGCGGCATTGAAGTCGGTTATTTTTAGTTTTTTAAACGATCTTATTGATAGAAGCATTTGCTATGAAATTTTTAAATGTTTCGTACCCAATGGGTACCAAAGAAACTGTGCTGTGAACAGTTACTGTGGCCGCTGTAACAACAAATACTAACAACTGAATAAAGTTGAAAATTAATGGAGGAGCAAAGCTCGGTCGCCTTGGTATTTTTTAACTGACTTAAAAAAGAAGGAGGTTCTCAATTTGTCGGAATCTATATTTTTATGTATGTTCCACAATTACTCAAAGACCAGGGCGGATTACGTAAATTCCTTATTTGGAAAATATGTTCAGCTTAGTGTCGTGCCACAAGTGAGGCCTATGTCCAGCTGTGGACAGAAATAGGCTAATGATGACGATGATTTTCAGTATCTCCAGATATTTAGAGATAAACACCTCAAACTTGGTATACTTAATGAAAAATTAAGTTAGTTTAAAAACTAAAACTACCGACTTCCACGCCCCGCGAGTCAGTTTTAGTAGCAAAGATGAGACGTTTATCGTCATATCTCTGGAGATAGTTATCAGATCTCGATGAAATTACAATGGGACATGGGAATCATTTGAAACGGATTTTAAATTGACAGAGTAATCGCGTAACATACATAAAAAAACATTCACAGGAATTGAGAACCTCCTCCTTTTTGGAAGTCGGTTTAAAATACCTACTGGCGCGGCGTTGAAGTCGGTTTTTAAACGATCTTAAATTATCTTTATGCAGTAGTGTACAGAGTCGCTTTCGCTGTCTCTACACTTAGGGTCCCCCCGCACACGGGCCACGGGCCACAACCACAAAACGCCGCCACCGGCATATTTCCTATAGTTTTCATACATTTTATATGGACTCGCCGCACACGGTTGACGCCGGTGGCCGCCACACGCTACATGATAAAATGTATGAAAACTATAGGAAATATGCCGGTGGCGGCGTTTTGTGGTTGTGGCCCGTGGCCCGTGTGCGGCGACACATAGATCTTTTAAATTACACAACAGATTTTAATGCGGTTGCATCAATAGATAAAGTGATTCTAGAGGAAGGTTTTAGAATCAGGATTAAATGCAGAAAAAGCCGCGGGGCGCAGTTAGTTGCATATAAAATGGGCAGAGTACACACATATATATTAGCACTAGTATTACCTACTCGTATATATGCCAGTAACTACTGGCAGATATAGGTAATAATCGTCCTCATTCCCACCTCTAATTTCCATTTCGAATGCCAGCAACTGGCAGCACATTCCTCTCCACCTTGCCATTCATTACTTACCATTTCATTTAGCTATTGGAATTGCTTTTCCATTATGCGGAGAACAATTTATATAACTCACCGTACGTCTGGAGTCTTATACATCATTTAACTATTTTCTAATAAGTCAACTAAGTACTGTGGCAATTTTAGAATAAAGCATACTCTAGGTATTATGGCTTGAAGGTTTATGTAGTAAAGCTTGATGTAAGCTTAAAATACGTGACCTTCTCAAGATAATTGAGGTTTGATACTGGGACGCACGTCTTACGTTAGTATTAGATATGTAAATATGTTACAAGGAGCTTCGTTACAAGTTAGAGAATAGCAGCATCATAAGCGTTTGGAACAAGAGTTGACGCGACTTTTTGGTAGGTAGGCCATGGCAGGCTTTATTCAACAATTTAAGATCATGACATATCTGATAAATATTATTACTTGTTTAGGTCCAAATCCACTAGTTTCTGATAAAAGTCCCTGATCTTCAAAGTTCAAAGCATTTATTCAGTATGTAGCCAGTATACGCTCATATACACGTTTAAAATAATAGAAAAAATTATAATCAATTATCATGTAAACAAACATTGAAGTAACCAAGCCATACGCACCTTTATGTTTCAGTACTTCAGAAAATATTTTATCAATTAAATGTAAAATAATGAAACACAATCTAGAGGAGACACAGATAATACTACATTATTAGGAACTTTACTGACAGATATCTTAATTGATTGACAACAATGTTACATTATATATTTTTTTTATTTTAAGTTGAAATTACTTGATTTTGTAATTATATATAGATAATAATTATCTAAAACTTTATCATGAACCTGTGTAATTCATGTTGTAATTCATGGTGAAGTTTTAGACGAATTACTTCAATTCACTTTGTCAATTAATTTTTAGCCGTGAAATAGGAATGTCTTTCGGTTGATATGGCAAGGTGTCCAGTAAAATTACAGGGCATGTGAGACTTAACATCTTTATGTCTCAAGGTAACAGGCGCAGTGCAGTGACATGCAAAATTCTGGACCGCCAGAATTTTGCATGCCGCTGTATCTGTAATAGGTAGACGTCATCGGTTACCATCGGGCGAGCGTCGTGCTTGTCCTGTTACCTTTTTTACTGTAAAAAAAATACTTATACTATAAAAAATATTTTTTTATGTAATTTGTTACTGAACAAATGATTGCGTATTACTAGGTGTGGCCACAATTTTAGGTAACTGTATAAAAATAGTATTACTACTAGCAATAGAAAAACTCAACCACTTGGAGCATTTCAAACACATTGCTTCTTTATTTAAGGATACGATTTATATTATCGTAGGTAAAGAAGCAAATTGTAATTTTTATACAAAATTACAGAGTGTTCTAGTATACTTACCACCAGGTGAGACAGTGGTCATCGGTCAAACGCATAAAGATTTAAAAACATAGCTAAAGCTGGCTTAAACTATGCCATTTCCACAACTAAAACTAAACTTATGACACAAGATAAAGAAATCTTTTTTTATAATAATTATTTTTTAGCTTCAGGGCGTGTTTATAAATAGACAAACTCTACTGGAGTCTCTCTCTCTACCTCCCTCCTTTTTAGATGTCGATTAAAACGAAGCCAGCCTATAATAATATAATTTAGTCGTGAACATCAATCGATCGTACTAGTACGAAGTGAACTGATTAGAATACTAGTAGTTCTGTAAGAATAGTAGACCTCGCGTGCCCTTACAAAAATTGAAATCCGTCCATATATGATAAAATATAATGATACAGCAAACTTCACACCCTTTCTTTCCTCTACTCCCTCTTCTTGGAATTTTTTCGCCACATCTGTATAATGAAGTAATTAGTGTGCCTTTCAAATTTGATCGAAATCCCTTGATAAATAACGCTATAGCAAACTTCTCCCCTCCCCCTATTTTCCCCCAACCAAAAAAACGCAACAGAATCGACAATAAATGCAACAAAATTGACATTAATAAATCAAGGAACTCGTGTACCAATTTTTGTAAAAATCCATTGAAAAATGTGACATGTAGGCGAGAACAGACAGACAAACATCCGGACAAAAGCATATTTGGCCTAGTCGAGACAGAGACACTTCGCTCGCTACGCTCGCTCGGTCAGTTAATCGGTTATAATATAAATATAGGTTACAGGGTCGTTACTTGAATTTTGAGACTGGACCGTTACGTTTACCAAAGTTAAAAAAGTGAATGCGGGTGTTAGCTTACTCATCAATAACAAGATGGGTGGTAGCCGGTAGTCTAGTAATCTACCATAAACTTAATATGTCTGGAGCTAAATATTCACTTGGAACTACTTCCAAAACTACCTGCCTATACTTCAGCTAATAGGTAGGACTTAATAAAATATAAAAGTCAGGACATCACCGAGAAAGCATTTTATTTGTACCTTCATCATTATAACAACATTATGTACCATCAGGAGACTCAGGGCAATTGACAATAGAACAAAGAACAGTAATATACCAATAAGTATTTAATATTAAGTCACAAGGCTTTATAACAAGTTTCAACAAGACATAACACATAAAAATCACTACCGATTTGGACAATTTATACAAAATATTATGGGGTTTCCACCAAAAGGCCTCCACCACCCCTCATAGCCTTTCCTTACTACCCTCAACGAAGCTAAAACACTATCTGGCACAGGCTGCTCGAGCAAAAGTGTCTCATCTAACGTTTCTACAGCCCTTTTAAAGTTCATCTCATCAGTCAAATAGAAAACCAAGATGGCGGCTCTGGCTCATCTTGTAAGGTTTAGACTACCCTCAAATGTATGTATCACTGTATAAACACCCTTATTTGAGGCCACATTAATAATTTATAAATAAAATCATCATCAAACATTGGAAATATGGTGTAAATCGGTATGTACTATGAAAATAATCTAACACGGCTATACTGACAATACTTCGTTCTCGAAGTAACAAACATCAGTACCCCTGACCTCGCCACATTAGTCCTTTCATCTGCTGTATGAAATCTAGACTACATGTCAGATCAGTGACCAGCAGTTAGTCTCTGACCTAGCCATACTATACCTATCACTTGCTGCCATGAATAATTAGTATAGTACCAAGACAGACAGACCGCCCAGCAAGAAAACAAAATAGTCCTCTGGCCTTCTCAACACTATATCTATCAGTTTGCCACTTTTGAATTACGATATAGTATCAGGGCAGAGACCGAACCAGCAAACCCCGATTCCTCAGAATCCATCTAACTATGACATATTAGTCCAGCCATTTGCTCCCCGCAAACCCTAATATCTAGCTAGACATAACAAGTTACTTTTGTAATCCTTGTTGTCACTATAACTCGTTATAGCCCCATATTATGAACATCATGTCCAAAATACTCCACCGTAAAGTTATTAGCCATTTCCATATCAAGTACATCCATATTTCCAAAACCACAAAAATTATCAAAATGCCTTGTAATAAACAAGATAAAAATATTCCAACCAAATCAATATACCAGCTGCAAGCTGCATAAAAACTGTCCAATTTAAAATACTGTATTTTCCCATACACAAAATAGCCCTGTACCTTATAATACTATCTCAAGTAAATATTACTCCAAATTTAGGTTTCTCAAAGTTTTCAACTTTCAATACAATTTACTGAATCATGCTAACACTACAACATATGTGACACTAACTGTGCTTCCCACAATAAACTATATTTATCCACGTGTACTCTGTTCAACTCAAGTCAAGCTTATCTTTAAAACCTTACATATATAAAAACATAACGGCTTCCAAAATATAGCCGAAATAAATAATACATTGCAACAGCTCTAAAATGGAGCTAATTAAATAACAGAGCTTACATAACAATAACATCAATTAACAGTTATCAAAAGCTCAATGTCTTTTTAATTAAAAACAACTTCACAAAAACTTAAAAGCTTCACGTATGATTTTACTCACTTCAACAAACAAGCTTTATCTTTATACATCAATAACAGATGAAATTCAACGACAGTTTCTTTACATACTGTCCCAAATCTATTATCAGAGTTTATTTCAATATACAGATGTACACGATTGTTATAATATAACCTTCAAATTCAATCAGTGAATACATCAAACAGTTGTACGTTTGTAACGTTTTTACATGCCTTTTATTTTAATTTCTGTAGTTCACTATAATATGTTCACTGCCACTTTGTAACTTGTTACTTTGTATATTACCGCAATACACACTGCTGGTAAGAAAACAGTACTATGTAAGATATACCTCACATGAACATTACGCAAATCAAAATGAAATTCACTATCGATAAATCATGTGCCGTACCTATGTAAGCTGTACCTTACATAACGATTGCCAGTTCAACTAAACCACGTACTAAACTATCATAATTTTTGTAAAACAACGTTTTCAGAAACTTTAAAAGAAACTGACTGTAAGCAACATAACATGGAAATAAATACCTTTTCATGGTTAGCCACAATACCTTTTACTGAATATATACCTTTCTGAATACATATCTTTTCATAAGACAAATCACATCTGCACATTTATAGCCAAAAAAATTATCTTAGCATACCTAGATGTATGACCACGGATACAATTTTAGCTATCCGCCTACACAATTGATTACTCATCTCTGAAGGTATATTCTACGTGAGAAACAAACTATCATCAACGTTACTTTACTAGTGATCTCAAATTCTTTCAAAACCGTCATGGCATTTTTCATGGTAAAGCAAAGATTCAAACACTGTACACAGAGTCCTTTCAATAAAGCAAAGTAATCTCGACACTTACAACTTTAAACATAATTAATAGTCTGCACTTTTTTAAATTACTTTTTATCACAATGACTATTCACCATATTATTTTCATGAATCTAACCGGCATTTTAACTTATTATACCGACAGGTAACTATTCGCTTTGTTTCCAGCGAAACTCAGCTGATAGGCACAGGCAAACGATACTGTATTTTTTCTCAGTACTTTTTTTACTACTAACTACCCATATATTGCTCGGTCTACCTGACATTGTAAAATACACTAAGGACAGTGTTGGCACATCGAAACCATTAAAAATGTACTTGTACAACATCGCAAAATGTACATTAACTACGTACAACGTAATAACGACGCAAAAATTAAACAAAACCAAACGTAACCAAGAGAATCAAGCTCTTACGTTTCTCTATTCAGTTATCCCTCATAACTAATGCCGGATGATCGTTTTTAACACTCGCAATTATCATAATTTTAAACACTTGTAAGTAGAAAGAAAATCTTTGCTATTGTGTAGTTGGGGATGTGGAAAGGGAAAGAAGACAAATATTCATAGATTAAAAACAATTTATATATGTTTAATTACACATCTAAGAAATACAAATTTTTATATGCATTAAGGAATGGCATTTACCGGAGAGGGTCACTGTAACCCGCAATACAGGCTTTATAGTCCTAGTGCTGGGTACAGAGCTCTACAAGGGTACTTACTATCCATTGTTAAATAGATACTTTTATACACTAGATATTTTGAAATGTACCTACACTTTTGTTTAACCCAATAAAGATATTTATTTATTATTATTATTTATTATTTACTTATCACTTAACTATATTATCACTGTATAACTTAAAATATCAAGCCACTAGGGCCTTACCGTACATTAACGGTCGACTGGGGAGGGACATTTTGCTTCGGGTAGCCGTAAAGAGTACTTCTACGTAACACTGCTTCATCACGCTGCTAGACCACGTGACTCGAACCTGGAGCCTGGAGCTGATGCCGCAGCTCAGTTTTCTCAACCAGAGATCTCGTCCACAGCCAAACTGAAACACATCAAATATTAATATGTGGAGCCAGAATCCAATCCCACTTCTGATGTTAGCTTACTCATCAATAACAAGATGGTTGGTAGCCGGTAGTCTAGTAATCTACCATAAACTTAATATGTCTGGAGCTAAATATTCACTTGGAACTACTTCCAAAACTACCTGCCTATACTTCAGCTAATAGGTAGGACTTAATAAAATATAAAAGTCAGGACATCACCGAGAAAGCATTTTATTTGTACCTTCATCATTATAACAACAGTTTATGTACCATCAGGAGACTCAGGGCCATTATAATTGACAATAGAACAAAGAACAGCAATATACCAATAAGTATTTAATATTAAGTCACAAGGCTTTATAACAAGTTTCAACAAGACGTAACACATGAAAATCACTACCGATTTGGACAATTTATACAAAATATTATGGGGTTTCCCCCAAAAGGCCTCCACCACCCCTCATAGCCTTTCCTTACCACCCTCAACGAAGCTAAAACACTATCATCACCATTCCTAGGTGAAACCATCATTACTATAAACATATCCTAGAAAACCACATTCTAGCCATATTTATTCTATACATTTTGTAATACAAATACTTAGCTTCATTGCGTTGGACAGCACTTTGTCGTCTGAACGATATTTCCAACAGAGTAAAGGTGACGATGTTAGCCCGAAGGCTGCTCGAGCAAAAGTGTCTCAACTAACGTTTCTACAGCCCTTTTAAAGCATCAGTCAAACAGAAAACCAAGATGGCGGCTCTGGCACATCTTGTAAGGTTTAGACTACCCTCAAATGTATCACTGTATAAACCAACCTTATTTGAGGCCACATTAATAATTTATAAATAAAATCATCATCAAACATTGGAAATATGGTGTAAATCGGTATGTACTATGAAAATAATCTAACACGGGCTTAAATGTGTTATAAATCAACAATATGATTATTCTGTGGTTGAGGAGAATTCCTTAAGAACGTCTCCCTCCTTCAAGGTTTTCATGCACTTACATAAAAATTATAAATTACCTGCTGTCTCAGAATACCTAATAGTACTACATACTGCTGTTACAGCTGTCCACTCCTAAAAGTCCTTTTAGAGTATTACACAATATGATGAAAACTCATTTCCTTTCAGCTAAGGCATTAGACATATTCCAAGCTTTTACCTATAATGCTTCGCGCCTCTAACTTAATTATACTTAACCTAGATTCTTCCGTTTCACTTCAGGCTTTTCTAGCTTACATTATTTATATACTATAGATGTTGTCTACTGTTTTCCACGCGTAGGCAATTTCTAATAAAGCATTGTGAATAATAATATTTATAAAGATTAATAACTTCTATTCACTCACTCTCCAATCAATCTAATAATATATAATGTTGAGGTTTTTCGGTCCACGCTTCATTTCTTCCATATCTATCTGGTACGCTGGAAAGAGCCCAGCGATCGGTGCTCGAAATAGCATACAACAAACCCTTCCGATATCCAACTGAGCAATTCTACACAGTCACGAAACATTTAACAGTCAGGCAGCTTTATATCATGGCAACAACAATACGTTACTACAAATATGCACCTGTAACACATGGAAAACTCCTCAAGTGAGATCGTTTTTTGCCTTTGAGTATTCACCAATATTTTTTTAGTATTAATATCACTCACACACGGACACACACACACACACAACACACATACATAACCTTTAATTTACCAATTAAGACTACATCTATCCCTCTCTTACTGTAGAAATGTAAAAGAGGATGTGCATTTTAATATTTTTTCGATAAAATGTTAATGTCAAAAATCAGGTTCCCTATCTATTCCCATAACATTTTAAGCCCTATTTTTGAAAGTCATAAATTCCAAATCCTAATAGTACTTGCTACTAATAATCTGTTGTTATAATAATTATTTACCCCTACTATCACTTGTCCTAATGTTAGTAATAATAATATTTGAAAGTCATAATGTATCATGCCCTAACTACCACTCGTCCTAATGTTAGTATTCATAATATTTGAAACTCATAAACTTACTTGCCCTAACTATCAACCACTATAAAATGTCACTTCATAATGATACAATGCCCTACAATTATTCGCTATGCTAGTATCTTGCTATAAAAATCATTTTCACCATGACCTACTGTTTGTTCTGTGGTGACTAGCATTAATAATTATATACATGCGGCGTAATGGTGGCCCAAATGCCACCCCGCCGCACCATAACCTACTGTATTTTTTTTAATTATCGTGAATTTGTAACATTGTTAATGTTAATATATACCGGCTGTAATTCACATACCTTAAGTCGAATTTTCTCAACTTAGGTTTCAAGCAAGTCCATCGCTCTTCCCTGGAAGTGAGGTCACGCGGTGAGCTCGCGATGTTCACTGAACATTATTGAACAACATAGTATATAACATTAATACTGTTTTTAGGGTTCCATACCTCAAAAGGTGAAAAAAGGAACCCTTATAAGATCACTTTCTTGTCCGTCTGTCTCTCTCTGTCTATCCGTCTGTCAGTCTGTCCGTGTGTCACCACCGGTTTTCTCAGGAACGGGTGGACCTACTCGTAGCATGTTGAAATGTATACCAGATACTGAAGTTTATAGTCCCTATTAGGTGTATAAAAATTAAGGACCTTAATCAACACAATAAAAAGATATGGGAAAATTTACATTTTCGTGAAAACTTGTAAGTACCAAAATTTATCTTAATTTTTAACTATTTTTGATTTTTCGGTATTTTTCCTTTATTTGTGCTGTAAGTAAGACCTTGCTTTTAATCAAAATTGACAATTTTAAGTCAACCGGAAGTACCTTATAGGTTTTGGGCTGAAAACCTATAGGGACTATCCGTTGACACAGAATCATGAAATTAGGCAAGAAGCAAGGTCTTATAGCACAAATTAAGGAAAAATTCCAAAAAAATAAAAAGTTACAATTAAAGGGTGTCTCCATACATACATAGTTGACGTCAATTAAGATAGACCTTTGAGTTATATGAGCGCTCATACAATTTAGAGGTCTAGCTTAATTGTTTTCAACCAACGTTGATACGGAAGCTTCGGTGGGCGAGTCCAACTTAACTTAGCCAGTTTTATTTATTTTATCATTAATATAATTATTATTAATATAATTTATCGACCGCATCATCACTTACCAACAGTTGAGATAGTAGTCAAACGCTAACCTATAAGATATAATAATTACAATACTAAAATCATTGATTAAAATTTCAGACACGCAACCTATAAGTTCAGTGATTATTTACCACACTGTACTATGTGATACTGTGTCGCTACAATTACATTAAGAAATTGAGTAAAATTAATAATAAAATCGGGCTCAGTGGCATGACTTGGGAGAGGTCTATGTCCAGCAGTGGACTGATACCGGCTGATTATGATGATGATGATGAATAATAAATTTGATTGTGTGAAAAATTTAATTAATTGCACGAATAAACTTATGACTAATTATTTATGTACATGCTATGCTATGTACTTACTACAATAAAAAAAATACATGAATATATGTATTGTTTATATTTAATCATAAAATGCCCTGCAGTTTTAATTTTTCTTGATAATTTTTTAATTTAATATCTTCTAATTTGTGTATAAACACAAAATATGATGACAACAAACATTAGGACTAATAATCGTTATGCTCGCTACCTATATGATAAGCAAATATTATGACAAGAAACTATAGGAATTATAAGCATTATTCTCATTAATAACATGACAAGCAAAAAATATGACGAATAATTATTGTGACTATGACAAAATATGCGCGTCCAATAATAGGACTAAAACGTATTATGACAAATTATGTATGCAGAAAATCTTTAGGACTAAAAAGTTTATGCGAATGATTGGGACACCAAGAAAACATTATAGAATTATACCACGTCAAATATGATAATACTATAATGTTTTTTTTTCTCAAAGGTGGTCCCATCAAATTTTTATCAAGATCTTATAAGTATCTCCAGATATATAAGTAGCGATAAACATCTCAACCTTGCTGCTGACACTGACTCGGGCGGCATGTGAAATCGGTTTTTAGGTTACCTACCTCAAAATGAAAAAAGAAGCCCTTATGGGATCACTTTTATGTCTGTCCGTCTGTCAAGAATCTTTTTTTCTCAGGAACGCGGAAAGATATCAAGTTGAAACTTATATCAAATATTCGGGTCTACAGTCTCAATAGGTTGTAAAAAAATCAAACTTGTAACTCTTGCAAGTTACAAGTTTGTCACGCGATCAGAAGACCTGGCCGTTTATGTCGCATATTTTGCGATTTCACAAGGGCACTTCCTTTTGACCTCGAATTATTTTGCAAGAAGCAAGGTCTTGAAGCACTTATATAGGAATAAATCTGAAAACTGTGAATACGTAGTTTAATAACAAACAAACTTATTATTTTCGGTTGGTGCAGTACATTTTCTATGGAACGAATTGTAAAGTTAAGTTTGTCCTATAACCTAGTTTAAGAAGTTGGTACGGCAGTGGGCGAGTCCAACTCGACTTGGACGGTTTTTTATTTCCTATTTAACTAGGTATCTAAATTATTGTGGTATTGGTTAAAAAGGGTGTTAAGGGGTAATCTATGAAAATAATAAATTAAGGTTGTCAGAAGCCTGAGGTGGATTGAATTTTGAATTCAAGTGACTGCGTGATGAAGGGTCGGTCCCGTCCTTTTCAGAGTCCTTTAGAGCGAAGCGCCGCGTCACAAGTATATGATACATTCTGACATCAAATATTGATACTCTCACTCACAGAATAAAATTTTAAAAAATTGCGTATTCTTAGGATGGAACTTGAGATTGTGCAGCTCCAAAGGATTATAGATTATTTGATTTGATATTAATTTTAACTTGGTAACCGCCACGCCATGCTTGTAAAAAGGGTCATTAAACAGACAGACAACAGAGTGATTCCTGTAATAGTTTATGATTTCCTTTTGAGGTAGGGAATCCTAAACTAAGGAAACACTAGTTTCAAGCCTTATAGAAGTTACGTTCAAAGTAAAATAACCATTTTTGTAAAGTTCTTTGGAATAATGCCTTTAAAGTTATCTTCTTCTGTGCATCTGTTCTATTTTAATCTTGGCTCTTAACTTTGTGAAATGAATTTTATGTCAATTTCAAAAAGTAAGAGAAGTACTTAGACCTTCTCTTAGTATGTATTTACAGTTAATTAGTGCGCAATAGAAATAGATTAAGGTGTATTTATTTTACAATGAATTTGGTTAGAAGGTGGATTTTTAAGAGTATTTTTATAGTGAAGGTGCTGAGATATTTGAAAATTTAGATTTTTTTTTAAATCTACAGTCAGCAAGAAAATTAGCAATTTAAACTAAAACTTTTGATTGCAATCAATTTCACTCTGATTGTTTCGTTAGCATACAGCTCTTAAAAGTCAGAACATTCTAGGGCTAGGATGTTCGCATCTTCGACCACATCATCGCTTACGACAAGGTGAGATGGTGTCCAAACGCTAGACTATCAGATATAAAAATAAATTTCTATACAATTGGTGACGAATGTTTGATGCATTATGTATGCTCGTTTTCAGCGTCATAAACACAGTCATTCAATTTACCATTACCACAGAATAATGAATTGCCATCACCCATTATTTTTTTTATGCGACGCGATACACATTTACTAAAACCATCATACCGTTTTGGTTCAGATCAAAAGATCGTTAGCCTCGTATTATAATTGCCTTTGCTGTATTTATTTAAATGTTCTGCACATGTTATTTTCTCAAGGCATAATTAAATTTGAGCAGGCAGACATACATAGTTGCCTAATATCAACATTAATAACACAAAACAAACAACTAAATAGAAATGTTTGTGTAACTCTACGATACATTTCGAATTATCAAAGCAATTTGTCATTTAACGTCAATATTTCGGAACCTTTTTTGTGTATAAAAATTCTTATTTTGTTTGAAAGGGTATCTATCACTTTTAGCTAGTTACATGAATCATTTATTAACATCGTCATTGAATTATTTACAAGATTTTTTATGTTTTATTTTATTCAACTTACCGTGTAAGCATGTGTATAGAAAGATAGCAGATATACAGATACACTTTATTAAACACCTTGAATAAAAGAAACAAACATACATGATAATTTGAATTGAAAGTGCAACAATAGGCTGTCTTATCGCTTAAAGCTATCTCTTCCAGACAACCTTTGTATGGAGATGCATGTAACATAATATTGGGGCAGACGGTGTATAAGTAAAGGATTCAGATTGTTAACTTTAAACTTTCGCTATTTAAACACAGTTACGAAACGTCGAGTTAAATAAAAATTTATGTTTTAGGCGCGATAAGTCCCGTAATTTAATATTTATAACTATGAATTCAGATTACTTTAAACAAATGCGTAATTAATATAAAGCAAGATATTATTCTATTATGTATTAAGGTACGGCCACACCGCGGCGTCCTGCGAACTGCGGGCGCGATCTCAGTACTTTTCAATTGTTTTCTGATCGCGTTTGGTGTGAACCAGTCGGTACAAATACTACTGCGCTATCTGATCGCCGCCTAGATTGCGCACGCAGGACGCTGCGGTGAGTCTGTACCTTTATACAATAAAAAAAACAGCATTTACAACCAGTTACAATGAGAGATTGGTGAATAAGTAGGTAAATTATAAGTATTAGAAAAATGGTTAGCGTGAATAATATTGAAGCGAGATATAAAGGCCTTGACGCGCTATGTACCTATGTATGTTTGTATGGATCGAATCCTGGAATCTAAATTAGGTCTACTTCCTGACGTTCGATTGAACTCAAATTTGATATATTTACGTATCTTATGGTCCCGGTTGTAGGGCCTAAAACTCCGTAATGGCAAATGGTAAGTATGGTATGGCAGTCGAATTTGGGCTATTATGCATTGTTATCAGTATTTTATTATGAAACATTACTTAGATATTACATATTACAGTTAGATATTATTTAAAAAGTGTATTAATATTCATATTGTTAATAAGCGTAAAATTCCATTTTCGTTTTTTTATAAGCTTACTAGCAATGCAATGTGGGTTGCATATTACTAGTAGCCTTGTTAACCCCTTAAACTCTAATAAATATGTAATGTATAATATCTATATAATCTAAATCTAAATATGCTTGGCTTGTATCTGGAGTGGGCTCACGTCAATAGTGCAATGGGTGGAGATCGAACTCATGAGTCGCACAACCTACGGCTACTGCCGCTTATTCGCACTTATTCATTATACAAAGGCAACATTATGTAAAAGGTAGGGCCTAAAAATAGAACATTAAATTTTTGTATCAGCTTAGAATTTCCTAAAATGCATGCATAGAGCGTAAAATAATGATGCTCCGTCCGAGCTTAGTGTGGGTGTCACCGATATACGGTATTTCTGCCTACAGATATCTTCCAAAATACCCATTTATGTATCTGCTTGGAATCATTTTGAAATGTGCTAGTCATGCCTGCATAAGTGTTAGTTAACATTGGTACTCTGATATCACATGAGTAAAGAAATGTCTTTACTCATGTGGTGATAGTCTGATATATGTGAGATATTACTACGTATAATAAATATTGAAAACCCATTAGTATAGTTATTACTATTAATTTCAATACGGTATTACACCCATTTCTGAAACGTGTCTCAATTAGATTCTATAAAGAACCACAAAAAAAATCACATTTTTTTAGCAGTTTTCAAATTTCGCTCGTAATTTGACGATAACGCTGGGCGCAGTGGACGCCATATTGCTCTGTGGTCGTGACGTCAGTTGGCTGTGTAAACAAATGCAGTGATGTGGTAGTGGACGAAAATATCCATAGGCTCCTTCTCCAAATATTCTTAAATAAATCAAGGAACTCGTGTGCCAATTTTCGTCAACATTCGTTGAAAAATGCCACCTGTAGGCGAGAACAGACAGACAGACATACTACCAACCTGATTGAAAATCACGCAAACGCACTTGCCGATAGAGGAAAACTATATCATACTGTACGGATTTTAAACCACGAGTTGTTTGTGGAACACGGTACTATCTCGCCTTTATAACCTGAAAGCTTTATGAAACCGTATAATAATTGAACGGTTGGATGAAACTCTTTAAAAGCTAAAGTTTTGAATAATTTCATTTATAACTTAATTTTATGGTTTTTAAAATTAAAACAGAAACAAAAATATATAGTATTACAACAATGTAAAACCGCTGGCAGCGGGGTCAGGGCCTTATGTGTCAACCCATGATGCAGCCGACTAGCGCGAGTCTCTTTTGTGTTGGTACAGAGTAATCACTATCCTTATAGCCACAAATACTACCACGTTTACAGAACAGAGTTTGACGTTATTATAAGTACAGCGCGTATAAGATTTGCGTCTTTGTAAGCCTCGTGTGAACGACGCATTAAATTATGTGATCGTCGCCTCAGAATGATATCTCATCTCTCAATGCGCCTTCACCGGCCGGACGCTCAATCTCATATAATACGTGACACAATTCTCAAACGACATAAAAACGCGGACTCGCATTCATTCCTTCTGTATTATGGTAATTAATGTATATTCCGGGTGACGTTAGCGGCAGCGATGTGTGATGAGAGAGAGCCTTCTTTTTACCCCCAGTTTTTCAAACGAACAAAATTAATAATCAGAAGCTGTATCGACCTTACTCACAAAACTTCGTGTAAGTATAGAAAAAGCTTTCAGCGCACAAAAACAAAAACTTTTCAAAAAAAATAGGTACTCTTAACGGAAAGTTGGGGTATTTTTATTGGTGTCCCAGTTTTGAGTAACAGAAGACTGTATATGAAGTTCTGGTGGAGTTTGAATACAGTTAACTTTGTGTATGTTTGTATTAAAACCACGTTCCTACCAGGAAATGGAAGGAGTGAAACCCTACGCCGTAGGGCCGGGTTACACCTGGCTGGTAATGACCGTTTGTAGGAAACGCTAAGGAGAATTTATGTACGAATATAATTTAACTTTGCATTGTTCTTCGAGTATTTGTAGCATAACGTCATTAAGTATTTATACCTTACAGATCTGCCTAATTTAAGAGATGAGAGTAATTTGTGTAAATCAAGTCCTTACTACGAAGTGGGTGCAATTAGATATAGCCGTGGGCATAGAACAATGAATAGTACCAAGTACCATGGGTTAGTTTAAGATTTCTCAAGAATTTAACAAATTAATTTAATATAAGGGATTATAGTTTAAATAAAACATTTGATTTGCATTGTTTTTAAATTATGATACATATAAGGTAACAGGACAAGCACGACGCTCGCCTGTTGGTAAGTGATGACGTCTACCCATTACAGATACAGCGGCATGCAAAACTTTGAACTGCCAGAATTTTACATGTCACTGCATTGCGCCTGTTACCTTGAGACATAAAGCTGTTGAGTCTCACATGCCCTGTAATTTAACTGGACACCTTGTCATTTCAACCAAAAAACATTCCTATTCCACGGCTGAAAATTAATTGGCAAAGTGGTGGTACCGCCCCAGGCACTATTCATTATTCTGTGCCCAGGCGGACTTGCAGAAGTCCTACCACTACAAAGAAATTAACCGCATTAAACAATATTGAACATTAAATATTGAATTTCTATTGTTTTTTTGTCTTATTGTTTATTTGCTTATATTATATATGTTGAATAACAGCGCAAAGATTGCGGAATAGTTTAGTAAATTATGTTGATAATTTATCACCATGTTTGCTGTTATATAAGTTTCATTAAGTATACTATCAATTACACATAGTAACTATTCTATTGAGATAATATTTTGCTCTTGTCCGGTATCTTTGCCCGGTGTCATGTTATGTATATATTTCCGGTGTCTAAATGATGGGTATATGAAAAATAGCCCCCATAAGATAAATAAATCACTGCTCTGGAGAGCCTGAATATATTTATTAAGGTTGCTGACATCGAATAATTTGAAACCGTATAATATAAAGCAAACACAGGTCTGTCCCCAAGGATATATTATGACAATTTAGCATAATAATTAGGATAGTTTAAAAACGAAAATAACCGACTTCGATGCCCCGCGAGTCAATTTCAGTAGCAATTTTGAGACGTTTATCGTCATATCTCTGGAGATACTTATCAGATCTCGATGAAATTACAAGGGACCATCTCGGAAACGTATCCTACCGATTAAAAAATAATTATTTGAATCGGTTTACAATTGACGGAGTAATCGCGTAACATACATACAAAAAAAGAAAATAAACCATACACACGAATTGAGAACCTCCTTCTTTTTGGAATTCGGTTGAAAATAATGTCCACGTATATAAATCTAGCTCGCAATTTAAGAGCATATTTATGGTCTTAAATATACGCCGTAAATCTGCAGAATCGCATATCAAGTTTTCATACAAAATACGGTAAATGTTTATGTAATCACAATCTATATTGAATGTGTAAGTTTATCAATTCATTTGTGGTTAGCATTCATTATCAAATTGAACCGAATGAGTTCGCTTGTGATGTTAAATAGATCCAAATCTATGTCCATTATGTTATAGTCACTGAACCATGTCCAAATTATATACGAGCATGCTAGCTTTATGTACATATTTACGTTTTTGGCGTTCTTATCAACACAGGATGCTTGGCCTGAACCGTTTTTAATCTCTTACTAGCGATGTAATGGCAAATAAAACTGGCTAAGTGCGAGTCAGACTTTTGTCCCGCACACGGAGGGTTCCGAACGCCATCTATCGAATTTCTAACACCAACTAAGTAAACTTTAACACAAAGGTAGAATAGTATTATATAGTAGTAATAGTAATAGTAGTAATAAAGATAAGATAAAGATAAAGATATTTTATTTGCGTAAAACAAGCGTATAACAAAAAGTTGTGACAAAATATTCAAACGATCGTCATGTTTTGCCTTAACAGGCGTGCAAACTTTGCAGATGGCGCTGCTTTACTCACTACATATAATCCAAATTTAAATAAATATTATACTGGTCATACTTATAAACTAAATTGAATTATAAAATTAAAAGGATACAGCACAATGTCATGAAAATAATAATAATGATTATAATTTGTCACTTAAAAATTCGTCAATACCATAATAACATTTCTGTATTAAAAATTGTTTTAGCCTATTCTTAAACATAATATTGTCCATGTCCTTTAAAGATTTAGGAATTAGGATTTAGGAATTTTATTGAAGACTGTTGGCGCCATACCAATTACACTTCTAAATAGTAATTGTAGTAATTAATATTATTACATATCTGGTTGACCGAGCTTTGCTCGGTATTTTTTGCCACTTAAACAGACAAATATGACTCTTCCCGACATCTATTGATGAATAATAATACTATTTTTTTTAATTGAGAGCAACTAACTGCTTTACTGAAACAGTACTTCTACTCGCCAATAGATGTCGGGAAGAGTTATATTTTAAGTTGATTATCAATAGAGTTGATTATTGAAAACACGAATAAAACAATTTTTTCTGAAAATGACTCCTAGCTAAATCGATTTATCGCCCCCGAAATCCCCTGTAGGTATACTAAATTTTATTTAATCGTTGGAGCCGCTTCCGAGATTCAGATTAAGGTAAAGACGATAGCGCCATCTTAGCAACAAGATAGGTGGCGCTGCGCTATCGTAAAAAACTTTTTTTTAACTTTTCTTTAATTTTTAACTTTGTTCTGTTCTTAGTATTTGTTGTTATAGCGGCAACAGAAATACATCATCTGTGAAAATTTCAACCGTCTAACTATCACGGTTCATGAGATACAGCCTGGTGACAGACGGACAGACAGACAGACAGACAGACAGACAGACAGACAAACGGATAGTGGAGTCTCAGTAATATGGTTCCGTTGGTACCCTTTGGGTTCGGAACCCTAAAAATTAGTTATTATTAAACTACGTCAATGCACTATGGTCTGGTAACTTGTCTCTTTGATTTTCAACCGATCTCCAAAAAGGAGAAGGTTCTCAATTCGACTGAATTAAAAAAATATATTTGTTGTCTCAGAACTCGGTAATGTATTAATCGGTAAGTACAGGAAAATTATTTTATTTTTAGACCGTGTACTTTCCGTTTGCTCCAATTGTAATTGCATTGAGATCTGTTAAGTATCTCTTCAGAGGTAAAATAAAAAAATATATAAAAATTACTAGCGCGGCATTTGAAGTCTGTTTTTAGGGTTCCAAACCCAAAGGGTACCAACGGAACCCTATTACTGAGACTCCGCTGTACGTCTGTCTGTCTGTCTGTCTATCTGTCCGTCTGTCACCAGGCTGTATCTTATGAAACGTGATAGTTAGACGGTTGAAATTTTCACAGATGATGTATTTCTGTTGCCGCTATAACAACAAATACTAAAAACATAACAAAGTTAAAAATTAAACGGGGTCCCCATACAAAAAACGTGTTTTACTATAGCGCCATCTATGAGCGATGGTAACCAACAAAAAGGTCTCTGACCTTTGTATTAACGTTTTCATGGTGGGTGTTAGAAGTTCGTTCGACATTCGTTAGATGGCGTTGTAGTAAATAAGCATGTTTAATATTGACACGGTATTTATATATATATCGATGTTAAAACTATGTAGATACTTAATTTTTCCGGCAAATTTTGATCAATCGGAACCCTACGTGTGCGAGTCCGACTCGCACTTGGCCAGTTTATTTTTATGTTGACTTCTAGACCAGGCACGTCATTTTCTATCGCATGCATGTATGTGTCCAACAGCTTGTTTGTCTCCTATCAAAACAGACGAAATGGCACAAAACAATGGTCAAACATTGAATAGTGCATCATTTGTCTATTTATTTTATTTTATTCATTTTTGGGAAACTTATTGCTAAACAATTATAAAATTTAAAACGTAAGTTTTGAAGGTAATTTACAAATTTCGACTAATATGTAGTTAATATTATCAAAATAAAAGTAGGTTTGTATTAAATTGCTTGCTATAATCCACCTTATTTGCATTATACTAGTATTAAACAAGTCTACGTCGGCTGACTTCGGCTCGCTCTTGACAAATAAACATTTTAATTCAGGACAATCTACTGAGCCGTTAGCTTTTTTTTAATAAGAAACCAACATCAGCTACTAATCTCCTTTATATTGTATATCCGATAGGCTAGCATTTGACCCATCTCGCCAGTTTTTACTTTTCTTTGAATATTAAATACGTATAAAATATTATTGTTCAGTGTTTGCGATGCTTTAGTACCTCGAAACAATCATCCTCCTACTCATTTTTAGATGTTTATTATCACACCAACAACTGCTGAACGTATATCGATGGAAACAAAGTACAAGTAGAAACTGAGTAGCATACATGTAACAGGTTTGCGTAGCACCTATCAAACAATAACTAACACACAATATATAGTCTATAAATCACAAAAATAAATATTATTAAATCACATAACAGAATTGCCCAGATGAAATTCACACTGATTTTAAATTCAAAAGGAACTGTAAAACTTTAACTCTCTTCATAAAACTGCCTACACAGCAGTAACAGAATAACGCTCCTCCGCTTAACGACGCTTTTAAAAAGTTTCCTGATATTAATCCGAATTTGTGTTAAGTGTAAAGACCGTGGAAGAGATCCGAAAACAATAAACGAAGGGAGTTTGACTAGCCTTGTACGTGCATTTCTTATAAAGTGATATTTTAAATGTTCGTCTTTATTTTGCTTCGCTAAGCAAGACCTGCGGATTCGTTTTCAACAAAGCGTAGATTGTTGCCTGCCACCTTGTCAAGTTATCACAGCACTGAGTGATAGAAAACTGTTTACGAAAGTGGCACCTATATCTTATCTGCTAATTATTTTTATTGCATTGAGATAAGAACTTGATCACTAACCAAAACCCCGCTACCTAATGTTTAACTATTCCTCTTTATCTAAGGTTGTCTGGAACAGATCGCTTAATCGATAAGAATACTCAACTCCTCACCAACTTACATCAGAGATGACGTGTTTAGGCTTATTGGAATAGTCTATAACAGGTTGTACATAGATCAGTCTGGGGTGGTTTTAAATTTTAAATTATGTAAGAATTTGCGGTGTAATGTTAATCCTTCATTCTAACAGTAGGCATGTATAAGACATATATTGGCAATTATTGATCAATAGTGTCTTTCTTGAACACACATTTTCAGTGCCAGAACATAACCTAATGAAAAGAAAATCTACAGATGCCACTATTTATTATTCTCTCTAACTAATCTAACTTACTAATTACCTTTCATATACCAATAACATTTTAATTTACAAATCGAATCTTAAGAAGCATACTCTCTACGTTATCGATGTTCCATTCTGCCAAGATAGAACGTTACCTTGTTAGTGCTGACTGTTTGTTTTCCATCTTTATCGGGTTCAACGACTGCGGGCTGTATAAGGTGCCGACATAGTAGAGTAACGTCATACGTGCGTTATCGCTCCAAGCTTCGAACAAGCCGCAGTCGAGTGGCGCTAAGCACGCTTCGTATTAAGTAACAATCGGTTTATGGACCTTGCATTTAAGTGGTCGCCGTGATCACGACACACCGATGTTCTTTTGCGGTTAGAGCGTTAATTGTATACAAAGCTAGACATTCACTACTTACACACGGTGGGAATAATGCTTTTATTAAAATTAATGTAAATATTGTTCTTATTTTTACTTAGAGCGGCCTCATAAGAGTACATGGTACATTTTCAACCCTCGAGTAGCTGATCATTTCCTAGGAGGCCGCACTAGGTTAGTTTTTAGGGTTCCGTACCCAAAGAGTACCAACGGAACCCTTATACTGAGACATCGCTGTCGTCCGTTCGTCCGTCTGTCCATCCATCCATCTTCTTACAGAGGGCTATATTTTCTAAAGCGTAATAGATAGACAATTGCAATATTCACAAAATATGTATTACTATGGCTGCTATAACAATAGAAACTAAAATAAGTTATTTAAAAAAAAAACCGACTTCAAAACCACAAAAAGGCACTCAAAAGCGAAAAATAATTTACTTAAATTATTATAAGCGTTACCCACTTCTCTATTTGAAGTCGGTGCCAGCCAAGTCTAATAGGTAGTAGATAGATAATAGCTACATGTATCTACCTACTTACTAGCCTACTTACTACTACTACATACATAGTGTCTATCTAATATCCAATAGGCTTGGCTGGCACTGACTTCAAATAGAGTAGTGGGTAACGCTTATAATAATTTTAAGTAAATTATTTTTCGCTTTTGAGTGCCTTTTTGTGGTTATGAAGTCGGTTTTTTTTTTTGAAAAATAACTTATTTTACCCTTTTTAGTGCAAAAAAAGTTTTAATGAAATTACATGCATCTGTTAAATTTCGTGTCTGGGCCGTTATACACTGACGGATATATACTTTTTGAAAATTTCAAGTATGTACCTATAACGGCTAAGAAGATACAGATCTGTAAAGTGCGCACATATAGACACACGGACGGACAGACGAACAGACAACAAAGTCTCAGAAACTGTTCATTTGGTAGCCTTTGGGTTCGGAACCCTAAAAAAATTGACTTTAAATGCCGCGCTAAAGTGAAAATATTCACTAGTAATAATGATGTCATTAAGGTATCAAAGGACAATGTCCAAAATGGCCCTGTACAATTAAAGCATCTGACACACACGATAATTAATTGTCTATTTCATTACAATAATTCCAAATACTTTTAAAACACGGACTAGTTGTATTTCAAAATGAATATTAAAAAGTATTTTTTGCGATTATTAACATTAATTGCCGCCATATGGCCAACAGAGTACTGAATCACTCTACTACGTTATAAGAGGCACTTCCCTATATTGTGGATACCCGAATTATGAAAGCACTGTGTAGCCAACCTAACAACGGAAAGTATTATTTACGTAGTAACTATTATATAATATGTGGTTTTATGCTTATAATTTTTTTTTGCTGTGTTGATTGGTACAAAGTACGTTCATAATTCTGAGTTATTTAATTATGTATGCAGGGTCGCGGGACTGAAATGGCCGCCATCTTCGCCAAATGTCATGTCATGTCAAAAAATATTAGGTATGTTTAAAAAAGTTTGCACCCTAACTAGACTTTGCCCGGTAGAACATTCCTGTGAAGACAAATTATTTATATTTATATATAATTATTTATTATAATTATTAATATATAATTATTTATTGAGGGCCCGGTGGCGTAATTGGGAGAACGGTCGGCTTTGATGCCGTGGTACCGAGTTCAAACCGCCGTGCACCAATGATTTTTCTATCGAAAAATATTTGTGCGCTTCTCACAGTGGCCTTCCGGTGAAGGAAAACATCGTTAAGAAACCAATAACCCCCACATGGTGGTAGAACATATCTAGTGTCCGCCTGGCCAGCTACCACCCTCAAGTCAGAAAATCTGTCACCAAACATCTAATGTGTTCCGGCAGCTATCCTTGAGAGCCAGTTCCCATTCTAGTCCACTTCTCTATCTTCGACCGCATCATCACTTAGCAACAGGTGAGATAGTGGTCAAACGCTTGCCTATAAGATATAAAAAAATATTATCCCCACCTTTATTTCTATCTCGCTCACAGTTACCGTAAGAATATCTTATATGCAATAGCAACCTCCATTGTGTATAATCTTCTTGGGACTCTTCTACTAAAACTAGTACATTCTCCTATGTTTGAGGTATTTATCTCCATATCTCTGGTGATACTAATCAGATCTCGATAAAATTAAAATGGGACCACCTCGGAAACGTATCCTACCTATTAAAAAAAGAATCATTTGAATCCGTTCACAATTGATGGAGAAATCGCGTAACATACACACAAAAAAAAAAAACATACAGACGAATTGAGAACCTCCTCCTTTTTTGTGAAGTCGGTTAAAATGGCCAAGTTCTAGTCAGACTTTTGTCTCGCCACGGAGGGTCCCGAACCGCAGTATAATACCACGGTAATGTTATATTACCGTGTCAATACTAAATATGCTTAGTAATTTCAACGCCATCTAATGAATCTCTAACAAACTTCTAACACCAACTACGTAAACGTTAACACAAAGGTGTTTGGGTAAGTAATTAATATTATTAATAAGGTAAACAATCGTTCATAGATGGCGCTATGGAAAAAAACACGTTTTTTGTATGGTGATCCCCTTCATTTTTAACTTTGTTCTGTTTTTAGTATTTTTGTTATAGCGGCAACAGAAATACGTCATGTATGAAAATTTCAACCGTCTAACTATCACGGTTCATGAGATACAGCCTGGAGACAGACGGACAGACAGACAGACAGACGGACAGCGGAGTCTCAGTAATAGGGTTCCGTTGGTACCCTTTGGGTTCGTAACCCTAAAAAACAGAATACCTTAAGTAAAAAATTAAAGGAGGTACAAGAAACGTTATTTTCGGCATTTTTGCTTCATCTTATGAACGAAATAGATAGACTTGAAATTTGATCATAGTGTGTGTATTACTATGGCTGCAGTAACCTAAAACCGCTATAGTAATAAATACTAAAAACAGAATAAAAGGACCCCGAGAAACGTATTTATTCGGCATATTTTGTTATATCTTATAGAAGATTTTTTTTTAAATCTATGAACATGTGAATAATCCTACTCAAGCTTTCATAACAAAATATCACTAGCTGTTCGAAGAGTTAAATTTTATTAAGCCTCTTATTTTTCTTAGAAAAAGCAATTTCATACGGCGCCATCACTGGGTCTGACTTATTTATTGGATCCCTCCCTCAGAATGACATCCCTAATTGACAAGGGGGCGCTGGCCCTTAAGATTTTTATGACATGTGTTGTATTGTAAGGTTGTATATAAGATAATGTAATGACGGCGAATATATGTTTTGACGACTTCATTAACCAGTTTAGCAACTACGCAGTAGCAATGCTTGATGTACAATAACTTCCAACAAAGCCTAAAAATCCAGCGATGATAAATTATTGACCGAGCGAGCGAAGCGTCTCAGTTTCGAGATTGAGCTAAAATTATTTTGTCCGTATGTCAGTTTGTCTGTTCTTGCCTACAGGTCGCATTTTCAACCGATTTTAACGAAGATTGGCACACGAGTTGTTTAAATTATATAAGTTTTCTAGTCAATCGCGTTTTTTTATTGGGAGGGGGGAGGAAATAGGGGTGGAAAGGGGAGAGGTTTGCTGTAGCGTTATTTGTCAACGGATTGCAGTCAAGTTGGAGAGGTACACTCAGGACTTCATTCTGCACACGATGTTGCGAAATGTATTTAAAAAAGGGGGAGTGGAGGAGGGGATATGTGGTGAAGATTGTATATATGGGTGGATATCAATGTTTGAGTTTTTTTTCGGTAATGTTTTACCTACACCACAGAATAATGAATAGTACAAGTACCTACACCAATCTTACTGCGCAGTTCTCTTTGCCTTCACAAGACAAACTCGTAGACACCAGATCAATCTCCTAGGACTAAGGGAACGCGAGTAATCGCTAAAACTTATATATCTATTTTTTGACAAAAGCCTAAACTCTCTAAAGGCCTTGCTAAGCCAGGGGAAAGGGGAAATTGTCGGTTATTCCGTGATTATAAGGGCACGCGAGGTCTGCTTTTCTTAAAGGACTACTAGTACATAGTCTTGGTATGGGTCCAGAAAAATAATAATTGAGATAGTTTAAAAACTAAAACAGCCGACTTCCATGCCACGCGACGCGAGTCAGTTTCAGTAGCAAGTTTGAGACGTTTATCGTCATATCTCTGAAGATACTTATCAGACCTTGATGAAATTACAATGGGACTACCTTGGTAACATACATACAAAAAAAAACATACACACGAATTCAGAACCTCCTCCTGTTTGGAAGTTGGTTGATAATACTGAAGCATATTAAATAGTAGCAAATACCTCCTTAATCTAGTCGGCGCGTGTTACAGCCTCACCCTCTCTACTAAGTCTTCTTAATCCCATAGTGTGAAGTTAAGTAAGCCAGGAGTATCCTCGCTGTTTTCTTTTCTCCATTTAAGCACATTCATTTTAATCCAAAACATTAGTAGGATGAACCAATCTGACTTCAATATTTTGTTACTAATTCTGACGTTCACGTTTTCCTCGAAAGTCTTCTTCACCTCAAAATCTTCCAAGGAAAGCATCGTTAATCAAGTTCAATAATATAGGCGAGAATCGTTAGTAATCGTATCACGTCTAATCACAGAATAGTAGTTCTAATAAATGTTACCTCTCCTCAACATGTCCAAGCTTCGCGGCTATGAATATGGATGGTTCCGCATCTTCAGGCGTTCATTTGGATAATAACTGACGACTAAGCTTGAATGCTTTGACACCTTTACACCCATATTCACAAACAATAATATGGGGTCTCATAGCGCTCGCGTTCGCATAGGGCATAGGGTAATTGAAACCTATACATTGACAATACTTCAGTGAACTCCACTATTATGCGTTTGTCAAAATGTTCTTGAATACGGGTGTCAAAGCTCCTGAATACTGATGAGCCAAGCTGACGGTTCATTTCCCGTGCTAAATCTCTATTCCGGGATGAGATTGCTTTGCCGCGTAGCAACTTGCAGAAAGCTTCCCGTCGCTGTTATTGGTTTACAATAGCTGATGATGGGTGTCCCGTTTTGTTTAAAATTATGTTTTTATTACTGTGGAAGTTTAAGTCATTAGAATAAAGAACTATGGGAATAATGTATTAGATGTTTGACACAGATATTTGATCGTCTAATAATTCTTTATGTCAATAGGGTTATCACTTATCAGCTTTGTCACAGAATAATGAATAGTACAGGGTTACTTAATATTATGATACCACAGTGCAGGATGCCAATTAATTCAACCGTGAAATAGGAATATTTTTGCGGTCGAAATTGCAGTGTCCAGAAAAATTACAAGACATGTTACGAGTATGTCTCAATGTAACAGGCGCAGTGCAGTGACATGCAATATCCAGAATTTAGCATTCCGATACAGCATCAGTAATAGGTAGACGTCATTGCTTACCATCAGGCGAGCGTAGTGCTTGTCCTGTTATTTCATATGATAAAAAAACATAATTAAAAAACTAATCTAAATAAAAATAATCAGTACTCGTAATTTAGATTTTGAATTATTTTCTTGTCAAAAATGCCAGATTTATTTATGTATTTAAAACCTGCAACAGTTTGTCGACACAAGATCGAATTACTGGTAACGTCCATAACTTTATCAATCTCATATAAAACAACAACGAAAACATGTACAGATAGATACTTTTTTCTTTTACAAAGAATGAAGATTACTAGCAGTTTGGGTGACACATTACTAGTTGTTACTTTGTTGACCCCTCCAACTAAGCTAAATATACTTGTATCTGGAGTGGGTTCACGTTAATAGGGCTAATTTTGAAGGCCCGGTGGCGTAATCGGGAGAACGGGCGGCTTTGATGCCAGAGGTTCCGAGTTCAAACCCCGCGTGCACCAATGGATTTTTCTATGGAAAAATGTATGTGCGCTTTTCACAGTGGCCCTCCGGTGATGGAAAAACATCGTTAAGAAACCAACAACCTCCGCATGGTAGTAGGACACTATCTAATGTCCGCCTGGCCAGCTACCATCCTCAAGTTAGAAAATCTGTCGCCAAAACCTCTAATGTGTTTCGGTAGCTATCCTTGAGAGCCAGTTTCCATTCTAGACCTAGCGTGCTCACCATCTTCGACCGCATCATCACTTAACAACAGGTAAGATAGTGGTCAAACGCTAGCCTATAAGGTATATAAAAAAAAAGTACTGCAATGGGTGTGGATCGAACTCACGACCTCTCGATTGCCAGGCCGACATCTTAGCCGTTGGGCTATTGCCACTTCTTAGATAGATACCACAGAAATATAAAAAATATGGTATTATTATTCATATTTCTGTGATAGATACTTGTAGCGAACTCATGATTTTATCCATTTCTCATCTGGTAATAAATTGGGCTACCAAGACCTAGTTTGGGGTCCACTGATAAATTACTTATTGTTATTTTTCTATAAAATCTGAACTCAGTGATGATTTTATATGCAATGCAATATGATATTTATGAACATGTGAGTTATAAATGATAATTTGTAATACATTTCTTTAACTCCGAGAATCTCTAAAACGTTATAGTGTACTATCTGTGCCCCAATTTCAAAATGTACCCTAAGCCTGTCGGTGACATGTCATTGAATCTTCACTTGAGAAGACACTTGAAATACTCGCAGCTTATTCAGCCGAATAATGAATCAAGGAGCTATAACTTGACGGCACTCACACAAAGTGCCCATTCATGAATACTAGAAGCGCTTTCATGTCTGACCTTCAGCGGTGAAGGTCGATGACCCTTCGGAGGTAGACACCTGCCATAGCTGCCGCCTTTTTCTAGAGATCCGTCGGTATATTTGACTTTACTTTGTGATAAAAAAATACATAATTTTATAATTTTAAAACATATCACAGTCATAGTTTAAAACATATCATCACAGTACAACTCTCCTATAAGTACTATAAATATCAAAGTGTGGTTGGGCCTCAATAATCCAAAAAAACGGCTGAACGGATTTGAATGAAATTTAGCATATGAATAGTTTATGACCTGGAATATCTTCTATATGCTACTTTTGTAATATCTGTTAACATATATAATACATTTTAACGGAGAAGGCACAGCTAGCCTATATTATATCAGCAAGCACCCGCCCCGGCTTCGCTCGGGTAGAGCATATATTCCTGTATTATTGCATCAGTTTGTTGCGTAGAGTGTGAATTAACGTCTTCAACAATCATAGTCATATTTCAACCAATTTACACAAAGGCTTAACGAATTATATAAACCTTCGCATAAACGCAGTATAAAACAGTCCCCTGCCGTTCTGTCTGCTGTTCGCGCAAAACTCAAAAACTACTGAAAGGATATTCATGCGGATTTCACCAATAGACGAAGTGATTCATGAGAAAGGTTTATGTGTAAGTAAATTTGTTAAGTTTTTGTGTACAATGATCGTTATAATTCGTTAAAATATAACGATAATTGTTGAGGACGCTAACTCATACTCGACGCGACAAAATGATGCAAAAATGCAGGCATATATGCTCTACCCATCTGAAGCTGGGGTGGCTCCCCACCAACTTACAGCAGAGATGTCGTGTTTGATGAAACCTAGGCCTCTGGGATATATTATTATAATTTACCACTGGTAATTAAGATTTAGGGCACCCAAGATATTTAAGTCTATTTTGAAGCCCATATATTCTATTTGACAAGAAGGGTACGCGTTTACAAGGCGATCCTTTATTGTATATTGTATATCTTACATTATATAGACACATAACACAATAATGAGATGATAATATACCTAATTCTTTAAAACTTATTACGCTTAGTTATTAATAAAATATTACTGCTATTGTATCCTTCCTAATATTATAAACGCTTAAAGTTATTAATGTAATAATTAAAATGAAAATTAAAATGAAAAAAAATATTAAGTATATAAAAAAAAACAAACAACAAATAATAATAAAAGAAATAATAAAAAAAGTCATTATAAAATTGTATATTTGGTACTTATCATTATGTATCTATTTATTTATTATAATGACACAAACACACCACAGTAATAAAAAACACAACTCACATTAATTTAGCATAGCAGCTCATCGAAGTTAAATGCATTTAAGCAAATAGAACAAAACCCGCTTTACAAATGTCTCCGGTCTCTATCGGAGGAAAAAAACGAGCGAAACAAAAAAAAATATTACAAACGCGAAAGTTAGTATGGATGTATGAATGTATGGATGTTTGTTACTCTTTCACGCGTAAACCACTGAACCGATTGAGCTGAAATTGTATGTAGATAGAGTCGACCTCGGAATAACACATACAGTACTTTTATCCCGATATTTCCACCGGAACGATGTCTACGCGGGCAAAACTGCGGAGCACAGCTAGTACAAAATAATTTCTAAATATAAGCCTGTCACGTGCGGAAGCATAATTACGGCGAAACAAAAAAGAAGGGGCGTAAAAAGCTACGCGTTAGAGCTCGTTCCCACCATGTCGTCTGTCGGGACGATTTTTTATCGTGTGTCGTAGCGGCAGAACATTTTATATGAAGCTATTCACACTTGTCCGACAACGATTTTGTGTCGACAAAAAATATCGTGTGTTTTGTCAGCTCTCCCGTTCGGAAAATAAACGTGTCGGATCAACGCTCGCATATGATCGCAAATGGCGCTATTCACATTTGTCGGGCCGACCCTGCCCGCAGAATTCAGAATTTCGTGCACCCAATATCTTTTATTTTTAGCTGTCTTTCGTTTTCTCCACAAATAATACATCACAACAAAAGCTTCGTCGACGTCCATCGTGTACAGATGCCTCTTTTTGACTGTTTAATAGCACCAACCAAAGTCGTGCGGTCGTGGCCGACAGCCGACTAGTGTGAACAGAGGCGCCGACACCCGATTAAATCGGAATCCGACAGACGACATAGTGGGATCGAGCTCTACGGCCTGTTCACATCTGTCGTGTGTCGGATCCGATTTTTAATGGGGTTGTCAAAACAAATGACAAAATCGGGCCGACAAGTGTTAACTTCAAATATAATTTAGGATCGTTTACAAAACGAAAATAAATCGACTTCAGATGCTGCGCTAGTAATTTTTGGTACCAAGTTTAAGGTGTTTATGTCTCTGGAGATACTCATTAGATCTCAATGAAATTCCAATAGGGCCACACGGGCAGTATACCCTCTCAAACAAAACAAGAATTTATCGAGTCGGTTTTGTCCAAATGACGGAGTTATGGGGAGACAAAATTTACTGGCATTTAGTGAAAAGGTACCGTTGTCTGTCTCCGAAACACATCATCAGATCTTTACATATCATTAAATCTCATATGGAAAATAAGCCTCTTAAAAAAAGTTTTCCAAATCGGTTACTAGACGAAGTTATGAGGTAACAATATTTCCTGGAATTTATGGAAGAGTATCCGTGGTCTGTCTCCGAAACTATTTAGCAGATTTTTGCAAAATTTTAAAAAAGGACTCTCTCAGAACAAACTTCTTTCAAAAAAATAAATAAATTTGCAAATCCGTCCATAAATGACGGAGTTATGCCCGAACATAGGTACATAAAAAAATAGTTCCTCCCGGATTGAGACCCTCCTCCTTCTTTTTTGAAGTCGGATAAAAATGTTCTGCCATTGGAATATTCGATTAAAAATCGGATCCGACCACAAAAATATTAATAACAAGGTAGATATCCGACACACGACGATGTGAACAGGCGGTTAGAAGTGAAACTTCCAAGAGTTCATTCAATTTATTTCTCAACATCACTAATATTTTTTTTGAACAACTCAATCTGTTGAACTTTAGCCAATACTTCTTCGTAGTTACGCCCTTCTACAATAGAGGGTGTTAATAAATATAAAATATAACATGACGATTATGTCACTTCCGCTGCCTTCAGACCGTGACGCTACACGTCACATCCGTCAAATTTTACTCCAGTGCGCCTAAAGAAGTTTCATAAAAAAAAAATCAGTACTGATTTTATATCCATATACGGAACCTTATATAAAAGTATCAATAAAATATAGGCCATGCTGTGAAAAGTGTTTATTTAGAGCAATTTGTATCCAATTTCTTCATGAACGTTTGTTAGATGTCGGCACTGTACCACAGATTATATAATAGTTACTACGTAAACTGTACTATAACTGTATGGACTCACTAGAGGCGCGCAGTCGTAATGAAAATGCATTAGCGTAATTTTTATGTTCCTTCTAATTATGTGGTGAGTATGCAGTTCATAGAAGTTTTCATTTTAAATTTACAGACATGAGATTTGGTACAAGACTCGCACCAAAATTAGCATCACATTCTATTCTCTTTTTATACATCTCTATACCTTTTTCCTATTTCCATAAAAAATGAGGAGGTTCTTAGTTCGCCTGTACCTATGTATGTTTTTTATAACATTTGTAACACCGATTTCTGTGTCAATTGTAGTATGATTTTCATTTGTTTTATTGTTTAAAGTAGTACTTCTGAGGTAGTAGTACCATTGCAAATGGTCAAGGTCTGGTGAGTATCTCCAGAGATATGGAGATATACACCTCAAATTTGGTACTGAGAATGACTGGCGCGGCATTAATATAATGACAAAACAAATGATCGTCGATGTTATATCTATTTTTAACCGACTTCACAAAAAAGGAGGAGTGTCTCAATTCGTCTGTATGTTTTTTTTTTTTTGTGTATGTTACGCGATTTCTCCATCAATTGTCAACGGATTCAAATGATTCTTTTTTTAATATGTAGGATACGTTTCCGAGGTGGTCCCATTTTAATTTTATCGAGATATCACCAGAGATATGGAGATAAATACCTCAAACATAGGAGAATGTACTAGTTTACTAAAATTGTGTAAAAAAAATTTGTAAAATTGTAAAATTGTACATTGTGTATAATCTTCTTGGGACTTCTACTAAGAAGTCCCAAGAAGATTATACACAATGGAGGTTGCTATTGCATATAAGATATTCTTACGGTAACTGTGAGCGAGATATAAATAAAGGTGGGGATAATTATTTTTTATATCTTATAGGCAAGCGTTTGACCACTATCTCACCTGTTGCTAAGTGATGATGCGGTCGAAGATAGAGAAGTGGACTAGAATGGGAACTGGCTCTCAAGGATAGCTGCCGGAACACACTAGATGTTTGGCGACAGATTTTCTGACTTGAGGGTGGTAGCTGGCCAGGCGGACACTAGATATGTTCTACCACCATGCGGGGGCTATTGGTTTCTTAACGATGTTTTCCTTCAGCGGAGGGCCACTGTGAGAAGCGCACATATATTTTTCGATAGAAAAATTCATTGGTGCACGGCGGTTTGAACTCGGTACCACGGCATCAAAGCCGACCGTTCTCCCAATTACGCCACCGGGCCCTCAATAAATAATTATATATTAATAATTATAATAAATATAAATAATTTGTCTTCACAGGAATGTTCTACCGGGAAAAGTCTTGTTAGGGTGCAAACTTTTTTAAACATACCTAATATTTTTTGACATGACATGACATTTGGCGAAGATGGCGGCCATTTCAGTCCCGCGACACTGCATACATAATTAAATAACTCAGAATTATGAACGTACTTTGTACCAATCAACACAGCAAAAAAAAATTATAAGTGTAAAACCACATATTATATAATAGTTACTACGTAAATAATACTTTCCGTTGTTAGGTTGGCTACACCGTGCTTTCACAATTCGGGTATCCACAATATAGGGAAGTGCCTCTTATAACGTAGTAGAGTGATTCAGTACTCTGTTGGCCATATGGCGGCAATTAATGTTAATAATCGCAAATAATACATTTTAATATTCATTTTGGAATACAACTAGTCCGTGTTATAAAAGTATTTGGAATTATTGTAATAAAATAGACAATGAATTATCGTGTGTGTCAGATGCTTTAATTGTACAGGTCCATTTGGACATTGTCCTTTGATACCTTGATGACATCATTATTACTAGTGAATATTTTCACTTTAGCGCGGCATTTAAAGTCAATTTTTTTAGGGTTCCGAACCCAAAGGCTACCAAATGAACACTTTCTGAGACTTTGTTGTCTGTTCGTCCGTCCGTCCGTCCGTCCGTGTGTCTATATGTGCGCACTTTACAGATCTGTATCTTCTTAACCGTTATAGGTACATACTTGAAATTTTCAAAAAGTATATATCCGTCAGTGTATAACGGCCCAGACACGAAATTTAATGATATAATAGATGCATGTAATTTCATTAAAACTTTTTTTGCACTAAAAAGGGTAAAATAAGTTATTTTTCAAAAAAAAAAAAAAACCGACTTCATAACCACAAAAAGGCACTCAAAAGCGAAAAATAATTTACTTAAAATTATTATAAGCGTTACCCACTTCTCTATTTGAAGTCGGTGCCAGCCAAGTCTATTGGATATTAGATAGATACTATGTATGTAGTAGTAGTAAGTAGGTACATGTAGGTTAGTAAGTAGGTAGATACATGTAGGTATTATCTATCTACTACCTATTAGACTTGGCTGGCACCGACTTCAAATAGAGAAGTGGGTAACGCTTATAATAATTTTAAGTAAATTATTTTTCGCTTTTGAGTGCCTTTTTGTGGTTATGAAGTCGGTTTTTTTTTTTGAAAAATAAAGTATATCGTAATACGTTTGACGTGTGTCTGTTCCTCGTCATTGTTCCGAGGTCTGTCCAATGTCCATGGTATGGTATCGTTGAGAGTAGAAATGTCGTGTGTGGGCTCATTGAAAAGTTCTCAATTAACAGAGAAATTAATCAGTAGTTTATGATTTTAAATTTATTATAATATAGATAGTGTGAATGGTAATTAAAAGGGTAAAAAAATTGGTTTATTATTTGTTTTAAGGTTTATATGTACCGAGTTTTGAGTGAATCACACTGAGGTAAAAAAATTGTATAGAAACTTCATCACCCTATTTCCGACTAAAGCCGAATGTATATTATACCTAATTTACTTTTACAATAATTTACAATAATTAACTAATGGCACGAAATTAGTTTTTTGTCACTAATCTAATTTCACCACATGAAACCAATTTTATCATGCAATTGTTTCAACAAAAAATGTGTAGGCATTAAATCAGTGTCACAAAAATAATGCCTGCTAAAAATTGTATATTTGAAATAGGGTTTGATTTTATCTGTATACAAACTCCAGTTAAAATTCTCCTGTTCCATGTTATCGCGCTTATAAATATCCACAAATATAAAAACTATCTAATTAATAGTCTGGTCACTCGTCCATACTAAAATGATTCTGACTATGTGCGTAAACAATCTACGCAAATTTGATAGTTCGACACTATTTACTAGACCTTAGCTATCGTTAACTTCGTCGTGGGAAAACATGTCCTGCAATGAAACCTTGCTAGTCTGACTACTCTAGAGCAATATATTCATATTACTGCATCAATATGTATCTGTTTGTTTATTTTAAACTTTACACTCAGGATTCAATTTGACACTTATAAGTGGGCATCAAAGGTATGAGAGTGCGAGCATTTCATTGACCGAGCGAGCGAAGCGTCAGTTTCGACTAGGCCTTAAATGCTTTTGTCCGGATGTTTGTCTTTCTTTTCTCGCCTACAAGTCGCATTTTTCAACCGATATTTACAAAAATTGGGACACGAGTTTCTTGATTTATTTAAGAGTTTTTGTAGATCTTGTTGCAGTTTTTTTAGAGAGAAAATAGGAGCGAAGTGAAGAAGTTTGCTGTAGCGTTATTTATCAACGGATTTCAGTTAAATGAACAACAGGAAAGGCACACTAAGGACTTCATTCTTCATAAGATGTTGCGAAAAAAATTCCAGGAAGGGGGAGTGGAGGGGTGAAGTTTGCTGTAGCGTTATAAATAGACGGATTTCAATTTTTATAAGGGCACGCAAAGTCTACTGTTCTAACAAAACTACTAGCTAGTAGTTTAGTTTTAGTGCTACGAAATTTAGAAAGAAAAATTAAAAAAGTACTCGAAAACATCTGAAAATTGGTTAAACATTTTTTAATGAGATTATTGCAAAATTACACAGAATAATCTATGTTGGGTAAGTTAGTTACAAATATTATATTCACTGAGCACAGCCCAAGAACTAAGTTTGGCGTATCAAGATTGCTAGACTAAATTTATATTTTGTATCTCAGCCTGGTTTAGTGCCAAACGAAATAGTCAAAACTGAAGGTCAACCAGTACGCCTTCGACTCAAAAGTTCATAGATGATTGGGAGCTTAAAATAATGCCTTACTTTTTGCTCTCGACATTTCCAGAAATATCTTTTGTCTTCTGCTACTTTTTGCCTGACTACGGCAAAGCAAAAAGAAGAGTTATGTTTTGACCGGTATTTGGGTATGTATGTATGTTTATCTGTTCCGTCACATGAGTAAAGAAAAGGTATTACTCATGTGGTTCCGTCATAACTTCTAAACTACTTATCATAATTTGACAAATGAGGTGTCGTTGGAAGCGTTTTGTTTGTTTTCTGGTTATAGCCTACATTCAATTGAGTATGGCGCCCTCTAAGGGCACGACATCAAGAACTATTTAAATTAAATAGATATAACTAATTATAAGAAAAAAAAATATTTTCGCCCCACCCCATCGTGTGTGTTATCGTTAAATAGGGATTTTAAAATGAAGGTAGTGTTTGGTTCATTATATTTTTGTTAAGCGTAGCGTTTGCGAGATATATTTTCGTCAAAAGTAAAAAGAGTCAAGTCAAAGCATTTATTCAGTTTATGGCCAAATTAAAAATCTGCACTTACACACGTCAAATAACATTAAAAATATCATATTACTATTAATTATTCTAACTATAAAAAAACATAACATATTGCTTTAAATTTAAAAAAAAACAACAGTAATGAGCCGTTCTACTTTTATCTGAACTTCGTACGTCACACTTAAATTGTTTTTATTATTTATATATTTTTTAATTATATATCTGTATATATGTGAGCATAAATATATTTGTATGCATGTATACATTTATGTAAAAACCCCAAAATACTTAAAAAAAATATAAGTTCAAAAACTAATACCCGACTCCTAAAAAATCACACCCTAAAAAGTATGAAACAAGCAAATATTCTCAACTGAGATTGCTTTGTACAAATTATTCAATATGTATCGTATATTAAATAAACAACTTACATGTCATAAATATGTTATTGTATTACATACATAGTGGTCTGGAGTGGAGTGGACAGAGGTTAGATTGCATAAAGCTAATATTTGATGTTTTAATTGACCGCGTTGGAGGTAACAATCGCAATTTCTTTAAATTGAATGATTCTTATAGTTTTTATTGCTGTAATGATTTGATTAACACGAAAGTTTGTATGTTTGTTATTTAATCACGCAAAAATGGTAGAATGGTTTTTGATGAAATTTGGTGCCCATAATAAAGTTCATAACTTGAAATAACACATAAGATATCCTCGACCGCACCATTACTTTCAAACAGGTAAGATAGTGGTCAAACGCTGGCCTATATGATATAAAAAAATGTTCCGTTCTTGATCAGAATGCAATCCTGTACCACAGATTACTATATGAGTCAGAGACTGTACCATTCTTACGTAAGAACAATATTGCACTCCATCCCTTACTTCCACGTGCTGCGAGTAAGTAATTGGCCAACAATGTTCGTCTTTTGTTCGTTACAGAAGTTATGATGTTTAATTGAGTTCGCTATATTGTCTTGTCTGTCGCCGATGGTCTCGTTAAAAGTTTGCACTCTCTGAGTAGGTATAATGAGATACCTAAAGTTCTCAGACGTCAGTAAGGTGAATATGTTTGTCCGGTTAATTAACTTGACCTGACGCTCATTTACTGTTGATATGAGGGCCCGGTGGCGTAAACGGGAAAACGGTCGGCTTAGATGCTGTGGTACCGAGTTCAAACCCCGCCGTGCACCATGGATTTTTCTATCGAAAAATTTATGTGCGCTTCTCACAGTGGCCCTCCGGTGAAGGAAAACACCGTTAAGAAACCAACGACCCCCCCCGCATGGTGGTAGGACACTATCTAGTGTCCGCCTGGCCAGCTACCACCCTCAAGTTAGAAAATCTGTCACCAAAACATCTAAGGTGTTCCGGCAGCTATCCTTGAGAGCCAGTTCCCGTTCTAGGCCTAGCGTGCTCACCATCTTCGACCGCATCACACTTACCAACAGGTGAGATAGTGGTCAAACGCTAGCCTATAAGATATAAAAAAATATATATATATCTTAGAATTATTACTTAGTAGATTCCTTCTTGTGTTTTTTTTCATTCCTGTTAGGCAAGCTATTTACCTTACCTAATGGTTAATGATAATGATTGCTTGCCAAGTATATACCTGATAATTTGCCTTTTTTTTTTTGGTGTAAAACCCAAAATAATTCTTGACGCAAAGATATAAGATAATATAAAAATATAAAAAATTTGCAATATAATGCCCAGAATTCGTATCATGTATGAAAAAAAATGTTTTTTTTTTCAGCTGCCCTCCTGAGACTCATGATGTCCCCTGCAGATAGAACAACGCTACTTTCGCCAAATGTTCTTACATTTGACCAGGGTCATGCTTATTGACATATAATCAAATCACATAGTACTACGTAGGAATGTTATATTAATAGTCTTTATTTAAACAACTTAAAATAATTACCCAAAATGACAATATCTAAATTATATAAACTACAATAATAATATCTATACTATAAATAAAAGACAGAACCTAGGTCGCTACCTGCCGGTAAAGTTCCCAAAAAGCTAGCGACGTTACCTCGTTGTATAGCTAGGCTAACACGTTGGCCGAGGTAAGCGCCAGCTCTTCGGTCACGGGTGATGTCAATTAGGCGTCTGGACAACTCCTTAACAAAACCTCGGGCATCTCGACCCCATGGGCCCATTGTTTCGACCCCAAATGGAGGAAATATGTATCCATCACCAATGGTAGCATATTTCCTCCGTTTGAGGTTTTCTGCAGCATCCACTGCCGCACCCGCTGACCGTGAGGTCCCGCATATGTGGGACGCCACTAATGTGACAGCACATGTGGCGGCTCACACCAATGGTCTTCCTCGACACCAAAGCACTAATGTCATACCGTTGGGCCTCTTACCATCGTCACGTGATATACCGTTCGGCTCTAATATGGCCGGTACGTTCACGGTGGCAAGGGCCCGACGGATGACGTCATTTATCGTGGCGTGGCGTGAGAGACGTCCTGCACTGCGGCGGCATGACAGGCCGTGGTGGCCTAATCTGTCCACTTCACTGCCGCAGTGACAATTGTGAGGTTCCGTCCTAGAGATGCCCAGACGCAACCCTATGGCAATAGAACAACTTTTATTGTCCATTAGAGTACCAATGTTGGATGAGGTAGTGCTTGTAACCAATAACCAGATTCTCGTTCACGCGTGGCAAGGAGACGAGCCCGGACTTTATTATCAACACTTTTGTCTAAAACTTGTTTTTGTACAATTTTACAAAGGTGCTCGTCCCATTGCCTTTGCGAGCTAAGATTTTTTGGGAATAAATTATAAACAGGATAAATATTATATACAGGAAAAGGCGTTATTTTATGTATGTATGTATGTTAATCGTATGTACTCGTGTGTATGAATCTAAGCAGTTGTCTGTTTAAAATTTTGAAAACCATTTTTCAAACACAACACAACACACACACACAACTTATGAAGTTCAGTTAAATTGCCTTATGGTATGTCGAGCTGATCTGATGATGGGGCTGAGATGTAGGTACTGGAACTTCCTGATGACAAATGGTAGGACAAGTGAATTTTGGCTATTATATATTATTATAGTATATGTATAGTATTAAGATTATGAGGTTTTATTTTAAAGTTTTATTTTTACAGTTTTACTCAAAATTTATGTATTTTTAGCTAATAGTCCCATAATTTCAGTATTGAAGTTGTATTGTGTTAAAATATCCGAAGAGAGTTATATAGCAGCTCACTTATATTTTATGTGTTACGGTCGCAGTTAAAGAATTATTGTGGTGAGACCACGAAACGATCTCACGGGCTATATTTCATTGGTCGTAACATAAATCTAATAGTTTTCTTGTAAAGTAAAACGTTTATTAAAGGCAATTGGCAGTATCCTTTTTTATTATTATAGCGAAATGGTGTTGTAGGGATATTACTGATTGGTGATAATTTTATAAGTTCCCTGGCACAGGGTTTGTTTTCCGACACTGTGTTTTTTCACCAGCCACAAGCAAATATAGGACGATAATATCGCATATATTTAGGTCATAATTGTATAGACCTCAAAAATAATTTCATGGCGAACATCTCTGCCCTGTGTTTAATCAACTTCAAGAACGGAGGTTATCAATTGAACATATTACAATTACGTAGGCTTGTAAAATAGTACAAATTAACTAAGAATAAGTTGAAGCATATGTAGTTCCTATTAGATTTAATTTGTAACCGTATTGATTATAAAGAAATAATATTATTATATAATTCAGATTTAAAAAATTATGCACAATATTGCTACACCCTAAATATCTAAATACCTATATTCTTAAAAGCTTGCAGCACTACCCGGTTTGCAGGCTAAGTAATTACTATATTTCAGTGCCTCAAGCTTTTAAAAATATAGGTAAGTACCTACATGCCAAATACTTACTAGAATTTATTTTTAACATTTTAGTTCATTGTCCCAGATAAAAGCTTGCTTTTAAAAATATTTTTTACTTATAATTTATGTTTAACTTTTTAGTAGGTAGGTATAGATACCGACTACCTTCCTACTACCTAAGTTTTGAAGATAAGGCATGATGTTTTAAAATATTCCACGGATATTTGTATGATTATGGGTAAAGTTCTCTTCAAGGAAAATCAATCGACTCGGTGGGGCTATGTTGTTTTATAACAGAAATGTCATGGCCACCTTCCAGCTTCATTATCAGACCCTGGATATCATCGAGGTGAAAAGTTCTGTTCAAGTCGAATCAATCGAGCCCAAACTCGGTAGAGTTACGTTGATTTATGACAGAGGTGCCGTGGCCACGTTCCAGCTTATTCATCAGACCCTGGATATCATCTAGATGAAAAGTTCTCTTCAAGACGAATCAATCGAGCCCAAACTGGTAGGGTTATGTTGATGTCGTAGGATCTGTACTTTTGTTTATTTTTATATATAAAAAGATGCCCAAGGGCTGTGTGCTGCTGGAACACCGGAAAGTTATGGCGCCATATTTTTTCCTTGAAGGTGGTAAGCTTCTTTTTAGTAGCAAGTTAGGCGGTCCATCGATACAATTGTTCCTACCACCTGTAGGAAATAGGAAGGTAATAAAAAAAACAGGTAGTAATCTGTTTCATCAAGATAAAGTGTTATTCTATTAACATCAATACATAATAAATGTATAAGTTTGTATGTAAATCAATGACACAATAACCGGCTGAAGGGATTTGGTTAAAATTTAGAACACAGATATATTATAAGCTGAACTGGATTGACAAACATTCACAGGATACTTTTTACTGGTAACTACATTTTTTTCTTTCATTTTCCTACTTAAAACTTTCATTTCGTAAAAACAACAAAATAAAATAAGCCGACATTTGGCGACAGATTATCTTGGCGGGCACTAGTAAAAAATACTAATACATAGGAAAAATAATATGTATTTCCATTGCATAATACACAGAAAATTTTCTAGATAAGTAGAATTGAAAAGCTGGACGTACCTCTGTCTATCCAACCGCAATAAAGCTTAATATTTGCTGCCTCACAAAACTATCATGAAGAATTATCCTAATTTATTCCAAAAGCGTTTAAGGAAACGAAAAACATGATTGTGTTTTTCTTCCCTCGATTGTGATCCTACCTAAACTATAAAGCTTTTTTCCCTTTGAGCTTTTCCCTCCGTAATCATATAACAATATCATTGAGCAGAAGTATAGCTTTGTACTTATTGTTCTGTGAAGCTTTTCTGTTGTACTCAATAATATAAAGGCCCAAATTGTTTCTATAACAATAAAAGTCACAGAGTCGCTTCGCTGGTCGTGAAGCAAACAATTGAATTCTTTTGATGTTGTTTACATTGAATCTAGTTTATCGGAAACTTGTATTGGATTATTCGATTGACTGTGTGGAATTTTTACAGGATTTATTTTGCTTTAACTGCTATGTTGAAGCACAGAATAAATAATAGTACAACCGTTGAAGTGTTGTTTCCTTATTTATACGAATATACTTACGTAGAATTTTAGATACAGGATGACTGGTAAAATATAGGGCCCGGTGGCGCAATCGGGAGAACGCTTGCCTTTGATGCCAGAGGTACCGAGTTCAAACCGCCGTGCACCAATGGATTTTTCCATCGAAAAATTTATGTGCGCTCTTCACAGTGGCCCTCCGGTGAAGGAAAAACATCGTTAAAAAACCAACAACCCCCGCATGGTGGTAGGACACTATCTGGTGTCCGCCTGGCCAGCTACCACCCTCAAGTTAGAAAAATCTGTCACGAAACATCTAATGTGTTCCGGCAGCTATCCTTGAGAGCCAGTTCCCATTCTAGGCCTAGCGTGCTTACCATCTTCGACCGCATCATCACTTACCAACAGGTGAGATAGTGGTCAAACGCTAGCCTATAACGTATAAAAAAAAAAAAAAAAAATATTGCACATATTGATCGTTGTGGCATCTTATAGAAGTTCCAACTAAAACAATAAACGTAAAAGGACGAGTGCGGATTTGTTATAGGATTCTACTTTAAAAGGAATAACGGATTTGTAAAGTATTGCTTAGTCACGGCATTCAGGATTCCCTACAAATAAACTGTTTATTCGTAGGTTTTAGCAGATAAATAATGTCGTAGAAGGTTATTATTTCCAACCAAACGCAAGCTGCATATGCCGGCCCGCAAAGGCCCGCATGTCGTAGCCAGGCCGCGGGTTGCCGACCTCCTTTCTTAGTGTTTACCAGCTGTATATCTGTACAAATTGGTATGCTTTTAGCTAGGCGCTTTCGGCTGTAATTTGTCAATCAGTCAATGTTAAAGCTTTATTCAATTACATACCTAATTAAATAATAATTTATAACTTCCCCATTAGTAATTGATTTAACCCAATTCGGTGTATTGGCACTATTCTGCGGTGCAACTTTGTAAAGACAGTTTGGCGCCGCAAGTACACGCTTGCTGCTTTTCCAGACACAAACTCGTTGAAAACTAATTAATATTCCCGGACCCCGATTAAGAAGCTCGCTGCAAATTCTCAATCGGTCTAGTTAGGTCCGACAGTTCCCAACTTCCAACCCTTCTCGTCTTCGGTTTATTAAACTAAAGGCTTAATTTGTTTCCGATTAACTTATTTACTAAAACCGTGGAATAGTGTCTTTGGGCATATTATATAATCTGTGCTTTGGGTAGCATTAACTAATAAGACACATACATATCCCAACTACACCGAACCGCACCACGCCGCGCTAATCCCCCTTCCCCCTCCCCTCACTTACCCTCCCCTCCCCCTTCCCTTCCCCTCCCCTTCCCCTAAATAACCCTACCCTCCCCCTTATCCTCACTTCCCCATGTTGTTTTAGCGTGAAAGCGACACAGACAGACAGAGTTACTTTCGCATTTATAATATTAGTAAGGAAGTAAGGATAGACTATATGGGGCAGTCAGAAACTATTAGAGACAACGCTAATAAAAAAAACCATGTCATCGATTCTGCATTTACAGATCAATCTATCATCTCTCATTACAACTTTGCATTATACACAGCATTGTAACCATATTAGCCACTTTTTCCACACATTACCAACACGTGTACCTACTGGAAATCAATGTCAGTGATCGAATGCCTTAATTCGCTACTTATAGAAGCTGGATTTGCTAAGTCAACCAATTAAAATGCACAGTAAGCATAAAACAGCATGTCAGTGCAAAATTTTACCGCTACCTTCTTCTTCTACTCTTCATGGCTTTTAAACGCTGCTTGGCGTTTTTCGCCCAGTGTAAAATAGTATTTATCGCTACCTTCACTGATAAGAATTTTATTAATTGACTTACTGTGCATTTTATTGACACCAGCCCCTTGATATACATTCAACATCGGAAGCGTCTTTTTGAATTTCGAATATTTATTATTCCATGAGCTATTTAATCGCAAAAATCTTTCCGATTAGAATTACAGGTTTTTCGAATAAAAATCGACAACAATTTCATTCTGAAGATACCGTTAACACTACATGTAGGTACACCATGTATCATGATTAATTCGAAAATAATAAATTGTGTTCAGTAAAATCTCACGGTTTTCGATATATCGGCTATTTTAAAATTTGAACAGTTGGCATCCCCTTGGCACTAATTTTGATGTCGTGATCATAACAAAAATCATAGTTTCTAATATTGTTCGTAAATAATAGAATCATGTAATCCTATTTATGAGTTGAGGTCTTAACATTATTTTAGAAAATGAGAAAATAATTGTGTTTTGATTATTTTTGTTCTTAAGTTTGGGTATATCTATACTAATTTTATAAAGAGAGAACATTTGTATTTTTGTATTTTTGTGTGTTTGTAATGATTGGGCTCAAAAACTACTGAACCGATTTAAAAAATTCTTTCACTATTATGTAGTATGGACTTTCGGAATGAAAATAGGCTATATATTATCCCGTTTAAATCAAAGGTACATTCGTGGAGACCTAATTTGCAACCTAAGTCGACTAAAAAACGGTCGAAAAAACACGTTTCTTACGAACGCTGCTCAATTGAAAATAGATAGAAGAATATTTTCTATGCAAGAGTTGTACAACTTAATAAGACCTACAAAAAAGTCCGCGACAGCATATGTCTATCTCTTAAGGTTGACTCACAGTAACCATTTTAATCTTTAATTTTTTTTTTAAATATTACATAACTTCCATGGCTATTTTCAAGTATTAATCCTTATCCAAATAATTACGTTATTTAGCTTGGCCACATATTATAGATTAAAATTGTACTTTACAGTATATAATTCAAATGAAAACTCTAGAAGATATCACGGATTTCACATACACGCATCGCAAAATTAATAAAATATCTGCAGTGAAATCACAGATTAGGTCATAGTTACTTCGAAAATATTATTATAAGCTTACCGATGCTGTGGATCCCCACCGATCTAAATTAATTTGAAGTCAATATAGTATAATAATATATTTTTACTGTATAAAATTCTATTGTATGATATACTTATGATCTATATATAAACCACCCCGACTGATCTATGTATAATATTTTCAATAAAAGCATTCCAATGACTCTAAACACGACATTTAATATCTGAGCTGTAAGTTGGTGTGAATTTGAGTATTCCGTAAAGTACAGGAGATGTCCCATCATCAGGTCAATGCTTCCATGTTCTTACAATATCGTTGAAGAAGAAGATTTTCGAATTGATCAGACCTATGAAAGTTGATTTCATAGCGCAATTAACTAGAAAAAAGCTCATAGTTTTATAACGATTGAACGAATTTTCATGAATCAAAGCTACTACTAGAACACTCTCGATGAAGACATCTATCAAACAAAAAAAAAATATCAATAATAAAATCAAAATCGGTTCATCCGGTTGGGTGCTAAGATGCTACAGACAGACACAGATACACACGTTAAACGTATAATACTCCTTCTTTGATCCCATGATTTGATTGATTTTGATTCAATGATCCCACTACCTCTGTACGACAACCCATGATTCATGAATGCACATAAATCTTTCATTGGTAGGTATATATATAGCTAGTATTAGAACCAACGACCGTCGGGTCAGAATCAGGGTGACTATCCTTTACGCCATAGGGCCGTCCAATATCACTACGTAAGTATTATAAATCAAAGTCCATCACTGCGTCTGTCTGTCTGTTCGCAATAATCTCAATAGCTACTGAACGGATCATCACGCGGTTTTTACCAATAGCCAGAGTGTTTATGAGGAAGATTTAGGTGCATAATTCGTTAAGGTTTTGTGTAAATTGGTTGAAATATGACGATGATTGTTAAATATGTTAATATTTTATATTTGATGCAACAAACAGATGCAAATTTTGTAGGCATATATGTTCTACCCGTGCGAAGCCGGGGCGGGCTGCTAGTAGTTAAATAAAATAAGCCGACATGTTATTAAAATATATCCAAATATTCTAACATAATATAAGTCACATAGTATACTTCTTTTATATCATATAGGCTAGCTAGCGTTTGGCTACTATCTCGCCTGGTGGTAAGCGATGATATGGTCGAAGATTGTGAACACGCTAGGCCTAGAATACTCTGACTCTAAAGGGCTGTGTACTGCTGGAACACCGTATGGTTATGGCGACAGATTTTTGCCTTGATGGTGGTAAGCAACTTTTAGGTACTTTATTAGTTAGCAGCAAACTATAGGCAATCGAGGCGAGAAAGGAAGTATTATGTATTATTTATTCCTCGGCCTAACAGCCTACGCGTACACAAATGTTTACAATGGGTCAATGGACCGAACAAGTAATTTCAAACAGAGTAGCTCGTTCGCGTTTAATAGTTTAATTACAAAGTGAACACGACACGATCGCAACGCTTTTGATCTATCTCCCTTGGAATTGAAAGCTATTGATTGCTTGATTTGAGGACGTTACAGAAGTCAGTGACTTTCAATCAATATTTGTCTTCGTAAAACAAATATCTGCGTGCGCCAATCAAGAATGTTTAGTGTTTAGTGTATACGTTTGTTTACTTTATACAGTATATTGATATTTTGGTCGAACCAAATTATAAACGTAAAAAACAACTTCCTTCAGAGGAAATAAATGAAATGATAGGTTAGACAAGATTATCTATACTGTCGTATTATTATATAGATAAATAAGAATACCATAGTATAGATAATCTCTTGTTAGGCAAAACCCACGACAAAATAAAACCTTTCGACAGTATTTTATTAAAAATACTTCAAAACTCTGGCAAAAACGGAAATGTCGGAAAAACATTTTGACTGGCATTCGTAGATGGACTGGCATTCCATTTCATAAATCGCCATATTTGTGCTTCCCGTTAAAAATTAAGTGATTCTGCCTCGCCGGGAACAAACGTTGTGGAACGAGTTTTAATCTGAATCAAGGTTAGAAAATAAAGCTGGAACCTCACACCATTGAAAAAGGAAGTTAGGTCCAACAGAACTACAGTACTGTCAGTTGACATTGATTGACTGGTGCAGTCTCGTTCGTCTCATTGACCTTAATAGGGGCTATTAAGGCAGTTGTTACCTCAATGGGAAAACAAGGGTTACATTATTGCGCACGCCACTTACTTAACTTGTCGGCCGGGCCGCGTATTTGTTCTGATCTTAAGATAGCACGTCATCAAACATTGTCTTTACCGTGTTGGTTACTCGGATGTTTGATATAGATACAGCAGATAATGTAGTCAAATTGGCCAGATTTTAAAGTATCGAGCCAATTTGACCAAACATTTTTATAGCTGCATAGATCGGATGATTTTTAGTATATTGGGTAAATAATACACACAAACATACATAAAGTCACGGCCTTTTCCCGTTCAAACGTCACATGTCGCGCGAGTCTCTTTTGTAGTAATTTTAATATTTTTATTTCCATATCTCTGGATACATACCCTACTCAAGAAAAAAATAATCAATTGAAGTGGTTCATAATTGGCGGATAGCCCAGTTTAGTTAGCCAGCCAGGCTTAGTCAGCAAAAGGGCCTTAAATTGCTAAAAACTATTAGAAACCATTAGGAGAATCACAAAACAATTTAGCAAATGTTCTGCGGCATGTGAAGTTGGTCGTTTAAATAATATTATAATAATTTATACGTTTTTCCAGGTCACTGATACTACAGGATGTTTTTCGTTATTTAAACACCCTTTGTCTTTTTGCCATCAGGTCTCGTGAAGTAAAAAAGAGCCGGAATAAGTTTGAGACAACCGTACACGAAGAATGAGCGCCAATGTTTAAGAGGAGTCATAAGGCCCGTTACATCCGAGTGGTGCTCAAGGCAAGGTCGTGGAAACGTGCGCCGATGAAGTTGCTAAAGTGGAAGAAAAAAATGACATCCAAGAAGCAGGAGTATGACCTGGTCACCAACGATGAATACGACACGAGAATCCCCTTGCATCCTGATGAAGCTTTCTCCTACGGCATCACGTTTGAAGCTAAGGTAAGGATATCACGTGTAGAGAAATTAGAGGAAATCCAAATAGCTGAAACGTTTTTTAGCATCGGATTACTAGGTACCATGATTAGCTTTTACATACAGTCATTTGGTTGTCCAAAACAAAATCACTTTTACGTTATGTCTGTCTGTCCGTCCGTATGTCACAGCCATTTTATTCCCATACTATTAGGACTACAGAATTGAAACTTGGTAGGCAGATGTATTCTGTAAACCGCTTTCCGATTTTTTACAAGGCGCGTCTAAAGTGGTAAATGTGTGTCGTGCCCCCCCCTAACTTTTCAAGTAAGGGAGTGAAAACCCTAGAAAATATATATTCTGAAGATCCCAATAAAATTTTTTAACGAAAATTAGTTTGAATTAGATACAGTCAGCGATTTTTTAGATATAGCGACCGCAAATAAACTTTGTTTTTCATAATAACACTATGAAAAACAAAGTTAATTTTTTGGTTGCGAAAAATCATAAAGTTTCTTGTAGTTTTAATATTGAGCAAATGTTCTTGTAGTTATTACGGAACCCTAAGAAAAGAAAAACCCACTCTACCATAATGTAGAATCGCGACAAAATAGAATATTTGCCGGTCTCTCGTTTTAGGGTTATTATAAAGGGTTGACGGTCGAATCAAAAGTAAGTGTGTATTTATGTTTTATAATATAAGGTAACAGGACAAGCACAACGTTCACCTGATGGTAAGCTTAAAAATCCTTTCTGAGCGGATACCTACGTCATAATAACATGCATTCTAAATTTCAGCGCAATCCGAAACAATATTGATTTTTAGACTTTGTTACCCCAGTTTATCCTCTTAGGGTGGCATTTTGAAAAAGTCTGGAACTCGTATTTACTTATTTATTTACAGAAGTACTTGTGTGAAATGTCGAATAAAGTGACTATCCAAATTTTGACACCCGCTTCATCCCCGTGATGAGTGAATTTTGAAAAATTCTTTCTTAGCGGATACCTAAGTCAAAATAACTATCTGCATGCCAAATTTCAGCGAAATCTGAAAAAATATTGATTTCAGACTTTGCTTACCCCACTTCACCCTTTTAGGTGTAGACTTTCGAAAGAGCCTGATACACCTATTTACTTACTTAAGTACTTGTGTTAAGTTTCGAATATAAAAGGCTATCTTATCTTGTTTCTCCATACAAACTTTGAACTCCCGTTTCATCCCCTTCAGGGGTGAAGTTTGGAAAATCCTTTCTCAGAGGTAACTAACATCGCAATAACTATCTGCATGCCAAATTTCAGCGCAATCCGAAACAATAATGATTTTCACATTTTGTTACCCTATTTCACCCTCTTAGGGGTTAAATTTCAAAAAAACCTGAAACACGTATTTACTTAATTTTTTTACTGAAGCACTTGTGTGAAGTTTCGGATAGAAAAGACTATCTAATCTTGTTTCTCTATACAAACTTTGAAACCCCATTTCATCCCTTTAAGGGGTGAATTTTGAAAAATCCTTTCTTAGTACACCCCTACGTACTAAGACAAATATACCCTCCAAATTTCAAGTCTCTACGACCAGCGGTTAAGGCTGTGCGTTGTCTGTCAGTCAGTCAGTCAGTCAGTATGTCAGGACAAAGATTCTTATAGTATTAGATAAAAGCTCATATATCATATCAGTGCTATTAATATAAAACATTTGCTGTGATTAAAATCTGTAATTTAAAAAGATAAAATAATACATTTTGTAGTTCATAAAGAATGTATTAGACTTTATTTTATATTACTCGTATGTATAAAAATATTTTTTTTATCATCATGAGTTGTCTAAAAATATTACGAATAACGTACTAAACCGAAGCAATTTGCCGAGCGAATGACACTTGATAGAGCATGCTTGCTATGGCATTTAATTAAATTACTTTGCCTTTTATGTTTTACTGTCAAGGAATGTGTTGAAATACAAACTAAACTTGTGGGAGAATTGCTGTGTCTTTTCGTACTCGAAGAACACTGTAGACTTGGTCTTTGTCTTACTCTTGAATAGAATTTCTAAAACGTTGTTTTTTTAAATTCTATGAGAATTTTGAAACTTATGCACAACTAGCGAGTATAAGGGAATACCCATTTAGCACCAACCAGGGATCACGTGTAGGGTTAGTGAATGTATAAAGGTACGGACACACCGCGGCGTCCTGCGTGCGCGGACCTTAACTACCTTGTGAATTCTCATACGTACATTAGTATATAAGTCGTCATTCGAACATGATTACGAGCGTGAAGTTTTAAATGCATGCATAGTTTTACATGTGTAATGAAGGCATTAACAGATTAAACGTCATCAACAGATAAAACGTCCAGACGACAAACTTTTTTGATGGTTGGCGTCAGATTTTTCATCTTTAGGGATGTAGCTAGCCAGGCGCACACTAACACCATGCAGGGCGTGATTAGATGATTGTCTAACATCTGTATTCTATCAGCTATGTTTTTATAGTGTTACGCAATTCAACGTGAAAATTTACTAATCTCCTGTAAAATGGTTATGTGTTTTTTTTTTGTTTCAATCAAGCACGAATAAGTTGCAATAAAGCTCATTATAACAATAATTAGTATAAATAATTCAGCACTGTGGTGTAAAGTGCCAATGCGACGTTTTTTGCCCTGTTTGTCCCCCTAGGGGAACAGATTAAGGTTCCAGACAGGAACATACTCTAAGCATCGAAATTCAACTCTAATAAATATTGGTGCTAAAAATTATTATCAACCCTGCACGCTACCAAGCACAACCTCGGCTTTGCTCGTACAGCTCGTCAGATATTCGACCGTACATATTAGGTTGGGGAAAAAGTCTTTTCGCATTAAAGTAAGTATGAACTTGTAATAAAATCTCTTAGGCTATACTATTTGTATCTGGTTGGTTTTGGTATCATTAAAAGTTTAAATTAAAAAAAAGATAATTCCATATTCAAATTAGGAAATGTGTGATTTTCATTTGTTTTTCGTACTGTGAAGATGAGTGAATCTAATGAAGAATTCGATACATTTTAAAATTTTACTACAAATAAATAATATTATTGTTATATACCGGCTGGTATATTCATATTCAGGTCACGCGGTGAGATCGCGATCTCACCGCGTGACCTCACTCCCTAGGAAGAGCGACTGACTCGCTCGTAACCTAGGTCGAGAAAATTCGACTAAAGGTACGTGAATTACAGCCGGTATATAACAATAATAATGTTACAAATTCACGATAATTTTAAAATTAAAATAAATAATAGTTTAAAAAACCTAAAAAGCACGCTTCTTATAGAAAACCGAACTAAAAAATTGAAAATAATTTTTAATTTTAAATTAAGAATAGTGTTAAACATTTCAATAAATATAAATTAATAATAGTGTGAAAAAAAAAAAAAATATTTTTAAAAAAGCGTGAGGTCAATAGTTATAAATATTTTATTGACAGATATGAGTAGAGTGATTATCATTTTGATAAAACACCCCACGCTTTTTAAATAAAATATTTATTTTTTATTCACACTATTATTAATTTATATTTATTGAAATTTTTAACACTATTCTTAATATATATTTATTAAAATTCATGTTCTATTTTTTAGTTCGGTTTTCTATAAAAAAAACTGGCCAAGTGCAAGTCGGACTCGCACTCGTAGGGTTCCGTAACACAGTAGAGTATTCTATAACTATGATTTTTCGCAACTACAAAAATAACTTTGTTTTTCATAGTGTTTGTATGAAAAACAAAGTTATACTTGCGGTCACTAAATTTCAACAACTGCTGACTGTATCTCGTTCAAACTAATTTTTATTGAAAGTTTTTATCTACAGAATATATTTTTTCTAGATTTTTCACTCCTTTACTTTAGAAGTTAGAGGGGGGGGGACACATTTTACCACTTTAGACGCGCCTATCTTTTAAATGATTGACTTTGAGAAAAAATGATTTTAGAAACCTCAATGTCATTTTTAAAGACCTATCCATAGACACCCTATACACTTATAGGTATAGGGTGTATACACGTATAGGTTTGAAGAAAAATTTTTTTTTTGTTCCAGTTCCATGTATGCCCCCCTTAAACTTTTATATTTTTTATTTTTGTATAAAAATCGGAAAGCGGTTTACAAAATACATCTACCTACCAAGTTTCAATTCTGTAGTCCTAATAGTTTCGGAATAAAATCGCTGTGACATACGGACGGACAGACATTATTATATTATAGCCATTAAGCAAAATTAAGAGAGTTTGGCTGGGAGGTGATAATGCATCCGCCGTATAGTCCTGACCTTGCCCCTTCAGATTTCTACCTGTTTCGGTCTCTTCAGAATTCTTTAGGCAGTGTCAAGTTAACATCACGAGAGGACTGCCAAAACTACTTGTCGCGGTATTTTGATCAGAAGCCCCAAAATTTTTATAGCAATGGGATTATGTCCCTACCTACAAGATGGCAAAAAGTTATCGAACAAACTACATACTTTAGTTTAATGTAAATAAACTATATAACATTTTTTTTTGAATTTTCTTAAAAAATGCGAAGAAACTTTTTCCCCGACCCCCGACATACGAAAATGATTGATGTACCTCTTATACTAGGTACAGAAATCTTTTTCGTATGTAGCGTCCTACAATATCTACCATGTTTGCTCATCCACTGTCTCTTAGCAAGAAATCGGTACATACATACTGCTGATTATTAAAGAAAGATATATTTTATTAGACGTACTTACTTATTTCTAAACCTTTACTGGAGTATTTTTTTAGAGATCTCGTTATCATGAAAGTTTAACCTGAAACTTTCAAATGTAAATTAAATACCTACAGAATATTGATATCGGAATATTCTACTTTTGATATTCAAAGTGAGGTCTGGCTGTTCAATTTGTACGTTGGAACGAGGTGGCGAATAACCTAAAAGTAACCCAATTTGAACGAAGCAATTCTAAATCCAATTAGCGATATTTCCGCCCCCACCCCGGCTGAGTTAAACACAACAAAATTTTAAAAGCACTTTATTGAACTACACCATATGTCCCAGACCAGCTTTGGGTGGAGTGGAGAGTAATAACAGTGTACGCAAAAAAAACAAGTATACTACCGTTTTAATGTCTTTATAATGAGGAATACTCTGAAGAGCTTTGTGATTTGATTGCACCATCGCCATTCTTTAAAAAAAATTGCTTAGCACTGTCAAAAACTCCTATATCTTACAGTGTTTTAAGTCCGTACTGAAAGGGTACCAACGGAACCCTATTAGGTACTGAGACTTCACTGTCCGTCTGTCAGAGAGCTGTATCTATTATACCGTAATAGGCAGACAATTTACATTTTTCACAAGCATGTATTTTTTGTTATAGACGCCGTAGTAATCTATGGCCGATAGTGTTATAGTAATACTTAAATGCAAAATTTAAAACCAACCCCGTCCGATCTATTAATAATCTGTTAATTTAGACCATTTCGATGGGCCCAATATCGACATCTCTGCTATAAGTCAGCGAGGAGTGAAGTACTCTGCAGATTCCAGGATATGTCCTAGCATCAGGTCAACGCTACCAAGTTCCTACAAAATCGTTGAAGTAAGAATATTTTGAATTGATCAGAACTACAAAAGTTAATTTCAAAGCGTCATCTTTTAGAATAAACTGGCCAAGTGAAAGTCGGAATCACACTCGTAGTGTTCCGTAACAGAGTAGAGTATTTCATAACTATCATTTTTTGCTAGCAAAAAAATAATGTTTATAAACACCCATGAAATTATCTGTAATTTTTTTATTTTTGTATACAAATCCAAAATCGGTTTACAGAATACATCTACCTACCAAGTTTCAACTGTGTAGTCCCAATAGTTTTGAAATAAAGTGGCTGTGACATACGGGCGGACAGACAGACAGACATGACGAATCTATAAGGGTTATAGTCTTCAAATAGCTGAACGGATTTTCATTAAACAAAGCTAAAAACACTCTCGATCAAGAAAGGTTTCTTGATCAATGAAAAAAACTAAATCAAAACCGGTTCTGCCGTTTGGGCGCTACGATGCCACAGACAGACACATAGATACACAATATGTCAAACTTAAAACACCCCTTCTTTATGCGTCAGAAGAGTTGTTGAGAAAGTCCGATAAGTGGATCAAATTTAATTTGCAAGATTTGATGACAAACATCGGGACAGCTTCCAGCTCCTTCATCAGGTCAACACCGTATCATCATAATATTGCATTGTCACGTAATTTACACATGTATGCAAAATTTCAGCTCAATCGGTAACCGGAAAGTGATTCAAATTTAATTTGCAAGATTTGAGGACAAACATCGGGACTGTTGAAACTAAATAAAAGCTTGAAAAAAAAACAAATGTAACTCTCATTCAGCTCTCATACAATCATTGACATAATATTACTAAAAAAAATTATGAGTAATTCGAGGAGCATTCACATTTTATACGTTGTCTAAGAAATTTAATTTCCGCTGACTGTACTATGTAGTTATTCGCGCCCGACTTGCAACCGTAGCGGCTTCCTAAGCTAGGATTACGAAGACTGTGTACCGTTGTTACCTCATCCACTATGTCTTTCTAACCCAAAAAAAGGTTAAGTTACGGTGAATACCGCTTTGCTCTAACCAGTTTCTCGTATTCCAAATCCGAAATTTACGATAAAAGGGTTATCATGAATGGTATCTCCATTTTCCTCCGTCCAAGAAACCTTAATAAAATAAAAATTGGTCCTGTGTAAAGAGGATCGTGGGTGTATGGTGCCCTCTATTGAAGTGACGACTCACAATGAGGCAGTCACAAAGAGCCTATTCATAGATTTGGGCTTACAACAACGCGGGGTGGAAATGTTACCCAAGGGTACATTAAAACCTAGTCAGTATATAATCTCGGTAAATATTTTGGCAAAATAGGTTACTACTGAGTAATGCTTTGGCAGACGGGTTAGGATAATTTAGGCAATAAAAGTGGATCTGGGATCTGTCCAGAGCCTCGTCTCACTGTAAGACAAGCTCGACTCTATCTCTGAAACTGCGTTATGAGAATGTGGTCAAGTGGTTTTCTGTCTGCAAAAGAAAAGTTTATTATCAAATACATATATACCAGTCAGCCAGCAAGGATCCGAAGAGTACCGAGATGAGTAATGTATACAGATACTTTTTAGATGCAAAGTAGCTAAGGACAATGGCTTAGCGAGCGCACGACGAACATGATTACGTTGGTAATTAGTTATGCGGTTTCATGACACGATTATACGCACAGTCATGTTCCGCAGTTATCAGGTAATCGAGTGAGGATGAGCGGCTTGTGGGGCAGGGGAGGCAGGTAAAATCGAATGGTGGTATTATCGGGAATATACCTATGTAATCCGTCACTATATACCTACGATTTCTAGGAAATGTATATACCTAATACCTAAGATCATTAAATACATTTTAATTAGATTACACATATTTTTTCACATTTCATATCTTTCTCTACGTATTGCATGCTTCAAGGCCCATATTCGAAACTAGGGATTCTAAAGAGGATCTGTCAGAAATCGAGTTTTGGTTTTCAAAAAAGGGGCAAGAAAATCTTGAAAAAACATTAAGTTTTACTTCTGAGTCCTATCTACAAGCTGTTTTTAAGATCATCACGAACCGCCTTCCGTCAGAAGACTACGAGTTCCAACCTCCGGAACAGGTCAGGTTTCAAAGCAGTTACGGTACCATATACCATATCCGGACAGTGCGGAAGATTGTACAGAAGACCAAAGAGTACAATCGGCCCTCGTGCTTTGATTTGTGGACATAGGCCTTTGACTCAATCGAAAGATAGCTGAAGTCCTTGCAGCGTTGCTAAGTTGACTAGCGGTATATCGAAGTGATGAGATATCTGTATAATGCCGCAACGATGACTGTACAAGTACAGAACCTACGCCATTCTGGAACATTTACAAACTGAATCGACAAAAAAATCCATATTATTATCGAATCTGCTCATAACATTTTACGAAAATCGGTTGAGAAATGCGACCCTTAGAGGAGAACAGCCGCACATCGGGACATCCGCCAGATATATGAAAGCATTCTTGCCGAAGCTGAAACGGAGACGCTTCGCGTTCTATATTATATTATATCTACATTATAGCGGTATTGCTATTTAAAGGGGTAGGGAGCTCACTGTATCATCTAGTGTTTTATTATTGGTATTTTAAACTTCTAACAACGGCAGTAATTAATAAAATTCATTCATTTCGTATTACATTCGTGAGAACATTAGTTGCTGTACTTTAGTGCTCATGACACATTTCCGACTTAGTAACGCCCTGAATGTTTTACAAGACGAGAGCCTACGACGATAGTACTACAGCCCTCTTGAGTGCTTTAATACGAATCCTTACATTCATGTAGAAAAGTCGAAAATGCTTTGTTGTAATTTTCTGTACTTATTGTCTTAACCGGTGGGCCTCTATATTCTTAGTTTTATTTTCTGATACAAAGTGTGGAATTGTAGACAATGTGATTTGAACTTCCAGAATTAATCTGATCATTTTCAGTAAGTCCTTCGTAAGATAATAAAAATAGGGTCTTAAATAAGTGCTTTTCAAGATTCAATATAGTTTTAAGATTGTTTATAATTTGTATTAAAATCAACCCACCCACTTAGTTGATATCGCAGAAAAACCCATTTTTTGCGCACGAAGTGAAATTAACTTGATGTTATCGCGTACTGTCCCGAACGCCACAAAATGTTCCAATCAATTTGGCGTTTAATAGACGTAGAGGTAGTATTTCATTCACCTACGATTTAGTTGTCTTAAATTTATGAATCAATTCAATTCAATTCATTTATTTTCTCTCACAAGTTATTACAAAATAGGTACTTAGTCAAATGCTCAGATAAAAGACACTATCTTGTGAGAGACTGATGCATGACATGGGTTTTAAAAAAAAACAAATCAAAAACAACACAGGAACCCTTTAAAGTGGATGTTGACGGTGAACTGAGTACTAATTTTGATTTTAACAATTTCAAATAATTTCAAGGCGTTGTTGAATCCGTCAAGCGTTGCGAAGTTAACTATTAAAACCTTATAAGCATTTTTGTGTTTTATAGTCTGATAGCTTAGGCTTTTGAAAATTCTACCCATATATACATTTAGGCAATAATTACAAGGAAAACGGTGCAAAATGCTTGAGCGCCATCTAGATACTTTTATATAAAGTTAACTTTGTGTATGGATAAATGGATTAATGGATGTTTTTACAGAAAATATACAGTGACGACGAGTACTGGACAAGGCACTGTACACATGGCTTTAGTTAATTTAATTTAATTTTTTTAAATTTATTTGTGTACGCTTTCACATGTCGTAAATGTGACAAAATAGACGGATTTGCAATAATGACGAACACCCAAATGTTAACTCTATTTTTTAATATTATATATACTATTACTGGGATAGTTAAATAAAGATTAATTTCATTTCATTTAGTCTAGTCCAGGTACTTAGTACGAATGAAGATTTGAATTTTTCGGTGGGTAGTTCGAGGCACAATAGATGCCTGACCATTTGCCGTAACCAGTGGTCTATACAGTAACATGCAAAATTGATACTAAAAATATTATAAACTATCCCAATAATAGTATTATCATCTACAAAACTATAAAATATATTACACGGTTATGTTATGGCTGTTATGAGACTATATTACGAATACGATACATTTATTTGATTTCCTACCTATTGAAGCGGATCCAATTGCGTCAAATAAATAAATTACACATCTAATAATAGGAATATGAACAATATGAGTTTGTTCATTTTTATTTTCATTTGATTTTTTCCTTAGCTCTATTTTAGGGATCCCTTTATTTCGCATATTTTTTAGGGTTCCGTAGCCAAATGGCAAAAAACGGAACCCTTATAGATTCGTCATGTCTGTCTGTCTGTCTGTCCGTCCGTATGTAACAGCCATTTTATTCCGAAACTGTTAGGACTACAGAATTGAAACTTGGTAAGTAGATGTATTCTGTAAACCACTTTCTGATTTTTATACAAAAATAAAAAATATAAAAGTTTAAGGGGGGGCATCCCATACATGGAACTGAAACAAAAATTTTTTTTTTTCTTCAAACCTATACGCGTGGGGTGGGGTGTCTATGGATAGGTCTTTAAAAATAACATTGAAGTTTCTAAAATCATTTTTTCTCAAAGTCAATCATTTGAAAGATAGGCGCGTCTAAAGTGGTAAAATGTGTGTGTCCCCCCTCTAACTTTTAAAGCGTGGGAGAAAAAAATCTAAAAAAAATATATGCTGTAGATCTCAATAAAAACTAACAACGAAAATTGGTTGGAACAAGATACAGTCAGCAGTTTTTGAGATATGGCGACCGCAAAGATATCTTTGTTTTTCATACAAACACTATGAAAAACAAAGTTAATTTTTAGTTGCGAAAAATCATAGTTATTGAATACTTAACTGTGTAACGGAACCCTACGAGTGCGAGTACGACTTGCACTTGGCCAGTTTATTATTCCTAATTTACTTAAGCATGGCGGGTTACGCATAATTTTAAATGGCGTAACAGTATTGCCTAATTTCTTTTGGCATATTGTAACATAATTCATTTTGGCGATGTTGTTTCGGCCTAATTTTAATTCGCTTCAAGTTATAGGGCACATTTTTTTATTGGAGTAATAGTTATTAGAGATAATACATAGTCATAATTATCGATAATTATTTTAAAACTTAATTTATTTTAAGTCGTAATTGTAATTTAAGTACTATATGTAGACACTTATTTTATGCTTAATTATTCTAATTAAAATAAACAAAGTTTACTTGATTACACATTTATAAATTTTGAAACGACTATGGTATTATAAAAGTCCATAAAAAATAATTTAACATTTCCAAAGTCAGAATAAGGGTAAAACTGCGTCATGTTTAGTTGAGAGTTGTATGGTTCAATGGCTCAAAAAATTAAAAAGATCCTGGGTTCAAGTTTTTAAATCAATATTTATTAATGTATGAACTTCAAGTCTGTAGCCAAATTAAATATATTAAATAAGGTAAGGTTATTGATACCAATAAAATTTTGATACTAGACTGTAACAGTAGGTTCAAGTTCCGTGTGGGTTGCCCTTGGGCCACCGCTCCGCCGCGATTATTTTCATTTTAGAACTGAAAGTTTTTTGACTTAACGCAAACATTAAATTAACATAACTTACTGTTACTGTTTCGAAGTACATCTATCTTACGATTTTGGTTCTGCATTTGATTAGATATTAGCTAATGATTTTGTTCGTAATTTGATTAGGTAGTCAATAAGTCAATATTTACATTTATTATGCGCATCTTGACGTAATTCACACATCCAACATTTTATTAATTTTATGTTTTTTTTTTCGTTAAACCACAAGCTGAGCTTCGTAGCTTCATCTGTGTTAAATAGTAGATTATACAACAAGTGAATAAAAAGGCAATTTAATTCGAGGGACTGTTGGATCTCAAGCGCCGCGAAGGATTCTAGAGTAGAATCCCGAGCGCAGCGAGGGATACAAGGACAGCGATATTTTTTTTTAATTCACGAGTCGTGTAATATTCTTTTTACCATTGACTGCGAGAAAATAAATAGTAAGTAGTACCTCTTATTGTATTTATGTTTATCATAATTTATTAATAATGTGTATTAAATGTAGATTATTAACCATTTAGTGCCGGTGAATGTGTGCGAATCTAGGGAAACAGCACAATCTTGAAAACATATAACTATTTGAGTTCTCACCAAAATTCCACTGAAAATCTTCAGTAAAGTTCACATCTTTACTAAAGGTATGTCTTGAACTAGACTGTGACTTCAACTTGATTAGAATTGTGACTTTGACGCTGCAGGGACAACTTGGGCAATTGAGGCTATATTGACCGCAGAATGCTTATGTGACAAAAATCCCCAGAATTGTCTGGGGTTCTCAATAGATCACCTCCTGAATTTTCCTTTATGTTCCGTAAGTTGCATACCATACAGGACCTCACTGAGGCAGTGAGGCTAACCAAAAAGCATTAGAATTGTCACGGTTCTGGGCCCAGTATTCAATTTAACGACTTGGAAACATTCATACGAAAAGAAGAAATCTATATACAGGCGCACAATATTATATGGAACTGTTCAGACATACAAATAATACACGAAGCCGAAAGGGAGCCAGTAGGTACGCCAGAGAATGTGAAACGTTGCGGTGACAGATGAGGCAATTTGTTCAACATGATCGACAGCACTGATCTCAAATCTCGCGGTGTGCCTACTGCCTACAACGCTACTGCAAAAACATTATCGGAAAACGATTTACTAACGATATTTTGAACTTAAGCTCTAAGTTCAGTCTGTAAATCGTGACGTGAATGTAAGAATTCAAACAGTTTGTTCAAGCGAGATATTTCGTCTAGAGAAATCTTTCATAAGTAAGAATTTACTATTTTACGACTAGCAAGCTAAAATAGAAAATACAGTACCTAGCTAGGTATATACCGTGACGCTTCAACTCCCTGGAGTAGCCAGAACTACTCTGAGAAAGTATTCTAGATAATACCTGCTCTCATAAATTCACCGATGCAAATGGGGGGAATGGTTGTCTGGTAAAGATCGCTTTAAGCGATAAGACCGCCCATTGTACTATTTTAAGACTTTTCATATTGTTATTGTGTACAATAAACAGTTATCATTAATTCATTCATTCATGGGGCCCAGCCAAGGAGATCCATTTGTGCCTGCATAATTTGTCACGTCTATCACACTAAGCTGTCAATAATCTTATTTTTTGGAAAACATCAGCTTTTACATTAAACATAACTGTTTGTAATAATTACACAGCTAGTAGACAAATTGTTAACGTATATCTAACGCGTAGGTTTGTGTAATTTGAATAACGAATTTTAGATAAGGATTTAAGATACCTACTTAAATATAATTATAGATGTAACCCTTAAACTTAAATAATTGGCTTAAAAAAAGGTCCATTAGCTTACCTATTAGTACAAAATCTTTAATTACATATTGACTCTTCAGAATTACTTAATTTAAAATCGCTGCTTAAATAAATCAAACATAGCTCAAATGTATAATGTATGTTGATGTATAGACACTAAGGCTGTTTGTCTTCGCAAATATCTACTACAGTGAGATGTAAATAGAAAGTTACATCTCGTTATGTACAACGAAAATCGGTCGTCGTAAAGCACTTGAATGAGAATGGAGAGATACTGGAACTCGACAACGGAACTGATATACCATTTATGTTTCGTTTTACGAATGGACAAAATGTATGAAACTGACTTTTTACTCATACATCTAAATAAGTACTATAATCAGCTAGGCAAGGTGAAGCTTGTAAGAGAGGTGATGTAAAACTGGTATTGAACCAATAGTATTTCTACGCAATAACATGTTGTTTGCATCATATTTTTTTTAGTTTTCAGTAAATACACGTGCTGGCACCAAATATCATCCCGATAAGTTCCGACATGATTTTCGATGAGATCATAACTATATTAAACCGACTTGGTTTAACATTACTTCTTAAAACTTTTTTGTAGTATAAGAACTGCGTTGCGAGACTTGCAACATTTTACATGTAATGTTTTTGTATAGTCTGCTCATGACATAAAGCTATTAGTGCACTTGGTTAGGCAATATATCATCTAAATTCTAATTACTATAGATATGGCATATGAGCTTGAAAACCAAACTTATGCTAGGGCTTGCTGTCTATGACCGTATCAAGGTATTTGTTTTCCAAAAATAAATCGCATATCTAAGGATCCATGTTTTTTACACAGACATTCGTCTAATAATGAAATAATGTTACAGTTTGACCGTTGGATAAAGTATGACTTAAGATTTTCTCTTTCCACTTCCATGGGTGTTTCCACAGAATAAATGATAGTGTGAGACAGCTCGGTAAAGTACCAGTCGCTTCCGCGGTAGTTTTTCATTTACCCGCGCTCGCACAACTTTTATATTAGACGACGAGCAAAGTTCGGGACAAACCGGAAATGGTATTGCCACATTTGATTTCGGGAAATCTTTCAACGTGCATTAAGTATAGATACATGTTGCTTTTTGTGATGTTGTGCGTTGTTGCATGTTGACGACCTGCAGTTCGTCATCTCTGTGGTGCTCGTACCCTCCATCACCTAGTCTCCGGTGAAGCGGCCTATCCCCCATAGCAGTGTTTTTCAACGTGTGGGTCGCGACTCCCTGAGGGGTCGCGAAGCTTCTATAAGGGGGTCGCGGGGGCTCGCGAAGCCTCAGTAATAGAAATTAAAAACAAAGTTTGTAAATATACTTTTATTTGGAAAATATTAATGAAAGAGCATTTGTAGGTGTTGTAATTGAGAGGGAGTGAGAGCGCATATAATATTTGTTTATGAAGAAAAATATGTAATTTGTTTCCAAAAGGCCACACGAGTGAAGCCGCCGGCACAAGCTAGTAATATAATAAAATACAGATTATAAACAATAGAGGTAGGAGGTCGCGAAATATTTTTTTCATATTAAGGGGGACTCGTCATGAAAAAGGTTGAAAGATACTGCCGCATATTAGAAATCAAATGCATCAGTTCGTTTTTCACCTGCGTATTAGCAATGTCATTTCTCTCAATAATCATAGTGTAATTTATGAATTTATATTAAGGCCATTTAGGCTTTCGGCAAACAAAGGCTCGTGTTTGCGGTCCACAAGTTTACCGAGCCGTATTCTCCACTCTCAAACACGTCTACCCCTACGGTTATCGGTTCTATGACAGCCTACCCACTGCCACATTAGCTTGCTAATCCTTTAAGCTATGTCGATGAATTTGGTTCACTGATGGATGACTTTATTTCGATTTTGATCCTTCAGAGAGACTCCAAGCTTAGCCCTCTTTAGCTCGCTACACGACTTTAAATTGGTGAACCAGTCGCACCGTTAGTGTTACTGTCTCGGTCCCGTGAGTAATAACAGGTAGGACGCACTCGTTAAAGACTGCCGTCTTCAGGCTTTGTGGTTTGTTCAGGCGATGAAAAGGCTTTACGAAATTTACCAAATTTGTGTATGTGGTCTATGATGCTCGAAACCCAGCCTGTTCACGGGGCTGAAACACGTTGACTCGTCTGCGAGCAAGACGATGGTGACTGTCGAAAACAGCTTATAGACGTAATGGGGACTATTCCTATTGACACATTAAAGGTCTATTTCCATAGCTAAACATGTACATATGAGCTTAACTTAATCCGAGATCTGTGGTACTTATATACAGAGTTATTTATTACCGATGTATCAAACGAGGCAGGTTGGTAAAGGACCTCGTTGCGCATCAATTGAACCTACAAACATACATGCGTGTTGTCTGATTATGACTAGTGTTCGAGAAATATGCAATTATATTGAAAATCAAATTTACAAATGTGTTGTAATGTTTCGGAGACGATAGAATACAATCGTCGAACTGCAAGCATATGTTTGTGGTGTGGTTTCCATGGTGTACATTAGAAGCTTTTAAGGTAAAATAATGAAGATGAAGATGAAATAAATATCATATTACCACTATCAAGGAGAATATCTGCTGCCATAACCTTACGGTGTTCCAGCAGCACACAGCCTTTGAGAGACGGAACATTTTTGGCCTAGCATGTTTACCATCTTCGACCACATCATCGCTTACCACCAGACGCAGACAAAGTAGTGGTCAAACTAGCCTATAAGATATTTAAAAAATCGTAACCAAAGATAGGTTTTCCACAGAAATGGTGGAAACAATATCATGCCTCTCCATTGTTCATACAATCAGGTATTACAGAAAAATATACAGGTCAGTAAACGTGTATAGGGGAGCAAGCGGGTCACACCCTCATTGATTTGCCAGCATTGACAATCGTGTTGGTCGGCCAGCCGTGAACCATTCACCCCTACATTTTGTATACCCCTTCTATATTTAGTTGACCTGGTCTCAGACAACGGGATTTTGTTTTACCTTTTTATTGAGCAGAAGTTTCTCGACATTGGCGAAAAACGCTAGATAAGGCTTTGATTTAAATTTGCCTATAGGTAAAGTAAAGTAGGACAAGTAATTTATGTGTATTATATTATTGTGATATAATTATAATGTTATAACTATTTGTGTTGACAGACGGACGATGAGTTCTTTTTGGATCATGATATCTTTGGGTTTTTTTTTAGATTGCGTTAGATTATTTGACATTTCTTATGTTTTGGAGAAGCCTTATAAGACCGTAATATTTTTTTATATCATAGCTAGAATTTGACCACTATCTCACCTGTTGGTAAGTGATGATGCGGACGCAAATGGTAAGCACGCTAGGCCTAAAATGCGAACTAGCTCTCGAGGATAGTATTAAATAAGTAAGATAGTTTAAAAACGAAAACAAACGGTCTTCCATGCCCAGCGAGTCAGTTTCAGTAGCATGTTTGAGACGTTTTTCGTCGTATCTCTGGATATACTTATCAGATCTCGATGAAAGTATAATGAGACCACGGAGACCACCTTTGGAAATGTACCCAAGGTACCGACTAAAACAATAATCATTAGAATCGGATCACAATTGGCGGAGTAATCTCGTAACATACATACAAAAAAAACATACATACGAATTGAGAACCTCCTGCTCTTTGGAAGTCGTTTGAAAATTAAAAATGTATGTGTATTGAAAATGGTGTTGATAAACAAAATTAAACATTAAATCTAATAATAAATATAACGGCATTCTAAAAATACCTTGTTCCTTTTACATTGTTCCTTATACGAAGTTCCTTATACATTGCTTTTGTCAATTTAATGATTAAAATACAATAAATAAAATACCAACACCTGTTTACGTTAGTTGTAATAGGAAACAAACTATTCACTAATGCTAATAGCAGAATAATATGTATATAGTTGTACTCAATACCGATTGCATGTCGTAATTTACCGCACCTGGTAATCATTGTATTATGTCATTCATTTGTAGAAATAAGTTTAATAGGTTGCAGAGAAGCAGCCAAGTTTAGACGATAAATGCAAGTCTCTATATCAAACATTAATTATATAGCTACTAGCTGTGCCCCTCGGCTTTTCCCGTGTTAAAACTACTTCCGTTCGTTTAAAACTTTTCTTTCACAAAAACGCTGTCTTGACCATTGAACACAACCAAAAAAATAGAATCAGCCAAATCGGTCGACCCGGTCTCAAGTTATGGCCTGACCAAGGGAAATAGGTTTTGTGGTTGAAAGGTGGTGTTGGTTGGTGGAAAGGGTAAGAGTTTAATTTTAATGTATAATTTATATAATAGAATACCAATTTTCATCAGTGTAACTTCATAAATAAAAAACTTTCATCGTAAACTATTATGCCATTGCGACACCTTAATGCACCCCTGGCGAAAAATATTGATAACTTAATTTTCCAACGTCCTGTGAAAGTACTAGCATCACCGTCCTCGAGAACCTCCTCCTTTTTAGCAGTCGTTCATAATAAATAATATGTCTTTTCTTACCGTAAATGAAAGCATAGTTCACTTCATCCTCATCATGGCCAGTATTCGCCCACTGCTGGACAGTGGACACAGGCCTCACCTATGGGCTATGGCACGCCACTGAGCTCTATCTTAAGTTCACTTGCACAGCATTAATTAATAATAATAATATACGTTTTACTATAATAAAATGTCCTCGCTGGTTTACATGTGGTCGAGACATATGGTGCATATTAATTAACCGGATATATACGATATATCGATACAGTCGCTATGTCAGAATATTTCCGAACGTACGCTACAAACGTCATTGCTGAATATTGATTGAATTCATTTTCAACTGACTTCAATAAAATAGGAGGTTCTCAATTCGAGATCTCTGTTAATAACGATTTGGAAAATTATTTTATTGTTTGAAAGAGTATAATACCTACTTCCTGTTCGATCCCATTGTAATTTCATCAATATCTGATAGGTATCTCCAGAGATATGGAGACAAACACTTCAAACTGGGTACTGAATATGACAAGCGCGGCATTAGAAGTCGTCATTTGAAAACGAAAAAATCGAATGCGACGGCAAAACTGTGTGACGGTGTTGTCGACTGTTGAAGAGCTCACTCCTCTTAAACCAACCTTGGGAGTAACATAACATTATCCTTGTCACAAAAACGCATTGTCATCGGAACTGAATCGACATGTGAAATATCATCTCCGTATAACTAGAGCAAGTACATACACATTACAACAACATAAATGCTTCTAATAATCTAAGAAATAATTATAGAATAACTTAATATGATTATTTCTATATTTATGTAAATTATTTCTATATTTAAGAAGAGTAAACCGTTCAAAAAGTAGATAAAATTGTAATAAATTCATACATATCCTTCCATAAACACATAGTTCTTCTAATACATAAATACTAAAGGTTTTTAATTCTTACTTACTAACTTATAACAATTAATCCAGCATAATTGTATAAACTAAAACCACTTTCAAAGGAAATACATTTAGAAAACAACTAGCAAGTTTTTCTACAGCATTCTATCATACCTATCATAAATTGTTATGTAAGATAGAGACGGCACAAGAGTCGATGCCACAAGAAATTCAATACTTCACGTATGCGCCAGCCAGCTAAATCGTATTACCAACGACAACGTTGGAATTGGCAGCACTACGGGTACAACTCGAGGTTGAGGAAGGACATTGGAATGTTTCGCGATCGCGTTATTTAAATGGCGGGAGCGATCGTGCGGCATTACAAATTACAATTACTCCATTGAAATCTCACAAGTTGTGGGCGTGATCTTGTCTAAAGAATAGAATTCATTTTTGTAAACTTTAAACTTTCGCGATTTGAACACATAGTTATAAATAAAATATCTAACTGAAATATTTAACTGTAATATTTAACCGAAACACTCAACTGAAATATTCAACTAAAACGAGTTGGGAGCGACGGAGTCGGCAGTCGCAGCGTCGTCGAGTGAAGGCAGCGACGCAGCAAGTCGGCGCGTGCACCAGGGACAACGACCTGCGATGCTCTGCCACACACTGCACCCGCACGCACCACGAGCTCCACTCCCAGCCACCTGAAACAAGAAATAGTTGGTAGTCCGCTATGGATGTGTTGTTGAGTTGGGAGCGACGGAGCCGGCAGTCGCAGCGTCGTCGAGCGAAGGCAGCGACGCAGCAAGTCGGCGTGTGCACCAGGGACAACGACCTGCGATGCTCTGCCACCCACTGCACCCGCACGCACCACGAGCTCCACTCCCAGCCACTTGAAACACTTAACCGAACATTTAACCGAAATGTTTAACTGAAATGTTCAGCTGAAATTTTTAACTGAAACTTTCAACTGATCTGAAACTTTTTAACTGAAATATTTAACCGAAACATTTAACTGAAATATTTAACTGAAATATTTAACCGAAATATTTAACCGAAATATTTAACTGAAATATTTAACAGAAATATTTAACTGAAATATTTAACCGAAACATTTAACTAAAATACTTTAAACGAATATTTAACTGAAAACGACTTCAAAAAAAGGAGGAGGTTTCTTGATTCGACGGTATATATATATATACATATATATATATATATATATACGAAACAATAAAAAACGACGAAATTAGTGGATTGCATTTGTTAACCCAATTATGCATTGGTGACGCCATCTATGACTACTTATTACGTAAGTTAATCATTATGCATAATTGGCTTAATTGGCAGAGCACCTGGACGTGTAATCCGGGGGGTGCGGGTTCGAGTCCCGTCGGTACGATGAAATTTTGGATTGTGTTTAACAATTTACAAAAATATTAAGTGTCAGACATTTCATAGAAACATAATATTTGATTTACGCAGTGCAACATCTCTCGTCGGATTTGAAAACTGTAATGATTTCTTCCAAATGATTAACTTACGTAATAAGTAGTCATAGATGGCGCCACCAATGCATAATTGGGTTAACAAATGCAATCCACTAATTTCGTCGTATCGATGTATTGAACCGTGGCTTAATTGGCAGAGCACCTTGACGTGTAATCCGGGGGGTGCGAGTTCGAGTCCCGTCGGTACGATGAAATTTTGGATTGTGTTTAACAATTTACAAAAATATAAAGTGTGAGACACTTCAAAGAAACATAATATTTGATTTACGCAGTGCAACATCTCTCGTCGGATTTGAAAACTGTAATGATTTCTTCCGAATGATTAACTTACGTAATAAGTAGTCATAGATGGCGCCACCAATGCATAATTGGGTTAACAAATGCAATCCACTAATTTCGTCGTATCGATGTATCGAACCGTGGCTTAATTGGCAGAGCACCTGGACGTGTATTCCGGGGGGTGCGGGTTCGAGTCCCGTCGGTACGATGAAATTTTGGATTGTGTTTAACAATTTACAAAAATATAAAGTGTGAGACACTTCAAAGAAACATAATATTTGATTTACGCAGTGCAACATCTCTCGTCGGATTTGAAAACTAATGATTTCTTCCGAATGATTAACTTACGTAATAAGTAGTCATAGATGGCGCCACCAATGCATAATTGGGTTAACAAATGCAACCCACTAATTTCGTCTTATCGATGTATCGAACCGTGGCTTAATTGGCAGAGCACCTTGACGTGTAATCTGAGGGGTGCGGGTTCGAGTCCCGTCGGTACGATGAAATTTTGGATTGTGTTTAACAATTTACAAAAATATTAAGTGTGGATACACTTCAAAGAAACATAATATAATAATAATCTTCCTTTTTTTATTTATTTTACGGTTCTCGGAGAAAATATATGTCTCATATTATTAGGTAACACATACAAAAAAGTTTTGCTCAATAACTGTATCCTGCCAGATTACTAAGCCTTTCATTTCCTTACGATGTTTTCATTCATATTACAAAATATTACAATGTATTCATACATACATTTTTCTACAGAAAAATCCATTGGTGCAAGGTTTGCCTCGACCTATGTATTAAAAGACGGACGCTCACCCAAATCACATGAGCAAAAAATCGGCCCAAAAACACTAATGGAGAGTTGTCAAATGAGATAAACCCTCTCCGCCCCCGAATTATAAAGGTTATAGAGATATATGAAAATGATATAAGATAAATATTAGGTAAGTACCCTTTACCCTTAGAACGAGTTCTCATCGTAATCACTTTTGACAGATCTTACATAGTTTTCGACTTTTTCTGGCTCCCTGATTGGTCTAAATTTAGTTAAGTGTAGTAACCAGTAGAGGCGCTGTACTGTTTTTCATACAAATTTTTCTCGATATACTATATCAAGATTGGTATGAAAACTCGTACTAAGGGTACTGATAGGTCGTTCTGATGACCCCTAAGCCCAATTAAGCTACAATACGTCTATTTATAATTTGAAATTTTGAATTTGATTCAATAATAAAATGAACGGGTAAAAGGCGAAGAGTTAAACCTGACGGCGTTTTCATTATGAACAAAGTTTCTGTAAGAGTCTCGACGCGGTTTTGCAAAATGGAAGTTATTGCCACTCCTGACAACACCTGCTTTCAACAACTGTGTATTTCAACGAACTGAGTTAGTACAGTTGAGGATGGCTAATTAATTTTTCGAATTTCATTTATTTTAGAAGTTTCTACATTAGTTAACAATAACTACATTAACTACATTTAGTCACAAAAATATTATAAGTCGAAGATGGTACACACGCTAAGACTAGAATACTCTGCGCTAAGCCTAGAATACTCTGACTCTCAAGAGCTGTTTACTGCTGGAACACCGTAAGGTTACGGCGGGCGATTTTCTCCTTGATGGTGGTAATCTACTATGTCGTAGCAAGTCAGGCGGAACATCGATATAATATGCTCGTAGGAGCATATTATATCGATGTTCCGATGTTCTGTTTCCGCTAGGTGGTAGCACCTACCATTTCATAATAACAAGCAGTAGCCATCAGGGAGTTCCAGTCCCTACATCCTGGTCATTAAAATTGCATTATTATTGAACCTGTACAAGTACACTAAATACCAGCAAATGATGGAAAAATACTTACAAACGAACATAGCAAGTTAAATAAAAGCTTGCGTAAATAGATAAAAGCTATTATTTGTAAAAGGTCGGCGACGTTGTTAAATGTTCCTATTCGCTTGGTTGAATTTCTACAAAACATATTAGTCTTGCATGACGTGATAAGTCCAAGCTAGTACTGGGGTCCACTTTGACAACCATTAGATCTACTGTCAACACTTTGATTTTAACAAGGGCTCCGTGAACCCTTGTAATCCGTTTACGCGTCGCGGGAGACCCTTGTGATCCAAACGGTGACGTTTTACCAAACTTCTATCAATTTTGGTTGAACTTAAGTTCCACTCTGTCAATATTTGCAAAATATTACGCAGTGCTAAATTTCAAATCAAATCGGTCCAGCCTTTTAACTTCAAAAAAGAAGAAGAGATTTTTATTTTTTATTTTATTTAATTTGTTTACCAACAATTGTTACATTAAAACATTCACAATATATAAAGAAAAGAAAAATTACTTGCTAAATGTACAATTTCTTATAGGTAAACATTTCATGCTCTTGAAATTAACAAAAAAAGGGGTAAATAAATGTTACATATTTATATTGTTTTCGTACCTACTACAAATATTTATTTAACTATGCTATTTATCAGTGAGGTACTTCGAGCATTTGGTAAATGCTCGAAGGTGAGGTAGGACATAACATCCTTCCAAAATTTAGAGAGAATCTCCGAATATATCGACGTGATCGCTGCAATCATTAAGAAGCTTGCATAGTCTTGGGACTGGTGAATAATTACCTAGAGTTGTCCTTCTAGATGGTTCTATTTTAGAATCATAGATAAATAAGGTTGTTTGTCATGTTGTCAAATTGTGTAAGTGGATCTCTACATCCTGTGATCTCCACTCAACGCATCCATTTTTCTGAGCTCAGGAAATATTGACACCACCACAGATTAAAGTTAATACATAAATAAAACAGTTAATAAAACAGTCCTTGATTAATAATTATTATACTACTTTTATTTATTTTCAACTTTGGTCGTCGCAATCTTGCTGCATAAGCTCTCTGAGGAACAGTGCATCATCATAATTTTTTTGTAAGCTTTTATTTGGGCATTAAAAGAAATTATCAAAGTAGATATTGCTGAGATCAACAAATATAAAGCGGGGCGTAACAACACAATAGTTATAGGTACATAAGTACATGAGAAATAAATGCTGGCTCTTCACAAATAACGCACAAGACCCTAATAGCTCAATATTACGGTACATATTATGTATTGTGTCTTGACGAAGCAGTTCGAATATTTAAATTGCAGGTATATACTTCTGATGACTTTTTTATGTTCTCTACTAGAAGTGCCCCGCGGCTTCGCCCGCGTTAAAGACTTCTTTTATTTACTTAAAACTTTTATTTTGTAACTAGCAGCCCGCCCCGGCTTCGCACGGGTAGAACATATATGCCTACAAAATTTGCATCAGTTTGTAGCATCGAATATAAAATATGAACATATTTAACAACCATCGTCATATTTCATCCAATTTACACAAAACCTTAACGAATTATGCACCTAAACCTTCCTCATAAACACTCTGGCTATTGGTGAAAACCGCATGATAATCCGTTCAGTAGCTATTGAGATTATTGCGAACAGACAGACAGACGCAGTGATGGACTTTGTTTTATAATACTTACGTAGTGATATTGGACGGCCCTTTGGCGTAAAGGATAAATACCCTGATTCTGACCCGACGGTCGTTGGTTCTAATCCTAGCTATATACCCACCAATGAAAGTTTTATGTGCATTCATGAATCATGAGTTTTCGTACAGTGGTAGTGGGATCATTAAATCTACCAAAAAGTAGCTTACCACCACGGAGAACGTAACCTTACGGCGTTCCCCGACGCAAAACGTAGGGGTAATATACGTTTAACGTGTGTATCTGTGTGTCTGTCTGTAGCATCTGAGCACCTAACCGGATAAACCGATTTTGTTTTTATTATTGATAGTTTTTTTTGTTTGTTTGATAGATGTCTTCATCGAGAGTTTTTTTAGCTTTTATTCATGAAAATTCCTTCAGTCGTTATAAAACTATGAGCTTTTTTCTAATTAATTGCGCTATGAAATCAACTTTCATAGGTCTGATCAATTCGAAAATCTTCTTCTTCAACGATATTGTAAGAACATGGAAGCATTGACCTGATGCTGGGACATCTTCTGGACTCTACAGAATACTCAAATCCTCACCAACTTTCACCTCAGATTTTAAATGTCGTGTTTAGAGTCATTGGAACGCTTTTAATGAAAAGATTATACATAGATCATTCGGGGTGGTTTAAAATATTATTATAGATATTATTATAGATGAATATTATTTTATACAATAGCCATATTATTATACTATATTGACTTTAAATTGATTGTGATCGGTGGGGATCTACAGCATAGCTAAGCTTATAATAATATTTTCGTAGTAACTATGACCTAATCTGTGGTTTCACTGCAAATATTTTATTAATTTTGCGATGCGTGTATGTGAAATTCGTGATATCTTCTAGAGATTTCATTTGGATTATATACTGTAAAGGACAGTTTTAATCTATAATATGTGGCCAAGCTAATTAACGTAATTATTTGGATAAGGATTAATATTATATGCTTGAAAATAGCCTTGGAAGTTATGTAATATTTTTTAGCAAAAAATTTATGATTAAAATGGTTACTGTGAGTCAACCTTAAGAGATAGACATATGCTGTCGCGGACTTTTTTGTAGGTTTTATTAAGTTGTACAACTCTTGCAAAGAAAATATTCTTCTATCTATTTTCAATTAAGCAGCGTTCGTAAGAAACGTTTTTTTTCGACCGTTTTTTTGCCGACTTAGGTTGCAAATTAGGTCTCCATGAATGTACCTTTGATTTAAACGGAATAATATATAACCTATTTTCATTCCGAGAGTCCATTCTATGTATTAGTGAAAGAATTTTTTAAATCGGTTCAGTAGTTTTTGAGCCAAATCATTACAAACATACAAAAATACAAATGTTCTCTCTTTATAATATTAGTATAGAAAACCTTTCTATTATAAAATACATCAAAGAATTACTTCGTAAAAGCCAAATCGGTTCAAACTTTGAAACTCCGATTCATTCCCTTAAAGTGAATTTTGGAAAATCTTTTCTTAGCGGATACCCTACGTCAAAATAACTATCTGCATGCCGAATTTCAGCGCAATCTGAAACAATATTGATTTCAGACTTTGTTACCCCACTTCACCCTGTTAACGGTGGCATTTCAAAAAAGTCTGAAACACGTATTTACTTATTTATTTACTGAAGTACTTGTGCGAAGTTTCGAATAGAAAAGACTATCTTATCTTGTTTCTCTATACAAACTTTTAACACCTGTTTCATCCCCTTAAAGAGCGAATTTTGAAAAATCCTTTCTTAGCAGATACCTACGTCAAAATAACTATCTGCATGCCAAATTTCAGCGCAATCCGAAACAATATTGATTTCAGACTGTGTTACCCCACGTTCACCTTTTTCACACGTATTTACTTATTTATATTTAAAAGCACTTGTGTGAGGTTTCGAATAGAAAAAACTATCTAATCTTGTTTCTCCATACACACTTTGAACCCCCATTTCATCTCCTATAGGAGTGAATTTTAGAAAATCCTTTCTTAGTACACCTTTACGTATTAAGACAAATATACCCTCCAAATTTCAAGTCTCTACGACCAGCGGCTTAGGCTGTGCGTTGTTTGTCAGTCAATCAGTCAGTATGTCAGGACAAAGATTCTTATACTATTAGAAGATGGCACTGAAAGCCTGGCAGTTTTATGCTTTGAAACATATGATACTCCGTCCACGGTGAAATTAGAGATTTTTCGCATCTCAGCACTGTATTTTAAATGAAAGAAGCCTCTCACCTGTTTTTAGTTTCCGATTCAATGCGACATACGAGTAGGTTAAACAAACACGGTCAAAAAGAGCCGTTTAAGCTCGAGTAAATTGCAGCGGTGGCTAAAGCTTTGAACTCAGAGAAAATGAGGCCACATCGTGGAGGATGCACCTTCACTGGACCAGTTTTAACTTAGGAATTAGCATCTGTTTCGCTTTTCATTTATGTTTCGTAGAACTATTATGTCTGTGAAAGGCATTGTAGTTTTTAACCACCCATTAGTAGTGTTGCAATCGTATAATGGCGATGTTAGGGCTCGGCTTTAATACCTTTTTGGTGTCAATTTTTTTCTTTTAAAACAGGCATACACTTTTACTTATATGTACTTTTACCTCTGATTCTATTTTATTTAAATGGCAGGGTTTGATCAAATTCAAGAACGTAAATAAAATTGTTATAGCTTTGGCTTAAATTTTCAACAATTTTCTAGTTTTGTTAAACTGTGCTACATGGTAACAATTTTCTAATTTTAGCTAAACTCTGCTACATGGCAAGAATATTCTAGTTTTCGAAACTTGTCGATGCACTAGAAACATTTTGCAAAATTACATTTTGGCGGAGTGGCACAGCACGTAGCAACAGGTACATTGCCCTGAAGTCTTAATTTAGTTTTATCTCTAAATAAAAATACATCTCTAGTAGGAAAATAGTGTCACAGAATAAAATCTAATTACTAATGTTACGGTTTGTTTTATACATACGGTGTGTTTCTACCTGTATACTCATTGAGTACATTCATTATAATGGAATTAAGGTTATTTAAGTAAATATGAATGAGAACATTTCACATTTTCCGTCGATGACAAAAAATATGTAAGGGGTTGCACTCCGGGAGTGCCGGCAGAAGTGAAAACTTGAACACGTCATTTTTTAATATTTTGGAATGACACCTCGCACAAGCACCCTGCGATCCGTCTTACGAATTTTCCATCAGGACACGTGACCTGACGCGAGTTTATCATTTTTTACCCATCCCAAGAAAAGTGCACAACGCTGCTAAAGAAGTTTTCACTTCAAAAATCTTTTTAGATAAATGCTTGATATCTTATGCAAAAAAAAAAATGTGAAATACTCAATTTTAACATACATGTTGTTATTTTTTTCAGGTAATGTGAACAGTTTTCCGATACTCAGCATGAATGAAAGGTAAGATAGAGCAGATGTTATCAATGAAAATGGTCGTTTGTGTAATTATTTTGTTATTTCGTAGGTCAGCGTTTTAATAATATCTCACCTGTCAGAAAGTGATGATGCGGTCCAGAATGGTAGCACGATAAGCCTAGAATGGCCTAGAGAACTGGCTCTGAAGACAGCTGCCGGAACACATTAGATGATTGGTGACAGATTTTCCAACTTGAGAGTGGCAGTTGGCCAGGCGGACACTAAATAGTGTCCTACCACCATGCCGGGTTGGGGGTCTCTTAAAGATGTTTTCCTTCATCGGAGCGCGGGCGGGCACTGTGAATTTTGAGGGCCCGGCGGTATAATCGGGAGAACGTTTAACTGAACTTTTTGGTTGAACTTTGATCCCAGAGGTACCAAGTTCAACCCCTGGCGTGCACCAATGGATTTTTCTATCAAAAATTTATGTGCGCTTCTCACAGTGGTGAGACCCTCCGGTGAAGGAAAAACATTGTTAAGAAACTTGAGGTCACTTTGTGCAGCTGATTATCTAGATAGTTGTAAACCTCTTTTTAAAATACACAATATATTACCTTTGCCTTGCCTATATATTTTTGAATATCTGTGTGTTTTTGTTCATCGCCATAGCTCTTTATTTGAGCGGCGTAATGATGTCTTTAGTAGATAGAACAATCGAAAAAAATTTAAATTATATATACTACATCAGCGAATTCAAATGTATAGTAAAAATGTAAATTGTATGGCTATTAATGTGTATAATAAGTTGCCTGTATTTAAGGATATACAGAATTTCTTGATGACAATATTAATCGATATTTTGTACAATAATAATAATTTTCATTTTTGTTGACATTCAACTTTGTATTTTGACATTTAATTTAACAATATTTTTTATAAATTGACATGGTATCACTAGGATAACGTTTATCTGCCATACAATATCTCTCTTGACAATGACATATTCTGATAAATTGGATAAATTGAATAAATAAATACTAATTAATACATGCGCTCTTTCTAATGGGTTCATAATGAAAGAGTACGATATATGGGTCTTTCTATCTCTTCTATCTTTCTCTTTCATTATTTTACTTTCGAAACGTCTTATAGAAAAAGGTCATATGTGCATATTTTGCTGTCATGCTATTGTTTTTTGTGACTGCTACTCCAAATATGACCGATACTGTACCTATCCCTACGGTCATTATGTTATGTGTCAGTCTGCTTGAGGGACATGTCTGTTTTCCAGGACCTCATCTCATTGCAGTTCCATCTTATACCGTATCGTAACGTTGTGCAAGGTGAGATAGTGGTCAAGTTCTTCAAGTTCTTGTATATAAGCAATAAAAAGCCATTATAGTACTCGTATAAGCTCAGGAAATTATTGTATTATTGTATTATAAGGAAGTTGTAACTGACGGTAAATAATAAAGCACTGCGAATACAGGCTTAACTATTTTTTATTTATTATGTTGTTGCTTTGCGATTTGTATTTTGCTTGAAATTCAGATACTTAATCCCACACAAAAAATATAGAATAGCATGCAATTTTTTATTTTATTTTAAACATCCAGATTATCCAAACTAAAACCATAATATTCTTATAAAAACAGACGATTCGATCATATTGAAATTTAAGAAGGAGATACTTTATAGCATGATGATAAACAATAAAGAAACTACACTCCATATATCAGAATAATAAGAAAATATCAGATGTCCCTTAAGTTATGTAATATAAGAAAACCTATAACATAGACGCCATATTTAGATCTCCTCTTGCTACTTTTCGTAAAAATAAAATTATGATTTTCACACATAACTTAATTCCTAACTAATATTATAAATGCGAAAGTAACTCTGTCTGTCTGTCTCACTTTCACGCCAAAACAACAAAACCGATATAAATGAAATTTGGTCCAAAGTTAGTGTAGAGCCTGAGAAAGGACATACGCTACTTTTTACTGCGAAAAAGGGGTTCTAAGGGGTTGAAAGGAGGGATGAAAAGTTGTATGGAAGTATCGTCATTTTAGGAGCTAGAAGCTTGAAACTTATTTTTATATACGACATTATTTAAATATGACATTCAAAGTTTGTAAAAGTTTTACCCTCAAGGGTGTAAAATAACAATACGGGATGAAAGTTTGTATGAAAATATGTGAGGTTTATGTTAATGTTCTACTGAACCGATTTAAATGGAATTTTAGTCTAGAGCCTGAGTTCACAGTTCTTATAGTGTCGGAAACTACTATTATATTACATATTCATCCAAAAACACAAACATACAATAGATAATAGTATTGACGAATATATATAAATAATACTTATTATATTTACTTTTACTTATTATATACTTTATAATACATATACATACATATTATAAATGTAAATATATACAAATAATGTTATCATACTATTATAAATAATAATAATAAATAATAAATAAACATGCATAAAGGAATAGATATATGAACTTTATATGAATTCATTAAGAAATACTTTAAATATTAATAAATAAAATAAAAATAAATTAATATAGGTAATGAAAAGAAAAAGGTGAAATAATTTGGTACATAACGGAATAATATGGCTGTTTAGGCGATGGCTGCTTGGCTTTGATTACAAACAAGGTATAATATTAGCAGTACGATTTCTAGACTTTAAATAAACGAGAAACCTATATTTATGTCTTCATTTTCGGTCTGTAATCCGATTAAGTAAGTAAGTATAAGTATTTTTTTAATTTTGATTTATACACAGTCAAGTTTTTTATAGGCGGTGGCAGGTTGTTCCAGACCTTGGAAGCTGCATAGCGAAATCCCCCTCTAAAAGCTGCTGTGAGGTATCGTGGTAAGGAAAAAAGTTGCGAGCTGTGTCTACATGAACGATGCTCTCGCCCGTCATCATAGAGCCGCTTAAGCTTATTAAACAAACAGGACGGATTTTAAAAATTAACAACTCCGAATAGTAAACATGCGAGATGCAGCTTACGACGCGATTTCATTTTTAAGCAGTAATGCTTATTCAGATATGGGGTGACGTGACTTCTTGGCGTGATCGTAAAACAAAATCTAGCACATGCGTTTTAGACTCGCTGTATTAGACGCTGTGTACGTGAAAGCAACCGAGGGCCGTAAACAGTATCAGCATAGTTAAGCCTGGACAGTACTAGAGACTCCACAAGTTGAATGCGTAGTTCTTCATTGAGGTATGGTCTAAGCCTATAAATGGTCTTCAGCTTAAAAAAACAGTTCCGTACAGAGCTCGCTACATGTTTCTCATATTGCAAATTAGAGTCGACGTTCAGGCCTAGATTTCGCGCTTCATAGACTCTCTCTATGGTTTCGCCCATGAGGGTGATGTTTATAAGTACTAGAGACTCCACAAGTTGAATGCGTAGTTCTTCATTGAGGTATGGTCTAAGCCTATAAATGGTCTTCAGCTTAAAAAAACAGTTCCGTACAGAGCTCGCTACATGTTTCTCATATTGCAAATTAGAGTCGACGTTCAGGCCTAGATTTCGCGCTTCATAGACTCTCTCTATGGTTTCGCCCATGAGGGTGATGTTTATAGATGCTGGTACACTTGACAATTGGTGCTTGCTTCCCAGTACCATGAATTTAGTTTTGACTGGATTAAGTAGGAGACAGTTATTTACGGACCATTCAACAATTCTATTTAAATCTTCATTTAGATGTATGTAGAAAGGGGAGGGGAACAGGGAAATGAGGGGAAAGAGGGGTGGGGGAAGAGAGAGGGAGAGGGGAGGGGAGGGGTGAGGAGGAGGGGGATATGCGCGGCGTGGTGCGGTGCGGTGTAGGTGGGATACTGTAGTGTTACTTTTTATTCGTCGTTCGTTTATCGCGATGTATAATAAGCGACACTCTAGAGATTGCATCGTATAGTATTTACATCGTATTGTATTTATAGTATTTATTACCTACAACTCTTTTGGATGAGCAATAGACACAACTCGTCCCATTGGTCAGTCCCGGCGTAAGCCGCCCTTTCTTATTCATGTGTGGGTGCGCAATTCGCCGTTAGTTTTCCCGCCGTTCGCCTCGTCATAACATGTTGCTGCTAAAGCTAGTTCATTGGTTCCCGGACGTTTTTGGATTCGTCACGTTGGCATATCTGTCTTGAAGGACATTGGAAGCCGCCAAAGCTGAGAGACAGCGATTGGAAGATATGGGTCAATGATTGGAGATTGTCCAACCCGATTGGCGTAAATCCGGAGGGTGAGCGCTCCCTGGTGGCAAAAGCAAGAATTACTTGGCGACGCGAGGGCGGTGGGCCTGGCGGGATCGAGAGGTCGAGCTCGAGGACTTGAGTGCCAACCAGCGACAAGTGTGGACGTTGGTCCATTGTGAAGACGTGGAAACGCAGCCCGCTTCCTTTCTGAAGGCGAGGGCTCGTTGCAGGAGAAGTCAACGTAACTGTACTTGGAGGTCCTGGACGACTTCGGAAGGGGTGCGATCGAGTCGTCGACGTCGTGAACGTAAGCAATCTCTGTGTCGTTTAGGTAGGTAGGTTAGCCCAGGTTTTAGGTAACTTTTAAGAAGTATATTGTCAATAAACTGAGTGTTTAATGTATTTGGTTTCTTATTGTCGAGGTATCTCCCATTAAGGTCTTGCATCACTTGTAGTTGATCACCACTCCTCTGGGGCCGTTCCGGCAGGCCTTATTAACACCACGGTCGAAACCACGCCCTGATTCATCGCTCTGCGGGGGGTCCTAGCAGGTGTATATTCTAGTCTGATATAGGTAGTCGTCAGAGCTTAGGTGCACGTTCGATACCGGCACCTGTTAGGGTGACGATGACTCCTTTAGGGCCTAATTTTAGGGCCACTAGGAAATCGGTTGTTTGAGCTATAAAAAGTGCCCATCACGGGTTACCTGGTCACAATACGCATGTGTCTTATTTGTAAAATAATTAGCCTAATTAATTAGAAATGCTTCCCAAAGACACTATTCCACGCGGACGAAGTCGCTGGCACAGCTAGTAACTCATAAAACACAAAATATGTTGATTGACAAATCTTAACAGTGAAAAAATTCTTAGTGGACGTGAACGAAGTCGCGGTTATTAATAGATTAATAAAATTATACCTACTGCCCTAGGCGGACTAGCAAAAGTCCTATTAAGTCTTATTGAACTATGTGGGTAAAAGAACCTTTGTCTTAAAATAAAAAACCGCTCTGAAAATACAATAAAATTAGTTAAGAAGGGTTAATGAAATGAGAATATTTTCTTTTGACTCAAAGGCCCTAAAGGCATCGGACAAAAGAAAGTTATTTTTATTAGAACGAATTCTTTTTGAAAGGGTAGACTTATTGAGTTTCATTCTGTGCCCTGTAATACACCGCCTAAAGGGTATTCCCGAATAATCTTGTTAATTTATAATTGTTGCCATAGCATAACGTAAAATGTTAGCGTCAAAATATCTTTGTAATTCGAAATCGAATGCTTTTATAGCGTGACCCTGGAATTCTTTTTCAATATAGTGTTACACTTACCAATGGTTCACAACTACTTCGAATATTATTTAACAACAGGACGCCGCGGTGAGGCTGCGTCCTGCGATCTGCGGGCGCGATCTTAGTACTTTTGAATCGTTTTCTGATCGCGTTTGGTGTGAACCAGTCGTTACAAATACTACTGCGCTATCTGATCGCCGCCTAGATCGGGCACGCAGGACGCTGCGGTTTGTCCGTACCTTTACCTAAATTTTAAACAATAGCGAATTACATTTCTCAAATTTTCGTACAAAACACGTTTGCTGCTTTCGTAAAATTATTCGGCATTTTAAAGCCGTGATAGTTTTTGTTTAGGATCACAAACTTTACTGTCTATAAGATATATATATCAAATATTTCAAGAAATAATATGATTTGCCTCCGCATGTTTCCTTGTCACATTTCTCAAATTACTGTTTTGAGCGAATGTCGCGTTGCTGCTTGTTTTAATCCTATTTAGCTAGTGGTAGACCCGAAATAATTCGTCACCGATCGTCTCGCTGAGTCCAGATATAAAGTTCAATGTAACTAGTTAGTCAAACTGGCATGTAACTCGTCTCGCAGCATCACGAACTTTCAGGAAAGTAAGGTCAGCACGTAAAGGCAACTACGCCATTTCCCATCAAGGAAAATCATAGGTTACTTATTTGTTTTTAGTACAACATGATTAAATACGAAAGATCTTACAATCTTAGATCTTAAAAAATCTTAAGAAAGAGTTAATTAGCGCCGAAATATCGGCAACTCTCTTATATCGAAAAACATTATAAGTATATGATGATTCTGATGATAAATGATGATAAATGATAATTAAGAAAAACATGTTGGTTTATTCATCGGTCTGGCAGATTCACAAGGCCAGTTTGACCGGTTCCAGATAGAGTCTCTGATAGCCTATTAAAAACTTATCTGCCAGATAAACTAAAACTTTTATATAGCGTCATATGCAATATGAAACTTGATAAGGAACCGGAGAAACAGGCCCTAAGTCTCTTCTATCAGCTCTGTCCTCTGATAGCTACCAGATGTATTGTCGCTGCGGGACTTAGAAGCGGATTACAGCCGGACGTGCTTTCGAGCTCGTAGACTGGCGTTATCAAGCGATTCAGCCAAGTTCCAACGGTCCCTAAAGTCCGCATTACATAAAAACCTTCAGTTATTTGACAATTTCAGGCTAGGGATTTACACGTACAGAACGTATATATGTTTATTTGTAAATGCAAATCTTAATCTAAATAAACTAGCCAAGTGCAAGTCAGACTTGTACTCGTAGGGTTTTGTAACACAGTAGAGTATTTTATAACCATAATTTTTCGCCAGCAAAAAAAATAACAATGTTTTTCATAGTGTTTGTATAAAAAACAAAGATATATTTGCGGTTGCTATACCTCAAAAACTGCTGACTATATCTCGTTCAAACCAATTTTCGTTAAAAGTTTTTAATGAGACCTACAGCATATATTTTCTTAGATTTTTCACTCCCTTACTTTAAAAGTTAGAGGGGGGAGGGGGGAGTTCGGTACACACATTTTACCAAAAAAAGTGGTCGTTGGAACCTCAATGTTATTTTTAAAGCTATCTAGAGATCCTTCCTCTCCTCCATTTCATGTGTGGAGAGATCCTTCCTCCCCTCCATTTGTTTTATTTTTGTATAAAAAGCTACCAAGTTTCAACTGTGAAGTCTTAGTAGTTTCGAAATAAAATCGCTGCGACATACGGACGGACAGACAGACGGACCGACGCCATTCGGCTACGGAACCCTAAAAAGGATAAAGGAGTTTTCTGAAGCATTGTCCTATAGCTGCATCGGATAAAGGTATTGCAAGAAACTAAATGTTACCGAAAGTTACTAATGAATTAATTCTACGTCGTGGACCATAAAGTGAGAGCACAGACCGCGAGTAAAATCGCGCGTAATAAGTACTAGCCGAGAATTACGGTATCGGAAATCCATTCGGAAAATTTCAATAATATTTTCCTGTACCAAATTCAAATTCACAAAAGATTTCTGAGACGGATCACTTAATATGTTAAGTGATCCGTCTCATAATGAATAATTTAGCGTTTTATTGTGCTATGACGACCTAACATCGGTTTACTTATTCGCATTCATAATACAAAATTGTAGGCGGTTGTTTTCAGAAAGAAGAGGATAAGTTATTTTATAAAAATAAAATAAATTGCAGATTAACTTATTAAAAGAATATGGAGTTGTCGATACATAGATTAACAGATAAATCTGTAAATTTAATTAGTTTTCAACACCACCTATTATTATGAATATTTATTTTTTATTCCTCTCCATACCGGCTGTTCGCTTTTAGCGATAAGACTGACATATGTATCTATCTACTACTTTTCGTATATATGTCTGTTACTGTACTTATATTTTTTTAATATCATATAGGCTAGCGTTAAACCACCATCTTATCAGTTGAGAAATGATAATGCGGTTGAGGATGGTAGCACACTAGGCCTAGGATGAGAACTGGCTCTCAAAGACAGCTACATATACAGCTATATAGCTTCATCCGGAACATATTAGATGTTTGGCGACAGATGTTCCAACTTGAGGGTGGTAGCTGGCCCGACGGACACTAGACAGTGTCCTACCGCCATGCTTGGGGGTTTTAAACGACTTTTTTCCTTCACCGGAGTACCACTGTGAAATGTGCACCTAATTTTTTTTTGATAATTACCTCCATGGTTCACGGCGGGAGCGGTACATTATACAATTTAATTAAAAAAAAAATTGTTAAGGTGTCAACAAAGAGATATTGTGTAGTTATTGCATTTTATAGACTGGCGTATAGAAATATAGACTGACTGGTAGACAGATCGAAAATGGATAATAGAGGACTAGCTGCGCCTCGCGACTTCACCCGTATTAATAAGTAAAAAAAAAGTATCCTAGATAGGATACTATAACACTAGGATACTATAAAACTGTTCTGCGGTCTTATGTCAAAGTGTAACAAACATCTATCCATTCATCAACAATATGGATGTATAGATATCTTATTTATAATATTCATTGGATTATTTTGCCCTTTGAGTTAAGAAATCCTTTAAAAGCACATAAATCTAACAAGCTTTTGGCCAATATAAAACAATATTTTGTACCCAACTGTAAAACGGCTATTCAAAACAAATATCTGTAAACAAGCCCCGATAGCTTAACCCATCAGACGTCGATGCATTTTATTTTCAAAATAAAACCCTCCAGCTGTGGATCAAGTTGTTAATTAGTATTCTTCCAGTTGACTTAAACTCGAAGTTAGCTTTTAATTACGTTCACAGTTTAATTAAGTACAGGAGTGCGTTTAATATGTCTCTCGAAAATTTTACTAAGTACACTCCCAGCTGTTACCGCCTGATATTACAAATGGGATTACGCCAAATTTTGAAGGTGTATACAGCTGCAGACAGCTTTGTTTAGCTGTAACTAGTCTATAGCTTAAAGATGGGAAAGTTCTTTAGATATTTATTAAACTTACTTTATAATAATATAAAATATATTGAATTCAACGTCAATTGACGTTGCTGTGGACCAGGATCTCGACCAAGTGGTGGGAATTCTTACGGAGGAGGGGACGAAATTCTGCAAGATGTGAGGAGCCGGAAAGAAGTCTAAGCTGTCAGAAGAATCTGTGCAGCTAATGCAGAAGCGACGGGAAAACCCCGCAGTCACTTCGTCAGATCAACGGGCTTTGAACAAAAAAATTCTAAGTTGGTAAGACGTGACCTCCGGAGCTCCAACACACGCTCTATTAAAGAAGCGATCGAGTGAAACCGGGGTCATAATATTTTGTTCAAAAGCTGGGTCGAAGCCATCTGACGAAGTTGACCACATCTAACGGGAGTGTCGTCGCTTCTAAGCCGGAGATTCTTAGGGAAGTTCAAGACTTCTACGGCCAACTATATACCTCGCAAGCGTCCCGTTCCCAACCCCAGTCTAAAGATCCTAAAGCCACTCTTACCCGCCATTATACCGAGGATCTGCCAGAGGTCAGCCTGGACGAAATTGTAATGGCTCTCAAACAACTTAAAAATCGAAAATAACCCGGAGAGGATGGAATTACAACGAAGCTCTTGAAAGCTGGTGGAAATCCAACGCTTGTACAGCTGCAGCGTTTATTTAATTCCGTCCTCTTTTCGGGGAGAACTCCAAAGGCGTGGAGCAAGAGTGTGGTCATTATGTTCTTTAAAAAAGGAGATAAGACCTTCTTAAAGAACTATCGACCCATTTCACTCTTGAGTCATGTCTATAAGTTGTTTTCTAGAGTTAACACAAATCGTCTCGCGCCTAGACTCGACGAGTTTTAGCCCCCTGAACAGGCTGGGTTTTGAGGAGGATATGGCACCATAGACCACATACATACAGTGCGACAGGTTATACAGGAGACCGAAGAGTATAACGAGCCCCTGTGCCTTGCGTTTGTGAACTATGAGAAAGCTATTGACTCCGTAGATACCTGGTCTGTTCTGGAGTCTCTGCAACCGTGCCAAGTTGATTGGCGATACGTCCAAGTACTGAGAGGCCTGTATGACGCCGCGACTATGACCGTCCAACTACAAAATCAGCAGACTGAACATATCCCCTTACATAGAGGAGTGAGACAAGGGGACGTTATTACCCCCAAATTGTTCACTAACGCTCTGGAGGATATGTTCAAGACGCTGAATTGGAAGGGACGGGGCATAAATATAAACGGTGAGTTCCTGTCACACTTGAGGTTTGCGGTTGGCTGAAACCGTGCAGGACTTGCAATACATGCTGACCACCCTAGCTGATTCTTCTGCAGGGATTGGCCTCCGGATGAACTTGGATAAGACCAAGATCATGTTCAACGAACATGTTGTCTCGGAACCGATTGCCCTAAACGGAGGTCCTCTCGAAGTTGTTCACGAATACGTATACCTTGGGCAAATCTTGCAATTGGGTAAAAACAACTTCGAGAAAGAACCTCGCAGAAGGATACAGCTGGGATGGCAGCATTTGGAAAACTTCGTCGAGTCTTTTCATCGCCCATACCACAGAATAATGAATAGTATAAGTACCCATACCACAAAGCTTAAAGACAAAAGTCTTTAACGAGTGCGTCCTACCTGTTATTACATACGGAGCCGAGACGTGGACACTGACAGTGCGACTGGTTCACCAATTTAAAGTCACTCAGCGAGCTATGGAAAGGGCTATGCACGGAGTATCTCTGAGGTATCGAATTCAAAACGAGGTCATCCGTCAGAGAACCAAAGTTATCGACGTAGCTCAAAGGATTAGCAAGCTGAAGTGGCAGTGGGCTGGTCACATCTGTCGTAGAACCGATAACCGTTGGGGTAGACGTGTTCTAGAGTGGAGACCACGGTAAACGGAGTGTAGGGCGCCCTCCAGCTAGGTGAAGCGATGATATACGCAAGCTGGCTGGCAGCGGTTGGAAACAAAGAGCTGAAGATCGAGCTCATTGGCGTGCCATAGGTGAGGCCTCAGCGGTGGAGAGAAATAGTCTGATGATGATGATGATGATGATATCGAATTTACTTATATATAAACTAGATAACATTTTTTTTTAAATTATGGACATGTACTAATAGGTCCACCGGTTCGGCACAATTTTCAGTGCCCGTAGTCCGTAACACGGGTTAGGATAGCTGCGCTCCCTCGGTTGGGCTGAAGCTTGTCAAACCTGTTATGCATGATATCGTTTTACCACTATATCGCCTGGTGGTCAGCGCTGATGTGGTCGCAGGTGGTGAACACGCTAGGCCTAGGTATACTCTGACTCTCAAGAGCTGTATGCTGCCAGAGCGAGACATCGTAAAGTTATAGCGGCAGATTTTCTCCTTGATGGTGGTTAGCTACTTTTCGGTACCAAGTAAGTAAAGCGGAATATCGATATAATATGCCAAGATTAGATATAGATATTAGAAGTCAAGACTACCGACTACGTCTTCGGCCAGCGAGGCATTTCATTTAAATTGAAATTTAAAAAAAAGCTGAGAGGCTAACATTACCATATGATCTTTCGTTAATTATGTAATAGGATACCTAATGTCAGACTTGTGGAAGTTGCTCTGTTACCATCAGCAACTGGCTGAACATTTTTTCTTGAATCATAGCTAAGAACACAAACTACTTATCAAATACAAAGTACTATGGCTGAGTTGTTCCATCTTACTTTAACTATGACAAACGTCAAAAATCTGTCAAAATCCATATAAAAACACCGGTTAATAGTTATAGTTACGGTTAAAGTAAGATGAACTCAGAAGAACTCAGCCTAAATGAAAATCGTTTAATCTATTTGTTCTTATTATCAAATGGCGCTCATAAAGGCGTGTTGAAAATTGTGGGTGTGTTAAAAGTTGGTTGACTATATTATAGTATCTGATTATATTACTAAGTTACACGGTTTTCACTAAATCGATAGGCAACACAATTAATCGTTTATCAAACGTGGCATCCTCAGGCAATGTTTATTTGCCGTTTTTAGGGTTCCGTAACTTAAAAGAAAAAAAGGAACCCTTATATGTTCACTTTATTATCCATCTGTCTGTCTGTCTGTCTGTCCGTCTGTCTGTCTGTCCGTCTGTTTGCATGTCCGTCTGCCCGTCTGTCAAGACCTTTATTGCCTTTATCTCCGGAATGCGTAGAGATATCAAGTTTAAACTTATAATACATACTTGGGTCTACGGTATCTTTCGGCTATAAAAAAATAAAACCTTTAAGTCAACGCGATCAAAAGATATGACTATTTATGTCGCATATTATCGCATTTATCACAAGGGAATCAAAACCTACAGGGTACTTCACGTTAACGACCTTGAATCATAAAATTTGGCAAAAAGCAAGATCTGTCTCGAATAGGCAAAGTGAAAATGTAGAGGTTAAGAACAAAAACGAAGTGAATTAACTATTACAAACTTACTATTTCCGGTTGGTGTAATACATTTTCTATGGATCGAATACAAAGTTAAATTTGTCCCTTAACCTTGTTTGAGAAATTGGTACGGAAGCCTCGGTGGGCGAGCCCAATTCGACATAGCCGGTTTTATTATTAAACTGCAACAGTAACAGGTAACTAAATGTAAATATATAATTAAGATAGTTTAAAAACTAAAACAACCGACTTCTATGCCCCGCGAGTCAATTTCAGTAGCAAGTTTGAGACGTTTATCATCATATCTCTGGAGATACTTATCAAATCTCAATGAAATTATAATGGGACCATTCCGAAAACGTACCCTACCGATTAAAAAAATAGTCATTCAAATCGGTTCTCAATTGACGGAGTAATCGCGTAACATATATACAAAATAAGAAAAAAAAAACACAGACGAATTGATAACCTCCTTCTTTTTGGAAGTCGGTTGAAAAGTAATGAGATGAAAAGGTTGTTTCGTAAAAAAATCAATAACATACTCGTATGCAACATTAGAAGTAACATAATATGGAACTTTACTCTTAAATAATTTAAGATCGATTAAAAAACTAAAAGAACCGACTTCAAACGTCGCGCTATAGTCCGGCAATCTCGTGCGCGACCGTCCCGCGGGGTGTCAGACGGTGGCGGGGTCGAGGTACCCAAGATGTCAGCAGGTAGCGGGTGGTGTAGCGGGGAAGGGAAGCGTGTTTAGCCGTGTCACAGATTATATAATAGTTACTACGTAGCCGTGTGCTAGAATGACCGCTACCTTGTCCCCGCCACCGTCTGTCACCCCGCGGGACGGTCGCGCACGAGGTTGCCGGTCTATAGTCTAAGTAGCCAATAGACGTAGTAACTATTATATAATCTGTGTGTGTAGTAAGTAGTAAATCGTCGAGATAAGTAAATGTATCGTAATACAATTGTTGATATTTCAAAAACGGCTCGGTCTATTTCGTTAAAACTACAATGGGACCACCTCGGAAACGTACTCTACCCATTAAAAAATAAACTGGCCAAGCGCGAGTAGGTCTCGCACACGTAGGGTTCCGATTGAACAAAATTTGCCGGAAAAATTAAGTATCTACACAGTTTTCTCTAGTTCAGTTCTAACATCGATATATATAAATACCGTGTCAATACTAAACATGCAACGCCATACAACGCCATCTAACGAATGTCTAGCGAACTTCTAACACCCACCATGTGAACGTTAACATAAAGGTCAGTGACCTTTTTGTTGGTTACCATCGTTCATAGATGGCGCTATACTAAAAACACGTTTTTTGTATGGGGACCCCCTATTTGTTGTTATAGCGGCAACAGAAATACATCATCTGTGAAAATTTCAACCGTCTAACTATCACGGTTCATGAGATACAGCCTGGTGACAGACGGACAGACAGACAGACAGACAGATACTCGTAGATAGACAGACAGACAGACAGACAGACAGACAGACGGACAGCGGAGTCTCAGTAATAGGGTTCCGGTACCCTTTCGGTTCGGAACCCTAAAAATCATTTGAATCCGTTCACAATTGACGGAGTAATCGCGTAACATACACAAAAAAAAAACCGGCAAAGTCGAGTTGGACTCGCCCACCGAGGCTTCCCTACCAACGTTGGTCTATACCAATTAAGCTAGACCTCTAAATTGTATGAGCGCTCATATAACTCAGAGGCCCAACCAACACACTGGTGGAAATTGCAGCTAATTTTATAGCTTTAAGTTGTATAGTAGCGGCTTAAGAGTTCAATAAGCAGTTTTAAGTTGCATATTTGCTGCCGCTAACGTCTGTAGCTCCAAAAGTAACTAAGAGTGGCAGAATGGAATCTAATACCACCTTAGCCTTTATAACAGTTCATTCTAGAGCTCATTTATTACTTACATCTTTAACGGAGAGTAACAAAGGGCATTTGGTTACTGAAAGCTGTTTAAGGGATTCTTTTGTAACTGTCAAACGCCTCTTAACTGCATAAGAGAGTTAATTTTAGCCTATTTAAAGCAGCTGTATAAGAGTTCAAATAACCACTATTCTTTCACTGAAAGTTCTGATGATAGAGGTAATAAATACTTTCATGGAGGCTTAAGTTTCAAAAAGTTAATAAATATTACTAAAGCGTACTTTCAAAGCATAATGCTTTAGTAATGGGAGCAATGCTCCCTTGAGTAGTATAATAGAGTAAACCTGCCCTGTTGAAAAGGCTGGATCGAATCGCTTTTCGGTATCTTATAGCATAAAAATATAAACAATTAAAAGAAAAGAAATGGACAACCGATGGAAATTAATAGATTAAATTGAAGAAGTTGTGGTTATCGCAGGAAAGTTCAGCGGGCTTATGAATATATCAAAAAAATAAACTGGCCAGGTGCGAGTCGGACTCGCACACGTAGGGTTTCGTACCACAGAACAATATTTGAAAAGATTGAAGAAGAAATAATAAATAATGCAGATAAATAGTATCGAAGTAATAAAAAGTCTAATAAATATTCACTGTAATACATTACATCATTTACAAAATGTTTTTGAACTGCCTATCAAGTCATCATACTGAACATATTAAAAAGCAAGGAAAATATAGATTTAAGAACTTTATTTTATTTTTTAATTATAGTTTTCCTTGTGTTGATAATGTAAATTCGTAGTTACAAACTACAAATAAGTAAAAAGTCAAGTTAAAAGTTGAAGCATTTATTCAGAATATGGGCAAATGAAAAATCTGCACTTAACACGTCAAGAAACATTAAATAAACTATGTTTGTATGGAGACACCCTTTAATTTTCTACTTTTTATATTTTTTGGAATGTTTCCTTTATTTGTGCTATTAAGACCTTGCTTCTTGCCAAATTTCATAATTTTGATTTCAAATTTTTTAAATTTTTTTTTATTTTTTATTTTAAAATTTCATGATTCTAGGTCAACGTTTTCGACCCATAACCTATAGGGTACTTCCGGTTGATATAGAATTGTCAATTTTGGTCACAAGCAAGGTCTTACAACACAAGCAAAGGAAAAATTCCGAAAAATAAAAAAAATCGATAATTAAGGTACATTTTGGTAATTACAAATTTTTGCGAAAATATAAATTTGCCCATATCTTTTTATCGTGTTGACTCAGGACCTTGATTTTTATACACCTTATAGGGACTACCTTCAGTATCTGGTATAAATTTCAACTTGCTAGGTCCACCCGTTCCTGAGAAAATTGGTGGTGACATACGGACAGACAGACAGACGGACGGACAGACAGACAGACAGACTGACAGACAGACGGACAAGAAAGTGATCTTATAAGGGTTCCTTTTTTACCTTTTGAGGTACGGAACCCTAAAAACATACAGACGAATTGAGAACCTCCTCCTTTTTTGTGAAGTTGGCTAAAAAAGAAATAGTAATCGAATAAATTACTCTGTTCTTGTTTAAAACCATCGAGAATTTGTAGCCTTATTGACGTTATTATATACCCGATACCCGATATTGGCTGTAATTCTCGTTACCTAGTCGAATCGACATCACTCTATATATAAACTTAGGATTCTATTTGCCGAAAGTCGCTTAAGCCATCTTTACCTCAGCAACCTTACTTTATCATTAGGAACATTCGAGAGACGTATTAATATTTCATAAGCACTACCTCAAACAGTACCTGACTTAAGGTACGGCCACAGCGCGGCTTCCTGCGTGCGCGATCTCAGCGGCGTTCAGATAGCGCAGTAGTATTTGTACCGACAAATTCACCAAAACGCGATCTACGGCGATCAGAAAACGATTGAAGATCAGGTCGCGAACGCGCACGTGGACGGAGGACGCCGCGGTGTGGTCGTAGTCGTACCGTTATAGCCGACTTACAAGATGGCTTATGATTAGTAGAATAATACCTAAGTATACATAAAACCACAAAGCGACGGTGAGGACTACTAATTACCGTCTACCACAGAATAATGAATGCGTCTACTGTGTTTTACTGAGCTACAGTCCTTACAGTTTTACTATTACATTTATATTCAGGTCCTGTCAAGTAATACTTAACGCGACCATTTCTTTCCCTACAAGACTTTTAAACAGTTTTGCTGGTTCAAACGACATTTAGAAGACTTTAATTAAACCTTATCCTACTTAAAAAAGGAAGTTATTTGTATTGCGCTGGTTAGGGTTCCGTAGCCGAATCGCAAAAAACGGAACCCTTATAGATTCGCCATGTCTGTCTGTCTATCTGTCCATCCGTATGTCACAGCCATTTTATTCCGAAACTATTAGGACTACAGAATTGAAACTTGGTAGGTAGATGTATTCTATAAACCGCTTTCCGATTTTTGTACAAAAATAAAAAATATAAAAGTTTGGGGAGGGGCATCCCATACATGGAACTGGAACAAAATTTTTTTTTTCATCAAACCTATACGTGTGGAGTGTCTATTGATAGGTATTTCAAAATGACATTGAGGTTTCTAAAATCATTTTTTCTCAAAGTCAATCATTTAAAAGATAGGCGCGTCTAAAGTGGTAAAATGTATGTCCCCCCCCCCCTCTAATTTCTAAAGTAAGGGAGTGAAAAATCTAGAAAAAAATTATTCTGTAGATCTCAAAAACCAATTTTCGTTGAAAGTTTTTTCAACGAAAATTGGTTTGAACGAGATACATTCAGTAGTTGTTGAGAAATAGCGACCGCAAGTATAACTTTGTTTTTCATACAAACACTATGAAAAAAGTTATTTTTGTAGTTGCGAAATATCATAGTTATAGAACTCTACTGTGTTACGGAACCCTACGAGTGCGAGTCCGATTTGCACTTGGCCAATTTATTTTTGAAGAGGTTTTAGGACACATGTAGCCGTTATGAACATACCTACCATAGTACACCAAGTATCAAGTTAACATAGATATGTCTTTATAGATATCTAGATTTGCAATCGCCAGCGAGCGCTGAATTGCTCTGAAAAGCAGCGCTGCTTTCAGAGCATTTCAGTGCTAATATACTAAAACAACACTTCAAAATCAATATTACAAAGCCAGTTTTTATACACGTACTATAGTATGTATATACATATAAATATCTCTCTCTATTAGTTTGTTTGTGGACCCATCCACGGTTAAATGACTGGACCATTTAATTGACATTTTGCACAGGGATAGTGAATATAGTAGAAAAGAAACACTTTTAAACACAGGCAAAGACGCAGGGCGATTCTAGTTAGATATATGTAGAGAAAATGCCAAGCTTAGTCATTAATTTTCGTTTGTACTCGTACTTAATTGTAATATGATAATAGCATACAGAACTGAAAGATCAACATGAGGGCTCATGGTTCAATCAATTGCTTGATTGTTTGTGCCATAAGGTAAATAGACGAGATTTGTTGAAGGCACACGCTGACGCCTTATCCATTCAATTAAACAATATCGTATAATAAAACTGAGATTATGGGCGCTATTTAGTATTTCATATAAAATCAAATTATTTTCGTGAGAAAGCTTTTTTGATATACTAGGTGTCACAACAGCGTTGTCCTGGCTCCTTAGTTAAAATATAAATTCCTGATAGCATTCACGCCAAACATTTGGCTTGAATTGAACGATATCAGAAATTAGTTTTTATATACGGGGCCAGGACAACGCAGTCGTGTCAGCTAGTATACTTATTAACAGAAATTGGATTTGTCTAGAGGGCTGTCCTCTCAATATATCCAGTACAACGAAACACAGATTTTCCTCGAATTTCAAACAAATAAATATACAAACCCATTTGGTTCAGTCGTTCACGAGTGCGTTTACTATTGAAACCCATTTAGCTTTTAACCGACTTCACAAAATGATGAAGTACTCAATTCGTGGGACTTGTTAATTTGTTTTCCACAGGTAGAAGAATTATATTAAAATTATAAAAAAATCTGCCGCGATAACGTTATGGTGTTCCGGCAGCATAGTCATTGAGAGTTAGACCATTCTAGGCCTAACGTGCTACCATCCTTGACCGCATCGTCACATACAATAATATCGTTTAAAAAACTAAAAGAACCGACTTCAAATGCCACGCTATTATTTTTCAGTACTAAGTTTGAGGTATTTATCTCCATATCTCTGGAGAAACTTAAGGTACGGACACACCACAGCGTCCTGCGTGCGCGATCTAGGCAGCAAACAGATAGCGCAGTAGTATTTGTACCGACTGGTTCACACCAAACGCGATCAAAAAACAATTGAAAAGTACTGAGATTGTGCCCGCAGATCGCAGGACGCCGCTGTCTGGCTGTACCTTTATTATCAGATCTCGATGAAATTACGACAGTCATCAAAAGAAACATCAAAAGCGGTTCATAAACGACGAAGTTATCCGCGAACAAACCTTAAAACATATATAATATAATATATACGGTCGAATTGAGAAACCTCCTCCTTTTGGACTCGTGCACCGAGCCTTCCGTACAAACTGGTCAAACTAGGCTAAAGTACAAAAAACTTAACTTTGTAGTTCGATCCATAGAAAATGTATTGCACCAACCACTAATAATACGTTTGTAATGGTAAATTTATCTTTTTTTGTTATTTAACTAGGTACATATTTACGGTTTTCAGATTTATTCCTAGTGCTTCAAGACATTGCTTTTCGCCAAATTTCATGATTCTAGGTCAACGGAAAGTACCCTATAGGTTTTCGAGCCAAAACCTATAGGGTCCCGGTTCACCTCGAATTGTCAAATTTGATTAAAAGCAAGGCCTTATTACAGCACAAATAATGGGAAAATTCAGAAAAAAATTAAAATTAAGTTAAATTTTGGTACTTACAAGTTTTCGCGAAAATATAAATTTGCTCATATCTTTTTATCGTGTTGACTCAGGATCTTGATTTTTATACACTTAATCCCTATTAGACCTCAGTATATGGCATACATTTCAACTTGCTAGGTCCACCCGTTCCTGAGAAAATCGGTGGTGACACACAGACAGACAGACGGACAGACGGACAGATGGACAAGAGAGTGATCTTATAAGGGTTCCTTTTTTTACCTTTTGAGGTACCTACGGAAACCTAAAAAAGTGTTTCAATATCAATTTCAATTTATTTATTCATTGCGAATACAGGTATACATAAGATGTTGTCAAATAAAAATTGGACAGCTGCATTCAACCTATTGGCATGCAATACAAAAAGGAAAGTATGTTGTAATTTGATCATTATTATAGTTAACTAAATCAATAAACAAGGTGGGAAAAAAATACACAGAAAGAACGAAGTATCTCCCTACAATAATATAGTTCATCATAACAATGTCAACGGATTCAGAATAATATAATTAGCTTGGTCAAATTGTCAATTAAAATAATATTACACAATGTTAATGATTAAAAATAGTAAAGTATCATGTTATAAATAATATTTATCAAATTTATCATCCAAATATTCTTTGACACTGTAATACGCTTTGTTTAGCAAAATTACTTTCAATTTATGTTTAAAAACAGTTAAAGGATAATGAAACATTTCTTTTGGAAGATGATTATATAATAGTGGTGCCATGCAAAATATACTTTTATTAAATTGCATAGTTGTATTAGATGGGCAACAAATCTTATGCTTATAGCGTTCACTTTTCAAATTCTCAAACATATTTTTATGGCATCTGACAAATACTATAATTTCGTATATAAGCACGGCAATGTAAGTAGTCTTAAAGTAATAAAAAAAGATTTACATCTTTCCATCTTCTTTAACTTACAAATTGCTCGCACGCATCTCTTTTGAGCTATAAATACAGATTCCCATTCCACTGCATTACCCCAAAAGATAACACCGTATCTTAATATTGACTCTACATGTCCTCGATAGGCCGTAATTACAGTAGGCTGGTCCACAACTTTGCCGAGCATGTAGAGTGCGTATGAAAATTGACTCAACTTTGTGCGTACACTTTCGATATGGCATTTCCAATTTAAATTACAGTCCAGTCGCAAACCTAAAAACTTTGAATTCTTGACTTCATTAATTTTTTGTCCATTAGAATGAATGTCAATACCATATAGATAGCTTTTTCTGTTTCTGAATGTCATAAAATTAGTTTTGTCTAGGTTAATGATCAATTTGTTACAACGTAACCAATCAATTATTTTGTCTAATGTACTATTCATGTCAGCTTCTAGGTCAGATTTACACTTATTGAAGAACATCACTGTGCTGTCATCAGCAAATAAAACCATATCGTTATTAGTCACTTTTGGAAGGTCATTTATGTAAATAATAAGGGACCAAGGACACTTCCCTGAGGCACACCTTGTGTTACATTATAAAAACCAGAAGAATATGTAGTTTCCCTTTTGGTTTTAGGACATATTCTAGTAATTCTTGTACATTGCCTACGGTCACTGATATATGATTTCAATAATTTAAGGGCATTGCCTCGAACTCCATATATTTCCATCTTATTAAGCAATATACTATGATCTACGAAATCAAAGGCTTTTGTCAAGTCCATGTATAATGCTGTAGTCAAATATTTATTATCCAATTTTGTCATTACTGAATTAAGAAATTTATAGATGGCCAAATTTATAGTTCTATTTTTCCTAAATCCTATTTGTTGGTCAGCGAGGGCATTATTTGATTCAAAAAAGTTGTAAAGGCTTTGATATGTTATCTTCTCAAGTAGTTTAGAAAATATAGGTATAAGAGCAATAGGTCTATAGCATGTCATATTTTGTTTGTCATTCTTTTTAAATAATGGTTTTATAATTGTTGTTTTTAGTTTCGTCGGGAATATGCCTGTTTCGATACATAGGTTAAAAATATGCGCTAAAACCGGAGATATTATTAGGGATACTTGTTTAAGAATTTTAGTACTTACGTCATCATAACCCGTGCTGTTGGTATTTTTTAGGGAATTAATCAATTTATCAATGTCGAAATTATTAATTGGATTCATATATAAGGAGTGGTAATAGTCAGTATTGCAATATGTCAATGAATTTAAATTATTGTTGCTATGATTCGTATTTTGAACAGATGCAGTGCAGTGGCAAAGAAGTTATTAAATGCATCGGCTATGCTTTTTGGATTATTAATTACTTCACCATTAAAATTAATCTGTTTGATAGCTTCCTTTGGGATATTATTTTTCTTTTGATTAATTATTGAGCACGTCGCTTTAGATTTATTTATTGAATTTTGAATAAAATATGTGTTTTGAGATTTTTTAGTAAGATTTATAATTTTATTTAATCTCCTTGAATATGTTTTAAACGTGTTTTTTTTTTAGAATTTCGATGTTTTCTATATTGCCAAAGTAAAACACGCTTACGGCTTGTGCACTTGCGTATACCGCTGGAAACCCACCTTGGCTTTTTACGTAAATTTACTTTAGTTAATATTATTTGAAAACACAAATAGTAAAATAACGTAAATGTGTTGTGAATGATGATGTGAATATTTCAAATGCCGTATTTGCGTCATCTGTGCTATACACATCATTGAAAGTGAGTGACTTCAGACATTCCTTAAATTTGTGAACATTTTCCTGGCAATAATCCCTTTTTTCAATGAACCAATGCGTGAGCGAGATGTTGACGTTTACCGGACAGGATAGCATTTGCGCTGTGTGGTCTGATAGAGCAAACTCATAAATCTCATATTTGCAGCCTTTTATGTTGTGAATAAAGTTATCTATACACGTGCCACTTTTATAGCGAGTTGGTTCATTAATTGCTAACTGCATATTATAACTGCTTATTATGTGCAATAGATAATCCATCTGTTTACTCTTTTGCAATGTATTTATATTGAAGTCACCACATATAAGTACTTTCTTATTTTTATAGCAAAATTCATGAAGTATTGAATCCAAAGATGTAAAAAACATTTCAAATTGTTGGTTGCTATTACGTGGAGACCTATAGATACTTACAATAACTAATTTGTGTGCTTTAAGTTCTGCAGCGCAACACTCCAAAATACCAGGGATCCCAAATTTGTTCACTGATGAAATATCTTTAATTTCTTGCTTATTGTGGACCAGTATACATGACCCACCGTGACGTTTATTACGACTGAAAAAGGATGCAAGAGAATAGTTTTCCATATACAGTAGACTAACATCAGTTTTGAGCATGTTATGCTCTGTTAAGCAAAGAACATTGACGGGCTTACCCTGCTCTCTAAGCGATTCTAAGTGTACCGTAAGAAGGTCAGATTTATTTAAGATACCATTTATATTCTGATGAAGTATATTTAAATTTAAATCATTCTGCACGAAAAAAATGTTCAGTTGTTTTTGGGCTAGAGTCGCCTGGCTGCAGGCATAGAGGCATATCAAATTGGGTATCCATTTCTATATTATCCTCTGTTTGTGTAGCCTTATCAACATTCTCTACCGTTACTTTTAGAACTGCTTTATTACGGAAGTTAACAGTATTAATTTTATATTCATTCCTTACAATTTCCCTTAGTATTAATTGACATATATGACGAGATAGTAGTCTACAATTGGGTAGATGCAAGGAAAATCCCATATCAACATACATAACATTTTCAAATTTAGTACTTATCATTTCCAATTCATAATTTAGTTTTGATTCTCTCAAATATTTATTAAAGGGTATTTCACAAAAAAGAACATTTGTATTTCGCGTAGAGCACAAAAAATGACTAACGCATATGTTGAAAATGCATGGTGACCTGTCATTTGTTCCTCCTAAAACTATTAGATAGTCGTTCTTGTCAAGGGATTGTATTTCTTTTCTCTCAGAGATTAAGATGTCTTGTAGTGTGGCACCTGACTTCCAGAAGCAAGTTACTATGTAACGTTCTCCAACTAATTGCTGTAGAGTACGTTGTATACCTCTACCCTGGTCGTCTCCTATCACAACTATTTTATTTCGTTCGTATTCTTTTAAAGAAGCATTACAATCCAGTTTATTTGTACACTGAATATTTTCTGCTTTTTTGTCCGCAATGATTTGATGACAGGAGCTTGATGTCTCTTCATTATTTGAGTTTAATAGTTCGACGACAGCATCCTCGGTATATTCGTTATCAGATATATTTCCAGTACCACGTGTAACTTTCTGTGAATCGTATATAGCCACTTTGTCCTGTGTAGAGGGCGAAGGCAAGACCAATGTTGCGGTCGCAATCAGCGATGTATTTTGCAGCGTTGTTCCTTCTGTTGTTGTATTCAGTTGGGGTGGAGTTGAAGAGATATGAGTATTACTTCTAAGCTTTTTACGCTTTCGGGACGATAAAGGCGACATACACATGCCATCAGAGAGACTCAATTTCTTGTAAGTTTCTATTAGTTTATGGCTATTTTGCAGTTCGACCTTCAAGCGGCAGTTTTCACTATTGAGATTATCAATTACTAGATTTGCGCTTGTTAGCTGAACAGTAAGTCTATTCACTTTTTCATTTAACTCCGATAAAGTCTGGCTTTCATTCAAAGACGTGTTCTGTAAGCTCATCATAGTGTTGTCAAATAGCGAAGAATCAGTTTTGGATATATCACTGAGCAAGTTAGCTCGTCGAGGCCTACGATATGATATAAAATTATTCTCCACAGAATCCATGATTTATGTATTAAAGTAAATTGTTTTATCCTTTGTCTATATCGTTTATCCTTTTATATATCCCTCCTATATCCTTTTATAGATGTAAATATTATAATGTAATTCTAATAAATCAATATCTGTGCAAAAAGATGTTTTAAAACAGTCTCTGGTGAGGTTGGATCCTTCGACCTCGGTGATAGAGGTGTGTCTTAGACCACTAGTCTGCCGATTCACCTGAATAGAAGTCGAAATAACCTATTGTGTTATGCACAACAGTAAGGATTGTTGACGAAAATGTGAGTTGAGGGTATTCACTGTTATTATGTTCAAAAGATAATATACCGACCATTATATATAAAAGTTCACATGTTTTTAGTTGTTACTGCATTAGATTATTAAGGTTTGAACTGCACTAAACAAATGTTCATAGGTATATAATAGAACAGAAGCTATTCACTTACAGTTAATCATGTTTTGTGGACTGTTTACATCACACACAATTTCACATCACTTCGCAGTATTTGCACTTGTTGTAGCCAGTCACTAACAATAACTCATTTTTGTCACAGTATATTATAAAAGTTAATCTAAATATTAACTTGAGATAAGTCGTAATATATTTAATATATTTTTTTTTGCCGGGAGCTGATGTTCTACGTGCGGCGCCCTCTGGCGGAGAGTGTGTGGGCGGTACATTTACTAGTGAGAAGGGTTTTATCACGTTGATGCATTCGGGCAACCCCGGCGTTGTTGGTATTTTCACGCATTCATTTGTAATGTTGAAAAAGGGCTTCTTAAGGTATACCTACTATGTGCTGAATAATGTATGGATCTGTTGAACCCTCTTTTAGACGGTTCTGTGAGTAGGAATCATGTTTACATTGTAAGCTGGCTTATTTATATGTTAAAACCTTAACGTTTCCATTTACATTTATTTGGAAGGCATTTGATTCTTGTTTTTATGCTGTACAGACTGTGCAAAATGTCAAGACACAGGAGCTATAAATTATTTCACATGACACTAACCTTTTAAACCGAAAAATGTATATTCCTGATAAATAAAACTTTTTCCAAAAAAATTAAACCGCCGAAAAAACTGAAAGCAAAAAATAATTAAACTTTTTTATTTAACCTTAATAACGAAGTTCTTAAACTACTGTTAGTATAAAACCTAAGTATATATTTTTGTAATTGTTGACTTGAGTTGAGTTTTTAACTACACATAATAACTAAGTTCTTAAACTAATGTTATATTATAATTTTTTATGGCCATAATCTTCTATGTTAAAAGCAGGCGACATTGCTTGCCCCTGGCCTAGACAAACGGTATATAGAACATTTATGCTCTATAATAATATAAATAATTTAATGTATAATTAATAATAAAAATAAATTAATAAAAATAATTTAAAATCACAAAAAAAACTAAAAAAGCGACTTCCAAAATCACCCTAGTCAATTTCGATATTAAGGGGTTACATACGTCCAGCAGCACCAAAAATGCGCTAAAAGAAAAACTGTTTTCAGAAGGGATAACAATAGAAATAAATATAAAGACTACTATATATATATATACTAATACTATATTAATACTAAGTTTGAGGTGTTTATCTTCATATCTCTGGACATACTGAACATATCTCGATGAAATTTAAATGGTACCGCCTGTAAAATATCATAATCATCATCATCATCATCATCATCATCATAATCAGCCGGTATCAGTTCACTGCTGGACATATGCCTCTCTCAAGACACGCAACTGAGCCCGATTTTCGGCTCTTTGTTATTTCCAGTGTTTGTTGACATACACTGATGATATAATAAAATCATCAAAATAATGATACTTTTATCCATTAATTTTGTTGATTTATTCTAAACGGCTCGACAGATTTCGTTAAAATTTAAATGGGAACACCTTGGGGGTATACCCTTTCCAATAAAAAAAGAATTATCGAAATCAGATTACTCTGTAAAATGTTATGCGTGGTCATACATTAAATATATATATATATATATATATATATATACGCGTCGACTTGATAATCTCCTTAATTTTTTTTCGTTAGTTAAAAAAAAAAATATACGCGTCGACTTGATAACCTCCTCCGTTTTGGTTATTGAGCGATAGTACCACCCCAGACGGACTCGTAGAATTGACATAACTTACATTAGGCACTGTATACACACTGTATACAGACGTGTCTTGAAAATTGCCACAATATACTATTCACGAATCCCTCACAATAAACAAAACGATATTTGGAGAGAAAAATCCATCGCTCACGTCGCGTCGCCTACACCTGTACTACTCATACATATTCGCTAAAGTGTTTCACAAATGTGTCAGACGTTCAATTCATTGGATGCTGGTGATACAATTTCACTGTCGATTACGCTTGGCAGCGAGTAGGGTAGGGTCGGGATCGGTCGTGAAGTCGTGACTAAGCGCGTCCTTGGCTGAGGACCGGTTCCCGGCCCACGAAGGAGTATGTATCCTGAGAACCTACCTCGGACGTGGAGAGCTCGCCGCATTCTTATCTAATAATATTATGGTAGAACTAGGGCTTCGGCAATTGTGCACTGCATACTAATGCTGTAATTGTTGTTAGAATTTTGGAATATTGAAGCTTATCAGATGGTTGCTCTGATTTCTGAGTCTTTAATGTATTTAATTATCGTGGTAGAATATCTGCCTGCGGTGGTTTGTTTTATTAGTTACTAGCTGTACCCGCGACTTCGTCCGCGTGGAATAGTGTCTTTGGGTAGCATTAACTAATAAGACACATAGTATCCCAACTACACCGCACCGCACCACGCCACGCTTATCCCTCCTTCCCCTTCCCCTCACTTACCCTCCCCTTCCCCTCACATCCACCTCCCTTACCCTTCCCCTCCACTCCCTTCCCCTCGCATACCCTACCCTGCCCCACCCCCTTCCCCTCAATTCCAAATCCCCTCCACCTCCCCTCCCCACCACTCACCCTCCCTCCTCATCTACTCACCCTCCCTGCCCCTTCTCCTCCCCCTCACTTCTACATTCCCTCTACCTCCCCATCCCCTCCCCCTCCATTACAGCTCATCTCCCCTCCCCCACCACTCCCCCTAACCTCCTCCACCACTCCCCCTACCCTCCCACACCACTCGCCCTCCATTTCAACTCACCTCCCCTTCCCGACCACTCCCCCTACCCTCCCCTACACTCCTCCTCCATTTCAACTCACTACCACTCCCCCTACCCTCCCCCCACCACTGCCCCTCTACTCTCCCTCCCCTCCCTCTACCCTCCCCCTCGACTCCCCCTACCCACCCTTCCACTCCTCATATCCTGGAGAGGGCTCCACTCCCCCTCCCCCCTCACAAACTTTGAATGTCATATTTATTTATATCGAATCTACCACTAAATTTTATTCAAATCGGTTCAGTAGAACATAAACTTTACATATTTCCATACAAACTTTCATCCCCTATTGTTATTTTACACTCTTGAGGGTAAAATTTTTACAAACTTTGAATGTCATATTTATTTATATCGAATAACAGCCTAAATAATAAGTTTCAAGCTTCTAGCTTTAAAAATGACGATACTTCCATACAACTTTTCATCTCCCCTTTCAACCCCTTACAACCCTCTTTTGGCATTAAAAAGTAGCCTATGTCCTTTCTCAGGCTCTAGACCATTTGTGTACCAAATTTCATCTAAATCGGTTAAGTAGTTTTGGCGTGAAAGCGAGACAGACAAACAGACAGAGAGAGACTTTTTTACTTTCAAATAAATTCGAAAAAACTTCGTTATTTAACATCACAAAAGTTGGACTGGTTTACATACGTTTTCTCTTTAAAATATGAGCCTGGATGGAAAAGTCTGCATTTATAATTTATACCCCAGGCATCCGTTGACCAATTAGGATAATAATTTATTTTTCGAAAATGTTATGACTGTAGGTCTCTCATATACATTTATGAAAATTTGATGCGTATCCTCAGACATGATACAATAAACTCATTCAACATACAATTGAATATGACTCCAGCAACATGTGGAGACGGTCCCTCCCCGTATTACATCTACATAAAAGACGATATGATAAAATTTTCGTTGATTTCGCTCCAATAATGCAAGTTTACTTACTTGTATCGAAAATTCTTTCGTCGTGCGAACGTATTCGAGTCGCTAGAATTCGTACGAGTGATATCATTTGAATACTTAGTATTCATTGCTCATTTTAAATTCACCGTTCTTAAAAAATAAATGGGAGATACGATATGGAACTTGATACTGTGTATTGTCATCACCTAGCTTATATACATCCAACTTATATAACTATAGTAGTTCTGTGAGAACAGTAGACCTCGCGTGCTAACGACACCCATGGAATAACCGACATTTTCCCCTTTCCGTTGACTTAGCAAAGCCATTTCAGAGTTTGGGGTTTTGCCAAAAAATAAGGATATTAGGGTTTACTCGCGTTCCCTTGGTACTAGGAGTTTGAATCTGGTGTCTACGGGTTTTCCTTGTGAAAGGCAAAATGCACTGCGTAGTCTGATTGGTATAAGTAGGTGCAAATTTTTCATATGTAACGCTATAGCAAACTTCACCCCCTTTTCCCCTTTCCACTCCCCCTTGATAAAACTTTTTAGCAAAATCGTATGTAGAATAAAGTCTTTAGTGTGCCTCTTAATTTTAATTGAAATCCGTCGATAAATAGATAACGCTACAGCAAACTTCCCCCCATTTCCCAAGATTCCCCATTTTTCAAATAATTTTGGTCAATCCTGAAACTGAGACGCTTTGCTCGCTTCGCTCGCTCGGTCAATAATATTATGGATACCTAAATAATAATAATATTAATCCTTTATTTCGGGTATCATGACATAACCCATACCATATTTGTGGTAAACGACGGCACTTAGTAAATTCTAGCTGCACCATAGGTACCATTCACGAGCCGTGATGAAAGGCATGTGGCGGTGATTATTATGAAAAGTAATTTTCAACCTGGATCTTTTGCATACTAAAGTACGTAGGTACAAAAAATAAAATGGTTTCACGACATCCTGTCATTGTAATATGCCTAAAAATGCAATACAATAATTAACTTAAAGTTGACCTGAATTGGCTATAGGCAGGCTAATTATAACTGAAACAGTAATAATATCCCTGAAAACAATGTCTTCCAGACAACCTTTGGAGAGGCATAGCAATACAAATAAACTGGCCAAGTGCAAGTTGGACTCGCACTCGCACAGAACAGATAGTAATGCTCGTAGGATTCCCATTCCGTACAACAGTACAATATTTTATAAAATGGAGCATAAATCTCTGAAAATTTAAGTTCTTTGTATACACACCTTAACTTTTGATAAAAATTTAGATATCAATGTTATTGATTTATTGTCAAGGCAACCGTCAATTAGTATTCGTAATATGACTACTGTGTGAAAATTTCAAGCGCCTGTAGCTCTGTAAAAAGGTGAGCGAAAAGCCCCAGGTAAAAAACGTTTCTTGAATGGGGACTTTAATTTTTAACCTATTTTTTTAGTGATTGTTGTTAAACCCCTCATAGTAATACATACATTACATACTTGTAAAAATGTTAAGTATCTAACTATTACGGTTAAGGACATATTGCTCTGTGAAAGGTGGACAGACGGACCGAGGGGAGACTCAGTAAAAGGATTCCTTTGGTATCCTTTGGGTCCGGAACCATAGTAAAAAAGGAAGGCAAAAAAAGTTTGTACTAACTCCTTAATAATTAAGATAGTTCAAACATTAAAACAACCGTCTTCCATGCCCCGCGAGTCAGTTTCAGTAGCAAGTTTGAGACGTTTATCGTCTTATCTCTAGAGATAATTATCAGATCTCGATGAAATTACAATGGGCCCACCTCGGAAATGTACCCTACCGATTAAAAATAATTCGAATCGGTTTACAATTGACGGAGTAATCGCGTAACATACATAAAAAAACCCATACAAACGAATTGAGAACCTCCTCCTTTTGGGAAGTCGGTTGAAAAAAGAACCAAACTATTACAATGATTTCAGAAACATAACATGTTTGTATGGCAGCTCCACACAAGCACTTTTAAAGATGAAGATAAAGACATTTGCAGTATGCGTATAAGAAAAGGTTGTGATTATTATTATATATATATATATATAATATAAAAATATATTATTATTACATAATATATGTCGCAGGCAGATAGCTCAATTAGCCGTTCAATTAACAGTCTAGCCTCTTAACTAAACAGAGCCGTTCAAGTTGATTCCTGAATGATATCCAGCCATTTGATCAAACAGCTTGGCAAATGACTTGGATTAGTCTGACACTAAGGCAACACGCTAGGAACAGTAACCACCGCTATATATGTATATGTTACCGGAAATGTATGAAATCTAGGAATTGTATACAAATCCTAGGAAATTTATACAATTCCGAAGCTATTTAGGAAATGTATAAAATATTGTTTCAAAAACTATTTAATACATAAATATCCTAGGAAATGTGTAAAATTCCTAGGAATTGTATATAATTCCAATATTGGATTAGGAAATGTATAAAAATAATGCTTACTGTAATAAAACACGTTGATAAATGAGAATAATCACTCGTTGAGACAACAACAACAACCTAACCTAACCTTTTATATTAGGTTAGGTTGTTGTTTTAGGGTTCCGTAGTCCTGACAAGGAATCCTTATAGTTTCGTCATGTCCGTCTGTCTGTCTGTCTGTCCGAAGTTTTGCTAAGAGACTGTTAATACTAGAAAGCTGTAATTTTGTGGGGGTATGTATATAAATTACGCCTACAAAGTGCTGAAATAAAATTGTGAAAATTATTGTTTTTAGGGTAACCTCCCCTATATGAGAAGTGGGGATGATTTTTTTTTCATCGTCTACCCCATAGTGTGGGGTATCGTTGAATATGTCTTTTAAAATGACTTCAGGGTTGCTTATACCATTTTTCGATTGAATGCTCCATTTACGAAATATTAAACTTTAAAGTGCAGATTTTTGTTCCAATAGGGCGTCCCCCCCTCCTCTAAAAGCTAAACTGCTGGCTTGAAAAATCTGGAAAAATTAGTGATTATAGTGCATTTCATGAACTTTAAGGGAAAACTACAGCGGTTAAGATAACTTTATTAGTTTAGCAGTAATAGCCGTTGAACTTGGGTGTTGGATAATTTTGTACCGAATACAAAATCCTTAGAATAAATCCTTTAAAGTGACAAAGACGGAGTACCTAGTTGCTTGTTTATAACGGGTAAAGACTTGCATTGAATAACGGGCTACTACGGAACCCTACACTGCGCATGGCCCGACACGCACTTGGCCAGTTATTTATAAAAAATAACCTAACCTAACCTAACCCCGCGTACCCATTGATATCTTAAATATTTTACATTTCAGATTGCTATTTATTAAATAGATAAATTTCCTAGGAAATTGGCTAATATAATTTGTTTTACACATTTCCGTGCGGTTTTAGGAATTACAAACATTTCCTAGGAATTGTACACAATGACGTAAGGGGATGAGGGATGTAAGGGAGCACAAATACCACCTCAGTGCTCCCAGCCAACCTCACCTGCCCGTGGTGCATCCTGCTGACAAACCAACGAGGCTCAGGCGACAGACAAATGGCGGTATAACCATTTCTAAATTATGGCGTAGCTAAATACTACAGGCCGGTGACGGGCAGCAGCGTCACCGGTGCGAGAAGCTACGTCTTGCGATCGCCAACACGCCTGCCCAGCGTGGCGATTAGGGCATAATCCCCCGCCCACCCATCATGGAAAGTCACAATAAGCCGCGGCCCCCAGTTCCCGGCCGCCCTGCTATTCCTGACCACAGCGGCGGTCACGGTAACGGCAGGGCAGGTGGTGCTAAGAATCCCCGGGTTACGGTAGGCCGCCAAAAGAAACTGACCCTCGCTACGTTTAATGGACGCACGATTCGGCTGGATGAGCATCTGACGCAGCTGGAGGAGGAGCTGGGACACATAAGATGGCACATTCTGGGGTTATGTGAAGTCCGAAGACAGGGAGAGGACACCATAACTCTAGAATCAGGCCATCTTATGTATTACAGAGAAGGTGACCAGCCATCCCAAGGCGGCGTCGGGTTTCTGGTCAACAAGGCCCTCAGTGACAACGTTGTAGAAATTTCCAGTGTGTCGACCAGGGTTGCGTACCTTATAATAAGGTTAACCAAGAGGTACAGCCTCAAGGTTATCCAGGTCTACGCACCGACCTCGGCACACTTGGATGAAGAGGTGGAAAGAATGTACGAAGACATCTCCAGAGCCTTACATACCACCGCTAAGGCTCACTACATACTGTCATGGGAGACTTTAACGCCAAAGTGGGAGTACAGACCTGCAGTGAATCGACTCTAGGACCACACGGATTTGGGAGTAGGAATCACAGGGGGCAAATGCTCGTCAATTTCCTCGAGAAAGAGGGGCTGTTCTTGATGAACTCGTTCTTCAAGAAAAAGCCCCAAAGGAAGTGGACGTGGCAAAGTCCCGACACTGTGACTAAAAACGAGATTGACTTCATCATTACGGACAAACGGCGCATATTCAGAGACGTCTCTGTGATCACTAGGTTCAATACTGGAAGTGATCACCGACTTGTGCGAGGCTCTCTGGATATCGACTTCAAAGCCGAGAGATTCCGATTGATGAAGTCCACGCTCCGACCAAACCTACTCCAAACCGTTGTTGGATCTGAAACATTCCAATTAAAATTGGAAAATCGATTCGCTTTCTTGGAAACCACAGATGACGTAGACCAGAAACTTGAAGAAGTGGTGGAAATCCTCAGGGAAGAAGGGACGAAGTTTTGCGAGAGCAAGCGTACGGGCAAAAAGTCCAAGCTTTCGGCAGAAACACTTCAACTAATGGAAGAGAGACGAACAGACCCATTGTCAGCTTTGTCAATTAACCAGGTGCACAATAAAACTATTAAGAAGCTGGTACGACGCGACCTTCGATCCTCTAACACGCTCTTGATGAAAGAATCAATTGAGCAGAATCGGGGGTCAAAAGTGTTCGTCCAGTCTCTAGGTAGAAGCCACCTCACAAAGCTGACAACATCAACGGGGAACGTCGTCGCATCCAAGCCGGAGATTCTGTCGGAAGTTGAAGACTTCTACAGCAAGCTCTACGCATCGCATGCTTCAAGACCCGAACCCGATACTGAGGATTGCAGAGCCACCTTAACCCGCCACTTCATAGAAGACCTGCCCGAAGTCAGCCGAGATGAGATCGTGATGGCCCTTAGACAGCTCAAAAATGGAAAAGCCCCAGGTGAGGACGGAATCACAACGGAGCTTCTAAAAGCTGGAGGAGCTCCAGCAGTAAGCCATCTGCAACAGCTCTTCAATTCTGTTCTCTTCACTGGTAGAACTCCACAGGCATGGAACAGAAGCATGGTGGTTTTGTTTTTCAAAAAAGGAGATAAAACCCTATTGAAAAACTACCGCCCGATTTCGCTTCTGAGCCATGTCTACAAGCTGTTTTCAAGGGTCATCACGAACCGTCTTGCGCAAAGACTCGACGAGTTTCAACCTCCGGAACAGGCCGGGTTTCAAAGCGGTTACGGCACCATAGACCACATCCACACGGTGCGGCAGATTGTACAGAAGGCTGAAGAGTACAATCGACCCCTGTGCTTAGCATTTGTGGACTATGAGAAGGCCTTCGACTCAATCGAAACCTGGTCGGTTCTTGAGTCCCTGCAGCGTTGCCAAGTCGACTGGCGATATATCGAAGTGATGAAATGTCTATATAATGCCGCAACGATGTCAATACAAGTACAGAACCAGCGTACTAAACATATTCACCTGCGTCGAGGAGTGAGACAGGGGGACGTCATATCCCCGAAACTGTTCACTAATGCCTTAGAGGATATGTTTAAGACGCTGGACTGGAAAGATTGTGGCATCAACATTAACGGCAAGTACATCTCTCACTTACGATTCGCAGATGACATCGTCATTATGGCAGAGACGCTGCAGGACCTACAAAGGATGTTGAATGACCTAGCTGATTCTTCTCGTCGCATCGGTCTCCGGATGAATTTGGATAAAACCAAAGTCATGTACAACGAGCACGTTGTTCCGGAACCGATTGCCGTAGATGGAATCCCACTCGAAGTTGTGACGAAGTATGTTTACCTAGGGCAAACGCTCCAACTAGGCAAACACAACTTCGAGAAGGAAATCCAGAGAAGAATTCAGCTGGGCTGGGCAGCATTTGGGAAACTCCGTCGAGTCTTCTCGTCGCCTATACCACAGTGCCTAAAGACAAAAGTCTTTAATCAGTGCGTCCTACCTGTCATGACATACGGAGCCGAGACGTGGACACTCACGGTTCGACTAGTCCACCAGTTTAAAGTCGCTCAGCGAGCTATGGAGAGAGCTATGCTCGGTGTTTCTCTGCGGGATCGAATCCGGAACGAAGTAATTCGCCAGAGAACTAAAGTGATCGACATAGCTCAGCGGATTAGCAAACTGAAGTGGCAGTGGGCTGGTCATATCTGCCGTAGGACCGATAGCCGTTGGGGCAGACTGGTTCTAGAGTGGAGACCGCGAATCGGCAAACGTAGAGTAGGACGCCCTGTGACTAGGTGGAGCGACGACATTTGCAAAGCGGTGGGCAGTGACTGGAAACAAAGAGCCGAAGACCGGGCTCAGTGGCGTGTCTTGGGGGAGGCCTACGTCCAGCAGTGGACTGATACCGGCTGATAATGATGAAATGTATTATAGAATTAGAACTCCTGACCATTCTCAATTTTTCTTTATTCCATTTTCTATTGGAGATGTGAAGAAGAGTATGCTATCTATAACTTCAAATGCAGTTGGAGTCGATTGTATTAGCCGGAACATGCTTATCCCTATCCTTGACATCGTACTCCCTGTCCTACACCACATCCTTAATTTCTCAACTTTCAGTAGCACCTTTCCGTTACAATGGAAAGACGCTCAAATCATTCCCTTGCCCAAAAAACATAATCCCAAGTCTTTCAACGAGTACCGCCCTATTTCCATTCTACCTTTCCTCTCCAAAGTACTTGAGCGCCTTGTCCATAATCAGCTACACTCCTTACTTATCTTCAATCACCTCCTTAATCCCTTCCAGTCTGTGTTTCGCCCTGGACATAGCACAGTTACTGCCCTCGTTAAAATAACCGATGATATCCGTTTAGGAATGGACAAAGGGAAAGTAACTGTGTTAACCCTTCTGGACTTCAGCAACGCTTTCAATGCCGTCGATTTTGACATTCTCCTTGCATTTCTTCATTCTATCAACATATCTCCCATGGCAATTGACTGGTTTTACAGTTATCTGTTTGGCCGTCGTCAGCGTGTCCGCATCGAAGAGTCTTACTCTGCTTGGTGTGGAACCGCTGCCGGCGTGCCACAAGGCGGCGTCTTATCACCTCTTCTATTTTCCCTCTTTATTAATTCTATTTCTCTTAAACTCACTTCTCCCTACCACCTCTATGCAGACGATCTGCAAATCTACTCTCAAGCTTCACTCGATCAACTGCCTCATGCTATTAGCAATATTAACAAAGATTTAGTAAATATATCGGAGTGGAGTAAGGCGCACGGATTAACAGTGAACCCAAGTAAGACGCAAGTGTTAATTGTTGGAAGCTCAAGGACTATCGCTAAAATTAACTGGAGTACGACACCACAAGTAGTCTTTGAAGGGTTAACGATTCCGTACAGCGAAACTGTAAAAAATCTAGGCATTATATTTGATCGCTACCTGTCATGGGGACCACAACTTGCGGCCATTAGCCGCAAGATGTTTGCTTCTGCAGGGGCTTTGAGGAGGTTAAGAATTTTTTTACCAACGGCTACTAAAGTTGTGCTAGCACAGTCTCTTCTTCTCCCTATTCTCGATTACGATGCATGTTATCTAGACCTCACAGAGGAGCAGCTAAATAAGCTTGAGCGGCTCCAAAATTTTGCAATTAGGTTCATATTTGGCCTTCGCAAATATGACCATGTTTCAGAATTCCGTCGTAAGCTCAAGTGGCTGCCTATTCGTCTTCGCCGGAATACACACATTCTGTCACTCCTTTATAATATTTTATTTAATCCCACTTCTCCTAGCTATCTAAAAGCACTCTTCGAATTTCTTCACACCACTAACTCCCTTTCGCTAAGGTCATCAGAGAATCTAATGCATTCTATTCCTACTCATTGCAGCACTTTCTATGATAAGTCGTTTGCTGTTCAAGCTGTCAGACTCTGGAATGCGCTTCCTTTAGAGATAAAACAATCACAAACTATATATACATTCAAGGAACGCGTTAAGTCGTATTATCTTGGTTAGTTATATTACATACGTTTCTTATATACACTCCTAATAATATGTTATATATATGTATATCCATATATGTATATTATATATATATGTATTATTTAATTTATTATGTATATGTATCAAAGTAATTATTATTATTTTCTTTGTATTAATTTAGTATCCTTTAATAGCTTATGTCTTATTTACTTATACACTGTACACCGCCGTATCTATTTACATATTTCTCCATCTAAAGGTTGTCTGGAAGAGATCACTTTCAGCGATAAGACCGCCTGTTGTTACACTATTTTAATTAGTTGTTAAGTAATACTCTGTTTCTTTTAATAAGGTGTTCAATAAAGTGTTTCTATCTATCTATAAATGTATACAATGACGGATTACATACATTTCCGGTAACATATATAAAAATATTTCTGGTGAAACGCGGCCGCTGCCGCGGCTCGCTTCTTCGTTACGCTCGTCGGCGCACGTCACGCGGAGCTCACTGTTCCTAGTGTGTTGCCTTAGTGTCGGAGTAAGACATTATATGACTGGCCTAAGCATTAGCCAGCCAGTTTATTAAATGTTGTAACAAATGCTACGGCTGGATATCATTCAGGAATCTAGTTGAACGGCGCTGTTTAGTTAAGAGGCTAGGCTGTTAATTGAACGGCTAATTAAGCTTCCCTGCGACATAAACATTACTTCATATTAGAAAAGTCACTACGGCCCAACATACGTGTCGACAAATTTAGATAAAGGGGAGGGAAATTGATTGCACCCAATTCTGCCATAACTTAACTCCATTGTTCAAAGACATGGGTGAATAATGACAGCGAGACACTTCACAGTAATTGGAAAATTAGGTCATGTTATACTGATTATAATACTGTGCTGAGCATCTAATTTATTTATATTATGCTGCAACATTTGTGTTAAATACCTTTTTAACCACCGACGCAAAAAGAAGAGATGCTATAAGTTTGACGTGTGTATGTGTGTATGTGTGTATCTGTCTGTGGGATCGTAGCGCCCAAACGGATGAACAGATTTTGATTTAGTTTTTTTGTTTGATAGATGTCTTAATCGAGAATATTCTATGCTTCGCAAAATCCGATCAGCCGTTTTAAGACTACGAGCTTTTTTTAGATGATGACGCTATGAAATCAACTTTGATAGGTCAGATCAATTCTAAATTCGGTATCTTCTTATTTCAATGATATTGTAAGAACATGGTAGCATTGATGCTGGGGCATCTCTTGGAATCTGCAGAATACTCCTCACCAATTTACAGCAGATATGTCGTGTTTGGGCTCATTGGAACGGTCTCAATGAGCAGAATATAAATTGAATTTTAGAAATTTTGAATTTAAGTACTATTGATGTGTAAAAATCTTAGCGTTAGCACACGGCTAGAACTAGAGATGAGCGTTGATTAAGCGAACTAGTTGAAAAAACCATCCATCAACTGTCAACGTTTCGACCGTTAATCGTTCACCGATCAACTAGTTGAATCCAAGACGGCATAATTCAAGAGTATAGAGAAACGTACCTATCAGTTGACGTCAACGAACGGACACGCGTCGCTTGGTCAACTGTCAACTTGAGTTCAAACGGTATCATTCGTTGTTATACAGCTAAATTAGAGTGTAGAAAAGGGAATTTCCTCAGACTTAAATATTTAGGTAGTCTGAGGGAATTTCAACTGCGTTTGTATTTTTTATAAAAAAGGAGAACTTTTTAATTACATTATCTTGGTAGACTTAGTATTTACATTTCTTAGAAATTTACGTCATGACGTAAAACTAAAAACTTAAAATCAAAATATCGTTGAACAAATTAAAATACAATTAACGTACAGCGCTATTCGGATTAAACGATGAATAATCAATACTTCGTTAGCGGTTGAATTCATAGGAGCATATGTGAAATCGGCTATGGTTGAATCATTAACTAGTTGATCAATTCAACTAGTTAATCGACTAGTTGACGGAGGTTAATATAACGGTCTAGTTGCGTTAACGAAAAATACGTCAACGACCCATCGCTAGCTAGAACTAATTCACAGTTCAATGTATAAGACCTCAATTTTCCCAACCCGAACTGATACAAGCTTACATAGAGATTGCGAGAATTTATGTGTGAACATACATTCTCATAATCACTTTGGCACTCAAACTTTTTATTTCTAGCTAGTACTTGGTCACTATCTTATCCGAAGTTTTTTTCTCGTTCTGGTATTTGAAGATTTTCCTGCGACAGTTAGGCCGAGGTCCCTTTTAGAGCGGGTTTTAATCTTAGTAAAATGTGAACAATTGTTTACAATTACCAAAATCGTCATAAAGGATCGCCCAAACAATAGTTAAATCACGTACATAACTATTGTTAATTGGTTTTTAATGTAAATGTTTAATAACTTTGCGTCTTTAACGAACGAATCGTCGAAAGCACGTCGAACACGCCCCAACAGTACAAAAAAAAACAAAAATGAAATCCTAGCACAAGTATATGGTATCATTTTGCTAGGATTTAATTTTTTTATTTATATATTATATATTCATCTTCAAAATCATGGCAACCACGATCTGGTAAAGTAAAGTTAGACGTCCGGGAGTGCAATGGTTTCATGATGTCGTAAAGTTGGAAGAAAAGATGTGGACGATAACTTGTGAATAAAGAGTGAATAGAGTGCATTATGCTCAGAAGCATTATTTTTTATTATTTTGGACAGACATGCACTTCTTCACTATCTCACCTGGACTCTGGATCTATCGCATGTCGCGACACGTATATCACCCGATGCTAATTGGTGGGTATGATGTTATGACATTTAGGTCTAGCTGTAATCGGCAGACGCATCCATAGCCATATTTATTATACATGCTAATGTGTCATGTTAACTGCTGTCATAGTAGCTAGCTACCATAGCTATACATAAAAAAAAGTTTAATTTGCATCGTGGTTTCATAAAACAAGACCACGCTTTTTTTTAATCAATTCACTAAGCGCAAATTTCTGTCTTTTAAGCTTTCAAGCACCGAGCATCATACCGCAACTAAGAGAAACGGTTGATGACATTCATTTTGTCCAGTGGGTGGTTCAAGCCACGGCCGAGCCTACCAAACAGTAGTCACCCATTTAAAATCACACATGCATCATGTATAGGACTAAAAGGCAAGCTTACAGAAGCATTGTCGAGGACAAAATCTGACTCAGTGACCGCGAAATGCCAGAGACATTAGAGGTTAAAAAAGATTTTAAAAAAAAACATATTTCAGAAATGTCGTAATATGTTCCAAAATGTCACAATACTTTTTGATACCCTTGCTAAGACCACATGAGTAAAGTTTCTATACCCATGTGCTAAGACGCAACTGTTTTGTCTGAACAACTTTTTCATCCAATAAACTCGTAGAGGTCGGGGGTGTATTTTTCAGTTTTAAGCTATGTAAATACAGACTCGCGAGGTCTACAGCTCACAGAGCCACTAAGATTGACTCGTAATTGAAGTGAACCTATATTTAACTTTAGTATGTAACTACCGACCAGCCCGAGCCCCGGCTTCGCATGGGTAATCTGATTGCTACTATTAAACTTCACTGGATCGCCCGCTGGGCTAATCTAAAGATTGCCTGAAAATTTCATCAAAATTGCTCTAGCCGTTTAAGAGTCCATGGGACACATACATACAACATCGATCTTACAAATATAGAAAGTATGTTATGTATTAACATCCTCACAAAAGCCCGGCACAATATGTGGTACGCTGCTTTAGATCAACATCATTTACCGCAATGTAAAGGTGTTTCGAACCGAGATGAAACTCAATTACTAACGGTAACTTAGTTCCGCGTAATCTCAGCCAAATCGGCTCACAGCATTCTGACTATAAACCCATAATCACTTCCAAAGGGCTCCCGGACTCCACTGTACTTAGTTAATGAGACAAACTTTGGGGCTGGAGTGGTGGAATCATCAAACTATCTACTGTTATCACGAACACAAATTGACACCGGTAGGTATCGCTACCGACATTTTTTATTAATATTAAATAAGTAGGTACCTGATATTTAGCGTTTGAGCATCTTTTTTGCAAGCTTTTATTTACTCGTAACTTGCCGTAGATTTGTGTGGATCAAATCTTGAGAGCTAATTTAGAACCACTTCCTGACGTTCGATTGGACTCAACTCAAATTTGGTATAGTTATAGTCATAGTCATAGTCATTTATTTTGATAACATTCGTTACAGGTCATAAAAGTAAACATACAGTGTTGTAAAAATACTGAATACAATGTAAAAAATAAATAAATAAATCAAATACATCAATTAAAAATTATTTAAACAAATCATCGAATGTGTATATCGCCCTCTCAATAAGCCACTGTTTCACTTTAGTTTTAAAGCAATTCATTGAGGTGGTGGTAGAAATATCATTTGGCAACCGATTATAGACAGTGGGAGCCATTACATGCACTCGCCTAGACATTTTTTCCAGTCGGCGCGAAACCGCACGTAGTCGGTTTGGATATCGCGTACTGTGCTCGTGATCTTATCTATACTGGCGTATCTTCGATGACACTGTAATACTGAGGTACCATAGAGCTGACCTGACTGGAACTCTATAGTGGCAAATGGTGGGACAGTCGAATTTGGGCTAGTATGTATTATCATATTTAATATATCACGTCTTTACATAAAGCTTGTGCTAAAAGATGTGCTAACTTTGAAAATATCTTATGTCCATCGAATTATGATCTTATCTTATCCTACAGTCAAGTGTTTGACCGCTTGGCCACCTGATATTAAGTGATGATGCGATCTACACTACAATGTAGCACGATACACTAGTAAAAGTTTTCATGTAGCTAACCTTACTTTACTATATCATCATCATCATCCTATATTTATCTAATGCTGGACATAGGTCTCCAATTGCACGCCACTGAGCACGATTTTCGGCTACTCTCATCCAGTTCTTTCCAGTGGCCTTGCGAAGATCGTCGCAATCAATCTTTATATATATTCTATTCTCTACCATACATCTTATCGTAAATTGAGTGATGATTTCAATGCCGACTATAACTTATCAAATACTAACTGTGCCCGCGACTTCGTCCGTGTCTTTGGGTAGCATTTTAAATTATTTAGGCGAATTTACAAATAAGTCATGCGTTTTACACCTACACCGCACCGTACCACGCCGCGCTAATCCCTCCTTCCTCCTCTCCCTACCCCTCACCCCTCCCCCTATCTCTTTTCCCACTCCCCTCCCCCTCACTTCTCCCTCCCCTCCTCCTCGCCTCCCCCTCCCTTCCCTCTCCCTCTCCCTTCCCTCTCCCCCTCCCTTCCCTCCCCCCTCCCCTTTCCCCCACTTCCCCTCCCCTCCCCTCTCTTTCCACCACTTCCCCCTACCCCTCCCCTTTCCCTTCACACCACTTCCACCTCCCCTCCTCTCCCTCCCCCTTCCCCTTCCCCCTCCAAACCTTCCTTCCCCTCACAAACTGTGAATGTCATATTTATTTATATCAAAAATCAACAGCCTAAAAAATAAGTTTCAAGCTTCTAGCTCTAAATATGACAAAAATTCCATTTCAACATTTCATCCCCCCTTTCAACCCCTTACAACCCTTTGTTCGCTTTAAAAAGTATTAACCTATGTCTTTTCTCAGGCTCTAGACTATCTGTGTACCAAATTTCATTTAAATCGATTCAGTGGTTTTGGCGTGAAAGTGAGACAGACAGACAAAGTTACTTTCGCATTTATAATATTATAGTAAGGATAAAGTAAAATATTATCTTATTATATCATAAACTTACATTATCCTCATATAAATTGTGTTAAAGGACGGACACACCGCGGCGTCCTGCGATCTGCGGGCGCGATCTCAGTACTTTTCAATTGTTTTCTGAACGCGTTTGGTGTAAACCAGTCGATACAAATACTACTGCGCTATCTGATCTATCTGCCGCCTAGATCGCGCACGCAGGACGCCGCGGTGTATCCGTACCTTTACTATAATTATTATACATAGTCGTATAGTATTAATATTTACATTAGAAGATCCACGAGAATATTACATTCGTATCGTAGAGAAAATATTAACTCAAGTGAAATAAGGCTAATTAATAATAGAGTACTAATATTATCTAATATGTAATGCGCTAGCTAAGATGTTTAGTACCAGGATAAATCGTTGATATTGTGAAGCGTATTCTGCTTGCCAACACCTTTTTAGGGTTCCGTAGTCCTGACAAGGAACCCTTATAGTTTCGTCATGTCCGTCTGTCTGTCTGTCTGTCTGTCTGTCTGTCTGTCCGAGGTTTTACTAAGAGACCGTGAATACTAGAAAGCTGTAATTTTGTAGGGGTATGTATATAAATAACGCCGAAAAAGTGGTGAAATAAAATTAAAACAAATATTTTTTTTAGGGTAGCTCCCCTACATGGGAAGTGGGGATGAATTTTTTTTTTCATCGTCTACCCCATCGTGTGGGGTATCGTTGAATAGGTCTTTTAAAATGACTTTAGAGTTTCTTTTACCATTTTTCGATTAAATACTCCATGTACGAAATATTAAACTATAAAGTGCAAATTTTTGTTTCAGTAGGGCGTCCCCCTCTCCCCCCCCCCCCCCCTCTAAAAGCTAAACTGCTGAATTAAAATATATGGAAAAAATTTAAGGAAAACTATAGCGGTTAAGATAACTTTATTAGTTTAAGCAGTAATAGTCGTTGAAGTTGGGTGTTGGATAATTTTGTACCAAATACAAAATCCTTAGAATAAATCCATTAAAGTGTCAAAGACGAAGTACCTAGTTGCTTGTTTATAACGGGTAAAGACTTGCATTGAATAACGGGCTACTACGGAACCCTACACTGTGCGTGGCCCGACACGCACTTGGCCGGTTATTAATTTTATTTGTACATTCTTTTCATACAGTTCGGTAGAGAGCTCAGCGTAAGGTGCAACTAAATAAAATGTTCAAAGTAACATCACAAAATATGTAATGATAAAAAATACTTACATAGAAGCTTCAACGCGATAAAATTACGTGACCATAGTTCAAGCCGTGCGAGGAAAACTGAGCGATCGCGCTTGGGTTAACCGACGAAATAAGGCAAAAGGTTGTTTGCTTATTGCTTTTCAGAAATATTTTCCATAACATGTGTCTTATACACCTACATATAGATTTAGGAATGGTATTCTCAGTTTTTCTCTCAATTCTTTTATCTTTGTAGTTTCCACTCTTCCTCTTAAAGGAGCAATACTTAATGTTTGTACCATTAACATAAATCTCATCCAGACAGACAGAGTGATATTATATGAGAGAGGAGAATGGCCTAGAGAAACAAAACATATTAAGTGTGACTTCCCTAACATCATATTGACGATTGCAAGGTACCAATGTTTTTCGTGACCCAGAGAATTACCCTGTTCTGTGGACTGACCTCTAATCTCCAATCTCTTGGGACGTACCATGTTTCAATGTGTTTCGCGTGACTATTTACTTATTTAGGTCGCAATTAACTTTGTGGGGCTTTATTTGGTCAAAGGTCACCGACGAATGAGATACTAACGAAATCTTCGCAACTTACGAAGACCATAGTGTAACAACCCTTTTTACGGTTCCGTAGCCGAATAGCAAAAAACGGAACCCTTATAGATTCGCCATGTCTGTCTGTCTGTCCGTCTGTCCGTCCGTATGTTACAGCCATTTTATTCCGAAACTATTAGCACTACAGAATTGAAACTTGGTAGGTAGATGTATCCTGTAAACCGCTTTCTGATTTTTATACAAATATAAAAAATATAAAAGTTTAAGGGTGGCATCCCATACATGGAACTGGAACAAAAAAAAATGTTTCTTCAAACCTATACGTGTGGGGTCTCTTTAAAAATGACATTGAGGTTCCTACAATAAATTTTAGGGTTCCGTAGTCCTGACAAGGAACCCTTATAGTTTCGTCATGTCCGTCTGTCTGTCCGAGGTTTTGCTAAGAGACCGTTAATACTAGAAAGCTGTAATTTTGTAGGAGTATGTATATAAATTACGCCGACAAAGTGGTGAAATAAAATTTTGAAATATATTATTTTTGGGGTAGCTTCTCATGTAGGGGACATGAGAAGTGTGGATGAATTTTTTTTGTCGTTTACTCCATCGTGTGGGTTATCGTTAAATAGGTCTTTTGAAATAACTCAAGAGTTGCTAACACCATTTTTCGATTGAATGCTCCATTTACGAAATAGTAACCTTTAAACTGCAAATTTTTGTTCCAGTAGATCGTCCCCCCCCCCCCCCCTTCTGAAAGGTAAACTGCTAGCTTGAAAAATCTGGAAAAAATCGTAATAATACTGCATTTCATGAACTTTTAAGGAAAACTATAGCAGTTAAGATAACTTTATTAGTTTAGCAGTAATAGTCGTTGAACTTGGGTATTCGATAATTTTGTACCAAATACAAAATCCTTAAAATAAATCCATTAAAGTGACAAAGACGAAGTACCTAGTTGCTTGTTTATAACGGGTAAAGACTTGCATGGAATAACGGGCTACTACGGAACCCTACACTGCGCGTAGCCCGACACGCACTTGGCCGGTTATTTCTCAAAGTTAATCATTTAAAAGATAGGCGCGTCTAAAGTGGTAAAATATGTGTCCTCCCCCCCTCTAACTTCTAAAGTAAGGGAGTGAAAAATCTAGAAAAAATATATTCTGTAGATCTCAATAAAAACTTTAACGAAAAAAATCATAGTTATAGAATACTCTACTGTGTTACGGAACCCTACGAGTGCGAGTCCGACTTGCACTTGGCCAGTTTTTTTAAATATATTTTATTATTCCTGCCTGACATATTTTATCCTATACTACCGTATTAACGCTGGACTATTAACTGAACTATTTATCCTAATTAACCTACTAATCCTATTTAACCTAATAATCCTATTAATCCTAATAATCGGATTGGAATAAAATATTGGCCATTTGTGATCGTCTAGTTAGTGGTAGGACCCATTGTGAACCATTGATGTAACCTAAATCCTTTTCGGGAATCTTAAGACAGTTTCCTATCTCCTACAATCCTAGGTAAATAATTATTTATGTAAATATTCCTAATAGTGTAAACCTATTGAAAGTAGTTATATCGCATAAAATTACACAGAACACATGCAGAACTTCCTCTCGTATACACAAATATTGGTAATCAAAATTTAGCTGCAGATTTTATTGGGAGTCAGTTATTAATAGTATTATAAGAAAAGGGATATGCAGAATATTTAGAATATTATATAATAAATATTATATATATCATATATATCAAAGTCACTATTTTAGAGTTGATTACAAATGAAATAGGAACGCTAATCTAACACCGATAAAAAGTGACAAAATATTTTTTACACGAGATTTTATAACTAATTATTTGTAAATCCAACACGCACTTGACCGACTAAAGTTTAAATTAACTATCAACAGCAATAACGCAGTGACATGAACTTGTTTCTACCTTCGAATTGTTTAACATCTAAATACTGAGGGTATTGATTGAATTATCTGCTTGATTGAATTTATGAAGAGCTAGATTTTGGTTTGCAGTTTTTTTATCGAAGTTATCTGCGATAGAATGATTTTATTGGGATTCTTGTACAAAATTTAACGCACGAGATGGTAAAGGATTCGACACTACTAAACTTTTTTATGTTTATCGGATGTAGATCGGAAGATAGGCATATACCTAACGCAGTTACCGGCAATGACACGATTGCGAGAATTCTTTTCTTTTTTCTTTATTAATTCTTTTTCGAATTCTTTTAGTTAATGGAACGCGCCTAATAGATTAAAGATGAACAATACAGATAGTAGATGAATACTAGCACCCCGGCTCTGACCAGAAACCCAGAATACCAATACCCACCGACCATATACTAAACACAGAAATTCGTAGAAAAATAATAAAATGTCTAATTACCGCCCCGACTTGTTAAACAAGCCGCACGAAACCCAATATAGGAACCTAGTTCTAAACCTAGCTCCCTATTATTAAATAACTAACAATCCCCAAAACCCTACATCCCTACTTCCCTAGCGGCCCTAGCCCTATCATATTTTGAAGAAATATATAAATATATAGATAAAAACAGGAAGCCTGGTGCCATGAGACCGAAGACACCAGACGGAGAAGGTTAGGAATAAAAGGGTGGTAAGATTTTCTCACGCCAATGACGCAGGCTCACGCCATTGATCACAGAAGGTGACGCTGCTAGGAATCTTGGCTACGTGAGAGGAAAAGGTAAGAGGTAAACCTACCCCATCACAGCGGACTAGTACTGGACAGGGCTCCAGACCACCAGCGGCGGCTAGCGATCCGAATAGCGGTTGAGGTAACACGACGTAGGTAGGATGTGCACATTTTAAGGACGTGTACACGCAGGATCCTTACGCTGATGACTCGGATTCTCGTCACCAATCACCCGAAGGTGACGGCATATTAGTCTAAGCCACGTAAGTTGGAAAAAGGGGGAACACGTTGTACCCTGCCCAGCGGAAAGATGCTGTCAGGGCGGCAACTTCACTGCCTCTTCTTACTTGCTGACTACTTCTTTCTTGATTGAAAATCCGGGACTGAATAATATTATCGACCGACGTTCGATATCGTTCCGACGGGACGATGAAATTTTGGATTGTGTTTAACAATTTACAAAAATATAAAGTGTGAAACACTTCAAAGAAACATAATATTTTATTATATAATAGTTTCATGAAACCTATTTCTGAAATATTTTTTTATTTGTACCCTTATGTGCTTCCCTAGCTAGCAACCACTTTGGAAAATAAGGCACCAAATGACGTTTTGAGATGTGTTTTGATAGATTACAATCCATCGTCCTAGGTTTTGATCTACGAATAAATATTTTGACAGTTGAGAGATAATTCCCATTTTAGGCGCAGCGTTCTACCGTCCTCGACCACATTGTCAATTACAAACAGGTGAGATATTTGCCAAACACTAGCGTATATTTGTGTCTAATAATTATGACATTTCATCTCTTCTACGCCCTTTGAGACCTCACGTGTGTTCTGACATTTGTGATAGCATAGTTCATAAATATAAGTAAATAAATTCATAACGTACTGAATTAAGTGAATATATCATCGTCAGGGAACTTACAAAAGTTGCCTTATTGCTGGGATGGTACAACGTCAGTTTCAGCTGTTATCTCGTCTCGTCTAACTTTACGTGTAAGTTAGTGTGCTCGTCTTGTGTGTTCGCTTATTATTGTTCTATGTGCGCTGACAAACTTCGCCTTCATGTATTATTGTAGCAAATAGAATTTCTCCTAAAGTTTGTTGCTCGTTTAATACAAAACTTTGTAAGAGAGAACTTTTAATTTTACAGATTGAAATACATATTGCTATTAGAATCTCGCTAGGCACTCTGTATATTGCATTTTGTTATGGCAATTTTGTTAGACTGTTCGAGTAGCTAATTACTACGGTGCGACGATCGTCTTCATGTAGCTTGTTTGTAACTTGTATGTGCCTTACCCGCACCGTATTTACGTCATCGCTTATTTTTAGTAACGATTAATTGGTCGAAAACCGTAATTAAGATGGACATATGAATTGACTGAACTATAATTAATTATGGCGCGGAAAAATTAAAAGCGAGAGAAGACATAATTTTATTTAGCTCGAAAAAGCCAAAACACCAGAAGTTGTACGATCCCGAGTACCACAAGGGAGGTACGAGTAGAATAACAATTCTCACAAATATGACGGTATGACCTTGATTCATGTTTTTGCTCTTTTTCTTCACGTTGATATCTATTAACGTGAAGAAAAGCGAATATTAATTTGTAAGTTTGTTTCTAGGAACTGAACCGATTTAGGAAATTATTTTACCAGTAGAAAGCTACATTATTTCTAAGTGACACATAGGCTATCTAAGTAAGCACGGGTTAGCTAGTAATATATACTTGACAAGAGTTTAACAAGTATTTTTACATTGCGTTCCAGAAAACAGGAGATATGTCTAGCTACATTGCCTGGTATTTTACAATCAGTTCTGAGGTAAAAGAAATCCTTGCAAAAAGAACAACTGAAATCGGGAAAGGAAAATAAATTCCAACATTATGTGCGATCATCCAAAAGTCACATCGACATTTCATTACTAGAGTGGGCTTCGGCAATGGAGTGGAATTGCTTACGCCATGCAATGTACCATCGAATGCGTAAACGTTTCCTATTCGCTTAGTTCACAACATGCTTTTACATTACGTTCTGGGACTATGTCTGTTTTGGATTATGCGATCATTATTCACCGAGCGAGCGTAGCGAGCGAAGCGTCTCAGTTTCGACTAGGCCAAAAATGCTTTCTTCCGGATGTTTGTCTATCTGTCTGTGCTCGCTTACAGGTCGCATTTTTCAACCGCTTTTAAGGAATATAGGCTTGCGAGTTCCTTAATTTATTTAGAAATATTTTTCAATTGCGATTTTTTGATTGGGGGGAAAATAGAGGGGGAATGGGAAGATGAAAAGGAGAAAGAGAAAGACATGTAAAGGGTACCACTTAAAAGGGCTTAAATAGCACATTGAAAAAAATGTTCGCTTTGCTCGCGGCTTTGCTTGCATACACCTGATATTTAAGGCCTTACATTGTTACACACAATCTAAAATTTCATCGTACCGACGGAGTTCGAACCCGCGCCTACTGGGAAATATGCCCAGGCGCTGTGTGTGTACGAAATAAAGTGTTTAACACATATAAAAACATAATATTTATTTTTATACTTGTTTTGATAATTGAATGCATAAATGTTTTAGAACATTTAAATTTTGTTCTTTTATTATATTGAGGAATAAGGTAAGAGACCTATTTACTATTTATTTTATCAAAGAGCCGAAGATCGGGGTCAGTGGCGTGACTTGGGAGAGGCCTATGTCCAGCAGTGGACTGATACCGGCTGATTATGATGATGATGATTATATTTATACAAAATTTACAGCAACAGAACTTCACAACAAAAAATATATTATATCTTAATCTTAAAAATATTTTCCGTTCAAAAATATCCACGTCGAATTGAGAACCCCCCGCCTGCAACTACTATTAAATAGTCCAACAACGACATAATGTAAACCAACAACAACAAAGTATTTGTGAAATATTCGTAACTAAATGATTGATGTGAAAACCTTGATAGAACTGCACACTAAACTTACTGTAAACTCACCTTCCCATTCACTCTTGAATAAATTGCTACAAAATATATACAATTTCGTTGAACCGGGTTAAACTTTCGCCACACGTTGATGTAAGGAATTTTTAACCCCCGACGCAAAAATAATGGGTGTTATAAGTTAGACGTGTTTATATGTGTATCTGTGTGTCTGTAGATTCTACAGATTCCATCTGCAGAATACTCTAACTCTTCACTTACAGCAGATGTATTTGGGCTTACTGGCATGGTCTCAATGAACAGATTATAAATAGATCATTCGAGAGTGATTTAAAATTTTGAATTTAAGAATATACTATCTTGTGATGGCGACAGTACTTACGATATTTATTTGTTAGATAATTTTATTGATCAGCTTTGCTTTAAAAGACGCTTTGATGTCACTCGGCAGGTTGACAAATAGTTGGCTATTTCCTATAATAGAACAGAAGTTAATAGAACTGTTACACAACCGTTCACGTAGTAAGAATATTACAAAAACGGTTTGCTTAGTGTCATAGAAATATTGAGAGTCAATGTCATTTACAGAAGCCATCTTATGATGCACCCACGCCCAAAGACTTAGTAGAGACCTTAACCTACACATCATACCTGTTCTTGAATGTAATAAATGTAAAAATACAATTTAAATACAAAAACAAACAAGTTGTTGATCTAAATACTCATAATTACTTCGCCCTTTTTAAATTAAGGAGGAGATACAAAAGAAAAGGCGAAAAGACAAATTGTCTTCATTATAATCATTACCATTTCCTTATGAGTCCGCCGTTTTACGATAAAGACTGCGTATATTTATTATACTTTTCTTTATTTTGCCACTTTGCATCTGACGTCACGTCAACCTCATTACCTCAGATTTTAAATCAAAGTTCCGTCATCTTTGATTGGAGAATCAAGAAAGAAATAGAAGGAATCGAAAATCAATAGCGCAAAAATTCTTTATAAATTACAATTTATGCCAATTGTTGGAAAGCCGCATCACTTGAGAACGGCTGAACCGATTCGTTTCAAGTGTATGTTTTCATCCTAATAAGGTTTTTCAAGAAAGAAGTTTGGGAATCGTTCGAAAAAAAAATTAATAACTGTACTTATCCCTAATAGTTTTATGTGGGTCACGCGTTGAAAGTTTTTTGAATAGGCCAGTATCTTCGTGTATAACATAGATAGTAGAACAAAACAAACTTGCATTGCCAAACGCAAAAATCCTTTTGCCTTTATTTCGCAATTATCTGAATTACTCGCGCAGACGTGACCGCAATTTTCTGTGAAGGCATACAGCGACGGTGTTCCAACACCGATGAAAACATGACAGAATTAATATAATTTTATAGACGCTTCTTATTTCTGATCTCAAGAAAATTAAAATTGGCAATAACGATTAAGTTTCTATTTTAGAAAAGCTTAATAAAATTTAACTTCAAGTTGGTACCTTTTCACAGGTATAAAAACATTTTTAAACATCTGTTCAGAAAAGAGAACTAATTAAGATTTATATACAGTGTTTAGTGTTGATACCTCCTATATATTGAGTTCTTACCGTTAACTCAGTACTTTTCTCGAAAGTAAGCTAATAACTGTAATGTCGAGACGTAGTTGCGTGCTGAAACAAGCGTTTCCGCCGCAGCGTATCTTCTAGCTGTACAGCTTCTGAGGATAGAATAGGTCACACTATTGGTTTCGTAGCTACTATTATAGTACACTTGTCTTATCTGTGCTATGATGACGTTAAAACATGCTACAACGCCTCGTATTTGCAGTTTTTTTTCAGATAAGCAAGCGTTTCAGCACTTTCTACCTGATGCTTAGTGAAAATGTGATGGACGATGTTACTTTACTTTACTAAGTTCCAAACTTACTTTAAAGATAAGTACTGGTAATCCATTACTCAAATTTCTAATTTTCTATTCAAAAGGCCTAATTGTATCACTAAGATTACCCGACTAAGAATAAGTAAAAAATAAGTCTAACAAGACTTATTATTTATTTGTAGCTACACGATATTAACCTTTAAATATATAGAGTAAACAAATAAAAGAACAACAGAATATCACTCGTGCTGCATCTGAAATTGCTTCTTCAATCGATGCTATTAGAAACCTTAACCTTGATTAGAAACCTATTATTATTTTTATATAAGTACTACGTTCAGAAGATAGTATTGCTAAAATTTCCCCATCGCTTTGGCTATCACTTCTCTTTAATTGCATTGAAAGGCATTAATGTTCATTTTCGCTTAAAAGAATAAAATTGCCTTGGAACGGAGCATGCTAATGGATGTCATAGATATTCATTGATTTCTAAAAGGATTTTCGCAAGAATTGAAAAGTTTACAATCGAAATAGCTTACCACCCATCAAGGAGAAAATCTGTCGTCATAAACTTACGGTGTTTCGGCAGCACATAGATCTTTAGAATTAGACCATTCTAAGTCACACAAACGTGTTCACCATCTTCGATCAAATCATCGCTTGCCAAACTTGGTCAAACTTACTTACTTCCTAGGCTGGCGCGATGACCCCAAAGTGTACCTTGGCCTCCGACAATAAAATACGCCATTGCTCTCTGGATTGCGCGGTCTTTCTCCAGTTGGACACTCCGAGTCCCTACTCGGATGCCCCAGATACCGTTGGTCAGACAGGACGCCAACCCTTTGCACGTCCTAGGTGTGCACGTTTCATGGCACGATCATGTTCCAACCGTTCGTCATGTCCAAGCCATCGAAGCCTGTGCGCTTTAATTTCGCCCACAATGCTGGGTTCAGCATAAAATCTCTCCAGTTCTCTGTTGGTTTTTATCCTCCAGCTGCCGTTGCGTAGATAAACTGGACCTAGTATTTTGCGGAGTACTTTTCTCTCAGTAACCAAAGCTTCCTCTCCTCTTTTTGGGTGAATGTCCAAGCTTCACAACCGTACATTAGAATGGGCCTTATCACGGTCTTATATATACGGAATTTTGTAGGTCTACTTAGCAATTGCGAGCGGAGACCATTGTGTGGGGCTGCACTGTAGCGAAGGGTGTTCTGATGAGCTCTTATCTCTATTTCGTCTCCTCTCCTATTGGTGTCTGTTACAGTGCAGCCAAGATAAAGTGGAAAAAACGCTAGCCTAAATAACTAAACATTTATTATTAATAACTTTTAATATAATAATACATTAAATATATACTTAAAAACTATTATTATATAATATTATAATATATTATTATTCAATACAGTTTTTAAAGCTTCCGCATCGTTCCATAATCGACATTAAGTTCCCGCATTTAAATAAATTATCTCTCGGTCTTTGACATTGATATAATCTTATTATCATTCACACAGCACACCGGCTCTCTTGTTACGTGATGCGAAAACGATATGAGTCAAAGATTTAAGAGATATCTTGCTGAGCTTGCCAGGTGTAAGACTATTCCGTTCTTGACACGTAGGAAACTATCTTAGCGGAGATTCTGAAATTACTTTGGGAAGTGACGATTTATGAGTAATTGAATTAGGTAGTTACTCTTTATATGCGTATTGTTGTTGTGTGCAGTGTTTTTGCCTGAATAAATGGTTTTCTATTCTATTCTATTCTATTCTATTCTATTCTATTCTATTCTATTCTATTCTATTCTATTCTATTCTATTCTATTCTATTCTATTCTATTCTATTCTATTCTATTCTATTCTATTCTATTCTATTCTATTCTATTCTATTCTATTCTATTCTATTCTATTCTATTCTATTCTATTCTATTCTATTCTATTCTATTCTATTCTATTCTATTCTATTCTATTCTATTCTATTCTATTCTATTCTATTCTATTCTATTCTATTCTATTCTATTCTATTCTATTCTATTCTATTCTATTCTATTCTATTCTATTCTATTCTATTCTATTCTATTCTATTCTATTCTATTCTATTCTATTCTATTCTATTCTATTCTATTCTATTCTATTCTATTCTATTCTATTCTATTCTATTCTATTCTATTCTATTCTATTCTATTCTATTTATTTTACAACACCTCTGGCGCCATCTATACTGCACGTGACCACAGAATAATGAATAGTACAACACAGAATAATGAATAGTACAAAGTGACAAACTTTTGAACTCAATACAAAATACGGCACATTCTGAAAACGTAGTATAGTCTTAGTAGGTAGATATATCTTCATTATTTGAACTTCGGTTTTAATTGTTTGAACCATACAATATCGCACATAGATTTTTATGTATTTTTGACGATCTTTCTCTCGCGACTGTAATTACAATATCAAAGAAGAAAATTTAATTTTTATAAAATAGTAATTACAAGATTATATATTTATATATAATAATATCTCATAATTTTTAAGACGTGCAAAGCGCTTAGTATTTACCAGCAATCTGTATAATCTGATATTCTATAGAATACTTACCTAGGCATTCCACAGAATCTGATTTCATATTTTGACTATAATACCAAATGTTCAGTAGGTAATGTGTTAAATATTAGTTTATAGAGATGGCGTGAGTGCGCGCTAACATTGCAACTTGCAACCCATACGCGAATGAAGTGGTTACCAACCTACATTTACTTGTAATAACGTACACTCATAATATTGAAGGCACCTTCTTTTGAGGTCCATAAGTTTTCCACAGTAAGGGGTTCCGTTCCGTACCTCAAAAGGTAAAAAAGGAACCCTTATAAGATCACTTTCTTGTCCATCTGTCCGTCTGTCTGTCCATATCTCACCACCGATTTTCTCAGGAACGGGTGGACCTAGCAAATTGAAATTTATAGCAAATACTGAAATCTATAGTAGGGACTATAACAAATAACTATAACTTGATTTTTGTACAGCTAATAGGGATTAGGTGTACAAAAATCAAGGTCCTGAGTCAACACGATAAAAAGATATGGACAAATTTAGATTTTCGCGAAAACTTATAGGTACCAAAATTTACCTTCATTTTAAACTTCTTTTATTTTTCGGAATTTTTCCTTTACTTGTGCTATAAGAAATTACTTTTAAACAAAATTGACATTTCTATGTCAACCGGAAGTACCCTATTGGTTTTGGTTCTAAAACATATAGGGTACTTCTCGTTGGCCTAGAATAATGAAATTTGGCAAGAAGCAAGGTCTTACAGCACAAATAAAGGGAAAATTCCAAAAAATAAAAAAAGTTGAAAATTAAAGGGTGTCCCCATACATACATAGTATACGCCAATTAAGATGGGTCTCTGAGTTTTTTGAGCGCTCATACAATTTAGAGGTCTAGTTAAATTGGTACCAATTAACGTTGGTACGGAAGCCTCGGTGGGCGAGTCCAACTCGACTTGGCAGGTTTTTTTTATAATAGTGTATTTTGTTACAGTATATCGGGACAATGGATGTTCCACGACCTACGAGCCGTGTGGAGATCGTCGCAGCCATGCGAAGAGTCCGGGTGAGTAACCATATGCGTAGCCTCTCTACTTAGTATGTGGTAACCATATTTACTGTTGTACGGAACCCTACGGGTGCGAGTTTGACTCGCATTTTGCCAGTTTTTTTTTCTTAGATTAATATAAGCTATATGTCATTAATTTATTTATGCAAAATATTTATGGCTTAGTTGTGAACGCTTGTATGCACAAGGTCGTTTGCCCATAGTGTAGACTTATTGTGTAGTGGTTAGTACTATTATTTCTTTTATGATAGTGGTAAGTTGTAAAACAGTAACGTTTTGAGGCCTTAGGCCACTTAACTGCCAGATTATGAGCAAATCTTATACAGTGTCATATGTCTGATGCCTATATCATAAACTTTATCAGGAACCGGTGAAACTAGCCTTATATATTTCTACGAAAAGAACTCCATGATTATATCCGTACTAAATTACAAAAAGGTCTTGGTAGAATTAGGATTATCTCACTAAACCCCGCCGTGCCTGTTATGTAAAAACGCGGCTCTATCCGAAAACCTTTAATTTAAAGACTGAATAATTTATTATTGTTTGCGCCTAAAGCAAAACAACTGCGAGAGACCTATTTTTGTTTGTAGATAGCTTACAGCAAACATATTTTAATTTAAGAAGAATTTATAAGAAAAAACGTTGTTTGCCCAAAATATTGCTCGCCTCGATATTCTTGGACTAAAGGTACGGACACACCGCTGACCGCAGCGTTCTGCGTGCGCGATCTAGGCGGCGATCAAATAGCGCAGTAGTATTTGTACCGACTGGTTCACACCAAACGCGATCTAAAAACTAAAAACATTTGAAAAGTACTGAGATTGCGCCCGCAAATCGCAGGACGCCGCTGTGTGGCCGTACCTTCAGTCAGCAAAAATAAAAATTGACACGGCCGCTACAGCGTGTACAAAACTGGACGCTTATTTAATTAATTCCAACCAGTTATGGACTGTTCTTCCATTTTAGCGACAACTAAACGTCAGCTGCTATATTTGATAATACTTGACTAATTTAGATATAAATATGTTTTTGACTAATTTAGATATAAATATGTTTTTTTTTTACATAATAATTTGGTTAGCGCTCGAACACTATCTCACCTAAAAATTAACGACGATGTAATCGAAAATGTAGCGCGCTTACCTGGAATTAGTTTTCAATATATATATACTATTTCAATATATCTATATCGCTTAGTGGTAACAGTAATTAATCTTCCCTTTGTGATTTACTGGTTCTGACCTGAACCAAACAGATATATTAATAAAGTTTACTAACAATGTCAAAACAAGCACTGGTTGATCCCAAATTCTAAATGCCAAGTTCATAGTTTGGCTTATTGAAACAGAATACGGCCAAAGTGGGTCTGAAAGCCTCGAGGAGAGACGTGGCGAAATGTTCACAACAAGTCGCAGCATTTGCAAGTCTATTCGAAGGGTATAAATGCGCGTTTTGATGTTACGACACTTTTGAATACAATTGGATCCTTTCGAATTACCATAACTTTGAGCTGACTCTTTCACACCTACATTATTTTTTACGATCGATTTAGAAAGCAATGAGTATGTTTAATTCGGTATTGTTAACTCTGATGATTTGAAAAAGAGGTAGATAGAGTAACAACACAAAGGAGTAGAGTTGAAATAATGTACTTATAGTAATATCACTAAACGGGTAACGCTTGAAGTTTGTATCTTTAACTATGATATGGGTGTATTAGGTACCTATCAGTTTGAGGTTCTGAAACGCCCGAACAGATAATCCGATGTATAATGTAAAATACGACTTTTATGCTGGATTATTCGAGATGAATATTTCACACAATTGCTCAGGTAAGTCTGGAAGCCTATACATACCAAGTGGACTATGCCCATTCTGTAATAAAAGATGATTATTATTTCAGTTTTCTCATATGTAGTTTTCATTTATTTTTGGATTTTTTGCGGTTGCTTTTGTAGTTGACAATATAAAGAGTGATGAATTATACCTTCTAGACGCACCAAATTCCTTAAAAGTATGGACACACTGCGGCTTCCTGCGTGCACGATCTAGGCAGCGATCAGATAGCGCAGTAGTATTTGTACCGACTGGTTCACACCAAACGCTATCAGAAAACAATTGAAAAGTACTGAGATCGCGCCCACAGAGCGCAGGACGCCGCGGTGTGGCCGTACCTTAAGAGATTCGCCGAGGCAGGTAATAAAAATCTAATTTCATTGTCATTTAACTCATTAGATGTTCGCAAAAAATTGCGCCGTATCTTTCATATTTGTAATATTAACCTGCTCGGAGTATAAGTACCTTTTATTGTAACAATACAAATGCGTTCATCCTCTAAAAATAATTTTCTTATTTGAATTTATGCTTTACATTACATTGATCTTCTCCAATTTACGATTGTATTTTTACCCCCGACGCAAAAGCAGGGGTGTTATTAGTTTTTCGTGTGTATTCTTTGATTCATGAAAATCCGTTCAGCCGTTTGAAGACTATGAGCATTTTTACGGTTCCGAACCCAAAAGGTACCAACGGAACCTTATTACTGGGACTTTATCTTAAACGTTTGCGCTTTAAGTGATGTAAAGTAGGTAAACAAATTGTTTTTGAAGTGAAAACTTCTTTAACGGCGTTGTGAACTTTTTGGGATGGATAAAAAAATGTTAAAATCGCATCAGGACACGTGACCTGATCGAAAATTCGTAAGACGGAGGGAGAGTAGACAAAATGCACAACGTTAATGTTCAAGATTTCACTTCTGCCGGTACTCCTGGAGTGCAACCCGTTGTTTTATTTTAAGGTGCGTACCTCTTTTTTTATAAATATAGAGAAGCAAACAAGAATGCGGCCCACGTGATGGTAAATGGTTACCGCCGCCTATTAACACCTGCAATTCCAGGGCCAATACTGGTGCGTTGCCTGCTCTTTTGAAAGAGGAACCTGTTAACTCTCCTTTTGAACCGTCTGTCCGTCTGTCCGTCTGTCCGTATGTCCGTCTGTCCGTCTGTCCGTCTGTCCGTCTGTCCATCTGTCCGTCTGTCCGTCTGTCCGTCTGTCCGTCTGTCCGTCTGTCCGTCTGTCCGTCTGTCCGTCTGTCCGTCTGTCCGTCTGTCCGTCTGTCCGTCTGTCCGTCTGTCCGTCTGTCCGTCTGTCCGTCTGTCCGTCTGTCCGTCTGTCCGTCTGTCCGTCTGTCTGTCTGTCCTTCTGTAAGGTCGGTCGGGTCGGTATAGGGATCAAACTACAAAGTCAGTTTGTACTTTAACCTAGTTTAAGAAGTTTGTACGGAACATTCGGTACGTGTGGCTTCGGTGTGCGAGTCCAACTCGCACTTGATCGTTTTGTTTTTTGTTTGCTACCTTAGATTTCCGACATATATGAGGGCCCGGTGGCGTAATCGGGAGAACGGTCGGCTTTGATGCCGTGGTACCGAGTTCAAACCGCCGTGCACCAATGGATTTTTCTATCGAAAAATGTATGTGCGCATTTGACAGTGGCCCTCCGGTGAAGGAAAAACATCGTTGAGAAACCAACAACCCCCGCATGGTGGTAGGACACTATCCAGTGTCCGCCTGGCCAGCTACCACCCTCAAGTTAGAAAATCTGTCACCAAACATCTAATGTGTTCCGGCAGCTATCCTTGAGAGCCAGTTCCCATTCTAGGCCTATCGTGCTTACCATCTTTGACCGCATCATCACTTACCAACAGGTGAGAGTGGTCAAAACGCTACCCTATAAGATAATATATATGTATAAATTATCCGATTTGGTAATTTTTATTTTTTTTGTTTGATAGAGTACACTTTCCGGTTGGTCTCTTTTTAATTTAATTTTTTGGAGATCTGATAAGTATCTATTGAGATAGGAAGATAAGCACCTGAAACTTGATACTGAAAATGACTAGCGCGGAATTTTAAAATGATTTTGTACGTTTTGTCAACGATCTTAAATTATGCTTCCTCGAAATTCTTTATTCAGAATTACACATTCAAAAAATGCGAAATCGACGTAACTTTTCATAACTAATGTGCTTACCAAACAACAACATCACATGTTTATTTATGTAAATAGATATTACCAGGCTAATAATTAATGTAAATAATATAGTAGAAGGATATTTTTATGCAGTTGAAGCTGCAGGGTGAAGTAATAAATAGTAATAAACCGCTTAGATGTGCAAATTTTTTGATTGCACCAACACGCTCTATAAATACATAATACATTATTTACTAGAATGTACTTTAATTTTTGGACACAACTGTAATAGATGATTTCGTGACACGCTTGTTTCAGTACGAATTCAAAGCTAGAGGAGTAAAGAAACGCAAGGTGACTGTTGATGTTTCAATAGACGGAGTACGGATCACGACGAGAAGCCAAGCCGCTGGCAAGGTTAGTATGCAATTCACAACCTAAAGACAGTCTTAAGTACTAATGTAATCAAATTCGTATAGTAACTACTAAAAACTCAAATAGGAATTACTATAACTTTGCTAATAGATACAAAACCGGTCAGCATTAGCGCAGGTCAGATCATTACATACAATTTGCAGTATTCCACTGACTGAATATAAATCAGCCTTCAGTAAATGAAAAGTCTTGTCAGTCGTCAAGTTTTGTTGTTATTCATGATATTCAGTAAAAAATTACATCGTCGTGCTTCCAACTCCATTCGAAGTTAAATTGAAAACTTCGCTGAGATTTCTGAATTCGATTCATATTCACGATGAGGCCGTAGAGCTTTCGGAGAGTCTACCTTGTATTAAATAAAATATATTATTCAACAGGGATGATGGCAAGTGAAACGGACGACGAATATTTATTGTCATTTATAAAAGGTGGTTGATGCTATTGAATGTTTAGAATCTGGCGCTGGGTTTGGTAGTTGAAAATTTCAGACATTAGTTAAAAATACTAGGAGGCTGGGGTGAAAAGTTTTCGTCCTGACACAGAGTTGGCATTCCAATCAGCGAAAATGTATGACTGCGTTCATTATCGCAAGTTTCAACTTGTTCTCTTAGGTAGGTTATTTACTTAAACGAGGTTTTCAGTAAACGTCTTGAGTGTTTTTCTTTATGTGGATTGACATTTGAAATTCGAAAATCGTTCCCCTAACAACTTTTTTCCAAGTTAAAAAAAGTGTATAAGAACTCTGCTACTTATTGAAGTAGCAGAGTTCTTATACACTTTTTAAACCAACCGTTAAAAAGTGGGCATCCAGATGTGGTTGCCCCTGGAAGATAACCCACGCGAAGGACGGCCAAAAACCGCAATCACACAAGAAACCATCCATAAGGTGCACAATGTCATATAGGACGATAGGTGTGTGAAGGAGATTAAGATAACTGGGGCCAAATGGGTCTCGCAAGAAATAGTACGAGAATCTTGCACAAACAAATTAGACAAAAAGCTCTGCGCAAGGTGAGTGCCACATTTGCTGAAACCCGATGATAACAACTTTCACAGCAATGTTTGGACCGATTCAATAGGAATCCGTCTGATTTTGTGCAAAGATTTGTAACCATGCAAAGATTTGTAGCCATACATGGTTTAACTACCCACTACACGCCAGAAACGATAGCAGTCGAAGCAGTAAGTGGAAGCTAGTGGTTTGTTGGAATTGTATGGGGATTTGGGTTATGATTTGCTCGGCCATCCTCATCTATTATCTTAATTTAGCACTCTTACACTTCTATGTGTTATTTTTTGTTCAATAAAACATAAACAAAAGAAGTTGTTGTTAAGAGAAGCATTTTGTGTTCAATTAAGAAAAAGAGAAGGCCATAGATAAACATTTTCACAGTTTTCCAGTCTCGCACATTCATTACGGAATACTGATGTAGGAGAAACGCTGGACCAAGTGTTGAAGTCCAGGTTGAAGTAATATAGAGAAATTAAAACATTTGTTTATTAAAAATCGCAGTCTGTTATTGTAAAGCCGAAGATTTTCACTGTTGTCTTGTATGACTTCTTAGAACCATTGAACGTATTTGCAAACACACAACTCACGTACCAAACAAAACACTAGTTATGTAGGCAATTTCAGTGCTGGTTGGTTTTAAAAAATAAGAATACACAAATATTTTACATAAACATTTTTAAAGACCTGTGCGAGTACAATCGAACGAGCTTTGTCCAATCAGCATATCCGGAGGCAAAATAGAGAAAAAAAGTGCGCAGAAAAAAGCCATGTCTTCTAAATTTACCTCAACGTGGACTTTCGAAATGTTCCTTTCCGCCGCAAATATTGGATCTCACCTTAGTGTCTATAATACAATCTAGTTGACTATTTATCTAATCGCAAAGTATCTATTAACTATAATCTCAATACTTACCTGAAATAAAAAAAAACATATTTAATACATACTTTACATAATTATCATTATCAGTTAAAATAGTTTTAAGCACAATTTATTTTTAAGTGAAATATATACAATATTTCATGTATATATCTATTAATATTTTAATACATAATTAAGATTTGCAAGATTTTTAAGGACTTCGCAAGTAATTTGAATCATCGATTAAGTTTCTTGGAGAATCCTATCAAAATCAACTTTTATAGCTTACTAGCTGACCCGGCAAACGTTGTTTTGCCATATAAATAAATGGCTATTAAAAAATAAGGGTTGATCGTAGAAGGATGAAAATTGAGGATTGTATGTATTTTTGTATGTTGTATCATAAAAAAATAGAAATTAAAAATTTTGTCTAAAAAATAAAAAATAAAATTTAGGGGTGGACTACCCCTAACATTTAGGGGGATGAAAAATAGATGTTGGCCGATTCTCATAGATACCGGATAAGCACAAAAAATTTCATCAAAATCGGTCAAGCCGTTTCGAAGGAGTATGGCAACGAAAACTGTGACACGAGAATTTTATATATTAGAGATAATTTCGTCAATCATATTTAGAATCGGCAAATTATTTTATTCGGTGCTATATTTTATCCGGGTGATTTTCAATTGTTAATTTGCGGATTAAATTATGCTTGGCCGAAGTTTACTCTTTTGCTCTCTCGACATAACTTAATTTAGAATGCCTCTTATGCAACTATCGATGATCGCAATCTTTTGATGAAAAGGTAATATTTTGTTATATACTGAATGTAATACATAAGATGAATCTTTTTTACTAAATCAAAATGTCATACAAAATCTAAAAAAAATACTGCGCAAATTGACACCACTATTTCCGCGAAGTCGCGCACCGCGTCTGATATACGAGTATAATAGGGTAAAAGGGAGTAGATTTTTTACCGCAAGATCGTTAATCATGTCTCGGCTATAATAGGCGGCTGTCAACCTGCTGTCTGCCACGAACAGCTAGGCACAGGCGCCCATTGTACTCCCGCCCATTGTTACAGCTGAAGAATAATCCTGTCCACTTCTATGGACAGCGAAGTAGAAACGAGCATGCGAAAATTTCCTCATTTCATTCACATCATTGTTGGATTAGATCCAGATACAATAAAAATGACAACAAATACGTTTCTTCACGACGATATAAAGAATAAGTTTCCTGTTATTGAATATTCTTGTTGTGACCAGAGTTTAAATCACATTGTTACGACAGCACATTTAATGATCTCAAATAATCCTTGGTGTCGCAAAAAATTCTGGTCGTAATTTGTATCGGTACTTCTTTTGCACTGACATACATTTCCATATTCATTATTGAGGACGGAGAACTTCCTATTACATTCGGGTGGCCTAATGAGAATTCTTGAAGTGAAATGCCTCGGTCACATGCGGTCACATGCTGGAAAAGAGTAGTTTTTTTTCTCGAAACTTTTTTAAAATTATACAATTGCTTCCAAAAATACATTCTCAAAATATCGGACTAATAAAACTATTTCATTAAATTACGGTCTGTATTTGATCTTAGTTTTGTTCTTTTGGAGAAAGATCAAAAGAAAATGGTCAGGCATTAGGTCGTAGTGTCAATAGATCTGCAAAGGGTCGGTAATGCCAGCGTTAATAATGCCCTCTGTTATCAGTATGCTCAACGTAGGCGTGTAATTACGTTTCGGACCGGCTAAGGACTAATTGAGAACTATTTCTTACCCTCTCGGTCCTTCATTCTTTCGCTCGCTTCACATGTGATGTGTGGAAATGTGAACACTGTTTTAGGAGCGATTAATGCTGATACAAGTGTTGTGTTCGAAATTAGGTACTCTGTAGGGGTTATTATACGAACGCATGCAATACTTAGAATGAAATAGAAATTAATTCAATTTTTGTTTTTCTGGTGTGTGTAGTCTGGTTAGTTCAGTTGTTACTATAAAAAGCTTTTATGCAACATTTTGTAAGATGTTTAGAGACGAATAGAATTTTAAAATTTAGTATTAAATGCTTTATTAAATATTTCAGTTCATAACACTTGCAAACTGTTGAAGTTACTGATTTCTTATGTTTAGGTAAAGGAGTCGGAGAGAGTATCGGAGATATTAGATTTTAAATGTGTTGCAAAATGTCACAACACGCGAATACGTTAATTTTTATTGCAACAGCAACTTTTTTGTTCCAGCGTAAAACCAGCACCAAATTCTTCGGCCGCAAAAGCAGCGGCAACTCTGACGGCTTAGAGTTGATGCATCATCCGATTTATCGCATCTTCTACGTCTCCCACGACAGCTCCGACTTGAAAATATTCTCATATATCGCAAGAGATGGTGCTACGAACGTATTTAAATGCAACGTTTTCAAGAGCAACAGAAAGGTAAACCCAAGTTATGAATATAAAACAAAAATATAAATAACCTCTAAAGGATTTAATCCGGAACGAGCTGACCCAACAGAGAACCAAAGCCATCTATATCACTCAGTGGGTGAGCTGAGCATAAGCTAAATTAAACAGTAGTGGGCCGGCCATGCAAGTCAAAGCACTGAATAACCGCTGGGGCCATTTACCCAAACGGTTATCAATCCTTGAGTAAACTGCGAATCGGAAAGCGTAGCACAGAACGCCTTCTGACTAAGTGTAGTGTAGATCTTCACAAGATTACTCCAGAGTAGTTATGGATTGCTCTTAGAGCCGTGTAGTAGAAGGAGCAACCTATATCCAGCGGTCGACTACTAAAGGCTGATGATGATTAGGTACGATGTTCGTTTTGGCCCTAATCATCATCATATGACCAACCACATTTTTTATTTGACTTTACTTGTATGTAAGTATCAAACTCACTTACAAATTATTCTTAAAAACCTATTTAGTAGTTAGTATGAAAGAGATCGAAGCGCTTCGATACAACACTAATCGTAACGAGAGAAAGTCTAATTTGAATAAAATATTAAAACGTTTTGTTTGACTTTTCTATAAAATAATCTGTAAGTAAGTGTATCTACAAAATCGAAAACATAAAATAATATCTTTGGTAAACTTTTAGATCCTTGCCAATTCTACCCCAGTTTTATTTGAAATTGGTTAATGGTGTATTTTTATTATTTGTCGTATAAAAAAGCAGTCCCTTCTGAAACTAACGAGACCGCGAGCACGTTTGCACTTAACGTCGTCGTCGCCAAATTTCCCTTGATTTTTGTAAGGCGCCTTTAAGTAAACCTTAACAAGATTTTTCGTCGAGATAATTCGTATCTTTTGAAAGGTAAAATAAAAATGCCTCACAACGTCCCCCTTATCCTGTTGCTCTCCGGCGACGCGTCTACTTTTTGAGTCCTTGTGTGTGTGCGATCGCGTTTGTAGTGGCGTGATCTTACAGCTTTTACTGCCATCCCCCTTGTGGTTCATAGGTTGTTGTCCTCGCTCTTATCAGTCAAGTGTTGTCGACGTTACAAGGCAATCGATGCTAATATTTATTCTGCCCGTAATGGTATCGTGAGATTGTTGTCTTTTCCGTATGGTTCACTGTCTTTTTAAGCTTGTATTTTGTTTTTACTACCAAAGACTCAAAACATTTGTCTTCATTAGAATAATAGAGTTTTGTAGCAAATTGTTTGCAAGTTTTGTAGCAAGATGATTACTATGATACCTACTTTAAGGGTGATTACTTTATATAATTTATATATATAATACTCCCATTCCAGGCCTAGCGTGCAGCTACCACGCATCATTACTTACCAACAGGTGAGATAGTGGTCAAACGCTAGCCGATGCGATAAAAAATTAAAATAAAATAATATTACTTGATGATGAGTTGGCAAAATCCTTGTAGTATCCTCAAACAATCTCAAAGTAAATTAGGCGAGAGACATAAATTGCAATCATTTCTATGACATTAGCTTTTCACGAATTAGCTTTCAAACAATTTGTTCTCAAAGACACATCAGGCACAGTTCCTTGCGCCGTAATCGCTAGAGATTTATTACGTGACTTTTCTACGCAGTGTAAATATTTTTCTAAGCGCCTCTTCCATGATATTCGAGACTTCGAGGTATTCGAGTAAAGTGTAAAGTAGTTCTTTACAAGTAAATGTCGCGAGTATTTTTGTAAGTTAAATGTCACATTTAAGTGTAGCGTAATATAATTCGAGGTTAGATTAACGCAATTACATTTGACATGCGCACAATGCGCCGGTGATAAGCCTGCTTACTTGTAGATGGTGAAGGAGGCCCAAAGAGTCTACTTGACGTTAAAGTTATTTACTTGTCTCTGTCAGGCTCAAGGACTGACTAGAACAGTTTGTGAGATTCAAATTATATTTGTTCTATACCTACTCTTTAAAACTTAAACCGTTTCTTGTAACAATAACAATTGCTACGACTTACCTAGATTAAATGGAAGGCAAGAGATTGGCTTTTGAAGTAATGTCCCGTCGCACAAAAAGATTAACAGTGCAAGAAAGTTATTTTCGTCCGATGTGGAATACAGTTTGAGAGATTTATATTTTTATGATGAATTAAGGCAGGGAGGACTTTAAGGGCGGTGTTTAACAAACCTATGAGAGATTAATTCAATCTTTGGAACGGTTCTTAAGCCCATGTGTTGCTGATGCGACATTCGCTTTAACTGAAGAGAATTTTATGAGGGTCAGCGACGTAAGCATATTCGTTACATTTATTATTAAAGGGATGTTGGTATAGATATCTATGGGGGGCATGGTTTTTGAGATAGGACCGTAAGGGCTTGGTACCTCTTTCGTTGTAGCTTTAAGAAATCACTCTGAAGAGACTGTCTCTAACTTGTAACCACTTTAACCTGTATTTACCGGAACAGGATAAAAAATAGTAGGTACTATGTATTACCAGTTCGAATGGCATCAAAAAAAGTTTTAGTGTATAGTGCCCATTTTCTTGCTGATTGTTGGTTATTATTAATTCTATCAATGTATTTTAAAATACAGTCAAAAATTATAGACAGTCGTCTCTGAGCTTTTTACTGGATCCACAATGAGAGAGGTAGAGCCTACCATTGCGACACACAATGCTGACATTATTGGCAGATTTTTGGTACTTTAAGTTTCGATTTGAACACTTGCTAACCACTGGATCGAAATTCATGACCGAAGATTCTCTCGACCGACCGCTATTATTACTCCCGTATTGTGCGTGAAGTGAAAGAAAACAAAAATCATTCCAATTTCAACCGGGAAGATGGATTTAGGCTGGCTGCAACTTGCAACCCAGTGATTAGCAAGTGTTCGAATCGAAATTCAAAGCAGCAAAAATCTGCCGATATTGTCATTATTGTTTGTGTGTTAATATTTATAAGTGTTCAAATCGCGAAAGTTTTAATGATTGTATTGTTCCTATTTATTGAATTACAACTTTGGTATTTGATACACGGCAGGTTTGATCACTTTGGATTAGAACTCTGCATTAGAAGTCAAGCTTCTATCTAAATGCGCTACAAAGCCCTCAAAGCCAGTATAGACGCATATATCAAATCGGTAGCAATGAAATTCAAAAATAAGTAAATGTTTCCGTGGTAATGGTACGACCACACCGCGTCCTGCGTCCGTGTGCGCGTTTGCGATCTGATTTTCAATCGTTTTCTGATCGACGTAGATCGTGTTTGGTGTGAATCAGTCGGTATAAATTCTACTAAGCTATCTGATCGCCGCCTAGATGGCGTGGCGCATGCAGGACGCCGACTATACACTTTACAGTTTCATATATGTTTGTTCTTGAATTACAGATTAATTAAATGGGAATAGATTACCAGCTGTACCCGCGGCCGTAGTTTAGTGTGTTGAAAAGCGGGTATTTAAATATTTGAGTTTACACCCACGAAAGGCTCCAATTTACTTCGAATCTGGCTTGTAGGTCGGTTAGCAGTCACAACCCATGACCCGAGTTGCGGTTCTAAGCAGTTAGATTACGTGGCTGATTTATTTGAACTCTGTAGTTTAACTTGTTTTAACTGCCCATTAAACTAACTTTGTGCATGTTGAGGTATATTTAAACACTGTGTAATAAAACTACCTACTCTTGTCGTTTTTTTGGCAATCAAATTTCATAGGAATTCGATTGACCATGTCATGTACTTATCTTTCAAGATATGGGTATTAAATTAATAGATAGATATTCGTAGGTCAATTAATATATCTTAAATAATTTAAAATCTATTAACGAATTTTAAATTATACTTCCTGTGCCCCACGTCTTTACCTACGTTAAGAAGTATCATTATCATCATCAGCCTATGTTAGTCCACAGCTGGTCATAGGCCTCTCCAACTGCACGCCACTGAACACGATCCCCAGCAACTCTCATGCAGCTTCTACCAGCCACCTTAAGAAGTATCCTATGTCCTAATCTATTATACTGGCTACCCCTGTGCAAAATTATAGCCATATCGCTTGAGCCGTTTGACCGTGAAGATCTCCGAAACAATTATACAAACTGACTTTCGCATTTATAATATTGGTGTTAATGAATAGGTGCCGCAACCGGTGACCTTATCACTAGGCAGCAATCTCTGCCCAGCAACCGGGCAGTACCTACTCGAATATATTGTTGGTGATGCTGCTATTTTAATTATATTGGAATGACACGCACTCGACGACTACCTCACCTGAAGTTAATGATGTTGTCTACGATGCAATCGTACTTGTCTGGAATTGGAAGATGGTAATGAGACGAGACGCTGGTGAACTGACTTTAGTTAAATCCACTTTAGCATTTTGCAAGGGGTAACATAATAATCAAATATTAGATACACAAAGTAAGTCGATAAACATCATCACAGAATACGGAATACGTTTTTTTCATACTTCATTATTTAAATAAAATACAAATAACCAACAGCGTACTTTTAATTTAAAAGCATTAAAGCGCATTACAGTTTTTAGCTCTTAGTATAATAACTCAAAGAAAATAGATATTGACCATCGAATTAAAACCGACAGAAACCAAGTACGTGCGTTTCAAACTCGCCGTTCAATTGGGTCAGAATCGCTCGCGTAAGCAGTGCTTCGAGTCACATGGTAGCGAGCGTCTCCCGCAAAATTATCAAAATATGACATATTGTACAGTAATTTTGTGCCACAAAGCATCGAAAATGGATTATGAGGTTTCTAGAGTATCATTGCACAGTTAATATATACATTTAATTAGGTAAATTGTGTAATAAAACAATTAATACAGTGAATCAAATTAACTAGCTCTGAGTACGAGCGGAGTGTTGCCAGATGAATGGGTGTGAAATTGGCCCAATTTAATTTACACATTCTTTACCAAATTATTCTTAATTTACAATAATAAAAAAAAATTAGGTACATAATATACCTAGTACTAAACTTTACTTGTTTACCTATAATAATTTAGTTTTTTAGTAGGTTCTGTTAATTATTTATTTAGTACTTAGGTTCTGTTTAGGGTCGTCTCGAACATTTACACAATATCTTCGTCGATTGTGAATGTATTATTACCCGACTGCGCAAGGAGGGTTATATTATTGTGTATGTATCTCAGACTATCATCCAGACGGAGCCGTGCCTAACACGTGAATGCAAGTATTACTACTAAATGCTTGAGTAATAAGTTTCCGCGCTCAGTCCGGCATAGTCAATACGGCATGATTACTACGTAAGCAATGCTGCGAAGTTATACTGCACGGAAGCGTCCGACCCTGCTGCCGCTTGGTAGCAAATAGAGCGCGGAAGCGATTGATATCGATGTTCATCATCATAATCAGCCTATACAAGTCAACTGCTTGACATAGTAGGCTTCCCTGATTGGACGCCTCTGAGCACGATCCTCGGCTAATCTCTTACCAGCCACCCTGTAAATATCATCGCTTCGGCTAGTCTGGGGGAGTCCTACGATACGTCTACCAATTCGCGATGTCCACTCAAGAATTTTTTTACCCAGAGGTTGTCAGTTCTTCAGCCAATGCGCCTTCAGCTATGTCGATGAGTTCAATACTCTGTCGTATGACTGCAGTTTCGTTTCGATCCTTTAGATAAACGCCGATCTCCTTTCCATAGCACGCTGAACGACTTACAATTTGTTGACCAGACCAACTGTGAGTGGCCACGTTCGGCTCCGTATGTCATGACGTGTAGTATCGCACTAATCCTCGCATGATTCTTCCCATCGCCAACAGAGTCACTGTTGGCGATGTGAAGAAGACTCCACGTAGATTCCTATAAACTGCCCAGCCCAGTTGTATTCTTCCATTTTCCTCTTTCTCGAAGTTGTTCTGCCTAACTATAGAGTTTGCCTAAGGTAGGTAAACATACTTCTTAAATAATAGACTTAGAGAATACGATAAGTAGATACTTAATGGGCACTTGTGCCTGCTTTTGTGAAAACTTGTATTGCTAATCAGTATGACCCTTCAGTACCCTGATTCTCATTTCAATCGGATACAGTCAAATTCGAAAGCTCCCGATTTTCACGGATCGAATTATTTTCCGAGGGAGCAGCAAAATGCAAATCTCAACTTCAATCGAAATCTGTCGGAAACCAACTCCGGCAATCTAACTACCATTTTAAACAAATGTAACAAGCGACTTATTTTAGAACTTTTTATTTGTTTTATTTAAAAAATAAAGTTTAATGACCTTTAATTATGTTTTGACATATTTTGGCGACTTATTTTGCGTGTTTTGCATCTACAAAGTGCATTAGTTATCTGTCTATGTATTGTTTAGCTATACACATTATAGTAATCTGTCTGCTCTGTGGTATTGTTAGAAAAATTAAATAAATCACAAGTTTTGTTTAGATTCCGAACAGTTTAGTTTTTCTCATGGGTTTTTCTTAATCTTAAAGTTAAGCCTCTGTGAAAAAAAAACAAAATCGAATACCTACACACGATAACACAATGACAAGGTGAGTAAAAAGTCCTACGTAAACATTGTTTTTATGTATTTGCATCTTTCACATTTATATTTATCTTTTCGATGTGTTTGCTATTTATTGTTATACAAATACATATCAAGCGTACAGTGGTTGTAAATTATAACAGCTCAATAGACCACTAGACCACTATATCACTGGTGCTAAGCGATGTTGTGCTCGAGAAATGGTGAACATGCTAGGCCTAGAATTGTCCGACTCTCAAGGGCTGTACCAACCCAATTTTTAGTAGCAAGTTATTCATAGCATCGATTTTAATGCACCATAACCACCTATGGAAAACTTGGTCTACTCATACTTTTCTTTCTTCTACAACTACATAAGTACGCACATCATAGATCTTGAACAATTTACTAAACAAACTGTTCTTTCAATGTAATTTCTGGGTAAATACATTGAGTGTTTGGTGTATGTTTAGTGTTGTAGTGAGACTATATTATTATAGTCTCACTGTTACAGTATTATGACTAATTAGTCGCTCCCTATCAATGATTTTAGCTCATTTATAAATTAAGTATAATATATTTTGGTATTTGTTTTAGAGAAAAGAATTGTAAGCCACCCTGGTAAAACAAGCAGAAATATAAAAATGTAAGGACGGGCATTACTGAATTGTTATAGGAAATTTAAACGATTAACGACGATGTTAGATATTGTTTTTACCCGAAGAAGCAAGCCATAGAGAAGAAGTCAGACAGTTTCTGAAGACTACAGGTGAGGTACCAACATTCTATAATACATAAACTGATTCAGCACTGATGGATAAAACAAAGCAGGGTTGTAGAGGACCTCACTGCGCATCTATTTAAGCCCCACATAATGTTCTACTATTTTGGAGAATTTGTGAGATATGATATTTTCGAAAATATTTTTGCCTGTTGCTGGTTTGGCCCACAATTTTTTTTTTCTGCTGAACCGTTAAGCAGGAAAAAATAGATTTTATATAAAATAAAACTGAATAGTGCTAAACATTTTACGTCACTTTCACATGTATTAGTTTTGAAAATATGCGAATTACAAAATGGGTGTAAAATTACCATTAGTGGTAAGGCTCAGCCATGGCTCGAACCACTCAACGGTAAAAAGACATGTCGCTAATTCATGCACCAAGTTCCGGCATGATGTTCGTTTGATCCATCTGTACTGAATCATCATCATGTATATGATTTATAATTAGAGTCCTTATGCTTAGGGCTCATTGTAAAATAAGTACTTTGGTTTCTGCTATACAGAGCTGGGATATTGGTTTTTCATTATAATCATCACCATCCCTGTATGCTTTTCAGACTCCATTCATTACATTTATTGTGAATTACTGCACAGGCACTCACAAAAAATTATTATGAAATATTATAGTGTTTAACATTATGTATATATTGTTTCAGATGCATTACCAAGGAGCTAGCTGCACGATGTTCCAATCATGCTGTTCCTTTCCTGGCTAAAACATGTGTTGTGTGTGCTGCCGGGATAGTCTGCTAATATATTGCATAGTATAGCAAGTTGCAGTCTCAAACATAACGAAAATTTAGTATAATTTGATTTATGATGAGTAAGATTCTTCGCTCTGTTGTAGGCTTTATTTGTGCTGTTTTGTTAATCTCTAACACATTGAATACACTATGTTATTTATCCTGTCTATGGAGTCTAGTTTTAAGTTATTTCTAGTTTTTTCAGAACATTAATTATTTAATATTGTTAACAAGAATTCTGAACATAGAATAAATAAATTGTTAATAAAGTGTGAGACACTTCAAAGAAACATAATATAGAATAAATAAGTTTACATAAGCATATACTATATGATGTTATTACAACAATCAACTTTTGATATGTTGGAAAAATTATTTTAAAAAAAGACTGAGCCAGTTCCCATTCTAGGCTTGCTTGGCTTCTAGTGCTTACCATCTTCGACCGCATCATCACTTACCAACAGGTGAGATAGTGGTCAAACGCTAGCCTATAAGATATATAAAAAAAAACTGAGCAAAGCCTTTAAAATAAATACAATAATTCATCTCTGTGTTAAGTTAAAGAAAATTTAGAACTTATTATCACTTGCACATTTAGAGAGTGCCTATTATTATCTATATTTATACTTGACATCCAGTTGATTACAATTGTGATTTTTGTAACTTTAAGTATAAGAATAAAAGTACTAAATGAATACAAACTTTTCTATTATTTGCCACCCTTCTTCACAATTTGGTGTAAATTGTACCCATTTGCACAATCTATTAGTAAGTAGGTAGGTACCTACTTACTTATAAAATGGTATAGTTACATAACAATCCTATTAATATTATAATGCAAAATATCAAAAAAATTAATTACAATTTTAAGAATTCCAAATTTCAAACAAGTGCATAAGCTTCTAACATCGCGGCAAATATCGTTTGCGCGATGCAGGATGTATGGTGAACTGTGAAACCTACGCCAGCGCCATCTCTTGATAGGTATAGTAAATAGATAGGTCCTAACCTCAAAAACATGAGCAAATAAAACGAATCAATCTCTTGTTTCAATTCAGTATTTTCTCTAATATGTCTCAAATAATATATAAAGTCGTAATTATTGGATAGTAAACCTTTAAAAACACTTTTAGGTCAACAAAAAATTTATCACGGATATGCTTCCGCCAGCTATTTGCTCGCGGAATACTTTTCGAATTTAGCCACATGATTTTCCGAATTGAAATGTCTAAAGTTTTCGATCCGAGCATTGAGAATCGCAATTTCACAATCTCAGTCGGAAACAACGCACTTTCCGATTCCGAATGGGTTTTCGAATGATTGAGAATCAGGGCACTGTAGCGAATATAGAAATGTTTAGGGTTTCGTAGCCGAATAGCAAAAAACGGTACCATTATTCGTCAGTCTGTTTGTCTGTCCAACTGTATGTTACCGACAAATGTAAAATTAACGATTAGTGGGGGGCTTCCCATACATGGAACTGAAACTAACAAAATATTTTTTCATCGCACCTTTACGTACGGAGTGTCTACTTATAGATAGGTCCTTAAAAATGAAATTGAGGTTCCGAAAACATCTTTTTCTCAAAGGTTTGAAAGATAGACACTATGTGTGCCCCCCCCCCCTCCCTCCCTAACTTTTAAAATAACCAGTGAAATATATAAAATAAACTATAGTTATAAAATACTCCACTGTGTTACTGTGTTACGGAACTGTACTAGTGCGACTCCAACTTGCACTTGCCCAGTTTTATACTGTGCCAAAGCAAGGAACCTATTTAAAACAGCGCACTATAGGTACGGCCACACCGTCCTGCGTGCGCGATCTAGGCGGCAATCAGATAGCGCAGTAGTAATCTACGGCGATCAGAAAACAATAGAAATTGAAACTCTAAGACTCCTCAAAGCTCTTTCAATGCAACAAGTCCGACACAAACGCCTAAATTGAAAGAGCCTTAATCAAACAATAATAGGCTATCTCCAACTCTCGAACTTATACATTTACAAGTCGCTAGTGTATTGGATCTTCTAAACGTTGCATGATACATTGTAGATTCCGAGATTGTGGTCATATTTAATACTATACTCGAACTATGAACCAAACTAGAACTATTTGTCTAACTTTATGCGCTCATTCTCTATGCGCACCGTACAAGAACATATTACGATTATTGTCTACTAGCTGTACCCGCGACTTCGTCCGCGTGGAATAGTGTTTTTGGGTAGCATTAACAAATAAGACACATACATATCCCAACTACACCGCGCCATACCACGCCACGCTTATCCCTCCATCCATCCCTCCTCCCATCTTCTCTCCTCCAGAGCCAGACCAAGCCAAGCCAGACAGACAGACAGACGACAGACAGAGTTACTTTCGCATTTATGATATTAGTAAGAATTTATATCATCCTGCTCTATTAGTTCTTGTAGGTAACTTTTACATAGATAACTATAAGGCCTCATACAGCCGGAATGTGTCTCTGAATTCATATTATTAATTCAGAAAACCTGGAATCTCATACAATGGCATTATGTTCCACACACATTTTAATTTTTTCAGATTATGAATTTATCAGATCGGTCTGTAAGAATGATACTGATTAATATGAAATAGAACGTAGCAAAGAAGAAGTTCAAGTTCTTTTTAGGGTTCCGTCATACCCGTAAAACATATCTCGGATCAATAATAAAGCTTTGTCGGTTTTAACAGTGACACAGTGACATCTCTAATGAGGTCCAGTTCGCGAGTCATTTGGCTAGCAAAGCTAAAGTCACAGCTAAATAACTCGGTGTACTAAATAGAGCTAAGTACAATACAATACAATACAATACAAATACTCTTTATTGTTACCAATTACAAAAAGATCTTAAGATAGGACTTAACTAACTAAAATAAGGTACAATGGGCGGTCTTATCGCCAGAAGCTATTTCTTCCAGACAACTTTTGGATGGACATAACATTATAAAATGAACATTGGACGGTGGTATTATTTATTTAAGGAAATCTAAAAACTCTTAATCAATATTGCTTATAGACTACATAGACGGTTACATATTATAATATAATAAGCATATATATGCCACAATATAAACTTACATATACATATTAATAGATATAAATATTGCGAAATATTTAATATTTAAGTTAAATAATAGAAGAAAGATAAAATGTACGTACATGTTCCTTGAAGCTATTTACGGACTGTGCACGTCTTATGACAATTGGCAGCTCATTCCATAGACTTTGACAGTAAAAGAGGAGTTTAGAAATTTGTACTATGTGCTGGAGTGTCAAGGAGCAGGTTCTCTGATGACCTCAAAGAAAGAGAATTTGATGAAGAAAGATAATGAAATCGGGCTTTGATATAAGGAGGAGTAGAGGGGTTGAACAGTATACCATAAAGAAGCGAAAGGATGTGAGTATTCAGACGAAGACGAATGGGTAGCCACTTGAGTTTTGCGCGGTAGTCTGAGACATGATCATATTTTCGGAGACCGAAAATAAATCGAATGCAGAAGTTTTGTAACCGCTCAAGCTTATTCAGCTGGTCCTCCCTGAGATCGAGATAGCTGGCGTCAGCATAGTCAAGGATAGGGAGTAAAAGAGATTGAGCTAGCGCAGCTTTAGTAGCTATAGATAGAAAGTTACGCAACCTTCTGAGCGAGGCTACTAATGCAAAAAATTTGCGACTCACTGATTGCAGCTGAGGGTCCCAAGTGAGATTGCTGTCAATGATAATACCCAATTTTTTTACCTGTTTGCTGAAGGGTACAGTCACGTTATTAAAAGTTATGTTATTCAACGTTGAAAAGTCTATTTTATTTACTAATCTAGAGCTGCCCACAATGATGACCTGAGTTTTGGTAGGATTTACCGTAAGTCCATATAATCTACTCCAGTAAGCAATGCGACAGAGGTCATCATTAGTGGTTTTGATCGCGTCATTTAAATTTTCGAGTGAAGCTTGTGTATAGATTTGGAGATTGTCTGCATATAGGTGATACGAGGAAGAAAGGAATAATGATATTGAATTTATAAATATAGCAAAAAGAAGAGGAGAAAGCTTGCCACCCTGTGGTACACCGGCACTTGTGTCACACCAAGAAGAAAAAACATCCTCAATACGGACACGCAGCCGGCGCCCATACAGATAACTGTGAAACCAATGAATCACCGATGGAGATATGTTAAGAGAGCGGAGCAAGGCGAGAAGGATTTCAAAATCTACGGTATTAAATGCGTTGCTGAAATCGAGCAAGGTAAGGACAGTAAGCAGTCTGGTTTCCATACCCAGCCTTATATCATCTGTGACTTTGATAAGTGCAGATACAGTGCTATGACCAGGACGGAAACCAGATTGGTAGGGGTTGAGGAGATTATTTCGGTTAAGGTAGCAGCTAAGCTGGGTGTGTACCATGCGCTCCAGAACTTTGGAAAGGAGGGGCAGTATGGATATTGGACGATATTTAGATAAGGATTTAGGATTGGATTTTTTGGGCAAAGGGATAATGTGGGCTTCCTTCCAGCACGATGGTACGACACCCTCCGAAACAGAGCTATTCAGAATATGGCACAAAATTGGTAAGATTTCGCCCAATATCGGAACAAGCATGTTAAAGGTGATGCCGTCTCTACCAGTGGCGTTCGAGGAGATAGATAGAATGCTCTTCCTAACATCACATGGAGTAAATTCATTTAAAACAAAAGGCACGTAGTCAGGAGTTGGAAGACAGGAAAGGTAATTTAAAGTGGCAATTTTTTCATTCACATCAATTGTGGAAGACGAAGAAAAGTGATGATTGAGCGAGTTCAAATTTAAATTACGACGCATGGAAGTTTGACGTTGTTTTCCAACTCCTAGAGAACGAAGAAATTTCCACACTTTCGCGGGATCTTCTTCTTGTTGAATGGAACTATGGATATGGTGGCGTTGTGCATCTCGACACGCTATATTGCAGCGATTCCGGGCCAAGTTATACTTTTGCTTATTGAGATCGTTACGATTACATTTAAGCGTGGCTTTAGTGACGGTTTTTGCATGGATAAGCTTTCTTGTCTCTTTTGTTAACCAGGATGCTGGATGGTGTTTAATTTTGACTGCCCGCAAGGGAGCATGGATATCAAAGAATTGCAGTAGAAGACTATTGAAATTATTTACTTTATCATCCATATTGTCTGCTGTGACTACAGTAGACCAGTCAATGTTACGGGCGTCATTGCGAAGTTTATCTATATCCATGGTACCAAAGCTGCGCAGCTGAAGGATTTTGGGTTTAGATTTAGGGGGACGTAACCTGTATGACAAGAAGATAAGGTCATGACATGAGAAAGATTCAGCAGGAAATTGACCATGTTTAGCAATATACTGTAGAGAAGAAACAAAGATGAGGTCAAGAAGAGAAGGATTACAGTTAGGAAATGTATGAGTAGCTTTGAGAGATAAGATATGCATATTGAAAGAATTAACTGTAGACTCAAGCGTAACGGAGCGGTGATCTTTTTTTAAAAGGCACGTATTAAAGTCACCCATAGTAATAGTATGGGGGTAGGAAGGTATAAGGTCATTCAAGATATTATCAAGAGATGAGAAGTAGTTTATACGAAGAGAAGGAACGGAAAAGACACCCAGAAGAAGTTTTTTGTGGGATAGAGTTACTTCGATAAACAGATGTTCCCCAGCGTTGACCGGTGGAGGCTGCGACGACATGCTTACAAGAGAGTAGGAGATGTGAGAACGAAGATAAATCGCCACACCACCACCGGTGCTGCTGGTTCGATCGTTGCGTATCAAAGTAAACCCTGGCAAATCGTAAGAAGCTGAGGGAAGACAAGGTTTAAGCCAAGTCTCGGAAACGAGAACGACGTGAAGATTTTTGTCAGAAAATGACGCCAGCATCTCAAGGTAGTGCGCCGGAATACTTTGGGCATTCAGATGAACAGCATTGAAGTTTTTGGGTACATCAGAGAACTGGTTTGACAAGTTATCACAGAGAGTGGGAATACTGGAAAAGCTATCTTCACCACTTGATACTTCATCATCAGACAAGCACGATAAAAATGATTCATTGTCACTATCAACCAGGTTTCGCAACATTACATAAATAATATAAATATAAAATATAAAAATACTATATGAGTACTATAATATACAAATATTTACTACTTAGGTAGGGTACACAATGTACGCATACTTCATCTGCCAGTTGTCTGATGGAGAAAGTAGAAATATCAGTCAGAAATTCTAAGCAGAAATTCTAACTTAAAAAGAAAGATGAAAAAAACAATAAATAATGGTAAAGTAATGCACTGAACCACGGATTAGACAAAGGAGGTTGGATTGGCAATGTGGGCGGGGCAGGCGCGCCACTAGTATGATTAGACAATCATAGATTCATAGAACCACGCGATCATACTTTTTAGTGGCTCGTGGTTTGCGTCGCAGCGCGGAGGTGCGCTAAAATCGTCTCAAAATGCCGTGTTGTGCGATTATTACGTGTAAATTAAAGAGTCAGACATCAAGTATTAAACAAGGAGGAATTTCTTTTCATCGGTAAGCATAAAATCTTCGTATTATAGATATTTTTGTCCAAAAACTATTTTTAATTATGAAATTCTTTGTTCAAACGACAACATACCCAGAGAACAGATAACTATACATTGCTGGTAAAGTACGAATATTTCTACCTCGAGACGCAGTTTACGCGCAATGGATTGCAAAGCGAGCGAAATCACCACGCCTCTCCGACTCGTTATATTCACGTTCGCGTCGGTCGCCGGCCGGTCGGCCGCGTGTGATTGTGTGTAACTTATAGAGTCTCGAAGTAATGTGCGTAACAATTGCAGTAGTGTGCGAAGCAATTGCAGCCCCGTGTTCTATGTGTAATTTGTTTATTAGTTTGCGTAATTCGTGTATCTATTTGTATTGTTTATGTTGTGGAATCGTTTGGTGGGAGTAACGCGGCGACGCTGGTTTTCAAACAAAAGTGTGATTATTGCCAATCCAACCTCCTTTGTCTAATCCGTGCACTGAACACTATATAAATACGATCAAAAACGAATTAAGTAGTAAGTAGGCAGCCGTTGTAGAAACTATTATTTCAACCAGCTTAGATAAGAAAATAAGATACAAAATATTATAATAAAAAATAAAATATAGTAGTCTAACCCTACCTAATGACAATAATACATAATTTTATAGGTGCTGGCAATATACTGATTTTATGGAAACCAAAAAAAAAAAAACAACATTGACACTTGACAGTATTTGACAGCTTACAAATGTCATTGTCATAGTGACTGGCAACTGCAAAAATAATCAAGTGGGTTGAAATAATATTTTCTTTTTTCAGTCGATAGAGGATTTTGAAAGGAAGGCTGACAGACGTTCTTTCAGAAAATCTAAAGAAAAAAATATTTAATTGCATGGTTTGAACTTATATAAGCATTATTTTCGGCGGATCATATTAAGCTCATTGTTAAACTAGTTTGTAGATAACTTTCATTAAAAATATTCCTTTCATTTCTATCACCTGTATATAGACTCATCAGAGGAAAAATGGATCCTTTACCTCCCGACCCGGTCCCTCCAGACCCAGGTGCTATTGTTCCTTGTGTGTCTGGATCGGTCTCTGGAGGAAAGCGGCGAATTGAGAATAATGATGAATTCTGTAGTAGCGCCAAGAAGTCTATTACTAACAAAGACCTGACAGTTGCTTCTATACAAAATATATTCATCCATAGTTATCCATATTATATCCATTAGTTTATTCATTAGTAAGCAATATACATCCAATGATAGTGGCCCTATCTTGGTTCACGTTTCCCGTGATTCAGACTTAGATACTGATCAATCTATCCGTCCCATTAAATTTAGTCAAATTCTAGTCAAAAGCAAGGTCTCAAATATTTGTACAGACGGAGTAAAAAAAGTAGGAAGAAATAAAATAGCGGTGGTATTCAAAACCGCTGAAGACGCTAACAACTTCCTTAGTAATCCAGTGTTAGATACGGCTAAATACTCTGCTTCAATCCCCTCCTACAATATAACAAAAATGGGTATTGTTCGCAATGTGCCAGTTGACCTGTCCATGGACGAGTTTGTTGAGTCACTGGTCTTGCCCAATGGATGTGGAGTGGTACTCAAGGCTCGGCGGTTGAGCAGAAAATCGTTTGAGGACGGTAAGCCAACGTGGGTTCCCACCCAAACAATCGTCATAACCTTCCATGGCCAATCTCTGCCTTCAAGAGTGTTTTCTTATCACACTTCGCTGCCGGTAGAAACTTACCAATTTCCTACTATCCAATGTCTAAATTGTTGTCGTTTTGGACATGTCAAAGCTCAATGCAGATTGAATGCTAGGTGCTACCGATGCGCACAATCCCACAAGGGTGATGAATGCAGTGTAGTTGAAGGTGAGGCTACTTGTCTCCAGTGTTCTGGCCAGCATTTCTCTACAAACAAGAGTTGCCCTGAACATGGGAGACAGAGGTCAATTAAGTTGTTGATGTCTCAACAAAATCTCTCTTATGAAGAAGCATCATCTCAATCCCCTAAAGTTAAGAGGCCCTATGCTGAGGTTGCCCAAGTAAGTAATCTGTCCCAGTCTACATATTTGTCGTCCCAGTTGAGTCAAATCAGTTCTTCTCCATCGAATGTCTCATACAGAAAGAATGTCTTCTCCTCTTCCTGCCCCCGAACACCATTGGGTAAAACATATGATAGGGCAGCTCATCAAGCTATAATTGGGGATGAACCATCGGCCCTGTGGGCCCTGTGGCCTAATGGTTGTTCCTTACAATCACAATCATTGGACTCTTCTGATCTATCCCGAGAGAATAATCTTCTGGAGGTTCTTCTCTCATTAATAATCTCTATTCTCTCCAGTAACAATTCCTCTATACCGTCCCACGTTGCTCAAAAACTTACCGAGATCATATCCCTTTCTAATAATTATGGATCCAGGCATCATTCTGCAATGGAACTTAAAAAGTATCCGCAGGAAAAAGCCTGAACCTTATCAATAAGTTTCGCCCGTCAGTTTTGGCAATTTCGGAGAGCTGGCTTGTTCCAGGATCCCGTTTCCGGGTTCCTGGATACTCCTGTCTCCGGGATGACAGGGCTTACGGGTATGCCGGTTGTTTATTACTTGTCAGACGTTCACTTCCTTTTTCCCAAGTATCCCTTCCTTCTGTGTCGCCAAATATTAATATTGTAGCTGCAAAAGTCTTTGATATAACCTTTATATCTATTTACATCCCTCATCCTCATTCTAGTTTAATCCCAGAAATTTCGCTAATTTTATCTTCAGTTCCTCACCCTCTGATTCTTTTAGGTGATTTAAACGCTCATCATACGTCATGGGGCTCTAGTCATATTGACTCTTTTGCCCTTTCTCTCTTAGATATTTTCGATGATGTGAACCTGTGCGTCATCAATGATGCTTCTCCTACTCGACGAGTTTACCCCACTCAAAATCCCAAAAGTGCTGTAGATCTTTCAATTTGTTCTGCGTCTTTGGCTTCTCTAATTTCTTGGTCTATTTTGCCACTATCGTATCGTAGTGACCATTATCCCATTTTAGTATCTATTTCTAATAAGGATTCCATATCGCAACTTTAACCCAGCTCTTAAATATAGACTTCTTGATTCTAAATGGCCTTCTTATTAATCTTCCTTTGAAAACAAACTAATTTCTCTGCCAACCCCTGTTATCAGTAATATACTTGAATGTTACTCTAAATTTACGGATGCAATATTATCGAGTGCTGATGAAAATTTTCCTATTAAAAAACTTCATAATTTTATAGTTTCTACTCCTTGGTGGGATGCTGAACGTACAGCCGCAATAAAAGAAAGGAAAAATGCGGAAAATGCTTATAATGCTTGCATGACTAGAGAAAATTTTCTCTCGTACCAAAAGTCTGCAGCTAAATCTTCTAAGATCCTCTCAAAAAAGAAAAGACTAGGTTGGATCCGTGTCTGTGAAACGTTATCGCCAAGAACACCGGCATGTTTGGTGTGGAAGCAAATTAAAATATTCAGAGGATCATTTAATTCTTGTAACGTTTCAGCTAACGACCCTTCATCGTGGTTAGAGGGCTTTTCAAGTAAAATGTCTCCTCCATTTGTTCCAAATTTTGACGCTTTCTCTTCCCCACCAGGTCCCCTTATGTCTCATGATAATTTTGACTCTTCTTTTTCATCTGCCGAACTTCGATTGGCTCTTGATGGTCTAGTAGACTCTTCTCCGGGGATGGACGGTATTTCATACTCATTCTCGTGCTCTCTCATGCTCCTGATGATTGTAAAGAATATTACTTACAAGTTATAAACATATTCTATGAAAATGGTATAGTCCCGGAGCAGTGGAAGGCTCAAGTCATAATTCCCATCCTAAAGCCGGGTAAAAGCCCTTCGGACCCAAACAGTTACAGGCCCATAGCCTTATCTTCAGTTTTATCTAAGGTGGTTGAGCATATGATTAAAAACCGCCTCGAGTGGATCATAGAAAATAAAGAAATACTACCTAAAAGTCAATTCGGATTCAGAAAAGGCATGAGTACCATTGACAGCCTTAGTATTTTAACTTCTGACATCCGTATGGCCCTACTCAAAAAGGAACTTCTTGTGGGCGTCTTCTTAGACATTGCGTCTGCCTACGACAATGTGCTGTTACCGGTCCTTAGGAATAAGTTGATGCTATTAAATATTCCAGGAAAAATTGTTAGATTCATTTCAAACTTGTTAATGGAGAGAACTATTTCTATCAAAAATTCTGATAAACTTTTACCTCCTACAACAGTCTGGAAGGGTTTACCACAAGGATCGGTTCTCAGCCCATTGTTATACAACATTTATACTCATGATCTCGAACATTCTGTCAACTCATATTGCGAAATCTTACAATATGCCGACGACTTAGCTCTTTACGTCGCAGTAAAATCTCCTGAAGAGGCTTCCCAAAGATTGACTTTAGCCCTTGCCTATTTGCACAACTGGCTTCTTAGGCATGGGTTATCCCTGTCAGCTCCTAAAAGTAGTGTGGTTGTTTTCACCAAAAAAAGACAAATCCCTTCAGTTGTTGTTGGGGTCAACAATGAAGTTATTCCTCAGGAAAACATGGTGAAATTTTTAGGCATCTGGTTAGAATCAAGATTATCCGGTTTGACTCATTGTGATTATGTTGCTCAAAAGTGTGAGAGAAACATTAACGTCCTGCGGTCGTTGTCAGGTGTTTGGTGGGGTGCTCTCCCTTTTTCTCAAAAAATTCTTTATAATGCTATTATCCGTAGTCATATGGACTATGGCTTATTTCTCTTAGATCCTTACACCAAAACTAGCCTCAACAAACTTGATAAAATACAATACAAATGCCTTCGTATCATTATATGAGCGATGAAGTCCTCTCCGACTAATGCTCTTCAGGTAGAGTGTGTTGACCCCCCCCCCCCTTGCTCTCCGCAGACAATTTCTATCAAATAGGTTCTTCTTCAAGTTGGCGCAAATTTCTGATCATCCACTTCTTGCTAAGCTTCATCAATTATCACTTTTGTACAATTCTCTCGGCCATCATTCAAGTTCTGTTTTTCCATGTCTGCTTCGTTCTTATCTTCAATTTTCCCGTCTTCCTAACCCTATTTTTCAAAGTTCTATTATGCCATTATATTCCACGTTATATGACGCTCTTGTTTTTCAACCCAACGTCATTCTTAACATTGGAGTTGATAAAAATACTCCTGAAGTTCCTAACATTTTTAATGGCATAATCCATTCGGATTATAGTAACTGGTTACATTTGTATACTGATGCTTCAAAGGTATCTGATTCTAGTTCGGTAGGTGCTGCTGTCTGGATCCCTTCTACTAGAATCATTTTAAGTTATAAATGTCCCCCTGTTTCGTCAGTGTTTACTGGAGAATCTGTTGCTATTTTGGCTGCGATCCTATTTCTAAAATCTCACAATATTTCCTACTCTATTATATTTTCAGACTCCAAAAGTTGCCTTCAGTCAATTCTTTCGAACCCTTTTCGATCAAAATCTCGTTTCCCAATTATCCTCAAAATTAGAGAGGAATTGTATTATTGTAATAATCGTGGCATTAATATCACTATAGCTTGGATTCCAGGTCATTCAGGTATTCCTGGAAATGAGTCAGTTGACTCCTATGCCAGGAATGCTATTGACATGGGATCGGATGACTATTTCGTGATATATTCCCATGATATGTGCACTACTTTGAAGCCTTTGTTGTTTGACACCTGGAATAAGGGCTGGCAAATCTCAAGGTCTGTCAAGGGGCAATATTATGGGGATATTCAACCGGAGGTTCCAACGAGGCCGTGGTTTTCTAAATATCGCATGGCAGATAAAAATACCACCTCCACTATTTGTCGACTCCGCTTAAATCACTGTTGTTCTCCAGTTTTCCTGTCTAAAATAAGGATTAGAAATAGCTCGATCTGTGAATGCGGTCTACACGAAGGAAACGTGAACCACTTGTTTTTCAGTTGTCCTAATATGCGCTTCTCTCTTTATGACTTTCTTCCTCCTCAAATATCTCGTCCAGTCTCTTTTAAACATCTTCTTTCTCTCATTTTCACCCGCTTTACTGCTTCTTTATGTAAATATATTGAAATTAATAAAATTAAGTTGTAAATATTACCTACCTACTCATTTCCATGTTTTATTATAATTTTCTTGTAAATATTCAAAACGAGTTCTTTTTGCCTATTTTTTTTTAATTTTCATCCATACTGTAACTAGTTTTGTAGAATTGATTCCGCAGAAAATAAGAAATAATATATAATGTAAAAAAAAAATTATTTGTTATCTGTGTTTATAAAAAGCGTCCTAAGGTCTTTCCAGTTTCCACTCGACTAAACCAAACTAAACTTGACATTGGCGAAATTGTGGTGGTATTATCGCAAAAGCCAAAAACAAAGAAAATAATAATAATAATATTTTCTTTAGAAGCCACAGAAGCCATAAACTAATAAACTAACTAACTAATATTTTCTTTTCCTCTGTCTGCTAGTTGATTGATTTGATATACGGAATTTCCCGGTACATGATTACCCGACAAAATGTATAAAAATAATATTAAACAGCAGGAGGTATACAGAAGAATTTAAATGTACTACCTTACATACCATTTTACGAGAAGTGAAATACAAAAACATGAAAGACACTCGCGACTCGCGGCCCTATTTCTTGGAGTTGGCTGCTGCGGTACGCCTCGATTTGGATGCTGCCCGTTTTTCCTTGGCCACCATGGCCGAATTGCTCTGAGGTGGCTTCGGTATAGCTGCCGCTGGGATCGTCTGCAAGTCCTTTGCACTTGTAATGCGATGGCGCGAGCCATCGGCACCAATGATGTGGATCTGACCATCACGGGTCCAGCACTTGCTCACTCCAAAACGGGATCTTGCTTCCATGAATGCCTGATGCCTCGACTTCGTCAAAAACTCAGTGACAGTGAAATCTGTACCTTTAAGAGACTTTTTAGAGTACCATATCTTGTTCCGTGCCTCGATGTCTCTAAGTTTCACCAAAATAGGCCTCGGCTTGTCAGTTGTAGCCCGGCCCATCCTCTGACAACGATTTATAGAACCAGCCACAAAGTCGGGAAAGTTGAGACGATCAGTGACAAGCTCCACCACCAACGCTGCACAGTCTTCATGATTGCCCTCTGGTACACCGTGAAGAAGTAGAATCTTACGCCGGCTATGCATCTCGAGGCGATCTACATTGTGTGCAATTAATTCCAACTCTTGTTGAAATCCACGCAGGATTTGCGCTGTGAATTTTTTAAATTCAGCAAAATCTGCTGCCAGCGAAGAAGTGGAAGTGTTGGATTGAGGACTATTCTGCAACTCACTCAAATTGATCCATGCGCTTAATAAGCGCCTCCATCACTCCAAAAATAGTTTGTTGCGTGGTATCCATGCTGGTAATAGTGGGTGGAGTGGAGTGGTAGTGTTGATACTGCAGAAATCCCTCAGTTGATTGAGCTTCTCAAGGATTGATTTATATTGACAGGTGAAGTATGCAACCAAATTATATCATTAACACATAACAAAAGCAGTCTGAGCACTTAAAATTGATTTTAAAATTAATATAAATATGGAGCAAATTCAAACAGGTGTTTTACATCTACCCGCCCAGGGAAAAAAAAAAAAAAAAAAAACTTCACGCCGTACACGCAGTACTTCACGCCGAGTGAACGACTATTGTTGTACATAGCGCAGATTCTGCCGCATATGGAGTAAGTATTGCTCGCATCTCTGGAGTGGTACACCGAAGTATCAACTGCAACCATGCTCGACTCCCTTCAGAGAAGAGCCATTAGAGTAGTCGAAGACGCGACGCTTACACTTTAACCGTCGTGTCTGCGTTGCGATGTTAGTTCGCTTATAGATATTATCATGGGGAATGCTCTGATGAGCTCTTTGATGTGATCCCACCCTGTCGATTTTACCACAGGCAGTCGCGTATTTGTGACAGGGCTCACCCTCATATTATTGTTCTCATTCTAGGCCTAGCGAGCTACCATCCTCGGTGAGATAGTGGTCAAACGATAGCCTATATGATATTTTAAAAAAACGTGGTTCTCTCCATCCACACAACGCATTTTAAGCGTTTGTTCTTTCCCCGTACATGCAAGATGTGGAATGACCTTTCACCCGATGTTTTCCCACAGAAAGTTGATCTGAGTTGCTTCAATAGGAGAGTTAACAGATTTATCTTTCAAAAGAGCAGGCAACGCACCAATATTGGCCCTGGTATTGCAAGTGTTAATAGGCGGCGGTAACCACTTACCATCAGGTGGGCTACGGGCTTGTTTGCTTCTCTATGTTAATGAAAAAACATAAAATATATATGTATTAACAAAAACATAGCGAGTGTAGTGGAGCTGTTTTTTAAAAATTGAAAACGGCTCATTGATCCATATTTTTCAATAATAGGCAAAACTCCCCAAGTTTTTTTTTATTTCGATCTTTTGTGAGCACTTTTCATGTCTTGATCGATACAAGAAATATAAAAAGAGATAAAAATCGATCTGCGATAGAAATACCAATCTGCGTACCACCTAAAGACCCAATATATTCCTACTCCCTATCAAATAAAATGTATAAACTATTGCTGCTGTCCTTGTTTACAGAGACACATATTAATAAGCCAGCTTCTCGCATACCTATCGTAAAAAGTATCTCTACCTTTTGATCAATTTCAGTTAAAAGCTATTAATGTCGATGTGACGAATGAAACATTTATTTTTATTTGCTATTCAGACAAGCCGTTGTAAAATAGATCAAAGCGGTTCTAGCTATGAAATTATTGATCAGTTTAAAATACATTTTATCCCTATAAAATGTTACTTGGAAATCTTGTGTCGCGGGGGACTTTACCTACAAACATACAAATCACGAACACAATGACACCCAGACTCGGAATAATTGTTTGTAGTTCACAGAAAAAATGTCCCGTGTGGGAATCAAACCCTCGAACACCTTTGGTTTCGTGGACACGCTGACTAACCACTAGACCAAGTTAGTGAGTCTTGTTGTATTGTTTGCCGTATATTTTACAAACTGATTTCCATTTTTAAGGTCATACGTTTAAATCCCAGCTGTGCACCAGTGCATTTTCCTAATACATACATGAGCGTGAAGAAAAATATCGCGAGGAAATAAATTCCTCAGTCAGTTATTCAGATTGACACGTATTGGCCATGTCTTTTCTTAAGATAAGGCTGAATCAGCTGGCAGAATGGTCTGGGCAATATGCTTGCCAATCATGTAATCACTCATGCACTATACTATCCAAGTTCAGTGACTCAAAATTCCACAAGGTGTTATACCTACTAGAAGTGCCCCGCAGTTTCCCCCGCGTTAATTTTAACCTTCTTTCATTTACCTAAAACTTTTCTTTCGTAAAAACCTTTCTATCATAAAAACACATCAAAAAAGAATAAGCCAAAACGGTTAACCCGTTTTCAAGTTCTCGCGTGACTAAGGAAAATAGGGATTCATTTTTATTAAACTCTAAAAACCATATTGATTTTCAGACTTTGTTACCCCATTTTCTCCCTCTTGGGGTGGAATTTCGAAAATACCTGATACAAGTGTTGACTTATTTATTTACAGAAAGACATGTGTGAAGTTTCGGATAAAAAAGATTATTTAATCTTGTTCCTCCATGCAAACTTGAATCCCCGTTTTATCCCCTTAAAGGGTAAATTTGTGAAAATACTTTTTTAGTACACCTTTACGTACTAAGACAAAATATATACCCTACAAATTTCAAGTCTCTACGACTAGCTGTTTAGGCTGTGCGTTGTCTCTAAGTTAGTCAGTGTGTCAGGTATAGGTAGTATGTCACAAAAATTATATAGTATATTATGTAAATGTTTTTTTGAAAACCATTGCTGTTATTTATTAATTTCCTAAAACCTATTTTTATCGGATTCTCCTTAAAAACACACCAGATTCAGCAGTCTTTGAAACGTTTTTCACATAAACTGAATTAAAAATTGCTATTAACAAGACGTTATTTCGTTTTGCATGTAGCTAACCAACTGTCGGCGTCGCCCACGGCTTTATTTGAATTCCAGTTTGAATCTTTAACATTTAAAGGATGCTGAGAAACGAATTTAAAATGTATGTGTAATTTAAAGTCGTATGCTACTTTCATAAACATTTTACTGAATACACAAAGGGAGAAGCGAGAAGCTAGTCAATGAGTTTGATAAATAATAATAATGTATTGACCAAAATAATTAATTAAAACAGATAAAAATAAAGTTATAATTTTTGCAATTAACAAACATTTAATAAGCATGCCTCTTGTTAACATGAACAGATCATTAGGTAATACGAAATCATTTGTATATTACTTTGTAATACTTATTTGTTTCTGCTACACAAAAACAAAGGAAATACGTAATTAATAAATTTCATTAATTAAATGGCATTGCATCTAATATAATTAATAGATACACTAGTCCTAACGCGTAGTAGTAACGCGGCAATAGCCCAATGATAAGGTGTCGGACTGGCGATCGAGAGGTCGTGAGTTCGATCCCCACCCCACCCATTGCGCTATTGACGTGAACGCACTCCAGACACAAGCATATTTAGCTTAATTGGAGGTGTTAACTAGAATACTAGTAATGTGCACCCACATTGCGAGTAATCTCTTATAAAAAAATGTGTGTCATGAGAACTTGTTTCTCCCAAAGTAGCTTTACAGAATTCCTAATAGCACTACGTAGCTTACAAATTCGTGCCTAAATAATATTTTTTACATATTAAATTATCAATATTGCTAGGTACTTTAAATTATTTACTTTTTATAGGAATTGGCGTGACTGCGGGCTGATAAGTTTTGGGTCATATGTGTGTTTGTGTGTGTGTGAGAGAGAGAGAGAGAGAGAGTGTATGTGTGTGTTTGTGAGTGTGTGTGTGTGTATGTGTGAGTATGTGTGTGTATGTGTGTGTGTGAGAGTGTGTGAGTGAATTATTGCATTTCAGGTAATTTAAAGACATCCATTCGATAGATTTATTTAGCGATCTGTAGGAATTCCTCTGTTATCATATATTCTAATGTTAGTAGGCAGGTTGTTATTTTCTTTATGATAATATATCTCGTGCAATTGAAAATGTCCAATAGTTGGTTCATTTTGGCATTTAAGCGTATGGTGCAATGAAAGAGTGTGATGATACATATATTTGGCAAAGAAATGCTCAGGACTGCGTTTAATCGTATATTTTTTATATCCCCTATGCTAACGTTTGACCACTATCTCGCCTGGTGGTAAGCGATGATGTGGTCAAACATACTCTCAAAGGCTGTGTGCTACCGGAATACCGTAAAATTTTGGCGGCAGATTTTGTACGAACAGTGTATTTAATAAAAGCTGATAATGATGATGTTAATACTTCAAAACTAACTGCCAACTACAAACTGCCATGAGGCAGATTTATACATATAGTTTTTTTTTGGTCGAAAGAATATAGTTGCAAGGTGGTCCTATATATCTTTTCTACGCCTATATGTATGTTATATCAAGATAAACTACTATTCTCTAGAGATACCTATGTAGCGAAACATAATCAGCAGGGCTCTTCACAAAAATGCAAATTCTAATGCAAAATTGAATTTAGAAACTGCACTTCCTTCGACTAATATTTTTGCAATTAATATTAATAAATATAATTATAATTTATATTAATTAATAAATCCAATCAGAAAGGTTTCCAAATAGCTCACGGATTAATCAATATTCAATACAGAATATATATAGAATATATACAGAATATATTCGAATTTTAAATGAGAATAGCATTGCACTTGAATGGGGTATTTTATTTAAAGGTTATTAATTATATACTAATATATATACTTTTAATATGAATATACTTTGTAGTTTGAAGTGTATGCTATGAAAGAGTGGAAGTAGTAGTACTAACTAGTTTTCCGTCAGATCTTTGTATTTGTGTTTCTGCAGTAATCCAGCAACCTTCTGTTTACGGTTCACATAAATCTTTGAGTCCGCAAGCGCTTCGACTTTTATAATCAATTACCGTCGCCGATCACTCGTTCCCGAACGCCATAAATATTCAATAAGTAACTGAGTTGTTTGCGTAGAGTCGTTTGCGGTACCATTTTAATTACGCCAATTGATTGGCGAGCATTTTATCATCGCAAGTTACGACTATAGCGCCATTATACGGCAACGACTTGAACATTCGCATGCTTTCAGCGCTCATGTGTAAACCTGCAAACTGAATATAAACTAATATTGTTTGATAGCCTTCGGACCCTCAGCAATCAAAACAACAAATAACACTCTTAACTTTTAATAGATTATGTTTCCCCAACAAAATCCACCATAACATGCGTCAGTTTGCTTTATTTTATTTGTAGAGTATACATCTGATTCTGTTTTATTAGTTTTGCGGATATTTTCACTATGTTAATTAAAAATATGCTGACATGTTTTGGTAGTCTAAGATAATGATTACACTGTTTAAGGTTTAGTGAAGTGTTTCTATATCTAGTACTAATTGTATAGTAGTAATTGTTTTTGTTGAATATTCGGCAATACCCAATAGAAAGAAAGATTGTAGAAACATAGAACTTCAAACAAAGTCAGATCTAAAGAGCGGTATCCGTCCCCTATTATTGTTCACTAAAGTTATAAGAAAGTAAAGTTTATGGGACTCGTATTGTATTTTTAAGTACTGCGTACGTCCCTTATTGTACTAGAGCTCGTGTAACATTCTCAAGTGCCTATTTACAAAAGGATGTATTTCGTTTGATGTAGGTAAGTACCTTTGTAAATTCAATGTACAATGGGGTACTGAAATCGATAGGTAACGATTACATCATTACAGATTACTGCAAAAAAATCTGAAATTAAGAACTTATCGATATATATATATATATATATATATATATATATATATATATATATATATATATATGTACAAATATATAACCTCATCATCACTTAGGTATCATCAGGTGAGATAGTGGTAAAGCGCTACCCATTTTCGCTTAAAAAACCGACGAAGTCGAGTTAGACTCGCCCACCGAGGATTCCGTACTAACTACTCAGACTAGGTTAAAGGACAAACTTAACTTTGTAGTTCGATCCATAGGTTTTCGATTCAAAACCTATAGGGTACTTCAATTTTGGTTAGAAGAAATTAAAAGCGAGGTCTTACAGTACAAATAAAAGAAAAATGTAGAAAAATAAAAAAGTTGAAATTTAAGGTAAGGTCAAAATTTTGGTACCTACTTAAAAGTTTTCGCTAAAATCTAAATTTGCCCATATCTTTTTATCCTGTTGACTCAGAACCTCGATTTTTATAAACCTAATAGGCACTATAGACCGTAGTATTTGGTATAAATTTCAACTTGCTAGGTCCACCCGTTCCCGAGAAAATTCCGGTGGTGACACACGGACAGACGGACAGACGAATAGACGGACAAGAAAGTTTTTTTACCTTTTGAGGTACGGAACCCTAAAAATAATACGGACACCGGCTGATCATGCTATCATTAGATAAACCCTAAAAATAAGTATATTTAATATATCAAACTCGTAACGAGTTGGAGTTAATACCTCTAAAGGTCAATCATTTAAATATGTAATTTAAATATGTATGTAGTTAATTTCCCATACAATTTGTTATTGTTCAGGAATTTTAATAAAAATTGAAATTGAAAAATTTGCTCCAAACTCAACCTAAACAAAATAATGAATTGAGCGGCAAATCTTAAATCAAGAAAGATACTGAGTGGTAACGGTCAGCTGTTGCGGCGGTTGCAGACGTAAACTGTTATCACTTACAATGTTCTGGTGATCAGTCCGCGGTCCGCACAAAGCAATGAGCCCGATGGAAACACGCGAATGTTTATTTGCGGTACTCGGAGGACGCGCGACTCACGCGCCGTGCGCCGCCTCACGCCGCTTCAGTTGTTTCGAGAGAAGCTGGGTAACCGCGCGCGCACGCCGCTTTCCAATATCTGCACATCGCAAATCGTATTCGTAACTACATGCACTCTACAGAGACAACACAATGTCCCGCGACAACAGCAAACAGAGACGCAACGAACACATTCTGAAGAATCTCCCTGCCGATGTACTTCTCAAAGCGCGGAACACTCTCTTTTCGTTGAGCGGTGCGCTGAAATCGAAACAGGAACACCACGAACAACGAAAATCGACGAAACAGGAGCAAAAGGACAAAAAAAAACACGAAAGGCTGAAAAATAGCCGATCGGAACCCGAGTTTAGTGAAGTTCGCAGGAAACACAGAAGTCGGATCGATGATGGTGTTAACCGTGATTATAGTGGTGCGAGACCAAGGCCCATGTCTGTGGGGGCGGGTAAGCAATACGATAAGGGCTTGGAAGATTTTCGATGTGGTAGTTTTCCACGCGAAGCGTCGCCGATGCCGCATGGTAATTTCGATTCAACGGAAGAGGTGTGCTTGCAGCCGAGATTAGTTATCCCCGTCGGTGATAGACTGGGTAATCAAGATGTGCAGATGCAAGATGTCATCGAAAGACCGCGAAAGAAGTTGTCGTTTAGAGAACCGGAAATAATAATTTCAAGCGATCGCAACGGGAGCGCCACCCTGGGCCGCTCTCACAAGCATATGGGTGTCAACAGTCTGACGCGAAGGCCAAATAGAGTATCACTGCGAACTGAACCTGTATCTTCTAGTTTGGATGGATTAGACTCGGACTTGGAGGTGAGCCTATTAAATAATACGCCTGTAATATAATAAACATGATTAAGGAATAATAATAATCAAGTACCTACATATTTATTTATGTAATACATTTTTACTGGTACTTATAATATAAAGTGAAAGCGGTTTGATAAATGTAAGAGAGCTCTGTATGAAAGTATAATTACCTATATCAATTAAAGACATTTTTACCTGTTACCTGCCACCGAAATGTTGGTATGACGTGATGTATGCAGAGCGAAGATAGAAACATTAACGATTCGTATTTAATGCACCTCATGCAGTGGAGAATAGTGTAAACTCTAAAACGTGTGTCGTTAAATACTGCAACATGTGTCAACTTGGTGTTACTAGAAATTAACCTCGATGACTTCATGAAGTAGCTCTAGTCGTGTTAACACTTAAATTCGAACGACCTGCACCAGAGGACGTTATAACTCCGCAATTACGTCAACCCAGAGAGGTTTCCAACTTCCAACTCATTTACATGAAAGCCAAGAAATGAGTGTGATGTGGTAAAGGTGATATATGATCGTAGACGGAACGAACTGACGTGGTAACTGACGGAATTGTTCCATGTTTATTTTGATTTACCTCGGCCCCGACCGAGGACCGCGATGCGGAAGTGATTCTTTTTATATCGAGTTATCCAGTGACATATTCTGCGTATAATTTTGCTGAGCTTTACGTCAAGGGCGGTTACTCCGTCATCGAACCCATTTGTTATTTAGAAAACTTTCGTAAACTGCCTATGTTTGCCTGAAGTATTTTGGAACCGCCGCCAACGTGTGAATTACGCACTAAAATAGTTACCAAAACACAGTGTTGCTATCATTAATTCACTCGATGCGTTTACGTTCTAAATCAACAAGAGCTAATGGAGTGAAATGGAGCATAAATGAATAGTCTGTGCGTTAATACCTACATCCTAAAAACTCTGAACATATAGGAAAAGAACCGTTGTATGTTAGTATCTCAGCATCAGTACGTTTTGACAGGACTGCATCACTGAAGTCATTACTTTAATGTTACAATAAAAATACTAAATTAATATAATAATTCTAAACCGATAAAAAATGAATTAGAAAAGCTTTATCTACATTCTTGAGATATAATGAAATTCTAACGAAATGTAAACACTTAACTATAAAGTTAATAAATTAAATGTTACAAACTTTGTCACCCAAGATACGCAAGTATACCAAATTTGAGTCCAATCGAACGTCAGAAAATGGTTCTAATTTAGTTTCTGATATTTGACCGACACAAACATCCATTGATGGCCTTTACGTGTCAATTACAGACGATTTCAACAGTGTCTGTAGTAGTATTTTGAGATAAATAATTTTCTAATAGCTATATTTGCGTCACGCTTGTCTTGCTGTACCGAGCCCTCGGTACAGCACTTTAACAGGCACTTTAACAATAAAAGACTGAGTAGGGCATGTAATAAATTTGAACTTTATTCTGCTATAATGATATTGAGATTTATCTATTAAACGTTTTGCGCAGGTTTTGAGCATAGCCTGATCCACCATAGGTATTCGTTAGTCCTGTCTTTATAGTACGGACATTGCAAGTTGCAAAGCGCATGGATAAGTATGGTTGATTCGATTTTAGGGTTTTCTTCTATTTCAAGGCGGGTATGGATATGTACAGCACCAATTGACTAGCTGCACTCCCTACTCCTTACACCAAAGGAGCAAATGAGTGATGAGGCGGACCAATACCTTATTGGCCAGGGGCATCCCAGCTGAAGATGTGGTAACTGGTCAGTAGGCCTACGATGGACCCTCCCACTATCTTGAATGACCACTAGTGCTCGCTTACGCCTCTCTGTAATAGTTTGTAACTTGGTAACGGCTACTCTCCATGGTGTTTCCCAGGTGACTGGGATAACGCGGGTAAAATATCCTCTCCACAGACACTGCGTCGCCTGGAATGTAATTTAGAAAACGCAGGTTTGCACACTGTCTAAGCCCTGACCTTTGTCTCGACCTCACTATTGAAACCCATAGGAACGCCAAGTCGACAAGTGGGTTTCGGAGGATCATGGCTATAAGGAAAGATACCGTTCCGGGTTTGCATCGAGTAACCTTCTCTTGGTGAGGTTGGAGGTACACCGATTGGCCGGTAATTACAGGTATAAAGAAGGTTCTAATTTAAACCTTTAAACCTTCTAAGTATACCTAAAGCCTAGTCCCATATGTCATTTAGTCGCTTTGACGATAACCACGAGAAGATACGGGGAGGTACTATTATTTCGGCGGCACTTCACGCCAAGGTTCTACTTTAGCTTCTGAGATTTGATCGTCACAAATATACATATACTAACGGCACGGCAACTAAAATAAAAGGTTTTAACAGATACAATAGACATATGATAGACATCAACATTATTTACGGTTTCGATAATTACGGCATCGGTTTTGTAGCTTTTATATTAATATTTACTGCTTTTTTATTAATATTTACCTTATTCCCAAGTATGGATCATTAAAACTCTTCAATCAACACGATAACATTATTTCAATATTATGAGTAAATTACGGTACAAAATGTTGTTGTTTCTATGATATATGATGATGATATATTTGCGTATAATTTATTTATATTAATTTGGTAGGTATCTATTGACATATTTACTTTTTGAGGGTTTCGTACCTCAAAAGGTAAAAAGGGAACCCTTATAAGATCACTTTCTTGTCCGTCTGTCTGTCTGTCTATCTGCTTGTCTGTCTGTCTATCTGTCCGTCTGTCTGTCTGTCTGTCACCCGTGTGTCACCACCGATTTTCTCAGGAACGGCTGGAAAGTTGAAATTTATACCAGATACTGAAGTCTATAGTCCCTATTAGGTGTATAAAAATCAAGTTACTGAGTCAACACGATAATAAGATATGGGCAAATTTAAATGTTTGCGAAAACTTTCAAAATTTATCTTAAATTTCAATTTTTATTTTTCGGAATTTTTCCTTTACTTGTGTTATAAGACCTTAATTTTATCCAAAATTGACAATTCTAGGTCAACCGGAAGGTACCCTATAGGATTTGGGTGGAAAACCTATAGGTTACTTCCCTTGGACCTAGAATCATGAAATTTGGCAAGAAGCAAGGTCTTACTGCTCAAATAAAGGAAAAATTCCAAAATACAAAAAATGTTGAAAATTAAAGGATGTCCCTATAGATAGGTACATAGTTTACGCCAATTAAGATAGGCCTCTGAGGTCCAGCTTAATTGGTACCAAACAACGTTGGTACGAAGCCTTGGTGGGCGAGTCCAACTCGACTTGACCGGTATTTTTTATAAAGTAATAACGATAACATGTAGTACCATTAAGTATTCTATGATAACATAAACTGAACCGCAATGTGAATGGGTTGGTTATAAATAAACTGGTCAAGTGCGAGTTAGACTCGCACACTTAGGGTTCTGCACCACAGTACAATATAACAAAATTTGTCGAAAAAATACGTTTCTTGCATGGGGACCACCCTTTAATTTTTTATTTTATTTTGTTATTTGTATTTGTTACTATAACGGTCATAGTAAGTTAGAACCATTTCCTGACGTTGAGAATGTCTATTGTTTGCCCCTATTTAACTCGAACGGGACGTCACCGGCAACGCCATGACACTTTAAACCGTTGTGTTTCTTCTACACAACATTTTTATTGTTAGCAAGATAAAGATTAAGCATAATTTGATATTGGTTGTTAATTCTTACAACTTTAACAACGTATTACAATGTTCTCTAAAAACAAGTCCGCGGTCGTATATCTAATACTATAAGAATCTTTGTCCTGACATACTGACTGACTGACTGAGTGACAGACAACGCACAGCGTAAACCGCTGGTCGTAGAGACTTGAAATTTGGAGGGTATATTTTTCTTAGTACGTAAAGATGTATTAAGAAAGGATTTTCCAATATTCACCCCTTTAGGGCCTGAAATGGGGGTTCGAAGTTTGTATGGAGAAAAAAGATTAGATAGTATTTTCTATTCGAAACTTCACACAAGTGCTTTTAAAAATAAATAAGTAAATACGTGTTTCAGACTTTTTCGAAATACCACCCCTTAAAGGGTGAAGTGGGGTAACACAGTCTGAAATCAATATTATTTCGGATTGCGCTGAAATTTGGCATGCAGATAGTTATTTTGACGTAGGTATCCGCTAAGAAAGGATTTTTCAAAATTCACTCTCTAAGGGGATGAAACGGGGGTTCAAAGTTTGTATGGAGAGACAAGATAAGATAGTCTTTTCTTTTCGAAACTTCACACAAGTGCTTTTAAAAATAAATAAGTTTAATACGTGTTTCAGACTTTTTCGAAATGCCACCCCTAAAAAGGTGAAGTGGGGTAACAAAGTCTGCAATCAATATTGTTTCAGATTGCGCTTAAATTTTGCGTGCAGATAGTTATTTTGACGTAAGTATCTGCTAAGAAAGGAATTTTCAAAATTCACTCTTTAAGGGGATGAAGCGGGGGTTCAAAGTTTGGATAGTCCTTTTATTCGAAACTTCACACAAGTACTTCTGTAAATAAGTAAGCAAATACGAGTTTCAGGCTTTTTCAAAATACCACCCCTGAGAGGGTGAAGTGGGGTAACAAAGTCTTATAATCAATATTGTTTCGGATTGCGCTGAAATTTAGAATGCAGACAGTTATTATGACGTAAGTATCCGCTAAGAAAGAATTGTCTAAAAATTCACCCCTTATGGAGACGGAACGGGGATTCAAAGTGTGTATGGTGAAACAAGATGAAATAGTCTGTTTTATTCGAAACTTTACGTAAGTACTTCTGTAAATAAATAAATAAATACGTGTTGCAAGATTTTTTGAAGAAATGGGGGATGGGGAATTTTTGAGAAATTGGGTGGGTAACAAAGTCTAAAAATCAATATGGATTTTCGGGCTTTATAAATATGAATCACAATTTCTCTTAGTCACGCGATATTATGAAATGGGGTGAACAGATTTGGCTAATTCTTTTTTGATGTTTTTATGCTAGAAATGTTTTTACAAAAGAAAAGTTTTAAGTAAATAAAAGAAGTTTTTAACGCGGGCAAAGCCGCGGGGCACTTCTAGTAGATCTATATACCTTTTACGTGGAAGCCAGTATAATCAAGATTGTGACATTTAAATTGAATACAGAACATGGTGCGCTTATCTACCTTTGATTCTATATGTCACATTTATGGTATTATAACATCCAAACAAATATTTTTATCGCTTTCAAAATGATATTACATTTATCAACGCGAACGGAACGTAGCTAGTCCTACTAATATTAAAAAGGCGAAAGTTTGTGTGTATGTTTGATACTTCTTCACGCTAAGACTACTCAACCAATTGAGCTAAAATTTGGTATGTAGATAGTCTAGACCTTGGGTCATTTGGGTCAACACACTGGGTCCTTTTTATCCCGATATTCTCTCGGGAACGAAGTCTACGCGGGTAAAACCGCGGGGGACAGCTAGTAATATATAAAACAGAAAAACAAGGTTCTAAGTCGTGAGACTACGTGTTCTGGCATTTACCGCTGCAATATAAAAATACATAAAACTGCAAGAAAATAAAACCTAAGTGAAACTAAGCACGTGTCTTATAAAGCTACCTCAGGAACCGTAACAACCATATTTTACGTGGTCTCTTGATTTCCTGTAAAATCTCTCCCAGTTTCTCTTTATTGTTCTACGATCGTAGGTTTATTAAAACATCCTGTCTAAAATTTTTTTATTTAAATTTTTCACTGTGCATTTATGACATTTGCTAGATTCGTGATGGAACCTGCTGAAAAATAATGATACAAGTAGAGTAGATACAGGTAGAGTTAAAACAAAAAAGCCGACTGTAGTTGTTTTGAACTGGGTAAGTTACCTGGTTTTTTTTTTAATATCAAAACAACTGAATTCTTGACATTAAAGTTTTGTTGGAAATTATATTAAACGAAAACGTATAAATACTAAGCGGCGTATCATAGCGTCTAGAAGAAGGGTTTCCGATACTTCATCAATGTCAGACTCGGATCACGTGACCTTTGATTTGCAAATGCGATCCTCTAAGAAGTTGAAGGATATCATTGATCCGATCTTAAATTGTTCGGTGTTCCTCACCCGGCAAAAGGCATATCTTCCTTTTACCGACATTTATGCTTTCACACGTTGACCCATCGATTGCAAGAGAACATGCTAGGAAAGCTCCGTAATGTGTTCGACATTCTCCTCGACAGGTATGTTATTTCAGTTGACGTCGATCGCCGGTTTGCTTACTCCCTATAGCTTTAGTTGTTTGTGAAATACACAATTTTGTTGTAACAGGTGGGAGCTATCGATATTCAGTTTCAGTTCTCTCTCACCTGGGGATTATCTCCGGCTATTATGAATAGTTTAATTTATTGCGCCAGGGGTGTACTTACTCGTAGCACGCCCCTGCTCTTTTATTATCCTGAGCTTATTTTATGTTTCTATCGTCCGTTTGTATGTTCTAACTCGTGTTTTATAAACTTATGTCTAGATCATCAAGCATTATTTATGAGATATGTCTGTATTTTTTTTACTATCAGACATTCACTATTTGAATTATGTTTCTAGTATACATCATTAAGGTATTATTATTGTTATATACCGGCTGTAATTCACGTACCTTTAGTCGAATTTTCTCGACCTAGGTTTCGAGCGAGTCAGTCGCTCTTCCTCGGGAGTGAGGTCACGCGGTGAGATCGCGATGTTCACTGCGGGCCGCCGCTCGCTGCGCTCGGCTTGATAGCCGGGGTGGGGGCGGACTCGGCGGCGATCGGTAACGGCTGTTCCTTTTCGGTACCGAGGATGCCTGAGATAGCCCGAATGATGTCATCGTCGGTTCTTCATCGCTGCTACTCCTATCGCCAGAAGTACCGTCGCAAACAATGCTGACTGTGTCACACTCTAGACTGATTGACACTTTCTTTTTCGAGGACGCATTAAGAATCGGTTTCCACGCTGACGGCAAGGTCCATCCACTATCTCGGTTGAAATTGGGGTGTCTATTTATCTCAATAGCCTCACGTACTTTTCTAGGTACAAAGAACTTCTCTCTAGCTAGTACGGAGGCTTTATCAAAACGGATAAAGTGGTTTGTGTCCGCGAGATGTGCATGCTCCGCGATGGCGGATCTTGTCGTGTCCGAATTCTTAATGCTCCTTATGTGTTCCGTAAGTCTAGTCGTGATATTGCGTCGAGTTTCTCCCACGTAGCTCTTGCCACAGTCGCATGGTATTCTGTACACGCCCGGAACGTTCAGCTCGTCCTTGTCCTTCGGTGAACGCAGCATCTGTCTAAGATGACCTGGTGGGCGGAAGATCGTCTTGACATCATATTTCCGTCGTAAAAGATATCCGATTCTGTCCGTTACTCCTTTTACGAACGGTAAATAAGCCGGTGATCGATCCGCTACTTGTGGTCGCTTACGTTCACTCTGTTTACACCACCGGCCACATTGTCGCCAGCTGTAGCCATTATCCTCAAGTACCCCCCTCACGTGATTTAGCTCACCATCTAGGTATTGAGGGTCGCATATTCTTAGAGCTCGGTTGATTAATGCTCTGGGTACCGAGGATAAGTGTGCCGGGTGGTGATGCGAGTTGGCGTGTAGATACCTTTCCGTGTGAGTTGGCTTTCGATACACTGTATGTGCGAGACTTCCATCTGGCCTGCGGATCACGCGTACATCGAGAAAGGATAAAGTTCCATCACTTTCTTCTTCCACTGTAACTGCGATGTTGCGATGCACTTGGTTCAGATGATCCGCGAAACCAGCTAAACCGTCCTTAGTGATGACCGCAAAGATGTCGTCCACGTATCTCAACCAAACTCTAGGTCTCACAACTGCCGCATTTAACGCCGTATTCTCAAACCACTCCATGAATATATTAGCTACCACTGGAGCTATTGGAGACCCCATCGCCACTCCATCCACTTGAAGAAAATACTCTCCTCTCCACATGAAGTAACCGCTTTTTAGACAGTAATCTATGCACTGTATGTATTCGGTAGGTAGGTCAGAACCTTGAATTATGGTTTTTATAATGTTCATAGTTTCATCTACCGGGACACTCGTGAATAGTGATGCGATGTCAAAGCTGACCATGATCTCCGAGGGCTGTATTCGTATATCTTTTAACAACTGGACGAAATGGTACGAGTCTTTCACAAAAGTATCAGTCTTGCCCGTGTACTGCTGAAGGATGCTTGCCAGATGTTTGGATAACTTGTAAGTCGGTGCATCTATTTGTGAGACTATAGGTCGCAACGGCCAGTCTGGCTTGTGTACTTTGGGTAAGCCATATATCTTGGGTGGGGTAGGGTTATGGGGACGTAAGCGTGCCTGCAACTCGATATCGGGTAATGATTTCACTAGCTGGACCACTTTTGTAGAAACTCTCAAGGTCGGGTTGTACTTCACCTTCTTGTAAATGCGAGTATCACTAACCATATGCGTAATTTTACTCTCGTAGGTATCTGTATCGACAACCACTGTGGCATTACCCTTATCCGCCGGCAACACCAAGACGTTTTCATTGTTACGTATTTCGCGTAATGCTGTTAATTCACCTCGGGTTATATTAGGCTGGGGCACTTTTGATTTACGTAACATCGTTGAAATGTCTTGTCTCATGCATTCCGCATCGTTAAACGGTATTTTATTTCGTACGATCGTGTCCTCAATACCCCTTATTATTTTCTCCACGGGCATTCTTTTAGGTGTAGGAGCGTAATTAAGACCCCGGGAAAGCACACTATAAGAATTATCATCGAGATGACATGACGATAAGTTTACAACAACCTTATGATTACGCTGCGTGTTATCAGTATTGTTATTGTTCGACTCATTATTTAGCGTATTCCGAGGGTAGTCGCCGGCATAGATCGCGCGTTGTTGTTGTATGAGACTTTTCAGCTTTCTATCATGTCTCTGTTTAATTTGCAATGTTAATGCATGAGATCTGCTAAAAGACATCGTATCTAGTACCTCCCATAATTCCTGCGAAAGTTTCTGCGACAGCTGTAGGTGTAAATCGAACACTTTTTTATTGGTGCACAGTAACTTTTGGCGGTATTCCGAAATCACTCGACGAAGTAATTTCTCACTCGCGATTCTAAAGAATTTGTCGTAATCCCGTATGCATTTAATAGGCTTTATCCGTAGGAACTTCGGTATCACTCCACTGTCACGACACTTCACTACATATTCTAAGCCGCACTCGAGTTTATTACGTTTTATTCTTAAGCGCGTGAACTCGTTCACTTTTTTTGACCAAACCGTGCCGTATCGGTTAGTTATTTTAATTTTAAAATTATCGTGAATTTGTAACATTATTATTGTTATATACCGGCTGTAATTCACGTACCTTTAGTCGAATTTTCTCGACCTAGGTTTCGAGCGAGTCAGTCGCTCTTCCTCGGGAGTGAGGTCACGCGGTGAGATCGCGATGTTCACTGCGGGCCGCCGCTCGCTGCGCTCGGCTTGATAGCCGGGGTGGGGGCGGACTCGGCGGCGATCGGTAACGGCTGTTCCTTTTCGGTACCGAGGATGCCTGAGATAGCCCGAATGATGTCATCGTCGGTTCTTCATCGCTGCTACTCCTATCGCCAGAAGTACCGTCGCAAACAATGCTGACTGTGTCACACTCTAGACTGATTGACACTTTCTTTTTCGAGGACGCATTAAGAATCGGTTTCCACGCTGACGGCAAGGTCCATCCACTATCTCGGTTGAAATTGGGGTGTCTATTTATCTCAATAGCCTCACGTACTTTTCTAGGTACAAAGAACTTCTCTCTAGCTAGTACGGAGGCTTTATCAAAACGGATAAAGTGGTTTGTGTCCGCGAGATGTGCATGCTCCGCGATGGCGGATCTTGTCGTGTCCGAATTCTTAATGCTCCTTATGTGTTCCGTAAGTCTAGTCGTGATATTGCGTCGAGTTTCTCCCACGTAGCTCTTGCCACAGTCGCATGGTATTCTGTACACGCCCGGAACGTTCAGCTCGTCCTTGTCCTTCGGTGAACGCAGCATCTGTCTAAGATGACCTGGTGGGCGGAAGATCGTCTTGACATCATATTTCCGTCGTAAAAGATATCCGATTCTGTCCGTTACTCCTTTTACGAACGGTAAATAAGCCGGTGATCGATCCGCTACTTGTGGTCGCTTACGTTCACTCTGTTTACACCACCGGCCACATTGTCGCCAGCTGTAGCCATTATCCTCAAGTACCGACTAAAGGTACGTGAATTACAGCCGGTATATAACAATAATAATGTTACAAATTCACGATAATTTTAAAATTAAAATCATTAAGGTAGTTTAAAAACTAAAACAACCAACGTCCATGCCCCGCGAGTCAATTTCAGTAGCAAGTTTGACACGTTTATCGTCATATCAATAGAAATATTTATCAAATCTTGATGAAATTATAATAAAACCACCTCGGAAACGTATCCTACCGATTAAAATAATTATCATCCGAATCGGTTTACAATTGACGAAGTAATCGCGTAACATACATACAAAAAAATACAGACGAACAAAAAGAAGGAGGTAGGTACTCACCTCCTTCTTTTTGGAAGTCAGTTAAAAATACAATCCGCGTGTATTACATCGTTTTTTAGTTCTTTCTGGGCTAATTTTAGTAAAGCGTTTCCTTTAAAATCAATGGTGTAATGTCACCGATATGTTTTTATTTAATGATTAAATTAATCACTATACACTGTAACAGTACTGACCCTGAAGACAAAACCTTTTTTAACACTACACATCCTTGCAGAATACGTTTGCAAGGAAGTAGCCTTTAAAAACTCCAGGTCGACTCGAGTAAGCACGTACAGAAGCTTTTATCCTAAACCAACCGCATTTCTTTGACCTCACTGTGGTGTATAATAGTGACGTCGCCTACGAATATAGAACACTGACGTGATCACAGATATGAGGTAGAAAACTATACGATCGGCGTAAAGGTCATTGTCTTGACGATTATTTAAAATTATGATTTTGGTGATGTTGAATTAATTTACTAGGAACTATTAAACTAGGAAACCAGACAGACGTAATTCAATATTCATAGGTACATAGAAAAAGTACACACTTAGGCACATACTCGCGAGCCACTACTAGTGTATCTGTGAGCTGTAGACCTCGCGAGTTAATTAATTTTAATTTACACTTGTATAGATTAGAGATAACGATTCGGAAAATTGTTTTCATTGAGACAATTTTTGCGGCGTACTTATAAAAGTGTTTTACAAAACGATGCGCGAACATTTCAAATATGACATTTTCTATTGTTCGACTTCTGCTTCTACGAGTATATCTCGTGATGATTACTCAGTCAGGAACAACAGTACAATAAAGTATAAACTGCTCTGCAACTTAGCCACGCTATAGACATATATATACACGCTATAAACAAAATAAAAAGATAAATATCCTCTGGTGAAGAAAAAACATCGTTCAGAAACTCCCAACCCTCTGCAGGGTGGTAGCACACTGCAGTCTAGTGTCCGCCAGACCAGCTATCTACCTACCACCCTCAAGTTAGAAAATTTGTCGCCAAACATCTAATGTGTTCCGGCAGCTGTCTTTGAGAGCCAATTCTCATTCTAGACCCTGCCACAGAATAATGAATAGTACAAGGCCCTGCGTACCTAGCGTGCTACCATCCTCGACCGCATCAAGATATACCAACATTTTAGGTAGCGGTCAAATGCTAGCTAGAAAATAAAAAAAAACATATAAATAATTTAAAATAAAATAAAAATAATTATAGAAAATAAAAAAGTTAAAAACATGAATCTAGTCAGAAATTCAAATATAAGTATAGTACGACTGCAGTTATGCCATGTCACGAAGATACTGAAACTCAACGCCAAGAGTCCGCCGCGCCCTTAAATAATGTATAAATATTTCAAATAAAAAAAAATATTCAGATATGGCTACTGTCCAACTTGAAAGTGCGAGTAACTCGTATGATACGTCCACATAGTGCGGAGTTACTGTGCTGCAGCTACTGTGTAGCCTCATTCGCACGCTAGCAACTCGCACTGCGTAAGACTTGACGAGTCCCAGATGTTGTAAGATTTCACACTACGTACAAATTGACTCGCGAAGTGACTGTCACCAGTGTAACCCGCGTTTCGAAGAATTCCAATTATACTGTTCCATTTTCCAAATGAAACTTGAAAAAAATCTTAGTAACTGTGTCTATTCCTATAAAATAAACTGTATGTATCTCCATCATCTATCAGTGTCGAAGTTTGTTATTATTCGTTCAAATAGGCTTGGAACGGGACATTTCCAAAGTTGAATGATTACTTCGGAGATTTGAGTCAACTTATCAGAAGGTGGATTATCTCGCTGAAATTCAAGGTTTACCTTGTCGTCTTCCAACGTACACGTTTAATTATTTATATCGGACATACTTGTCTGTTAAACTCTTGGGCTTGGGCACTATCTCGCGGGGTATTAAATTACGATACGGTTAAAAATCGATGGAATCGTGCTTGTCAGGGGTTTTAAAAAAAACGACAGTGAGACTAGGATGTAGACAACTCTGCACCTACCATCATGCCATGTTGGTTTACGGTGAAATTAGTTAAACCTACAGGTGTTAGTAACATTATATCAATGTACCGCCTGCTTGGTGCCAAAAAGTAGATTCTGCCGCCATAACCATACGGTGTTTCGTCAGCACACATCTTTTGAGAGTTGAGAGTTGAGACCGTTCTAGGCCTAGCGTGTTCACCATCCTTGACCACTTCATCGTTTACCACCAGGTGAGATAGTGGTCAAACGCTAGCCCATCAAATATAAAAAAAACCTGGGTAGTCAATAGTTCTAAGCTGTGTAGTTTTTAGCTGTGACTTACACCTGACACCGAACAAATACATGTTGCCATATTACCCAACAGGCAGTTCGACAGAAATTATGTTATATTAATACTTATATGATATCATTTCGTCATCGAAGAATCATTGAAGAGATGCAAGCATGTGCTTGCCTTTCTTCAATAAAAATGTACCTTTACATTTTAAGCATAATAGACCTAGAGAATAAAGTAAAATACAATTTTATAATTGGTTTTTCGTGGAATTCTTTTGTTTGCGTCTTTTAATTAATTTTACTGTGCTTGGCTTTTAAGTAGGAACCTACCTAAATGAGGAATGAGGAGCCGTATCAAAGTCGGCAGGGAATTTAATTTTACACCCCATGGGACTTTCCAAGCCGTTGTTAGCCGATGAAGATGGTGTTAAATAGATAAATATATAGAAACACATTATTGAACAAATAAATATAGTAATACGGTTGCATTATTAAATAATTGTATTTATACATATATGTTAACATACAGACAAAATTGTACATAGTGTTATAGTAGGAGTCTTATCGCTGAAAACTATCTTTGCCAGACTACTTACGTATGGTGATAAAATAAACGTGATACTGTGGTGTATCAGCAACCAAATTACAAACCTATCACCGATTTTGTGAAAGTGAAATTAATTTGTTTCTTCATTGTCAAATAGCTCGACTGATTATGTTGAAATTCGGCTAACATAGGCTTACTTCATAATTTTAATTTTTTAAATTATTTTAAATATTTATTTTTATTGTCCAGCCCGGACAGACATTGCCCTGGAGTTGTACTATTCATAATTCTGAGCCTGGAGAGAGATTTGTGAAGGGACATGGGGTGTCCATCCCATACATGAGGAAAACGAGGTTGATTTCACGACTCGGGTAACCGCCAATTCCTCTACAAGTCTGAACCATGTATACTCTAATCTGGATGTGGGATCGGTGAGCGCGACGCCCGTCACCACCAACTAATAATAATTTTATTGCGGCGATAAAAAGTATTGATTGGAATGATGTATTTGCTAAACATGTAACGGCGACAGACAGGGAAAGGGTCGTTGTTAATATAATAAGCACAAAAAGTCTGACTCGAGCTGGATTACTGACTATGTAAAAAATTATAAAATTCTCTTATTTGACGTAATAAACTTAAGTAAGTTATTCCCTGACATTGATAAAATTAATATGATCGTTACACATATGAATACTTATTATATTAATTTAATAGCAGATAGTAAATCTTATTTTTATTCCAAAATAATGAATACCAATATTAATTCATCTAAAGCGATGTGGAGTGTCGTTAATAAGAAGAGAGGGGAAAAATTACTCGCCTCATATTGATTTCACGGAAGTACTTAAGTCGGCGGATGTGGTTGCGTTTCACGATAGTACAGCGCACTGTTTATGCGATGAACTCTCGGTTCCTGAGCGCGGCGGCCGCGTGCGGCGCTGACGTCGCTCGGTCGCGAGCCGCGCTGTGCTTGGCGCGTGCGCCCGCGGACCGCTCGCTTAGACTGCTGAGATTCACCGCTGAAGAAGTGTGTCGTATTGTTTTGACACGCATCCCTCCGAAGACTTCTAAAGACATATACGGCATAACAATGAAATTGTTACGAGTGGCCGTCATTCCTCTCGCCCCAGTACTATGCGGCTTGTTCAACACCTGCCTGGTTGATGGATCTTTTCCAATAATGATGAAGATCAGTAAAGTATCACCTCTATATAAAGGCAAAGGAAAACGTGAGTCGATTGACAACTACCGGCCCGTTTCGATTATTCCAGCAGTTGCAAAAATTTTTGAAAACGGCCTGAGCAGCCGCCTAGTTGACTTTCTGACTGAAACGAATGCTCTGACTGATATACAGTATGCCTAAAGACAGGGCCGGTCCACAACGTCACTCACTAGGGAGGTGGTCCGGTGCATAGTAGTGGCTAGGGAAAAAAAACTTCAGGTTTCTATCCTTTGCTGTGATCTGTCAAAGGCGTTTGACGTCGCCGATCAGGCTGTGCTTGCCGGCAAGCTTCGGCAGTACGGTGTGGATGGCCCGTCGCACGCCCTGCTGGCGGATTTGATGAGGAATAGGTCGCAAGTGGTCATGGGCGGTGGCGGTAACATATCTTCGGACCCACTGACATCTGCCATGGGAGTGGCTCAAGGATCATCGATATCGAACATCCCTGTTCTCGCTGCTACTCAATGATCTGCCAGCGGCTGTTACCGCATTTCGCGTTGAACCTGACGAAGACCCACTTCATGTATTTTTGCCTGTCTGGACGTCCATATCGTCCATTGATGGTGTTTCTAAACGAAGTTAGAATTGTGCAAGCAAATTCGACAACCTTCCTAGGGTTTCCTGGCGGCAAATTAGGAAGTGCGTGCTTTGCGCTCCGCAGAGTGTCTCGAGTCGTATCTGCGAGTGTGGCTCGTTCCTCCTACTTTGCGACCGTCCACTCTCTCCTACAATATGGAGCCGAAATATGGGGGCGTTCTGCGGAATGGCAGCGAACTTTTAGAATGCAGAAACGCGCCATACGAGCACTCGTCAAAATTCCGCAGGACGTCTCCGCGCGGCTATATTTTAAGAGTCTAGGCATTCTAACGCTGCCTGCGTTTGTTGTATTTCAAGTCGCAGTGTACGCTAGAATGAACCTGGACTCTCACACAAAAGGCAGTAGCGTGCATGATCACCACACCCGTGGCAGAGACAAGCTACTTGCAGACACATGTTATGGGGCCAACAGTATATAATAAGCTGACCGAATCAGTTATTTCAGCGCCAAGTTTGACCTGTTTTAAAAGACGGCTTAAGTCCTGGCTTATTGAGCAGACCTTCTACAGCCAGGAAGAATTTGCTGAGAGCAAATTATAAATTATTTATAGTTTTAAAATTGTTTTATAAACTAAAAAGGAAATATTATTATTTTATAATTAATGGATTATGACTACTTATTTTTTAATTCTGAAATTATTATAATTTTTAAATGTTCAATTTTAATTTATTGATGAAATGATTACTGAAATTGCAGTAGGTAATATTAGAATAATATTTCATTTATTTTTGTTTGACTGACGTGTAATATGTATTATCAATAAATATATGAATATGAATATGAATATGCCCAGCAGTGGGACACAATGCAATAGGTTAGGAAAAAAATACACAAAATGTAAATCTATACTAATATTATAAAGAGAGAACATTTGTATTTTTGTATGTTTATAATGATTTGACTCAAAAACTACTGAACCGATTTAAAAAATTCTTTCACTGATACATAGAATGGACATTCGGAATGAAAATAGGCTATATATTATCCCGTTTAAATCAAAGGTACATTCGTGGAGACCTAATTTGCAACCTAAGTCGGCAAAAATACGGTCGAAAAAACACGTTTCTTACGAACGCTGCTCAATTGATAATAGATAGAAGAATATTTTCTATCGAAGAGTTGTACAACTTAATTAAACCTACAAAAAAGTCCGCGACAGCATATGTCTATCTCTTAAGGTTGACTCACAGTAACCATTTTAATCTTAAAATTTTTGTTAAAAAATATTACATAATTTCCAAGGCTATTTTCAAGTATATAGTATTAATCCTTATCCAAATAATTACGTTAATTAGCTTAGCCACATATTATAGATTAAAATTGTCCTTACAGTATATAATTCAAATGAAAACTCTAGAAGATATCACGAATTTCACATACACGTATCGCAAAATTAATAAAATATTTGCAGTGTAACCACAGATTAGGTCATAGTTACTACGAAAATATTATTATAGGCTTAGATCTATGCTGTATCCATGCTGTAGATCCCCACCGATCACAATCAATTTGAAGTCAATATAGTATGATAATATGATCTATTGTAAAAATAATATTCATGTATATATATAATAATATAATATTTTAAACCACCCCGACTGATGTATGTACGAGTATAATCTTTTCATTAAAAGCATTCCAATGACTCTAAGCACGACAATTAAAATCTGAGCTGTAAGTTGGTGAGAATTCGAGTATTCTGTAGAGTCTAGATGTCCCAGCATCAGGTCAATGCTTCCATGTTCTTACAATATCGTTGAAGAAGAAGATTTTCGAATTGATCAGACCTATGAAAGTTGATTTCATAGCGCAATTAACTGGAAAAAAGCTCATAGTTTTACAACGATTGAACGAATTTTCATGAATCAAAGCTAAGAAAACTCTCGATGAAGACATCTATCAAACAAAAAAAAACTATCAATAATAAAAACAAAATCGGTTCATCCGGTTAGGTGCTAAGATGCTACAGGCAGACACACAGATACACACGTTAAACGTATATTACCCCTACATTTTGCGTCGGGGAACGCGTAAGGTTACGGCGGCAGATGTTCACCTTTTTTTTTAATATCTAATAGGCTAGCGTTTGACCACTATCTCACCTGTTGGTAAGTGATGATGCGGTTGAAGATGCTAAGCACGCTAGGCCTAGACTGGGGAACGGACTCTCAAGGATAGCTGCCGGAACACATTAGATGTTTTTGGCGACAGATTTTCTAACTTGAGGGTGGTAGCTGGCCAGGCGGACACTAGATAGTGTCCTACCACCATGCGGGGGTTGTTGGTTTCTTAACGATGTTTTCATTCACCTGAGGGCCACTGTGACAACGCACATAAATTTTTAGATGGAAAAATCCATTGGTGCACGGTAAGGTTTGAACTCGGTACCACGGCATCAAAGCCGACCGTTCTTCCGATTACGCCACCGGGCCCGGGCTCCTTGGTAGTAAGCTACTTTTTGGTAGATTTAATGATCCCACTACCACTGTACGAAAACTCATGATTCATGAATGCACATAAAACTTTCATTGGTAGGTATATAGCTAGGATTAGAACCAACGACCGTCGGGTCAGAATCAGGGTAACTATCCTTTACGCTAAAGGGCCGTCCAATACTACTACGTAAGTATTATAAAACAAATTCCATCACTGCGTCTGTCTGTCTGTTCGCAATAATCTCAATAGCTACTGAACGGATTATCATGCTGTTTTCACCAATAGCCAGAGTGTTTATGAGGGAGGTTTAGGTGCATAATTCGTTAAGGTTTTGTGTAAATTGGATGAAATATGACGATTATTGTTAAATATGTTCATATTTTATATTCGATGCAACAAACTGATGCAAATTTTGTAGGCATATATGTTCTACCCGTGCGAAGCCGGGGCGGGCTGCTAGTACATTATAAAGGCTATGCAATTATAAAGGCTAGTGTTTGACCACTATTTCGCCTAGTGAAAAGCGATGATGGGATCGTAACTGGAGGACTCGCTAGCACACGCTAGGCCTAGAATCCTCCGACTCTCATATCGTTACGATATCGTACTTTTTGAAATGTCACACGTTAAAATTAAATTAAAACAAGATTTGTGTTTAGTTTGGACTAATTGTCACATAAATGTCAAATTATATGTGGATGAGCGAGGCGTGACATATAGACCAAGAGCTGATTGCCATTTCAAATATAGTATGTACCTACCTTAACACGGCAGCTAAACTAACCTTACTTAACTATTTTAGCTGAAATACACCGTCTTTTGCCTGCTATTTACTATTACATTAACTCGTGGTACATTTTGCAATGGAGTAAGAAAAAAATATTTTTATCTATGATAGAAAACCATAGGAGGGCCCGGTGGCGCAATCGGGACAACGGTTGGCTTTGATGCCAGAGGTACCGAGTTCAAACCGGTTTGCACAAATGGATTTTTCTATCGAAATAATTTATGTGCGCTTTTCACAGTAGCCCTCCGGTGTGAAGGAAAAACATTGTTAAGAAACCAAAAACCCCCGCTTGGTGGTAGGGCAATATCTAGTGTCCGCCTGGCCAGCTAAGCGATGACGTCTGTCTATAATAGAAAGTTGACAGAATTTGTTTGGCAATGCACAACGCCTGAACCTTATGTCAATTAGATGTTTAGTCACATACCCTGTATTAGACATTACACATTTAGATAAAAATGCCTTGTAATGTTCGAAAATATATAATATTGATTACAACGAATATCATATCTATGCTAAGAATTTTGATTAATTATATAAAAACAAAACTATTTACAATTATTTTTATTAAGTTTCACATTCACGCCAACACTGTTCAAAATGTCGTAACGTTGCCGTAGACGTTCTGATATTAATTTCGTTATTTTTACTCTAAAATGTCGTCATTCTTTCTGATTGGCATTCAGCTTAGGTATAATAGCGGATTGTATTATTTCGTAGAATATTTTAAATAATATTTTCATATAAAATAATTATGAATCTCGCTCATAATAATAAAAGAAATACGAGTGTTGTGATCCAATATTTAGCTAAAATTAATATATTATTTTCAAATCTTCACAGATAAGTACATAACTCTAGTGATTTTTATTTTCTGTCATCATGCCCATCGCTCTAGGCACTTTATACTTCAAACCGGAAAATACTTATCTTCTAGGTAGCCCAGTAGTACATTGGGACAATGATCGGCTTTGACCTCTGGTGTCAAAGCAGGGTTCAAATCCCCATCATGCACCGATGGATTTTTCTTAGAACAAATGTATGTTCGCTTTTCGATTTGGCCCACCAGTCAATTAAATTGTTAACTCCCGGCTTAGTATAATATGCAGGTTTTGGGCAAGCTTTTATCAATTTAGTAACGGACCCTGCATGGTGGTAGGACACTATATAGTGTCCACCTGGCCAGCTACTAAACTCTAACTGGAAAATCTTTTGCAAACATCTAATTGTGTTCCGGCAGCTGTCCTTGAAAACCAGTTCCCACAAAGAACACATAAAAAAATAAAAAGGTTGTTGTCTCCCATACTATAGACGTACCCAGTCTCCTTAGAAACGAACGGAGAGCGTGATATCGCGTCATTGATCTCTGGCTTCTGTCCAAGGTCCTACACTGAAGTCGATGGTCTAGTATTCGACACTTTTCCCACTGTGCTATTTCACACTCAATTAAATTAATGTTGCATTTCCGTTATTTCAAATGGTTCATGTACCGTTAATTATAGTAATATACTGTCTTAATCGTAGGGTGATTTATTGATAACATAATAATTAAATAAACGGGTAGTAATACTTAACCAAGCCCATCATCATCATCAGCCGGTGTCAGTCCACTGCTAGACGTAGGCCTCTCCTAAGATGCGCTACTGAGCCCGATTCATGCCCGATGTGACTGGAAAAGAAGAGCCGAAGATCGGGCTCAGTGGCGCATCTGACTACTGGCGCACTAAATCTAATCGTTCTACGACAAATGTGATTAGCCCACTGCCACTTCAGCTTGCTAATCTTTTGAGCTATGTCGATAACTTTTCTGATCGATGATTTCATTTCGAATTCGATCCTTCAGAGAGAGACCGAGCATTTCTCTCCATAGCTCGTTGAGTGACTTTGAATTGTTAAACCAGTCGCACCGTCGTTCAGTGTCTACTTCTTAGCTCCGTACGTAGCAACTAACAGGTAGGATACATTCTTTAAAGACTTTCGTCTTCAGGCTTACTGCTAAGGATTTGGATAAGTTCAAAGACTCAACGAAGTTTTCCAAATCCTACTCATACTAGCTGTAACCACTTGCGACCTTCTTTCTCGAATTAGTTTCTACCCAATTACAAGGTTTGCTCAAGGTATTCGTGAACAATTTCGAGAGAAAAGATGTAGGTTCTGGAATAACATGTTCGTTGGATATGATCTTGGTTTTATCCATGTTCTTCCGGATACCGACATATACAAAATTCAGCCAGGGTATTAAGGATGTATCTTGCACAGTTTCAGCTATATGGACGATATTGTTTGCAAATCTCAGGTGTGAGAAGTAAAGTACTCGCCGTTAATATTTTAGCACCGTCCTTTTCAATTCAACGTCTTGAACATATCCTTTAAAGTGCTAGTGAACAATTTGGGGGAAACTGCAGCCTCTATATCTCACTCCTCTATGAGAGGATATGTTCAATCTACTGATTGTTTACTTGGACGGTTATAGTAGCAGCGTCATAAAGAACTAAACACTTGAACGTATCGCCAATCAACTTAAAACCGTCGCAGAGACTCTAGAACAGACCAGGTTTCCACAGAGTCAAAATCTTTCTTATAGTCGCTATATATCGCTAGGCACAGGGCCTGGCTATACACTTCGGTCTTCTATATAATCTGCCGCATTGTATCAATGTGATCTATCGTATTCCTACTCTAAACTCGTCGGAACCCAGTCTGCTCAGGGGGCTCGAATTAGTTGAATCTACGCGCAAGGCGATCGTCATGACTCTTAAATAAAGTTTATTGCCTCAATAGAGAGATATGTCGATAGTTCTTTAAAAGGGGTTTATCTCCATATTTACAGAACATAATGACCACACTGTTTGCCACGTCTTCGAAATTCTCCCCGAAAAGTAGACGGATACTCAAAAATAATTACACACTTATAATGTTTTGCTAATTTACTGAATATACGTATATAATTGAGCATACTTTTCTACCGAGTCATAGCATTCCTCAAGCTTACGGATATTAAAATCATAACAACTTGTGTTAGCCGTATTCGTGCAACCAATTTCGGATACTAAATATACAAATAATCCAAAAAATATATTCAGTTATACATACATGCAATCATGCCTTTTTAACTTTATTTTTTTTTATTTAAAAACTTTATTTCTTTCATGAAAGAAAGAAAGTTTTGTCAAGATCGTAGCAATAAAAAAAACAATATACACATACATATGTATCCAGACTTCCAGACTAATATTATAAAGAGAAAACGTTTTTAAACGAGTTCAACTTTCGAGATGTTTAATCGCGCATCAAGTGCATCTGTTTCAATATCGCGATAAATATCGTTTACGCGATGCAGGATCTCATACATTTAGGCAATATTTAAAGGAGAGCTATAAAAATCTACACTAGCGCCATCTCTTGTCTGGAGTTTTATTTGTAATTACTGTTAAATGCGAAAGTATCTGTCTGTCTGTCTGTCTGTGTCACTTTCACGCCTAAACTACTGAACTACTGAGGGGTTGAAAAGGGGGGATGAAATGCTGTATGGACGTATCGTATCGTTGTATTTAATGCGAAAAAAGGTTGTAAGGGGTTGAAAGGGGGGATGAAAGTTGTATGGTAGTATCGTAATTTTTAGAGCTAGAAGCTGGAACTTATTTTTAGGCTATTGATTCGATAGAAATAAATATGACATTCAAAGTTTGTGAGGGGGAAGGGGGAGTGGAGGGAAGTGGAGGGGGAGGAAAGAGGGAGTGGAGTGGGTGTGGTGGGAGAGGGGAGGGAATCTGGAGGGGAAGGGGTAGGGGAGGGTATGGGGAGGGTGAGGTTGGGGGAGTGGAGGGGAGGGGGAGGGAGGTGGAAGAGAAGGGGGAGGGGAGGGTAAGTGAGGGGAGCGGGAAGGGGGATTAGCGTGGCATGGTACGGTGCGGTGTAGTTGGAATGCGTATGTGTTTTATTAGTTAATGCGACCCAAAGACACTAATCCACGCGGACGAAGTCGCGGGCACAGCTAGTATCTTATATTTCGTATTTGAGATACGTGCATATATTATAGAATATTAATTAGAGATGTACCTCTACATTAAAATTAATCCGTATGAACAATCAGACGAGATTCGTATCGTATATATTGTATCTGCCGCAACTCGTACCTATATAAGTACGGAACGCGAATATTTAACAAGAAGCACCCTGCTAAAATATTCATCTGTAATAAGCTTATCTTATCACAACTAGAAAATCATTATAGTTGACATTAAGTATGTAATAGATATTTTCAACCGACATCCAAAAAGGTTCTCAATTCGTCTGTATGTTTTTTTTTGTATGTATGTTACGCGACTACTCAGTCAATCGTAATCCGATTCGAATGATTCTTTTCTTTTTTAATCGGTAGGGTACACTTTCGAGGTGATTCCTTTGTAATTTCATCTAGATCTGATAAGTATCTCCAGAGATATGACGATAAACGTATCAAACTTGTTACTGAAACTGACTCGCGCGGAATGGAAGACGGTTGTTTTAGATTTTATGTATGTATAAAAACACATAATTATATAGAAAGGTTTTTACGAAACAAAAGTTTTAAGTAAATGAAAGAGGTTTTTAACGCGGGCAAAGCCGTGGGTAAGTCCTTTACCGCAAATGTTAGAAACAAATTTACAATCTGACTTCCGCATATTGTGTAAATAATATTGGTGTTGATATCTATGACCAGATTAATTTTACTTAGATGAAAAACTGCAAATGTTTAATACAAGACAGCGTCTCTGTTAACGTCACAAGATAGAGAACAGAACAGAAGAATTTAGAACAGAGTCACTTTATCCACAGAATAGTAAAATAATGAATAGTACAAGTACTTTATCTTTAAAGCTGTATGAAACATTTACCAGCTTGTTTACCTCACTGTGACTTTATTTATGACACAATGACCCTTTTATCGAAGGATGTTTTAAAAAACCCACGGAATTGCTAAATATATTTTGGGATCCCGAAAAAATACATACATATTTAGATGAAATAAATTGCGATACCTGATATTTCATACTTTGTGAATCGTGACAGAAACGTGTACAGTTTGTATGTAGGGTCTGGTGAGTCTATACGCGTTTAGGTATATTTAGCATGTATACTTATATTATATATTCGAACACTAGATCCAGTACTTCAATATTTAGACAAGAGAACAAAACGAAAATCGCAGGCTTTAAATTTCCCTTGCAAACGGGATAGGTATAATTAAACATATGTCATCTCCCACGCAGGCAGGGGTAGACCTTTTATCTTCCTTTTGTGAAATATTATTCGTGATACTGTGTTACCCCTTTCATTCTCCACTCTCATTGTTTTTTCATCCAGACTACGGTTTGTGGCACATCGAAATACATGCTTCACTCTGTTACAAACTTAAATGTATATATCTATATACGAGCAGTTAAGTACTTACTTCTTCAATGTATTATCCTACTTTATTCTACTATTTGTCTATGTGTGTCAGACAAGAACGGACGGAACGTGAAGTAATAGGTTATTAGATTAGATGAAATTATGCTTGTTGGCGAGCATAATTTCATCTTTCAATGTATAAGAAATAATTAAGATACTTTAAATACTAAAACAACCGACTTCCGTGCCCCGCGAGTTAATTTCAGAACAAAGATTGAGACGTTTGCCGTCATATCTCTGGAGATACTTATCAGATCTCGATAAAATTACATTGGGATTATCTCGGAAATGTACCCTACCTATTGAAAAAAGAATCATTCAAATCGGTTCACAATTGACGGAGTAATCGCGTAACATACATAAAAAAAAACGTACAGACGAATTGAGAACCTCCTTCTTTTCGAAGTTTGTTGAAAAAGTGCGAGTTGGACTAGCGCACCAAGGCTTCTGTACAAATTTGTCATATGTGCGATATAAACTGTCATATCTTTTGACCGCGTTAATTTACAAGTTTGATTTCTTTACAGCTTAAAGATACCGTAGGCCCGAATGTTTGATACAAGTTTCAACTTTATATCTCCACGCGTTCCTGAGAAAAAGGGTCTTGACAGGCGGACAGACAGAGGAAAAACAAATATATATATGCATATATATATATATATATCAGCTATCCTTGAGAGCCAGTTCCCATTCTAGACCTAGCGTGCTCCTTGACTGCATCATCATTTACCGATACGTGAGATAATGGTCAAACGGTAGCCTAATGATGTAAATAAAAATTTAGGATTTAGGATTCGTTATAAAACATTTATTCCGTAAGTATATGTATCTACCCACGGCTTCACCCGCGCGACCTACAGGAAATAACCGGCCAAGTGCGTGTCGGGCCACGTGCAGTGTAGCAGGGGTGCAGTGCAGTAGGGTTCCGTAGTAGCCCGTTATTCAATTCAAGTCTTTACCCGTTATAAACAAGCTACTAGGTACTTCGTCTTTGTCACTTTAAAGGATTTATTCTAAGGATTTTGTATTTGGTACAAAAATATCCAACACCCAAGTTCAACGACTATTACTGCTAAACTAATAAAGTTATCTTAACCGCTATAGTTTTCCTTTAAAGTTCATGAAATGCACTATTATCACGAATTTTCAAGATTTTCAAGCCAGCAATTTAGCTTTTAGAGGGAGGGGGACGCCCTACTGGAACAAACATTTGCACTTTAAAGTTTAATATTTCGTAAATGGAACATTCTATCGAAAAATGGTATTAGCAATCCTTAAGTAATTTTAAAAGACCTATTCAACGATACCCCACACGATGGGGTAGACGACGAAAAAAAATTCATCCCCATTTCTCATGTAGGGGAACTACCCTAAAAAAAATATTTTTCAAAATTTTATTTCACGACTTTGTCAGCGTAATTTATACACATACCCTACAAAATTACAGCTTTCTAGTATTAACGGTCTCTTAGAAAAACCTCGGACAGACAGACAGATAGACGGACATGACGAAACTATAAGGGTTCCTTGTTAGGACTACGGAACCCTAAAAATTACATATTTTTCTACAGAAACTAATATTTTTACTCTCTCATCCCAATCAATTAATTTTAAATTAGAATTTATCTATGATATTGATAATAGTAACATGAGTTAGACTTAGCATTTCTTGAACAGTTCATTCTAATATTACTCAGTCTAAAATCTAAATAATCGTGAACACATAAGAGCTACGTATGTTTATTCTCTCAGATGGGATGGTAAAAATAAACTTGTTAAAAAGATTTTCATCCAGTTAATTCATGATTTAATGTTTTCCCTTGACATTGATCGTTGGCGCGGTCACAGTCATTAACTACGTAATAACTCAACTGTTTCAGTTTGTTAATAACCGTATCGACGATGATTTTAAATTTGAAGAAGAAGATATGCCATTCACTACCTAAAAATGGCACGGGTAATTGTCTGTAACAGACATATCCACGGGTGATAACAGACATATTTCACAACATTCTACAACCGTTTAAGAAAAAAATTGCTCATAGTCTCGATCTCTTCTGTATTCTCTTTTACACTCCTTACTCATTCACTAAGACAATGATTACAGAAACGTCATTACATTTGAAAGACTAAACACATCTTAAATTAAAAATATTGCGAATCAGTAAGTATATAAATAAATATTTCAGTTCGAAGACTAAAAATTCTGGTTTAAAAAACTGTTATCTTTGGTTAGTATTTTAGTATCTAGATTAATTAAAATGAGTATATTAATAGATCTCAGTCACTTGGAGATTTATGGACTGTTACAGATGGGTTTGATCTGACCTCTTTCCGCATATCCTTAACCATAATAGGTAGACACTTGACATTTAAACAGAATATGTATTACTATAGCAACTATAACAATTAATAATAAAAACAAAATAAAGTCGAATTGGACTCGCCCACCGAGGCTTCCGTACCAAACTTAACTTTGTAGTTCGATAGAAAATGTATTGCACCAACTACGAATAATAAGTTTTTAATAGTAAATTACCTTTTTTTTTAGTTATTACACTAAATATTTACGGTTTTCAGATTTATTCCTATAAAAGTGGTTCAATATTTTGCTTCTTGCCAAAATTTCATGATTCTAGGTTTTGATTCCCTTGTGAAATCTCAAAACAATATGCAAAACTTTGTAACTTTAACGTTTATTTCTTTTGATCGCGTTGCCTTACAGGTCTTATTTTTTCACAGCCAAAAGATACCGTAGACCCAAGTATTTAGTATTAGTTTCAACCTGATACCTCTACGCATTCCGGAGACAAAAGGTCTTGACAGACGGACAGACGGACAGACGGACAGACGGACAGACGGACAGACGGACAGACGGACAGACGGACAGACGGACAGACGGACAGACGGACAGACGGACAGACGGACAGACGGACAGACGGACAGACGGACAGACGGACAGACGGACAGACGGACAGACGGACAGACGGACAGACGGACAGACGGACAGACGGACAGACGGACAGACGGACAGACGGACAGACGGACAGACGGACAGACGGACAGACGGACAGACGGACAGACGGACAGACGGACAGACGGACAGACGGACAGACGGACAGACGGACAGACGGACAGACGGACAGACGGACAGACGGACAGACGGACAGACGGACAGACGGACAGACGGACAGACGGTCAGACGGACAGACGGACAGACGGACAGACGGACAGACGGACAGACGGACAGACGGACAAAGTGATCATATAAGGGTCCCTTTTTTCCTTTAAGGTATGGAACCCCTTAAAATGTACGCCTATACTTTACTGGTAAAATGTATGTTCTTTATAAAATGTCTTACCACAAATTCATTCTCAAATCGTATGCATACTTATGTTTTGTGCTTAACAAGACTTAATTAGATTTCCATTAAAGGTTTTAAGTAGGTATTTTTTTCTTTGCGCAGAGTCAAGCGATGAGGATCGTGCGGACTGTGGGTCAGGCGTTCGAGGTGTGTCACAAGATGCAGGTGAACTCCCCAGACCAGCCGGCTCCCTCTACATCATCAGCCATTGACGAACCAGCCCCCAGTGTTAGCGATAACGCACCTTCTAAAGGTTTGATTACATCTAGCCATTCCAGACAAATATTTACCTAACACATAAAGTATATTTTTTATAGCAACACTTAATTATGTCCGAGATACGTAGGTAGTTTGCAGACACCATATAAGCTTGATGAGCTTACAATTGTGCACAATACCTTATATCTAAACGTAACCGGTTCTCGCCAGCATTTGTTTGAAATTTATATTTTGTATGTACGAGTATATGCAGTAAATCGAATTGAGCGGCGATCACGTACTATTTCTCCTTTGATATTCGCATAATCCCTGTTTGCACGAGCGACACGGAATGTAACGAGTATGTCTGAGACTACGTTCCGCTATTTGTTCGGTTTGATCGGTTCCGTTCCGATACTTCAGAATAATCTGAACTCCAAGGTAGCACTCGATTAATTCAATTGCAAGCTCGTCGAGCAGGGGTTGGACAGTCGACTCCGCTGATTGCTAAGCTCTACTTAGCCACTGTCTCCCGCCACCGCGACTGTGTCAACGAAGCTTTGCGAACTCCCGCAGCGAATTCATAACTATCATCAGCGAAAGTTTTCCTTAGCCTAGCGAAAGTTTCAAATCGAATTTATGTAATTATCTACGTCTATATATTAACCTGTGTGTGTTGGTGACACGGTAGACAGTCTTCAACTGTCGCATGAGTAAAATTTAATTGACAAAACTGAGTGAAATTATGTTCCTTCAAAGTTCTCTGCGGCTTCCGCGGCGTTTAATTAAACTCTAGTTATACGGGAGTCGTTTGGCATTGACTTTGGTGTATGTTAGTAGTTGTCAAATAATGCCGAGTCACTGTTCTAAATAGAACAGTTCCACTATTTTTATGAGCAAAAGTGATCTCATAAACCTGCTGAGTAAGTCGTAAAGCTAACGTTAACGTTGTCATTCCACTAACATTTAAATATAAAAAGGTGCGGTGTAAACCACACTTTACGAGTTACTTCATAAGTAAATACTAAGCCATTAAGATATATAAAAACCTATTATACGTTAGCACGTTGGTTGGTAGATGAAAATAACATGCATATTTTAAAGCACTTACATACATGTAGTTTCAATAGGTATCTTATATACCCATCCTCTCATCCATCAAAATAGTCTGTGAGGGGAGGTTTGGGAATATAACAAATTGTTTCCTGTTTAAGGAATTAATGACATCAATGTTCTACTAATAAATTGTAATACATATTTTAATATACATTTTTATTATCATATTATACTTTTTGGGAACATTACCGGCAGGTAGTTCGTCTTTTATTTATAGTACTAGCAGCCCGCCCCGGCTTCGCACGGGTAGAACATTTATGCGTACAAAATTTGCATCAGTTTGTTGCATCGAATATGAAATATTCGATGCAACAAATTCATGAATACACATAAAACTTTCATTGGTAGGTATATAGCTAGGATAAGAACCAACGACCGTCGGGTCAGAATCAGGGTAACTATCCGTTACACCAAAGGGCCGTCCAATACCATTACGTAAGTATTATAAAACAAAGTCCATCACTGCGTCTGTCTGTCTGTTCGCAATAATCTCAATAGCTACTGAACGGATTATCATGCGGTTTTCACCAATAGCCACAGTGTTTATGAGCAAGGTTTAGGTGCATAATTCGTTAAGGTTTTGTGTAAATTGGTTGAAATATGACGATGATTGTTAAATATGTTCATATTTTATATTCGATGCAACAAACTGATGCAAATTTTGTAGGCATATATGTTCTACCCGTGCGAAACCGGGGCGGGCTGCTAGTTTAATCTAAAGGGCGTCTTAATGTTGGCTTCGGCTCCATTAACACCCTAAAAATGACCGAGTCCGTGAGTTATAAAACATAAAAAATACAGATTTACCGCTTTAATGCTATTTCAACACTATAATTATGTATATATATGTATGTCGTAGGCAGATAGCTTACTCGTAATTAACCGTTCAATTAACAGCTTAACTAAACAGCGCCGTTCAACTAGATTTCTGAATGATATCCAGTCGTAGCGTTTGTACAACATTTAATAAACTAGCTGGCTAATGCTTAGGTCATTCATATAATGTCTTAGTCTGACACTAAGGCAACACACTAGGAACAATGACAACCTACGTGTACTATCGATCCAAGTCATTTGCCTAGCTGTTTGATCAAATGGCTAGGCAAGTAATGAAACGTCACCGATCCAAGTCATTTGCCTAGCTGTTTGATCAAATGGCTAGCCAAGTAATGAAACGTCATCGATCCAAGTCATTTGCCTAGCTGTTTGATCAAATGGCTGGATCTGATTGAAAAGCGCTGTTTAGTAAAGAGGCTAGGCATTTGATTAAGCGGTTTATTAAGCTATCTGCCTGCGACATTTACACTGGGCTAAAATGAAAGTGAGTCGGTTATAAAAAACGATAACGTTTCAAATATTTGAGCAATCCTTATAAAATTAAAATAATAATATTCAAAATAAACTTTATTATCTTAAACTTTTAGACTCATAATATGATGAATAGATTCTATAAAAACTCTTTATTTTGTAAAGTTAGCTCCAATATTTTAGAAGGTTTTTGTTACCGACCCGATTTCTTTGCGGCCTACTGTATACAATGGGGAAATATTTAAAATCTAGGTATTATTTAACAGATTCTTGAAATAATATACCAAATTTTTTCTCAACAATATAGGATTCATTTCTCCAATAGCCGTTCAATGGATCCTAAATCCGACATAATATAATACATATATATTCTATCCCTGGCTTTCATTTCAGTGGGCTTTACAAAGTGTCTCACGAGCAGGCTCAGCTCGTTTACTAGAGATTAGTAATTTCATATCCTGGTTGCACGGCTGCTTTATTGGTTAGGGATTACGGGGAGCTTCAGGCTGGTCATATGCCTTTGTATGGGCAAAGGGAGTCACTGAAGCTTAAACGAACATTGTTCTAAAATGACGTAGGTACCTATAAATATGGTTGATAGCGCAAGACAGATTACAGCTTCAGTTTCGTTGAGATTTGTGGCATGCAGTAATTGATAGTGGCGTTGTTTAAATAATATACTATACTTATATCATTCGTATTTAGTTGATGACAAAACAGTTTTATGTATTGATCCAGGATTGGATTGGATTGGAATCCAGCATTTAATATTTTAAAAATAAAACGACTTATTGAGGCTGAGCACCAGAATTAGACTATAAGTGCGTCTGTGTTAACCGATATGGAACATTATTTTTTGTTTGGGAGAGTATACTTCCCGTTTGGTCCCATTATAATTATATCGAGATCTGATAAGTATCTGCAGAGATAAGAAGATAAACACCTCAAAATTAGTACAGAAAATGACAATGAAATGAAAGTCTTTTTTTCGTTTTGTAAACGATCCTAAATTGTTGTAAATTATCCAAATAGAACAGGAGACTGATGGCTTAATGATTTTGTTCGGAAATACATATAAGATAGTTTTTAAAATTAAGAATAAAGTCTATTTAAACAAGGTAAATATATCACGATTCCAAATGTGGTGCCAATATAATAGCAGACCAATAATTGAATTTGGCTTGAATTTTCTCTACAGTACAGTCCGATTATGTAGTTATAATAAGAGTGCGTTTGAAGTGTGTAGTAGGTACGTAATCCTCATGTGTAACCTTAATACAATACCCACTTTATTGGCACAATACCCACTTAATTGACGCTTTACAAACCTTTTTCACAAAAGTGTAGATTATGTATACCATCCTAATCATAAAGCTTTTAACAGCGGCATTTTAGCTAAAAGCACGGAATTGACAATCATAAAAGTTTACTAGTTGGTTTTTCTTCTCACAGCTAAACCGCGCAACCATTTAGTTATTGTACCGGTAATTAATAGTTAATATACCTTTATTTTTTAAAGTTACGAACATCACTGACTTAAAAAATGGATAACCTTATAATATCAGTCAAATGTCTTCCCCCACGGAATATCATCATTTTATAATCAGCCAGTATCAGTCGACAGCTGGACATAGGCCTCTCGCAAGATAAAACATAAATATCAATAAAAAACTAAAATTATTCTTAGCACCCCACTGAGCTACGTCAGTTAGCCAGGGAATATAATATAAGAGCTGCCCCGCGCAACCATTTAGTTATTGTACCGGTAATTAATAGTTAATATACCTTTATTTTTTAAAGCTACGAACATCACTGTCTTAAAAAATGGATAACCTTATAATATCATTCAGATGTCTTCCTCCACGGAATATCATCATTTTATAATCAGCCAGTATCAGTCGACAGCTGGACATAGGCCTCTCGCAGGATAAATCATAAATAATAATAAAAAACTAAAATTATTCTTAGCACCCCACTGAGCTACGTCAGTTAGCCAGGGAATATAATATAAGAGCTGCCCCGCGCAACCATTTAGTTATTGTACCGGTAATTAATAGTTAATATACCTTTATTTTTTAAAGCTACGAACATCACTGACTTAAAAAATGGATAACCTTATAATATCATTCAGATGTCTTCCTCCACAGAATATCATCATTTTATAATCAGCCAGTATCAGTCGACAGCTGGACATACGAGTAGGCCTCTCGCAAGATAAACCATAAATAATAATAAAACACTAAAATTATTCTTAGCACCCCACTGAGCTACGTCAGTTAGCCAGGGAATATAATATAAGAGCTGCCACGGTTAACGCTTACGCCAATCACTACTGCAGCCGTTGTTACAGGAATGGCCGATCATACTCCTAGATTCCGCATTGGGTGGCCAAAAGGCCTGCGTCCTGACGCGCAGCGGGGAAGTTGTAGAAAACTTTCTTATTTTTCCAGGATTTGTAAATCTTTAACATCCTTTTTCTTTTATACAATTCTGAAATCTGTCTCGATTTTCCGCCGTCATTTCAATTTTTAAAATTTTGGAAACTTTCTACAAAATAAAAGAAAAATAAAATCAAAAAAAAGTATAAATCTCGAACATAAATTAAGGTGATTTAAGATATACCACACGTGCATACACGTGCTTATCATCATCAGCCTATATTAGTCCACTGCTGGACATACGCCTCCCCAATTGTACGTCTCTGAGTACGATTTTCAGCTACTCTAATCCATCTCTTTCCAGTCGCCTTGCGAAGATCATCGCTCCACCTAGTCTGAGGGCGTCCCACACTACGTTTGCCGATTCGCGGTCTCCACTCAAGAACTTACTACCCCAACGGTTGTCGGTTCATTGGCTAATATGGCCGGCCCACTGCCACTTCACGCTAATCCGCTGAGCTATGTCGATAAATTTAGTTCTTTGTCGGATCACCTCATTTCGAATTCGATCCTTCAAAGAAACTCCGAGCATAGCCCTTTCCATAGCTCGCTGAGTGACTTTAAATTTGTGGACCAGGCCAACCGTAAGTGTCCACGTTTCAGCACCGTTATGTCATGACCACACGTGCTCAGTGGTGTAAAATTGGAGAGACATAATATTGCCCATCGTGTCATTTATATGTTAAAGCAGTGGACTAGTAGTGAGACTGATAATTACAATTAAACTGTAGAAATTGGAAACGTATTTTACTATTATTAGCTAAGTGTTAATTAATTACCACACAGTGAACATATAATCTAATATTCCGTACTCACATACGATATTACTCGGTAATTTTACTTGAAAGGAAATCAACGCGCGCACTGCAAAAATCAGAGTTCGACAAACACGCCTACTTATATAATTAAAATGTTATTATTTACTATTTGAAACCATAAATGTTACCAAAATATCAAATGCTGATAAAGATTGCGGCTTTGAGTGCGGCAGTTAACCTGCCGCCTTCTTGAATCCCCCTTGTTTATCAACAGAAATGAGCTCATAACATCTTTGATGAAACTACTTGGCGTATTCGACGATTGCTGTGATTGATCGTTTTTATTCACGTCATAACTCAATGGCTTCCTGTCATTGGTCAATTAAAATGTAATTACTCTTTCGTTTGTAATTTACAGCTATATAATATATAAGTATTAAATACTCTGTTAACATAAGGAGGTGTCAGAATTTTTGTGAATAATTTTAGGTTTAAGGCCTGCATGGTTTAGGGCAAATCGATCAAGATCAACAATCAATTAGATCAGCTCAAACGTTTGCTAGACCCAAGGTAAGATTTCGACGGTAAAGTTTATTTAATATGGTATAATGATTACCATTTGACATCGAAAAATAGGATTAAGACAAGGTAGGAAGTTTGTAGTTAAACCATAACTAAAGCTTTTTCGTTAAGAAATAAAAGCATTATCAAGCTTGACGCTTGCCTGATGGACAATCTGTTATCTGATATCGGTTGATAACGTCAACCTAAAACAGATACTGTACCACACAGTATACTGCCAGAATTTTAAGCATCATTGCACTGTATATGCACATCATTCGTTATCCTAAAACATCTATATTTCACAAGCCCTGCTATTTCTTTAGTAACTTTTTTTACCTATTAAACGCATATAATATATATATACCTACATTTCACATTTTTCACGATTCATTCCTTTGACCTTAGCATCAGATTCGAATCACGATCGGAGCGTTTGGCAAATTGGCTATAGTTATTAGTGTTTAACAAATCGATGCAAAAATTATAGGAATTATTATCAGCCATGGTAGGGTCATTGGTCCGTAATCCTACACGTGATGTCTGAGTGGTTCTAAATGGGTGACTACTGGTGGTAGGCTTCGATCGTGGCTTGAACCATCCACCAAAAAAAGTCTAAACGCCAATCAGTTCGGCGCCGGGTGCCGGCCCGATGCATGGCATCTTGTAATTTGTTATAACACAAAGATATCGACTTAATATCAGCATCCATCCAGCTCTTTGAAGCTGATGTATCGTGATCTCGACAAACAAATTGTCAATTTGACTTTATTTGTGACTGTCTTTGTCAATATTAGATTCCATTGCCATTCCACTCCTAGCCTTTGAGTGTACAGACAATTTCTAGCTTACATTTATTGTATTCGACATAGTTATACTTACATAAGACTTTTGTCGTGTATTTTTGCTCAAATCTTTAAAAAGCTTCAGTGAAGTCAAGCGTATAATCTTAAGATGCTGAAAGCCCAAAATATAAAACATTTTTTGGTACGCATTTCCAGATAATCTTTCCTTTCTCTCTAAAAGCCATTTCAGGGAAAAGTGAGAGTGACATGGACAGACGACACACAACTTTTTATTTAGCAAAGAACAAAAACATTTCTCGACATCTCGCTACCTTTTGTTTTTGTGCAAAATACATAATGCAATTACTTTGAACGTAAAGCATTCCCTTTGGTCCTTCCTCATGAATTTTGGAGTACATAATCTTATCCCTCGCCTACCTACGTTTCACGTGTCCGAGACATGTCTTCAAAGACTTGACGAGTGCCTGGGGATGATGTTTGCATAAATCACCGCACAGTCATGTTACGCAACAATATATTTTTGTTAAAAGCAGTTATAATTAACTTTATCGTAGTTTTTATGACATCCTACGCATCGTGTACTTGGCAACTACGGTTTTAACGAGCCACGTCATTCTTTCACGGCCTTTACCTTTATTTATGGGTTTACCTGTTCATTTTCACACACATTTTTCGGTTTATTTATAGCCAGATTTCCGAGAGCTAGACTATGATAATATACGATACGATACGATATATTATTCAATATACGTTGCTAAAGTATTTATAGCCGATATAAATACAAGATACGAAATTAAGTGCAAAATACAATGCTTAAAATTTTGTTAGCATACGGAAGCTCTCTCTACCAGCAAAACTTTTGATATCCATGCCAATCTAAGTTTATGGCCTTAATTTCTCAGAGCATAACGTTTTAGGGTTTCGTAGCCGAATGGCAAAAAACGGAACCCTTATAGATTCGTCATGTCTGTCTGTCTGTCTGTCCGTCCGTATGTCACAGCCATTTTATTCCGAAACTGTTAGAACTACAGAATTGAAACTTGGTAGGTAGATGTATTCTGTGATCCGCTTTCCGATTTTTATACAAAAATAGAAAATATAAAAGTTTAAGGGGGGCATCCCATACATGGAAATGAAACAAAAAAATTTTTTTTCTTCAAACCTATACATGTGGGGTGTTTATAGATAGGTCTTCAAAAATGACATTGAGGTTCCTTAAATTATTTTTTCTCAAAGTCAATCATTTGAAAGATAGGCGCGTCTAAAGTGGTAAAATGTGTGTCCCCCCCTCCTCTAACTTTAAAGTATGGGAGTGAAAAATCTGAAAAAAATATATGCTGTAGATCTCAATAAAAACTAACAACGAAAATTGGATTGAACGAGATACAGTCAGCAGTTTTAGAGATATGGCGACCGCAAAGATAACTTTGTTTTTCATACAAACACTATGAAAAACAAAGTTCATTTTGTAGTTGCGAAAAATCATAGTTATGGAATACTTAACGGTGTTACGGAACCCTACGAGTGCGAGTCCGACTTGCACTTGGCCAGTTTATTTTTGATACGTCTCAGTATTTAGGATAAGTTTGCAGAGATGATAAGCAATTGAAGCGATACGCATGAAGCTTTCCATATGTATACATTTTTAAGGAATAATTAAGATTACGATTAAGATTATGTTACATTTATTATGTAAGTTTATTGAGTTCTTGTAGTTTCATTTTATATGGTGTTAAATAAAGTGTTTTCTATCTATCTATCTTGGAGAAAAAAGAATCATTCAAATACGATAATAATTGGCGGAGTAATCGGCGAACAACAATACAAAAAAATATAAAGACGAATTGAGAACCTCCTCCTATTTGGAAGTCGGTTGAAAAAAAAGTGAATGTTAAAAAAGTGATGTAATAATGACCATTATTTGACTACTATTGGTTATGGTCAAAATAATATTTGAAAGTGTATATTGTTGTTGTATGTAGTTTTGGAGAACGTTTATGCTAAACATGCCTTCTAAAAATCTGTAAGTTTTTCTTAGCACATGCTTCCAGCGCAGGTAGGTACGATGGGTTCTATGAAGTTTGAGTCAGCATGGTTTTGGCAGATAACACGTAGCAAAGTGTATAAAATATCAACTACATTAATCAAATAATAAATAAATAAAATAAATCTTTTGTTCAGGTAATTTATGTAAAATTGAAATGTTATACTAAGACACATATTATTCATAAATAAATAAAGCGTAATGTTCTTATTTGGGGTTAGAACTGTCTGGCTACAACTGAGGAAACAATACCATAGTAACCAAAGTAATATCTAATACAATTCATTAACGTATACTTAATATGTACAGTTACAATTTATTAAAGTGTTAAAGGTGTCGTCTGGTAAGGGTTGCCACGATGTTAAGTGTCTGGCAAATGGATGATGTGATTTCTAATATTATTACGAATGTATAAGAAAATTACTTGTTGCAGCCAAAGTCACGATGACCCAAACATCACAGTACGCCAACGTTCCTATCTGTGTTGGAAGCGTTGCAAAACCTTCAAGCCTTTATAAAATAAGAAAGGTCTGGCATTTGCGGGCTTTGACTGTGATAAATCCGCCACATGAGCTCTTGGAACGTCTCTAATTGAAAATTTCCTTAATAATTCAAACCAGTAAATATTATCGTGGAATCTTTCCGTTTCTAAAGTCAATGCCAAGGATGACTCCGAAGGATAATAAATCGTGATAAATTTTTGGCTATATTGCCAACTTGTGTCACCGATTTGCGTAAACGAACTAAATATCAAGGAAGCAATATATTTTCAAACATTATCAATATTTTTATAATGCGCAATGAAACAAGACTTAAATTTTTCCAATATTGAAGATAGTTTAACCATAACAAAATTTTCGTAAGTTCTGCCGTGATTTTGTTACTTTTTATTCGTTTGCTTCAACCAAATTAAAAACAATTCTACTGGTTAAAAGTACGACCACACCGCAGCGTCCAGCGTGCGCGACCTAGGCGGTGATCAGATAGCGCAGTAGTACACCAAACGCGATCTACGCCGATCAGAAAACGATTGATAATCAGATCACGAATGCGCACGCGGACGCAGGACGCCGCGATGTCGTCGTACCTAAAGTGTAGGAAAGCTCGCTTTGACGCATGAACTGTTTAGTAGCAACTTTTAGGACTTTATCATAAATTCATGATCAAACAGGTAGAGCTCTCGTGCGTAAAATATGTCGAGGACTAAGCAAACATTTGCTTTGTAACCACAGTTCTTAAATGTAGAGGCTGTATATTATGATTGCGTCATCGGTTCGAGATGCACTAGTGTCAATTCGGGCTAAGATAATAATGGTCAATGTAAACGACACCTGAGTGGTTGAAAACAAGCTATTCGCTGTATTGCTATATGATCTGTTTTCGCATACAACTGAATTGACTTTTGTGATTTTGTATGATTGGTTTTAGTTATTTTCGTTATAGCTATCACATTGCTGGAATCTTGTATTGATTTCTTCAGAAGCGGCGTCTGATTGCGGAGGTTCCGAGGTGGTGACTACGAAAGTGATCGTAGAGGAAGGTGCTGTAGGAAGTAGTGATGCACCGACGCGGCCCTCACATCTTGATCTGCTGCCGCCACCACCTAGGAAAGAGGGAAAACGGAGTATACAGGTAAAGTTAATTTATACCATTATTATATCATATAGGCTTACTTTTGACCACTATCTGCCCTGTTGGTAAGAGACGATGCGATCGAGGGCGGCTCACGATTGGCCTAGAATGGGAACTGGCTGTCAAGGACAGCTGCCGGAACATATTAGATGTATGGCTACAGATTTTCCAACTTGAAGGTAGTAGCTGGCCAGGCGGACACTAGATAGTGTTCTACCGCCATGTGGGGGTGAGGAATTCTTAATGATGTTTTTCTTCACTGGATTACTTTGAAGGGAGGGCTACTTTGAAATGCGCGCTTTCATTTTTCTATCTAATACTCTAAACGTTTCCGAACCGCGCCGAAAGGTGCGCTTGAAATATCAACCTTAATATTAATTGCTTGTGTAGCCCAGTCATTTATCGTTGGACAGGCTTCCGGTATAAAATCATAGTAGGCATAAATATCACAGATATTCTGTGATATTTAGTTCTGGTTTTGTCTGTTCTCCGTAAACTAGATATAGGCGACGTGAATATTACATGTTGTATAAGGAATGGACAATGTATCAACATTAAAAGACCAAAAAAATGTTAACGATCTACAGGCCGAACATTTTGCCGTTTTTGATATTATTAATTGCGATCAGAATAAGTATGAAAACCACATAATGTAGATATTATGGTATTTTTGGAATCAGCTCCGCTTCTTAATCTTTCTATTTTAGATCTGATTCAAATCCAAAGTTTGATTTATCATCAACGTGTCCTCTAAATTTGGTACACGTGGAAAATCTGATTTTATGATGATGATGATTCATGTTGCACTGAGCCTTGTCCCGTTCGGGAACTAAATTAAATTAATCAAAACTAAAAGGAGAATATTAAGCGTGGTAAGCTCGTAAGGCCAAGCGTGTTCGCCATCTTTTATCACATCATCGCTTACCACCAGGCGATATAGTGGTCAAACGCTAGCCTTTATTATATTTTTTTTTAAACTTTTTTTTGGTAGACTTTTTAAATAGGCTGCCATATCATAAATACCTAGCTATACATTTCGTGTCTGTTCTGTATAATGCGAAGGGTTCTCTTATCTGAAGCAGTAGTAATAAATAAAATCAGAAAAAAATTCTCAAAAATGCATTGTCATCAAAACTAAATCAATGTCTTTACTTTCTCAACGAAGTTGTTCTGTTTTAGCGTGAATGATTTGACCTAAATTAGCATACATTCACACATACATATTTATTAAGTCGATAAAAAGCGTTTCAATTAATCCATTGACACTTAGGCGCTGTGTCCTGTGCTGGTCACGGCAATTACATGAATTAGTTCATACAATTATTGTAAGCATGACAATGGCTAAACCGCTACTTTGCGGACACATTAAATACGAATGGCTAAGGACATTCAGAATGATGACTACGCCATATTCGGCCAGAAATATCAGATCAATCTGTCCACAGGAAGGGGTTCAAATTTCAATTACTAAATTTGACCCAAACAAACAGGTCAAGCTTAATAAAACCGTTTAAAATTGACGTAGCATTGTATCCAGCAAAAAATAGAAAAGGCAGAGAAAGAATTAAAAACAACAGTGGTTTTAGAGTCAACCAACACAACATATTGATACTTTATACTTAGATGCCTACAACATTCATCTTTATCTCAGAGAAGACTACGGACAATTGCAAAAATTAAAATTCACTTCACCTCACCTCACACATATTATTCCTATCTTTGCACCTCAAACTAGACGTTACCGATCCATACGAAAAAGGCCAGTGCATACACCAACCAGTTCATATTGTTTACGTTCATATCTATAATAAATTATATGTAAAAAATATTTTTAAAAACAAGCTTTTATCTGGGACAATGGAGTCTGGGACTATGGAGACGGAAGGTGGCCACGGCATCTTTGTGATAAAATAACTTAATTCCCATTGACTTAGAATCATGGAATTTGGCAAGAAGCAAGGTCTTTTTAATTATGACTATACTTCGGCCGTTCAGAGAATGCGTTCCTGACACCTATCAGTTAGTCACGACTAGTGATGGGCACAACATAACACTGAGTTCGTTACCGTTCCTCCAAAATGAACCGCTGCATTATTTTTAAGATTATTTTCGTTTTAAATTGGCGGAATCATTTAAAATTTATATTTTAGTTATTTAAGTGGAAACCAAAAAAAGGTAATATTAATATAATAAAATTGTTTTATTTATTCTTTATTACAAAGTTACAATCTGTATTTCTATGCAATAAAGTACATTGAATTGAATGTGCGTACAGAATATTTATAATATTTAAAATCTTATAGTCCATTATTTTCAAATTCTTAAAAAGAAAAACAAAACGTATTATTTTATAAAGTATAACTGTATAAAAAAAGATTACGATACTATTATTGCCTGTTATTGTTAGCACAGCACTACAAATATAAAGCGCTGACATAACCTTGTAATAGCGCAGTATAGATTTAGAAAAATATTGTTTACCAAGTTATTTGACACTCAGTTTAGCACAAAATTATAACATTCATTGATTATTGATATAATAATGTTATTTTAAATGCTCATCAATTGTTAAAACGGTAAACAACCAGCAAAATATTTTTATCGTAACTGCAACGCCATTACAAAGTTACGTCGTCAGTTCAATCGCGACGTGTCAGGAACGCATTCTCTGAACGGCCGTAGTATAATCAAGCCTTAGGCTACAATCTAACCTGATTTTAAGTGACAATATAGCCAAAGATCTAGCACGCTTGCTCAGTAAATACCTATTCACTTTCGATTTGAACGTTCCGGGTGGAAGTCTCTACATTGATAGCGATGCGTTTTGTCATTGCAAACGTCTGCTAGAATGAGATTCAGCTAGACAGTTATTATCGGCATCTCTTTTCGTATCGACGATTATCGCTCGAAATTCATCGCTATGCATGTAGTGACAGGGGTTATACTTTAGAGGAAAGACAATCGATGGCAGAGAGAGAGAGGACTTACAGAACATATAAGGCAAAAAATCTGAAGACCGTAAAACAGTTTTCTCATCATCCGATCTCGATTTTAAAATAGAAAAAGAAGCAGCTATCTAGCTATTCCTCTAAGCTTGATAACTAAGTAAAGACTTTCGGGCACAGACACTTTGGTAGTACGTGGAGATTGCCTGTAGAGGCTATAGTACATTATCAAAATAAACATTTATCAAAACACGCTTGTCAGCACCATCTCGCGGGTAAAATCATAAGACTTTATCCAAGATTCCTTGCAAAGCATTTAAAATAAAAAACTAGCATTTCTATTCTGGTTTTAGCCTGGTTATAAGCGATTATAAGTACTTGCAAGGCATCTAAAGTCGGTGGTTTAGTTTTTTAAACGATCTTAATTATATTGTCCTGATTTTATTGCCTCCTATATTTTTTAAAATATTCTTCCTTCCACAATTTCAGAGAAATTTTGATTGACAGTTCTATGACTCCATTTATTTTCGAGTCAGTAACATAGTTTTAATGAAGATTCAATTCTGCGAGCATTATTTATTACCTAGTGCTAACGTGCTAATGTTTATTAGCAGGTACTTGACCCCTTTCCAAATAGCATCACAAATAGAATTTGTCGCTTTTTGATAACAATATCTACTGCATCGCGTGGTGTCTGGTGTAGGTAGTTTAAAAATCACACCCTTCAAACTTATGGGTGCATCTTTAAATAACATAAAGTTTCACTTTATAATTGTATATTGCTATTAAACGATACGAGTACAGTACAGGTATAGTACATTAAAGTATATGTACTGTGGTACAAGTTATTAACTGTAGGCCCCAACCTACGCTAAGCCTATATCTTGGGAGCCCGTAAAGTTGACTTTAATTGAATATTTTTGTAGGTATTCATTCCATAAGTGAACCATTCACCTATACATATAATTTTCATTAAAATTTTACTTACTATGATGTACTATGAACCGAAGTTTATTCTTGAAGTAAAAAGTCTAAAAACGAAAGTCTTCAATCAGTGCGTCCCACCCATTATGAGTTAGTGACATACAGTGACAGGACTTGGACACTGATGGTGATACTAGTGCACAAATTTTAATTCGCTCAGTGAGCTATGGAAAAGGCATGCTCGGCGTTTCTCTGAAGTATCGAATCCGGAATGAGGTTATCCGACAGAGCACCAAGATCATCGACATAGCTTACTAGTCACTCAGTAGATTATCAAACTGAAGTGCAGTGGGTCGGCCATATTAGATGGAGCAACTAACAGCCGTTGGGGTAAACGATTTATTGAAGAGACAGCGTATCAGCAAGCGTAGCGTATGTATAACGCCATCAGACTAGGTGGACCGATGATCTGCGCAAAGTTGCTTGCAGGAGCTGGATAAGAGTAGCCGTGGAGAGTAGTACTTAGTAGTAGGCGTGCAGTTGGAGAAGCCTATATATCCAGATGTGGACTAGTGAAGGCAAATTATGATGATGAATAAGCATGAAGAAGAGTACATAAATCAAATGCGATGTTTGGTTTCATGAACAAAGTCACGTAGGTGCGCATCAACACCGTTTGTTTGTTTACGATCAAATGACTCGAACGGTTTAGATATAACCAATTAGGTAGAACATAGGATACTTTTAAACAATTAGTTTGGATATAGACTTCTTTGTACAAGTACTATAACATAACAAAACCCTACTAAAATAAACGCAAATATTATTATCCATTCTGAAAATAGTACCTACTCGAGATAATCGCTCTCCCACATCGAAACATTCGAAACCGAGAGGTGCTACATAAATCAAATCCATAATAATATCATCGGAACGTAAACGTCTTGGATCCGAGTTCCACTAAGAGTTTCGTACTCTTATCTCACAGTGACGCGATTCGCAGAATTATTTCAGGGAATATCTCGAATACACTTCGCACCTCTAATAGTGGATGAAGAATGTTCAGAGGTTATTTACATGTATTCGTTTTTAGGGTTCCGTTGCCGGATATCGGAGCTCTTTTAGTTATTTAGTATAGTTATAGTATATATGTATTATAGTATATATGTATTGTAGTATATATAGGATATATATTAGTATAGTATGGTTATTAGTTTTTTGAAGTGAAATCTTAAAAAAACTTCTTTAGCGGCTATGTGAACTTTTTTGGGATGGGTAAAAATGTTAAACTCGCGTCAGGACATCGTGTCAGTACACTTGACCTGATCGAAAATTCGTAAGACGGAGGAAGAGTAGATCAAATGCACAACGTTAATGTTCAAGTTTTCACTACTACCGGCACTCTCGGAGTGCAACCCGTTGTTTTTTTGTACCTTATATGGTAGCGTTAGACCTCTCTCTCGCCTAGTGGTAAGTGATGATGGGGTTGAAGATGGTGAATACGCTAGACCTAGAATACTCTGACTCTCAAGGAATGTGCTGCCGGAACACCGTAAAGTTATGGCGGCAGATTTTTTTCTTGATAGTATTGGTGGTAAGCAAAGAGCAATAATCACTAAAGTATATTGCTCTTTGGTGGTAAGCTACTTATTGGTAGCGTCGGGTGGAACATCAATATAATAATAATATACTCCTACCACCAATGCACCAATATAATAATAGGACGATGCTCAGGCGCAGATCTACCCCTAAGCTTAGAATTAGGGCGTGATTTGTCCAATCAAATGGCTTTCTATGCTTAGACACTTCTACTTTCTACTGCGGTATAATAAAACGACACTCAAGTACAGATCCACTGATGTGTACTTTACTGGCCTCGGGTCAAGGCTCAGGCAAGGCCCACACGCCACCAGAGCGAAATACTAATAATATAATAAATACGAAATGATTTTACATGTATAGAGTTTACATATATAAATATTTAATGACAAAGCATGTCTGGCTACTAGCATCACGAAAGATATAGTTGCAGGATATTTTATTTTTTATATCATATTGGCTATGTCGGGCTAAGCGTTTGACCACTATCTCACCTGTTCGTAAGTGATGATACCGTCGAAGATGGTAGTACGTATGGACTAGACTGAGAGCTGGCTCTCAAGGATAGATGCCGGAACACATTAGATGTTTGGCGGATTTTCTAACTTGTGGGTGGTAGCTGGCCAGGCGGACACTACAACATTTAAAGGAAAACGATGCAACATGTTTCAACGCCATTTAGATGCTTTTATAATATGTTAATATGGTAAACAATTATTTTCTATCCACTGTCAAATGAAAACTATCGATCTGTCTTATTTTCCGTTTAGTAATACTATACCTATACATATTAGTATATTTTTATTATGCCTATATATGTATTAGAATCCGAATTAGATTGTAAGTAGGCATTTAGTAAAATATGTAGCAGATGTCTTTTTTATTGTGCACCGTCGTCCATTCTTTATTTTTACTCCAGTCCATCCTAAGGTTGTCTGGAAGAGATCGCTCTTAGTGATAAGACAGCCGATTGTATTACCATAGTATAGTTGTATTACTTTAAGTTGTGTTTATTTTTCTGGTGATCAATAAAGTATTATTAGTTATTGTATTGTATTGTATTGTTAAGTTAAGCCCAGTCGGCGTAAGTAATGATCGATAGAAAGCTTGACTTCTAAGCAAGAGGTAGTCGGTTCAAATTCAAGCACTGGTGTTCATGTGGTAGGAGCATATTGTATCGAAGTTCCGCCTGACTTGCTATCTAACCTAGTATGACAAGTTTGTACGGAACCCTCGGTGCGCTAGTTCAACTCGCACTTGACCGGTTTTTCTGTTATATATAACTGTACATCACAAATGGCTTATATCTTTTGTGTTGGTACGGAATCTTAGGTATTCACGGGCTACTTACAATTAGCCAGTTTTATAATATTTATCCATCATAACTTATTTCAGAATCTGATATTTTTAGTGAAAGGTTAGTCTACGTTTATTAACGTAGTAGGTAGTTCAAGTGACGTACTCGTAAAAGGTGTGGAACAACTTTTTCTCTTTTATCGCCACACAAAGTTCTTGTCCGAGTGATTTTCACGTAATTTTACGTTCAATCAAAATTTTATTTTGTAGCGAAAAGTCTCTCGTTATTTTGATTAAATTCCTGCGTGAATTGTGAACACCGACATTTTCCAGATTTCACCCCTAACTTGTTTTTGAACAGGTTTGTTTGTTCTACAATTAAAGCTATTTTCGAAACAAAGTTCTACCTCGTCCTTTTGATTACTGTTATGTATTTGAAACTACTTGGACCTACAATCTAATTTGAAAGGAGCTAGTTACCTTTGCTTGAGGTATTATTATTTTATTTCCAAGCGTATTATACATCCACGTATCAATAAGACAATTTCCTAAAAGATCCAGTCAAGTGCGAGTTGGAGCCTTCCGTTCAAACTTGTCAAAAGTTAAAAAACAAAATTAACTGTGCAATTCGATTCCTAGACCGATGCTTAGACACTGTTCAGACACCAACCGCAAATAATAAGTTAATAATAATAGTACATTTTCTTTTTTATCAACCAATTTCCAAAAGGAGGTGTTTCTCAATTCGATTGTATGTTTAAAAAAAATTGTGTATGTTACGCGATTACTCCGGCAATTGTAAACCGATTCGAATGATTCATTTTTTATATGTAGGGTATGTAACCTACCGATACCTACCTCGGAATGTTCCGAGGTGGCCCCATTGCAATTTAATCGAGATCTGATACGTATCTCCAAAGATATAACGATTAACGTCTCAAACTTGCATCTGGAACTGACTCGCGGGGCATTTCAGACTCTGTTACCCCATTTCACCTTCGTAGGGTTGTAATTTCGAAAAAGCCTGAAACACGTATTTACTTATTTATTTTACGAAGCAATTGTGTGAGGTTTCGAATAGAAAAGACTATCTAATCTCGTTTCTCCATACAAACTTTGAACCGCCCTTAAAGGGTGAATTTTGAAAAATCCTTTCTTAGTATACCCTCACGTACTAAGATAAATACACCCTCCAAATTTCAAGTCAGTATGTCAGGACTAAGATTCTTATAGTATTAAATAAAGTACATATTTACGGTTTTCAGATTTATTCTAATGTAAGTGCTATCTATATATAGCTTTATATAATATTAAGACGTTGCTTCTGTTTGCCAAAATTTCATAATACTAGGTGAACGGGAAGTATCCTATAGGTTTGATTCCCTTGTGAAGTCACGAAAATATGCGTCATAATCGGTCATATCTTTTAATCGCGTTGACATACAAGTTTAAGTTTTTCATAGCTGAAACATACTGTAAACCCGAGTTTTTTATATAAGTTTCAAATTGATATCTCTACGCGTTCCTGAGAAAAAAGGCCTTGACAGACAAACAACAAAATGATCCTATAGGGGTAACTTTTAGGGTTCCTTAACCGAATGGCAAAAAACGGAAACCTTATAGATTCTTCATATCTGTATGTCTGTCTGCCCGTCCGTCCGTCTGAATGTCACGGCCACTTTATTCCGAAACTATTAAGACTACACAGTTGAAACTTGGTAGTTAGGTGTATTCTGTGAACCACTTCAAGATTTTTATACAAAAACAAATAAAATAAAAGATAAAGAGGTGGGCTCCCCATACATAGAACTGAAATGAAAACAAGGACATTGAAGTTCCTAGAACCAATATACTATTACAATATTTTCCATGCTATGGTTGTCCGGAAGAATTGACTTTAAGCGATAAGACCGCCGTTGTATTGCCATTACTCGTAATGTTTTATTTTATTGTTTTTATTTTTGTACAATTTGTACGGTAATCAATAAACACTTTGTATTGTATTTTATTGTTCAATCTAATGGCTCACGATACCTAATATATCGCTCACACGGGTAGATACCGAGCGTAAGACGGAATGTTCTTTTCTATGTAATGAATGTGTGTGATTGATTATGAGATGAACCCCGCAAGATTAGCAACATACAGTTTGAGAAATTTCCGAAATTATTAAAGCTATACCTGGCGCCAAAACAATGCTAGATTTAGTCATGTAGCTGTAGGTGCCTACTGAAATTGTTTATTTTTAACGCAGTACAGTACAGTTACAGTATACGCAAAACGCCTGTCTTCCGGAACTTTATGTTTTACTGTTGGATAAACAACATTTATCTCACTCGTAAACGAAAAGAAATTTATTTAGCACTCTTGAATTGCGGCAATAAGTCGCATAGAAGTAGCGTAGGCTTTTTTTTATTTAAGAGACGCATAGCCGATAGGTTTCGAATTACTGATGTTTAGTTAATAGTCATAGGACTTTTGCTAGTCTGCCTAGGGCGACTTTGTCTGTTTTAGAAAACGGAATGGGGCGTGTGTTCGTGTAAATTCGACTATCCTACCTTATGCCATTGCGTAGTTCCAGTCCCTATAGCTCAGATCCATCATCAAGTTAGCTCGATGGAAGAATTATATTATTGCATTGTTAGTATTGTCACCGAAGATAGCAAGAATACCAAATTTCAGTACAATCGAACGTTAGGAAGTGGTTCTAATATAGCTTCCAAGATTTGACTTACACAAAACATACAAACTTGCTAACACGCAGTTTTCTTCCCGTTTGGTCCCATTGTAATTTTATTCAGATATTCTCTTTTCGAGATGTTCTCTTCCGCCTGAGATAATCACCTCAAACTTTATACTGAAAAATAAAGAATGTGGCATTTGAAGTCGCTTTTTTTAAGTTTTTAAAACTTACACTTGAAACTGACTGATCGAAGATAAGATATATATACTAGCAAATTACAAAAATATAAAGTGTTTAACACTTCAAAGAAACATAATATATACTAGCGTTTGACCACTATCTCACCTGCTGATAAATAAAGGTGTGATTGATGTAGCATGCTACCTCGGAAGCAATAGAAGTCTTGATTTGAATCTGGTTCACTAGTTCAGATTTCCAAACATTAGGATAGTAGCTGGACAGACAGACACTGGACAGTGATCTACTTCTATGCATGCGTTATTAAATTGATTGTTTTGGTAATCAATAATGAAATCGTACGTATAATTTTTTTATGTGCTTACGTATGACTTTACAAGGCCATCAGATTAGGCTCAATGGCGTATCTTGGGAGAGGCATATTATGTCTTGCAGTGGAGTGATCCCGCCTGATAATATTAATACCACTATTAATATTATCAGAATATAATGAAGGCCTTCAGAAATAATTATCCCCAATATTATAATTTGAAAGCACCTGGCTTTTAAATTTAAATTAGGTTTTGCAGATTAGTTGTTGATTTAAATAAGACTTTGCATAGTGTATTGATAGACTGTGTACATGCTTTAGATGATATGTACTTTAGAATGTGGGCAAAGCTGCGATACCAATGAAGTCAAATAAAAGAAATAACATATTATTTAAGAACCAAAAAGTTTTATTCATGAACATTACTATAATACAACTGTTGCAACTTATAGATAACCATTTGTAACTTTCAACTGCAGCTACGCAAACTTTGAAGCGTCAAGTTTGAAATGTTCTCGAGTAGCATTATGTAAAACAGTCTCAGTAACGATGCTGAAATTGTGCCACATCCGTAGTGGCTCAGAGGAAGAATTTCAAATGGTTCACTGCACAAGGATTTAAGCCTATGTTTTTGGGAGCCTTGTCCTGTATAAGTCTACACTTTCAAATCCCAAGTCACGCCCGCGCGGGCAGCCAGCCTTGCAACAGTGAGCATTAGATGGAAACCACTGATTTCCAATTTTGCAGGAGCTTGCAATTTTCATCAGAACAACTTCTATTTCTGTTGCGGCTTTGCAAATACGCTGGAATAGGAATTTTAATGAATTCACCCGCCCTCCCCTCTGGTTTTCGAATGAAATGGCAATTTTAATTATAAATCACCTGGTTTTATATCTAAAGGTCGGACCGGGACTTTCTGGTTAATCCGCCTTTTTATTGACAACTGTTGTATTGATGAGGTTCGGTATTTACGTTTCAATTTATATTGTCTTACAAATTCATAATAATTCTTTAAAAGGTTGACTTCTCTGAGTTACTTATTTTTCTAAATTAAACAATAGATACCTAGATATAAGGCAATAAGGCTAACCATTCACCCTATTACACTAAACGGTATACAATAGGTACTAGTGGAAAATGATACTATATTCCAAGTTTAATATATGTATATACCTAAAAAAATTAAAACTAAACTAAATATTCAACACTAAACTGTATTATAATTCTGGAATTTGTCTGGAAGAAATTGCTCTATGCGATAAAACCGATTGTTTTGCCTTACTATTCTTCTGTCGTTCATTACATAGTATGTACAATTTGTAATTTCTTTGGTGATCAAAAAAGTTCATTCATAAGAGTTTTTGTATTTGTATAGTATAATAATATATCATTATAAATAACTATTCAAGATGGTAGCAATATTAAAAGGACGGCTACCGATTGATTTGTTTATAATATAGTTTACGAACGTTTAGAGTTGATACTACATATTTATGTAGTATTAGTATTTATTCACTTGATGAGTCAACGTTTTCAATAATGTATCAATAATATATCCCTAGTGGCTCTGTGAGCTTATTCTGAAAGCGTTTATATTCTGAAAGCTAATGATATTTCCTTTTTATTTGATGCAGTTTTTTTTACGTGAGTATTAAAATCGACCTACGCGATGGTCTCCTAAACACCACATGATACAAACATACTACAAAGACTGATAATAAACACACTACACCCATTTGCCGGGTAAAAATGTGAACTTCTCAATGATTTGGACACTGGTTTCGATGTTTATTAGTCAATCAAGCAAAACTTTGTAATTTGGATGTGATTAGGCATACACATAGTTCATAAAAACCTGGCTTAATACATAAGAAAAGTAAGTAGGTTTCCTATGATTTCGATTACGAGAAACCAAGAGGCACTGCTAGCAAATAATAAAGTTAGGCCGTCTAGGCTGAATTATCTAACGACAGCTTACAGGTTGTTTAACGTGATTTCCGTTTTCTATTGAAAACGCTGAATTCCTTCACACGTACTTAATATTGGTATTCTGCGAGGCTGTTTATCCATCATCAGATTCTAAACACGATGCTTCGGAAGATACGTTTGTACTGTAAATTTAACCGTGATTTTACAAAGTAAGCTGAATAAAAAGGAAGTTGTGTAATATAAATAAAAACGGGCGAGTCGAATGCATTTAATAGTTTTCATATCATTATGAAAATTAATAAACTTTCTGATCTTTCTTTCTAAACTATTAAACTTTGAATTTTTGTGGTGATTTTGTTAATTTTGATGACTACAGGATAAATGTATAAGGTATAAAATATATCATATTATTAACAATCAGAAGCGGATTTAGTTTTTTTAAAAATATAATCGACAATAACCTAGATTTAAACTTTTACTTCATAAAAACAACAATTATTATTTTAACGTAGGGTACTTTCAAAATAACGTCCGCTCTGCACAAACTCTCGATCAATAGTGAGGTGGCGCCGACTTTGCGCCGCCTTTTATACTTTTTGATTTTTCTCAAATATTAGTCTTCCAATACGGCCTCTCCTGACATCCTGGCGTCCTCGTCAGGTTCTTCATCTGCCGAAGATTCAGAAATCAATCTAGGCATAGACCTCAAGGGTTGGGTCATAGGGGCTGAAGAGGGTCCAGCCTCATCCACCACTGGTTCTGGATTCGAGCACGAGTTATCATCATCAGATGTGTCTGAAATCAAATGCACAATAGTCAGGGTACCACTCAAATAATTATGCTCAAGAGTTAGTAAGTAAGTCACCCATAAACCATAGCAACACATATGTAATAAAAGGTATTTAATATACGTTCAAACTGACATGCATGTAACAAAAGTAATAATAAAACACTGAGTTCTTACATGGCCGTGGTACGGTTAGGAACCGACCAAGCCACTCAGAGACTCTTCGGTACGGGCCCATACCGAAGAGCTTTCAACCACACCGGAGGCAAGGCGCATGTAATCCTCCGGCGACTCTTCGCAAGGCGAAAAGCTTTCACGTTGGGGGAAAAGGAGTGTGTACTCCCCCAACGACTCTTCACATAGTGAAAAGCTTTCACATTGAGGGCAAAAGGAGTATGTACGCCCTCAATGACTCCTCACATAGTGAGAAGCTTTCACGTTGAGGGCAAAAGGAGTATGTACGCCCTCAACGACTCTTCACATGGTGAAAAGCTTTCACATTGAGGGCAAAGGGAGTATGTACGCCCTCAATGACTCCTCACATAGTGAGAAGCTTTCACGTTGAGGGCAAAAAGAGTATGTACGCCCTCAACGACTCTTCACATAGTGAAAAGCTTTCCTATCGGGGGAAAAAGAGTGTGTACTCCCCCGATAACTCTTTGCAAGGCTAACAGCTTACTTAAGGCATGAACAAAGGTACCTCCAACAATAGGCAGGTAATAACTTAAGTGTGAACACGCACCTTCAAAGAACGTCGCACAAGTCTCAGGGGTCCATTCGCCTTTCCAAGGGACCATGTACTGGGCAGCCGCATATGTCGTCTTTCCATATGCCCCAGCAAGAAGTTTTAGCTCGTAACGGTGATTAGGAAGAGAGTTCACAACTCTGTACGGCCCTCGCATACCAGGGTCTAATTTACCCTGAGATTGGGCGTATTTAATCACAAATACCAGATCGTTCTTCTGAAAGACACGAGGAGGTCTTCGATTGTCATTAACAACAGCATCCTGTTGCAATTGATTCTTCTTCAACCGTTCGGCCGTCCTCTGCCTGAGCATCTCTCGTCTCGACTCCCGGTTAGGTGATGGCGGTCCTGGTTGAATTGCAACATCTCGAATCAGCATTCGAATAGCAGGGGTCGCACTCTCATGACCGATCAAAAGGTTAAGAGCAGAGGTCTGAGTCGTTCTCTGCTTTGTTAGGTTCAGAATGAGCTGCAACTGCCATAACTCTTCAGCCCACTCGCTCTTTCGATGGTTCGTTGCGATGCGGAGCATGTTAAGGACGGTACGGATATAACGTTCCACTTGCCCGTTGGCATGGTGCATCTCTGGAGTAATATAATGAAGCTGTACTCCCAGAACCTGCATCCACGAAGTGAAGCCCGTCGACTCGAACATGCGTCCCCTATCTGACACTACTAACTTAGGTGTACCAAACAGTGACATTACAGATTTAAACACACGCTTAAGTTCATCAAGATCTTGTCGAGTTACAGGTGTTAACAAACAGTATTTCGTGTATGCGTCGACCACAAGCATGACGTACCTATAGCCCTTTGAAGCGGGAAGAGGTCCCAAAACATCAACATGTAAGGTCTCAAATGGGACATCAGGTTTCTCCCAAGACGTGATAGGTTGCAAGGGTGCACGAGGTACGCGCTTGTGGGCGATACATGTCAAACAATGAGACGTGTACTTAGCAACAAACTTCCTTACGCTAGGAAACCAAAAGTGTCTCAATATTAAGTCCACTACTTTATCTGCACCAATATGGCTATGCTCATCGTGAAAGATGCGCAGAAGACTCAAACGATGCCCCTTAGGTATGTAGCAGAGGAGCCTAGGATCGTCACCTGTCGGTGTGTATCGATAGTACAAAATATCGTTACGCTTTACGTACCTTGTCGGGTCCAACTGACCTTGTTCTAACGACTGGAGCATAGTTTGAGTCTCATCGTCACCTGCTTGAGCAACTTGTGCCCAGTTGCGTGGACGATCAATGTTGTTAACAGCACAAGGATTACGACTTAGATAGTCCGCGTGTGGCATCATGGCTCCTTTTCGATAAGATATGCTGAAATTAAAATCTTGTAAATAAATCCACCATCTTGCCACACGCGGTAACAAATCTCTTTTATTTTGTGTTGCCTTTAAAGCATTACAATCCGTAACGACCTGAAACTGTACTCCTATCAGATAATGTCGAAAATGTTTGAGAGCCCTTACAACTGCAAGGGTCTCGAGTTCATAAGAATGGTATTTTGGTTCGGCACCTTTCGTAACCTGACTATAATAAGCCACGACGCGCCGATTACCATCCTTATGAACCTGTTGTAAGATCGCGCCAAAGCCAAGGCTGCTTGCGTCGGTATGCACCTCAGTCGGTAGACTCGGGTCAAATATGGCAAGCACCGGTGCATTTGTCAAGGTTGAGATAATTTCCTGGCGTACAGTTTCTTGTTCTGTACTCCAGTTAAACTCAACATCTTTACACGTTAGACGCGCGATACAAGCAGTCTTAGTAGAATAGTTCGGGATGTACTTTCGAAAGTACCCTGCTAACCCCAGAAATTGCCGGACTTGTTTGACATTTCGTGGGATAGGAGAGTCAGCAAGGGCCCGAACTTTACTAGCAGCAGGTCGCACTTCACCGTTTGAGATCACTCGCCCCAGGTATTCGATTTCGGTGCATCGAAATGAACACTTATTTAGGTTCAACGAGAACCCCGCGTTAGTTAAAGTGTCTAACACTTCGCGTAAGGTCTGCAATCCTTCTTGAATAGAGGATGCTAGAATCAGACAGTCATCTATATACACCAAAACCTTTCCCTCCGCGATCTGTTTATGCAAAGTTTTGCTTATAATGCGTTGGTAGGCTATGGGCGCGTTAGCCAGACCATACGGCATTTTCACATACTCATAATGTGCTTCTGGTGTTACGAAACCAGTTAGTGGAATTGAGTCCTCGTCTAGTTGAATTTGATGGAACCCGGTGGCCATATCAAGGGTTGTAAAGTAGCTAGTCTTACCTAGGCGGTCAATATAATCGTCTATTAAGGGTAACGGGAATCGATCTTTAACCGTGATTCGGTTCAGAGCACGAAAATCAACGCACATGCGGTCGGAGCCATCTTTCTTCTTAACCAGTAAAACAGGGCTGGAGTAAGGTGACTCCGACTCGCGTATGATACCCTTGGAAAGAAGGTCTTGAGTAATAGAACGAACCTTAATTTTTTCGTCGTGGGACATTTTGTATGGTCTGTAATACACTGGAGTGTCGTCAGTCAGTCGTATATGCATAGTACCTGTCTTTACTGTGGAGGTAGCCGTCCCAGAAATCATATGATCGGAGTATTGGTCAAGGATCTCGCTGAGCTCAACCAGATCGGGACCTGTAAGAGAAGTGTTTATCGAACGCTTTTGCTGACCTGAATCCACAGCTGACACAACTGAAGGCCTAGACTCACGTATTATGCGCTGCGAGTCCTTTGTCCTGACGTAAGTCACGCCATCTCGGTTTAACACATCCGTGCCAATTATAGCCGGAGCATTCATGCTTTCACTAGGAACTACTAAAAAGTCTATATCCAAAGATATGTCCTCTAGTTCAACTACCAGAGAAACATAAGAACTGACATTAGTAATTGACTCACCTACCCCCTTTATCTGTCGGCTGATAGATTTCTTTTGACAAGAAAGATGGTTCACCACAGCTGACGATATAAGGGAAACGTCTATTGCACCGCTATCAATCAAAATATCCACCGGTATACCATCAATTACGCCTACCACAACATCATTTCTATTTTGAGCCTGAACATCTGAGCAAAAGTTGACTTTATTTTTATTTAAATCAGAACGTTGCTTAGCAAAACAATCTCGAATGTGGTGACCGGGCTTTTTACAGTAGGAACATGTGACATTATTGTCTGTTTTCACAGATGACTTACTTGGTCCGGGATCATTCGTTGTCGTTGCTGGTACAGCAGGGCCAGACCTTTTAGGCTTTTTAGAGCAATTAATTTGCTTATGCCCTCGCTCGCCACACGAATAACACTTGACATTAGAGCTAGAAGTCTGAGCCGACCGTTTGTTACCTTGATTTTTATTGTTGACATGTTGAAAAGCTGGACGACGCGTCTCTCGAACATCTGAGGCTGCAGGTTTTGTAAATGTCGAAAGATAGTTTACCAATTCATTAGGAGATAAGTCTGCGTTGGTCGCCGCTGCCTTAACATGCGGGTCCTTAATGCCACGTAATACTATAGCTGTAACAAGGTCATCACTAAGGCCCTTAACTATCCGTAAGCGCAGCAACGATCTGCGCGCATATTCAGCATATGTGCGGTAGCTGTTCGAATCAGTAGACATAACTTCATATAGAATATTAGCCTTGTCTACCTTTTTGACGCACAAACACTTAAAATCCTTTTTAAAATTAGTCCAAGAACGGTCACTTGTGACCCATTCATCTAACCATGTTCTCGCCTCACCCTTCAAACACCCACCAATGCGAGCCAGACACTCACGATCATCCCAGCGATTGGCGAACCTAGCCCTATCTACCTCATCAAACCACGTGTCCACGTCGTGAACATTAGGATCAAAGTTCGACACATAATAATTGTGGGTACTTACAGATTTTAATGACTGGATGGCTTCCACTATCCGTTCAGTCCCATTTTCTACAGATGGAACGACCGGAGTCGGCTGGTCGGGAACGGGTGGCACAAGCGCGCGTGATTCCAAAGCACTCAGACGAGAAATAATTGTATGCCAAGATCCATGGCTACTATACTCACGGTTTCGGCTGCGACTGCGGTTACTTCGATGTCGGTAGCGATCGCGGCTGTAACTGCGATCACGGCGGTCGCGGCGATCACCATTGCGATCATCACTGCGGCTATGACTACAGCTATGAGCACTGTACCGTGTTTTAGTAGGAGGAGTATATCCTCTCGACAGGCTTCGTGACCTACGGCTTGTCGAACGCCTGCTACGGGAACGTCGGTCACGAGGACTACGATAACGTCCTTCTTGTGATCGAGATCGACGCTGCCGATCCATTTTCTGCTTAATGAACACAGATAAAACACGATCACAACACAAAACACACTTCACCGAAAAAACAGACGCTAAAGAAAATAAAAGATCGAAAAGTATGTACTTTACGGACGTCTAAAACAATTTAGCAGGGTTTATAAACCAGAAAAAACAAAATATTGTGTGAGCACGGTATTCTATCCCACTTCTGATATTAACAATCAGAAGCGGATTTAGTTTTTTTTTAAAATATAATCGACAATAACCTAGATTTAAACTTTTACTTCATAAAAACAACAATTATTATTTTAACGTAGGGTACTTTCAAAATAACGTCCGCTCTGCACAAACTCTCGATCAATAGTGAGGTGGCGCCGACTTTGCGCCGCCTTTTATACTTTTTGATTTTTCTCAAATATTAGTCTTCCAATAATATAATATTTAAAAAAAGTCATATTATTTATTTTCTTACATCTTTTAATTAAGTTTTACCCCCAACGCAAAAGTGTTATAAGTTTGACCACTACCTATGTGTGTGTGTGTCTGTCTGTGTCACCGTAGCTCTTAAAAGGGTGAACCGATTGAATGCGTTTTTTATTATGATTTTCTGGTTCTGATGCTGCAGCCAGGATATCCAGCTCACTACTACTCATGAAAAAATAATAGCAAATATGTCGTATATACCAGTTCCCATTCTAGGCCTAGCGTGCTTACCATCTTCGACCGCATCATAACTTACCAACAGGTGAGATAGTGGTCAAACGCTAGCCTCTAAAGTATTTAAAAAAAATGGACTAATTTTGAACGGTACAATTATTATTAATACTACAATAAACTTTTCTACCCTTTGCCCTTGGGCCCAGCTATGAAAATTAAAAAGAATACCAAGTTATATTTGTATACCGGCTTTCTTAATTTTCACCAACACGGCGGTATTTTCTGGGAACCAAACTAATTTAAATATTTTTTTTGTTGTTTTGCTAATTTTGTAACGTAAAATTAAATCAAAATAAAAATGAGTTGGAAATTTCCATTTCTAACAGATTGGTTTCTTTTATGTCAATTCCATATTAGAAAAAGACCTTTCAATTAATTGCCTGTATTTTTTTAAAGTTTATGTTTGATAGAAACGTCAAATTATAAAAGGGCTTAAAAAGCCCTTTTATAATTTTTGATGACGTTCGCTGCTGAAAACACACACCGTGCGTTTTTTCGATTTTTGGCATCGGAAGTAAAATTAAAATAAAAAAAATACATGTTTATTTTAAATTAATGTTTCACAAGGGGTGCGTGTGACCTGCGTGTGGTTCTGCTGTTGGATTTTAGTGTTTATTTGATGCCACACCTACGAAAAAAAATAATAAAAAATAATAAAAAAAATGAAAAAATATGCGAAAAAGTGCCGCAGTCAAAGTGGATGCTCGCCTGATGAAAAGCGATGATATAATACTGGCAGCCGAGAAATAAGATAAATACCGGCAGCATTCCCAGTTTCAATGGTGATGAAAATATGTACGGCGGATGAACTCACGAGACTACTAGTAGACGCTACTAGTGTGATATTTGTTTAGGTTGATCATAGTCAACTTGGTCGACGGCGGCTGTGACATTCTTAGTTTATTCACTTACTATTAATCTAGGTGACATCAGTGACTGAGCAGTATCGCTGATCAGACACCTATATTTTACTCATCGAGCTACCGAATCAGTCTCTAGTAGAGCATATTAAAACTATGTGATTAAACTGTGATGGTACAAATGTTTCTATTCTATTAAATATTTTCTATTCGTAGCGTACGATCCCACCGCCGAGTATCAACCTGCCAGACCTTCCGGAGTGCGTCACGAAAGTGGACGTGCCAACCGCTGAGTCAACAGACGAGAACACGCCTCTCAGCGCTCAGCACCAGCTGAAGCTGTTGAGGGAGCGACTGGAGCAACAAGCTCAACAGACCAGAGCGGCTGTGGCACAGCTACTGTTGCTACGTGACCAGCTAGCTGCTGAGCAGGCAGCGCGCTGTGAGGCTCAGGTTAGTATATTACACAGTCATATTAATATAAAAATAACACCCGGCACCGATCAAATGATGGACAATCAGCACGCCACGAAGCTCATTCTCCAGACATATAAAGATAAAAACCTTAAACTTGCCACTGAAAATTACTCTTGCAGCTTGTGAAGTCGGGTTTTTAGTTTTTATCGATATTTGTAGTAATATAAGGTAACAGGACAAGCACGAGGCTCGCCTGATGGTAAGGTAAGATGAAATCTACATATTACGGCATGCAAAATTCTGGATCGCCAGACTATACCAAGTCACTGCACTGCGCCTGTTACCTCGAGACATAAAGATGTTAAATCTCACATGCCCTATAATTTCACTGGACAGATTGCCATTCATGCCGAAAACATTCTTATTTCACGGCTGAATTAGTGATGGTATCGCCACAGGCGGACTAGCAAACGTTCTACCAAAACAAAACTTAAATCTATTTAGGTCTTATGGTGCATTATTTCCATCAGTCACTTATTCTAGAATCTATAAGGACCGTATTAATTTATTCCAGGCTCGTACCCACCAGTTACTTGTGCACAATAAAGAGTTACTCGAGCACATAGCGGCTTTAGTAGCACATCTTCAAGATCGGGAGCGTGGCTCTTCACGACCAATCAATGCACAACAACTCACTCTCTTGCCTCAGGTATTATAATTAAAATTATATTGACACATGCTTTCATAACAGACAATACTTCTAAATCTACAGGACCGCAATTCTGTAAGCTAGCCAGCTAAAAGTCGGACACGCGCGCTGTTGTGATTGGATTACAGACAAGGTTTCTCGACCAATTTCATTTCCGGATCTCGAGACATTTTTGTATATGAATATAATAGTTATAACTATAAAATGCATAGTATGATAAAACCTATAATATTTATTTCTTTATATGCCCTTCCCCAAGAAATTGCCAATTCAATTAACCTTACCTATTAGATATTGGTTGATTGCCATATCGCAGTTCGCTAGCTTACAAAGTCGGGCCCAGATAGGCGCTGTAACTTAGTCGCCATGAACTTATTTTTCTTAACTGTGTAGTCATTGACTTAAATTTTACCAGCAACTACTTATTTTAAACATAGTAGTTTTGTGTTTGCCTATCTGACATAAAAAAAGTTATTTAAATACTAAGTATGCATTGTAAATGTTGCGAAGTTCAAGGTGACCAAGTTTTAAAGTCCTACACCTATATCAGAATGTAAAACTGCATGCTTGCAATATTTAAACTGCGTTATAAGTATTTATCGATTCTAGAGGTGAGATGTTTTGTTACATGTGTCTCAGGGGCTCCTAGCTGCGTATGAACGCATAAACGCTGCAGAAGACTTCAAAAGTAGGTACTGACCTACTTTTGAAGTCTTCTGCAGCTTGTTTGTAGACCATTTGTGGGGCAGTCCCTACCTTATTATTCATATTGCTGTGGGCAGTCCCCACAATTGGTCTATAAATAATAGTCCACAAATATTCGTATTCCAGTGTAATTACGCAATAGTGAGGAGGATGCTACAAATCGTGCATAAAACAGAATGCTTTTCTTTCTAAATATCTCTTTTCACTAGTAAAACTGAAATAAAAATGTATTTCGCTCCTTCCGTACTCACATACGGTTTACAGTATTGCTCGATAGCTTTGCTCGTAGGCGAGTAAAATAAAAGCCGACTTGTGAAATGCAAAGTGCCTTCGAACAATAAATTTTGCAGTCCACGCGTTGATTTTTACTTGCTGTCAAGTAAAACTGTCTAGTAATAGTATGGGAGTACAGAGCATATCGCATGTTTTATGCAAATAAACAGTCTTTACATTGCTTAAAGCCTAAAGCCTATAGCAAATCTACTGGCGTGGAGTGAAGCGAAGCAATGTTTTTATTGGCGTTAGGCGTATTTGTTCACTAATGAACGATAGCTACTCGTAGATTCTAGGCGCTAAGTAAGTCACTGAAACGTTACTAAACTATTTATATGTGTCAAATAGTGTGTTTGCATTAGGATCTGTTTATTCCTGCATTTACACATTATGAAGTATAGTAGAAGAAATTAAATAACTGTTGCGTTTAGCAAAGAACCTTTAGCTACGAGTATAACCCGTTTTTCAACCGACTTCCATAAAGGAGGAGGTTCTCCATTTGACAGTTCATTTTTTAAATTTTTTTATATATGTTACTCGATTACTCCGTCAATTGTGAAACGATTCCAATGATTCGTTTTTAATTGGTAGAGTACAAGAGTATTTTCCAAAGTGTTTGGTCCCAGGTTCCAAGGTCCTATTGTAATTTCATCGAGATCTTATAAGTATGTCTAGAGATATGGAGATAAAAATCTCAAGCTTAGTACTAAAAATGACTAGCGCGGCCGCTGCATATGAAGTCGGTTTTTTCTGGTTTTGTATTTGTATCTACCGTACTATCTTCTAAGCACGATTTACAATTTTCGTGCATAAGAATGTCCTACTAGAGATGTGTGGTAGCTAAACGGAAAGCGGGAAAAAATGCAAATATACGATAACTTTAATTCATAATCCTCGCTATACTTAGTGAAATTATTCTTGGAATCTTTTTACTCGCTTGCCGCTTAGATACCTTGTAATTGGAGTAGAATATTTCCAGTGGAAATGTAACCTTATTTTGAAAGGCAATCGTACAGATTTGTTTTGTATCTACCCTGTCTGTCGGAAATACTTATAACGCACTTTATAGGTCCTTATGTTATCACTTGTCATTAGTTGTCACTGCATGTAATCTATTGCAAATATTGCAAAAGAACGCTTTTATAAAAATGTGTAATAATCTTTGTAGCTAAGCTAGTCTTACTAAAACAATAAAATCTGGCTCAGTTATCTGAAAATGTACCATTGAATAAATTAGAAATTGTTTTTGAATATAACTACCTATTGCGTTAAAAATATTGAGGTGGGTTTACGCGCCGATTTAAATGTTGTTTACAGAACAATAAGTTACGAGACGGTTTCTAATTTGCCTAATATTTAGAACGAACTGTGCGTAGAGTTTGCTAAAGAAAGGTGTAGACAAATCAGCGTTTTATGTACTTTAGTATAGCATTCTGCAGGGAGATCATCTGTACATGCGCGCATACTTTCGTTAATGACGATTCGTTTAAGAAGAACAGAAGTTCAAACTTTATTTATTTATTGCCCGAGCGAGTGAAGCGAGCGAAACGTCTCAGTTTCGAGATTGATCAAAAATGCTTTTGTCCAAATGTCAATCAGTCAGTCTGTCTGTTTTCACCTACAGGTCGCATTATTCAACTGAATTTGACAAAAATTGGCACACGAGTTCCTTGATCTATTCAAGAGTTTTGGCCATCTCGTTTTTTTGATTGGGTCCCCCCAATCAAAAACTCTGAAATAGGAGGGGAAAGAAGACAAAAGTTTGCTGACTTCATTTTACACAAGATGTTGCGAAAAAAAAAGCAAAACGATGGAATTGGTGGGGGGAAGTTTGCTGTATTTATCAGTTTGCGTTATTTATCGACGGATTTCAATCAAATTTCAGAGGCAAAATATGGACATTATTCTAAAAAAAATTCCAAAATTCTAAGTGGAAGGGGGAAAGGGGGTAAACTTTGCTGTAGCGTTATATATGGACAGATTTCAGTTTTTTATTTTTTTTCCGGAATTTTTTTGGCTCACCTACATTATTCTGACTACGCAGTCCTCTTAACCTTCACAAAACAAACCCGTAGACACCAGATTAAAACTCCTAGGACCAAGGGAACGCGAGTAATCGCTAAAACTTACACCCCTATTTTTTGGCAAAGCCCAAACTCTAAAATGGCTTTGCTATGCCAGGGGAAAGGGGAAAGTGTCAGTTATTCCATGGGTATAAGGGCACGCGAGGTGTAGTAGTTCTGTGAGAACAGTAGACTGCAGAGTCTACTGTTCTCACAGAACTACTATAGTTCATATATTGGACGATCCGTCATAACTATTCGCATTTGTGGACGTATTCGTGATATTTGGTGATTTCATCACCGTGTGAATATGGCCATAGAAGTGTATATGTATATATAGGCAACTGCAAAAAACGTTATTACTTTTTGGCAAAAATAACGATTCGGCATGTTGTAAAAGCGCCGTAAGTGCCAAGAATGGCGTACAGAGAAATCCGACCTGCCCAATTAAATCCGTTATCCACGTGTGGCGTTAATGCATCGCTTATGATAAGCTTTTTACATTAATTGACCTCTTTTGCAATAAATATTAAATTTTCAATCTCTAGTAAGGTTAACTCCAGATAGATCCTACTAAAATAAAGGCAAATGTTTATGTGTATGTTTTTTACCTCTTCACGCAAAAACTACTGAACCGATTGAGCTGAAATTTGATATGTAGATAGTCAAGACCCTGTAATGACACATAGAATTACTTTTTATCCCGATATTCTAACAGAAACAATTTCTACGCGGGTAAAACCGTGGGGCACAGCTACTTAAATATAAAAAAACGGCCGTAAGTAGTCATAGAAACTCGTAGTTATTTATGTGTTGTGGAACGTAAATCGGTTTCGCCGTTACGATTGCATAAGGCAAGCTTGGATGCCGTTTTCCGAACACAATATTTACATTTTTGTATTGATACAATATTTAGAAAACAAGCGTGGTTTTTGATGAAAACACGATGCAAGAAACTTTTCTTTATGTGTATCTATGGTAGCGAGCTACTATGACGGCAGTTGACATGACACATTAGCATGTATACCACGTAATCTGTGGTGTATACAAATATGGCTGTGGAAGCTTCAATAATATCTACCAACCAGCACGGGCTGTAATCATATCCACCATTCAGCACCGGCGACATGCATGTCGCAACATACGATAGATGGACAAAAAAACTTGAGGCGAAGTAATAACATTTTCACTTTAAAATAGTTTATCCTAAAAGATCTAGAATATGTTAATTATAAATGAAATAAGTGTTACGTTCAACACTACGTTCGACCCTTTATACTTCTCTTTGTAGCCTATACCATCTCAAAACATAAAGCTGTAACTTGGGGACGAAATAATAAATAACATAAATGTCTTAAGTTTGTAGAACCTTTCCAAATGCTCTATTTGAATTATATACATAAGATAATAATTAAGCCCCCCCCCCCTTCGTTACCATGGAAAAATTATATCTTACCGATTAAAAAAAGAATCATTCGAATCGGTTCAAAATTCGTGGAGTAATCGCGTAACATACATACAAAAAAATTAAAAAACGTATAGACGAATTGAGAACCTCTACCTTTTTGGAAGTCGGTTGAAAAATCAGTGCGCTATTAAAATGCTTAAACATATTAAAAGACAAAAAAGACAAGAACAATTTTTATTTAGAAAGCATAGTCATTAGTCGCATAACATTTTGTGATCATGGTTGCTTTAAATGTGTTTCCTAAAATGATTTGTTTTAACTTAGGATTTTTTTAGTGTAAACCATATTTATTGTTACTACATATAGGTACTCGTATATATATATAGAGCTACGAAATATGTCTAAACAAAAGTATATCTCTACATGAATAGGCGACGAATCATCTATCACCTATCACTATTGTTTTATACCTATTACCTACATAACCGATGACATTTGTGGCTTATAATATAAATTACAAAATATTTCTTACAGAGCGCTCTACATTAGGCAAAAAGCCTGTGCTGTAGGTATTACCTTCATAGTTGCCGTGGAGAGCTTACAATACAAAATGTAGGTAATTATTACAATAAATTTTATTTAAAATTACACAATAAGTCACAAAAAAATTTGAAAAATTTTAGCTTTTGTTTTGATGACAAGTTTCAAACGCTTATAATTACCTCATATTATTTTTGAGATGTTGTTAAACTCGAATTTTATAAATATTTTAAATAAAAAATGCGGAGGAATAAATTAAATAAAACGCTACACACATTTTATATAGATGTGTATATTTAAAATGAAGCAATATGGAACTTGGCAATGAATAATACAGATTATTTACACTTCAAAGTAAAATAGAATTTTCTACGTGTCGGTTTAATCAAGCAAGCAGCTCCAGCGCAAACTTTATACAAACATTTTATCTGTTTGTTTGGCAGCTTTGATATGTTGCACTAGCTAGGTAGATAAAAACGTCGGAAAATGCATAATTTCGCGTTTCGTCGTCTAATTTGCAGTGTTAGTTTTTCGAAAAATATCTTTCAAATACAACATTTCCTAAGATTAGAGTAATGTTTTTATGAGTCAGAATAAATATATGCATATGCAAACACAAATGTGTTCGGTATATTGTGTAAATATGTACTTCAATTACAGAAGCAGTGTTCATAATTGGTTCCTCAAAACTATCCCAGACTCATGTGCCAGAAGTAAAAAAAAATTTAGTTTAATTAAAAAAAAAATTACTATTACAAACTTATTATTTGCGGTTGGTGGAATACATTATCTATGGATTGAACTAACCATTACGATGACTATCTTATTTATCTTTTCTTTATTACGTACCTTTTAAAAGTTTAATCTGACGCTCTACAATGAATATTAAGTTATATTATAGTAAACATGTAGAAAACTGACTTGAACTAAAATTTCTCATTCACATATCATGTCGTTTTTTGTCGCATGTTTGTTTTACATTGACACTTTTCTAGATTATTTAATTTGAATTTAACATAACGTATGAATGTCATGTGCACGATATGAAACATACTTACTTTTATAATACGTTTAATTTAATTTACTTGCACATATAATAATAAAGGTTTCCTTGGACGTAAATGTAAAACAAAGTTTATTAAGGTTGAAAATGAATAACAAGGAAACCTTTAAATCGCCAATTTCAGCGCTGCGTGATGCTTTTACTGTGTGAGTTTCTACTCAATTCTCATTTCGACTTGCAATTAATTTCCTTGTAAGCTTATAAATAATCGTGTTGGACGTTACTTCGTCACTTACTACATTTATTTGTTCACGCCGCCGGACGTAGAAGCCAGACAGCGGTGTCTACAACGCCAACAAAATGGACCACTTGACGGCCAACAATGGAAATAGGAACTTAAGCGGCGGTGACTCTCTTATCGACCTATTCACCCATACAAAGCAAAACGTCGAGAACAACAACAACTCTCGCCTTTCACCGTTTAGCGTATCCCCGGCGCCAGAGATGGTCAACGGAGACAACTCGGCACCCTGTTTCGGTAGCATGTCCAACGAAGAGATCCAGAATTACCTTATCTCTAAGTTTCAAGACATGGGAGGCTTTACCGAGGAGTCGACGCCTAAAAAGTTTAATGCTAACCAGCAGTACTACCAGAACAGCAACGCGTTCCCGAACATTCCACCGCTGACGAACCACTACAGCACGGCTGACCTGGCGAGCTTGCTCAATCACAACGCTTACAAGGAGCCAAGCAGCTCGGCGGACAACCTAGCGCCGCCGCCGCTCGCGCAAGCCATGAGCGTCGGACATTCCGATAACTCTCTGTTCACTAATAGCCGGGAGTCTTCTTCGAAGGACTCGACGCCGGAGCTGAGCTCGGACGAGGACGGGCTGCCGTTTATAATGCCTCTATCGCACAACGGCACGCTGACGGCGACGGGCGAGGACGGCCGCGTGAGGCTCATAGTACCGATCAGTCCCTCGGAGAGCGCGGTAGAGGTGAGCGAGGCACCAACCCCAACACCACAGCGGACTCACCTCGCACCACCGGATCATCTCGTCGCACCGACTGCGCCCATCACGCGAACCACCAGTGAGAAAGTCCCCAACCGCAGCGAGATGATGACAGCCCTCCGCTCTCAATGGACGAGGCACACCACAAAGTAGACTAATACCCCCATTTCATTCTAGTCAAAGTTCAGTTACCTATTTTTAATGTTAGATACTGTTATGTTGTTTTATTTTGAGAATTTATTTAGATGTAGATACTCACCCGCTCCGGGTGTGAGCCGTCAATTGCCTATTTTTTATTATTTAATACGGAAGTACAATGTGTTCGCAACAAATAAATATGTAGTGGATTCGCTTCGATAATAATTTATGATGACAGTTATTTAAAGAGCTGCAGGCAACGTTCGATATCAGTGATATCACGCATATTTTACAGCGTGCGTTTATTGCTCTAGTCGCCCGAACCGAATATCACGGTATTCCGACATATCCTTTATCATATCGACATTAAATAAGGTTTAGTTTTATGAGCGATATCATGGTTATAAAGTGTAAGCAACAGCTATATTTATGCTTTGGATGAGCTATAAAAAATCTAATAATATCATAATGTATCGAGTTTGGGAAAACCGATGCTTTCTTTAATGTATTTAGAGATTGTGATAACTGTTTTTATAAAAGAGTCTATTCAGTTTTCGATCTGAATAATTGCGATCGAGTAAATTATTAGTTTAAAATGTTACCCATCGATAATAAAACTTAATATTTTTTTTATTGATTGGTCTGTAAGTTTCTCAACTTAGGCCAAATATATACAATCCTGTTTTCTTTTTAATTATTGGTTGTATAGTTATTGTCTATGTGTATTAAACTGAGAGTAATTTTTGACTTAATATTATAGCTAGAAACTTGTTATATTCTTATATAATATTGTGTAGATTTTATTGAGCTTTTAGGGAAGTTTAGATACTGTATATTTACCAAATTAATAATATATATTAGGTACTTACTATCAAAATATTTCATGAATCTAATAAAATTGGTGCCAAAATATTTATTGTCTACATAATATTTACATTTCTATGGACCAAAAGATCAAGGTACCAAAGTACTATCTCTGAATTTTAAATTATTAATAGATCGCATTGTCTACTTTATATATTTATCTTCTTAGTATAACAGTATAAACTGACCATAGGAGTTGCCAAAAATATTAATATCTACTATGTAGTAGAACCAATGATCTATTTTTTCTAGCTCGATGAGTAGAACGTACCAATCAACAATTAGGCTGTCTGATTTGAGACCTTTTTGTCATTGTATTAGGTAAAATCTCTTTGACGGAAAGGTAACCACGATATGAAAATCTCTACGAATACATTTATTCGGAGGAAAAACTTTATGACACAAACACACACACAGACATCCGGCGTTGAGTTGACTGTGTTGTAAAGTTCCTAAGAAAGTCGTAGGATCATAATGTGGGGCAAGAAAGATTCAAGATACCTATTACCTGGTGGATTCAATTGATAGTAATAGTAATGTACTTACCGGTTTAGAATAGAATAGAATCATTCTTTATTGTACACCAAATAAAACATACAGAAAATATTTCATATCAAAACAATAGTGGGTGTAACGCTACAAAATTATATAACAATATATAATAGATAAAATACATACACTACATATACATATACACATACATTATATACATACATACATACATACTGTTGGTATCTGAAAAAATAACATTTATGACCTACTTGGTTTTGCTGATAAGCAATGCCCAAAAACGTTGTAGTGAGGGATACGCTACGTTTTCATCAAAACCAAATAGGTCAACAACATCAACAATAATATTTTTTTCAGTTAGAAACATGTAAGCATAATAGTACTTATTATTATTGTTATCAATAGTTATCTTTCTTTACAATGTCCAACAAAAGGTCGATAACATTTTTCTTTATTTTGATCAAAGCAATATGTTGCGCTAAATAGAGAAATACTGATATACCTGCAGTTGTACATCATAGCGGCATGGTACAACTAAAATAAACTTGTGGCATGGACCTACTCTTGGATGGAAGTCTCTATATTGATATCGATATTATCGATGCGTCCTGTGATCGCAAACGTCTTATAAAAGAAGATGCAGCTAGACAGTTGTATATTTGCATCTAATTTCTTAGTGACAATCATCTTTCGAAATTGATCGTTATGTATGTAGATACTACCTATTAGTAGACAACGAGAACGTCAACAACCCCCTGAAATTACCTAATCACTGACGATTAAATCTAAGCCCAAATTTTGGTTCGAATCACTATATTTGTGGTATTGACTACGGCAAAGCCGAAAAGGAGAGTTATGTTTTATCAGTCTATGTATGTACGAGTATGTTAGTGTTTGCGTATGTTCTGCCGCGCCTCAACTTCTCATCCGATTTTGCTGAATAAGGAGTCAATAAATTCTGTATTATAGTCTTAGCGACATTGATATTGCTTGGTTGGGTTTTAGATTTTCTGATCGTAGAATCTTGTTTATATCGCGTATAAAATAAGTACGTAATATGTAACATTGTTGACGTAAACACATATAAATACTCGTATTGTACTTGAAATTAAACTGGTTATCGATTGTGGTTACACACCCGCGGTGTTATTTGTGCAGTTCAGTTACACGCTTACTGGAAGAAATAAGATGTTATATAGATAATTATGTATTAGTTTATCAAGAGATGTTAAGGCTACTGCGGGGACAATGCAATTGTTACAGTGTTCAAAATCATAACAGAAAACCCGTAGTCTTAGAAAAACTCAATATTTCAATTTCTTTTATCCTAGACAACCTCCTAAAATATATGTATTAAATAGAAAGAGAGAGAGAGATAGAGGATCTTGTAAGTTTTAAATAGCATTAAAATATTGCAAGGTAACTACTTATAACATTATACTTACCCGTAGTTAGCCATTGTTATAGCCGATTGTATCCACTCATTCTATATTCAAATGTCAGTTATACAATAAAAACTTGTTCATAAACAATAAATTAGATACCTACATGAATAAATAAAAATAGAGCACCAGTCGTAAAAGTTATTTACCCTCAATGAAGAGTAATTTCAGATTTTGATACGTTACTGTCAGGTAGCTTCGACAACTGGCACAGGTAGTAGGAGCAATATTTCAATGTTCCACCTGACTTGCTACCAAAAAGTAGTTGTCCACTCTCAAGGAGAAAATCTTCTGCCAAAACCTTACCATAAAACTGTGACCTTACGGTGTTCCGGCAGCGACCAAAACAAGACTGTCAGTTTTGAACTGTCAGAATTTAATAAGATAGATAATCGGTTTCGATTAGCGGTTATCCGGAAAACACTCATAAAAAAACAAGATTTTTAAAATGCATACTCATGCCACTTAAAATTAAATGACAATATTCTGTTACTAGTCATCCAGATGGCTCGGAATAATATAATCAAATGCTGTACGATGGATACAACCTTGAAATACATTTTAACACATGATGTCATATCTTTAACAGAGCCGCAGTTTTCCCTTGTTATAAGAAAACAATGAAACAAAATACGAGTTGGAAAACTTATTTTTCGGGTATGCTGTAACAAATTAAAGGAATTCCGTGAGAAAATTTTCCTAGTTACGCCTCCAGAGTTTCTCCGTAAGCTTTAGTTGCAAAGTTTTGTCTGTAAAAAATTGAAGCTGATCGAGTTTACCTGCTTGCGAATATTTTTCCTTAACCTGTTTTGGACAACGAATGGTCGTTGGCTTCTTCATGATATTTTTGGAATTATATGAACTCGTAATTACTTTACTAGAGGGCTGACGTAGGAAGACACTCATAGGTGAATTTAAATCAATGTTTCACCAAGATGCGTCCGATTCACTGCTGTCCCGCTTGGGTTTATATATTTTTTTATTTACATTTTTTTGTTACATTTATCTCTTAAAATCAGATGATAGTGGTCAAGTGCTACCCAGTTCAGTGTAAAAAAAAACATTTCTTTGAAAAACCATTGCCAGCATTTACCAAAACCATCCCAGCTCTTTAAAGAGGAGCAGCACAGCCCAGCACGGGTCACTGAGACGTGTCGATTTCAGTAGTGAGGATGATAGATTACGTCAATAAACTGTTATGAAGTACTTAACTTTCTCCAGCCACCAACGAAGAGATTGATGCCTAGAGAAGTTATATTCCGAGGTATTCATCTACTAATTGATGGAAGTAGTATCCAGTTTCTAAGTTCAGAGAGCTCCAAACAAATAGACTCACACTCTGGACTCTATCTAGTAATAGTTGTGGTCGCGACTTCGCTCGCGTACAAATATGTATCCTATGCCTTACAACAGTTCTTTAGGCATCCCGATCGAGCTTTTCAGCCGTGAAGAAATTTAAACACAAACATACATATATAATATTAGTTTTGATACACATTTATAAAATGTGTATATAAAGAGATTGCGACCATATTAGATGGTAATTTATTCTTATTTCTTTCAACATCATCATTATAATTTATAATCAGCCAGCATCAGAACCATTGCTGAGCATAGGCTCTGTGGCAGCTCGATCTTCGGCTCTAAATAATGTTTATTGCAGTAAATAAACAACATTCACATAGTTTTAAACTTAGAGAAAACTCAAGAGTAAGGATGATATACGGGGCTGCTAAATTACGCTAAACCCCTTGAGCTCGAAACTCGGAAACACGCAATTTGTTACAAAATCTCTTACCATAATTTTATTTAGAGGTAAACCTTATATTCCAATAATAGACTGCGAAAAATATTTGCATCCGGCTAAAGTAGCTACAAAATTATTCTTTCTATCTCACGAGATTAATTAAAAGCACTTCTTAATTAGGGTGTGTCTAAAGAAGTAAAACCCTTCTAGAGGCTTTTATTTGTTTTCACTTAATCTTTTCTCATCTAATTTACCTAGCCTATTTTGTAACCATATTTTTCTTTTTAAATTTGTGAGCAAGGAAAGGCATTAAAAATTAATTAGAGAATCTCAAACTAATCATAGATTTTCAACAATTTTAATTTCAACGTAATTTTTTTTATTATCTTCTAGGCTCGCATTTGACCTCCACTGGTGGGTGGTAAGCGATGATGTGGTCGAAGTTGGTAAACACCCTAGATCTGGAATGGTGTGACTGACTCTCAAGGGTTGTGTGCTGTCGGAACACCGTAAGTTTATGGCGGCAGATATTCTCCTTTTTTACTTTTTTTATGTTTTAAACCGTCCTCCACAAAAGGAGTATGTTCTGTGTGTTTTTAATTTGTGTGTGTTACTCGATTTTTAAGAATAATAGTTTCATTGGTAGGGTATGTTGATGACTATGCACCTCAAACTTGCCACTAAAATATGAAAATAACTTATGAGGCATGTGAAGTAGTTTCTTTAGTTTTTAAAGTATACTATTCCATACCGTTTTGTAGATACAGATTGCCAAAGGGTTAAACTATTCGAATGAAGTAAGTATTATACTTAATTTCCAGTTGAACGGACAAGAACTTTTGGCGACAACTGACGTCTAAATTGTATAATTACTTCAATTGGAGGGACCTTAGCCTGATTAATTGATGACTACGCCTTTTTAAAGTGTTATTAAAAGTCATATAGGTACCTACTCGTTTCTAGTCAACTTGCCCTTTGCTAGTTCTTCAGCCGTAAAATAGAAATATTGTTAGGATTGTAGGGAAAAGAGTCTAGTTAGTTACTTTTTTAGGTAGTTCGTTTAGTTATACAATATCTCCACTTCTATTGACTACCTTCTAGCTTGAGAGTTAAAAATATGTTTAAAGCTTTTATGGTTTACGAAAAGGGCTTGAGCTACGGGCGAGAAGTTGATTAGTAATTGCATGACGGATTTGGGTGGTATGGGATGTCATTTTTCTGACAATATGGTATAATAATATGGTACAGTATCTAATACCTATAACCTTGACGCCTGGTTTCTACACAATACGCATATTGACGTTAAAATATTATCAAACGAATATCGAGGATTATTATAATATGTATATCTTCTTCTTATATATAAAAATGAATCCCAATTGCCCTTGGTCACGGCATCACGCGTGAATGGCTGGACCGATTTCGCTAATTCTTTTTTGACGTGTTTTTTATTGTCAGGAGATGGTTCTTATGAATAAAAATATTTAAATAAATGAAAGTTGTTTTTAACGCAGGCGAAGCCGCGGGCACAGCTAGTCAACTATAAATACATCAATTTGCAAGAAACCTGAATACCTATCCTATAATAAATATAACTTTGAGATTTACTAAAGTATAGGTAAATAATAAGTACCATAATGTAATGTGGTATAACTTGCCTATCAGCCGATTTGTATGGCGTACTAGAAACCGGTCGTTGGGCCTCTTCCGCCTCTTTCTTTTGCAAGTAAAATTTCGAGAAGTTAATCGCCAGTTCATGTATAAAGTAAAGTAAAAGTATTTCAACCTATTAATTGTACGCATGTTTGCTTTGTCTGTCGTCTGTCCTAAGAGACAAACTGACAAAAGATACTCGCTACATTTACTCGACGTAACTTCTCAATACTTTACTTTTAAAGAACAGAAAGAGGCATTGAATATAATATGTATATATATATACACATACATACATACATACATACAATCACGCTTTTTTCCCGTTGGGGTAGGAGACTATATATCTATATGTATATATAATTGAAAATTCATGTTACACCGTAGCAGTGTAAAGCACGGCCACGGCACGGTTTACCCTGAATTACAGGTGGCGGTATCAGAATAAAAATTATCAAAATACTAATTTTAAATTTACTTGCAACAGTTATCATCGAGTGCAAAGATAGACCGGTGGTTTTCGCTCCTGCCTGCCACCCCTGCTCTCTCGCGACCAGAGAGTGGTTTTATATCAGGCGTAGAAGACACTGACGCGGCAACCCTAGCGGAAGCAAAGAGCCTACTCCTGCAACTGGGTGCAAAGAAGAAACGACGACTGATCCCAATACGCTTTACTAGAAGAAAGATATTAGTAAATAAACACACACTGCTTTAATGATAATGTCTCGTGCACGTTGTTCAAGAATTTCGGATAAGAATTGTACGAATAGTATTAAGTTTTGGAATGGTGAGAAGTGTAAGGTCACGGAGTCTTTTATCAGTGTAATGATCTCCTATTAAGTTATGTATGTTAATTAGAGTAGGTATGTATTTGTATAGGACCAAATAATGCCATAGAAGAAAAGTTTAAGTCAGAGTGCTTCCAGTGGCAACGAACGGCTGAATGGTATCGATTAGCTTACAATATTCAATTACAAGCTATATTGAACTGCCCTAAATTGCTCTAGTTCTTAAATTCAATTGGTTTAATATTCGTATCACTTTCGTTCACTTGTACGTACTTTAACGCTATAAGACGTATTTGGGAGTCGTTTTATTATATTGTTTGTATTTGCTGAACGTAGGTGAAAATATGTTTAGAAAATGGGACCAAAGGTAAGGTGCATTTAAGAAAGTCCAAAATAGATGTTCTATAGAATCTAAGAATAAGTGTTTATTTCTAAAAAACAAAAGACCAATAACAATTATTAGTGGTCGCTACTCGTATGTATAAAGATAATATTATAACAAGAAAAACATATTTTTTTGTAATTGATAAGCTAAAAAAACTACTGGACCAGTTTTAAAAATATCTTTCACGTGTCAAGAGCTACACTATCAGCAAGCATCGATGTATATGTACTACGTACTGTACCTCGATGTCAACAAGTAATAAAAGCCATAATTTGCGGGCAAAGCCATGAGAGACTTTGCTAGTAATTTATGTAGATAAAAGGTTTAACTTTGTGATTTCAAGATTATAAATAAAACATTTATTTAAATATCTATATTCATAGGCTAGCTAGTATGCTGTGTGACCACTATCTCGCCTGGTGGTAAGCGATGATGTGGTAGATCGAAGATGTTGAACAGTGAACACACTAGGTCTAGCAGTCTCTTTTTTATAACTTGGCTGCTACTACACCTGATGTCAGGTGACGCTGCAGTCTAAGGTAAAGCGATTTTAGTTTAATCCACAAAACGCAACTATCTCAAGCCATCTTCCAAGCGCCCTTCCAACTTGTTTAAATATTTGGTGACGTCGTTAGCGTTAATAAATCCAATCACATATAATTATCATGAACATAAAAATAAAATTAGAGATCATTGATTTAACAAAGCTTCTAATTAATTTGTAAACAAGTTCTTAACATAAAGTAACTTTAGATTTCAGGGGCAAGTCTAATAAAACCAATTATAATGTGATATCGAAAAGTCGAGATGTTAATTTATTGGTAAGAACGGTTCTTAGCTCGAAACAAGAATTCCAGACATTAGAAGTGGAAGGGCCTTTATTATTTATTCACGGCTGTGGGCAATGATTTTATTTTAGGCGGCAGGTTTGTTATTAGCGCTCTCGAAATGGCACCGCAAATTTGTCTCATACAGACATACTTATAATTAGTAATTTAGTCAAGAACTTTTTCAATAGTATCTAAACTTATTTGTGACACAATACAGTACCTACCTATAGCAAAATGGTTACACCCTAACTGTAACTTACAAGGTATCTAGAACATTTCTGCAAAGGCAAATTAATTCACCTCAGTTTTATTTCTATCACACAAGAAAAGAGCAAATCGTGATTTGACGTCATTCAAGGTCATATTTTTAGGTCTTTAAGAGCTAATTCCACATGCAACCTCCATTTAATATAATCTTCTTGAACTACTTACCTAGGAACGGTTACGTAATGGATCAGTAAGACAACATTTTCAACGCCGTTAAAGCCAGAAACCTATTTAAAAAAAATCATTGGTTGCAGGTTTCATAGTTCAGATGACAACACGTATTGGATCACAGCCTTAGGTAATAGCTGGGCTCAAAATGGTAGAGTACTTTCTAAGATCCCCTCTAGTCTATGATCGGGTCGACCCACATTTTGCCGACGACGAAGTAGCTTTAACCGATCAGAAACACATCAAAATGTCGGCAGATTGAATGCAATGTCCTTCTGTTTCTACATTCGATTTCATTAAGGTTAAGTTTTTATAAGTTAGATAACTTATTGCTAAGTAGAGAGTGTAGGAGACTTAAGATTTTTAGAATTATTAGGTAGGTAGATTCCGGTCAAATGGCTATATCGTTTTCTATCACTGTAGCGTAAACTGCTAAATAGATTTTATTGAATAACTGATTTTTTAGATTTGTCGCAGAAGGAGTTATTTAATGAATCTGTCGCCAAACACCTAATGTGTTCCAGCAGCTATCATTGAGAGCCAGTTCCCATCGGCCTTGCGTGCTTTCCATCTTCGACCGCATCATCACTTACGAACAGGTGAGATAGTGGTCAAACGCTATATGATATTTAAAAAACCTACTGGCAATATTTTGTAAAAGTCATTTTATCTACCATTCTTCATTATATCTATATGTATTTAAGGTAAAGACTGAAGCATGAAATGAACTGAGTTTCAAGATAAGTACCTATTTCTTGAACAACGTGCACTTTACTTAGGTACTTAGTGCAATTTACACTTATTAAAGTTCGAAGCTAAAATTATTACTAACAACCCTTACTTAAGTTATAATTTAGCCTTAATAAATGTGAAATTAATAATAATTAATGATGGCTAAACATAAGGTTAACTGATTTGATTGACATTTTTAATTAAGTGAGTGCTGTGGTTGTTTGTCAAGTTTAATTATTGTAATGTAGGGATCTCTTCCAACACTAAAATAGACCTTTTCGTATAGAAAATAATAATTTAATTTTTGTTTTAGTTTTCGAAAGACTAATTAATTAACTAATTAAATATAACATCATTTCAGCGTTTATCAATTAGTAATGAGTGGTTGGTGGTATAGTCTTTATATGAGACACGAGAGAAAAATATGATGCAGCTACGACTTAATGGAATGTAAAGTAGAGTCGTAGGTACGTCCTCATTGCGTAGCTTCAATAATAATCGTAAGAGGGAGATGCTGCAATACAGCCTGAATATCTACATCTCTCGCCGTCAATTCTATCGTTCGAATTATTCTCATTACGAATTACGCGATTAAGTCGCTGATATGCTCGTCGTGGTCGTTCGTTACTTAAAATTACCAATAAAGTCTAATCAATAATAATGTGGCGCGGCCATATAGAATAAATGCCCAATAATATGTGGAGAGAACCTGGGAAAATAATGGCGGTCGTTTCTCTATCTTCAGCGAATATAATATTGATGATTCATCGCCTAATAACGCTAAATTTTATTCAATTCTACGATAAAATTGTTACTGTGGGTAGGCACTAAAATCACAAGTGCGGCTTTAGAGGGTTACGTAATTTAAGAGAGAACGCGGGGTGCACTTTTCCATACAAATGTATTCCCCCGTTTTCTCCCTGGAAAATGCTTCCAGAGCAAATTTATTTTCTACAAAATATCTAGGTCTGCTGTAGCTACGCCCCAATCATTTGCTTTTTTTGACCAACCAATCGCAAAAAGAAAGAAAAGCCTTGTAATCTTCTTTTTAAAAATTTTCGAAGGGTTATATTTCTATTTGCAATTGGTTGGTCAATAAAAGCAAATGATAGAGGCGTAGCTACAGCAGACCGTGCTATTTTGTATAAACAAATGTTACTCTAGAAGCATTTTCCAGGGAGGAAACGGGGGAATACGTATGGAAAAGTGCACCCCGCGTTCGCTCTTAAGAGTCCAACTTTATTATGTGCGTTCCGCGCCATTGGTGATAAATGAAGTCATTATATTAAAATGTCTAACTCCTGCTTTCAGTTTACATTACTAAAGAACACTTTTAAGGGTTCCGTACCCAAAAAGTACCAACGGAACCTCACTAGACTTTGCTGTCCGTCCATACGTCTTTCCATCCGTCCGTCTGTCCGTCCATCTGTTCCTCTGTCCATCTGTCAATTGAAATTTTCACAACGTATGTATTTCTTGTAAACGCTCGGCGTACTAAAAACAGAATAAAGTCAAAATTTAAATTAGGTCCCAACACATCATATAATTTTTTTCGGCGTGTTTTGCTTGAAATTGTGAACTATAATAGATAGAGAATAAAAATTTTACAAAGTATGTATTACTTTTGACGCTATAACAACAAATACTAAAATTATAATACAGTTTAAAATTAAGAAGGGCCCCCAAACAAGTAACGGGCCTTTTAGGTGTTTTTGACAAACAAAAAAAATAATTGGCTTAATTGGCAAAGCACCGGAACATGTTATTCCGGAGGTTGCGGGTTCAAGTCCCGTCGGTACGATGAAATTTTGGATTGTGTTTAACAATTTACAAAAAATATAAAGTGTGAAACACTTCAAAGAAACAAAAAAAATACATACATGTAAATTGAAAATCTTCTCCTTTTTGCGAGGTCGGTTAGAAACACTGCTTTCAAGTAACGAACCTAATGAGTAGTAAATATTGACGTATTAATTAATGTGTGTCGATTGGCAATTAAAACTTAATCTATCTTCTTAATCTACTGGGACATTGATAAATGCATCGCTAGAATAGTAATTACATTAACCGGGATTATAATATCAAATTATATTACCAAATCTATATTTACAGTAGATTAAACTTACGCTGTGATTCGTCGATTTTTCTTAAGAGTAATAAAACACCCTATTTAGACGGGGCCAAAATCGAAACTTCTCCACAAAATATGGGAAATAACAACTCCTAACAATGTAGCGGTAAAAAAAATACAGTCACCGTGGCAGAAATCAGTCATAAGTACATAACATTAATGACCTAGTATTTACTAGGTTACATGTATCTATGTCTATGTCTATATGTCTGTATCTATGTATGTATCTATGTATGTATCTGTATGTATCTATGTCTATGTCTATATCTATGTCTATATACATAAGGTTTGTATTTACAAACCTTATGTATATAAATAAAACAGATTTCGCTGTTTCGTCAGAATTAATGCCCCATTTTAAAATAATCAGTATTCTGTACAATGTGTAGGTACATCGCGTTCAGCGTCGCTTTAAATTTCGCATCTCGTTGGAACTGCACTGCTTACTTGTTTTTACTGCGATATAATATTTTTTTATATCTAGCTAGATAGCTCTCAAAACAATATGTCGCCCCCCACTATGTTAGACTTATGCAATACATTTTTAACTGACATCAAAAAGAAGGAGGTTCTCAATTCGATCGTAAATTTTTCTTAGTTGTTTGAGACGATACCTATACTTTCCGTTTGACCATTGTTCAATTTATCGAGATCTGATAAGTATCTCTACAGCTATGGAGATTCATTCCTCAAACTTGCTACTGAAAAAAACTAGCACATGTAAAGTTGGTTTCTTAGTTTAATATGATCTTCATTATCTAGTAGTATGAATTCTAGTTGTCCAGTCTTCTACTTCCTAGCTGCTAAAGAATCTCGACTAGTCGGCAATGTATGAGTCACACCCCTAGTGTTGCAAATGTTCGTAGGCAACGGTGACCTTTTCCCATCGGGTGGGCCGTTTCGTTTGCTTGTATGCTACATTAAAAAAAAGATTACTTTGTGAGAATATATTGGTGTGTCAGGCACAGTGCAGTGCCCGGAGATTTACGTTTCACAGTTACTGTTATTGGCAGACGACATCGCTTACCATCAGACAGTGGCTTACTTGTAACAAAAAATCACAGTTTGTATACGCACGCGTAATAAATATTTATAACACAAACAAATATATAACTTTGTTGAAGACTACGGGTCACTTTTGCGACTCATGATAAGCCTATTAGAAACCTATCTGACTGATTTTTGACAATTTTTGTATGGCATTGTGTGTCAGATAAATTATCCGTCAGGATCACCGATTCCCGGACCGACTGGACCTGAGCTTTTTGATTGTTTTACTTACAAGTCAATTTAAACTTTTCTTGTTAATGACTTACAAGAAAAAAATCAAATTTTACCTTTTGATTTCCATTACAAAATGTGCTATATTTTGAATTATACATCAAATGCTAGTGAGTTACAACTGTGTTAGTTTATACAATGTAATTAATGCAATAATTTTATAGGTAAGTATCATCTGTTATAGATACGTTATAGGGATAAAAATGTATTTTAGTGATCTCAGTTGCTGATTGATAAAATCATTTAACTAGGTGTTTTCACCTAATTTTTAGTATGATGACCTAAAATATTTTTTATTTTTGTCTAAGTATATGAAAAAACAGAGGGTGCGTAAGAAGTGAACCTTCCAAGTTCTTTCAAATTATTTCTTAACATCACTAATTATATTTTATACAACTCCATCTGTGGAACGTAGCGGGATGAATGCCCGAATGATAGCGAATACGTCTTTGTAGTTACACCGTTCTGCAATAGTGGGCGTTTATAAATATAAAACATAACATGACGCTTACGTCATATCCGTTGATTCGGACCGTGACGGCAGGTCATTTCCGACAAATTTTACCCCAGTGCACCTAGTTTTCAAAAAGTTAACCAAGAAGTTTCACTTCAAAAAATGTAAATGCGTGTAATGTAAAAATTCAGGTAGAAAGATTTAACATCTAGATTAAATTATAGTTAGATCATGTATTGGTCAGAACAAAAACTATAAAAAAAACTATTGTAGGTTTGAAATTTAATAAAACCTAAATATTATACCTAAATAACTCTAACCTATGGTTCCCATATAATGTAATTTTATTTGATTCAGATTTTTTGGTTGGTAATATTAAGTCACTAATGTTTTGAACAAAGACGTCTACATACATTCGAATTGCCGTTTCGAAGAGAAAACTTCGAACAGAAAACTACCGTACGTATGTGATAGATAGATAGATCCATAGGTTTAGATGGATTTACTGCGTTCGGTAGGCAAGACAGCGCAAGTCTGCCAATTCGTATGAAAACAAATGTTAGTGCCTAATTGATATGCGTAAACCAGTGTTTTTTATTTGCATAATTTGAGGGTTGGCTATCGAGAAGATAATAACACTCTTTCATTTTTGCTTCCATAATCTTTCGTTTATAAGTATAGACAACAAAGTATGGACCAGACATTGACTCTACATTGCAAACGTTAACTTACCGACCTTGTTGGTTGTATAGAACGAGATGCTAAGAGCTGTCTAGCTACATCTCTTTCCGTTTGATGCTTTCTACAAACTATTAAGTATTCTGTGCTTTCTATAAGAAACGTGAAGGCTACCTCCTAGTTGGCTTATATATACATAGTGCTGCATAGATACTGGCGCTAAGTACAAGTAGATATTCTTATAATAGCTATACAACAATCTATCTCTATCAGCCTCTAATTAATATGAGAGGAAGTGGGTAGATGTGGTGGTCTCTACATAGAAACCAGAGATGAGAGAAACTGATTTAGTACTCCATATCTTAACAGCCCCATCCTCTTTTGGCGCTAGCTGTCATCTCGAAAATCGATTACGCAATGTACAGAATCGATAACATACATAAATAAAGGGACCTGAATTTACGTTCCATTTACTTACTTGTCATCGTTTTCATAGTTGTTTACCAAAATTAAATGCTATTTTACTATTTCATATAGACAAAATAGATAGATACTTAATATTATAAAAACGTTTGTTACTCTGTCACTATGTCTCTCTTTGTTACCTAATCACGCATAAACGAACGCTAGGATCTTACTGAAAAATCAATAAGGAGATACTTTATGGCATGAGGATGAACGTAGAGTACACATTTTTTTGGTGTACGTGAACGAAGTCGCGGCTATCAGCTAGTAATAATATAATGTTTCACTATAGCCACTTACGAGTAGATCAATTAAAATAGAACAATTTACAGATCACCTCATCAAAATAAATTATACTTTTATATTTTTATATGTACCAGGGAACATATAAAAAACTACCTAAATTTTAAAATGCATTAGAAATAATGACAAAAGTTTGTGCACTTACTGCACAATTTATATATTTATAATGCTTATTTATAACTAAGTTAGGTTTAGTTATTTGTATATACAGCAACCAAATATATAAATATAGTGAGAAGCAGACCAGCAGTAGAGCCGCAGATTTGTGAACGACTGAATTGTCATCAACACCATTTTCATGGACGGATATTTACTGATAGGCCGGACAGGGAAAGTTTACCAAGTAAATCTCATGTCACCCATCATCAACCACCCGCGTCCGCAGGTTATCCTACTACCTTTTCCACTTACAGACAAGCAAGTGTCTAAGACAGAGCTATCAAAAACTCAACATGAGATGAAAGAGATTAAAATTGTTTAATTCAATAACGGAGATAAATAGTTGATTTGCTATTTACGTGATCGAAGTTCAATTCAATCCTTAATACCAATACTCAATAAGCTTGATAGCACTATACAATATTCGTTGTTTTAACCCATCTTTAAGGATCACCATATAGAAATACTTACATCTCGATAAACTAACGAAAACAACAAGTTATCTTGTTGCTTAACTATATCAGTTAGCTATGTAGATATCCAAGTGAAACAACGTCATTATAATTGCAACAAGAATCATCTCCGGCAATCTTAATATTCTAGATAACCATATGACCTTAATAAGATCATCATTTTAATAACTAAATTATGTTGTTAATGTTGGATGAGTAGTTTAATGTTTATGAGAGAGAGTAAGTAGGACTTGAACACGATGAGTACCGTACCCATATGTCCAATGTAGCCTGTCTGGAAGACCAGTCAGGTTATTCATATATAATGGACCGTAAAACCAGGCCCACTGACGTACAATGAGACAATTTTTTTAGGGGTGCGTACCCAAAGGGTGTTAACGGGACCCTATTACTGAGACTCCGTCTGTCACTATCTGTATCTGTACATTCGCCTAAAATGCAGTTGAGAGCTGAAGCCCCATGTGCGTTTAAGGCTTGGCTTACTGGAAAGCCTTGTTTTAAATTACAGCTCATTAGAAAGAACCTCTTCCATAAAACGTGATGATTTCCAATCTTCTCTAAATATCGCCATATAGTCATTTTCACCAGGTAACATTATCATCAAGTGATTTTTTTGATGAAAAGATAAAATATGCACTAACTTTTCTTATTCGTAGAAAATTTCAATATTAGAGGTACCCAGTGCCATAATAATATATTTATCTAAAGTTTATTTTCATTCACAGTCTTCATCAAACTCAACGGGTACCATACTAACCCATATTATACGATTTAAGTACTTATTTCAATAAATAAATTAAATTACTGTTGTCTTTAGTTAAATGTTAATTAAGCGCTTTTTTTATAATCAAATTATGAGACAAAAACTGATGACGTAAAACATTACATTGGTGAACACAATACAAAACAAACGGCTATTACGGCTTAGATAATACTAATTTACATGCTGGCAACAAATACGGCTTAGGTAATACTAATTTACATGCTGGCATGCCAGCTAGACCGGCGCCAGCGGCTGGCAACGTGTGGGTAAACAGCTTTTCATGCCAGTCCAGCGCGGGCCGCCATAAAATAAATAGCACTCCAGTACTCGCATGCCAGTATGCCAGTGCTGGTATGGTGTATACTATACACAGTGCCAGTCGCTGTTGCCAATCTTTTTGGCATGCCAGTATTAGCTTTGGTTATCATCATCACCATATGATAATGTTTTAAAATACCTTTTAAGTTGATCAAACAATAATTTGTTCTAAGCTTATAATATAACTTTTTTTTTTTTAGTTCCCGATTAGTGTATTTAGCCAGTGTCAAGTATTGCAATTTTTCAAGTTTTTAAGAATTTTATTCGTAGTGATGGGTCAAAGTCACATTTCAGGTCAGTTTTCAAGTAAAAGTCTAGTATAAGTCATACCTTCAGTAAAGATGTGGTGTTTACTGAAGATTTTCAGTGGAATTTTGGTGAGAACGCAAAAAGCATATTTTTCAACATTGTGCTGTTTCCCTAGACTCGCACACATTCACCGGCACTTAATGGTTAATAATCCACATTTATTACACATTAACACGCGGAAGAACACAAGTTTTAGGAAAAATACAATGAGATCACACACACTTTTCCACGTTCCCGCCAAAACTCATAATATAACTTACGTTATATTTTTTTTTTTAAATAACATTTATACATTGAAGCATTATATTTTGTAAGTTATTTAGTTATTGGTGCATATCAAGAGACGAAAGGTGCACTTAATTATTTATCGTTTACTTATTTTATAATTACTTGGATATTTTTTGTTATTTTTTTAAGGAGTGATTGTATTAATTGACTGAAGTAGGTTAGAGAAACGTTTGTGTTCTGATTTTAGTTTGTATGTTTTGTTCGTAATTAATTCATAAGTTATTCTGATATGCTTATTAGTAATATATCTACTTTAATTGATATTTGCGATGTATGATTAACACTGACCTTCGACCAACCTTAACATAGATAGATAAATGTACTACTAGTTACTATGTTAACTCACAACAATCTCGCTTGTTCATATTTATGTCCCCTATCTCACCTGATATTAGACGAGGAGCAGGACAACCGACCTTGGACACGGTGCAATTGTTCTAACCCGACTTCCAGGCTGGCTAGCAGAAAACATCACCAGAAGTCAGCAACCGACTGGCTACATTACTTTGTTATGTAAAAATATAACGGATCGGTAATGTATGTCGGATGTAAAAATATAAAGTTAATGCGTTATATTTCTATATGTTATGTTTAAATATTGTACTGATTGCAGTAAAAATCATACTCATAGATCATCCGGCGTAGGGTTAAGGTCTAAGCCTAACAAAGGTAAGAATAACCCTGCCTTGGAAGATAATACAATACAATGTAATTTATTCACTGTAAAATGTTGGTACAAGAGATATTACAATGTTTCGATGGTGCGTGCCTAAAACATTTTGTCGACATGCAAATAGAACTTACGATTATAACTAAAATATACAGACATGATATATTATCAAATAATTTGGCTCATTCAATATTATTTATACACATATTGTCTTTAATATTACCTAGAACCATGTCAAATGTTTCAATTGGAAATTTATGGTTTATACTGTGGCATTATCAAAAATATAAAAATGTTAATTAGTTCACAAATAAAAGGTCAAATTTTAAATTTTACCGTGTTTTTACAGTCAAATAATATTATTTACAATTTAAATATTCTGTCACAGAATAGAAACATTTTTCTAACAGTCATTTTAAATGTATGTAGAAATCGCCCTTTTGTTAATTCTTTTATTTATGTAGGTACAGCATGGTATATACGACCGCACATTATATAACAACTTTTTAAATACAGTGCTGTCCTCCTGTAATGACCCTCAAAAATACCCAATCACCCTTTACATTATACATTTTAACATTCAATTCTCAATCGTTTATTGCAATCATTACGTAACCAATATAAGTCGTGCTTTGAGGCTCGAATAATCATCCTTACCTGGTTTCCTAAGGATGACTATTATGGCGATTTTCCAGGTCAAAGGGAAGTATGCGAGTTCGATACATTTATTTAGAATGCTTAAGAATAGCTCTGGATTTTTGGCTACGCTGCATATGTCTGCTGTGAGACTGTCGCCACCCGGAGCTTTCTTCGCATTGAAGCTTTCTACCGCCGTGTTCAGCTCTTGCATACTAAACGGTGGATCATGTGTCTCAACAGACCCATAGGACTGCTGCCTATCGTCGGCAAAATCTTCTAGAAAATGCTTGTTAGCCGAGTCAAATGGCACCTGCTCCCCAAAATTAGTACCAGCCAGTATGGTTTTATGTCCAAAAAAGGGACTGAGGACTCCCTCTATGACCTACTACGACACGTACGTGCAAAACTAGACCGAAAACGGCTAGTGACGATGGTGTCGCTGGACATAGAGGGAGCCTTTGACAGCGCCTGGTGGCCCGCCATCAGAACCAGACTGGCGGAGGAAAAATGCCCCGTCAATATCCGACGAGTAATGGACAGCTACCTTAGCGATAGGAGGGTGACGGTAAGGTATGCTGGCCAGGAATACACAAAGACCACCAATAAAGTTTGTGTGCAAGGATCACTTGGTGGTCCGATTTTGTGGAACATCCTCTTAGATCCATTACTCAACGGGCTAGAGGAGCAGGGTCACTACTGCCAAGCTTTTGCCGACGACGTGGTGCTCGTATTCGACGGAGATATAGCCATCGAGGTGCAACGGCAGGCAAATGCTGCTCTGGCCTATGTGGCCAACAGCAGGCGTGGGGTGCCAAAAATAATCTAAAATTTGCACCGCAAAAAACGAAACCTATGCTAATCCCAAAAAGCTCAAATTTGACACCCCACTCCTGACCATGGGTGGCGTAGATATTGAAATGTCTAAAGAAATCAAGATCCTGGGGCTCTCGATAGATGAAAAGCTTACGTTTAACGGTCACGTTACTAATGTCTGCAAAAAAGCTATTAATATCTACAAACATCTATCGAGAGTCGCCAGGATCAGTTGGGGTCCGCACCCCGAAGTTATCCGGACAATTTACGTGGCGGTAGTGGAGCCTGTCATTATGTATGCGTCGAGTGCTTGGGCTTCAGCTACAAACAAAATAGAGGAAAAAACCAGCTGAACGTGGTGCAACGTGGATTCGCACAGAAATTAACAAGAGCCTACCGAACTGTATCCCTCAACTCTGCTCTGGTATTGGCTGGGATGCTGCCTCTCGACCTCTGAATACAGGAAGCAGCCGCTCTGTATGAGGCTAAAAGAGGCATGTCCGGGCTAATGCTAGAGGACAGGGAAGTCGAAGCTAGAGTTCCGTGCTCTACAATACCTCATCCGGCTGAACATATACGTCTGGAGTTCTTGAGCTTGGTAGACCAAAACGATGTGGAAGATAACAACACGCAAGATATACGTATCTTTACGGACGGCAGCAATATTGAGGGTCTGGTCGGCGCAGGACTCTCCATATGGAATGGCGAAGCAGAGATCAAGACCCTCAAATTAAAATTAGCCCCGTACTGCTCTGTCTACCAAGCTGAACTCGGTAGTACGGAAAATATCGTTTACCGGAATCATTACCCAGGCCCTCACGGGACACGGAGGGTTCTCTGAATATTTGCACCGATTCAAATGTAAAGAGAACCCTTCGTGCATTTGTGACCCAGGTGTTGACAAATCCCTGCTGCACATTCTTATTGACTGCCCTGTTTTTGGCCTCAATTGACTGAATTTTGAAAAAAGAATCGACAGAAAGTTAACAACTGAAAATTTAAAAGACATTATTGCCACGAATAAGGAAAGAGAAGAATTTTTCAAATACTGTACGAATTTAATAACAATAGTTAACAAAATAAATAAATAGTAAAAAAAAATATGTTACAAAAATATTATAATGATATATATTAGAAATAACATATTAAAAAAAGTCAATATACAATGGAAAGTACATGAAAAAGTAGAAGAAAGTAATAAAATTGAAATGCAACAGATACTTAGTAAAGTTAAATAAAATCAAACAACAATTGCGACAATGATTACAAAGCCAAAATATTAAACTAAAACCCAAAACAAAAACTCTGATTTCGTCAGAGGGAAAATGGAATATATATATATATATAAGTCGTGCGACCCTTCTAGGGTGTAAGCAAGCAGAGCGAACAGACCGATTTAAACAATTTAGGTATCTGCATTTAAACAAGCATTATGTATATGGCATTTTAAACACTAAGCGTTAGATTATTTTAAGGCCATGGGGCAGACCTTTGCGCACCAGTGGGGCACAACAGGTAAATAAAAAGAAGCTATAAGTCATTAGCTTGACTGTAAGTACAGGAAAAGTTCCCCACCTGGCAAACTATTGAGTAACAGGATAAGTAAAGTAAATACGAAATCGGACAAGACATAAAAATGCAGAGAGAATGAAAAAACATCTAAATGTCTCATGGTAACCTTAGGCATGCAATAGATATTACCATGAGGCAAGTTTCTTCTATCTTATTCTATCTTGTCATGTTACCTAAGACATACTTGCTCTGTGAGATGTTGACCTCGTGAGTCTATTTTTGCATAGCTTGAAACTGTATTCAGTTTCTTTTCAGGTGTGTTTATTGTATTACTCACTATTACCACAGTTTTACAATCATATAACTATAAAACTGTGCTATTACTATTGAAGTTAATCGGATGAAAAAATTGTTCGGACAAAAGAGTTGCATCTAGGGTATTCGTGACATGTTTGAATTGTTTTTGAAACGGTTGAAATACGATTTACATCTTCTACCCATATCACTGCATTAAAAAAAATGTCTTATCGCTTTGGGTTTTTCTATCGGGAATTCGGGATTTATATTGAATTTCCATAGATGGTAGGAGCATATTATATCGATGCTTCAACTAACTTGCACCCAAAAAGTTAGCTGACCACCATCAAGGAGAAAATCTGCCGCCATAACCTTCTAGTGTTCCGGCAGCACACAGCCCTCGAGAGACAGAGTAGGTATTCTAGGCCTAGCGTGTTCATCATTCTTAACGACATCATCGCTTATCACCAGGTGAGATAGTGTTCAAACGCTAGCCTATAAGATAATAAAAAAAATAGGACGATCCGTCATGACGATTGGACTTTTTGGATGTATTCGTGATTATTACGAGTATATTATTAAATGATTCTCGGACTCGTCAATAGGCCACAATGTGCCGTTACTACAACCTATGCTAAATAGCTATTAGGTATATACTAAGGCCTACTGAGTACCTACCGAGACAGTTTAATAATAAGTATAACTGAATTTCAGCAGTTAGCTTATAAACGTATTAACTACACCGTGTGGTTGTCGGACTACCGCTTCCTCTCTCATCCCTGAATTAATTAGTGCTTGTGTTTAACCGAGTTATTTGTACATCTATATTACTGCTAGGTCGTTGTGCTGCTAGGTATGGGCATGCCTCTATTATGACGGATTATAATAAGGTACGTATCTATAGGCAAGCGTGCTACATCGTAGATCGCATCATCACAATCAGGTGTCTTACCACGAGCGATGGAAAGCGATGAGGTCTACCTATATAGATACAGTGGTAAGCAAAATTCTGGATTGCCAAAATTTGCATGTCATTTCACTGCGTCTCCATAATATGTTAAAGCTCAGATTTCCTGAAACGACACTTTGTCATTCAAACCGAAAAACATACCTTTTTCAAAAAACCTTCAAATTAAACGAATTCATATGTGGCGATCGCGGATTGGCAAGCGCAGCGTATTAGACTAGGTGGAGCGATGATCTTTGCAAGGTGACTGGCAAGAGCTAGATGAGAGTAGCCGAAGATCGTGCTCAGTGCCACTGAACACACATAGGCCACTGAGTCAGTGGCATGCAATTGGAGAGGCCTATGTCCAGCAGTGGACTAGTATAGGCTGATAATGATGATGAAAGTTTGTGGTACTGCCCCAGGTATGGCCCTCTCTCACTCCGTGCCCGCTTGATGTTGATTTCTGGGACACCCTCTATCTATAGTATAATGCTCTGAATATTGATAGGCACATAATTAATCTTCAACCAAATCGACTCGTGAAATTGCTGCCGAATGCGTACGCGGCTGTCGAGAACGTGTGACCGCCTTCTGTCAGTGGAATCTTTGGGAAAACAAGTCACGATTGTGAGTCGGCCATCAAAAAATATTTTACACAACACAACACCATAACACCTTTGTTGAATTGAATTTACATAAACTGAATCATTAGTGACTGAAGCCATCACTTTGCATAATGTACCTAATTTTCTACCAAATCACTGTGTAGCCTAAATAGACATATGGTTTTAGTCAATTAATGAATAAACGAATCAATCAATTACTGTATTAAAATAGCTGTAACTATCTATATGAATACTAGCTGTACCTACCCTGCGGATTTATCCGCGAAGACATCATTCCCGTGAGAATATCGAGATAAAAATCCAATAAGTATCCTATGTTTTATTCCAGGGTCTAAGCTAGGCTATCTAAATATCAAATTTCAGATCATTCGTCTCTGTAGTTTCTGCGTGAAAGAGTAATAAACATTTATACATACAATTTTTCGCTTTTATTATTAAGGATGGGCGTGTTACCCTTTTAGGTTTAGTTTTAGTTAGGAGGCGCGGATACGAGTCCCGCTGGACGGCAAATTTTGTATAGCTAACTGGACACTGGCTATTTACAACATTACGTATAATCTTTCTACACATACAATACATACAGTTCTTTGTTTTTTTTTTCGCTATTAAGTAATGTGACAAGCAATATGCTCTTCTGATGGTAAGCATGACGACCTCCTATAACAGAAAAAATACACACTAAACTCTTGACTCTCTTGAGGGATGTAGAAAGAAGTGGTCGTCCTTCGACGTCTGCTACCGAGGAAAACGTGCTAGTAGTGAGAAATTATAATTCAAGGACATAGACCACTTACGTACTAAGAAATTCAGTATATACTGGAGATTGGATCGGGAAGCGTTTACAAGATTCTACACGAGCACCTTTGCGTGAGAAGGATAGTTTTGCGCTGGGTGCCGCACAATTTCACCGAAGCTCAAAGGCAGGACATGATTAATACATTTGAAGCAGCTCGTCTCGGCACGTATACGACATTGTGACAAGTGATGAATTCTGGATTTATCAATACGATCCAAAAACAAAATGTTAGTCGACAGTTTGGCTGTTTCAAAGCCATCCAACGCCTACCAAAGTAAAGCGATCGAGAAGCGCAGGGATAATTTTGATCGCTAGTTTCTACACTTTTTCAGAGTGTCTGGTGTCGATTCCATTACAAAATTAAAGCAACATCAACGCCGAATAATATACTACGAAATGCCAGCCAGAAGTTTTCAACACTTCTGTTTTACCACGACAATGCGCCCGCGCACTTGGTGCTCAAAACAAGGGACTCCCTGGACACCACACCGGTCAAAGTCTTGAGTCAACCTCCTCAAAGTCCTGATCTGGCACCGTGTGACTTTTTTATTCCCTAATATAAAAAAAAAATTGCTGAAGTGAAAAAAAATTATAAACTAAATTAAAGAAAAAAAAAGGACATGGTACATTTGTGTTAACAGCGCTCGAGAAGGCCGTAGAACAGGTGTCCGCGGCGGATTGGAAAAGTGTTTCAAAAATTGGTTCAAACGCATGAAAATTAGTACAGGGAAGAGTTCTTTGAAAAGATTTTATAAAAATATTTTATCCATATAAGTTGGTTTTTCAGTTTCTCAAAACTTTCTGAGTGTCCCACGTAGGTATATTAAGTTTCAGTGACGTAAATATGTAAAAATAAAGTGTAAAATAATAAATGAACAGCTTGAATACGTTGAAACACAATACTGATAACCTGGACCATAAAAAAGTTGCTTACCACCATCAAGGAGAAAATGTACCGCCATATTCTTACGGTGTTCCGGCAGCACAGCCCGTGAGAGTCAGACCATTCCACTTTCCAGGTCTAGAGTGTTTACCATCCTTGACCACATCATCGTTATGTATCCTATCATTAGGTATCTATCCTAGTCTATCAGATAAAAAAAAAAACAAGAAAATTATAGTCATAGAGGTGGAAGCGTCCTAGATAGACGAATTAGCAGAAGTTTCGCCACTAAACAGATATATTTAAACAGAGATATATAAAACTAAATATAAATATTACTTCAAGCTCTATAATATCTACCTAAAATTATACTTTAAGCCACTTAAGAATCGCAATACTCTCCCTTTTTGCGTCCCAATCAAATTATAATAATGACCGTGAACTCCTTTGTAACTAATTAAAAAAAATTCTAACATGTATAATTGACCAGCAACTTATGTCTCAGTTACCTAATAATATTAACAAAAACACAATTCTTTAGTAATAGCCGGAGTAGATGACGAAACGTCAAGTAAATTATCTTTAAGTGAACTTGTTAACATTTTAACAATACAGCAAACACTAAACAATAGCTATGACAATAGGTAGATGTGGCGAATTGTACGACTCCACAATGTAAGACGTAAGTATACTTTATAAGTGGCCAATGAAAATCTGAACAAATAGTCAAGTAGAATATAGTATTACACGTGTTAGTATAATTCAAGTTACTTTTATAGTTATTAGTAAGATTTTATTTAGCAGTTCATACATAATAGAATAGTATTACTATTATTACTACTACTATTTTATATGATAACGACGCGCGACGTCGAATTTTATGACAAAATTAAGATATACCTACCTACCATATACAAGCGACTCGCCCAGGTTTCGCTCGGGCAGAGCATAATAATATAATTCTTTATATTTTCTCGTGCGTTTCAACCAGCGTTTGCAATGTAAGCGCAAAACAATGTGTTTTTTTTACGACAGCACATTAGGAACCTCTAAAATTATCAGTGTTTATCTACTATATTACGCATGTATTATACCTACATAAGAACCTTCCTCTTGAATCACTCTATCTATTAAATGTAGTAATTTGTTACTACCACAATGTAAAGACTATTTGTATTCTTCGTCACGTTCTGTATCAATTCCATTAAATATAGCATGATGGCAAGTATCATGTAGATCTATCTAATACTTGCCGTGCCGTCATGTTATATTTAATGGAATAATCACTTAAAGTGATCACTTATAACAAGCACCCTTAAAAAGACCCATTTCAATCTGAAAGTCTATTTCTGTGCGTCTCAGTTAAAGGTTTGGCCCCTTTTCTTTGTTTTGTTTCTTACTCTCTACTCTACCACAGAATAAATAATCATTTCAGGAATATTTTTTGCCTCTACCCTCGTCGCTTTTTCCTTAGATATTAACATGAAGTGTCCAAATCAAGAGTAAATAAGTAGTTAATTTTATTGTGAGATTGCAGCAGATTGCAGCTAAACGTTAGCTTAGTCATCATTTCGTCGATGCAACATAACAGGTTAGTCATCTCTTAACATCTATAAAAATATACAAATTTTAAAAAATCGCTGTGACAATAGCTGTGGCTACTGCTAGGTCCGGCCGTGTTTCGTACCGTCCATTCACATAACCTATTTTCTGTGGATCCATCAAACAACGACATTTTGTCCATCAGGCCGCTACTGTTCATTGGTAGCGGTCTAATAGCACATGAGTAAAGAAACGGAACAGAGACAAAGCTTCTAAGGAGCGGCCAAAATGTTTACCTATTCTTGTAGGGTTGGCACCAAAACGTGCATGCTATGAAGATAGATTTATTTACCCTACTTTTGTTTCCAACTCGCTCACGCTTACCGTAAGAACATCTATCAATAACCAAAACCAACGACAAGAAAAGAGTAAAAAACGAGTCGAAGGGGTCTAGTGGGGAAATGGTAGGCTTTGACGCCAGAGGTACCAAGTTCAATCCCCGCCGTGCGCCAATGGATTTTTCTATCGAAAAAATTATGTGCGCTTTCACATTGGCCATCCGGTGAAGGAAAAACATCGTTAAGAAACCCCCAACCCCTGCATGGTGGTTGGACACTATCTACTGTCCGCCTGGCCAGCTACCACCCTCTTGTTAGAAAATTGTCAAATATTTAATTTATTCCGGCAGCTATCCTTGAGAGCCATTTATGTTTCTATTCTAGGCCTAGTGTGCTACCGTCCTCGACCGCATCATCACTTACTGCCAACATGTGAGATAGTGGTCAAATGCTAGCCTATATCATATAAAAAAACCTGTAACATAACAAAATATAATAAATAATTAGAAAAATCTTCATCGTAATTAATCCTCCTTCAAGTAAACATGACCTTATTTTCAATTTTTCAAGCTTCATCGTTGTCGTCAGCGATCAAATTTGATTAACAGAATTCATATTTGACAATGTCACTATATAATAAAGTCAATAAAAGTCAGGAAGGAGTTTTGGCGGGAACGTGGAAAAGTGTGTGTGATAACATTGTATTTTTTCCTAAAACTTGTGTTCTTCCGCGTGTTAATGTGTAATAAATGTGGATTATTAACCATAAGTGCCGGTGATTGTGTGCGAGTGTAGGGAAACTGCACAATGTTGTAAAACATGCTATTTGCGTTCTCACCAAAATTCCACTGAAAATCTTCAGTAAACACCACATCTTTACTGAAGGTATGACTTAGACTAGACTTTTACTTGAAAACTGACCTGAAATGTGACTTTGACCCATCTCTATGACTAAAATTAATAAAAACTTGAAGAATTTCAATACTTGACACTGGCTAAATACACTAATCGTGTGAAGCCATAATAAAACTAAAAAAAAAAAAAAAAAAAAAAGTCACGAATATAAACAAATATGAAAGCCCTTAGTTAAAGCACCAGCCGAGCAAGTATAAGCCGGTTTCGCTCCGTACGTGACAGGCGGCACACAGGCCGCTAGTGCTCACGCACACACGCGCGTTTACGTCATTATCACAACGCAGTTGTATGAAGCTTTGTCTCTGTGCCGTTTCTTTACTCATGTACTAATAGTAGTCAGCTAGGTAGACATATACTGTCGGGTGACAGTATCGAGTCCCGACAGTCGCACAATCTGAATTAGAATCAAGTTAGAAAATTCAGCGCCTCGGAATATAATCATCCGTCATTTTCTAATTAAATATTTAATAACATTGCTTCCTCCCTTTTCAAAAGCTAAAATCATAGTCAAGCGATAACCAGATACAAATCTGCCTTTTCAAAAGCTAAAATCGCAGTCAAGCAATAGTTAGTAAATAATAGTTGAAATCTGCCTTTAAAATTAAATAAGTAGAAGGTAAATTAAACACGTCAAAAGGTTGTAGTAGGTACCTCCGTCTGCCTACAAGTACAAGTCTTACAAAGGATTAGTCATAACTAAACATAACTAAAACTGCTACATTTTACAAGATTTATAAATTCTTTACTAAGCTGCTAGCCTGTAGAACATAACCGGTTACCCGGTCACGTAGACATTGTCCATTGTCCACGAATCCTGCTGCTGAACATCACTTGAATTATTAAACAGGAGTTAGGTACCTCAAAGCAGTCTGATGTTCCTTGGGCGGGACATCCATCATTAAGGGAACGCGGGTGCACTTTTCCATAAAAAATGTATTCCTCAGTTTCTCCCTGAAAAATGCTTCTAGAGCAAAATGTGTTTCTACAAAAAATCAAGGTCTGCTATAGCTACGCCTTCCGGTACAGTTTGCTGTTTTTGACCAACCTGTAGCAAATAGAAATATAAGCATTTTATGTCCTCTTTAAGATTTTGTCATTTTTCTATTTGTTGCCAACCTTGATTTTTTGTAGAAACAAATTTTTCTCTAGAAGCATTTTCCAGTGAGGAAACGGGGGAATACATTTGCATGGAAAAGTGCACCCCGCGTTCGCTCTTAAGGTAAAGAATAGATCGATCGCGATACTAAGCAATGACATAATTTTCAACAAACTAGTTTCGCTAAAAAATAATAAACAGATATCAAAATAGGTTTACATTGGTTTATTTATCTGAGGTTTGCATCAGAAACCAACCAGTTGATTTTTAAATAACATAGATTAAAAAACAAAAATTAACCGACTTCAATGCCACGCTATCAATTTTCAGTGCCAATTTTGAGGTGTTTATTTTCATATCTCTGGAGATACTTATCAGATCTCGATAAAAATTACCATGGTACATGGTATGGATTGGGATATCTTCTTTCCAACAAAAAAAGAATAATCAAAATCGGTTCATAAACGAAGAAGTTATCCGCGAACAAACATAAAAAAAAACATATACGGTCGGATTGAGAAACCTCCTCCTTTTTTGAAGTCGGTTAAAAATAAAAACGACTCAATCGATATTTCTATTTATTACATTAATCAAGATATGATAAGTATCTTCAGAGATATGGAGGTAGAGACCTAAATCTTGCTACCTAATGAAAATTGCTCGCGTGGCATGCGAAGTCGGTTTAATAGTTTTTCAAACGATAATAAGTATCTATATTCTATTCTAATATTGCTCTACAAGTCTACACAAAAACTCTTTTCTGTGACAAAAGTCTTATCATAACCGATATGTGGCTACATAACATCGCCGGTTACAAGTGAATCCTAGCAAGAAATAGACGAACAATTATATACCAATAGATTTAAATGACAAGACCTCCAAAATCCACCTGGATGAGAGTTGCAGAGGATCGTGCTCAGTGGCATGCAGTTGGAGAGGCGTGTGCCCAGCAGTGGACAAACACCCTGAGGATGATAACATCCAAGATGCTCGCCTAAGATATATCTGTCTATGTATAGATTTTATTCTATGACAGAAGGTTTAGAGGTCAAGCTAAACGCTCGCCTGATGGTAAGCTATATCTATAACAGATATTGTGGCCGCATAACTCTAGATGGGCGGAATGTTTGCGTCATCAATCACACTGCGCCTGTTATAACCTTGAGACAAGTCCCAATTCTCATTCACCCTGTAATTTTACTGGATAAGTACTTACTTTATTCTTCAAACCAAAAACCATTTCATATATCAACCGACTTTCATAAAGGAGGAGATTCACTATTCGTCAGTGTTTTTTTGTATGTTTGTTACGCGTTACTCTAACAATTATAAACCATTTTGAATGAATATTATTTAATTGATAGAAAACATCTCCGAGGTGGTCTCGTTGTAATTACATTGGGATCTGATGAGTATCTCTAGAGATATGAAGATAAACACCTCAAATTTGGTACTGAAAACGTCGGTTTTTTTCAATTTGTAAACGATCTTAAATTATCGTTTTTAACATTTCTAATGGTTATCGATAACAGATAAAGCGATTGTGCCGCCAGGCGAACTAGCAGAAGTCCTACCTCTATAAATTGTTCGCAGAGACTAGACAGTATCCTACCACTATGCATAGTCTCCAGTTATAGGATCCCCTTGGCAGCCTGTGGATACAGAAATCTAAAGATACATTGTGACATAGTTGTTCATCATTGACAATAGCAGTTTATAGGCCAGCGGGAGCAATCTGCTCGTCGTGACCGGTTAATAAATACCAATTGCCACTTAATAACACATTTATGCGGATCTGTGTTAAGTGGCGGACAATCGACCGCGCTAATGAGTGGCACATACCATGATAAAAACATCTCTATGAGGATGACTGCTAGTTTTACCTGACAGTCAAATAGGAGATTATTTTGGTTTCGTAACGATAAGCACGATGCTTGATTGATTGTAAGAGATGACGTCTACCCACAACATTTTTATGCATCTACCTAATAATACAGATACAGGAGCATACAAATGCTTGATAGACTGAATTTGATACGTTACTGCATTGCGCCTATTACCTTGACACATAAAGATGATAAGTCTCAGATACCCTTTAATTTCACTGGACAATTTGCCATTCAAACCGAAAAATATTCCTTTTTCGCGGAATAACTGACAAAGAGAAGTAATTACCTATATGTACATCTGTCCATGTATAAATATATATAAACTTCACACTAAATAGACCACTTATTTACAAGTTAACCCTCACACGTATATTCACTTATACTTACCTACCTACATAACACAAGGCACTTATTTAGTATAAATACTCATATAGTAATTAGTTATAAAGTAATTCATGGCTTTCACCATTTTGTGAATTAACTGGAGTCGTTACAAATCTGGACTTGGATTGTATTTATACCGCGGGAGTGCACTCGTGACATGCAATCGAAGACATTAAAGCAAAGATTGCTTTTTTGCCTGCAATGCAAAACCTACAGCAGTACACGCAAAGTTTACACAGTTTACACAATCTCTCACAAAGTTTACTTTATTTTACTTCATAGGTTATTTACATTTTGTACAAATATACCTTAGTTATAACCTAATGTTACAACTTTGTGAGAGAGAATAATGGATTTTATATTAACCAAGAATAATAAATGGATTTATTATTAACCGACTTCAAAAAAAGGAGGAGGTTTCTTAATTCGACCGTATATATAATATATTTATGTTTTTGTGTGGTAATTTTATCGAGGTCTGATAAGTATCTCCAGAGATTTGGAAATAGACACCTCAAAATTGGTACTGAAAATTAATAGCGCGGCATTGAAGTCGGTTCTTTTTAGTTTTTTAAACGATCTTATTATTAAATCTATTTCTATTTGACCGGCTGTAGCTGAAACAGATGGACCGATTTTTATTTGCAAGGTGTTGTTGTCGTTGCCGGATTCGTCAAATAATAACAAAGATAACAGATTTGAAAATAATGCTGAAACATTTCTCGTAAAAAGAAAAACGTGCTTCTCATCATCATCATCATCATCATCAGCCTGTATCAGTCCACTGCTGGACATAGGCCTCTCCCAAGATGCGCCACTGAGCCCGATCTTCGGCTCTTCTCTTCCAGTCACTGCCCACCGCTTTACGTATGTCGTCGCTCCACCTGGTCACAGGACGTCCTACGCTACGTTTGCCGATTCGCGGTCTCCACTCTAGGACAAGTCTGCCCCAACGGTTATCAGTCCTGCGGCAGATATGACCAGCCCACTGCCACTTTAGCTTGCTAATCCGTTGAGCTATGTCGATAACTTTAGTTCTCTGGCGAATTACTTCGTAACGAAGTAAAAAACGTGCTTCTATCACAATTTAATTCGGCATGGCTACTTCCACAGTAGGGTTATTGTTTTTTAAGTACCTAGATAATGTGTATGTTCAGTGCCATTGTCAGTGCCTTGGTGTGCAAACGCTTGAAAAACTTTGCAGGTTAAGTTGCCTATACATTTGAATAATTGTTCGTGATTGTCGCTAAATTGTAGAATTCAGTTTTGTCTTGACGATCTATTAGCTACTCGTATGTCCAATTTTTTTTTGATATAATCGAGCTTTACTGTTGCCTGTTTTTAATCGATAAAATATATCAAGTAGGTAAGTATAAATACGAAGGGATGGACAATTTTGTTGATTGATAATGTCTATCACACACGAGTCAATCGCCAAAATACATGGGAAAACCTGTTGTCACTAAAGTTTACATACAATCACCATGTACTTACACAGTTTTACAATAAAAAATATATTCTATTCTGAAAACGAGTCACATATTGGCGATCAAAAAAATCCAATGTCAATTGTCTGTTGCTCATGCTTACATTGACTATAGATTTTTTGATCAATCGCGTCGATCTCGATCATCAAACATCCATCCAATCTATGAACTTATCAATTGAAATTTCTTATTGCCTGCTATATAACTACTATACTACTACCTATATGCCCACCGATGCCTTAACGTGAAATAATGCTCCCGGTCTAAACCGGGAGCATTATTTCAGAAGCTCAAGCTAGAAGCTCCGGTTTCAGGTTCAATAATTTTAGCTGGAATTATATTAAAATTAGGGGGGTATGGAATATTACGAGTAATAATTTTTTTACAGGAAATTAATATAAAATTAAATTATATTTGAATTATTATTAGATTATTAGGGGGATTTTATATTAGTTTAAAATGTTTTTGTCAAGTTGATATTAAATCTTTAATTGCTTATTCTTCTGTTGCTCATATAAGAGTTGTTATTTGCGGGATTATAATTATAAATTATTGAGGATTTTTAGGTTCGTATTTATTAATAATTGGTCATGGATTATGTTCTTCTGGAATATTTTGTTTAGCCAATATTAATTATGAACGTATTAATAGTCGTAGATTATTAATTAATAAGGGGAGCACCCCCACCACCGCGAGCGTCGTGCAGATGGACAGTGAATAACGCGGACATACGTCAGAGCAGTCCAGCATCCTGCGCCTTATGGTGTATAGACTTTCTGTACAGCAGATTTAACATATACGTATAATATACATTTATAATTTAAAACATTTTTCGTTCTATTTACTCTGCTCGCTTGATGCGTGCACGACAGTCAGTATGCTACATCGTGGATGGATCGTGAATAAGGCCCTTAAAGTATTACAGTACAGCCTGTTGTTAAGGTAAGTACAAGCGAGATAGAAACAAAGCCGGAAGCTTATGCTTGAGTTCGACAGTTGATTATTGAATGAACAAAATGAACTAAATGACGACGACGCGGCTATGCGGGCTGTATAGCTCCATCTCTGTCATTTCGTTCATTTTCCTTTTTCTATCAAATTCAAGCATAAGGCTGCACGGGTGAATAAATTTGTCTTCATAGCAATGTTCTGACTTGTAAGGTCTAGTTAGGGTACAAGTTCAACGTTTTTGGTTTTGGTCTCACCCACGCTACGTTCAATGAACTCAAACCAACTCAACATTGTCATTGTAATGTATTCTAAATTTACCTCCAAAGAAGTACGTATTCTACACATTATTTCAGGAAATACTAGCAGCAGCCCGTGGTTTCACCTGCAAGGATTTTGATCCCGTTAAAGCAATTTTTATAGTTTTATAGTTTTATAAGTACCTATATTATATATAGGCTACCGTTTGACACCTATTTCGTGGTGGTAAGCGATGATTGTGATCGAAGATGGTAAACACGCTAGGCCTAGATTACTCTGACACTCAAGGGCTGTGGGTTATGGCGACAGATTTTCTCCTTGATGGCAGTAAACATTTTTGGTAGCAAGTCAGGCGGACCAGCAACCGCGGTTTTTTCGCGTTTCAAAGTAAGTATCTATGTCCCGTTCCACCATATTCCATCGTAGCCGTGAACAGGTCACAGATATCCATAAACTGACTCTCGCTTTTATAATATTGGGGACTACAAGAACCTAAATAATTAATTAGACTTTTTAAAGGTCTAAGAATATAGTCTATGTTAGGTACTAGTGAATAAAGTCGCTTTCTATCTTCTATCAAAGTAGATCAGTATTTCCAGAGACTTCACATAAACAAACGAGTAGGTACAATATACGATTTTACTAATAGTACAAAATGACGAAAACGACGTTTTTGATTACCTTTATACTTTTATATATTCTGTTACTTGAGTCAGTACTGACCTCTGGTCCACTAAGCGTCTTCACTATTATCATTTAAGAGTGACGTAAGTAAAATACCCGTTTATTATTCGTTCATTGCGAAAGTTAATACATACGAGGCTGGAACGGAGATGCATGTGTGTGCTGTATTGGATAATGATACCATATCAGCGAGTCTGCTCAATCTGTAGCACTTTTTATGACCAATTTTCTCTAAGGAACTACAGAGTCGGAGTATTCTAAAAAGTATTATTTGCTTAACGAAATTCTAAGAAGAAATTCTATTAAGAAATTCTATTCTAATTATTTAATTAACGATTTATAGTAAGAGGAAAGTACCTTTAGGTATTTTTTATTGCAGATGTTGAAGAAGGGTGAGTATAGAAGATCTATATCTAGATTGTCTGGCAGAGATTGCCCTACCGCGATAAAATAACTTGTTATCTATGTACTTATCTAATTAATTGTCAGTCATTTGTTTCTACGCAAGCTAGCTGGCTTGGGAACGAGAGGTGAAGATAGAGCGCAGTGGCGTGCCGTATCAGAGGCTTATGTCCAGCAGTGGACGGAAATATAATATAATATAAGGGTAAAGATGATGAAGTTATTTTAAGGTTTTGTTGTTGTGTTGTAGTTTTGTTTATAAAAGATAACCTAGGTGAAATATATGTGTGAAGAATAGACGTGAAGCGTAGAGTGAATTAATACAATAGAGTGCAGCAGATTGCATTATCATTTGTGTTTTAGATACAAAAAAGAATATTTAAGTATGAACAAATACCGACAGTATAGTGTGATATTAAATAAACAAACAAACATGCAGCAAATAAACCTAAGAACAGTGAGGTCACCTACCTGCCCACGACCTAAACGAACTGGTGCATTTATTCATCTTAAAATCTTACCTAAACGGGTTTAAATCGTCACGTCTGCATACCAAAAGCTTTACTAAGCTTTTAAACTTTATATGATGCATATTATATGCTGGTTTGATTCACCAGACCAAAAGAGGCAGGTGTGTGGCAACACTATAGTACAATCTAAACCGCGGTCGACTGCGCTCGTGTTCGGCCTCACACACGATCGCACAACCACAACAAGAATTCATGCCTATGTACCGTTAACCATGTCATAAATACGCCTAATACACACGTGGATTGACGACAAAGTGATCATCTTAACATAAAAGGAATTAACCGTAAGTAAACCGTTACGTTATATTTTTGACCAGAATTAATATTTCCCTTATGCTGCGCGCATTAATTGAGAGAAACGAAATGTACATATTTTATAGATTTTGCTATTAATCAGCGAACTGGTTTCTAATAAATGACTGTGCATTGTGCAATGCAGTGCATGAGTATGCACATCGAGCTAGATAAGGTTTTATTACAAGTTGGATATTGGCAAGTCGCCCGTTTTGCTTGCGAGAGTTACTTGAAAAGATAACACTTTTAAATTCTTTACTTGACCCTACCATATGCCTAAACAAATTAACCTACATAATTTAAAGAGAAAGTACTGTAAATGCTGTCTTAAATACAATATTATACTACTTAGTTTATTAATAGTTCTAAACAATTTTCGTAGCAATTCGCACTTCGGCTCTACATTTCTTTCTTTATTAGAGATTTTAGCAAAGGACATCCATGTTCGGCCGCAACAGTTTATTTAAATTACCTAAGCAGCCTCACGTTAAGCAGCGATGAAAATAAATTTTACAAAATTCTAATCCACAATACTGGTTATCCGTGTGCAAAATAATATCGTTTAAAAACTAAAAAAGTACCGACTTCAATGCCGCGCTATTCATTTTCCGTACCAATTTTGAGATGTTTATCTCAATATCTCTGGAGATACTTATCAGACCTCGATATAATTACTATGGTACCACACTTGGGATATCTCCTTTCGAACAAAAACAGAATAATCAAAATCGGTTCATAAACGACGAAGTTATCCGCGAACAAACATAAAATATATATATATATATATATATATATATATATATATATATATATTTTATGTTTGTATATTTTATATATATATATACGGTCGAATTGAGAAACCTCCTTTTTTTGAAGTCGGTTAAAAATTAGCTAAATCGATAGTTCCGTTTCACCGTGAGGAGTGAATAAATTGACTTTCGTATTCGTAATATTGGTTTTGAGGTGTGAATGGGGCTGATTCCAGTACCCCAACACGCAGTCACAATCAAATCCATATGACACACTAGTTATTAGTTATTACTCTCGTAGATTTTCTGTTTTGCTCTAGGTACGGCATAATAAACTACATGAATTAATGAAAAATGAGAAGCATTTTACCTTGAAACTTAATCAGATCTCACCTGAGACCACTCAGATTAATCAAAAATCTGTTCTGCTATTTAAGCAAGCATTAATCAATGAAAAAATAACGTATATATATGTTGACTCATTTTCTTCTTGTCATTAATCGTGTCGCAGGCAGAAGGCTTAATAAGCCGTTAAATCAACAGCCCAGCCTCTTTAAACAACAATTAAACAGCGCCGTACAACTAGATTCCTGAATGATATCCAGCCATTTGATCAAACAGCTAGGCAAATGACTTGGATCCATGACGTTTCATTACTTGTCTAGCCTGTTCATTAGTCGTACACTAAGGCAACACACTAGGAACAGTGACCACCGCGTCATGTGCGTTGACGAACGTAGCGGGGAGGGGAGCCATAATTATATATGTATACGTATATGCATATATATGTATATGTATATATATGCATATACGTGCATGCATGTTACGCGGTGGTTACTGTTCCTAGTGTGTTGCCTTTTGTCAGGCTAAGACATTATATGAATGACCTAAACATTAGCCAGCTAGTTTATTAAATGTTGTAACAAACGCTACGGATGGATATCATACAGGATTCTTGTTGAGCGACGCTGTTTTGTAAAGAGGCTAGGCTGTTTATTGAACGGCTTATTAAGCTATCTGTCTGCGACATATATATTTAATCAAGGATAACAAAGTAAAAAATTAAAATTTTGAATAAACACCCACGACAATGTTTTTTTAGAAAATTAACGTCATAGCATCTATCTATGTACCACCATGATTAATTACGAACCGTTTAAAGACAAAATCGAACTAAGTAGTCGTTTTGGAGATAAAAGGCAACATGGATTTGAACAAACAAATGTTTACTGCAGCGCCCCCTAGTGAGTTGACACCGTAACACCTATCTAATAACATGCCCCAATCAAACCCAAACCTATAACTGAAAACCGCATCAAAATCGGACTTGTCGTTTGAAGAAAAATGGCAACATCGATTAGCACAAACAAATTTTTTTTGCAGCGCCCCTTGGTAAGTTGTCACCGTAAAATCTATCTAAAAACATGCACCAACTACACCCGAACCCATAACTGATAACTGCATCAAAATCGGACTAGTAGTTTTGGAGAAAAATGGCAACATGGATTTGCACACACAAACAAACAAACAAACATCCCTCATCTCACCCCAAACGCATATACAGTCTTCGTTCCGCCGTGGGTAAAAATAAATTAGATGAAAATAAAAAAATCTTGTTTTAGCTAAAAGAAGTTACGCATAAGTCCGTAGTATTATTATCTGTTCTGTGGCATAAGGCCCATAGCAGCACGCGCGTTGGTCCAAGCCATAATTTATGGCTAAATAAATTATTGCGTGAAGGCTACTGTATTATCATTAGATTATTAGACAAAGATACCTAATATTTACCCAGAATGGTAAACTGAATTTACACACATCAAACGGATGGACATTAAGCATAACATTAAGCTAACAGATTTTGAAACACGGCACCTAATGGCATACAATGATACAATTTTTAAACGTCTTCTATATGTACAAACATACATGTATTAGCAACGCCTTGCATCTTCGCCCGGGTTAAAATTGTTACATAGTATTATATTTCCTTTTTCACTACATTGGCTGCATAATTTGAGCTAAATAGGTTTATTATAAATGCCATACCCTAGTTACAGGGTCCATGTAAATGTATACTTATAATAAGGACACTTTTATATGGTTTGCATGAATAAATAAATAAATAAATTAGGCGAGTCGTGTATATACGTAAAGAACCAACTGATTTTAGGCTTTAGCATGTGTAATAGATAGGTAACTTTTTATTGTACTCTAAAAATTACATGAAATACACAAAAATCATGTAACGGGCTATCGCTATAATTTAAGATCGTTTAAAATAAACTGGCCAAGTGCAAGCCGGACTCGCACTCGTAGGGTTCCGTACCACACTACAGTATTTTATAAGATCGAGCAAAAAACACCACTATAATTTTTCGCCAGCAAAAAATAATAATTAATAAACATTGTATTTCTTATAACGCCATCTAACGTCTAACAAAGGTGTTAGGGATCGACATTTCAATATAACGCCATCTATGGGACGTTTACCTAAGCGTAAGCGTAACCTAACATAGATGGCGTTACATTGATATTCCGAAAAAACACGTTTCTTGTATTTACTTAGTCTTTATTCTGTTTTTAGTATTTGTTGTTATAGACAGACAGAAAGACAGACAGACGGACGGACGGACGGACGGACGGACGGACGGACGGACGGACGGACGGACTGATGGACGGACGGACGGACGGACGGACGGACGGACGGACGGACGGACGGATGGACGGACGGACGGACGGACGGACGGACGGACGGACAGACAGACAGACAGACAGACAGACAGACAGACAGACAGACAGACGGACAGCGGAGTCTTAGTGTAATAGGGTCCCGTTTTACCCTTTGGGTACGGAACCCTAAAAACGAATTACCGACTTTAAACATCGCGCTAGTCAAAGTAGCCAGTAGCCAGTATCATATCATCGAGGTATATAAATGCATCGTTATACAAATGTTGATATATTAAAAACCGCTCGACCGACTTCGCTAAAATTTTAATAGGACCACTTGGGAAGGGTACCCTTTGAAACAAAAAAAATTCTTCAAATCGGTTTAGGTAATATGTGAACAAACTTAAAAAAAAATCTGACAAATTGAGAACCTCCTGCTCTTTTTGTGAGGTCGATCGTTTCCAGACTACATCTATACTAATATTATAAAGAGAGAACATTTGTATTTTTGTGTTTTTGTATGTTTGTAATGATTTGGCTCAAAAACTACTGGACCGATTTAAAAAATTCTTTCACTTATATATAGAATGGACTTTCGGAATGAAAATAGGCTATATATTATCCCGTTTAAATCAAAGGTACATTCGTGGAGACCTAATTTGCAACCTAAGTCGACTAAAAAACGGTCGAAAAAACACGATTCTTACGAACACTGCTCAATTGAAAATAGATAGAAGAATATTTTCTGCGGAAGAGTTGTACAACTTAATAAGACCTACAAAAAAGTCCACGACAGCATATGTCTATCTCTTAAGGTTGACTCACAGTAACCATTTTAATCTTTAATTTTTTGTTAAAAAATATTACATAACTTCCAAGGCTATTTTCAAGTATATAATATTAATCCTTATTCAAATAATTACGTTAATTAGCTTGGCCACATATTATAGATTAAAATTGTCCTTTACAGTATATAATTCAAATGAAAACTCTAGAAGATATCACGGATTTGACATACACGCATCGCAAAATTAATAAAATATCTGCAGTGAAACCACAGATTAGGTCATAGTTACTGAGAAAATATTATTACAAGCTTAGCGATGCTGTAGATCCCCACCGATCACAATCAATTTGAAGTCAATATAGTATAATGATATATTTTTACTGCATAAAATTCTAATATATAATATAGTTATGATCTATATATAAACCACCCCGACTGATCTATCTATAATCTTTTCAATAAAAGCAATCCAATGACTCTAAACACGACATTTAAAATCTGAGCTGTAAGTTGGTGTGGATTTGAATATTCTGTAGAGTAAAGGAGATGTCCCAGCATCAGGTCAAAGCTTCCATGTTCTTACAATATCGTTGAAGAAGACGATTTTCGAATTGATCAGACCTATGAAAGTTGATTTCATAGCGCAATTAACTAGAAAAAAGCTCATAGTTTTATAAAGATTGAACGAATTTTCATGAATCAAAGCTACTACTAGAACACTCTCGATGAAGACATCTATCGAACAAAAAAAAAAATATCAATAATAAAATCAAAATCGGTTCATCCGGTTGGGTGCTAAGATGCTACAGACAGACACAGATACACACGTTAAACGTATAATACTCCTTCTTTGATCCCATGATTTGATTGATTTTGATTCAATGATCCCACTGCCTCTGTACGACAACCCATGATTCATGAATGCACATAAATCTTTCATTGGTAGGTATATATATAGCTAGGATTAGAACCAATGACCGTCGGGTCAGAGGTCAGATCAGGGCAACTATCCTTTACGCCAAAGGGCCCCGTCCAATATCACTACGTAAGTATTATAAAACAAAGTCCATCACTGCGTCTGTCTGTCTGTTCGCAATAATCTCAATAGCTACTGAACGGATTATCATGCGGTTTTGACCAATAGCCAGAGTGTTTATGAGGAAGGTTTAGGTGCATAATTTGTTAAGGTTTTGTGTAAATTGGTTGAAATATGACGATAATTTTTAAATATGTTAATATTTTATATTTGATGCAACAAACTGATGCAAATTTTGTAGGCATATATGTTCTACCCGTGCGAAGCCGGGGCGGGCTGCTAGTACCTTATATTGAGGGTGATGGAAATTGGTAAATTTGTGTGTATTACCTTCGATTATTATATTTTTCAGCAGTCAACCTGGCCCCGATACCAAAAAAATCCGCCGGCCTCACTGGAAAAAGTGGGGCCGGCCTCGGCAGTAAAAACCTTGGAGGAAAATCTAGCGGTTTGGGCTTAGGCTCTTCGTCTAAAGCTCCCACATTCGGACCCTCTGGAAAATCCAGCAATTTCGGCTCGTCAAACAAATCAAGTAATTTCGGATCGTCGGCATCTAAAAGCACTTTCGGCTCTACGTCCAGTAAAAGTACATTCAGCTCTACGCCGAATAAAAGTACATTTGGCTCTACACCAAGCAAAAGCGTATTTGGAAATTCTATCCAAAAGGAGCAGAAAGATACAAGAGCTCCATCCTTCTTCGGAGCTACTCCTAGTAAAGCTTCTAGCGGACTAACACCGGATACTTCAAGAAAATATGATTCGCCCACATACAATCCAAAGAAGTCATCTACTAGTTTTGGTATCATATGGCTACCCGGCAGGAAGAGGAATAAAAAAAAAGATTTAGCTTACAGTGCCATTAACTATGACAAAAAGAGCGAAAGGACACCGACAATGTATAATATGTAAGTACCCATGTGACAATTTTTTATTGATGTGAGATTATTTTTTTTTATACCGTTATAGGCTAGCGTTTGACCACTATCTCACCTGTTGGTAAGTGATGATGCGGTCGAAGATGGTAAGCACGCTAGGCCTAGAATGGGAACTGGCTCACAAGGATAGCTGCCGGAACACATTAGATGTTGGTGACAGATTTTCTAACTTGAGGGTGGTAGCTGGCCAGGCGGACACTAGATAGTGTCCTACCACCATGCGGAGGTTGTTGGTTTCTTAACGATGTTTTCCTTCACCGGAGGGCCACTGTGAGAAGCGCACATAAATTTTTCGATAGAAAAATCCATTGGTGCACGGCGGTTTGAACTCGGTACCACGGCATCAAAGCCAACCGTTCTACCGATTACACCACCGGGCCCTCGAAAGATGTACATAATTCGAGTTTAGTAGGGTGTTTTATCCAGCGTGTTTATTGCGTGTAGGACTATTATCTTTTCTGTGATGTCATACAATTAATAGCCTATCAGATATAAAACAAACATTACGTACAAATATTACGTACAAAATTACTATTAAAAATTAATCTAAATAGGTATTGATTCATCATCATCAGCCTCTGTCCACTGCTGGACATAGGCCTCACCTATAGCACACCACTTATTATTATTATTATATAGATTATCCAGCTAAGTGTATATTACGCGAAGGCTCTTGTTTAAATCAGTATTCAATATGAATAAGTCAAAGACTTTGATTGAAGTACCTACTACCATAATAAGTTATTTTTTTAACTTTAAGGCTCTACACGATTAATATTATTATTTGGCCACAAGTTTATAATTATGTAGAAAACAAATCTATGATTAATAGCTTTATTCCTTACCTATCATCATCATCAGCCTATACCAGTCCACAGCTGGACATAGCCTTTCTCCAATAGTATTTAAAATTTAACTTACCTACAACAACCATAGTTACTTCTTATTTGGCCACATCCAAAATGGTGTCAGTCAGAATGGAAGACGGGTTCACTAGTTGCGTTAGTTTTACTCTAGTCAGTTGTCCAGTGCCTCGTCTCACTGTCGTATTTCAATTCCATACAAGCATGATTGCATCTTAGACCGCATCTTCAGGTATTAACTTCAGGTGAGATAGCGGTCAAGTGCTTGTCTGTCAAACATAAAAAATTTGACTAACCGAAAAATTACACACGACGCGTGTTGTTTTGTGATGCATAATTGCATATTAACCTGTACATTCAGTAATTGTTAGATTTTGTAAATTCGAATGTAAAGGACGAATATCTATTCAGTTTTTATATATTCTCTCATGATAGTTTTTTTTTATTAGATTTACGTTAGTGTTGTAACTACTAGGTATATCGTCTAGTGGTAAGGGATGATAAGGGATGATAAGGTAGAGGAAGGTGAACACGTTAGGCCTAGAATGGTCTAACTCTCAAGGACTGTGTGCTGCATAGGGCGTGGCTACTACCACCGTGTACCGCCAGCTACCGCCGTGTATAAGTCGTATTAGTGGTACCTACGGAGTACGGGGCCCTGGGTACTTGTACTATAATTTATTCTGTGCCCCGGGCTACAAGAGCCGAACTAAAAAATTGCGAGAAAAGTGTATATTTTATTTGCGTAGCATCTCTACTTAGTCTGTGCGTAAGTACCGTAATCCAGCTCGACCATTACTTTATATGTACTTTTACTTTAAATGTTACTATTACACTTGTCTACGCTGTTTCTCAAAAAGATATAAACCGACCAAGTCGAGTGGGACTCGCCCACCGAGGCTTCCGTACCAACTTTTCAGACTAGGTTGAAGGACCAACTTAACTTTGTAGTTCGATCCATAAAAAATGTATTGCATCAACTACAAATAATAAGTTTCTAATAGTAAATTAACCTTTTTTTTATGAAACTACATATTTACGGTTTTCAGATTTATTCCTTTATAAGTGCTGCAGGATCTTGCTTCTTGCCATATTTCATGATTCTAGGTCAACGAGAAGTACGTACTCTATAGGTTTTCGACACAAAACCTATAGGGTACTTCCGGTTGATCTAGAATTGTCAATTTTGGTTAAAATCAAGGTTAGCTACTAAGGTTAAGGTTAGATATGGGAAAATGAAATTGTTGTTTCTTCTATCTTCCTCGCAATTTTTTCATATTTTCTCACCGTTTAAACCTTCCCTGGACTACGACAAACATTTCAAAACCAAAATCAGCTATATCATCCAAGCCGTTCTCGAGTTTTAGCGAGACTAACGAACAGCAATTGATTTATATATTTATACGATCGCATTGAGAAACCTCTTCCTTTTTTGAAGTCGGTGAGAAAATATGGAAAAATTGCGAGGACGATGGTAAAAACAACAATTTCATTTTTCCCATATAAACTGTTTTACATACTTTCCCGTCAAACATTTGACGTTCGTCCCTTCGGTACGGTAGGGTCCAGGACTCTGTTCCACTCTCGAATTGAAATTTGAAGCACGTACCTATTAACTTAAGGGTTTTGAATCGACAACATAATACATCCACATTACTCAGATTATCGCGTAGGTATTTAAATTTAATATTTCGAATTTTGATTGTTGTCCCAGGTTGTCATTGTTGGTTTTTTCCGTATATATAAAGTACTCTGTGGTTGATTTGTTCAGATTTTTTTGTCAAATCGTATTGACATATTTTGATGGCTGTCATTGAGGCGCTTCCATACATGGGTATTCGCTATTTTTGTGTATAAAATCGATTAAAACAAAATAACATTAATTTATTGCTTTTTATGCTCGATCTTACAAACATTAATAGATAAAGACTTGATATTTACTCATGGTGTGTATTACAATGGCTGCTATAAGATCAAATAATAAAGGCTAAATTAAATTAAAAATTAAAGGTCCCCATACGAAAAATGTATTTTCCCGGCAAATATTGTTCAATCGGAACCCTGCGTGTACGGGTCCAACTCGAACTTGGACAGTTTATTTATATTCGCGGTACGAAGTTTGCCGGGTCAGCTAGTTATGAAATAAATTACAACTGACCGCGGACTGACCGCCACCGCTAGTGTGTTTGACACTTAAAGAATCCGTTTTGACTTTGACAAATGACCGACAATGACAGTTGTCAACGAAACGAACAAAGAGGCCGAACAAGACGAGCTGAGCCGAACCATAGCCGTAATTAATTGAATTGAATTTTCACTAATTCGAGTGATTTGCCCTGAAATAATTAATAAACAGCTCACATTTGTGTTATTTATACTTAAAAATAATAAATAATTGTTGTTTAATTTATTAAATTCGATATTAATCCCAATAAGTTGAGTTTTGATCCATATAACCCTGGGTTGGTTTGGTATAGAAACTTTTTGCTTTGTTTACTCAACAAACAACTTCAATCAAAACGAGATGGAAGAAAACAAAGAGTATACTCGTCAAGAAAACAACAATTTCGAAACAATAATCAGCAATTGGCGTCGAATGTCTGTGGAGCCAGCAGAATCTGTTGCCGTGAGGTGAATTATTCAATTTACCGTAGTCCGTAGAAATTTGATTCGTGTAATTCAAACTACCCATTGTCCGAGCGGCACACGTCATGTAATTTGATTTTCATTCGCCAGTCTTCATCAAAGTGACTTAGTCGCGTAGTGTAGATGATAATCCCTCTTGTTTTGCTTAACAGCATGTCTGGAGATTCACCTAATTACTACAAGAAAAACGAAGAATCTGCTCTGCTTGTGCCGGAAAAGGTGAAGAGTCCCATTTCTTCTATGGAAGGGGTAACAGCAAAAGCCGCAACATCCGAAGCTCCTACTGACCAAACAATATCTGAACTTGAAGAGAAACTGCTAAATCCCGAGAAAGAGGAAAACAAGGTAAGATTACTTTACACTATAGAGAATAGAATTGAACACTTTATTGAAGACCATAAAGAAAGAAACAATACATTACAATAAATATTATGTTTCTTTGAAGTGTTTCACACTTTATATTTTTGTAAATTGTTAAACACAATCCACCAATGCATAATTGGGTTAACAAATGCAATCTACTAATTTCGTCATAACGATACTTCGCACCGTGGCTTAATTGGCAAAGCACCGGAACATGTTATTCCGGAGGTTGCGGGTTCAAGTCCCGTCGGTACGATGAAATTTTGGATTGTGTTTAACAAATTACAATAAATGTTACAATAGTGTACCAATAGGCAATCTTATCACTAAAAGAGCAATCTCTTCTTTCTTAACCTTGTGTCCAATAATGTGAATCGCTAAATAAGCCAAGAAAATTCTGCACAGACTCTAAATTAGAGGTCTGACCACTTGTGCAGGTATTCTAAAGGTGAGTACTGACCAGTATTACGAGGCGTATGTACCATTTGCAGTGAGCATGATACATTTAGCTGTGTGCTGAAATTCGTGTAATATGCTCATTTTTAACTCTTGGCTCATCTGTGCTCCAGCGAGTAACACTTAAAGGATTCACTATAAACCGACAGTGGGGTGAAGTTCTCGCAATGAGCTGCTCGTTGCTTGCTGCCAGCTCCTTGTTTTCCTGTAATGACTGCATGAACGCTTGCTTTGTAACATGTTACATTATGCCACACAACACCGGTACGTTCCCATCTCTACATTAAAATCTCTGTTTAAACTAAATTATAAAATTTCATTCACTTGACATAAATTTGTCAAGTGAAAGAAATTCGATAGTTTAGTTTGTAGCAGTAGTAATTTGTAGTTTGCAATGTAGAGCTGTCAGATTGGTTGACGACTCCAATCTTATCTCCAATTTAATATTAAACCTCTAAGCATGTGTAGAGATATTGAGTCTCTGTCTCTCTTCTACTGCAGTGTTTTGAAGAACAATTTAATACTATAGTCCGGCAATCTCATGCGTGACCATCCAGCGGTGTGTCAGACGGTGGCGGGGACGAGGTACCCAAGATGTCAGCGGATTGCGGGTGGTGTAGCGGGGAAGGGTAGCATGTTTAGCCATGGCACAGATTATATAACAGTAACTTCTGGTACCTCGTCCCCGCCACCGTCTGTCACGCCGCAGGAAGGTCGCGCACGAGATTGCCGGACTATAGTATCTGGATTTTACAATTAATTGCACACTTGTCATAGTTTGCTCACCCATTATTGAGACTTGGACAATATCTCAATTTATCATATATATTATACCTTACTTATGCAAGATATGGAGCGAGCTGCAGAGCTGTAAAATAGAGTAGATCAAAAGGGGTGTTAAAAGAAAAATAAACTGGCCAAGTGCAAGTTGGACTCGCACTCGTAGGGTTCCGTACCACAACTACCACACTACAGTATTTTATAAGATCGAGCAAAAAAAACCACTATCATTTTTCGCCAGCAAACGATAATAATTAATAAACATTTTATTTCTTATAACGCCATCCAACATCTGACAAAGGTGTTAGGGATCGACATTTCAATATAACGCCATCAATGGGACGTTTACCTAACTAAGCGTTCATAGATGGCGTGAAATGCCAAAAAAAACACGTTTCTTGTATGGGGACCCTCTATTATTTTTAACTTTATTCTGTTTTTAGTATTTGTTGTTATAGTGGCAACAGAAATACATCATCTGTGAAAATTTCAACTGTCTAACTATGACGGTTCATGAGATACAGCCTGGTGACAGACGGACAGACAGACAGACAGACAGACGGACAGCGGAGTCTTAGTAATAGGGTCCCGTTTTACCCTTTGGGTATGGAACCCTAAAAATGATGATTTGACAATGAATGACTGATGCCTGAGTGTTGCAAGTCTCCAAAGGCCAATAGTGACAACTTGTCATCAAGTTGACCATCTGCTTGTTTGCCACATATTATCTGTAAATGTCATTTGAAGACTATATATATATATATATATATATATTTTATGGTAAAAGGTAACGACAAGCACGACGCTCGCCTGATGGTTAGCGGCATGCAAATTTCTGAACTGCCAGAATTTTGCATGTCACTGCACTGCGCCTGTTACCTTGAGACATAAAGATGTTGAGTCTCACATGCCCTGTAATTTCACTGGACACCTTGCCATTTCTACCGAAAAACATTCATATTTCATGGCTGTATATAAATATAATAATTTCTGTATATAATAATTTTGTATAACTAATCCCAACTAAAAGTTTATTTGTTAAAGCATACAGAAAAATAAGGTTTTAATTATTCGTTTCAGGATGCAGCTGGGGATTCTAAAGATAAAGACAGATCACCGTCTAAAGATGATTATATTGAAAACAACGATATAAGTAAGCCAGATAGCAAGCAGGACAAAACAGTTGACAAAGTGGACAGTGTTTTCATCAATTCATCTTCAATTAAGCCACCACCTCCTCAGTCTAGTACATCAAACCCTGATGAAGACGATTGCATCATTAAATGCCTCTACTATACTCTCCAGTGCTGTGACTGTGTTCTTATGTAAGATGCCATACTTTCTATTAAAACTTTAACTAGTATACATTTGACAAAAAAATGGGTAATCATGAATTTATTAAGGTTTAACAGGTAGGTTGTTAACAAATGAACTTCATTCTACTTTATGATGAAATAATGCTTTTGTATCACATAACTGAACAATGCGGATTTAAAAAATGTAATTCCATTTTTAATTTTTAATTGAAAAGTAAACAATTATACATAAAATTTATACTCAAGAACAAATGTGTACATTTCTAGGCTTAAGCCAGACAGAAGAGATGTCAGAAGTGCGACTTAGGACAATGACTTGTTTTCATCCCATCCTCTCTGTATGTTTTGCATCATGAGATCTCCCTACATTTTGCTTAAAAGTCAATTCATTAGACGCCAACTAATGCTTAGCGTCCAACTCTGTCCTTGACTTACGTCTTTTTTATTTAGCCATTTCAGCCTAAAAGAGAATTTGTTTATGTGTAAACCAAACTAACATAAACATTATATACTCTTGTTAAAAACTGATTGATGGATTAAGTGTTGCCAATATACTGCTGTCCTGTTTAAGAAAGCAACTTTAATATGTATGTAATCAATAGATTACGATTTAGCAGTTTCTTGGATGTGTACTACAATTTAAAAATTTGTCAGAAGTCTGGCTTCATTGAATGAGCAAAAATGCATCCACAGAAACACACACAGTGTGTGTAATTGACTTCAATCGTTGCCTCAGATTTTGCCCACAGTTATTTATTATTTCACTATTTTCACCTGTCAATGAGCAAGTCAATAAGTATTCTTATTTTACACAGAAATGCAATTGACAATTTTTTTTTAAATTGTAATTATCTAATACAAATCACAAAAAATGTATTAAAGACAACGCCAATCAACATTTTGGAGCTGTTTGCTGAGATTCAATCAATGTATTTTGTATACAATCCTATCAATTTCATACACTGGCTATAGTGTGTTTAGTTTCTAGAATACTAAAAAAATATTGTTATCTGTGCTTAAATCACTGGCGTGATAGGTAAGGCTTATGTCCAGCTGTGGACAGAGATCTCTTCCCACATTATTGCCACTGACACTATTTTTCTGTTAATTACTTAACTTATTAGAGTCATATGAACACAGATTTCGCTGTGTAGAAAAACATGCAAACAGCTTTAAACCACAGATGTTGCGTTTAGCAAACAGTTCTGTTATGTCACATGTATCCTTTCCCGTACCGCTCCACTGCTGCAAAAACCTACTCAGTTATGCGCTATGACTGTAGATCTGACTGTAATTGTCTGACTGTAGATTATTTTTTTAGTTTTTATTTGTGGATGTAAGAATCAATGTGTCTGAGTGGCTTGTTTTGCTCGTTCTTTACAGTCATATATCTCTTAGATTTTAATTTATGACTATATGGACTACATTTAAATAGAATAATCTACTTATGTAATTAGTTAAGACTGGTTATTTTCTTGGCTTGTTTAAATCTCAAAATGAATCCTTCCTTTTTTATAGCTAAGTTATCTTTTATTCCATATACTCTTTTTTGTACATTAATTAGTTTTTTTAGTATGTCTGTATATTATTATTGTTAGTATTAAGCGTGAGGGCAATACAGCTAACATTTGAAGGATTTCATTTACAGTTATGTTTCAAATTGTGCAATAATAAAAATGCTCAAATTTTATCTACCCTAGATAAAGCAGGTATTGCTTTTAGTTTATATGCTTTATGATATTAAATGTTTTTATACTGTGTACCATCGTGATAATATCTAAACTAATCAAAATTAAGCCTCAATATGCTAAAATTGTTTCCTATTACTTGTTGTTCTAATTTATATGATAACAGATTTACAATGATTGGCACTTTTTTAATAATAGACTAGTGAATCAGTCCTGGCATATTATTATTATTGCAAATATCAATTAACCCATCTCATATGATTAACTCATATAGTATTATAATCGGAAACAAAAAATTGCAAAGGATTCCATGTTTAAGCGGTTAAAGACAGATTCCATACATTTCCGAATAGCTGATGATGAGCCGAATAGATAACTATATTTATAGCACAGTGTGACCTAAACCCGTACTTTACGCACGGTTTTCCTTGTGACTTAAATAGTCGATTATTGCACGACGTTTAGCACCCCCACGACGCTTGGGTGCCAACTTCACGCCGTGCAATAATTTTCTATTAGACGGAAAACCGTAGCAAGCGTAAAGTGCGGGTTTATTTCACACTGACAGCTATAAAATAATATACGATACTCGTGACTTAAGTTGTCTATTATGGCACGGTGTGAACTTCACGCCGTGCAATAATAGACTACTTAAGTCACACGTATCGTAATATACTATTAGTGCTTACTTATTAAAGACATGTATCATATACCCATTTGATTGAACCTGCCTTATGATATTGATTATGTTTAGTGATATAATATTTTTGAAAGATTTTATACTAAATTATTATTGTCATTCGAGTAAGGGTAAGACTGTACAATTATCTAATACATTCCTAAAAAATTCCACACATCAGACCATGTGATAAAATATAATAATGAAATATTTTTATATTGTCTTTATATTGTGAAGTTTTGATGCGTACGTGATTCGGAGATTCAATATACCTTTACCATTTGTTAGTAATAAATATGTAATAGAGAAATATCAACTGCTAAAACAGGTAGGTACTTTTAGATGAAGATTATTGCAACCTTTTTTTGGTGATGCACTATACAGGGTGGATTGTTGAGATGGGATCGCAAGGATGGTAGGTACTTGTTCCGTTGTACAGAAAAAAGTTTTGAGGACACTGAATGTCAGAAATTGTAGCGGTAAGTTGTGATCTCATATCTAGTTGGTAACTTTTTATCGATTTCTGATATTTCTCTCAGGTTGTTCCACAGGAGTTGTTGATCCTTTCTAATGAAAAATTAAATGATCCAAATAAAAAAATAGGTAATAATAATGGGGATTCTCCTCAGAACGTTTGCCTGTAGCTACAACAGAAGAGCAACCTGCCCTTACTTACGGTTCAATCTCAAAAATCCACCTGTATAATTTATTTTACAATATGGAAATGTATTGCTTTAGATCTTTTAAAAATACTAGATTTTCAGAGAATTATATACCTAGTTTTATATTAAAGTATTTGTAACATGTGCTGCTTAAGGCAGCATGATGCCTTCTAAGTTGTGAGATTGTATTATTAAATAATTAGTTTTATTCGGGTATCCGTATTCATAAACAATGTATTCTATTTATAGGCCAAAATAAATTAGTAACAAAACCATGGTATTTAATTTATCATAACTCCCTTGGGGATTCCACAAGAGTTTGGGCAGCGAAAATATATCTAAATGGGTAAGCATGACGAGCTATGATTAGAACATGCTCCGTGACGTGGGAACCCTAGGAATTTGTACCTGTACCTAAAATCAGTAGAATGGCTGGTTTCCATTTTATCTGGGGGCACGGTAATACCGAAATAAACAATAACCGGCCAAGTGCGTGTCGGGCCACGCGCAGTGTAGGGTTCCGTAGTAGCCCGTTATTCAATGCAAGTCTTTACCCATTATAAACAAGGTACTTCGCCTTTGTCACTTAAAAGGATTTATATTACTAAGGATTTTGTATTTGGTACAAAATTATCCAACACCCAAGTTCAACGACTATTACTGCTAAACTAATAAAGTTATCTTAACCGCTATAGTTTTCCTCTAAAGTTCATGAAATGCACTATTCATCATCATCATCATCAGCCTGTATCCAAGATGCGCCTCTCCCAAGATGCGCCACTGAGCCCGATCTTCGGCTCTTCTCTTCCAGTCACTGCCCACCGCTTTGCGTATGTCGTCGCTCCACCTGGTCACAGGACGTCCTACGCTACGTTTGCCGATTCGCGGTCTCCACTCTAGGACAAGTCTGCCCCAACGGTTATCAGTCCTGCGGCAGATATGACCAGCCCACTGCCACTTCAGCTTGCTAATCCGTTGAGCTATGTCGATAACTTTAGTTCTCTGGCGAATTACTTCGTTCCGGATTCGATCCCGCAGAGAAATACCGAGCATAGCTCTCTCCATAGCTCGCTGAGCGACTTTAAACTGGTGGACCAGTCGGACTGTGAGTGTCCACGTCTCGGCTCCGTATGTCATCACAGGTAGGACGCACTGGTTAAAGACTTTTGTCTTTAGACACTGTGGTATAGGCGACGAGAAGACTCGACGGAGTTTTCCGAATGCTGCCCAGCCCAGCTGAATTCTTCTCTGGATTTCCTTCTCGAAGTTATGTTTTCCTAGTTGGAGCGTTTGCCCTAGGTAAACATACTTAGTGACAACTTCGAGTTGGATTCCATCTACGGCAATCGGTTCCGGAACAACGTGATCGTTGTACATGACTTTGGTTTTGTCCAAATTCATCCGGAGACCGATGCTACGAGAAGAATCAGCTAGGCCATTCAACATCCTTTGTAGGTCCTGCAGCGTCTCTGCCATAATGACGATGTCATCTGCGAATCGTAAGTGAGAGATGTACCTGCCGTTGATGTTAATGCCACGATCTTTCCAGTCCAGCGTCTTAAACATATCCTCCAAAGCGTTAGTGAACAGTTTCGGGGATTTGACGTCCCCCTGTCTCACTCCTCGACGCAGGTGGACATGTTTAGTTCGCTGGTTCTGTACTTGTACAGTCATCGTTGCGGCATTATATAGACATCTCATCACTTCGATATATCGCCAGTCGACTTGGCAACGCTGCAAGGACTCGAGAACAGACCAGGTTTCGATTGAGTCAAAGGCCTTCTCATAGTCCACAAATGCTAAGCACAGGGGCCGATTATACTCTTCGGTCTTCTGTAAAATCTGCCGCACCGCGTGGATGTGGCCTATGGTGCCGTAACCACTTCGAAACCCGGCCTGTTCCGGAGGTTGAAACTCGTCGAGTCTTCGCGCAAGACGGTTCGTGATGACCCTTGAAAACAGCTTGTAGACATGGCTCAGAAGCGAAATCGGGCGATAGTTTTTCAAAAGGTTTTGTCTCCTTTTTTGAAAAACAAAACCACCATGCTTCTGTTCCATGCCTGTGGAGTTCTCCCAGTAAAAAGAACGGAATTAAATAGCTGCTGCAGCTGTTGAACTGCTGGAGCTCCTCCGGCTTTTAAAAGCTCCGTTGTGATTCCGTCTTCTCCTGGGGCTTTTCCATTTTTGAGTTGTTTAAGGGCCATCACGATTTCGTCTCGGCTAATTTCGGGCAGATCTTCTATGAAGTGGCGGGTTAAGGTGGATCTAGAATCCTCAGTATCGGGTTCGGGCCTTGAAGCATGCGATGCGTAGAGCTTGCCGTAGAAGTCTTCAACTTCCGACAGAATCTCCGGCTTGGATGCGACGACGTTCCCCGTTGACGTTGTCAGCTTTGTGAGGTGGCTTCTACCCAGAGGCTGGACGAACACTTTCGACCCCCGATTCTGCTCAATTGATTCTTTAATCAAGAGCGTGTTAGAGGATCGGAGGTCGCTTCGTACCAGCTTCTTTATGGATTTGTTGCGCACTAGGTTAGTTGACAAAGCTGACAAAGGGTCTGTTCGTCTCTCTTCCATTAGCCGAAGTGTTTCTGCCGAGAGTTTGGACTTTTTGCCCGTACGCTTGCTCTCGCAAAACTTCGTCCCTTCATCCCTGAGGATTTCCACCACTTCTTCGAGTTTCTGGTCTACGTCATCTGTGATTTCCAAGGCAGCGAATCGATTTTCCAATTTTAATTGGAATGTTTCGGACCCAACAACGGTTTGGAGTAGGTTCGGACGGAGCGTAGACTTCATCAATCGGAATCTCTCGGCTTTAAAGTCGATATCCAGAGTGCCTCGTACATGTCGGTGATCACTTCCAGTATTAAACCTAGTGATCACTGAGACGTCTCTGAATATGCGCCGTTTGTCCGTAATGATGAAGTCAATCTCGTTTTTAGTCACAAAGTCGGGGCTTTGCCACGTCCATTTCCTTTGGGGCTGTTTCTTGAAGAACGAGTTCATCAAGAAAAGCCCCTCTCTCTCGAGGAAATTGACGAGCATTTGTCCCCTGTGATTCCTACTCCCAAATCCGTGTGGTCCTATAGACGATTCGCCGCAAGTTTGTACTCCCACTTTGGCGTTAAAGTCTCCCATGACAACGTTGTAGTGAGCTTTGGAGGTGGTGTGTAAAGCTCTGGAGATATCTTCATACATGCTCTCCACCTCATCATCCAAGTGTGTCGAGGTCGGTGCGTAGACCTGGATAACCTTGAGGCTGTACCTCTTGGTTAACTTAATTATGAGGTACGCTACCCTGGTCGACACACTGGAGATTTCTACAACGTTGTCACTGAGAACCTTGTTGACCAGAAACCCGACGCCGCCTTGGGATGGCTGATCTCCTTCTCTGTAGTACATAAGATGGCCCGATTCTAAGGTTATGGTGTCCTCTCCCTGTCTTCGGACTTCACGTAACCCCAGAATGTGCCATCTTATGTGTTTCAGCTCCTCCTCTAGCTGCGCCAGATGATCGCCCAGCCGAATCGTGCGTCCATTGTACGTTGCGAGGGTCAGTTTGTTCTGGCGGCCTACCGTAACCCGGGGATTCTTAGCACCCCCTGCCCTACCGTTACCCTGACCGCCACCGTGGTCAGGAATAGCAGGGCGGCCGGGAACTGGGGGCCGCGGCTTAATGTGACTTTCCATTTTGGTTTCATCCCTTGGGAGGGATATGCCCTAATCGCCATGCTGGGCAGGCGTGTTGGCGATCGCAGGACGTAGCTTCTCGCACCGGTGACGCTGCTGCCCGTCACCGGCCTGTAGAATTTGGCTACGCCATAGATATGAAATGGTTATACCGCCATTTGTCGGTCGCCAGAGCCCCGTCTGTTGGTCAGCAGGATGCACCACGGGCAGGTGAGGTTGGCTGGGAGCACCGAGGTCGTATTTGTGCTCCCTTACATCCCCCAATGCACTATTATCACGAATTCATCCAGATTTTTCGAGCCAGCAGTTTAGCTTTTAGGGGGGGGGGGAATTCATCCCCACTTCTCATGTAGGGGAGCTACCCTAAAAAAATATTTTTCAAAATTATTTTTCTCCACTTTGTCGCCGTCAGCTATATACATACCCCTACAAAATTACAGCTTTCTAGTATTAACGGTCTCTTAGCAAAACCTCGGACAGACAGACAGACGAACATGACGAAACTATAAGGGTTCCTTGTCAGGACTACGGAACCCTAAAAAGACCTTACTGCAACTTTGTTGTGGATAAAGCAATGTCTGATTTTTTGGCTGGTATTTTTAGGGTGGTTTAGTATACGAAAGAAGAGATACGTACTATAGCCAATCAAAGTTGTTTTAATATAGTCACTGAGACTCACCGAAGGAGACCTAGCAGCGACTCTCAGTCACGTTCTCTAAATTCCATCACAGATTATTTAAATGTGTAGCTAGCTAAATTCTTTAGTTAGCTAGTTTTTGGTAAACAGAAATCACTTCAGCACCTCTAAATTTCGCAAATCGCTGGACTGACAACATATGAACAGTCGTCGGTACTGACTTATTGAGGTGGTTAGCCCACAGTACTGTTGCTAGCCCACTGTCACTTAGCGTACGGTTAACGTACATTACCCTGATTTTTAAGCAGATGACGCGTTCTTCGTGCACGCGTAGCGATGCATCATATTTTAACTTTAACATATTTTATGAGAAACAAATCAGTCTTCCTCTATCAACTAAACAAAGCGGTTTTAATGCACTCTCCCGGTTTTACCTATCATTATCTTAGCTTTATGATTTTCTACTGGGTCAGGACCTACCTTACACTCAGCTTATGTTTTCTGTATTGCTTACCCTACAAGATATGTCGATCACTTTAATTTTCGGAAGATTGCTCGTTTGTCTAATGCCTCGTCTACACATTGACAAGTGCGTCGGCAGATGGATCAGCAACCATATCCGCAGATAAATTGCGATTCGTCCTCACGAATGTGTGAGTTATGCAGTCTGTATACAACCTGGAAAGGCAACTCGTGCCGCAAAAAATGCATGTGGAGACAGTAGGAGTCTATAGTCAGTATATATTATGTTACTCTTTGGTCTATATACCTAACTCAATGAACTTATGTTTTCTCAGTGGTCATAGTAGCAACTATTTCGACGAGAAAAATAAGCACGCACGCTCTCACTTATTTTCCGCCCAATACAGCGACGTGTCGCTGTGGACAGACGCGTTGCGTTCGCTCACCCGTTTGCCTGTTTCACACGAGGGCAGAACAGATTTGAAGGACACTGGCGTTTAAATATAGGACAGTCAGTCCGCGTAGCGAAGAAGCGTTCACACGAGTCCAAAATAGACGAGCGAGAAAAGTGGTGGGGGGAGCAAACTGCCCCGAAAAATAGTCCGGCGAGCTATTAACTGTTCTGCCTTGGTTACTGTCAAGACTATTATGTACTGTTCTATTCGTTCAAACAGTAGCAGTACTGTGCTGCCCACTGTTCTGCCCTCGTGTGAAACAGGCTTGATCGGTGCCGAAAAAATCAACACCAAACGGGTAACTACCACAGACGAGCCGAAAAACCCCTCTACACGTCGGCGTACGCATCTGCAGATATAATCTGCCGACGCATTCATTGATGTGTAGAGGAAGGAAGCATAAGAACTCGAACAAGTGGTAAAAATCTTACGAGAAGCGGGAACGAAATTTAAAACTTCGCTCCCAATGTAGCCTACGGATACCTTCTAGATAGCTTAAAGCTGTAGTAGATGGTTCTATTTTAGTATAAAATATTTAAAAAAAACCAGCTGTTACTTTTATAAGATTTATTACAACCAGTATTACAACATTCATAATTTTAGTAAACATACACAGAATATAAATGCAGCTGTTAATTAATAATACCTTTAATATCATGAGTTAACTGCATTCAAACACAAAATTGCTTACTGGTACAATACCAATTACATTTTTCAAACTATTACATTTATATCAATGATTATAATGAAAACAGTGATTGCACTTTAAATACAATAAATAATAAAAATAAAATGCACTAATAATATATTGAGTGTAAATATATGCATTGATTATATTTGCTAAGACTTACATTGTAGTAATTTTAAATACAAGACGTTACGAGTATCTTATAAAATCGAGTTCAACATAAATTTTGCTATGCATATACTGTGCCGTACTAGTTTGATTGGTAACTAAGTAAAATAGAATCAACCTTAAAAAATGACTAAGCTCATAGAAGACATTGTAACATAGAATATTTCTTACTATAAATAATAAAACCACAAAATCTAGGTATATATCATATTCTACACATTATATCATTATATTAAACATTTTGATTATTATGAATCGATTTCCTATTTTATATCCCATTTTAAAGTTACTATACAAATTTTAATATAAATTACCTAATATTACATTTCAACGAAAATAAATCAATTTCAAATTCAATCTTTTTGGTATTTAAATATTGGACTTTTTTTAAACGTTTTCTAAATTATCATAATGTATAGAATGAATATTCTAATAAAATTGGCATCATCGACGTTTTAAAAGTTCAAATTAGGGCATGACATTTCATATAGGGTATTGATTAATGTGCACCCTGTACTTACAGTCCTTTGTTGCAAGTATTATCAAAAATTACCTACTTAAGCTAACCCAACCAAATATAACAAGTACAAAAACACAAATACTTGAAAACATTAGTAATATAAGTCTTAATGCCACTCAAAATCACTTACTTCAAAATTATATTAGTCGATATAGATATTTCATGATATATGCCATCTAATGAATCAACATAAACTACCTTATATCATGAATATTTACTTTTATTCTCGGTGAACTATCATAATGAGTCCATCCATTCCATCGTTAAATAATTAAGGCGAGCGTCCACCTCAACACACGACTGAATAAACATGTTAGTTCTTGGAGACTCAACAGATGGCTTTCAAAATAAAGAATCTGTCACTGTCATACTGCACAAATCTGTCATTTTTTATTTTCATTCGTTTTCGATTGAAGTCTACATCGCTTTCATTCCCTTGATTTCTAAGATTTGTAATTTTCGACGATATTTGTTATAATAAATCTATACTAGATTATGGTTACATATTGAGGAAAAAAATTGTAAGCATTTGTAAAAGCAATTTAAAGTAATATAAATAAATAAGAAGTAAATATATTTTTTATTGTTATTGTGCACTTATTATACATAAAGTAAGTGACTGATTTTGTTGAGAGTTGAATAAACACTTTTTATTACAGATCCTGCAACCGTGAAAATCATTATGGAGTGCACGAAATACCATACTCATGAATAATATGTATCTAAATGCACGAGAAAGTGCACGAGCTAATAAAACATAAATACCAATAATTTTTTCTACAAATTTTCACAGCCCGTTCGGTCTGTCATCATTACGCGCACATCATGAACTTAAAAATAATTACTAAACACAAATATAAGTCGTCAATTATAACTAATTGATTAATTCTAATTGCAGTTCAAATTTTCGTTACTTTAAACTAGCTGTAAATATAATACAAAGAATATTAGAATCCGTGACGAGAAAGTAAATTAAATGAATAAAATTTTAGTAATCAAATAAGAAAAGGAATGTTAATATAAACAAACATTACAGTACATGAAGGGCTTAAAGATCTATCACTGTAAAGTTGGAAGCAAGAACCAACCATACAAGGAACCGCCAAGCTTAATGATCAATTACTGTGTTTTTGGCGGAATGTTGTATAAAGCATCGGATACATCAAGGGACAATTTTTTCGGTCACATTGCGGAAAACACGTCGCTAAATAACTACGTGTAATGTCCCGTGACAAATGTCTCAACATTGCGCTCGGTCTCGGTCGGAGAGTAAGCTAGCAACCTGCGATCAGTGTGAGTTTTTAAATTGTGTTTCATTATTTCACATTTTCAAACGACTTCCAAAAAGGAGGAGGTTCTCAAATCGACTGTATGTTTTTTTTTTCCTTTTTTTGTTGAATTTTACGCGAGTACTCCGTCAATTGTGAACCGATTCGAATAATTATTTTTTTAATCGGTAGAGTACATTTCCGATGTAGTCCCATTGTATTTTTATCGATATCTGATAAGTATCTCCAGAGATATGACGATAAACGTCTCAAACTAGTTACTGAAATTGACTCGCGGGGCATGGAAGTCGGTTGTTTTAGTTTTTAAACTATTCTAATTATTTGATTAAAAATTGTCTGGAGTACCTACTGAAACATAGGGGTGCGTGTAATACGTAAGGTTGGCAACCCTACTTTAATTATTTTATAGTAGTCTGACGTCAACGATTAGGTAGATGAAAATTGCATGGCCCACTAGGCTCGTTATCCAAGATACGGAAAATAATGTTTTACGTCCCGCGGAACCACACGAAATATATACAATTCTAAAAGACTTAAAAAGCAAATATAGCTATGGAGTAGACGAACTAAATACATTGATTTAATAAATGTGCTAATCTACGGCCGTTCAGAGAATGCGTTCCTGACACGTCGCCATTGAACTGACGACGTAACTTTGTAATGGCGTTGCAGTTACGATAAAAATATTTTGCTGGTTGTTTACCGTTTTAACAATTGATGAGCATTAAAATAACATTATTATATCAATAATCAATGAATGTTATAATTTTGTGCCAAACTGAGTGTCAAATAACGTGGTAAACCATATTTTTCTAAATCTATACTGCGCTATTACAAGGTTATGTCAGCGCTTTAAATTTGTAGTGCTGTGCTAACAATAACAGGCAATAATAGTATCGTAATCTGTTTTTATACAGTTATACTTTATAAAATAATACGTTTTGTTGTTGGCAAAGGTTGTTGAGAAGACTAAAACCCTGATTTTGGAACATTTTGACCGAGATATCAGGATTGATTCTGTTATTGAAAATAATATAATTATACATGTAGGCGAAGATGATGATGAAGACACCTCCTCAAGCGAATCGGAGTCTGATTAATATTCTGTACGCACATTCAATTCAATGTACTTTATTGCATAGAAATACAGATTGTAACTTTGCAACAAAGAATAAATAAAACAATTTTATTATATTAATATTACCTTTTTTTGGTTTCCACTTAAATAACTAAAATATAAATTTTAAATGATTCCGCCAATTTAAAACGAAAATAATCTTAAAAATAATGCGGCGGTTCATTTTGGAGGAACGGTAACGAACTCAGTGTTATGTTGTGCCCATCACTAGTCGTGACTAACTGATAGGTGTCAGGAACGCATTCTCTGAACGGCCGAAGTATAAAGAATTAACTTTACCCCACTACTTATTAATCAACCAATCTTTAAATGAATATACATATCTTGATCTACTTAAAACAGCTGTAATTAGGCCAATTCATTAACAAATCCTCTAAACATGACGTTAACAATTACAGATCGCGCTTCTGCCTACTTCTTCATTTTTTTTTTTAAAAAGCACATGCGTCTCCTTTAGTCCATCTGCGAAATATTTAAAATATTTGACAAATCTCAAAACGGAAGAATCGATGACGAATTACATTAGCAGTTTATAAATACGTTCATAATACACTAAACCTAATAAAAAATGAAATAATTTATCATTCCAATATCAAAACTATATTATTTATTAAAAAATATATTATTTAAAAAAAATATATATAAATATCAATAAAATATAAATGAAATAACCGATACGTGATAGGAATATTAATTGACCTGATGAAAGCTTATGACAAGATATACAGTATAATACATTTTTGGACAAATTATACGGAATCAGAGCTCGCGGATTAGCTCGTAAGTAGTTGACATCGTATCTCATTAATAGAAAACAATAATTATTTAGAAAATGTGCAATAGCACATTTTGACCACGAAACGGGATAAATAACTTAATAAGATCAGATCCTATTCATACGAATAGTTCCATTCCACAGGGAAGCATCTTGGAATGAATTATATTTTTAATTTATTTTAATGGCCTCCCAAAAACTATTGACGAATCCTGTGTATTATTCGCGGACGACATCCCTATTTTGACATCTTGTAAAAATAATGTAAATTAAAATTAAAATCTCAATGACATTTAAAAATTAATAACGAACGGGATGACTGAGCACAATATCGAGGTGAATTTTACAAAAACAAAAATTATGCAATTTCGGCTTTACCAAAAGAACCCCTCGACTAATCTTTTACTTTTAATAATATACAATTAGAAACTGATGACGCACTTACACTGCTCCATATGAAAGCAATAAACTATCGAGTATTGAATACGTTTATTTGTTTTTGATTCCAAGTGTTAAATTTTATACTCTAGCTATGTTTAGATTTTAATTGATATGATTCATTTTATGATTTTCAACATGCATAAGTGAGTATATTAATACTGCTAACATAAAGGAGTAATGCTTTGAGTTTTGTCCCGCGATACTTAAGTGCGTCACAAAATGTTAAGGGAAATGTTGGTGGACACTGGACACTAGGCAACGTTGCAGCGTTCCGTAGGTTTAGCGTTGCGCGTCATGTAACGGGACATCTTGTCTCAAAGTATCCAAGGCTTAGATTAGAGATCTAAAACTATCTATCTATACGGTTTGAAATCAGTCGCGTGATTAAAGCGAAGACCGAATGGTCATGAATATCATTGAATTAAAAGGTGAGCAATTTGCAATTGCAAGGTTGCAACTAAATTTCAGTCTTTACCATATTGTGTAGCCTTCGAGCATTTACCAATGGAGATGTTAACTTTGTAATCAGCAAACATTTTTTTCTGCTGATACTTACGGGGGACGAGGTAAACACGCATTGCATACACACAAATCACTCACTTTAACGATCCCGCACACTAGCTTGAAACACGCACAAAATATTAAAAATACAGTGTAGTTACGCACGCTCAAATGGCCAAAAATGGCTATATGGCCAGCAGAGGGGTACTCCTTGCGTTAACATCTCCATTGGTAAATGCTCGAAGTGTGTAGCAAGAAAATGCTGATTTGTAGAATGAATATGAACCTGCGAAAATTTCTAGCCGACAACTTTACAATCATCTTTAAATTAACGAGTATATTACGATACGTGTGACTTAATTAGTCTATTATTGCACGGCGTGAAGTTATCGGGTGCTACGCCATGCAATAATAGAAAACTTAAGTCACGAGTATCGTATATTATTTTATAGCTGTCAGTGTAACATAAACCCGCACTTTACGCTTGCTACGCTTTTCCGTCAAATAGAAGATTATTGCACGGCATGAAGTTGGCACCCGAGCGCAGCGGAGGTGCTACACGTCGTGCAATAACCGACTATTTCAGTCACGGAAAAGCGTGCGTAAAGTGCGGGTTTAGGTCACAGTGTGCTATAAATAACATAAGCTGTGATGGGACACATGGATGTAAAAGGAGTGGTTATTTAAATTCAATAGCAAATGTAAAACATTTATTACGTATTTACGTATGGAGTAATGATATACGCAAGCTGGCTAGCAGCGGTTGGAAACGAATAGCTGAAGATCGAGCTCAGTGGCGTGCCATAGGTGAGGCCTATGTCCAGCAGTGGACGGAAACTGGCTAATAATGATGATGATGTAGTAATAGTAAATTTATAGGATAAATAATATTATACTTCGCATGTTTGAGTATTTATATTAATCATTCAATTTTGTTGTAAAAATTGTATTTGGAAAGATGCAGTGAAACAATGAGTATTTTACTAATACGCCTTTAAATTTATAAACATACAAAATTAAATTGTTGATTTATTTTCAAATACTTGATTGTACAAAATAATTTAAATCGCAGCTTACAGCATGAGATTTTTTTTTGGAGGCAAGTACTTTTATTCCAAAACATTTCTTTAAAATATATATGGTCATGGACTAAGTAATCCTTTGATTGTGCGGAAAGAATTACAATTTGTCTCTGAATAAATAAAATATTTCAACGTACAATCAGGAAACAAATAACAGTACCTAAAGAAAGTAAAGGCACAACAGGTCGAAAAAACGCGGGGCAGTTTATTTTGGGTGATTAAATATTAATAAAATGTGATTAAATCTGTAATAGAAAAATGATACATTATGAAAATTATTAAAAATATAGCAAGCGACGAAAAAAAATTAACGCCCACTATAAATAATGAATGGTTAACTAACGTATCGTACGTTTGTAACAATATAATATTATGAAAAATTAAGTAATTGCCGTTAGCGTTGTGTATTACATTCGTAAATTTATTAAAACTATTAATACTATTTCATTCAAAATGCAATGGTATACATTACTCTGCCTTATTATTTTATAAGACAAAGGTTTCACAAATAGTTAAAAGTACATGCCCACACCATAAAGACACAAAGATACCAACACAAAGTAAAGCAGGAAAATAAGACCTTATATATGTATGCGATCGATTCACGTACAGTTTGAGAACAAAGCAGTATCTCAGTAAATAAAAAAAATTAAGTAAGCACAAAGCCTTATTGTTAAATGGTAGATTCAGTAAAACGAACCTTGATTAGATAATAGCACAAAAAGTAGCTACCTAAGATTCTCATAAATCTCTCTGGATTCTAACATGGACTTAACATAATTTTATATTTTATCTATGGCAAATGAATTGGCGTTAAAATGGCCATAGCGCATCACGACTATTGAGTCGAGTATTGAGTAGGATATTGATGCTACTTAAAAAAATTGAGCGTAAGTGATATAAGTTTAATACTTGGCTATAAGAATTGCAGTGTACCTAGATTGTGCACATCAATTTTCTAATAAACAAATCATTGGTAATGGTTCGTTAATTTTACATTAGAAAATTGTACTTTACATGATAGCTTATAAAGTTAACTTTTAATGCTGAGTCGAGTTGGTTTTATTGGGTAAAAGTTTGGCCTTTTTAATTAATAAGACTTATTAACATGATTTAAAGGTCTTAATTCTGATGTATGGGTAGTGGATGGGCCTCAGTATTAATTACGTATTTGCTGAGGTCTATTAGGTACCTATCATCACTAAATAAAAGGTACAGATACTTCAAAGTTTCCGAGAGGAAGAAAGATTCCATCTGGTCCCGCCATGTAGATTTTTCCGATTTGACGTTAGATACAGAGGAATAGCCATATTGCACTTTGGCGTGTTTTTCGAAGCCCTGAAATTTAAATATTATTTGTTTTATAATTACATAAGCGTAAGACGAGAATGCATCACCAGATGCAGACTTGAAATGTGCGAAGCTCAAATGGGACTTGGCGGGACAATGTAGTCCGTATGTGTTCAGCAAATCACAAACCAAGGAGACGGTCGCTGGCGCCGTGTTCAGTTACGAAAAAGGTGGCGTGACGATATAATGGATTTTCAGCTTTGACGAAAAGACAGAAGACCAGAAAAAGATCTGTGAAAGGCTATGATGGCCTGTCAGCCTCGACGGAAAAACAGAATTGGAGAAAGATACGTGAGACCTTTACGTTGCAGTGAGACACCATAGGTTAAGGAAATAAAGAAGAAAAACATGATGTACCTTAAAGATCTGCCATCCCCAATTCTGGTAAGTAGTGTTGCCAGTTATCTGATACATGTACCAAAGACTTTCCACAAACTCTGGGCGTAATAGACTGTGGGCGTCAGCAGTTTTTGTGTACATATCATCTGTCGCGCTAGCCTGGAAAAGATTAAAATTGTATACGTGAGTGAGTATTTAATAACTGAAGAATTAAGCTTCAGGAAACGTTTTTTAACTAAGAAGTGGGATGTAACTCGAATAGTCCAAGATTGGTTTCAAAAGCGTGTCTTATGAGAGACCTTGGTCCAGTTTTTTTTCTTATTTTTAATTCCTGATAGGCAAGCGTTTGCCCACTAACTATCTCACCTGATGTTTAGGTTACGATGTGGTCGACGATTTAGCACGTTTACCTAGAAGACACCTGTTCACTCGTGACGGCTAAATTGCATAGAATGCCTGAGGCGTAGCTTAAGCCGCCTGTGACTAATAATAATTTCAGCATGTTTTAGCCATGTTATTCAGATAATTGATAAGTGTTCGACAATATTTTTCTAGGTAGGTACCTAGAAAAGTATTGTCACTCTAAAGAGTCAGCAGTGGACTGACACCGGCTGATTATGAAGATGATGATGAAATATAGTTTCCAGTTTCACCGGTTTCTGATAGTGCCTGATTAGAAACATATCTGCCAGATAAACTACAACTTTTAGATGGCTTTAAATTATCTGAAACATAGTCAGGAATCGCACTTAAGACTAACATGTCTATACGCGTGTTATTCCTTCTAATAAAAATGTATAGCAGCCAATAGCCTAGGTTGAAAGAATCGAGACTGTAGTAATTATATTCCATTCGACATAGTACTTGGTTCATAATTGATAAATGCAGTCAAGCCAATAGGCCTTGTTGATAAGGCACGCAAATGTACCACCTTACTTTGTAAATTTCTTTGAATTATCCCCTATTGTTAATATTATACATGTACAAAATATAAATATAAATAGAAAAAAATAAATTTCATTTATTTCCTCATTCTATTCATATACCCCATATTTCTATCATATATCTTCACATATATTCATTTATCAATTTTATATCAATCATATTACAATTTGTATTATAACATCAATTTCTAAATACTATTTAAATTTAAATAAATATGATTTTAGGAAACATAAATAATGGCTCAGTGGCGTAGATCCACAGTGGACGGAAATTAGTTCATAATGATGATAACAATAATAGGATTAAAAATAATAGGTTGTTTTTTTGTGCGGTATATACCGCACACATGTGTTCAGTTACAGCGTTAATCACCTACGAAACAAAGACTTTACATCGTTCGGTCTGCCGAGTTTAAGCATATCACTATCACTGGGTAATCGAACTTAAATCAGATACATTAGAACTCAAAGCTTCATTTTGAGTTCGGAATTAATCCGTGAGCTATTTGGTCGCAAAAAACTTTTCAACTATAATAACTGGTTTTTTAATCTAAATCGCAAAAGTTATCAATGAGAGCATTGTGAAATTAATAATTAAATTGCAAAGATCCGAGGCAAAGGAGAGTCAAATATAAATTACTTTTCAAATGGTTGTGAACAGCAATGCTGGTGCTAATGCGCAAGACAGATTTAGATAGTTTCGCTATCTAGAAAAGACGAGTCAGTTTTTCAGGGACTTACTTACATACCGTCACTCATTCCACTACTTCGTCATAGAACGCAGCATACCTTAATATCAGGTGAGTTTCATAATAGTATATTACGATACGTGTGACTTACAAGGCGTAGCACCCTCGCTGCGCTCGGGCACTAACTTCACGCCGTGCAATAATAGACAACTTAAGTCACGAGTATCGCTGCTAACCTTGCTGTCATAGTTGAATGGAATTCCCTGCCTGAGTCTGTGTTTCCGATAAGATACAATTTAGAGGTCTTTAAGTCGGGAGTGAATATAAATCTTTTGGGTAAGCGCGCTACATTAGCGACCGCATCATCACTTAACATCAGGTGAGAAAGTGGTCAAGTGTTACCCACTCTTTAACTTTGTTAAAATATCTCAAAACAAAACAACCTAGATTTCATTTGACCACTTTTGCGACGTGATTATTATATACAGTATGTATACTTTAATGCATGTATGTTATGTCAAAATACAGCTTTCTTGTACCTATAGTCTTTGAGCTGAGCTGCGGATAGACTTACAAACAGACAGACGGACAGACATGGCGAAACTATCCTATAGTTCCTTGAACACGAAATCTTAGCAAAAAGGTGTATTTAAAAAGAAGTCTCACCAGATTAAAATGCGTAATTTCAGGTGCCATAAAGGTGGGATGCGCAGCATATGTTAGGTAGCATGTGGTCATAAGTTCCTCGGCCATTTTCATATGCCAGTCCGGAAGGCCGTTCATATGACCCAAAGCTAGTGTGCCAGGTAAGAAGCACGTTAGATGATCCATTTTTGGATTGAACGTCTGAAATTGAAAAATACTAAATTTTAATCAAGAGTTTGTAAGGAAATATTATTTACATCAGAAGCAAGACATTACATCGCATTTTATTTATAGATTGCGTAAAATATAAATAAAAATAGAATAAAATAGTGGTATAAAAAGATAAGTAATATTGTATACTTAATACCTACGCATAATTTAGTTTTATTGTTATGTTACCCTACGCAATTATTGTATGTTCGAAAAAAACAAGAACAATCTGTTGATACTACATAATTTTAACATCTTTTTGTAAACACGGTTTTCAACAATAAATATTATTCTTATTCATGCGGCAATAGCTCAATAGGCAAGGCATCGGCCTGGCGATCGATAGGTCGTTAGTTCGATTCCTAACTATTGACGTGAAACAACTCTAAACACAAACATATTTAGTTTAGTCGGAGGGGTTAACAAGACTACTTTACTGAAGACTTTATTCATCAATTTTTTAGTGACTGAGATAAAAAGCTTCAACAAATATAATTGCACAGTTCTTGAGTGTCAGAATATTCAAGCCTAGCGTGTTCCTCATTATCGACCACATCATTGCTTACCACTAGGCGAGATATGTTGTCAAACGCGAGCCTATCCGATTTTAAAAAAATAAATGCCATATCTATTCATACTTACTTCAGCACCAGCCGTTAGTTCTCCAATAAATAGACGTTTGTTCGGTGAAGATCGTTTAGCTAAAAACTCCCGCACGCCCTCTATAGCCGTAAGATAGTCATCGAGTAAACTGTGAACAAACATATAGTAATAATTTAGTAATTATATAATAGTAGCATTGCGATAGAACTTTTGGTAATTCACCTCTGGTATCCGCCTCATTTGTCAGTTTTTAACTCACCTGATATTAAGGTATTACGTGCTTAATTTCTGGAAATGTTTTTCTCGTTAAAACGAGAAAAACATTTCCAGAAATTAAGCGCGTCACGCTTTTTCATTAATTGTTTACAACTAATGAAAAATAGTTTCTGTCAAAATCATAGACACGAATCACCATCTTCAACTATATCACTGCTTACCACCAAGCGAGATATTGGTTAAACGATATTATTATGTAGGTAAACATCATTTCGTATATGTAAATACTTATATAAGACCAAAAGATGTGATTTTAGTGCAAGTTTTTGCACCATTTACTTATATTTGTGCATTATACTTTTGTATGGAAATTATACCACCTTATCATCATTACATAGTGGTAAAGTGCATGTATGTTTGAAATAAAAATAAAAACAAAACCTAAACTGAATTTATTATTTACTTACACAATTATTAATTTACTTCATTGACAAATGTGTAAATTCGCATTTAAAAGAGTTTATAAGTGCGATGACACAACGTCTTACCAGACCTTAAATTCAGTCCAATGAGTTTTACCAGTTAATAAGTGATTCAGAAGCATAATGGTTCTGAGCAATTAGAGATCGCAAGGACTTATAGCAACCTAATTGGATAATTTATCAGCCTACCCAACCCACATACAAAATTACACTCTACGGGGAAAATGGGGAATGGTAATGGTTATAATAGAATGACGTTGTAAGCCCGCCTGAGGCCCGCCACTTTGTATATTATTCAGCCATGAAAAATAAATGCTTTCCGGTTTTAGTGACAAAGTTTCCTGTGATTTCAGTTCGTGTTACTCAATTATAACTATTTATATATCTCAAGGTAGGTGATAGGCATAAACCGTGACTCGAACCATCCACCGAACAATAATATGGTGCTAATCGGTTCGTCGAGTTCTAACATGATGTTCGTTCGGTGCTAGTTTGGTGGCTTTGTTTTTTTTGGCTAGGTGCTAGACAGTTTGTAAGACGAGATGTAATAGTTGCGCTCTCAGAATATCGATAAAACCAGAAACCGCATCCAACTATACTGAAATCAAAGCATTTATGCAGTATGTAGGCAGTATTAAAATACGCACATATACATAATTTCAAGCGACGCTCTGTGTCTAAATCATCATCATAATCATGTCTAAATACTTATCTGAAAATCCGCGCGTGCCTCCCTTTTAACCAGTGTGTGAAGTTGCTAGCTAGCATATTTAACCAACTTCAAAAAAGGAGGAGGTTTCTCAATTCGACCGTATATATACATTTTTTTTTAATGTTTGTTCGCGGATTCTTTTTATGTTCGTTCGGAACTTCGTCGTTTATGAACCGATTTTGATTATTCTTTTTTTGTTCGAAAGGAGATATCCCAAGTGTGGTACCATGGTAATGTTATCGAGGTCTGATAAGTATCTCCAGAGATATCGAGATCATCATTATCAGCCGGTATCAGTCCACCGCTGGACGTAGGCCTCCCCCAATACACGCCACTGAGCCCGGTCTTCGGCTCTTTGTTTCCAGTCACTGCCCACCGCTTTGCGAATGTCGTAGCTCCACCTAGTCACAGGGCGTTTGCCGATTCGCGGTCTCCACTCTGGAACCAGTCTGCCCCAACGGTTATCGGTCCTACGGCAGATATGACCAGCCCACTGCCACTTCAGTTTGCTAATCCGCTGAGCTATGTCGATCACTTTAGTTCTCTGGCGAATTACTTCGTTCCGGATTCGATCCCGCAGAGAAACACCGAGCATAGCTCTCTCCATAGCTCGCTGAGCGACTTTAAACCGGTGGACTAGTCGAACCGTGAGTGTCCACGTCTCGGCTCCGTATGTCATGACAGGTAGGACGCACTGATTAAAGACTTTTGTCTTTAGGCACTGTGGTATAGGCGACGAGAAGACTCGACGGAGTTTCCCAAATGCTGCCCAGCCCAGCTGAATTCTTCTCTGGATTTCCTTCTCGAAGTTATGTTTGCCTAGTTGGAGCGTTTGCCCAAGGTAAACATACTGCGTGACAACTTCGAGTGGGATTCCATCTACGGCAATCGGTTCCGGAACAACGTGCTCGTTGTACATGACTTTGGTTTTATCCAAATTCATCCGGAGACCGATGCGACGAGAAGAATCAGCTAGGTCATTCAACATCCTTTGTAGGTCCTGCAGCGTCTCTGCCATAATGACGATGTCATCTGCGAATCGTAAGTGAGAGATGTACTTGCCGTTAATGTTGATGCCACAATCTTTCCAGTCCAGCGTCTTAAACATATCCTCTAAGGCATTAGTGAACAGTTTCGGGGATATGACGTCCCCCTGTCTCACTCCTCGACACAGGTAAATATGTTTAGTACGCTGGTTCTGTACTTGTACTGACATCGTTGCGGCATTATATAGACATTTCATCACTTCGATATATCGCCAGTCGACTTGGCAACGCTGCAGGGACTCAAGAACCGACCAGGTTTCGATTGAGTCGAAGGCCTTCTCATAGTCCACAAATGCTAAGCACAGGGGCCGATTGTACTCTTCGGTCTTCTGTACAATCTGCCGCACCGTGTGGATGTGGTCTATGGTGCCGTAACCGCTTCGAAACCCGGCCTGTTCCGGAGGTTGAAACTCGTCGAGTCTTCGCGCAAGACGGTTCGTGATGACCCTTGAAAACAGCTTGTAGACATGGCTCAGAAGCGAAATCGGGCGGTAGTTTTTCAATAGGGTTTTATTTCCTTTTTTGAAAAACAAAACCACCATGCTTCTGTTCCATGCCTGTGGAGTTCTACCAGTGAAGAGAACAGAATTGAAGAGCTGTTGCAGCTGGCTTACAGCTGGAGCTCCTTCAGCTTTTAGAAGCTCCGTTGTGATTCCGTCCTCACCTGGGGCTTTTCCATTTTTGAGCTGTCTAAGGGCCATCACGATCTCATCTCGGCTGACTTCGGGCAGGTCTTCTGTGAAGTGGCGGGTTAAGATGGCTCTGCAATCCTCAGTATCGGGTTCGGGCCTTGAAGCATGCAATGCGTAGAGCTTGCTGTAGAAGTCTTCAACTTCCGACAGAATCTCCGGCTTGGATGCGACGACGTTCCCCGTTGATGTTGTCAGCTTTGTGAGGTGGCTTCTACCTAGAGGCTGGACGAACACTTTCGACCCCCGATTCTGCTCAATTGATTCTGTAATCAAGAGCGTGTTAGAGGATCGGAGGTCGCGTCGTACCAGCTTCTTAATAGTTTTGTTGCGCACCTGGTTAATTGACAAAGCTGACAATGGGTCTGTTCGTCTCTCTTCCATTAGTTGAAGTGTTTCTGCCGAAAGCTTGGACTTTTTGCCCGTACGCTTGATCTCGCAAAACTTCGTCCCTTCTTCCCTGAGGATTTCCACCACTTCTTCAAGTTTCTGGTCTACGTCATCTGTGGTTTCCAAGGCAGCGAATCGATTTTCCAATTTTAATTGGAATGTTTCAGACCCAACAACGGTTTGGAGTAGGTTTGGTCGGAGCGTGGACTTCATCAATCGGAATCTCTCGGCTTTGAAGTCGATATCCAGAGAGCCTCGCACAAGTCGGTGATCACTTCCAGTATTGAACCTAGTGATCACAGAGACGTCTCTGAATATGCGCCGTTTGTCCGTAATGATGAAGTCAATCTCGTTTTTAGTCACAGTGTCGGGGCTTTGCCGCGTCCACTTCCTTTGGGGCTTTTTCTTGAAGAACGAGTTCATCAAGAAAAGCCCCTCTTTCTCGAGGAAATTGACGAGCATTTGCCCCCTGTGATTCCTACTCCCAAATCCGTGTGGTCCTAGAGTCGATTCACTGCAGGTCTGTACTCCCACTTTGGCGTTAAAGTCTCCCATGACAACGTTGTAGTGAGCCTTAGCGGTGGTATGTAAGGCTCTGGAGATGTCTTCGTACATACTTTCCACCTCTTCATCCAAGTGTGCCGAGGTCGGTGCGTAGACCTGGATAACCTTGAGGCTGTACCTCTTGGTTAACCTTATTATAAGGTACGCAACCCTGGTCGTCAAACTGGAGATTTCTACAACGTTGTCACTGAGAGCCTTGTTGACCAGAAACCCGACGCCGCCTTGGGATGGCTGGTCACCTTCTCTGTAATACATAAGATGGCCTGATTCTAGAGTTATGGTGTCCTCTCCCTGTCTTCGGACTTCACATAACCCCAGAATGTGCCATCTTATGTGTCCCAGCTCCTCCTCCAGCTGCGTCAGATGCTCATCCAGCCGAATCGTGCGTCCATTAAACGTAGCGAGGGTCAGTTTCTTTTGGCGGCCTACCGTAACCCGGGGATTCTTAGCACCCCCTGCCCTGCCGTTACCATGACCGCCGCCGTGGTCAGGAATAGCAGGGCGGCCGGGAATTGGGGGCCGCGGCTTATTGTGACTTTCCATGATTGGGGATGCCTTAATCGCTACGCTGGGCAGCCGTGTTGGCGATCGCAGGACGTAGCTTCTCGCACCGGTGACGCTGCTGCCCGTCACCGGCCTGTAGTATTTAGCTACGCCATAATTTTGAAATGGTTATACCGCCATTTGTCGGTCGCCAGAGCCTCGTTGGTTTGTCAGCAGGATGCACCACGGGCAGGTGAGGTTGGCTGGGAGCACTGAGGTGGTATTTGTTCTCCCTTACATCCCAGATTAGATTATTTTAAGATTATTATGTTAGATATCGAGATAAACATCTCAAAATTGGTACGGAAAATGAATAGCGCGGCATTGAAGTCGGTTCTTTTTTAGTTTTTAAACGATATTATTACAGGTCGGAACGGCACAATATGGCTTTATAAAACAGGATTAGAAATTTATAAAAACGTTATCTAGGTTCACAGAATTACTTTAATAAACACCGACGTCATTGCTTACCATCAGGCGAGCCTGCTTCTTTCTCCCTTATTAGAGTCAAATTAAAGTATAAGCCAATTTAACATATAAGCATATCGCTCGGAACAGTACGATAATAAGCTAACCGTTAAAAATTACGCAGAATTCCGTGTACCTAAATCATACATGCGCCCACGCACAGACAAATGTAAGCGAGCATAAAAACAGCTCGATTAAAATGACAGTCATTGCTGTTTTAGATTAGCGGCATGTTTGTGAATTCCGAGACATTGAGTGTTGGCATCAATTTGGAATTTTTATGGTGTACTAATCGGAAACCCTTCTTCCGTCGGTGCGCCTGTGCGAACGATGTTTTATTAAGATTTAATAAGTTGAGATCTTATTATCATAGTCACCCACAGGAATTCATTGCTACCTTCATCATTCGTTATTATTTAATAAATCATATTTATTATTCATCAGCTTATCTCTGTCCACTACTGGACATAGGTCTTACCTATGGCACGCCACTGAGCTCGATTTCCAGCTCTTTGTTTACAGCCGCTGCCAGCCAGCATTGTTACCTTCTTGCGTCCGAATCCTAGATCCCTGGGTAGTGCTAAATAGGTTACCAGTTACCACTAATGTTATTTTTTAAATATCTTATAAGGTTGCGTTTGACCACTATCTCACCTGTTGGTAAGTGATGATGCGGTCGAAGATGAAGCACGCTAGGACTAGAATGGGAAATGGCTCTCAAGGATAGCAGCCGGAACACATTAGATGTTTGGCGACAGATTTGCTAAGTTGAGGGTGGTAGACTTCGACCGTGGCTCGAACCACCCCCCAAACAAAGATATGTAGGCCAATTGATTCGCCGAATGGAAACGGCGAATCAATTGGCCGAAATTAAAGACCGTAATAAATCTGGTCACATATTTTTTATAATGCTGAAGAGAACAACGAAGTGTCTCACCCACCAGTCAGTAAGTGGTTATACTGCCGCTTATCGACACCTGAAGTACTAGATAAAATACTGTTGCGTTGCCTGCCCTAAAATCAGGATTTTAGAATAGCAAATTCAAAAAATTTACAGAACAGTAGAGACTTTATACTTACTAGTTAACAGTCTTTCCAGTTTGCAGCCACTGCTTCAGCAAATATTCGTAATAGCTATCACCACGGGCGCCGAGCGTGATCGTTGCGTGTGGTAGGAAGTGTCCCGTGTTTGGATTAATAAATATTGGCACAAGTCCATGTTTCTTTGGCAATGTGTGAATCTTCTCTGAAACCGCTGCTGCGGCATCCTGGGACAAAATATTTAATTATTAAAACAATGTTTCTTCGACAACGTTAAAAGTATGATTTCCAGCACAGATCTAAGCATCTGACCTTTAGATAAGTAGAATACAACTTCAGGTCTGTTTGGCGGAGTAGAAGGTCGCGGATGCCCTTGCACGCCTGTGATTGGCCCTTCAGTGACAGTTAAGTTCCCGCGCTGTCATCACGTGACTGAACCAAAGCGCAATAATTATGCCTCGCGCCTCTGAAGGCGCGAGGCATAATATATATATATATATATATATATACTAAATATATATATATATATATACAAAATATATATATATGCAAAATATATATATATATATATATACTATATATATATATATGCTATACACCCCAGCATGGATTTAGATCCATGCTGGGGTGTATAGCTGGCAGTCATGGGATGGGAAGAGCCGAATATCGAGCTCAATAATCAACTAAGCCACAGTGCGATCTACGTTCCTATCAATACGACGAAATTAATGGATTGCATTTTAACTAATTATACTGTATAACACAGACTGTTGATGATGATGAAAGCGATAAAAATGAATATTGTAATAGACGACCTGAGATGAAGATACATTTATGGCCCTGGCCATTTAACGAGTACCTAAACGTGAATAACGTCAATGCATAGTGCAAGAGAAGCAGTTTACCCTATGCATTATAATGTAGGTAAAATATTAAAACAGTTGCAAATTGATGTAACTGTTCTGAAAATGTTATCAAAATCTGATTAACTATTTAATTAAAATCAATTTTTGCATGATAAAAAGTCACAAGATAATTTCCTGAAGCTCTCTCGAGGTTCATGCGGAGTCTACAAAAAAATATTTAAATTCCGATAAATGTTTTCCGGCAGCTATCCTTGAGAGCCAGTTCCCATTACCCAGCTTACCATCTTCGACCAGATCATCACTTTCCAACAGGTGAGATAGTGGTCAAACGCTAGCCTATAAGAAATATAAAAAAAAAGTTGTTTGACGACTGACTAACAAACATTACATAATTTTTAATAAATGTTTTAAAGCATTAAAAGAGTTTAAAAATATGATATAAAGAGGATGAATGTAGAGCCTGCCATGTATTAATTATATAAGGCGTGATTCACATTCATCCAGAATAAATAGATCAGTTAGAATACAAAACAAAACTGACCTCATAGTTCGGGTTGTTGCTAGCCCGAGACAGTTCTCTAAACTCCAATTGGACGGTGGTTACTTCAGCGGTGGTACTGTAATGCGACCATTCAGGAGCGTGGGCGACCCTGGTTCCCAAGTTCACATCGGAATATGGAATTCCCGACGGAGACGCAAAAGCTGCCATCAAGCGATCTCCTAAATCGACCTGAAAATAAAAAAATACCGTAAGTGTTAGGTCTACTATTCTGTCTGGCAGTATCACTTGTTTAAAGCTCGCTTTTCACATATATCAAATACCAATCGAGAGGACTACCTGAGATAGTTATTAAAGTATTTAAAGAAGAAATGTTTTATTCTATACGATCGATATAACTCAAATTATTTAAATCAATTATAATCGAATAATCAAATAAATCAATTATTTTTTTTTAGAAATGCAGACGTTGCTTCTTTGCAATTGACTTTTTTAGTATCCATATCCAAACCTTAGTTGGTTTATTAAACCTTAAAGAATCTAATCACAGTTTCTTTAAGAAAGCGGACCGCCGTGCATAAAAAAAAGTGTTTGTTTTGTCAATTTTCTTGTAGACATTATATTTTTTTAGTCAAATTCTGTGAATTAAGCTCAAAATGTTATCAAAAATAATGGGCAGTACATTTTACTGCAGCTACAACGGAATAGCGACGTACTGACGGTCCCATCTCAAAAATTCACCCTATATTAGCTATCTCCGTATAATACTGATGCAGCATTCACGGGCAGATGTTAGTTATATATAATTATATATATATATATATATATATATAATTATATATAACTAGCATCTGCCCGCGGCTTCGCTTGCGTGGCCTAATTTTTTACGACTTTTTATGACTTTGACAGTTTTATGACCTAATTAGTCACTATAGATGACCCTAAGGTCGAACTCAATATCCTCTGTTGTTAATGGCTATTAAATTAATATAATATATAATAATTCTGTGGTTAAACTCAATAATCAATATGGTAAAGTAGATCAAGTTGTACTATTTAAATGTTTGAGTCATTCTGATGCATGGAGGCTGTTAAAACAAAAAATATATGAAATATTTCGTACAAAGCAGATAAGGCGAAAGGTTGCGCGAGCGCAGCGAGTGCTATTATTGCGCGAGGGAAGCGAGCGCGAAAATTTACGACTTTTTATGACCCCGACAGTTTTATGACCTCATAACCTTTAATAAGTCACTATAGAGGACTCCAAAGTCGAACTCGATAGGATATCGTAAAAGTCATTAATAATCATGGTTAGGTATAACAAATTGAGAAGTAGACATTTTTTAAACTTTTTATGCGCCCTAACAGTTGTATTACCTAATAATCAAGTCACTTTAGATGACTCTAAGATCAAAATCGATATCCTCTGTTATTAAAGTCATTAAACAGTATGGTTAGGTATACCAGGTTGTGCTCTTTAAATGTTTGACTCAGTCTGATGCATGCGGCTGTTAAAACACAACAGTTTATTAAACATTTCTTATATAGTAGATAAGGCGAACAGTTGCGCGAGCAAAGCAAGCGTGACATTTTTTATGACCCTGACAATTTTAAGACCTAATAATCAAGTCACTTTTGATGACTCTTAGATCGAACTCGATATCTTTTGATGTTAAATAATTAATCATTATGGTTAAGTGTACAATAAACTGGCCTAGTGCAAGTCGGACTCGCACTAGTAGGGTTCCGTACCACACTACAGTATTTTATAAGATCGAGCAAAAAATACCACTATCATTTTTCGCCAGCAAAAAATAATAATTAATAAACATTGTATTTCTTATAACGCCATCTAACGTTTAACAAAGGTGTTAGGGATCGACATTTCAATATAACGCCATCTATGGGACGTTTACCTAACTAAGTGTTCATAGATGGCGTGAAATGCCGAAAAAAACACGTTTCTTGTATGGGGACCCTCTATTATTTTTAACTATATTCTGTTTTTAGTATTTGTTGTTATAGCGGCAACAGAAATACATCACCTGTGAAAATTTCAACTGTCTAACTATCACGGTTCATGAGATACAGCCTGGTGACAGACGGACAGACAGACAGACAGAAATTTTTATACCTCTGACCGTTTTATGACTTAATTAGTCACTGTAGATGAACCTAGGGTCGAACTCAATGTCCTCTGTTGTTAAAGTAATTAATCAGTATGGTAAGGTAGACCAAGTTGTACTATTTAAATGTTTGACTCACTTTGATGCATGGAATGACATGGCTGTTAAAATACAAAACATTATGAAATATTTCCTACAAAGTAGGTAAGACGATAGGTTGCACGAGCGTAGCGAGCGCGAATATTTTTTATGACTTTTTACGACCCCGACATTTTTATGACCTCATTACCTTTAATTAAGTCACTATAGATGACTCCGAGGCCGAACTCGATATTCTCTATTATTAGTCATTTATCATTATAGTGAGGTGTACCAAGCTGAGAAGTAGACATTTTTATGACTTTTATGCCCCTTTTATGCCCTCAGTTTTATTACCTAACAATCAAGTCACTATAGATTACTCTTAGGTCAAACTCGTTATCCTATGTTGTTAAAGTCATTAATCAGTATGGTTAGATATACCAAGTTGTGCTCTTTAAATGTTTGTCTCATTATGATGCATAAAGCTGTTAAAACATGAAAATGTATGTAAAATTTTTCTATAAAGAAGATAAGGCGAATGGTTGCGTGAGCCCAGCTAGCGCTATTATTGCGCGAGCGTAACGAGCGCGAAAATTTTTAATAACTTTTTAATACCCTGACTGTTTTATGACTGTATAACCTTTAGTTGTCATTAGAGAGGACTCCAAGGTCGAACTCGATATCCTGTATTGAAAAAGTCATTAATCATTATGGTTAGGGTATACCAAGTTGTGCTGTTTAAGTCTTTGCCAAAATAAAAGTGCCCTATGTCCTACTATGCTCTACTGACTAACTTTGTACAAAATTTTAGCTGAATCGGCCAAGTCGTTGACTTGATAAGACGTCACACATTTACAGAATTCAATAAAAAATATCCGGACATTCAGATTTTTCTACCAGAAAAAAGTATACAGTGTGGAAATTAAACTCAGGCCCTGGAGGGAAACTACTTTAAATCCTTAAGCTAGCTCATTTTACTTAAAGGAGACATTCCTTTATTTTTGAAAAGAAACAAATCTGCATTAAAAGATTTTTTAAAACTCGCTTGCTTCGCCCGGGACTCGAACCAACTAAAATTTAAAAAAAATATATATATATACTAATCGGTAGTATTAATATTCAGGATAAAGTTTCTCTAACAAACATTAGGTCTTAAAAATAAAAATAAACGTTAAATCTAACATCAACTTTATTTTACTAGCAATTTTGTAACACTTAAATTATTTAACTGATAAATTGTTCGAAATGAGCCCCGTCGTTCCGGCTACACAACATTAGTCGCCGTTGAAATTCATTTCTTGTAGCCTTCAGCAAAGTGTTGTGGTGTATGCCCCTAATAACATTTTCTATCGCAATCCTTAGCTCTTGAACGGTTTCATAGCAAGTTTCATAAACAACATTTTTTACATGACCCCATAAAAAGAAGTCCATGGGCGTCAGGTCTGGACTTCTTGCAGGCCATCTAATCGTCCCGTTTGTACCTATCCAGGTATTGAAATTTTCATTAAGGTATGCCCTGGCAATTCTGCTGTTGTGGGCAGGTGCACCATCTTGTTGAAAAATGATATTATTTCGTTCCTCTTCTGGCAGAAGATTTAATTGATTTTGTAAAAGCTCCAATATTTCAATGTATTTTGCTGCATTCAGATGTCCTTCGTAAATGTGCATCAAAACAACCATGTTACTTTTGATTCCACACCAAACATTAAACGAAAATCTGACCTGATTGTTCGTTTCACGGACACGGAATGGATTTTGACGAGACCAATAATGATTGTTATGTCTGTTATACATTCCATTATTACTAAAATTTGTTTCGTCAGACCATACAATACAGTCCAAGAAATTTGGGTTGCGGGCTATTTCTGTTTGAATATTTTCACAAAACTGTAATCTCCTGTCACTATCTCCGGGATGTAGTTTCTGCACCAATCGCCCATCACGATAACATTTGTATTTGTATTTTTTCAGAACTTTAAGTATACTAGTATGGTTGATGCCTATCTCTTGAGCAGCTTCCCTGCTTGAAGCCTTCGGGTAACACTCGAAGTATGTCAAAATGTTTAACTCAACATCGCTATAGTCCAAATTTTGTTGCTGTGGGCGTCCAGTCTTCTTTTTAAAACTTCCAACGGTCAGTAAATTATTCACAATTCAAGACAAAACTTTTCCAGATGGTAGTTCTCTGTCTGGATAATTCTCGCGATACCACTGCAGAGCTAAATCGTAGCTCTTGTTGCATACAAAGTAAGCTTCTAATAACTCGAATTGTTCTTGATACGCCATTATGAGACAATTTAATTACGTAAGGAAAGCAACACTACTTAAATAAAATCTGTTGATAAAAATCGTTCGAATTTTAAAATTATTGTCCCGCATTGCAAACAAAGTCAAACGTTCCATTTTTAAACTTCTCCACTGAACGCCTCGGATCATGTAAGAAGGAAATGTGCATAGAGGTATTACCACCATTGAACAATTTTCTTATCGAAGATTTCAACAAGGTACTTAACGATAAATTAGCAAGCGTGTACTTCATTCGTACATAATTTTAGTTGGTTCGAGTCCCTGGCGAAGCAAGCGAGTTTTAAAAAATCTTTTAATGCAGATTTGTTTCTTTTCAAATATAAAGGAATGTCTCCTTTAAGTAAAATGAGCTAGCTTAAGGATTTAAAGTACACACATCAACACTGTCTAGGGATATTCTGATTTTCACAATTTTTTCCAAACGTGTTACAACTAACATACAACATGTATATATTTTTATAGAGCCCATTTATCAGACTATGCTTTACAATAAAACAAAGTTATTTGTTTTGTGTAAATATTTTTTTTATGAAATAAAGACAAAAAGTGAAATAATGGTAAACCTAAAGATGAATTTCTTTTTAAGAAAAAAGTGAAAGTAATGCGAAATTATTAGGTTCTTTTAGTTACCCGAAAAATTAGTTGTCAGTAAAACCACCCATGACGTTAATCACGGTCCTGCAACGGTTTTTCATGCATCGAATCAAGTTATCAAAGTCTGCTGCGGGATATTGTCCCAGGTCCTGCTAAGATGCAAAAAAAGTTGCTTTTCAGTCGCAACGTTTGGAGGAAAATTCCTCTAAGCTCTTCTTTGGAGCATGTCCCACGCATGCTCTATGGGGTTTAGGTCTGGTGATTGCATGGGCCAGTCTAAGACCGACACGTCGTGCTCCTGTAGCCAACTGGTGACCACTCGCGCAGTGTGCGGACGAGCGTTGTCGTGCATGAGCGTGAAAGCTTGGCCCATTTGCATTCGATGAGGATAGATTATTGATGCTAGCTCCTGATTTCGGTATTTTTCTACAGTCATGGTGTTACTGATCCAAACGAGGTCTTTTCTTCCACCAACACGAATACCCGCCCAAACCATAATTGTTCCGCCGTGGTATGGATGGAGTTCCTGAGGGTGTTGCAGACGCTTCTCACGTCCAGGAGCTCGCGATACACGTACTCTTCGTAAATCAGGATAAAAACCAAATCGGGACTCATCGGTAAACAGCACTACAGACCATTGGTTATCTTCCTAGAGCAAATGTTCTAGAGCCCTCTCTAATCTTCGTCCGCGATTTCCTCTGAGTAGTGCTAGAGTACGAAACGGCCTGCGAGCATGAAGGTTAGCCTCATGCAGTCTTCTCCTCACAATTTGGTCACTGGCAAGCAACTGGTACTCTGACTAGAGCCTTTGAACCAACTGCATGGCCGTCACATTAAGTTGTCTTCTCGCGGCCACTTGCAAAAATCGATCCTGTCTTTGGGTGGTTATGCGCTTCCCGCCTAGGTGCCTTTCAGCCACTTCACCAGTGGTACGATAATGTGACCAAAACCTTGATATCACGTTTTGTCATGTTCCAATCTTCTCGGCTATACTCCGTTGAGTAGCCCCAGCTTGAAGCATGCTTACTGCTCTTAACATCTCGTCTCTCGTTAAATGGCGCCGCTGCATGATGCATACAGGTACATAAATTCGAAAGTAACCGATAATTTTTATTAAAACATTAATTTGAAACAAATAAAATTCCAAAAACTAGGTTAGGTAAATAAAAACATTCGAACTTCGCTACAATTATGCCGCGCAAATCTTTTGTTTTTAATTTATTTTTCAAATTTAATTTTGAATCATTCATTAAGAGCTACAAAATAAGCTTACGTTAAAATATTTTTATTCCAACCAGTATTTTATGAGTTGAAGAAATTTTTACAAAATATCCCTAGACAGTGTTGATGTGTGTAGTTTCCCTCCAGGGCCTGAGTTTAATTTCCACACTGTATAATGTCCTTGTATGTTCTATTGACTATCTTTGTACATAATTTCAGCTGAATCGGTTATGCCGTTTATCAAATATGACATCACACATTATAAAATTCAATAAAAAAAACTAGATATCCAGACTGTTCTGCGAGAAAAAAAATATCCTATGTCCCTTGTATGTTCTATAGACTATCTTTGCACAACGGTTCAGCTGAATCGGTTTAGCTGTTTAGCAGATAAGACGTCACACGCTTACAAAATCCAATCATAATAAACTGGCCAAGTGCAAGTCGGACTCGCACTCGCAGGCTTCCGTAACACAGTAGAGTAATTCTATAACTATGATTTTTGCAACTACAAAAATAACTTTGTTTTTCATAGTGTTTATGTGAAAAACAAAGTTATACTTGCGGTCGCTATATCTCAACAACTGCTGACTGTATCTCGTTCAAACCAATTTTCGTTGAAAGTTTTTATTGAGATCTACAGAATATATTTTTTCTAGATTTTTCACTCTTACTTTAGAAGTTAAGAGATTTTTTTTTAGGCGCGCCTATCTTTTAAATGATTGACTTTGAGAAAAAATGATTTTAGGAACGTCAATGTCATTTTTAAAGACCTATCCATAGACACATATGGGTTTTATGAAATAAAATTTTTTTTGTTCCATTTCCATGAATGGGATGGAACTTATTAACCTTTAAACTTTTATATTTTTTATTTTTGTACAAAAATCGGATAGCGGTTTACAGAATACATCTACCTACCAAGTTTCAATTCTGTAGTCTTAATAGTTTCGGAACAAAATGGCTGTGACATACGGACGGACAGACAGACAGACAGACGGACATGGCGAATCTATAAGGGTTCCGTTTTTTGCCATTCGGCTACGGAACCCTAAAAAGCTCGACACCCAAACTCGACTGCCAGAAAAAAGTATCCTATGCCCTTCTTTGTCTTATTGACTGTCTTTGCACAAAATTTTATTCACTCAATTAAATCGAACCTTTTATCCGAGAAGAGATAATATTTACAAAATTAAATTAAAAAATCTGGTTACCCAGATTCTAGACAAAAGTATATTGTATCCTATTTTGTCCTATGAACTGTCTTTCTACAAAACTAGAAGTGTCCCGCGGCTTCGCCCGCGTTAAAACCTTCTTTTATTTACTTAAAACTTTTCTTTTGTAAAAACGATTCTATCATTAAACACATTAAAAATAAGAATTAACCAAATCGGTTCACCCGTTTTCATGTTATCGTGGCAATTCTGGATTAATATTTATAAAACCCTAAAAACCTAAATTTACAGACTTTGTTACCTACCCCATTTCGAAAAATCCTACAACACGTACTTTATCCCATCTTGTTTCACCATACAAACTTTGAATCCCCGTTCCGTATGCGGGAGGAATTTTCAGAAAATCATTTCTGAGCGGATACCTACGTCATAATAACTATCTGCATTCTGAATTTCAGCGCAATCCGAAACAATATTAATTTTTAGACTTTGCTACCCCAGTTTATCCTCTTAGGGTGGCATTTTGAAAATAATAATAGAAATATAATAATAGAATAGAAAATACTATCTAATCTTGTTTTTCCATACAAACTTTGAACCCCCGTTTCATCCCCTTCAGGGATGAATTTTGGAAAGTCCTTTCTCAGAGGGAACTATGGTCGTAATAACTATCTGCATGCCAAATTTCAGCGCAATCCGATACAATATTGATTTTCATACTTTGTTACCCCATTTCACCCTCTAAGGGGGGAATTTCGAAAAAACCTAAAACACGTGTTTCGAATAGAAAATACTTCTAATAATGTTTCTCAATAGAAACTTTGTACCCCCGTTTCATCCCTTTAAGGGGTGAATTTTAAAAAATCCTTTCTTAGCTGATACTTACGTCATAATAACCACCTGTATGCCAAATTTCAGCGCAATCCGAAACAATATTGATTTTCAGACTTTGTTACCCCATTTCAGCCTCTTAGGGGTGGAATTTTGAAAAAACCTGAAACACGTATTTACTTATTTTTGTACTGAAGCACTTGTGTGTAGTTTCGGATAGAAAAGACTATCTAATCTTGTTTCTCCATACAAACTTTGAACCCCCATTTCATCCCCTTAAGGGGTTATTTTGAAAAATCCTTTCTTAGTACACGCCTACGTACTAAGACAAATATACCCTCCAAATTTTAAGTCTCTACGACCAGCAGTTTAGGCTGTGCGTTGTCTGTCAGTGAGTCAGTCAGTCAGTCAGTCAGTATGTCAGGACAAAGATTCTTATAGTACTAGATTTCAGGCCAAATCGGTTAAGCCATATGACCGTGAAGAAGTCCGAAACAAACAAACAAATAAAAAAACAGACTTTCGCATTTAAAATATAGGTGTTGATCTCTAAGACCAACGTCGGCGAGGATGCACGTTGATATATCAGTTAGTTAATTAGATAAATGCGTAAGGGATAATTTTGGAAAAACTGCGAAGCACGTGACTTATAATTTTAATTGTAGAGTATATGTACAGTATCGGTCATAATTGGAGTAGCAGTCTCAAAAAGCAATAGCATGACAGCAAAATACGCACATACGACCTTCTTCTATACAACGTTTCGAAAGTAACATAATGAAAGAGAAAGATAGAAGATATAGAAAGACCCATATATCGCACTCTTTCGTTATGAACCCATTAGAAAGAGCGCATGTATTAATTAGTAGAATACCTAGACCAGTTTTGCTTCTTTTATCAGTTTTACAAATAATGAGGGTAGATTTGAAACAAAATGTATTGATGGCATAAATGTATAAAGATTTTTTTTTTTTTTTATACCGAACTGGGTAGCACTTGATCACTATCTCACCTGATGTTAAGTGATGATGCGATCGATGATGTAGCGTGCTTACCCAGAAGATACCTATTCACTCGCGATTTGAAGACCCCCACATTGTACTTAATCGGAAACACGGACTCAGGCAGGGTATTCCATTCCTTAGCGGTTCGTATGATGAACGAAGAAGCAAATCGCTTCGTTCGGGTAGATGGTATATCCACCATAAATCGGTGGCGCCTTTTAGTGTCTCTGGATGTCCGATTATAAAATGGGGATGGTGGAATCAAATCATGCATTTCCATTGCACACTCTCCGAAATGTATCCGATAGAAAACCGATAAACAAGCGACTTTGCGGCGATGCGCGAGACTCTGGAGTCTCTTGCTTACTAATAGGTCATCGCTGATGAGTTTTTTGGCTCTCCTCTCAATAGCTTCCAGTGTCTCCAGCTGGTATTTAGCAGAACCATCCCAAAGGTGAGAACAGTACTCCATACACGACCGGACTTGTGCTTGGTAAAGATTAAGCAACTGTCCCGGTGTGAAGTACCGTCTCACCTTAGCCAAAATGCCAAGCTTTTTTGAGGCTAGCTGGGCTCTAGACTCAATATAAGAGCCGAAATTGAGAGTTGGTGTCAAAGAGATGCCAAGAAGCTCGAGATTGTTACTTATCGGAACGGACACATCCCGGAAAGTAGGAGCCAGTAGAAATGGGCTCCGTTTAGCGGAGAAAAGACACGCCTGGGTTTTCGCAGCATTGAACTTGACCAGATTGGCATCGCCCCAATCAGAGACTGCCTTCAAAGAAAAGTTCAAGCGTTCGACCATCGCTTCTCTATGAGACTGGATTTGTAATGCACTGGTTCGTGCGTTGGATGTATAACTCTCTACAACAGTGCTGTCATCTGCGTACCCAAAGATACCGGGTTTAAGCAGGTCATTAATATGCAGCAGAAAAAGTGTTGCAGAGAGTACTGATCCTTGAGGGACTCCGGCATTTATGGCCAATTGGTCGGAAGAACAGCCATCGATGACCACTCGAATCGACCGATCCCTCAAGAAATCTGCTATCCAAACACATAAACCAGTGGGCTGGCCGTATGAAGGAAGCTTGCTAATAAGGCTATCGTGCCAAACCCTGTCGAAAGCCTTCGAGATAACATTGTCGGTTGGTGAACTTCGGTGGTGGTTGAAGTTTGGTTAATAAATAACTTGAAAAATCAAAATGCAAGCAAATATAATTATTAAAGACGGCGAATTGAGGCATTGCATAGAAATGGACTAAATAAATTATATTATCTCAAATGTATAGTGAAAGCGGCATAAGTGTAAGTTATTGCTGAGTGATAAGTGTTGAGAAATCGTAGTTATAAAAGTAAATTGTTAATAAAGTTTGTTAATAAGATTTGGTGTTTTCAGACGGAATGTTGGTCGCGCACTTCATGGGCATATTATTATCTTTTCTATGCCATGAGGATTAATAATGCAAAGGTGAGAAGCGCGAGACGAGAGATGTCCTGAGCAGCTGTAGCACAGATTATATAATAGTTACTTGGCTGTAGGCTGGATCTAGTTTGGAGAACATTTTCGTGACAGACATACAGTCCGGCAAGTATAACTTGGCGTGCCTGTGCGCCACTGTGCTTTTACTTTGTACTTTGATAACAGTTTCTCTTAAACCACTTTTAATTACTTTTGGCATTATTGAACTATTTTAATGTAGCAGATTTATCAACAGTAATGTCGCGGTAATCTCTCAAACGTTAAACTCACAGTTTCAATTAAAAGAATTAGTTCCAAAAACCACCACTGCCAAGTTATACTTGTGGCACTGTAATATGTGCGAATATAGTGGATAACGAAGGTTTTTTGGTTGAATACTCAATGGCTTCTTATCTGTATCGAAAACAATAGAAGTCACACGACATATTAATTTAAAAGTATATAAAAACTAGGCGATGTGCCGGCTGTGATAATTTGTAATAAGTAATTGTGTAAGTTATGATTATAAAGGATTAAGCTTCAATCCTCTTTTCCTAGAGAAAATGACTAATTACGCTTATAACCTTAAATAATCAATAGGTAAGAGCAATTCTCAGATGCAACCAAAAAAGTGTTATTTTGTCAAACTAGAAAATTGTCAATGAAGACGGTTTCAATTTAATATAATATTAAATAAAAATAGTAGTTTATGATATTTCGATATGTTGTAAATTAATTTATTTAAAAACATTGTTGCTGTGTATTCTTCTAAGTTATACAAATAAATATTTCCTCAAAAACTATTAAGATAACATCACCGTGCTATTTATTTTATTGCACATAATAACATAGATCACCAATTTACCTTTATAAGTGAAGTTTTAAAATAATATAAGCTATTAATAACTGTTTTTTTTTAAATATTTTCTAGGCTAGCGTTTGACCACTATCTCACCTGTTGGTAAGTGATGATGCGGTCGAAGATGGTAAGCACGCTAGGCCTAGAATGTCATTTGGCCATCAAGGATAGCTGCCGGAACACATTAGATGTTTGACGACAGATTTTCTAACTTGAGGGTGGTAGCTGGCCAGGCGGACACTAGAAAGTGTCCTACCACCATGCGGGGGTTGTTGGTTTCTTAGCGATGTTTTTCCTTCAAACCAAAAAAACCTTCAAAAGCGCATATACATTTTTCGATAGAAAAATCCATTGTTGCGCGGCGGTTTGAACTCGGTACCTCGTGCATCAAAGTTCAACCAAACGTTCTCCCGATTACGCCACCGGGCCCTCAAAATTATAACAAAATCACGCAATGCATGTTCGAACTCTGGCCTCCTGCTTCCCAATCAGTTCACCTTACCACTCGACCAAGATGATATTAATGACTCATTAGAATTTAAGCATCCGTAGGCATCCGTTACTTGTTGCGTAGCTTACTCGACGTTATGACGTTATTTGATGTTTACCAAATGTATCTGACGCTATGTTTCACCTTTTTATTCGTCTGTTGTATGGCTAAGCATGCTATCTATGCCGTACTTACGTGTTATTGTTTGCGTTGGAACATTCGACAGAAATATCGTGCAGGCTACTATGAACATTGAGGTGCTACTGGACTATTGTTCCTCGATAGTACATATTTTCAGGTCCATCGCCCAGAGAATAAAATGTTTCACAGAAAATTAAACTTATCATTTCACCCACTTAGGGGTGGAATTTCGAAAAAACCCTTTCTTAGTGGATAGCTTTACTTCACAAAAAACACATAACATATAGAGGGTTCTATATGTTATGTCTTTAATACAGCGAATTATGTTGTACGTTGATATATCAGTCAGCTATTCAGCCAGACTAACGCGTGAGGGACGATCTTGGAAAAAACTGTGATACATGTGTCTCATATATTATATCATTATACCAATTTTCGAGATAATCTAGCGACCGGTCCCAGAGAATTAAAAAAATTACAGAAAATGTAACCTTACATCATACTCTCTTAGGGGTAGAATTTCGAAAATCGATGTCTTTGTGGATATCTGCACTGCACAAAGAACACACCTTCTAAATATCATGTCTCTAGGACCAGTAGTTTAGACAGCACTGCTGATATATCAGGCAGTCATTCGGTCAGCCAGAAAAAGAAGTGGGGATGATTTTTTAAAAACTGTGATAGCAGTAACTCACCATTTTAATTAAAGCGTATATGTACTTATTTTGGAGACAATTGACTCAGATAATAAAAAGTTTCATCGAAAGTTTTGAATTTTGAAAAATCCTTTCTTAGTTAATGCCTACACTTACAAAGAACACACCCTCCAAATTTCAAGTGTCTAGGATAAGCGGTTTGAACTGTGCGTTGATATCTCAGTCAGTCAGTCAGTCAGTCAGTCAGGACTTTGGATTTTATATATATATGTATATATAGATAAATTGTGGAAGATTGGAAAACTATTTCGTCGCATAAATTATAATCACACAGAAATATAAGCATTCTAATCTCCTCTTCCTCTTTTGAAGGGTCATATTTCTATTTGCAAATCATAAAAAGGTGATAATGACAGGGGCGTAGCAACAGCAGACCTTGATTTTTTGTAAAAACAATTTTTCTCTAGAAGCATTTTCCAGGGATGAAACGGGGAATACATTTGTATGGAAAAGTGCACCCCGCGTTCCCTCTTAATGTAGATTCTCGACTTGAAATCTTTATTGTTGATGTAGATCAACATCATCAGCCGGTGTCAGTCCACTGCTGGACGTAGGCCTCTCCCAAGATGCGCCACTGAGCCCGATCTTCGACTCTTCTTTTCCAGTCAGTGCCTACCGTTTTGCGTATGTCGTCCCTCCACCTGGTCACAGGACGTCCTACGCTACGTTTGCCGATTAGCGGTCTCCACTCTAGGACAAGTCTACCCCAACGGTTATCAGTCCTGCGGCAGATATGAGCCCACTGCCACTTCAGTTTACTAATCCGTTGAGCTATGTCGATAACTTTAGTTGTCTGGCGAATTACTTCGTTCTGGATTCGATTCTGCAGAGAAATACCGAGCATAGCCCTCTCCATAGCTCGCTGAGTGACTTTAAATTGGTGGACCAGTCGAATTGTGCGTGTCCACGTCTTGGCTCCGTATGTACGGTTGAGGATGCATCATCGACAGCTAGTGTTGTCTACTGCTGGATATAGGTATATGGATTGATATTACTATGTCAATGACACTGTATTTCGCGGCCCGGCAAAATAATCAACTTATAATTTAAGATCGTTTACTAACCGAAAAAAACTGGCTTCAAATACCGCGCTAGTCATTTTTTGTAGTATGTGTGGGGTCCTTATCTCCATATCTCTGAAGATAATTATCAGATCTCGATAAATTTACAATAGGAATACCTTGGAAATGTACCGGACCAATTGAAAAAAATAAATTCAAATCGGTTCACAATTGACGGAGTAATCGCATACGCGTAACATACATACAAAAAAAGTCGAAGTCGAGTCTTATGCAAACTGTAATTATCTTAACAACGCCTGAAATAATAATTCACGTTAGGCACGTAGAGTCGACTATTAACATGGTGCGGTAGAACGATTAAAAACTAATCTTACCGCCATAAACACTGCTTACTAATTAATTTCGTAATTATATTATCGCCATATCGCAGGCGTTTTACTTAATTTTTTAACCGACTTCACAAAAAAGGAGGAGGTTCTCAATTCAACTGTTTTTTTTTTGTTTTTTTTTCTGATAATCATCTCCGGAGATATGAAGATAAACAATAAAAACAAATTTGTATACCTTGATTGACATGATTATGGCTAGTAGCTATTTAGACTACCGCGGCATGTGCAGTTAGTTTTTTCGTTTTGTACGATCATAAATTATTTAAGAAAATATTAAGGAGCTATAATTGATGTTATCAAAATTTCGGACGTCTGTAGTCAACAGAATATCAGAAAAGCTAGAATCAATGCGGTTATTTATACTCAAAAAATATTGCATGTGGAACAATTTGTTGAAGAGTAGAAATATGACCTTGAATGATAAAGGTGTTCCGGCATCACAGTCCTAGGAGATAGGCCTAGCGTATTCCTCATGAGTGTGGAGACCGATATCTTTAATTGTACTAAGGCCCAGTTTTACCGATCTGATAGTCTCCGATAGTCTTAGAAAGTTATCTACCAGGTACACTACAACTTAGAACCATATTCACGATTAAGTGACAGATGATTATCTCACATATAACGCCATAGTTGAAGTTAAAAAACTGTTAGACAAGTTCCAATAAGGCTATCAGGAACCTGGTGGTAAATTGGCCCGTAGATTTCAAAATTATTTTTAAGAAATATCACATTTCTTAGAAATAAAACAGCCGTTTGATTGTTTTTCCATTATATATTTTAACAGAATGTTTACCCGGTAATACGATTAATAATAAACACGTCAGGTCATCGTGTATGCCCTTTCTGTGATTCTTGTAAATGCGATATAAATAATCTCTACTACTCACACGACTAAGGAATGTTTATAGTAGCCTATAAATATTCCGTATGTCATTACTTCCGATAATTCGTTCCTTATTAGTGACACAGTCGAATGGTGTAATAATACAGGGTGTTTTTTCCACAATCAACGTGTTCGATTCCCGGCTAGGAATACTGATTTTTCAAAAATCCAATGAAGCAGTTTTAGTTTTAATCAAAATCCGGCCCGAGACTCCTTTGAGTATTTTTCGCTATTCCTTATAGTTTCGGATTTGGCCATCCACGCCCACTTGAAAAATTATTATTTAAGTTAATAAGTCCGTCATCGTCAAGCATTTGCTGGATTCGGGACCTAATCACTGGATTGGACTTCTTCATTATTCACGACGACAGGGGCAAAAGTGGTGCGTTGTCTGTTCTTTGAAAAGAGGAATCTGTTAACTCTCCTTTTGAAGCTACTCACATAAACCTTCTCCTTAAAAACATCGGGAGGAAAGTTATTCCACATCTCGAACGTACGCGGAAAGAACAAACGCTTGAAACGCGTTGTGTGGGAGGACCACGCGTCTATAATATGAGGGTGGGTTATACGGGCACGCGAGGTCTACTGTTTTCACAGAATTACTAGTATATAGTTTTCCTGTATATTTCAATTTTAATATAGCAAAATTGTGTACCGTTTATGTAACTCTGAAATTCAATATTCACAGTTATTCGTTTTTAGTCGCTTACTCAGAGGTGATATAACGGTAAACGGACTTAGTCAAATACATTTTCGGTCTCCACAATATTTCGCATTAAGTTCAATCTACAATAAATTAAAATGGATGTAATTTTTAGGGTTCCGTACCCAGAGGGTAAAAGGGGACCCTATTACTAAGACTCCGATGTCCGTCTGTCTGTCTGTCTGTCCGTCTGTCACCAGGTGATAGACAGTTGAAATTTTCACAGATGATGTATTTCTGTTGCCGCTATAAAAACAAATACTAAAAATAGAATAAAGTTTAAAATTATAAGGGGTTCCCATACAAGAAACGTTTTTTTTCAGCATTTCTATATAACGCCATCCATGAACGCTTAGGTAAACGTCCATAGATGGCGTTATATTGAAATGCCGATCCCTAACACATTTGTTTAGATAGCTTTTAGAATTACGCTTTATTAATTAGACGTTAGATGGCGTTATAAGAAGTAAGCACGCGGCTCACAACTGTTTTGATAAAATGTTTATTAATTATTATTTTTTGCTGGCGAAAAATGATAGTGGTTTTGCTCGATCTTATAAAATACTGTAGTGTGGTACGGAACCCTACGAGTGCGAGTCCGACTTGCACTTGACCAGTTTTTTTTTCTTTATACTACTTCTCAAACCGAGTTCAAGTGTTTTACTTAATTAATCTGTAAGGTAATGTGTAATAAAAAAACATGTAGATATATAAGCCAAGCACATTTTCTTTCTTGTGGACATCCTCACAGTCGTATAAACCTGCAGAAATCTTAACAGTAAAATTGCAAAGTATTCTGTAAATTTCCGGTTTCTCGCAGCGCTAAAACAATAAAAGTATTTTAATAATGACTGAATACTCACAGCTTTATTCAAGAACATATCGTCCAAAGTGAAGTGATATGCCGTCAGCAGTCCGCCCAAAACTCTAATGGTCACCTCGAAGAAATTCACATCTTTGTTCTTTGTAAATATCAGTTCAGATTTTATCCACTCTCTACCTTCTTCAAATTCTGAAAATAATAATCTACTTGTAACAAATGTATGGTTTAAGGTAATCTTATGAAAAGCTAAAGTTAACACACTGCGATATACTTGCTTAAGCTGCAGGTATATTGCTTAAGCTATTGTTGTTGGGTCACTTAAACTACCGTTCTGTCACTTAAGCTACCGTTCGGAGACTTAAATTACCGTTGGGTCACTTAAGCTAATGTTGGATCGCTGTAGATACTGTGAAGCCACTAAAGCTACCGTTGAGTTAATTAATCTACCTTTGTGTCGCTTTATTTACCTTTGGGTAATTTAGGCTACTGTTGGGTAGCTTAAATTACCAAGCTCTTATCAGTTCTAATGTCTTCTCGCTCAGATATTAATTCTATTGTTTAAGGGACGTTTTTGTAGACGACTTGTCCAGTGCCTCGCCCTCCATTTCTAGACAAATACGATTCCATCTTTATGCACATCATCATTTAAAAACAGGTGACCCATGGTCAAAAATTGTATGTTGCCAATAAAATTACATTAAATCATAAAAAATTACCTTCTTTCAGTCCCATAATGTAAGCTGTATCCAATCCATCTACAATAGTAAGGCCTAGTGAGAACCAATCGTAAGCCATGCCTGTGACGGGCTTCAAATTATCGTGGCCCCACGCATGTTCTTTGTAGCCTTTCCAAGCAAATTTGAAACTGTCTACTACAGCTTGCTGGCGAGAATTTGTTGGACCTGTGGTAGAAGAAATACACATTTTATATTTTTATAATTATAATAAAATAAAGGGTGGAGCTTGGCTGCAGGCTACAGTTAATCGCCGACTATTCCTCAACACCGCCTCCACCCGGCAAAAAATGTTCATTAAAATGTACACTTTTTTACCTCAGACTATCACAAAAAAGGCAGACGCATTCGTGCCGAACACCCAAGTGACCGTAAGTTCAGTAATATTACATTCAGTAATACTACATTCTTGAGTAATAAGTTTCCGTGCTCAGTCCGGCATAGTCAATACGGCATGATTATTATTAGATTATATTACTACGTAAGCAACGCTGCGAAGTAATACTGCACGGAAGCGTCCAACCCTGCTGCCGCTTGGTAGCTAACTGAAGCGTTTAGATATTACTCATGCATTTAGTATTACTGAACTTGCGTTCACTCGGGTGTTCGGCACGACTCCGTCTGCCTTTTTTATGATAGTATGAGTATTTTACTTTAAATAATTGCCTTACCTGGGAATACTTTAGGGCTTTTCGCTTCATGCTCATTATCACCATCATTTGACTTTTTGGTATTTTTGGGCGCTGACTCTGCTACTGGCTCAATGACTAGAGACACATTCTTTAATGTTGCCTGAAACATATGAGAAATTAGAAATCAAATGGTTATTTATTTACGTTTAATATACTTTAACTAAGTTTGAACTCGTGTTTATTTCTGAATATTTAAAAAAAAAAAAGTTGCATTATTGCCCTATTGCAAGTACAACCATATTCCAACGTAAGTATATCACAATCTGCCATGAAAAGAAAAAAGTTATATCATAGTAATATAAATGCGCAATTATAAATCTTATTATTTAATCACGCAAAATAGGTGCACGCGGATATGGATAAAATTTGGACGACAGTATATGACACATAGGATACTTGTTATCTTGATATATGACCAAATAAATACTTTTAAAGCAAACGAAGTTGTGAGGCACAGCTAGTGGTAGGTACATTAACTGCTAAATAAAACCTCAAATGTTTGAATAAAATATGATGTAGGATATTATATACAATATACTATGTTGCTGAATACATTCCAAAGTATCAAATACCACCATTCCAATTTCGAAATATGCACAAATGTGCATCATTGTTTTGACAGTAAATAAAACCATGGCTTATATTTTATATTTATATATAATACCTATAAAACATGTTTGACATTCCAAAAAGGAAGCTGTGTACACAGTAGACAATATTCATACAATATACCTATTGTAATCCAATACTAATGTTACCCACATGTTAGATATCTTATCAGCAACAGCATTATACTGCTACTGAACAGTAATTATTTCAAATGTTGTCATTAAATGAATGGATAAAAGTAACACAATTAAATACAGATATGGTTAGTTTAAATTTTACCTATAATGTTAATTTTTTATTATGAATTTTATCATGATTGAGATATATAATATACATATACAATAGAGCCTCGATAATCTGAACTACAATAAATCAAACTGTTGGGACTCAAGGAGTGTTCGGATTATAGAATGTTAAAGTGTCCACGTTACGGAGCCGAGAAGTGGACATTGACAGTGCGACTGGTTCACCATATTCAAAGTCGCTCAGCGAGCTATGAAGAGGGCTATGCTTGGGGTCTCTCGGAAAGATCAAATTCAAAATGAAGTTATCCATGAGATTACCGAAGTTATCAGGATAGCAAGCTGAAGTGGCAGTGGGCTGGTCACATCTGTCGTAGAACCACGATAAACATTGGGGTAGACGTGTTCTAGAGTGGAGACCACGGCTCGGTAAGCATAGTATAGGGCGCCCTCCAGCTAGGTGGAGTGATGATATACGCAAGTTGGCTAGCAGCGGTTGGAATCAGAGAGCTGAAGGTCAAGCTCAGTGGCGTGTCATAAGTGAAGACTTTGTCCAGCAGTGGGCAGATATAATGATGATGATGAAACTGTCCAATATGGCACACTTGTGCGCAAAAGTTAGTTTTATGTTTGCGTTTTTATGTTGGAACCATATTTATAACCTAAAAAAATCTCATTATGCAGAGTACCTAGTATAGACACGTTGAAAGAGCTTGTAACTAGTGAAAACATCGCATTATCATGGCTTCGCGAGCGAGAAAAGACAAAAGAAGTCACCGAAAATGGCAAGCAATGCATCATCATTTCAGCAACCAGCATTCCTGATGAACACTCAACAAAGAGTTTTTTTCATATTATATGTTACCTATATGAAAATGTAATAATAAACCACCTTTTTTGGAAGATGGGTAATTATAAAATGTTAATGACATTATAATTAGGATTGATTATTATCAAATTGAATTCAATGATTGCAAACCTGTGCTGATTCACTATTTTTAGGTTTGTGTTTCAGTTCAGCCGCTCCTGCTTTTGCTGCATACATTATTATTATAATAGTCGCGATTACAATTAGCACGGCATACACTATTGACCTTTGTAACCGTGACAGACGATTCCATCTCTAAAACAAAAATGATCAATTATTAGTCATATTTATAAAAACACCCTATGATGTGATAATGATATTTGGAATGATGCCAGATACCAATGGTTTTCCCAGGATGATATCTAGACATTGATGACAGTTTGTGTTATTTGTAAGTTTTGTTAAGTATTTTACTATTATTAGGTAAATACGTCCTACAAAACAGCAATAACTAATAGATAAAGTTTAACTACTAAATAGACTTGACAATAAAAATACCTTGAGATTTTTTGTTTAGTCTAGTAGTGGTATATCAGTTCAGAAAATAGATTTAGATAGTTGTTTTAAATGGACAAGTATACAGTTGACAAGCATCTCATCCCGTCTCAACATCAAGTGAGATAGTAAGCGAGAGCCTGTCTATTTGCAACTTAAAAATATATATAATATATCAACTTAAAGGATGGCCTTATGTGGGCGGCTTGAAGCAGCCATATCAAACTGCTTTAAACTGCAACTGCAGAGCATCTTATATGTGAGACTAATTGTAAAGTATCATTAAATGTATAAATGATCTCTATAGAGCATCACTATACTCTCCATCAGGTGAGATAGTGACAAATGAAGCTTGCTATCTTAAATAGAAAACAAAAAACAGAGTAAAATAAAAAGTTTTTAGAATTTTCTTTAGAAAATTCTCCTAAGAACAAATGGTACGAGTTTGGAAAACCAAAAAAAAATGTAGCATGCATAAATTTTAATGTGTTCTTAACAGTCAAATCTTAACAGTTTGTATTTTCAACAGATTTCACAATAGCTATTGAAATACACAAATACTGAGTACAATGACACTGTACACATTGTGTCGAAGGTTACTCCATATAATGTATGGAGTATATGGCATATATTATAGGTTTGAAGAGGCTTAAAAGTTTATTTTATTACTTTCATTGAAGCCAATTATTAAACTATAATATTGTTAAAGATCTTATAAGGGCCCAACAAAAATGAAAGATACTGAAATTTGATAAATTTAATATGGGACCAAACTACAGCTATATCCACTTCATAATAAAAAATTATACAAATTGGTTAATATATACAAGCAATAGTTCTATGGCAATATATGCATATTGGAGGTCATTGTCACCCACAGTTAGGTCATTGTAGCCATCCTGTCTCCATAGGCTTAGATCTTAAACTATCTAACTAACCCCACACATGATCCCTGGGTGGTGCTTAAATGAGTGGTCACCCATAGAGGTGATAGGCTTCAGCTGTGGCTCCGGTGTGTGGACACATTTACACTAAAGTTAGTTATCCAATGCCTCGTCTCACTGCTGTCTACCGATTTCAGATAAGCCATTCATCCACCTCAGACTGTATCCTCACTTAACATCAGGTGAGATAGTGGTCAAGTGCTTGTCAAGCAGGCATAAAAAGAAATACATATAATAACAAGAAATAATTAGAAATGCTGTGAATTAATTACTTCTGTCTATTGCAAAGATTGTCATAAATAAACTTTACTAGCCCTGCAGCATTGCCCTAGCAAAAAAGGAAAAAATTCCATTGTAAAGAAAATACATACTATTCACATGCATTCATATAATAAAGTTCAATGAAGTAAACATCCAAACCGTAGTAAACTGAAGTAAATATACCTACTTACTAAAAGCCGGAGTAATAAATAAGCCACATGACTAATTTTAAATTGTGAGTCAAGTATTATTTTTATTTACAAAAATATCATTACAATTAAAACAGGTTTTATGGTTGAACCACCGGAGAGAAATATTTTTCAATTGCTGTTAATATCATATGATAAAATATAGTGTTACCTCTGTTATCGCCATAAAGAATAAAGTACAAATTACAATGTGATATAAAAGGTTTCTTTGGAATTATAGAACACACCACACACTACTAGTTACACCGGGATACTGAATTAATTTGGGAACAAATGTGATAGCAAGTGTTGCCAACAAATCTTCTTTTCTTTAAGAATCAATGCTGCCACAAAACTTGTACATTTAACGTGTAATTTGGTTATTTTATATTTTAAATATAAGGCTAATAAGTTTCAAATGGCTGAATGGAATTGCAATTTGCATTTAGCAAATAGTTAAAAAAAATTACACTATTCACTGAGACGATTACTGCGTAATACTTATAATAATTATACCAAAAGATTTGCTTGTATTGTGAAGTTATATGCTGTTAGTTAGGGAATGCTTGTCAATGGTTCTCAAAAATATATGAGCCTTAGTAGATACTTGATTAATTCCAAAACGTGGTCTAGATTTTTAGGAGAGGTTTTCACTAATTTACTAACTTTCCTGACAATTTTTTATCAATAAAGACTTTCATTAAATGTTTTACATAATAACTAACCAAATAAACTGCCAAAGGCATGAAAACATCATAATATAGGCTTTATTTCTGAGTCTACAACAAAACAGATACTCAGGTAGAAAGGTATAAGAATGTATAGTTACTTACCCGGATAAATTTCCTATGTGATATAACTTGATCAGCGAGATCTAGCGATGTATCTGCCCGACGATGCCATTTATTGATGATGCTCTCAGGAATGGTGGAGTCATCATCCTCGCTCAGCTCGAGATGAGCTTCCATATTCTTATTCATCGCAATATCTTAAAACTGACTACTTGTCTTATTTTTACAACATTTTACACACTTAGGCACCACTTTCATTCATATTATAACACAACGTTCGGCAATTTTATCGTCATATTTTGAACGGTTTATCCGACACAATATTTCACTGAGTAGCTACACTGGTTGAAATATTGATAATTTTGTTTTGATAAGAAAACGTATAATATTATTATTGCTTCAGGTAAATCACAGAATAAATATGTTCACCTCCACGTCTGCAAATACAAACCGACAACTCCGACAAGTAGAGCGCGGAAAAGATAATAATACTACAGCGGTGCCCAGTTGCCCATAATGTACCTTATTGTTTTGTAGAATTTTTATTTTGTATAGATACAAGTACTTTATTTAAGATTCAACATCTTCGTCATAATATTTATTGACTGATGTTGTAACTATAATAAAACTGAATTCTTTTTAGGAACCCGGAACAAAGGTATGTATGTAATCAGTAATGTATCCGTCAAATGTGCCGCAGTAAAAAATCTAAAAACACAGATCATCAATCAAACTTCAATCAAATATCAAGATTCCATTCCACCACAACCGTAGACAGAGAAAAACCTACTTTATGACCACAACCATAGAAAAGATAACAAAGGGCCTTAAGGGCCTTATTCACGATCCATCCCGGCTGTACGTCAGCTCAATGACATGCACGATGCACGATGCCAAAATATCGTGAATAGGCTTGACGTACGTCGATAATTATTATTAATTGTTTGCTGGACTTGCACGACTGATTTTGCATCCAGCGAGCACCCCCACCACCGCGACCATCGTGCAGATGGATAGTGAATAACGCGGACGTAAGTCAGAGCAGTCCAGCATCGTGCGGCTTGATGGTGTATAGACTTGCTGTACAGCAGATTTAACAAATACGTATAATATACATTTATAATTTGAAACATTGTTCGTTCTATTTACTTTGCTCGCTTGATGCGCGCTCGACAGTCAGTATGCTACATCCAGCGCCGCGGCCTTGAGCTGACGTACAGCCGGGATGGATCGTGAATAAGGCCCTTAATACTACGTACACAACTAAAGGGCCTATTCACGATCCATCCCAGCTGTACGTCAGCTCAAGGCCGAGGAACTTGCGGAGATAATTCGGAGATATGTTTTTTTTTGTTTTGAACATTTAAACAATGAAATCATCTAAATAAGTGCAAAAATTGGTAGTAATTTTACATTAACGACATCGATTTTAAGGGGAGAAGGAGGCGGTGGGGTGGGTAGTGCCACCATTTGAAGGGGAAGTTGCAGAAACTCTAAACATTATTTCATTTAAGGGCTGTTTGAACCATTGATATTTTATTATAAATCAATTACGTTATGATTACGTCAATACTTACCGAGCACGGTGGTCCACGTAGATGACGCGTATCCGTGACAAACACAAAAACCCGGACAGAAAAAAATATTTATTTATTTTTTGGCGCGAACAGGGTGACCCGTGTCGATCTTATACCGAGTTCACACCAGGCGATTCTAGTCGTTCAACTGGCTTGGGGTTGTACTTGTCTTTCGATTCCAAGTATACGATAGTATATATGTATATAGATAGTAGCGATACTTTAGACGATTCTAAAGTATCGATACTAAAAGTACTTAGTAAGTACCGGTTATAAGTACTCGTTTCGTTAATCAATGATTTTTTTGGGAAGAACATTAAGGCTGGCATTATACAGCGATAATAGGGTTTCGAATGAAACTATCGACTGGGTATTTTTTGTAACTCGTATCGTACATCCCTAGGAAGTTGAGCGACTAGAATAGCCTAGGGGCTGATCACGAAAATCATTGAATGAACGAAATGAACGAAATGACGGGGACGCAGCTATGTAGGCTGTATAGTAGTGTATAGCTCTGTCCCCGTCGTTTATTTCACTTCGTTCATTCAATGGTTTCCGTGATACGGGTGCTGGGGGCTTATCACGAAAACCACTGAATGAACGAAATGAACGAAGTGACGGGGACGCAGCTATATAGGCTGTATAGCTCCGTCCCCGTCATTTAGTTCATTTCGTTCATTCAATGGTTTTCGTGATACGGGTGCAGATCTGAACCTGGTATTAGCTGCCGGGGTGCAGGGGATGCAACACTTTTTAAACAAAGTCTTTCTAGTTTCTATTAAGTCGTGCGTGTCACTACAGGTCATAACACGGTAATGATTATAGTTCCATTTCGGGTTTTGGGACAGCTACGGTAATGATTTTTAACACTTTCAAATTATAATATACACAAATATAAATATTAAATATTTTAAAATTCCACCTGTTTATTGTGGCCTTTGATTATTTACTTGTATAGATAGAGGGTTGCGCTGCAGTCGCAATTAAACGACAGGCCAGATTTAAAGCGCACGTGAGCGTGTCACGTCATTGTTGACAAGCGCGGTACGTCACTGATGGCATTCTGAGTGATACAGTCCGGCAAGTATAACTTAGCGTGCCTGTGCGCCACTGTGCTTTTACTTTGTACTTTGATAACAGTTTCTCTTAAACCACTTTTAATTACTTTTGGCATTATTGAACTATTTTAATGTAGCAGATTTATCAACAATAATGTCACGGTAATCTCTCAAACGTCAAACTCACAGTTTCAATTAAAAGAATTAGTTCCAAAAACCGCCACCGCCAAGTTATACTTGTGGCACTGTATCAGCTCTTCAATATTTTCCATAAAAGTAGGGAAAAAACATATTTTGGTTTTGAGGCATTAGTTTGTTTGACCTATATTTAAATTATGGTGTTATAAATTATAATATTTTTGAAGATAGCGAGTGCGTTTGGTTAAATATAATTTTATTATGAGAAGAAAGCTATAATTTTAGATTAATTACATATATTTTGTAATTTGTTACTTCATTTTTGTACTTAACTATGTTTTATGTTACAATTTAGACTGGAATACTTTTTAAATACTAACTTGCTGTGCCCCGTGGCTTTACCCTCGATAAAAAAATACTACTAACAACACGCTAGTTATTGGCACAAAAATGGTCAGAGCACATATAACTGTTGCTTTAGCTAGATGACAGATATCCTTTTTGCGGCTTTTTAGGGTTCCGTAGCCGAATGGAAAAAAACGGAACCCTTATAGATTCGTCATGTCTGTCTGTCTATCTGTCTGTCCGTCAATGCGTCTGTCAATACCTTTAAAAGGTATTGACAATGCGTCTGTCAATACCTTTAAAAGGTATTGACAGACGCATAGAGATAAATCTCCGGAACATGAAGAGGTATCAAGTTGAAACCTATACTAAATTCTTGGGTTTACGGGTATCTTTCGGCTGTGAAAAAGTTTAACCTCTACATAAGTCAACGCGATCAAAAGATAATGACCGTTTGTCGCATATTTTCGATTTCACAAGGGAATCAAATCAAAACCTATCCATTGATCTAGAATTATACAATTTGGCAAGAAGCAGGTTCTTGAACCACTTATATAGGAATGAATCTGAAAACCGTGAATATGTAGTTTATTAACAAAGACAAATTTAGTATTACAAACTTATGATTTGTATTTGGCGCAGTACATTTCCTATGGATCCAACTGTAAAGATAAGTTTGTCCTTTAACTTAGTTTGAGAAATTGGTACGGAAACCTCGGCGGGCGAGTCCAACTCGACTTGACCGGTTTTCTGTGTTTCCGGTTAAATATAATTTATGGATCTCAAGTCGCGAGTAAATAGGTATCTTCTAGGTAAGCGCGCCACATCATCAATCACATCGTCACTTAACATCAGGTAAAATAATCAAGCGCAAACCTATTATTATTAGTTACTTTCTGTAGCAAGTTTGAGGCAATTATCATCATAATATCTCTGGAGGTACTTATCTGATCCGAATAAAATTTAAATAAGACCATCTTAGAGATGAACCCTACCTGTGTGAAAAGGGAATCATTTAAATCGGTTCACAATTGGCGGAATGATCGGCTAACAAACATACAAAAAGAAAACAGACGAATTTGGAACATTATCCTCTTTTTTGGAAGTCGGTTAAAAATACACCAAAATAAATAATTTTAATTGATTCGTTCAATTTATTGTTGTAAATATATTTTTTAGGGTTGGTTCCATAGCCGAATGCAAAAAAAACGGAACCCTTATAGATTCGTCATATATATGTGTCTGTCTGTCTGTCTGTCCGTCCGCATGTCACAGCCACTTTATTCCGAAACTATTAAGACCACACAGTTGAAACTTGGTAAGTAGATGTTTTGAGGGCCCGGTGGCGTAACTGGGAGAACGCGTCGCCTTCGACGCCAGAGATACCGAGTTCAATCCCCGCCGTGCACCAATGGATTTTTCTATCGTATCTATAAAAAAAAAATTAAATGTATGTTCGCTTTTCACAGTGACCCTCCAGTGAAGAAAAACACCGTTAATAAACCAACAACCCCCGCATGATGGTAGGACACTATCTAGTGTCCGCCTGGCCAGCTACCACCCTCAAGTTAGAAAATCTGTCGCCAAACATCTAATCTGTTCCGGCAGCTATCCTGGAGAGCCAGTGTCCATTCTAGGCCTAGCGTGCTTACCATCTTCGACCGCATCATCACTTACCAACAGGTGAGATAGTGGTCAAACGCTAGCCTATAAGATATATATAAAATAAACTGGCCAAGTTCAAGTCGGACTCGCACACGTAGGGTTCCGATTGAACAAAATTTGTCGGAAAAATTAAGTACCAACATGTAGTTTTAATATCGATATATATAAATACCGTTTCAATACTAAACATCCTTATTAACTACAACGCCATCTAACGAATATTTATGGAACTTCTAACACCAACTAAGTGAACGTTAACACAATGTTAGGTAAGGTAAACCAGTGTTGTTCAAAGTGTGGGTCGCGAGGTCGCGACCCCCAGGGGGTCGCGAAGCCTCTATAAGGGGATCGCGGGGGGTCGTGAAACCTCAGTAAAAGAAAAAACAAAGTTTGAAAATATACTTTTAAAGAAAATATTAATTAAAGAGCATTTGCAGGTGTGACTGAGAGTGCTTATAATAATTGTTTCAAAAGAAAACTATGTAATTTATTTCCTGTAGGCCACATGAACGAAGCCGCGGGTAGAAGCTAGCAATATAACAAAATACAGATCATAAACAGTGCAAGTAGGTCGATTTTTTTTTCATACTAAGGGGGTCGCGTCGCGTCCTGAAAAAGGTTGAAAAACACTGGTAAACAATCGTTCATAGATGGCGCTATAGTAAAAACACGTTTTTTGTATGAGGACCCCCTTTATTTTTAACCTTGTTCTGTTTTTAGTATTTGTTGTTATAGCGGAACAGAAATACATCATCTGTGAAAATATCATCCGTCTAACTATCACGGTTCACGAGATACAGCCCGGTGACAGACGGACAGACAGACAGACAGACAGACGGATAGCGGAGTCTCAGTAATAGGGTTCCGTTGGTTCCCTTTGGGTTCGGAACCCTAAAAATATGTATTCTCTAAACCGCTTCATGACTTTTATACAAAAATAAAAGATCAAGGCGGGCTCCCCATATATGGACGAATGAGGTTTGACGCCAACAGTTGGTTGAATTATTTTTTGGCGCTTAGGTTTTTGAACTGACTATCTTGACAAGTAAATAATCAAAGATTGTGGCAACTAAAGGAAAAGTGCATGACAATACGATTCATTTCCGAAAAACACAAAAAAGCTTTACATTTTGAATTTATTTGTCCGGACATCAAAATTGCATATTTCTCAGGAATTACCCAGATAGGTACGTGGTAAAAAACATTCACACACAAACACACACACATTAACTTTGGCATCCTACTATTATACTAAGGGCCAGTTTCACTGGTTCCTGATAATGCTTTAGATAGTTATCTGACACATGATGCCATATAAAAGCTGTCAAAAATCTGTCATAAGTCTTCATATTAGCGCTATCAGGAACAGCTGAAACTGGCCCTAAATATTTAATATTAGTAGGACGTACGATAGACCGTGCTCATCATAGGACATGCTCCTGGACAAGGACATGAAAAATTAACATCCAACGTGACTCTCCCGTGCCCGCTCAATTAACCGATGAGTACAATTAGAATGCCCCCTAATTAACAATCCGACGTGTCTAATCGACTCAACCAACATCCAACGGGACACTCACGTGCCCGCTCAATTAACCGATGAGTACAATTAGAACGCCCCCTAATTAACAATCCGATAATCTGATAACCAGTCGACTCATCCATTAGTGTAACAATATATAATTTTTTTAACTCACTCTTGTAATTTCATATTATGTATGCTTGTTACACATTCTTTTAAAACATTTGGAAATATTAATTCTTATATAGTCCAATGAATTTCAATAGTTTAATTCTTTCTTATGGCACGTGCAACCACAACATGAAAATAAAATGTCAAACGTGTTGTATGCTATCGGAGGGTAGCCCACAACACGCTTAACTCGAATGTGTACGAAAGCATGCGCTAGGTTCTACCAGAGGGTAGCTCTGGCCAAGAACCCACGCACATCACCACACACGACTGATCTTAATTTAAGCAGCACATCACCAGATGGTTGCCCTGGCCAGACGCGCTGCACAAATCCACCACAATCATGTAACTTGCACGTGCCATGATCCAGTTCAATTTTCAAATAAATGTCAGTTACTTCTGATTAATTACTTTAGTGGACGCATATCAAACATACCAAATATAGGAGAAAAAAACAATCTATTAAAAGCTATCAACATACCCTTTGGGTTATCCCGCTTCTGAGATATAAGAAAAACACCTTCTCCCAATTAAAACATCGCGTAATAGGCGCAAACTTCGTATAATATACATCCGACCAATGTCGGTACATCACGTACTATACAATAAATGTCGAGAATTTATAGGTACTTTTATAACAACGACCTACTAGTTTTAAACGCCAAGACCGAACTGCAGCCCGACTGCCAACTCTCTACCGCGTTAACTTTCTTGTTTTATTTTTAAGGTTGGCATCCATGCTTTGAGGCCACACACAATTCTCATTCGCGGTAGTTTTAAAGTTGGCAGATTGGCACCATCGATTGATACTGACAGTGTGAGTCAAAACGTTTCCAATGGCAGTTTCACAAAACATAAGTCAAATGAGCACAATTCATTATTAAAATACATCAAAATAAGTAAATTTAACTTATAAAAATAAGAAATCATAACATATCAAAATAATTATAAAAATTTATTGCCAGTTTTCAACAAAGTTAGCTTCTCTAAAACAAAACAAAAAAAAATTAAAACGTTAATAAAAACGTGAATACTATCATAATCAGCCAGTTTCCGTCCACTGCTGGACATAGACTTCTCCTATGGCACGTCACTGAGCTCAATTTTCAGCTATTCGTTTCCAACCGCTGCCAGCCAGCTTGCGTATATCATCGCTCCACCTAGCCGGAGGTCGTCCTACGCTACGGTTGCCGAGCCGTGGTCTCCACTCTAGAACTTGTCTACCACAACAGTTATCGGTTCTACGACAGATGTGACCTGGCCCGTTGCCATTTCAGCTCGCTATTGCTTTGAGCTATGACTATAACTTTGGTTCTCTGACGGATGACTTCGTTTCGAATTTGATCCTTCAGAAAAACTCCGAGCATAGCCCTCTCCATAGCTCGCTGAGATACTTGGTGAACTGGTCGTACGGTCAGTGTCTACGTCTCCGCCCAGCAAGTAATAACGGATAGGACGCACTCGTTAAAGACTTTTGTCTTCAGACTTTGTGGTATGGGCGATGAAAAGACGCGACAAAGTTTTGCTAATGCTGCCCATCCCAGCTGTATCCATCTGCGAGCTTCCTTCTCGAAGTTTTTTCTACCCAATTGCAATATTTGCCCAAGGTAGACGTATTCGTGAACAACTTCGAGAGGAACTTCGTTTAGGGCAATCGGCAATAACATGTTCGTTGAACATGATCTTGGTCTTATCCAAGTTCATCCGGAGATCGATGCGTGAACAAAAATCGGCAAGGGTAGTCTAGTCAGCATGTATTGCAAGCCCTGTACGGCTTCAGCCATGATGACAATAAGATGATATTGTCATGTCGCCAATCTCAACTGTGAAAGGTAATTGCCGTTCATATTTATACCCCGTCCTTTCCTGATTATTCAGCGTTTTGATCATATTATCCTCTAGAGCGTTAGTAAACAATTTGGGGGATATAACGTCCCCTTGTCTCACTCCTCGATGTAAGCGGATATGTTCAGTCTGCTGATTTTGTACTTGCTGTCTTATAATTACAATCACAGCACCATTTTTGGCAGGTTAATTAGGAAAAAAATCAACTTTAAAATTTGCAAGATCAATAAACAACATCTGAGAATCTGAACATACATACAAAAGAATTAGATCTGCTTACTCTGTCTAATCAAATATGTATTTAGAAAAACTAAAGCATTTATAGCTTTATCAGACAGCCGGTTTCTTATTTTATTTACTATGATTGATATAATATGATTTCTCGAGTTCTCGACTTTTCTCGAGTTTATTTTCCCGGGAACAAAGCCCAACGATTTATTTTAATTCCCGGGAATTAACCCTAATTCGATTCCAAACTGTATTTTTGATTGTGAAACTGTGGCTTAGCATTCGTGGACTATTGAGTCGAAGACTCAATCGAAACCTGGTCCGGTCTGGAGTCCCTGCAGCGTTGCCAAGTCGACTGGCGATATATCGAAGTGATGAGATGTCTGTATAATGCCGCACAGATGACCGTTTAGCTAGGCTATTCTGTAAGCTATCTCGACAGCGGAATCCGCGGTGAGATTCGAATTTCTTACTACGAAATTCAATCGTATCACGTTCGTAATACAGTTGAATTTCGTAATACTCAGATTCCGCTGTCGAGATTGCTTACTGAATAGCCCTGCTGTACAGAACCAGCGAACTAAGCATATCCACCTGCGTCGAGGAGTGAGACAGGGAGACGTCATATCCCCGAAACTGTTCACTAATGCCTTAGGTAGAGGATATGCTTAAGACGCTGGATTGGAAAGATTACGGCATCAACATTAACGGCAAGTACTTCTCTCACTTACGATTCGCAGATGGTATCGTCATTATGGCAGAGACGCTCCAGGACCTACAAAAATGCTACATGGCCTAGCTGATTCTTCTCGTCGCATCGGTCTCCGAATGAATTTGGATAAGATCAAAGTCATGTACAACGAGCACGTTATGCCTGAACCGATTCCTGTAGATGGAATCCTACTCGAAGCTGTTACGCAGTATGTTTACCTAGGGCAGACGCTCCAACTAGGCAAACATAACGAAATAGAAATCCAGAGAAGAATTCAGCTGGGCTGGGCAGCAATTGGGAAACTCCGTCGAGTCTTCTCGTTGCCTATACCACAGTGTCTAGAGACAAAAGTCTTTAATCAGAGCGTCCTACCCGTCATCACATACGGAGCCGAGACGTGGACACTCACGGTTCGACTCTTTTAACAATTTAAAGTTGCTCAGCGAGCTATGGAAAGAGCTTTCAAGTTTTCAGTCACTGCCCATAGCTTTGCGAATGTCGTCGCTCCACCAAGTCACAGGGCGTCCTACGCTACGTTTGCCGATTCACGGTCTCCAGTCTAGTACCAGTCTACCCCAACGGTTATCGGTCCTACGGCAGATATGACCAGCCCACTGCTATTTCAGTTTGCTAATCTATTGAGCTATGTCGAAAAGTTTAGTTCTCTGGTGAATCACTTCGTTCCGGATTCGATCCCGCAGAGAAACACCGAGCATAGCTCTCTCCATAGCTCGCTGAGCGACTTTAAATTGGTGGACCAGTCGAATTGTAAATGTCCACGTCATCATAGGTAGGACGCACTGGTTAAGGACTTTTGTCTTTGGACACTGCGGTATAGGCGACGAAAAGACTCGACGGAGTTTTCCGAATGCTGCACAGCCTAGCTGAATTCTTCTCTGGATTTTCTTCACGAAGTTGTGTTTGCCTAATTGGAGCGTCTGCCCTTGGTAAACTTGCTGCGTAACAACTTCGAGTGGTATTCCATCTACGGCAATCGGTTCCGGTTAAAATCATAGTCATGTACAACGTCCTCGTTGTACATGACTATGGTTTTATCCAAATTCCTCCGAGAAGAATCAGCTAGGCCATTCATTATCATTTGTAGGTTCTGCAGCGCCTCTGCCATAATAACGATGTCATCTGCGAATCGTAAGTGAGAGATGTACTTGCCGTTTATGTTAAAGCCACAATCTTTCCAGTCTAGTGTCGTAAATAAATCCTCCAAGACGTTAGTGAACAGTTTCGGGGATATGACGTCCCCCTGTGTCACTCCTCGACGCAGGTGGACATGTTTAGTGCGCTGGTTCTGTACTTGTACAGTCGTCGTTGTGGCATTATACAGACATCTCATCACTTCGATATATCGCCAGCCGACTTGGCAACGCTGCAAGGACTCCACCATGCTTCTGTTCCATGCCTGTGGAGTCCAAACTTTCGACAGAAACACTTCGGCTAATGGAAGAGAGACGAACAGACCCTTTGTCAGCTTTGTAAACTAACCAGGTGCGCAACAAAACCATAAAGAAGCTGGTGCGACGCGACCTACGATCCTCTCACACGCTCTTGATTAAAAAATCTATCGAGCAGAATCGGGGGTCGAAGGTGTTCACGCAGCCTCTGGGTAGTAGCCATCTCACACAGCTGACAACATCAACTGGACTAGTCGTGGCATCGAAGTCGGAGATTCTGTCGGAAGTTGAAGATTTCTACAGCAAACTCTACGCATCGCATGCTTCAAGGCCGTTACTCGATACTGAGGATTCTAGAGCCACCTTAACCAGTTCACAGGAGATCTGCCCGAAATTAGCCGAGTCGAGATCGTGATGGCCCTTAAACATCTCAAAACGAAAAAACGAAAAGCATTAACTTTCGTACATATAAATCATTACAACCAGATCTCTTTGTAACTTGTAGAGGTCAAGCAATAGATGCCATTCATGAATATACATTTTTAGGCATTTATATGGATCAATTTTGCAATTGGAAGAAACACATAAACTACGTCTGTGCAAAATTGAATCGCTTTGTATTCGCTTTGAAACGGCTTCGGCGAACGGTAAATGAAAGAGCTGCTCTTACAGCATATCATGGATATGTAGGGTCTGTTCTTCGGTACGGTCTACTGGTCTGGGGCAACTCTACAGACATAAAGAAAGTCTTTATTGTACAAAAAAATGTATTCGAGCCTTATGCGGTGTTGGCCCATTGGATTCATGTAAACCACTGTTTAAAAATCTGAACATTTTGACGTGACGGGCTTATACATAATGCAAGTGGGTATGTTTGTTAAAGAGCACCCTGATGACTTTGAAAGGGTAGATATTAAGGAACGATTACGGACTGTAAGAATAGATCCGACCAAATTAAACCATATAAAGTAAAACAGTCTTATGTGAAAAAAATTGCAAATGCATAACGATAAAAATATTTAATAAAATACCAAAATACATACCAATAAGAATGTTTAAAAATAGGCTGCACAAATGGTTAGCTGAACAATGTTTTTATGATATGAATGAGTATTGGAATAGTAAGTAAGATTTTGACATCATTAATTCTATTCACATGTACATTATAATTATATTTATAACCCTAGAATTACTTGACACTATTTTATGACATTTTACTCCTATCATTAATTTTTATTTTGAAACTAGCAGAAAACGTCAATCTGCGTTTATTTATTTTGATAAAATAGGACTTTTCTGCTACTTATTTAGGTAATACAATGCAATGTAAATTTTATTATAATTCTGAATGCCCTTATAGAGGCTGCGGTAGAAAAGATGTATTTCACTGTAAAATATTGCATGCCAGATTGTGGCGAAATGTGCTGAACATCATTTAAATGTAAATATCACCTTGTACCACATTTCATGCGATTAAACAATTTCATTTCATTTCATTTCATTTCAAAAATGGAAAAGCCCCAGGAGAAGACGGAATCACAACCCAGCTTTTAAAAGCCGGGGGAGCTCCAACATTTCAACAGCTTCAACGGCTCTTTAATTCCGTTCTTCTCACTGGGTACAATAACTGGACCTGCCAAATTTTGGTTCTTTTACCCTGCGGACTACCGTACACATTTATATAATCTCCAGTACATATGTTACTCTTTGCTACCGTACTCTTTGCTTACGTAATAATACTATACATGTCTAACTTGTCTCGTGATCTGTGATTTGTAAAACACATATGTTATTTTATATTTTTATCGTCCTATTTACAAGAGTATTAACAAATATTTATTCTAATACAAAATTATATTTTGCAAAATGCCACAAACAGACTATTGGCCTTTTAGTAAAAATAAACAAAACGAACATGCCGAACGTGTTGAATTTAATTCTTCAAATCAATCTATTGTATTGGTAAACAACGAGCAAACAAATTTCTCGTAAGATTTAGTCTAATCGTCCTTTTTAATGTATTGGAAAACTATAATTGCAGCAAAAACAGTTAGGAGATATGGAGGGAGAAGTAAAAAAGATGCAAATGGAATTGGCGGCCATGCGGCATATTCGGCAAGATGTTAAAAAGCCCAACCCTAGCACTATAGAGGTATGGTATAGGCTATAGGGCTGCCACCCTCACTCTTTTTATGGTATTATTTATGTAGGTTTCAGGAAAAGCAAGATGTATACCTATTAACCTATTATAATAACACCGAGACTCAGAAAACAGAATTTTGTTCGTCGTTGTATTACCTTGCACCCGACCCCTGAAATACATAGATGTGATTCAAACTGCCTGTAATTTTGCGACTGTGATACAATTTTAGCTCACTGTTGAACTACTTACTTATATATTACTAAGCGGTGGTACCGCCCCGGGCGAACTAGCAGAACTTCTAACACATATTTATTCTGTGCTTCTATTAAAATTAGCCTTCGTCGTCTTCACAAAAAATCTAACCGACCGATCAACTAACATCCAAAAAGGAGGAGGTTCTAAATGAGGCTGTATTTTTTGTTTGTTGTTACGCGATTACTCCGCCAATTGTAAATAGATTCGAATGATTCTTTTTTATTGGTAGTGTACATCTTCGATTTGGTCCAATTGTAATTTCACCGAGATCTGATGAGTATCTTTAAAGATATAATAGATAAATACCTCTTACGTGGTATACTGAAAATGACCAGTCCTGCATTTGAAGTCGTTTTTTTGTTTGTTTTGTAAATTATCTTAATTTTCTTTATTTTGTTTGTATGTTTGTTAGGTGATTACTTCTCCAATAATTGTGAACCGATTTGAATAATTATTTTGTTCATTGGCAGGGTTCATCGCCAAGGTGGTCTCATTAAAATTTTATCAATATTTGATAGGTATCTCCAGAGACATTTATGGCGATAAACATCTCAAACTTGCTACTGAAACTGACTCGGGAGGCGTATGAAGGCGGGTTTTTGGTTTTTAAAATATCTTAAATTAACCATCGAGGTACATGTAAACCAGAGGCGCCCATCATAAACTGACTTACGTGCCGAGCGGCGCGCGATCGGGCGTGAGGAGTACTTACGCTAAAGTAAGCGAGATGTAGATTCAGCACTGCTTTTTATTTGAACGTAGAGCTAGTTCGCGACGACACATCTGGTACGTAGTACATATACATGAATGAAATGTACATTATTTTTAGGAATCTCTGGACGAAGTAAACAGCACAAGGTCATATGATGCTTATAGATTCAACGATGAAAGATACAACACAGAAGATAGCGAGGTAAAATGTAGTAACTTAAACTTCTAAACAGTAAAATGCTTATACTTTCGAATACATCCGATAATCATACAACATCCTTAAAATAACAGACAGAAAATAACAGAGATTAAAATAACAGTCACCTAAATACCATTGTGGTAACAGACTACCAGTATCGTAATTAGGTTTTTATAACAGGTACAGGTAGGGTGGTAGAGTACCTACGTGTTCTCAGATGATTGATTGCATTATACGCACAGATGTTATTCATGCAGCTCCACATACCTAACTGTCTCTAGAGAAACAGTGGAACGTTATGCTTCTTAACCACTGACATAGAAAATATAATGTGTGTGTGGGTTACCAACTAGTGGGTTTCCTAGTGAGTGTTCTTATCTAACACAGAACGCCTAATGGAGGTCATTGTCTGTCACCCACGGCAACTATTCATTATTCTGTGCCCATGAGACAGTCTTATAATAGCTGCCTGGCTTAGACCTTAATCTACTCTAAACGTGATCCCTAAGTTGGTGGTGCTAAATGCGAGACCACTGTTGGTAGGCTTCAGCTATGGCTCGAACCACTTACCGGAAAAAGCATGACAACAATAAAGAAATTATGTCTGGTACTTTTATATTCACTAATATACGAATATATTTTTTGTATAATATGATATATCAAAATAATAAATATAAATATGTAGGTACTATAAAAAATAAACCATTATTAAAAATCTAATACGGGCCAGGGCCCAAACTTATTTATTTTTATTATTTTAAGTATCATCTATTTCTGTAATACAATAACAGTTGTAACTAACTGACTTCTATTATTAATAATCACCGCTTAGCTACCACTCATATCTCTGCCTCAACAACAAGAAACAACGCAGCCTTAGCTAAGCGAAGTTTAGAGATAAGTGAGTCTACTGGTCTAAATTTCAGTAAAATTCTTCCACATAGGTTTCCAAACTACGAGAAGACCTAATTCAAGCAAAGCACGCAGCTGAAGACGAAAGGTTTCATAGACTAAAGTACGAAACTAAGCTAAAGGACTTGGAGATCAAATTAAACGATATCTGCTCCTACGGCAAAGCAAATGCAGATTATAAGGTCAGATTAAACTTTGTCTATTTTTGACCGATTTCACATAAGAAGGGGGTATATTATTTACCTACCTCATAAAATATGATTCTCTGGCGTACATTAACCAATTGGGTTATTCTTTTTTTGATTCTTCTGTTTGATAGGGACGCTCGATACAAAAATAAGACCCCGCGAGAATTTTGAAAAAATATGCAGTATATATTTCTGGTGACGCGCGTTCAAAATCCTAACTAATATTATAAATGCGAAAGTAACTCTGTCTGTCTGTCTGTTTCACTTTCACGCCACAACCACTGAACCGATTTAAATGAAATTTGGTACACAGATAGTCTGGAGCCTGAGAAAGGACATAGGCTACTTTTTAATGCGAATAAAGGATTGTAAGGGGTTGAAAGGGGGATGAAAAGTTGTATGGAAGTATTGTCATTTTTAAAGCTGAAGCTTGAAACTTATTGTTTAGGCTGTTGATTCGATATAAATAAATATGACATTCAAAGTTTGTGAGGGGGGAAGGGGAAGGGGAAGAGAGGGGAGGGGAGGTGGAAGTAAGGGGAAGGGGAAGGGGAAAGATGGAGGGAGATGGGAGGTGAAGGGAAGGGGAAGGTAAGGGAAAGGGGAGGCGAGGGGGAGGTGGGGCGAAAGGGGAGGGGAGAGGCAAGTGAGGGGAATGTGTGGGGAGGGGGGTCGGGAGAAGAGAGAGGGGGGGAGGGGGCATTACGCGGCGTGGTACGGTGCGGAGTAGGTGGGATACGCATGTGTCCTTTTTGTAAAATAATTAGCCTAAATAATTAAAAAAGTTACCCAAAGACACTATTCCACGCGGACGAAGTCACGGGCACAGCTAGTAATGTATAAGCGCCTACCTCAAATGTCAGTTACACTTACTACTACATCAGTTATAGCCACAAGATGATTAATAATTATATTATTAATATATCTGTTGTTATAGCATTATACGACAATTGGAAATACACGCCTTATGAAAATTAATAAATTATTATCATTATTTAATTTAAAATAACGGACGGGTCTTAAATGGCCCGGTCCTTTGGAAGGTATTGACGGAGCCGAAGCCAAGGCCCTTTACAATGTTAACTTAAATACTGTGATTTGTGGATAAAGATATGTATGTACAAGTAACAAAAATTATAATTTTGGATAAACACCCACGACAATATATCCTTTAGAAAATTAACGTCATAACATCTATATAAGAACCACCACTGATTAATTACGAACCGCTTAAAGACAAAATCGAACTAGTTTTGGAGAAAGATGGCAACATGAGTTTGCACAAAAAAATGTTTACTGCAGCGCCCCTTGGTCTAAAAACTTGCACCAATGACACCCGAACCCATAACTGAAAACTGCATCAAAATCGGACTAGTAGATTTGGAGAAAAACTGCAACATGGATTTGCACACACAAACAAACAAACATCCTCTCACCCCAAACGCATATACAGTCTCCGTTCCGTTGTGGGTAAATCCTATAAAAAGATTTAAAGACATTTTATCATGACTATTAATGTGTGCTGCCTGATGTTTGATTACTTGTCTATTGGATGAGGAATACCTGCCAAATATGCCTTATTTCAAAATATTAAGGCGGGTGGTGACTTGCTATACACTGAATGGCCCCCTATAAAGGCGGACCGTATTATTCTTATTACTAATTACTAGCTTGATAAGTCGTAATCATAGTGGAAAAATAGAGCTCAAATATCAATAATGCCTCTCGCAATAGGGGACGCATCATAATTAGCAATTATAAACACTATGCGTATTTAATAGTAAATCTTTACATACGGCGTCTTTTACACGCTCAAACAGCATGCGCCTGCCGCAACTATAACACTTTGAACTAGAACTCTAGTCACGCCTTCGTTATCGTTATTTAGACATAATTGGAACAAAATGGTGGTAGGAATAGGAACATATTATATCCTGACTTGCTACCAAAAAGTAGCTTAACACCAGCAAGGAGATAATCTGCCGCCATTACCTTACGTTGTTCCAGCAGCACGCAAGCCTTTGAGAGTCAGGGTATTCTAGGTCTAGCGTGTTCGCCATCTTCGACCACATTATTATATCACGTATGACCAAGCGAGATAGTTGTCAAACGCTAGCAAATATTAGAAAATATTTGCCTATTCAGGAAAAGTTTAACTTAAATTTCAGACAAAAGTTATAAGTTCTTCATCACGGATAGCTGATTTCGCTAGCTGAAGGACCTTACTATCCTTTTAACTATTCCCGTTCTGCGCTTGATTAATGAATTAGTGGACGTGGAAGTTGAAGCAACGTTATTTGGAAGATGAAAAACTCAAGCCAAACAACGATGTTAAAAGGATGCAGCTTAGAGTAGAAACTCAAATGCATTTAGGGCGCTTAGAAAGCGCTTCAGCCTCTAATTGTGCTTTACTGGACATAGGCCATCTCTATATTCTGTCACTGAGCTTACTTTTCAGCTCTTTGCAACTAGTAACTAGATACCAACCCCTTACACTTCAGTTCAGCTATCTGGAACTTTTTCAGTCATAGCTCATCGCAATATGGACAGAGATATGCTTTATGTCTTTTCTGAAACACAAATTTCGCTACGCGGTGATCCAACAGAGATAAAAGGTTAAACAAACGTAGCTCAAAAAATCTTGTCTTCTTATCATAAAAGTTATATATTTTCTTCTTCCTACCGTGTTATCCACACATCAGTATATATGTATGTATCTGTACCCACACTGTGCACACACACACAAATATTCATGTAGCATACGCCACATATGGCAACTATTTTACAGCCGGCTGCCCGCCTGATATAAAGCTCCCATATGAATACAAATTGTCGAAATGTCAACAGACATCTCCAAAACACCTATACGGGGTTGGGTTTGCATAGAAACTCAATAAATTGAGTAATATCAAATGTTTGCGTAACTGTTATTTTCCGCGCTCTTATTGCGCGTGAGAATCGCCTTCCATGAAAGCTTTTAATGATTGAATTACGTCACAATAGGAGTTGCGGAAAATCACCGACGATGAAGTCGTTGGCCTGAAAACACAGGTCCGAGACTTGAAGGAACAGAATGAAGAGTTGAGAATGACTGATGACGAGAAGTCTGAACAGCTACAAGAGTACAGAATGAAGGTAAACCCATCACCTACGTATATATACCACCTAGATATAATAGTGTAACATTGATTTTAATCTTATATTAAATTAATTATACGTCTTCTGTTACAAATGATAAAATATTTTTTTAATTAAAAGCATTTTTGTTGCACAGCAAAGCGTTATTAATTCATTGCGTATCCGTTTTGATCAGGCGTTAAGTCAATATAATTAATTAGGTATATCCTGTGGTTATCTTCTGCGAGCACTGATTCTGTAAATATATACAATACCTATTTATATAGAATACGATATCAGTTAGTACTGCTTTATCTTAAGTTCTAAGGAACATTAGCTTTTTGCAATTTCTGAATATTTACGGATTCCCGTCAGGTATACTTACCGATTTAAATAAAGACTACAAAAAGGTTTTCAAGGCTTTCTATTCAAATTTTCCGATAAATTTCCCATTGCTTGCACTTGGCCAGTTTATTAGATAATCGTGGATGCTTACCAACTTAGCAAACAGTTAGTTTTGCATCGAACATCCAGTGTGATTTGATAAAACATAATGACCTTTAATTGTAGTACCTTCAGGCGCAACAGCAAGTTGAAGAGTTGAAGCGTCAACTAGATATCATGGATTACGAAAATAAACAGACCTCGGACCAGATACAAATAGAACTACAAAAAATGAAGGTAAATAACTTACTTTTTCAGTATCAACAACAACATTATAAATGCGAAAGTCAGTTTGTATATTTGTTTATGACATCTTCACGGCAAATAAAATAAATTGCCTGCAATTTTGCATATAGGTAGCCAATAATATGGTACACCTGGGATAGGACACTTTATACCGCGGGCGAACAGCTGTGAGCTCTTTCATGATGTTCAAGTAATTGTATAATTATTAGTCACATAATGAAGTAGGTACTATATATAGTTAATAAGTGTTAATTAGCAAGCAAAACTCAAGTTTCATTTGTCAGTTTTCCCGGATTAGCATTGTTGAGACATTGAGGAATACGTCGCGACTTGCGTCGGTACAGACTTATAGTTCCACGGCTATTAGCTATTAGACTACACGAAACTTTTAGGTAGGAACTTGTAGATATATAGTCAAGCAGGCTCTAAATTTTACTAGTTATGTTTAGTTAAATTAAGAAAGTTACCGTCAAATGTTGTAATGTATAACTAGATAAATTATGAATCAAACATAGCAAGTATCCAGACGGAGAAAAGTGTTAATTGTTCTTTGTACCTATGTATCCATTATATTCCACTAAGTTCTGTGAACTTCTATGGAAACATCAAGTGGCCGTGGGAAACTCACGAGCGTTTGTATACCTCCAGACTGTAAGTTATATAACTTTTGTGCTAACACTAGGTACTTATGCAAAACATAAAGTTAAAAGCAAATCTAGCTACTTTTTGTTTGGGCCAGGTAAGCACTTAACCACACAATAATATACTAAGATATGATCTACTCCCATCCGTAGACCATAAATGTATAATGAAGTAACATATTGTAAAGCTGCCTCTTGACGTTGGCTTCGGCTTCGTCAATGCCTTTCAAAGGACAAGGCGTATTACACGACCCGAGAGATTTCATCGAATTTATACCAAAATATGATAACAAAAAAATTGCGATGCGATCTAATGTGCGACGGGACACAACGCAAGACACTAGTAGTATTCAGTACCTATGTTCAGATTCTTCATCTCGCTTTCTGAAATGACTATATCATTATCATCAACCTATACTAGTCCACTGTTGGACATAGGTCTCCTATTTCACGCCACTGCAGAGCACGATCCTTAGTTACTATATACTATACAATAAATTAGACATAGTAGGTTGGCTTAAGTTACTTGGATTAACACAAATCTAGGCTACTTTTCAAGTAGGTACTTTTCCAGGGCACAAAATTAATATAAAATAAAATAATTTATTACTGTTATATTATTGTCATCGATTATTGTAATTTAAGTAAGAACAGTTGAATATATTTATATTAAAATAGATGCAGTTCCAAGAAAAGTTACTAGAACTGGCACCGCTGCCTGATTTGTTAAAAGGAGCACAAATCCAATTACAAGAGGCAAAGGAATTTCAGAAGCTTTCAGACGATAACGCTCAACAGATCTCTAACGAATTGCATCTGGTTAAGGAAAAGGTGAGTATTTTCAGCATGTCATATTACTTTAGGATAGTGTGTATTCTTCAGTCTAAATATTGTTTCAACTATTTATCGTCATCATTATCAACAGCCTGTATAAGTGCACTGCCGGACATAGACCTCTTCCAATACACGCCACTGGGCCCGATCTTTATTGGCTCTTCGCATCCAACGACTGTCAGTTATCCGCGCAGGTCGAAGCATAGACGCCGTACTACGCTACGGTTCGCCCAAAACGTGGTCACCACTTCAGAACTTGTTTACTTTACCCCATCAGGTGTAGATTTTGCGACAAATATAACCCACCCACTGCCACTTCAGTGATGACTTTATTTAACGACCTATGTCGTGTTACATCGTGTCGATAGGTCTCGAAGTTTCGAACCCCGAACGATAAACCCGACCGTCATAAAAGTAATCTTCCTGGAATTCCGACCCTAGTCAATGTACCTAGTAGTAGTGTAGTTTTGTAGTTAAGATTGAACCTAATTCTTAAGTCGTTAGAGATCAAATTAGCATTTATGGTAAAGTTATTTACATCAGATGTTCAAAGGAGAGCCGCGTATTGTTTGTGATTTTATTGCTTTGTTTGTCTATTATTTTTATTCTTTATTGATCGAGGATTTACTAGAATAATTATTGTGCCCTATATAAAGCGTCGCACCGCGGCGTTTAGGCAGTCATTGTTTGGAAGCGACAGTGTAAAGATCTCAGCGCGGATAGTGACTAAGTGATTGTTAAGTGTTATCAGTGAACTATTGTTGTGAACTGTGAACAGTGAAGTGCGAATTGTGAATTACCGACGACCTCAGTGTGTGTAACGGACATTTGATCATTGTGCAAGACGATTTGGACAACTACTGTGGAACATTGTGTTAACATAGTGTTCAGTGGAAATAAACTTTCATCTGATCGGATTGGCATTTTAATACCACCCCGCACGTAACAGTCGGTTACTTTGCTTTTCTTCGAGATCTTTTTATTTCGAATGTGATTTCGCCTTTTTTTTTTAAAGATATTTTTCTTTCTTGTACTTAGTGGCTATGAATAAATGTTTTTCTTTTTTCCCTGTTTTTCTTTCTCTCGAATCTCGGAGCATATCGCGCTCCATTGCTTGCTGAGCGGCTTTATGCTTGTGGACCAGTCTCCTCGTTAGTTACGATCAGTTACGGTTATCCACGCTACGGCTCCGTAACGGGTAGGATGTAAACCACAGATATATATATATATATATATATATATATATATATATATATATATATATATATATATATATCTGTGATGTAAACGATATTTGAACACTTTCGTTTTTAGGCATTAGGGGATGGGTGACGACAAGACTTAGCGAAGTTTGGAAACTTCGTGTTCTAGTTAACTATTCACTCTAGTTTTAATTACGCTGCAGACAGGCATGCATTAGGGTTTAAACTAGAGTGGAAGGTTGATATAGTTACAGATTTTGTGAACTTCACCCTGTTACATATTACCTTATAGATAGTAAATATGTGCTAAAAATCACCGTCTTGTAATGACAATTTGCTGTTCATCATCGAGAGATTTTGTTGCAACATTCCGAGAATTATCCATTACTGAGTCATTAGGATATGTACAGGAAACAGTCCCCACAATTTTTTATTTTCACTGCTTTTCTGGGTTCCGTCCCAAAAGGTAAGTCTCAGTAATAGGGTTCCGTTGGTACCCTTTGGAACAGAAGCCTAAAATATCCATATCGGTCAATAGATACAAGAATTCTAAGGTCAACAGTAAGTAAGAAACAGCGTATTTCACATGAATTGACTATCACCTCTTTTTTATAGTCGGTCGTGAATGATACAGTACAGCTATACCAGTCATAGTCAAAAAGGATACATATTTTTCAGCTTGTTGTAGCAGTGAACAATTTGAGTCAAGAGAAACAAGACAAAAACAAAATTATGAGAGAAAACTCAGCGTGTAAACTAGAGTTGGAAGCAAAGCAGAAGGAATTTGACGAGGTTTTGAAAGAATTGGACGAGTTTAAGTAAGTAGAGAATGATCGGTCGGCCTCATGCTTTGGTCACAAGTCCTGACATGAACTTTTTTGTTTAGGTTAAACATCTGTAATGAATTAGCATTTGACTTTCTATCTCACCTATACTCCGTCCTATCATATATGTAACTTTTGACAACTTAAGTATACTCGTATATATTAATATCTAATCCTATAAGAATCTTTGTCCTGACACACTGACTGACTGACTGACTGACTGACAGACAACGCACAGCCTAAACCGCTGGTCGTAGAGACTTGAAATTTAGAGGGTATATTTGTCTTAGTACGTAAGGGTGTCCTGAGAAAGAATTTTCCAAAATTCATCCCTTTAGGGGATGAAATGGGGGTTCAAAGTTTGTATGGAGAAACAAGATTAGATAGTATTTTTTATTCGAAACTTCACACAAGTGCTTCAGTAAAAACATAAGTAAATATGTGTTTCAGGCTTTTTTGAAATTCCACCCCTAAGAGGGTGAAATTGGGTACCAAAGTCTGAAAATCAATATGGTCTCGAATTGGGCTGAAATTTGACATGCAGATAGTTATTACGACGTTAATTCCTTCTGAGAAATGATTTTCTAAAATTAACCTTTTAAGGGGATGAAACGGGGGTTCAAAGTTTATATGGAGAAACAAGATTAGATAGTTTTTTTCTATTAGAAACTTCACACAAGTGCATCAGTAAATAAATAAGTAATAACGATAAAAGTGTTTCCGGCTTTTTTGAAATTCAACCCCTGAGAGGGGTAAAATGGGGTAACAAAGTATGAAAATCAATATTGTTTTGGATTGCGCTGAAATTTGGCATGCAGATAGTTATTATGACGTTAGTAGGGGGAAGTGGGGCTCATTTATACAAGGGGCACCGTCATATACTAGAGATATCTGTTGTTAGGCGCGCATTAACTAAACGACTTATGCGTGTACGCGTGGCTTACTTATGTGTGTGTTGGCTCACGGAGTTCGACAGAAGTCAGCTTGAAACTCGCGACGAGGTGACACGGAACGTGATTCGGCCACGCGTAAGTAATTTTATAACCGCACTTTAGACATCTTTATTTTAATAAAAGCTTTTATCTAAATTATTCAGTACTATTTTATTTAAAAAGATAATAGGATCAAGTTTGTGAATTGATACGTGAATAATGATATATATATATGGTTGGTTTTTTTATAGGAATATTTTTATTTAATTTTCTTTTGATGGGGTAGGTTCATACAGCAGTAAGCGGGGTACATTCATACATACATACTCTCTATGTATAGTATGAGAGTGTATGAGAGTGCCCCGCATAGAGGTACATTCATACATTTCTATTCATCATATATTCATGTTAACTATATCATTTTTTTCAAACTTTTATAAAATAGCCTCACGTGTGTATTTACACTACACGTAAATTACATATTTTTAATACAAAGTCAGATAGAGTACTAGTTTTTAATGGATATATACAGATATTGAAACCAGAGAAAATTCTATAAGACGAAATAAAAAAAACTGTATGAGGCTGCCCCATAGCCTGTATGAGAGTGCCCCACATGTGGGGTAAACTCCAACATTTCTCTTTTTTTTTAACTTTTATAAAAAGCCTCACATATGTATTTACACAAATTACATGTTTTTGATACAAAGTCAGATAGTTAGAGTACTAGTTTTTAATGAATCTATACAGATATTTATAGCAAATTTTATAAGACGAAATAAAAAACCTGTATGAGGCTGCCCCACCTTCCTCTATCTGTTAAGAAAGGATTTTCCTAAATTCACCCTGAAGGGGATAAAACGGGGGTTCCTAGTTTGTATGAAGAAACAAGATATAAGATATCTTTTCTATTCGAAAATTCGCACAAGTACTTCAGTAAATAAATAAGTAAATATAAATACCTGTTTCATGCTTTTTTGGAAGTGGGGTAACAAATTCGGAAATCAATATTGTTTCGGATTGCGCTGAAATTTAGAATGCAGATAGTTGTTATGACGTAGGTATCCGCTTAGAAAGAATTTTCTAAAAATTCTCCCCTATTACTTATTAATTTTAATTATATATATAAACTTATAGATTAACTTAAGTACTTCTGTAAATAAATAAGTAAATACGTGTTGCAGGATTTTTGCAAGGAGTTGGTAAAAAAGTCCGAAAATCAATGTGGTTTTTCGGGTTTTATAAATATGAATCCCTATCTCCCTTAGTCACGCAATAACTTGAAAACGGGTGAACCGATTTGGCTTTAACTTCTTTGATGTCTTTTATGATAGAAATATTTTTACAAAATAAAAGTTTTAAGTAAATAAAAGAAGTCTAACGCGGGCGAAGCCGCGAGGCACTTCTAGTACTTACATGTTAGATTTGACCTAAAACGTTACCTATTCGATTTTTTAAGTACCTATAACCGGCGAGTATGTATGAAGGCGCCCATTAAAGTGGAAGAAGCGAAAGAGGTAGGTCAGGGTCGTAGCATCTGCCTACCCCAACGGAAAAAAAACGTGATTTTATGTATGTGTGCATTTAAATTTTTTTTAATCGATTTCCTTTATTTGCCCTGTTTCAAAAATAGAAATGTAACATCATAACTATTTCATAAACCGGAATATATAAGGTTACAAATTTTTAAATTGTGTTACAAATATTATTATATAGCACGTGAGAATTTTAATAGCAGCCCTGGAGATGTCAAAAGACAAACAAACGGTTGGATGGAGTATATAGTGTTAAGTGACAATGCGGTGAAAGGTGGAACTTGTTTTTTTGGTAGTTGACGTCATTGACGACGCATAAGACTAGACGCAGGCCAAGTGCAAGCCTTCAAGGTCTTCAAATCGCGAAAGAACAGTACCCTTAGTACGAGTTTTCATACCAAATTCGATATCGTATATCGAGTAAATGTTGTATGAAAAACAGTACAGCGCCTCTAGTGGTTACTACACTTAACTAAATTTAGACCAATCAGGGAGCTCGAATAAGTCGAAATGTGTGATCTGTCAAAAGCGTTTACGATGAAAACTCGTACTAGGGGTACAGGTATCTTCTACGCAAGTGGTCAAACGGTAGCCTATCATATCTAAAAGAATAATTGTGAACTAGCAAAGTGCGAAACACTTAATATCGTTTTGAACATGCTATGCCTAGAAAGTTCTGAAGCTGTGCTGTCAGAACACCGTAAGGTTTTAGCGGCAGATTTCTCCTTAAAGGTGGTAAGCTATTTTTTGTAGTAAGTCAAGCGGAACATTGATGTGATGTTTCTACCACCTGTGAAGAAATTTGATGAAAATGATTGGCAAATGACGTCTACTATTACACCTTTCATCATCATCATCATCATCATCATCAGCCTGTATCAGTCCACTGCTGGACATAGGCCTCTCCCAAGATGCGCCACTGAGCCCAATCTTCGGCTCTTCTCTTCCAGTCACTGCCCACCGCTTTGCGTATGTCGTCGCTCCAACTGGTCACAGGACGTCCTACGCTACGTTTGCCGATTCGCGGTCTCCACTCTAGGACAAGTCTGCCCCAACGGTTATCAGTCCTGCGGCAGATATGACCAGCCCACTGCCACTTCAGCTTGCTAATCCGTTGAGCTATGTCGATAACTTTAGTTCTCTGGCGAATTACTTCGTTCCGGATTCGATCCCGCAGAGAAATACTGAGCATAGCTCTCTCCATAGCTCGCTGAGCGACTTTAAACTGGTGGACCAGTCGGACTGTGAGTGTCCACGTCTCGGCTCCGTATGTCATCACAGGTAGGACGCACTGGTTAAAGACTTTTGTCTTTAGACACTGTGGTATAGGCGACGAGAAGACTCGACGGAGTTTTCCGAATGCTGCCCAGCCCAGCTGAATTCTTCTCTGGATTTCCTTCTCGAAGTTATGTTTTCCTAGTTGGAGCGTTTGCCCTAGGTAAACATACTTAGTGACAACTTCGAGTGGGATTCCATCTACGGCAATCGGTTCCGGAACAACGTGCTCGTTGTACATGACTTTGGTTTTGTCCAAATTCATCCGGAGACCGATGCTACGAGAAGAATCAGCTAGGCCATTCAACATCCTTTGTAGGTCCTGCAGCGTCTCTGCCATAATGACGATGTCATCTGCGAATCGTAAGTGAGAGATGTACCTGCCGTTGATGTTAATGCCACGATCTTTCCAGTCCAGCGTCTTAAACATATCCTCCAAGGCGTTAGTGAAGAGTTTCAGGGATATGACGTCCCCCTGTCTCACTCCTCGACGCAGGTGGACATGTTTAGTTCGCTGGTTCTGTACTTGTACAGTCATCGTTGCGGCATTATATAGACATCTCATCACTTTGATATATCGCCAGTCGACTTGGCAACGCTGCAAGGACTCGAGAACAGACCAGGTTTCGATTGGGTCAAAGGCCTTCTCATAGTCCACAAATGCTAAGCACAGGGGCCGATTGTACTCTTCGGTCTTCTGTACAATCTGCCGCACCGTGTGGATGTGGTCTATGGTGCCGTAACCGCTTCGAAACCCAGCCTGTTCCGGAGGTTGAAACTCGTCGAGTCTTCGCGCAAGACGGTTCGTGATGGCCCTTGAAAACAGCTTGTAGACATGGCTCAGAAGCGAAATCGGGCGATAGTTTTTCAATAGGGTTTTGTCTCCTTTTTTGAAAAACAAAACCACCATGCTTCTGTTCCATGCCTGTGGAGTTCTCCCAGTAAAAAGAACGGAATTAAATAGCTGCTGCAGCTGTTGAACTGCTGGAGCTCCTCCGGCTTTTAAAAGCTCCGTTGTGATTCCGTCTTCTCCTGGGGCTTTTCCATTTTTGAGTTGTTTAAGGGCCATCACGATTTCGTCTCGGCTAATTTCGGGCAGATCTTCTGTGAAGTGCGGGTTAAGGTGGCTCTAGAATACTCAGTATCAGGTTCGGGCCTTGAAGCATGCGATGCGTAGAGCTTGCCGTAGAAGTCTTCAACTTCCGACAGAATCTCCGGCTTGGATGCGACGACGTTCCCCGTTGACGTTGTCAGCTTTGTGAGGTGGCTTCTACCCAGAGGCTGGACGAACACTTTCGACCCCCGATTTTGCTCAATTGATTCTTTAATCAAGAGCGTGTTAGAGGATCGGAGGTCGCGTCGTACCAGCTTCTTTATGGATTTGTTGCGCACCAGGTTAGTTGACAAAGCTGACAAAGGGTCTGTTCGTCTCTCTTCCATTAGCCGAAGTGTTTCTGCCGAGAGTTTGGACTTTTTGCCCGTACGCTTGCTCTTGCAAAACTTCGTCCCTTCATCCCTGAGGATTTCCACCACTTCTTCGAGTTTCTGGTCTACGTCATCTGTGGTTTCCAAGGCAGCGAATCGATTTTCCAATTTTAATTGGAATGTTTCGGACCCAACAACGGTTTGGAGTAGGTTCGGACGGAGCGTAGACTTCATCAATCGGAATCTCTCGGCTTTAAAGTCGATATCCAGAGTGCCTCGTACAAGTCGGTGATCACTTCCAGTACTAAACCTAGTGATCACTGAGACGTCTCTGAATATGCGCCGTTTGTCCGTAATGATGAAGTCAATCACGTTTTTAGTCACAAAGTCGGGGCTTTGCCACGTCCATTTCCTTTGGGGCTGTTTCTTGAAGAACGAGTTCATCAAGAAAAGCCCCTCTCTCTTGAGGAAATTGACGAGCATTTGTCCCCTGTGATTCCTACTCCCAAATCCGTTTGGTCCTATAGACGATTCGCCGCAAGTTTGTACTCCCACTTTGGCGTTAAAGTCTCCCATGACAACGTTGTAGTGAGCCTTGGAGGTGGTGTGTAAAGCTCTGGAGATATCTTCATACATGCCCTCCACCTCATCATCCAAGTGTGTCGAGGTCGGTGCGTAGACCTGGATAACCTTGAGGCTGTACCTCTTGGTTAACTTAATTATGAGGTACGCTACCCTGGTCGACACACTGGAGATTTCTACAACGTTGTCACTGAGAACCTTGTTGACCAGAAACCCGACGCCGCCTTGGGATGGCTGATCTCCTTCTCTGTAGTACATAAGATGGCCCGATTCTAAGGTTATGGTGTCCTCTCCCTGCCTTCGGACTTCACATAACCCCAGAATGTGCCATCTTATGTGTTTCAGCTCCTCCTCTAGCTGCGCCAGATGATCGTCCAGCCGAATCGTGCGTCCATTGTACGTTGCGAGGGTCAGTTTGTTCTGGCGGCCTACCGTAACCCGTGGATTCTTAGCACCCCCTGCCCTGCCGTTACCGTGACCGCCGCCGTGGTCAGGAATATCAGGGCGGCCGGGAACTGGGGGCCGCGGCTTAATGTGACTTTCCATTTTGGTTTCATCCCTTGGGAGGGATATGCCCTAATCGCCATGCTGGGCAGGCGTGTTGGCGATCGCAGGACGTAGCTTCTCGCACCGGTGACGCTGCTGCCCGTCACCGGCCTGTAGAATTTGGCTACGCCATAGATATAAAATGGTTATACCGCCATTTGTCGGTCGCCAGAGCCCCGTCTGTTGGTCAGCAGGATGCACCACGGGCAGGTGAGGTTGGCTGGGAGCACCGAGGTCGTATTTGTGCTCCCTTACATCCCCATTACACCTTTAAAACCACCCTTTCGTCATTATTATGTAGATTTTAATCGGTGTTTGATCATCTCAGAGACATGACAATAATTATTATCCATTTAAGTAACCATTAAGAAAACGTTAAAAATGTGTAATAAAATGTAATAATAGACTAGTAACGTTGTTATTGTTCTAAATTACTAATTATCATATTGTTTACTGAAGTTTATTGTTGTTGCCTTATAAATTTAATGTCGAATATTATAATGGGTAATTATAACGTGCAGTTATGTAATTTAAATTTATTACTGTCCTCAAACGTAGAGAGAACAAAATATAATCAACAATTACAATTGGGAGTCATCAAGTCGCGACTGAATAGGTATATGTTAGCTAAGCGCGCTACATCGTCAATCTCATCGTCACTTAAAATCAGGGATAATTAGTGTTCAAATTATTGTTTGACAACCCTAAATTTGAAACGTTGTATTTTATCTCTCTCGACATATAAGTGATACTAGAAGTGCCCCGCGACTTCGCCCGCGTTATAAACTTATTTTATTTACTTATAACGTTCCTTTTGTTTAAACCTTTCTATCATAAAAGACATCAAAAAAGAATTAGCCAAATCGGTTCATCCGTTTTCAAGTTATCATGTGACTAAGGGAAATAGGGATTCATATTTATAAAACCCCAAAAACCATATTGATTTTAAAACTTTGTTACCTACCCTATTTCGAAAAATCCGGCAATACGTATTTACTTATTTATTTTCAGAAGTACTTAAGTAAAGTTTCGAATAAAACAGACTATCTCATCTTGTTTTGCCATACAAACTTTGAATCCCCGTTCGGTCTCCTTAAGAGGTGAATTTGAAAAATCCTTTCTTATCGGATACCTACGTCATAATAACTATCTGCATTCTAAATTTCAGCGCAATCCGAAACAATATTGATTTTTAGACTTTGTTACCCCACTTCACTCTCTTCGGAGTGGCATTTTGAAATATCCTGAAACTCATATTTAATTATTTATTTAGTACTTGTGTGAAGTTTCGAATAAAAAGACTATCCAAACTTTGCACACCCGCTTCATCCCCTTAAAGAGTGAATTTTGAAAAATCCGTTCTTAACGGATACCTACGTCAAAACAACTATCTGCATGCCAAATTTCAGCGCATTCCGAAACAATATTGATTTCAGACTTTATTACCCCACTTCACCTTCTTGGGGTGGAATTTTGAAAAAGCCTGAGACACATATTTACTTATCTATATACTAAAGTACTTGTGTGAAGTTTAAAAAAAAAAATTCTAATCTTGTTTCTCCATACATACTTTGAACCCCATTTCATCCCCTAAAAGGGTGAATTTTGGAAAATCCTTTCTTAATACACCCTTACGTACTAAGAAAAATATACCCTCCAAATTTCAAGTCTCTACGATCAGCGGTTTAGGCTGTGCGTTGACTGTCAGTCAGTCAGTCATTCAGTCAGTATATCAGGAAAAAGATTATTATAATATTAGACTAGAAGTGCCCCGCGGCTTCGCCCGCGTTAAAAACTTCTTTTATTTACTTAAAACTTTTCATTGTAAAAACGATTCTCTCATTAAAGACATCAAATAAGAATTAGCCAAATCGGTTCACCCATTTTCATGTTATCGCGTGACTAAGGCAATTCGGGGTTTCCTATTTATAAAACCCAAAAAACTCAAATTTTCAGACTTTGATATCATATCCCCATTTCAAAAAATCCTGCAACACGTACTTTATCTCATCTTGTTTCGCGATACACACTTTGAATCCCCGTTGCGTATCCGGCAGGAATTTTTAGAAAATCCTTTCTGAGCGGACACCTACGTCATAATAACTACCTGCATTCTAAATTTCAGCGCAATCCGAAACAATATTGATTTTAGACTTTGTTACCCCAGTTTATCGTCTTAGGGTGGCATTTTGAAAAAGTCTGAAACTCATATTTACTTATTTATTTACAGAAGTAGTTGTGTGAAATGTCGAATAAAATGACTGTCCAAACTTTGAACCCTCTTTTCATCCCCTTGAAGAGTGAATTTTGAAAAATTCTTTCTTAGCGTATACCTAAGACAAAATAACAATCTGCATGCCAAATTTCAGCGCAATCCGAAACAATATTGATTTCAGACGTTTGTTACATCACTTCACCCTCTTTGGGGGGGAATTTTAAAAAAACCTGAAACATGTATTTTATTATTTATTGACTTAAGTACTTGTGTGAAGTTTCGAATAGAAAATACTATCTAATCTTGTTTCTCCATACAGACTTTGAACCCCCATTTCATCCCCTTAAGGGGTGAATTTTATAAAATCCTTTCTTAGAAAACCCTTAACGTACTAAGACAAATATACCCTCCAAATTTCAAGTCTCTACGACCAGCGGTTTAGGCTGTGCGTTGTCTGTCAGTCAGTCAGTCAGTCAGTCAGTATGTCAGGACAAATATTCTTATAGTATTAAAAGATAGATTATTAGTAATTTTAACGATGACAACTCTACTAGGTACGTAGGTACTTAGAAAGCTAGTTTAGACCTAAGCGACTCAACCAGCTTGCAGTGGGTAAAACCCTTTTCTTCAGATGTAAGTATACTGACATTTCTCCATTTTGCTCTAATTATCGCGGATAACGTTCCTAATTTACCTTGCGATTTACGGTTTTACCCATTTACTTGAGGAAAACTGTGAAAATCTGTATTCGTTAATTTAAATGCCGTGTTTACCCAGACGGTGGGTGTTTTACCTAGCCTATTAGTTGTCGTTTTTACACATGCATGAAAACTACGCCTTTTTCCCTTTTGGGTAGCCTTCTTTCATAATAGCTCAGACCGGGTCGCAACGAGAGGCAGCGCGCACTTTTTACGAGAGTGATACAAAAATGAACTTTGTTTACTACCAAAAAGATACAAATTTATTGAGTTAATTGACGGCTTGGGGCTGTGCCGCAGCGAGGAGCCGCGTGATACAAAATAGAACTTTGTTTACTACACAAGATTCTTAGAGATAATTCGGCCACAAACAGCGAAACCACAAACATCGTCACGTTGCGTCGCGGTGTGTGACGGTGACGAACCCTTTTACGGAATTTTACCACTTTAGACGCGCGTATCTTTCAAATTATTGACTTTGAGGAAAAGTGGTTTTAGGAACCTCAATGTCATTTTTAAAGTCCTATCCATAGTCCCCAAACGTATAGGTTTGAAGAAAACAAAATGTTGTTGCAGTTCCATGTATTGAATGCTCTTGTGTCTATTTGTCTCAATATTACCATTTCAGAAGGTTATTTATTTATTTCATTATTGCTCCCCTTAAACATTTATATTATTTATATTTGTATTAAAATCGGAATGCGGTTCACAGAATACATCTACCTTCCTAGTTTTTAAATCCTGTAGTTCTCATAGTTTCGGAATAAAATGGCTGTGACATACGGACGGACAGACAGACAGACACATATGACGAATCTATAAGGGTTCCGTTTTTTGCCATTCGGCTACGTAACCCTAAAAACAAAGTTAATTTTGTGGTTGCGAAAAATCATAGTTATAGAATACTCTACTGTGTTACGGAACCCTACGAGTGCGAGTCCGACTTGCACTTGGCCAGTTTATTGTATAGTAAATTAAGTTCTTTTTTGTAATACTCTCTTAATAAGTGCGCGTCGCGTCGCGGTGTGAGCCGACCATTAGTACGAGCACAGTTTAACAAATCTGTGTTACGAGTTTTCATCGTAAACGCTTTTGACAGATCTCACATAGTTTATCGACTTATTCTGGCTCCCTGATTGCTCTAAATTTTGTGTGTAGTTTAGTTTAGTGTAGTAACTACTAGAGGCGCTGTTCTATTTTTCATACAATTTTTTTTATCGAGATTGATTTGAAAACTCGTACTAAGGACATTGACCCTTATTATAATTTTTACTAGCTGATAGTTACCCGCGACTTCGTCCACGTACACAAAGAATTTAGTAGCCTATGTACATCCTCATGCTATAAATTTATATCCTTATTACATTTCAGTAAGATGGGATCGTCCGTTTAGGTGACAAAATTACAAAAGTTTTTATAATATTAGTCTGGATTACATATAATTGGCATATAAGCTTGATATTTTATTGTAATTTATTGTTATTTTAATAATATTGTTATAAACACTTATGTTATAAGTGCAAAGAAAACCACATAATTACATAACTTTATGAGAAGTCAGACCGTGTTCAAAAAGCACGACTGGCTGTACATAGGCACAGAATAGATAATAATACTACACATAGGGGAGTGCTGGTTCCCACACTCATGTATGGTAGTAAATGCTGGGTATGGCAGAAGAACCATGAAAGTAAAATGAACGTAGAAATGAGAAGTTTGAGAAGTATGATTGACTCTGATGGATAAGGTGGAGAACAGCGTGATAAGGAAATGGTGTGATGTGGTAGAAGAAGTAAGCAAAGATAGAGAAAGGGATGCTTAGACGGCTTGGACATCTAGAGAGGATTTATGAAAAAAGATTGACGAAACAGTTTTACGAGTGTGAATGGGCCAGCCGGTATGTGGAAAGAAGTAGTCTCTGCCTACTCCAGCGCAAAAAAGCGTAATTGTATGTAATATTTCTTTGCTTGCAACGAAATAATTTACCTACCACAATATTTCATTATAAACAATATTTTTTGCTTTTCCTCTAGGTACTAGAATCACTAGGCTGTTCCGTGAGCTTACTTTGAAGAAGGCCTCGTATAACTGTCTTTTCACACGGTATTCCGGCAGCACAACTCTTGAGAGTCAGACCATTATAGGTCTAGCGTGTTCACCAATCTCGACCATATTATCGCTTACCAACAAACGAGATAGTGGTTAACCGCTACTCTATCACATATAAACAACAGATATAAAAAAAGTAGTTACAATGACTCTCGCGTGGGTTACTATGATGTCTAATGCATAACTATTCCGTCTTCTGAAATATCCTTAACAGTCTTTGCACGATTAAAGTTTGCTGCGCGGCATAACCATTACGACTATTAAAGAAATAATGTAGTTTAACAGTTTTCTCTTTTCACATTTAAAATTGTCTACTAGGCTATTTTCAGTCATTGCCGTCGAAGGTAAAATGGTAGAAGTCGCGAAAAACTTTAGTTAAAAGGTAATTAAATACAGGCTGAGGTCAGTACTGAACAGAAGTAAATAATGACATTCGGAGACCTCGGGATTATTGTGGTTGGCAGTCATAAGGCTTTAGTGCTGTTACAAAAACTCGTAATATGCCTAGGTATTGAACCTTAATGACTGGCTGTGTAATAATATTATGAGTATGATTAATGTTTCTTTTTCTTGATCTTGTCATAAAAGTGAACTAGATTGTTCCTTACGTTGCTGTTCTTCTAGGGATTTTATAAGTTTGCCTGAGGCGGTACCGTTAGAATTCAACAATTTTTTTTATAGAGATATGGAGATAAACACCTCAAACTTGGTACTGAAAATTAATATTTCAACCCCCATATATATCTCCGATATTTTGAACAATGTCTTATAACTATAAAAATCCATATATAATTATCGAACATATCGAATATATCGAATTAGGTACAACTAGCAGAAGTTATCTGAGATAAGCAATCAACGGCTTTCTAAATTGTTAATAATTTACACCACAGGTGCAAGACAATGCGTCTGGAAGAGAAACTAAACCAGCAAGAGAGCAGGTACAGCGAGAAGTTGATGGAATACACACAATTAGCCAAAGACTTTGAAGAGATAAGAGATGATAGTGCTAGGACACTGCAAAGATTGAAGGATAGAGCGGAGTCTACGAGACACTTTCTTCAAGCGCAGATTACTGGTCTAGAGAGACAGCTTATCAGTTGCAGAGCTCAATGTAGAAGCTACCAGAAAGAAAGAGATGAGGTATGGGTTTATAGTTCTTTCTTTTTCGTCTATATAATTATAATAAGGTGTATGGAGATTTCTTGATTAAGTTTATTTTGAATTTGATGGCACGGTAACAATATCGCGAAGATACAGTAACACGTGAAGTCGCGCCAATGGCGCCCAAGTGTACGTTGTTTATATTGAAAGCTGACAAGTATTGCTTGCAGTTTCAGAAACAGGTCAAGTACCTGTCGCTGCAACTGCCATCCTGTCCATTCATAGGCTGTCTAAAGCGTAGTAGCTGTCGGTGATAGTCTGCCCATTATAATACCTTAGTGATAAGGAAGGAGAGTTTTGTATATTGTATCCCCTGATGTTAAGTGGATTTAGTATAAAATGGGAACGTGCTTGTCTGGAAGTGGTAGGTACTGAGACGAACGCGAAGGCCATTGCATTACAACTTTCTTTAGACCATGTTTTATATCTTATTAGCTGTGTCACAAGATTTTTACCCGCGTAGACATTGTTCCTGCGGGAATATCGGGATAAAAATGTACCCTATGTGTTATTCCAGGGTCTAGGCTATCTAGATACCAAATTTTAGCTCAACTGGTTAAAAAGTATTAGCGTGAAGAAGTAATAGACATAGTAGGATAGGCTGGCATTTAACCACTATCTCGCCTGTTGGTAAGTGATGATGCGGTACTCTTCTTATACACCAAATTTACTTACATTAAATTTAATTTTGGTTTGAACATTTAAATTAAACATTGAAATCCCCCAACTGGCATTTTACCTGGAACCTCTGCAGGCTGTTGGTGTTATTGGGGAGTTAGGTCTTGTACTGTTATTTTTTCTGTGGTTTGGTTAGATGACCTCAACTTAATCGACCTGATTGACTGGATGCTAAGTGAAGGCATCGAATCATCTGGTCTAGCATCAGGGCAACCAGGTTGGGTTATCATGTTCTTGCAACATAATTAAAGTAAGAAGACACATTTCGAATCAATCATTTTGTGAAAGCTGCACTCATAGCCTCCTCATAAAAGAGGTTTTCTTAAACATTCACAGGTTTTCTTGAATCAAAGCTAAGAACACTGATGAATGATAAAAACCATAAAAACTAAGTATACCACAAAGTAATAAAACTGAGAGCTACGATGACACCGACTGTGACACACAGTTACGCTGATATAATTATCTCTTTGTTATAGATTCGGCAAAGGATGCAGATACAAATCCACAGCCTAAAGGAAAATTTCGAGTTGGTTGAGATTCGATTACGAGGGATGCTGAAACAGTTGACTTTATTAAAACATTGCTACTCAGTCACTGTGCCGGAAGGCGAAGAAAATGTTGAAACTGACAGCTACGTTAACGATTATGGAACATCTCAGTGATAACCAAATACGGTCTCAATTCTCAATACGGTTACTCGCATTTGGCGTTTTTTTTACTATGGATAGCGGCCATATCTAAAATTTATTGAGTATTTATTAAGTACCCTATTAATCATGGGTTGACTCCAATGAATAAAACTTTTCGAATAAAATAAAATAATATTTTAATTTTTATGTGGTGTAGCAGTTATTTGATTATCTACTGTACAATACATATTTAAGTTTCTTATATTTCTCCTGACCATTCTGATAATAAATTCATAGGAAGCCGAATATAGTTTCAAATGATTGTATCATTACTCTAGTAGGCAGTCTTTTGTGATAAAGTTATTAAAATACAATATATATTTACATATACAAATTACAGATATATGTATATACATGACAAGCGAGTCTGGTATACAAATGTCTAAGTAATGTCGACTTCCTATTACAATAATACTTTAATTTAAATTTTTAAATGTTGCCTCATCAACTAGAAAGAACTCGTAATATTCAAACGGCTGAACGGATTCTTTTGAAATAATGTTAAAAACAGCCGATACAGTTACCTACCAAACAAGAAAACACGCATCAAAACCGGTCCATTAACTGATACACAGATACACAGACAGACATGTCAAACTTTAAACACCCCTCTTTTTGCGTCGGGGTTATAAAAACTTAAATCTATCTACCTTCGAGCATTTACCAAAGGAGATGTTAACGCAAGGCGTACCCCTCTGCTGGCCATATAGCCATTTTTGGCCATATGAGCGTGCGTAACTACGCTGTATTTTTAATACTGTGTGCGTGTTTCAAGCTAGTGTGCGGGATCGTTAAAGTGAGTGATCTGTGTGTGTGCAATGCGTGTTTACCTCGTCCCCCGTAAGTATCGGCAGAAAAAAATTGTTTGCGGATTATAACGTTAACATCTCCATTGGTAAATGCTCGAAGCTATCTACATATTGACAGATTTGCCTGTCTTTACACTGAGCTCGAGGCAAATAGATATCCAAGACCTAAACTCTCATATGCCCTGTTGTTTCACTGAACACTGAATACAAATCGATGAACTTGGCTTACTAACACTAATGTGTCTAATAAAGATGGATAATGTGATAAAGGCCTCTAATTTGTACAAAGTGTTTTATTTCAAATGTATATACTGATAGTAATTTAAAATATAGTTTTAATGAGATCCGGCCTCCGATCGGCTATTTTTTTTGTATTCGTTCCTCGAAATTTTACACTTATTATTACATTAAAGTTAACTTTTTGTGGCATACTTATTGTTTTTGTTAGTAGCTAAAAACTTGGACGTTCTCAATGACAATGACTCGTAAACGTAATTGCTTCGAAGGTTCCAGAATACTTCCAGTTCATAATGAGAAAAAAATATTGGTACATAAACGAGGTTAGTAGATATAGATCATATAGAAAAAGGTGTCTTCACGGCTGCGTGTGTAGCCTGTGTTTTAGTTGGGTTACATTTAACGTGATTTTGTGTTCCTCAGTTTATATTCTAAGAGTTGTTTCAAGTAACAGGATATCAAATTTTGGTTAATTATACGTTTTTTACTGTCCATAATTAATCCTGCGTAATTAATTTAAATTAAAAACAATTATCAACATTGTAAATTGTTAAACACTATCCAAAGTTTCATCGTACTGACGGGACTCGAACCCGCACCCCCCGGATTACACGTTCAGGTGCTCTGCCAGTTAAGCCACGATTCAACGATCCATGGATACGATGAAATTAGTGGATTGCATTCTAATATAAAGTGTGAAAAACTTCAAGAAACATACTATTATCAACATTGTTTACGAAGGAATAAAATCGAAAAGATAGTCTTGATGATGCTTTAGGACAGCGTGTCTAGGTAATTGCTTTTAGATTTTATTTCAAGGTACGCAATTTATGGACGTAATTCTCAATGTGTAAACTTACCTACCATTGAACACTAACCAAGGAATGCTGCTCACATTACTCGAACTCGAACTCGAACATTATGAAAGTTAAGCAAATTTCTATTCGGTTCATAGTTATCAGCCAGTATCAGCCCACTGCTGGACGTAGGCCTCCCCCAAGACACGCCACTGAGCCCGGTCTTCGGCTCTTTGTTTCCAGTCACTGCCCACCGCTTTGCGAATGTCGTCGCTCCAACTAGTCACAGGGCGTCCTACGCTACGGTTATTCGGTTAATTCACACCAATATTTATAAATGCGAAAGTCAGTGTGTATATTTGTTATTTTGGACTTTACGTTCAAACGGTTGGACCGAATTAGCTGAAATTTTGCGTAGGTATAGCCAGTATTGTGAATTTTGGCTATAAGAAGATTTAAAACGCGGGAGAAGCCGCGGGGCACAGCTAGTATACTACATAGGTGACCGTGAGGTACATTCACAACTAAGCGCTACAGATGGCACGTTTAATCGTAGGGCCTAGTCTATTTATTTCTTGTTTAACAATCGTTGGCCATGTTAAAGGCCTTCAGGTGATCTATAATAACAGAGATAGTCAGTATAAGATTCGCACGTGCACCCTATACTTGTACCTAGTACGCACAAACCAAGGCGATCAATTCGCGTTCACGGTGACGGCCGCGAAGGCGGGCGCATTAAATTATGGATGCAAGACGCGTTTGATTTGAATATGTCGATTTCTTTAAAAAAGATCGAAACCCTACCTACAGTTTGATTAACAATTAAATGATTTAGAGGGAACGCGGGGTGCACTTTACCATACAAACGTATTCCCCCATTTCCTCAAAATGTTTCTAGAGCATAATTTGTTTCTACAAAAAATCAAGGTCTGCAGTAGCTACATTCTGCTATCATTTGCTTTATAGGCTGCGCTTTTTAGAATGCAAAACAAGCATGGGAACTTTGATTATAAATTATTACACACACTGCTGTCACGACAGACTAAAATCTTTAACATAAATGGAATGCAGTATTGTACGAATGCGTACTATTTCTATTACAATTAATCTGTGGAGACAGTGTAGTGAGCTGTGACATTAATCCCAATTTCCCTTGGTCTTCCCTAATTTTCATTTTACAATTGGTTGGTCAAAATAACCGGCCAAGTGCGTGTTGGGCCCCGCACAGTGTAGGGTTCCGTAGTAGCCCGTTTTTCAATGCAAGTCTTTACCCGTTATAAATAAGCAACTAGGTACTTCGTCTTTGTCTCTTTATAGGATTTATTCTAAGGATTTTGAATTTGGTACAAAATTATCGAACACCTAAGTTTAACGACTATTACTGTTAAACTAATAAAGTTATCCTAACTGCTATAGTTTTCCTTTAAAGTTCATGAAATGCACTAATATCACGATAAAAAACACGACAAAAAAAAGAATTTGCGAAATCGGTCCAACCGTTCACGCGTGATGCCGTGACCAAGGAAAATTGGGATTAATTTTTATACATAAGGTTTTAAGCAATATAAGAGTATTTTATTTATAAAAAAAATGTTAATCATACCTACAACAATAATGATCATGACAATCCAGAACAATAATGATTCAAAAATAAATGATTTCAGATAAATTTATACCACATGCATATACCCTATTTGTTGGTCAAAAAAAGAAAATGATATGATATTATGGTAGCTACAGTAGACCTTGATTTTCGTAAAAACAAATATTTCTGTAGCAGGAAATTCCATAGAGGAAAATGGGGAATACATTTGTATGGAAAAGAGCACCCCGCGTTCCCTCTTAATTCTGTCAATGCCACCGTCGTTTTGGAAGATCGTGCATTTATACCTCTAGTTGGTGTGTCTAAGCTCTAAGCTTTAGAGCTTAGACCTAAAAAGAACATTCGAATGGGTTCACAATTAAGCAGTACTAATCGCGTAACATAGAAAAAACATACAGACGAATTGAAAACCTCCTCCTTTTTGGAAGTCGGTTGAAAAACATTTTCATGTAAATTAATGTTGCCAAGACGAGACTACAGAATAATAGTACTACGTAACGATACCATGCAGGTCGCACTGTCAAATAGTTATCAGACCTCATTTAGAGCACTATTCATTATTCTCTGGTAGAGCCAAGCTTCTAAATTTACACGCCCTAACTGCAAGCTCTAACGTCACTAGCTCCACATCTTAGTCAAATACATTTCGCTACACATAGGTGTAAGGTGAAAAACGTATTCACTGTTCTTTTCTTTCCGTTGACACGTTCTTGTGAACAAATGATATGAATATGTACTATGGTATCAAATATGTAATTTACTGGAATGCTTTCCATCAGGTTTCAGTATTTAAAATATTGTGCAAATTTTTTATTTACGGTTATTAATACAATGACCAGAAAGAAATAAAAAGGTTTTATTTATTCTTATTTGTGTAATTAAATTAAGTTTAACCATGGAAGTTGGGGCGGCCCTTGGTATGGGACGCTACTTGCGTCGACACTTTGGCACCGTCACATCTTCCCGGTACACAAAAAAAGGCTGGTGTGGCCGCAGAAGCAGCTGAGAACCTCAAAAGGCGCAAATATAGTGGTTTAAACAGCTGCTACCTATTTGTGGCTTTTGGGGTTGAGACTCTAGGAACGTGGGTATCGGGTGCACACAGCATTTTCAAAGATCTTTCCACACGGCTGGTTGAAACGACACGGGACCAAAATGCTGGCATGTATTTAGTTCAGAGACTAAACATCGCCATTCAACGGGGGAATACAGCCAGCATTTTGGGAACTTTACCTACTGGTAGTGGTTTGGTAGACTACATTTTAGTTTTTATGGTATTTTATTAGGTATATTTATTTGTTTATAGTTAGGTAGTTTTCAATATATATTAATGTATATAATGTAATAGAACTTTAGTTAAATGTAAACAACAGTAAATATTCTACTTCCCCTAGTTTAATATAGTTATTATTTTAAAAAGATTGCTTAAATATTTTACACTTTATCGCTATTTATAAGCGACCCGCTTTCCTTGCAGCCCAGTGTAGTAAGACTTATCTAAGTCCAAGCAGAGTTTGGTATAGAAAGATATACTCTAAAACGTGTAGCATTTCAACGTTCAATAGTAGATAGCGAAGAGCAGGTGAAATTAATAACTCAATTTTTAATTAGTATTTATGGTCGATAGATTACAGTGTTTGGCATAAGGTGAGACAGTGGTCTCACCTGCAGTCCACCATGTATCCTGTTTACCTAGAAATTGCTCATTCACTAGTGACCAGACCTCTAGGCGCTACTCAAGCAATGATTTTCATTTCTCGGACCGCCAAGTCGAATTCCACCGCCACCGTAAGTACGGAAGCAAGTCGACGGGGGCAAATAAAATGTCCTCGAGATATGCTCGCTCAGAACTATTTTGTACGTTAACTGGAAAAGCGGCACAATAGCAAGGTTCTTATACGTCAACGAAGTGCACCTATTACGTGCATATTGCGTATGAGTGACCAGTAAGGCTTTGTGTCGCGGCTCGCCCTTGCCCGACTTGAGGCCGTACCTCTCAACTCGCCGATCGCTTAATGTCAACCGATCTTTTTATTTACAAACATTTTTTGTTATTTTTGTATGTAACTGGTTACGCAGGCTATCCGCGGCTCTCTGTATCCTAACCAGCGCAACCTGTTATGCTTTACTGATATGCTATTACCTGTTAATGTTCTTTCAAAAGAGTGCAACGACTGCTCGTGTCCAAAGCTATCATACTATCCTTGTCGATAGAACAACATTAAAAGTGTGTACATTTTTAACTGACTTCTAAAAATGATGAAGTTCTCAATTCATCTGTATGTTTATTTGTTTTTTGTGTTTGTTGCCCGATTACTCCGCCAATGTAAACCTATTTGAATAATTCTTTTTTTCGTAGGTAAGTAGGGTTAGTTTCCAATGTGAGATTATTTACATTTTATCAAGATCTGATAAGTATCTCCAGAGATATGACAATAAACATCTCAAATTTGCTATTGAATGAAACTGACTGATCGCACGGCTTGGAAGTAGTTTTTTTTTTTTAGTTTTTAAATTACTAAATATTATTATTAAGATATTTATATTAAGATATGTATTGTTTTCATAAGAAATAATTTTCCGGTATCTATAGGTATTGTAGTTGTAAACATTTTGGAAACCAAAACATACCTACTAAAAAAAACTGTTATTTAATTATATCTACTATTATTAAAATGTATTTTGTATCATCACTATTTACGATCCGGTATAATCGAATGTTAGTAATATTTTTTTGAATATTAATTTAAAAAAAAATTATCTACGTAATATCAATATCAGGTAGCCTCAGCACAGAATAATGAATAGTTGGCCTGAGTGAAAAATGATAAGATCTACTGTTAAGAATCACCTTACATTCTGTCCTTAGTCACGAATTTGTAATTAGCCTAGGTTATTAGACAGCAATTATTTTTATATTTCTAACGGATCACTTCAACTTAGCAAAGAGATTGGTAATTTATCCATTGTATATCTACTTACCTATGCTTATTAGCAGATTGCAGCCTAGAAGCAAAGGTCATAAGTATCATACAAAAGTGACACTAAGACCAAGATATGAGGGAGACGTTTTCATTTTAAAAACAAAAAATAACCACCTTGCATGCCGCGGTAGTCATTATCAGTACCTATCAAGTTTAATTTGAGGTGATTGTATCTATTAATCTCTGGACTACTCTGGAGATACTCATGAGATCTCAATAATTTGTACAATAGAACCAAACGGCAAATGTAGCACCTCAAATTAAAAAGGAATTTTCCAAATCGGTTAATAAATGACTGAGTTTAGACGTGAAACATAATTTAAGATCGTTTACAAAACTAAAACACCGACTTCACATACCGCGATAGTAAACATATTCACTAGTCATAATCATGTCATCAATGTATCAAATTTGTTTATGTTATTTATCTCCATATCGCCGAAGATGTTTATCAGGTTTCGATAAAATTTAATGGGACCACATAGCCATAATCTTTCAAACAAAAAAATATTTTTTCAAAACGCTTTGACGGAGTTCTGAGGTAAAATTTAAAAAAAACAGTCGAATTGAGAAGCTCCTCCTTAACCTCCTTTTTAGGGTTCCGTAGTCCTGACAAGGAACCCTTATAGTTTCGTCATGTCTGTCTGTCTGTCTATCTGTCCGAGTTTTTGCTAAGAGACCGTCAATACTAGAAAGCTGTAATTTTGTAGGGGTATGTATATTTTATTATTACGCCGACAAAGTGGTGAAATAAAATTTTGAAAAATTTTTTTTTTTGGAAAAAATTTGCACTCCCCCCCCCTCTAAAAGCTAAGCTAGTTGCTTGTTTATAACGGGTAAAGCCTTGCATTGAATAACAGGCTACTACGGAACCCTACACTGCGCGTGGCTCGACACGCACTTGGCCGGTTATTTGTAAAGTCGGTTAGTAAAATATATGTACGAATTGAAAACCACCTCCTTTATTTTAATTCGACCAACATGTTTATAACGTTTGATTTTTTTATGGCTTACAAAATGAACGCAGTGATATCCATATTCCGTACTTTTATATACCAATATTATGGATTGTAAAACTGTGCAAATATTATAAAAACGTTTGTAATTCTGTCACTATGTCAGTTTGTTACCTAATCACGCCTCAACAGACGATCCGATCTTACTGTAGATACTTTATAGCATGAGGATGAACATAGGCTACTAAATTATTGGTGCACGTGAATAATGTCGCGGGGGTGTCAGTGGTTTAATAAAATAAGGTTTGTAGAAGATACGATTATGTCATCCAAATAAAATAAAAGCAAGTTAAAATCAATAACAATAATATCAATGCGAAAGTTACTTTCTTTACTTGTTCGTTTTGTTTAGTACATTTTTACAGTGAAACGGCTCGACTGATTTGGCTTAAATTTTGCACAGAAATAGCCAGTGTGGTGAATTAGAAAATGGAATACTATTTTACGCGGGTGAAGCCGTGGGGCGCCGCTAGTAATAAAAAAAATCCTTCAAACCTCTTGTTTCCTTTCGTTCGTTTTCGAACGATGTCTGTACCGCTTTCTTTCCTTAGATTTCTGGCATTTGTAATTTTCTACTATCTTTGCTTTAATAAATATTTTTGCTATAACAATCTAGATGCCGCGCAAGTCAGTTTTAGTAGCAAGTTTGAGGGACCACATAGAAAATGTACCATACCAATTAAAAAAACATTTGAATGGGTTCACAATTGACAGAGTAATCACGTCATATACGTACAAAAATAATCATAATAAATACAGACGAATTGAGAACCTCTCCTCCTCTCTTTTGGAAGTCCGTTGAAAATAATAAACATCTCATTGGGTTCCAATCACAAACCACCTACTTTAGCAAATGTTGTGGGACATTTATTTTAAATGAAAACAGCTCCTTAGAGAACCATTATTGCTGAAGGCACTTTATATTTAATATATCAATCCCAAAGCTCTATTATTCAGTTTCATAGAACTTTATCTCGAATGTATTTTATTCATTGAGATCATCATCAACCTGTATTAGTCCACTGCTGGACATAGGCACTTATACTCCTTTAGCACGCCACTGAGATTCATTGACATAATTCGCTCCAAATATTATCACACGTAGCAATAAAAATACATGGGTGAAATCTCTAAAAACTATGTACCTATATCAAAGCCTATTCTCCCATATAGATTATATTATAAGCTTTATACCTACAAAGGCTTGGACACAAGGTCCGTTGTAACTCACTTAACCTTCAAACATGCAGTAAACTATAAACGACTTTAATTTCGAGCGTGGCTAATTGGTACCTATGTTACAAGCTCGCAAGTTTTAACTAAATTACCTAGTAGTCTTTGCAAGTAGGAAATCTACTCTAACCTTTACTACTACAAAAAATGGAATTTAATATTCTTTCGTATATTGAATTAAATGTTACTTTGAACTACTGTACACGAGGGAAAGATGTTCTTCAAAGGAAATAAAGTAATTTTCACAATCGGATTACGATTGGAATTGATCGTGGTACCCCCGAGACCGACCAATCCTATTACAGGTGCGCTCTACCTCCAAGAATTTTATAGAACCCATTTTCAATTGTCATTTTATTTTTAAATTATGCGACAGTCATGAGATTCATGTTCTCAAGTGAATTAGGACAGGTTTTATTCGGTAGTCGATTGTAAGCTCGTTTGCCGACCGGTTTAATTTATGATAAGTAGGTATATATAATAACATATCTAGTGTTGTTTTTTAGGGTTTAATGATAGACAAAAAACACGTATTGCAAAAAAAAACGTCTAACGATCCGACCTAGTTATGGATGTAACAGGTTTGGTGTCAGTACAGCCTGCGATACAGCGTTCCTCACTTACTGGGTAATAAATTATAACCGTGGCCTATTGTTATGTTCGGAATCATAATGTGTGACCTTATATTATTTTTACGATGTTACATTACTGTCAAATATATTTACAATAAATAATTTGTCGCTAACAGTAAATAACATATAGGGTCAATGTACCGGGTAAAAAGTAATAATAAAACATCAAATTCCACTCAAACACATATATTTTTATTGTTTGATTTTTATCATATTTTTGGTGCTCCATTTTTGTTTGTGTATTTAAATTATAAATTAATACTAATAATAGGACTCGCGAAACGCACACAGCCTCCTTAAATGGGCAATCGGGAGCTCCGTGCACTTTCCGAGGCCCGGGCAATGAGCTCGGCATAATAAATAATATACAGTAAGGTACAAAAAAGGAATTCAACGAAGTACCATCGGATGGTTTCTCACTCGCTCACACACGCTCCACGCAGGCGAACAACAGTCTTATATCTATAATATCACTAGCTATACAGAATGCGGCGAGGCCGCGTGCACTGAACCATTGATGTGTATTATATGGGAAGGGTATTCACTCAAAGCGAGAGCCCTTGAGCTTCTTGATGGCGTTGGTGAGGTGCAGCATCTCGGTGTTCAGCTGCCAGATGAGCGTCTCCAGCTTCTCCACGGAGTCGAGGACCTCAACTTGTTCCGTGTGAGGGTTGAAACGTACCTCGAAGGGTCGCGACATGGTCGACACCCAACGTCTGTGGGATACAAACAATACATTAATACCTTAATTATTTTATATGGTCATGTTTCATCGCTAAACTGATTTGTTATTACTCAAGCTTAACTTTAACTTTTTTCATTAACATGATACTTTGGTTTGTGAGTAGATTCTTACATGAAAGTTTATTTCAAATTACCTGAACTTTTCTTTGGCATCTTCGAAGCTTTCAGCTACGTAATAGATGGGTTGGTACTCTTGGTCCTGGTAAGGCTGTACGGAGGTGGTCGCTGGCTCGAACGGTCTCAGCTCTGGTTTGTCGCTAAGAGCGTGCAACAGTTCGCCAATGGAAGACAACAGAGCGGCGCCGTACGCCTTTAGCTGATGGTCCTCCTTGCAAAGGCCGAACTCGACAGTAAACCAGTACACCTGTGCAAAGATAAACACAGTTCACAATACCGCCACTGAGGGCTACATTTATGAAAACAAAACGTAAATTTCGCAAGAGCTTGGGCCCAATTAACACAAATGATTCGCATGTGCTAGCAAATAATACATAACTGTGTTGGTGTTAAACTTACAGTTGAAAGCTTTTCGATTTCCGGGTCAGAAGCGCCAAGAGAAGCCAATCCAATTTCTTGAGAAAATTGAGCGAAGCTAGGGTCGGCCAGGAGAGGAATGTGTCCAAGAAGCTCGTGAATGCAGTCACTGTAAATATAATTAACATATTAATTAATGTCCTACTGTCCTCAGTTGCTTAGATATTATACCTATTCAACACTTAACTATAACTTTGACTGGGTAGAGATTAAATCCACGAGTTAATTTTAGTAGAGTAGTTCGACAGGATGTCACTTTGAAGCTAAAAACTTCGACGTGAATCGAGCTCAAGTATAACTCAATTAGGAGCGAACCATTTAACTTTGTTACAGTTCCATCACGACGCGCATCGTCTCTATTCTATAACCGGGAAATAATTTTACGCCCCGATATTTTGTTCTCAAGGATCTTCGTCCTACCTAGTTCCTCAAACAAAGTTACATTGAAACCGCTTGCTTATTACCTACATAATTATCTCGTCCGGTTTACACTTGTCTATGATTCGATCCAATTTACATTACGCTAACAAGGACTAATTACGTAACATATATTTCCGTAAAATATTCGTCAAGGCAAATACTTTTCCGCAATAAGCAAGTAGATATTTTGACAGATTTAGTATGCCGTTTGACAGAACTGGTTAGCCTACTTTGCTGATGCATAAATTAACAGATGATAATTATTATCATAATTAATTACGTTAACACGGCGTCGAATTGGAAGGTATATTGGTAGCAAATGGTACTCACGGTTCGGGTGTGTGGAAGGGCGAGTTGGCGTGACGCACGTATTGGGTAGATTGGAAGACGCGGAAAGCCAGCGAAGCGAGGAAGTCGCGGGCGGTCAACAGACCGGCGGCGGGACGCAGCGTGAAGCCTGTGTGCTGGCGGAGGAAGCTGCTCACATCCTCGAGTTGAGGAATACGATGAGGAACGAAGATATCGGCGGCTTGCAGCTTCTCGAATGCGGCTTTGTATTCGCTACAGGCGTGTTTAGGCATCAGATCGACGACGGTGTTGAACACTCGCATCCAGGTGGCGTTCTCACTCTCGGTGTACACGTTGGACGGAATCGGGTCACCATATTTGTAAGCGAAAGCGATCTCGGCGATCTGTTTCCTGCGCTCTCTGTACTCTTTATCGGCAAAGCCGGGATGGTTCATGTCGAGCTCGGGCTCGTACTTTGTCATGAGATGGTTGCAGTTGTCGAGATCGGAAGCGTGACGCGGGAACCACGGGGTCTTGCTGGAGATGTTCTCCGTGACAATGTTGACGCCAGCGAATGAGGTTGTCTGGCGAAGAGATCTGATGAGCTGGAGTAGGTTGACGCGCGACATGCTCACTTTCACGAGCGCATCGAATTGCACACCCTCAGACTGAGAAGGACGAGTCTCCAGGTGCTGGACGCAACCTTTGTAGTTGTCAATAGTTTTCAGGATGCGAGCGAGGGAGCCCATACCGTCACGCATGCGCAACAACAGAGCGGCTTGTTGTATCGCCTGTTCTGCTTCCGGTGATTCAGCGGCAGCGTTCTGAAGAATCACCTCCTCTTCGGTGAGAGTGTAATCTGAAATAAATAATCTAATAAAGCGGCCGTATATGCAAATGTAAGATCTCAGCAGGTATTATAAAATATGTGCCTGTGTTGGTGATGTGAATTTTATAATATTAATACTGACCATCGTCTGTTCCGGCGTCGTCCCCTATATCTGCGTCGGCTAAAATAAAAATAAAGAAACCAATAAAATAAAAGTCAACAAAACAAATAAAAACAAATCAAAAGTCGAACTAATAATAATAATTACCAAGGTGACCATTTTTGGTCTCGTCTTGCTGGGTACCATCTTCAACAGTAGGGGATTTGTCGCCGTTGCCAATATGAATTTCATCTTGGATGTAGTCAGAGTCCAAGCCAGAGTCTAAATAAAATAAAATAAGAAAATAAAATAAACAGAAAAAATAAATTAAACAAAATCAAAAATTTACCACGATCGCCAACCCGCCTGCCCAGCGTGTCGATTAGGGCATATCCCTCCCAATGAGCCGAAGACGGGCTCAGTGACGTATCTTAGGGGAAGGCCTACAACCAGCAGTGGACTGACACAGGCTGGTTATGAAAAAATAACACGTAAGTAGTGACGTTTATTTACCCCTTTTCTATACACATGTCTCTGTTACATGGATAAAACCAGCATATTACTGATGCATGTTATTATGATAGTATGTTTATTATACGGGTAAGTTAAAAGTAGGTATTTAATCGATTTCCTCGTACATTATGATAAGCAGAAGTTCGGCAACAAATTAGTCAGATATAATGTGTGCCTAGACGCAAAATTTCTTTATTAGGGTTTGATACCTTATTAAGCAGAATAAGATGTCAATATTATACACACTCCTTATAGCTTAATATGTCTTTTTGCGAAATATAGACAAGATGCCTAAGTAAGCTATCAGGAGTCATTAAAAACAGCGATATCTTGAGACTAAGGATCAGGATAGATACTTCTGATAACCCTTGAGGAAGCGGAATGAGATCGAACTTCAATGGATTAGGCCAATAAAGATGTCTTATTGCATGACTCCATATAAATTGGGATTATAGCAAGATAATTATAAAAATAACGTTCTAATAGGTTATAATTAAATAAAATAACAAGCAAGATGCTCTTTTGATTATAAACGATGACGTCAGACAATGACAGACACTGCGGCAAGTAAAACTGGATTACTAATATTTTTGGGAGGTCACTGCACTGCACCTAATACCCTAACATTAGGAGCAGTGTAGAGACCCGCAGTCAAACATATTGATGTTCTGTAATTTAATTGTTCTTTAATTAAAAAAATAGGCACTTACCATTGGCGCGGGCACGAGCCTCCTCGAGCACACTTTGTTTGGTCTGTTTGACAACCAGGGTCTCGAATCGAGCATCGTCTACGAGAGAGCGACGACGGGATGGGTAGCCATTCTGCAAAAACACAATCAACGATGAACCATCATCAAATTAACCAAAAGGACCCTAACATTCTAATGATTGTAGTTTCCACTGTGTATATATATATATCCACACTTCGATGTGGATGTTCCCATCCACATCGAAGTTCTTTTTGTATAGCAACTATTTGCAACATTTTACTTAAGATTTACTTTGCTATTGATTTTATTGCCCTTGACACGTTGCTCCACAAAAAGTTAATCCGGTGTAAATGCACCTTAAGAAGACGAGGCTGATAATAAAACGTACTCTTAAATTCTCGACGGATAAATAATATTATTGTTGTGATTTTTCGTTGATGATACGCAGTTAAGTTAATCGAGGTGATTTAATGTTGTGACATTTAAATGTTTCGTGATGCATGTTATTAATTAACTTGTATTAACTCATTTAACCCTTAAAACGTTTCAAATTAAAATGTATCAGTAGTAAATATACTCCGTTTAAAACCACGATAAAAGTACTTAACTCAGACTTAACTGTGTAATTATTTTTATAACAAACGACAAACGCTTCAATTACATATTATGGATAGTGTAATTAAACTTCTCACGTTAATTCATTTAAACTATATGATGATTTAAAAAACTTTAACATAAAAGTCTAATAAAGAAAAGGCAGAGTTTCCAGTACAAAAGGATGCCGTCTTCATCTTTGATCCTTATAAAGAGGTCACATCGCATTATATTTCATGTGAGAGCAGGAATTGCTTTTACGGAGTTCCTAAGCTTATTTCCCGAGCGTGTCCGGGCGTAAAGTGGTGCCATTATTCTCGCCCCCGCTCTCGCCGCTGCCGGATGGAATACCCGCGATTGAAATCCTCCTCAAAAGGAACAGAACTTTCTGGACCACTGAGCGCCAATGGAGCCAATTACCCTTGTCGCGCACTAAGTGCAGCCCGCCTTTTGACTCGACACTTGTACAGTACTTCAGCGTTTTCTCAACTTCACCGCAAAACTATAATAACTTTATTCATCAGCATTCGGACAATAGTGGCTATCATTAACGAATGTTCGTGTTCCAACATTGTTAACTTTGTTTTGTTTTGAGTCTTATTTTACACACTCGTTACTTTTGTTTTGTACTAAGTTAAGCACCTACTAAGCCTTGGTTACGGTCAAACTACGGATACGTGAGTGTCAATGTTAATTTAGTATTTTAAATTTAATGGACCACTTTATTTTTTTACTTAACAGTTACGTTAGTTTAGAGCTAGCAAGTAATGTTATCTAATTTGGTACGGCCAGTGAGCATACTGGAAAATATGACAATTTTCCTCTACGGAAAACCCGACGTATCTTCCGAAGAGTGAGTTTTATTGAGTGGATTCATACGAGCTCGCGATTTGTCCATATGCTAGTTAAATTTTGGCGGAGTTGTGATAAAGTTGGCAAGTGACGTCCTCTGTGTCAGTGGCAGCGATATTTCCGTCGAGCTAAGGAGCAGCGCGCCGCGCGTATTAAGACCTAGCTAGCTAGCATTTTCCACTAGAGTGGCCGTGCGGGCCTAACTATGTATGTCAAGGGTTACGGTAATCACACTCCATTGTTACCGGAGCCCTGAAAGGTACTAAGTTAGTAATTATACCACCTGAAACTATAATTAATTTCGACGTAATTCACTTTTTGAATGCAAAAGGGCGGTAAAACGTCACTCGACTCGCAGCAATTTAAATCAGAGTATAACAAAGGGATTTTTAAAGTTTCATGAATCAGTCGTATGATGAATAGTGGCGATTATTTACGCTGCGTACGTAAGACAAGATTGCGGAAACTACGACTGAAGTTAAAGGTCCGCCTAACTGGAGCGGGCAGGATTTGGAATCCGGTTGGCATAGCCTTGGTGTGGCCGAGTAGCCACTTCACCATTCCAATCGGTCGGCGGGTAATTAAGCCGGAGCGACGGCTGCCGACCTGTGTGCTTGTGTACCCCCGCGCCACTCTATCTGTTGGTATTGAACGTATGTCTATCTATACTACCGTACCTACTGTAGCCCTAAAATTAAAGGTACGGACACACCGCAGCGTCCTGCGTGCACGATCTAGGCGGTGATCAGATAGCGCAGAAGTATTTGTATCGTCTGGTTCACACCAAACACGATCAGGAAACAATTGAAATATTCTGAGATCGCGCCCGCTGATCGCAGGACGCCGCGGTGTGGCCGTACCTTTAAACGTCACACTACGGAATGATCAGCATCAACAAATCTTCTACCAATTCCAACTCTGATTAACGTTTAATTGACATAGCCAACATTTTCTAGTCTATAGCATTAAATCTGTAATGTCTGTAATAATCCAATGAGTCAGTTTTATCTCGGCAACACAGTAGGAAGTTATTTTAACAACGATAATTAACCGTGTACCTACAAGTAAAAACTTTTTGATTTTAGTTATTTGTACAAAATTGTTTTGTTCGTATAATTAGAGCACTACGAAGATCTATCGGTCAAGGGCAACTCATGACGGCCTTGAATTACTTCTGAACAGATCTGATCTGCTTGCGTGACGTTGCTTCATTATTAAAACGAACTGAAAATTGTTAGTGCATAATATTTGATTTCAACAAAAGAAGATTGTAGTTTGCATTTATAATAAATCATTGATCGTAATTGTTACCTCGGTCTCATAGATTAGTTAGATATAGCCATTATATGATGGATGCTCAGACCTTTGTCTGCAGCGATCTAGTGAACGACTTTACATTCTGACCTTCGATGGTCAAGGAAATAGAGTCAGTTACTAAACACGTCTACGATAATTGAAGTTAAGTTAGGTCCAGTTATCGCACAGCTTACTTAAACGAAAAAAAAACACAAACATTATCGCATCGCTTGTTAGGAGTTAGTATAGTAACCAAGAAGTTTAATTAACAATACATTTAAAAATACGTCTGTCAAATGCAAAGTTATCCAATTCGTACTAAACCAACTCCCACAAAATAATTCGCAGAGCTTGAATTATAAATGTTTTCCCTAGATAAACATCACGTGATTGCATCTAAATTGAAACCATGAGGTAACGATTACTACTCAGCAACGGCTTGAATATTGACAATGGTAATTACTATTTAATCTCCGCAGACAATGATGAGACTCATTATATTTCTGTTAAATTTTTCTGTGACACGTACAAATGCATCTAATGAAATTTGGTGAAGCCGCGAGAATTGTGCTACGATTTCGTATAGGGGGGATTACGTTTGTCAACAATGGATTCTTAATGAATATAATTGCGGTTGTTTTTCTGTACGTTATATTGCGAAACTTATCATACGACGAATTTTATTAAGAAAGTTCACCTACTTTTGAATGTTTAATGTTGTTTTTACGTCGGATAAAGACATGCCGCTAACAGGTGCAGTTAAGATACTGCCAAGCTATTGCACTACATATGTAATAAAGTAAATAAATATATACCAGGCTATATAAAATTTGTACTGGATTACCTGTTTTTTTACCAAGATTTCACACGATTTCTTTGACATAATTATCTTGTAGTTTTTCTCTCAAATTAGTTTTTAGCGCTCTTTAGATAATAATGAATGTCAAGTGACTTTTGTGTTTATTAACTTAACTGCTTTTGTTATATAAATTATGAAAAATAATGTGTTGATGGTAATATTACCGTGATATAAGTATAATGCAGTATAATGCAGTAAACAGAAGTAGAAAAGCTTAGGAACATGAAATGATTGCAATGATGGTTTTGATTTGGACTTTTTTATCATGCGCAGTTAATCAATGGTGGCCATCGCTAAAATCAAAGTTAATAAAATTATTGAGCTGAAAGGTACTTTGTGTAAAGAGTTAAGATGATTTTTTATTATTTTCTAGGGATCAACGTTTTAGAAATGTGAATAATAATATTTAGGTGAATTTAAGCACTGAGAAATCTCAAATTTATGATTATTTAACTATTTCGTTTTTTTATGGCCGGTCACTTTATTTTCATTTAATTTAATGAAATAACTCAAACCAAATTAAATTAAAACTTTAAAAACTTTGTCAATCACTTTAGAACTACGATGAAAAATCCAAATGACTGGCCACAAAAACTGAAATGCAATGATGATCCCGAGGGTATGAGATATGGAAGACAGGCGGCACGGGACTGGCCTGCAGGTGATCTCCTCACCTCGATGCTGTAGGATTTCTTGATGGCGAACATTTCGCGGTTCTTCTGAGCTGCTGCGACGGCCATGGCTTCTTCTCACGACACTCAACTGGGAACGATAAGGCCTGAACGAGGAGTTCACTGCGCGTTTAGCTAGCGTATGTCTGCGAGAGCTTTATGTCTCGACCACGGGCTTGTGCCTGTCTGTCTGCGACTACAGCTGTCGTATTACTATAGCTAACTAAACTTTGGATTGCAAACAGACCAATGCATGATGACCGTTCGCAAGAACAGTTTAAATAGTGTTAGGCGCTCGCCTCCCACCCGCAGTGCCTTTCGTCGCGCATGCGTCATGCTACGAGCCTCCGCGCCCCTCGCGCCCTCTACCGGTCTCGATGACGGCGGGAGAACCCTCGGCCCTTATCCGTTGCGTCTGAAGCACCCTTATACTCTACATTATACACATCTAGGTATCATTTGGGTATACCCAATTAATCGCTGTATTTTATTTGCGTAGAACAATTATCAATCAATAACTTGCCGCTACCGTTTAGGTAACCCATATAAATGTGTATGAACGATTATAGATTAATTACTAGCGTAGGTTTGTGTATGACGGCCATTATTAATTAATCAAGGAAAATCTAAATACTTCGCACGTAAGTATTACATTACTACTAGTAATACTAATCTGTACACGTAGTTAAAATTAATATTTAGGTATTCAAAATATTTTGTACCAATGGAAAAGATAATTAATAAAAACAAGAAGTAGTACTCATCTACAACGCTAGTCTAGTTTATATATATATATATATATAAATATATATATATATATATAGTGATAAAATCTAACAGCTGCATCTAATCACAGGACAATATTATAACAATAAAAAAGGATAGCTAAAGAGTTTCACCAAAGATAGCTTACAGCAGTTAATGTAAAATAATTTATTATAAGATACATTTGAAGGCTTTATTTTTAGTATTATATATATATTTCTGAATATAAAATTCGACCTATAGAAACTTTTTCATTTTCATTTTCCAAAACTTTTTCATAATATAAAAATCTGTCGATCTAGTCAGCTTTAAATTTGCGTATATCGTAAGGGCCAGTCATTGATCACTTTTGTCTGATCAAAAGTATCTTATGCACAAAATATGTTTGGGCATGTTTAACTTTAGAATATAACACTATTTTTAACCCACGACACAAAAAGAAGGATGTTATAAGTTTGTCGTGTGTATATTTGTGTCTCTCTGTGGTATCGTAGCTCCCGAACGGATGAACCGATTTCGATAGGATTATTTTTTTGTTTGATAGAAGACGTTGATTCTAGAGAATCCGTTCAGCCTTTTTTCTAGCTATTGAGGCTATGAGAGCAACTTTCTTAGGTCTGATCAATTTGAAATTCAGTATCCTGTTACTTTAATGATATTGTAAGAACATGATATCTTAAAGCCCCGATGCTAAAGCATTCCCTGGAATCTGCAGAATACGACAACAACTTCTCAGCTACTTCAGCAGAGATGTCGTTATAAGGCTCATTGGAATAGTCATAACGAACAGATTATAAATAGGTCAGTCAAGTGTGGTTTTATATTTTAAAAAGTATAATTAGTACCCATATATTATATTTTATGTACGAGTACTATAGTGCGACTTGTGCAACTGAAAGGGTTCCCAAAATACAAGAAATGTCTAGTTTAGGACCCGCTAATAAGTTCAATGTCACTCATAGTGTAAGTTATTATTATATAGTTATTTTATCTAACTGCTTGTTTCGCATGCATCTGTGCCTACGCAGTATTTACCATAAAAGGATCTAGCACATTTATATTAAGTCCTCTGTTAGTGTTGATAACAAACAGACGTGTTTCATATTTAATGTTTAATGGAATACCTACAGTCCAATACCTTATAGGGCATAGTGGTGACCCCAACGTGATGTAGTAGATACACATCTATTCGTGAATTGTTAATAATCAACTTCTTAAAAAAAGAGGAGTTTCTCAATTCATTTGAATCATTTTGTTAAAGTATGTTCACCGATTACTCGATCGAAAGCACCTGAACCGATTTGGAAAATTCTTTTTTTGTTTAAAAGGGTATACTTCCCAGGAGATATAGATGGAGATACTGAAAATATCATTTAAATGGGACCACCATTTAAATGACATTTTCAGTATCTCCAGAGATATTAAGATAAACACTTTAAACTTGGTACTGAAAATGTCTAGTGCGGCGTTTGAAGTCGGACGGTTTTAGTTTTTTTAGACGATCTTTAAAATATAAAAATACACTTAGTTCGATTCAACCTATAATAAATGTATTGGGTCTCTCACTCAATAATCTTAATTCCGTTTCAGTCACCTACTCGTACATGCATTTCTAAAGTTTTAACTATACTATCGTTTATCATAAATTTAACATATTAAGAATAAACGAAGGAAAAAAAACAACAATATATCTATAAAGCCTATTTAAACATAATACTGTTAATTACTTCCCGTTTTGTGTGGCGTTCGTAGTATTTACTTAGTGTGCCAATTATTTTCACGGAATATGCGTTTTCAGATTATAAAATGATAATTTTATCGCCTATCTATGCTCAGTAAATTACGGTGCTACTAATTTCTTGCTAAAATCATCGCAAAAAAACTTTAATATGTTAATCAACAGTTTATTACTTAATTATAACGTGATTAATGCTTTGTACTATTTGTTTATAAGCTCTACTACAATATACTTTTTTTTTATTTATCTGACCGGCTAGACTTTGACCACTATCTCGCCTGGTGGTAAGCCATGATGTAGTCGAAAATGATGAACACACTAGGCCTAGAATATTCTGACTCTCAAGGCAATTACTCGTATCTTATCTGTGCTCAACACCGTAGAGTTATGGCGGCAAAATCCTTGATGGTGGTAAGCAACTTTTTGGTGGCAAGTCGGGCGGAACATCTATATAATACTCATACTATCTATCTGTCGAATACAACTTCAGTTATTTAAAGTCTGTTTAAATAACTGAAGTTGTTTGGAAATATCAGTGGCAATATCACTTGCCTATCAAAGATTAAACATTAAATCATTCGAGGTTTTGGATGCATTTAGGAACAACACAGATATAGTAAGTTGAATTGGATACATTCTTATTTTAAAGCTTCATTTTCAATGCTTAATTTCAAATTAATCCATGAGCTATTTGGTCAAGAAAACCTATTCGACTAAAATCACAGATTTTTTGACTAAGTCAATAGTTTTCGATCGGAGCCATTGTGAACGGTAAACATCCTATTCAAAGGAAAGGTAGTTTTCGAATACAATTTTGTTTTTGCATGATGGTGAACAGCCGAGCTGGAACAAACAAGTGTCCTTCTGGCCAGCTATCACCCTCAAGTTAGAAAATCTGTCGACAATAATCTATGTACTCCAGCTCATAAGGCTAGTTCCCATTCTAGCGTGATACCATCCTCGACCGCATCATCTCTTACCAACAGGTGAGCTTTAGTCAAACGCTAGGCTATACGACCAAAAAAATATATATGGTCATGTTAAAACCTGGTTACTGATCGACGACGTGTCTTTGTTCAGTAAATCCGCTCAGGGATGAGGCAGGTGACAATGACCTCCAATTATGTTCAATGACTAAATCGTTGATCATGACCAATGAAATGACATCCCAACTAGAAAATTTACAAAAGTTAAACAAGAAATTCGATGCGATTAGGTACATTTTTGGTCACCGCTTCAGCTACTTATAAATTCTACATAAAAAAATAAGTAAATGTTTACACAATTTTAATTTAAGCGAAAGTTTGTATGTATTGTATGTTTCTCAGGTGAAGCCGCAGGCCAGGTTGCATCCACCTATCAGGTTTGCGCCATCTTTTCATACCCAGACTAAGCAATCGACATACATTGAGTTAAACTACCACTAGATCATCTCATATAAATAGTAAAAGAGTTCAAGAAGCCTCATTAAAGTATCATTATATCAGGATCTACGCGGGTAACTACGAGTATGAACAAACTCTAGAAACAAACAGAAGGTTTTCATAGCAATGATATAGCAATAAGTAGTAATGGAAAAGTTGATGGAAAATTTAATACAAGTAACAAATTGTGGTCGAGAAGAATCACTTAGTACCTATGTAAGGAAGAATAAATGGTAAAGTCATGTTTGGAACCGCAGAAATGAATGAATCTGTTGAGGACAGGTGAATTACAGAAACCGATCTTAAATATTATTTAATAAACAAATAAAATGACACATACGAGTAGTACCTATATCTTGCTCTATAAACTAGTAGTCACTCGAGTGACACACCACTTACTACTTCAATATTGGTCCAGGACTAGTTGAAGGTAACTTTTTTTGATATCTCAAAGGCTAGCATTTGACCACTATCTCGCCTGGTGGTAAGCGATGGTGTGGTCGACGATGGCGAATAAGCTAGGTCTAAAATGGTCCGACTCTCAAGATGCCGAAACACCGTATGGTTTTGACTAATTTCGTAAGCTACTTTTTGATAGCATTCCGCCTGACTGGCGGAATAATATAATGCTTCTACCACATGTGTTGAACATTAAGTTACAATGATTTTGATGAATATATAAAGAAGAACCCATAGACATTGTATATTACTGGTATGAAGTAACGCATTCGTTGGACAATGTATTTAGATGGGACGGACAGTTCAGTTCGGTGCTATCTAGTTTGTAAGTCGGATTATATAATAGTTCCGCTTTTTTTTTAAATATCATAGAGACTAGGGTTTTAACACTATATCACCTGATAGTAAGAGACGTTGTGGCTTCGCATTCTAATCTAACTAGGGCTAGCGTGCTACCATCCTCGACCACAACGTCTCTTACTAACAGGTGAAATAGTAGTCAAACGCTAGCTTATAAATAAGAAATGTGGATTAGACTAAAGGTAATATCAGTTTTGCTGCGCCTTGCCTGATTGCCATCTTCCATTTTCAGACAAGCACGGTCAAGATAGTAGTTGAATACTCAACTGTAGGGAATTCAAAAATATATTTCTTACATAACGGGTATTTTATACAGATACCGTTTGATGGACAGCCAGACAGACGGACAGACGGACAAATGGACAGACGGACAGATAGATGGCAACACAATCTAAAATACGCATATTGATCGCAGTACATATCATAGTCCGAATGGAATTGATCGTCCGTTTTGAGTAACACCTAGGTTCGACATTTATTTTTAAATTGCTCTATACTCTAGTTATATACATAGCTGTATCCACTTATGCAGATGAAATAGGCTTGTTCGGAGATGTCTATTAACCCATAACTATCGGACAGACGAAGGTCTAACTGACATCTAGCATTGGTTTTTTAAAAGTTTTCCGCGTTTAAAGATTTAAATAAACCTGGTTTAATATACATCTAATAAATGTTAATGTCAAGTAGTTTTTTGGAAAAATATATTTACATAATTTATATTTTCAAAAACAGCTTTTTGGTTATTTAGTGCGTTAATGTGGCTCCGGGGTATATTTTAGTGTGATGGCTTAGTCATGATTTAAAAACGACTTTAAATAAATAAGATAGATTAATAACTAAAAAACCGACTTCATATATGCCACGCAAGTCAGTTTTAGCAGCAAGTTTGAGACGATTTTCGTCATATCTCTGGAGATACTTATCAGATCTTGATACAATTTTAAGGGGACTTGCACATGAACCCTACTCCTGTCATGACATAAGACATCATTTAAATCGGTTCACAATTACCGGAGTCAACACGTAACAAACATACAAAATATAAACATACAGACGAATTGAGAACCTCCTGCTTTTAGGAAGTCGGTTGATAATGTTAAATTTCCTACTCACTTATTGCGGCTCAGTGACATGTGGCACGGGTGTTGCTTTACCATTCATACTAATTAACTACTGTACTTCTATTTTCAACAGATTTTGGATGTTTTTTGTAAGATAGGTTCAGGGTTTATTTTTTTATATGTTATAAGGCTAGCGTTTGACCACTATCTTGCCTGGTGGTAAGCGATGATGTGATCGAAGATGGTGCACATGCTAGGCCCAGTATACTCTGAATTGCAAGAGCTGTGTGCTGCCGGAACACCATAATGTTACAGTGGCAGATTTTTGCCTTGGTGGTGGTAAGCTTCTTTTTCTTTTTTGGTAGCAAGTCAGGCGAAATATCGATATAATATGCTCCTGTGCTGGTTTCATATATATATATATCAGAGAAAATCCTCTTTAGATTTGATTGGCAACGCTATATGGCCGTGTAAAGTTGAAAATTGTTTATAGTGCGAGTTGGTGTTGGTGGCTGTTAGGGTCAATATCATCTTCACTCACTCAGTAGTGCGTGATATCGAGGTACCGCTTCATGGTAGATATACCATTTACGCATACAAAGCGATTCGCTTCTTCTTTCATCACATACATCATCGACCGCATCGTCACTTAACATCAGGTGAGAGAGTGGTCAAGCGATACCCATTGTCGAATTTTAAAAAAATGTAAGTGCTGGAAGCTGGTCCTATCGGTGGAAACGTCTGTGCCGTACCCGTATGTGCACATTGACGATAATGGTGAATAGAGGGCGATGCCCACGACGGACGGCAATAACAAGTACCTACTCAGCTCTCAGACAAACCAAAACTATCTTTCTCTAAAGTACCTATATATTTTTATCAAAATCCAACTGGCACTTTATAGATATGAGAGAAGTAACTCAGAATACGAACAGAAATTACATCCTTTGCGCGGTATGTGATTGTAGTTCTTAAGCAGTGATACCTAATTAGGTTCTCAAAACTATAGGTAATACATAATAAGATTATATTTTTTTAACGTTTAGTAATTTTTTTTACATATTTGCATCTTTGTTTTTCCTCCTTCTTTTCCTGCACTCGGGAGTTTACCCGTTAATTTTCCTGTGAGCTCACCTAAATAAACCTGTCTATCGCCACCATCACATTATCCTCTAACTCTTTAGTAACTGCCGTTTGTACAATCTGTAATTATAGTAAAGTGGCTGAGGCTATACGCTGTCCATGAGTCAACTGGGGGACTACCACAAGGCGTAAATCCATACTTAATCAATAAACGTACTCCATTATATCCCACTATCCTACTCAAATTATAATGCCGAAAGTTTGTATGTATGAATGTTACTTCTTCACGCTAAAACCACTCACCCGATTGAACTGAAATTTAGTAAATAGATATCCTATAACTCTGGAATAATATATAGGGTACTTTTTATCCCGATATTCCTACGGTAATGATTTCTACGCGGGTAAAACCGCGGGCACAGTTAGTAATTAATAAATGCGAAAGTAACTCTGTAGAATATTTATTTTAATAATCTGTTCTATCCCTCTTCTAGAAAAATATCTCCTCGATACGTTTGCATTTTTGCCGATTTAATGCCGTCTGTGGCCATGGTAGTCTCTCGTAAACCATCCAGGTCGGCCCGCCATCGATTTTTAGACCTTACGCGTCGACAACGCGTCTGTAATATTGAGTGACTATTAAGTCCACCTGTCGGGATGTATGGAGCATAGGATACCTTTTAACACGGGTGTAGTCGGTCGATTTGGGGGTCATTATTATTTCCGGTCCATACTGTTGCATTACTGCGTCCATAGGCTTAGTTAGACCTTAATATATCCACGTGATCCCTGGGTGGTGCTAAATGGGTGACCACTGGTAGGCTTGGGCCGTGGCCACCTGATGGTGACATGTCTTATCGATTCGCCGTGGTCGTGTAATGAAAATGGAAATTAGATTTTTTTTTAATTTTATGAAAATATATGAAGAAAATTTGGTATATCGGAACTAGTATTTTCCACAAACATACCACTTTTGTACATCTGGGGCCTTATTCAGTATGACCATTTTAAAGTCTTACCGTGCCGTGTTACGTAATCTCCGCGTTATGGTATTCTCTATGCCAATTAAATTGCGGTAGGGTAAGGTTATGAGCGCGTTTTGAGCTGTCAAAATATCGTGACATATGAGGACGTGTAACGCGCGCGTTTTGTATAATTTACCTATCGTGTGGCATACAGAATACAATTTTTCAATAACGTGACGTGGCGCGTTAAGGAACGCGTTTTCTCATTGGTCATACTGAATAAGGCCCCTGATAGGCTAGCGCTTGACCAGTATTTCGCCTAGTGGTAAGGGATTATGTGGTCGAAGATAGTTAACACGCTAGGCCTTGTAATCGTAGTAAATTGTATGTTAATAAATCAAAATAAACTAGATTAAAAGTAAAACAAGTTGTTGAAAACGAGTTGGGATCATTCCATTAAGTGGATGAGACTAAAGTCAGTCCAGCGCCTCATCATTGCCAGACATGCACGATTTTATCGTACTTACATTGCATCGCCATCATATGGCTCTATAATTTAATAATTTGATTATATACCAAAACCTATTAAAGACCTTGACATAGTAAAAAAACCACGTGCTTTTTTTTATTTTGCTGTCGACTTTTTAAATGACAAATTATAACTGTACTGCAATTTAGCTTTTGACACATTGATTTAAATTTTCGATATTATTAATATTATTGAATGCAGTTTTATATATATATAATATATAAACTATTTGTAGTTGGTGCAATATATTTTCCATGGATCGAACTAAAAAGTTATGTTTGTCCTTTAACCTAGTCAGAGAAGTTCGGGCGGTGGCCTGGTACCACATCTTTGGTACCAGTTATTCGGCTGCGAAATAGGAATGCTTTCCGGTTAGTTCCGGCCAATTACAGGGCTTGAAGGTGCAGTAATGACAAAAATATGTCTATCCAGAATTTAGCATGATCCTGTATCTGTAATAGGTAGACGTTATCACTTATCATCAGGCGAGCGTCGTACTTGTCCTGTTACCTTATAGTATGAGGTTTTTTATGGTATAAGACGTATATCATGTCCTGTTGACATGACCTATGACCTGTTAAAAAGATATTAATCTCAATGGATTTTTTATTTTTACTGCATAGCAATTATTCCAAATTCTTTAAGTCTGTCTTTTGTGTGTGTTTTTTTTTTAAAGTTTTATTATGGCTCCACACGATTAGTGTATTTAGCCAGTGTCAAGTATTGAAATTCTTCAAGTTTTTATAAATTTTAGTCGAAGAGATAGGTCAAAGTCAAGTCACATTTCAGGTCAGTTTTTTTCAAGTAAAAGTCTAGTCTAAGTCATACCTTTAGTAAAGATGTGGTGTTTACTGAAGATTTTCAGTGGAACTTTGGTGAGAACGCAAATAGCATGTTTTTCAACATTGTGCTGTTTCCCTACACTCGCACACAATCACCGGCACTTAATGGTTAATAATCCACATTTATTTTTTGTGTGTGTTCTAAATTTCTGAGAAATTGATTGAGGCTCTAAGGGTCAGTACACACCGCATCGTGACGTGACGCGACGCAACGTGACGATACTTTTAGTTTCGCGTGGCAAAACAGCAAAACGCGCGACGCCACCACACTAAAGTAGGCACTTTTTGATGTTACATAAAATAAGTAGGGCAAGTTAGGCGTTCGGCTGATGGTAAACCATGACATCTGCCTACACCAGTACCTGTGACATGCAAAGTTCTGGTTTGCTAGAATATTGCGCGTCACTGCGCCCACCTTTACAAGTCTAGATCAAGTAACTCACTCACACTCTGTATTTATATAGTACCAACGAGCAACCTAAAACTAAGAAGTAAATAAGTCGAAGGTAGAGGTAAAATTAATAAAAACATAATACGTGGTTTAAAAATCAGTGGGTTTTTTTTACACGAATTATTAATTGTAGGTTATTTCCTATTCTTGGAAAATCCTGAGCCTAATCGTTGCGCGTTGGCATAACGTAATCAAATCTTCGGTCAGTCATTTAATAGTGGATATATCGGACATAGTGGTATGTTGAGATGGATGTGTGGAGTTACAAGATTAGATAAAATTCGGAATTAGTTAGTAAGGGGAAGTCTGAAAGTTGGCTTATTTATCTGAGGCTGAAAGTGTTGCCTGTGACAGTCCCCGTAAACAATGATAAAAATCGTATTAAAAACTCATTGCTCGTAAAATTGTACATTAATAGAAAAAACATATTTTTTACCATCGCCACTCAAAAAAGAGCACTTTATTCATCGATAGGAGTGAATAAAACGCTAATTTACTCACTCGGTGAATAAAAACATTTTGAATTTGGAACAACCACGACATACGAATTATGTACAAAAAATAAATAAAACTTGCTGAAAGTGCCTATACTGGCTAAATGGAGGTATACCATAGAAGCTGTATAATTAAATAAAAATAAAAATCCCGCCAATTTTGTTTAGTTTTTTTTTAGATTTTACTTAGCTCCACACGATTAGTGTATTCAGCCAGAATAATGTATAAAAATTATTCAAGATTTTGTAAATTCAAGTCATAATTTGATTCAAAATCCCATTTCTGATCAAGTTGAAGTCACAGTTTAGTCCTTGGACTAAGACTTGTAAGATTACTTGAGACTTGTCTTACCTTTAGTAAAGATGTAAACTTTAAGGAAGATTTTCAGTGCAATTTTAGTGAGAACACAAATAGCATGTTTTTCAAGATTGTTTGACTTTTGTTTCCCTACACACACACATTCACCGACACTAAATCTATACTAATATTATAAAGAGAGAACATTTGTAATTTTGTATTTTTGTATGTTTGTAATGAGTAAGCTCAAAAACTACTGAACCGATTTAAAAACTTCTTTCACTAATACATAGAATGGACTTTCGGAATGAAAATAGGCTATATATTATCCCGTTTAAATCAAAGGTACATTCGTGGAGACCTAATTTGCAACCTAAGTCGGCAAATAAACGGTCGAAAAAACACGTTTCTTACGAACGCTGCTTAATTGAAAATAGATAGAAGAATATTTTCTATGCAAGAGATTTACAACTTAATAAGACCTACAAAAAAGTCCGCGACAGCATATGTCTATCTCTTAAGGTTGACTCACAGTAACCATTTAAATCTTAAAATTTTTGTTATAAAATATCACATAACTTCCAAGGCTATTTTCAAGTATATAGTATTAATCCTTATCCAAATAATTACGTTAATTAGCTTGGCCACATATTATAGATTAAAATTGTCCCTTACAGTATATAATTCAAATGAAAATTCTAGAAGATATCACAAATTTCACATACACGCATCTTATAGCAAAATTAATAAAATATTTGCAATGAAACCACAGATTAGGTCATAGTTACAACGAAAATATTATTATAAGCTTAGCTATGCTGTAGATCCCCACCGATCACAATCAATCTGAAGTCAATATAGTATAATAATATGATCTATTGTAGAAAATAATATTCATCTATATATATAATAATATAATATAATATTTTAAACCACCCCGACTGATCTATGTTTAATAGCTTTTTCCAATGACTCTAAACACGACATTTAAAATCTGAGCTGTAAGTTGGTGAGGATTTGAGTATTCTGTAGAGTCCAGGAGGCTTCCATGTTCTTACAATATCGTTGAAGAAGGAGATTTTCGAATTGATCAGACCTATGAAAGTTGATTTCATAACGCAATTAACTAGAAAAAAGCTCATAATTTTATAACGATTGAACGAATTTTCATGAATCAAAGCTAAGAAAACTCTCGATGAAGACATCTATCAAACAAAAAAAAACTATCAATAATAAAAACAAAATCGGTTCATCCAGTTAGGTGCTAAGATGCTACAGACAGACACACAGATACACACGTTAAACGTTTATTACCCCTACATTTTGCGTCGGGGAACGCCGTAAGGTTACGGCGGCAGATGTACTCCTTGGTGGTAAGCTCCTTTTTGGTAGATTTAATGATTCCACTACCACTGTACGAAAACTCATGATTCATGAATGCACATAAAACTTTCATTGGTAGGTATATAGCTAGGATTAGAACCAACGACCGTCAGGTCAGAATCAGGGTACCTATCCTTTACGCCAAAGGGCCGTCCAATATCAATACGTAAGTATTATAAAACAAAGTTCATCACTGCGTCTGTCTGTCTGTTTGCAATAATCTCAATAGCTACTGAACGGATTATCATGCGGTTTTCACCAATAGCCAGAGTGTTTATGAGGAAGGTTTAGGTGCATAATTCGTTAAGGTTTTGTGTAAATTTGATGAAATATGACGATGGTTGTTAAATATGTTCATATTTTATATTCGATGCAACAAACTGATGCAAATTTTGTAGGCATATATGTTCTACCCGTGCGAAGCCGGGGCGGGCTGCTAGTCATTAAATAAACTGGCCAAGTGCTCGGGCTCGCACACCTAGGTTTTCGTACCACAGGTACCAAAAAAAAAGAGGTAATAATGAGACAAAGTACTTTTAAAAAAAATACGTTTACATCTCTCATATTCGGTAAGAAGGTTACCCCCAAATGGGGCTTGTAGGTAACCAATTAGCGCTCTAGGGTAATAATGTAGCTAGCCGCCCTAGGGCGGTAAGTAATTTAAAAAAAAAACTCTTCACTCTTTCAAAAAGTTCGCGTACATCTAACCTTCATACTGGCAATAGACATCATGCATTCAGCCCAATGACAAAAGAGGCCGCTTCGCTATTCAGCCTTGTCTTCGTATGAGTATAATAGTCATCAATTTTAAATATCGAACGGCGTAGATCAATTTCGTTCTTGAAAAAATAAATGAAAAAAGATGAAAAAAGGCGGGAATAGAAAACTTTTACTTTAAATATTGTTTGTTTTTGGGATTTTTTTATAATTACGTGCTAATTAGGAAAAAACATGAGTTCTGCAAGTGATGAAGAAATAAGCTGCACTCCCGATTCAATGAAAATGGAAGCTGAAGCAGCAATTAACAATATTTTGCCTGATAGTTCTAAAAAGAGATATTTGAAAACTTACGACGAGTTCGTCGAGTGAAGTGGCGAAAAGAAAAACGAGTAAAGTCTTTATCTGAGACTGTATTCTTAACATACTTTAGTGAGCTATCAAAAAAGCTGCAGCCATCTAGTTTGTGGTGCATTTATTCAATGTTAAAAGCAACTATTTCACTATAAATTTAAACTAATACAATGTTTTATTCTTGTAATGCCGGTTTTTAGGGTTCCGTAGCCGAATGGCAAAAAACGGAACCCTTATAGATTTGTCATGTCTGTCTGTCTGTCTGTCTGTCTGTACATCCGTATGTCACAGCCATTTTATTCCAAAACTGTTAGGACTACTGAATTGAAACTTGGTAGGTAGATGTATTCTGTGAACCGCTTTCCGATTTTTATACAAAAATAAAAAATATAAAAGTTTAAAGGGGGGCATCCCATACATAGAACTAAAACAAAAAAAAAATTCTTCAAACCTATGCGTGTGGGGTGTCTATGGATAGGTCTTCAAAAATGACATTGAGGTTTCTAAAATCATTTTTTCTCAAAGTCAATCATTTTAAAGATAGGCGCGTCTAAAGTGGTAAAATGTGTGTCCTCCCCCCACCCCTCTAACTTTTAAAGTATGGGAGTGAAAACTCTAAAAAAAATAAATGCTGTAGATCCCAATAAAAACTAACAACGAAAATTGGTTTGAACGAGATACAGTCAGCGGTTTTAAAGATATAGCGACCGCAAAGATAACTTTGTTTTTCATACAAACACTATGAAAAACAAAGTTAATTTTGTAGTTGCGAAAAATCATAGTTTTGGAATACTTAACTGTGTTACGGAACCCTACGAGTGCGAGTCCGACTTGCACTTGGCCAGTTTATTTTCTACTTACCTCACAATCGAGATGTAAAGCAGAGTAGTTAGCTCGGGTGTAAGCATCAATTGCACCCTCGAACTATAGGCGCCCTCGCTGCGCTCGTGCGCCTAAATATCTCGGGCTGCAATTGATGCCTTACAGCCCTTGGCTACTAATCTACTATTCTTATATGTGGTACCCCTTTACTTATTAATTAAAATTATTATTATTTGATGTTACAGCAGTCATAGTAATAGACGCCATGGGCAAATTTCAAGTCTATCTATTACGGTTCATTATATCGGGCAAAATCACGTTTTTAGTATGGGCTAGTTTCGTTTTTTTTTGTTATAGCGGCCATAGTAATGGTCACTTATCTAAAACTTCAACGAAGCAAAAAAAAACAAAACGTTTAAAGATTTATGTGAAAATAACCGTGACCGGACCGATTGGATTTAATATTAAGGCTGAGTTGCACCATATAATACTTTAACCGTAACCATAGAAAAGATAATAATCCTTAACTATAACTATAACCGGTGTTTTTGTATGGAGTTTTACAGACCTTTGACGTTTGTTATAGTTAAAGTAAGATGGCAACTCAGCCTAAGTCATACAGCATAAAAGCTAGCTGCAGTTTTAGCTATAATCGCCTACTAGCTGAATAGCTATTCGACCGATCAGTCTCTGCCACTAGACACGGCCGGCCATTACGGCACACATTAATTTTTCACATCCGGTCGCCGACATAATTGAGCGTTTCCACCTCGAGCTGAGCTTTGGGGCATTTCACTTGTTAATTTCGATGTTCATTGTAACTATCATGTGCGAAAATGTTCCGTCGTAATCAATGATTATAACAAGTAACATTAATTTTTTTTAGCGCTGCAGTAAACATTTTTTTGTGCAAATCAATGTTGCCATCATCATCAACACCAATTATTATAAATGCGAAAGTCAGTTTGTTTATTTGTTTGTTTGTTTGGGACTTCTTCACGGTCAAACGGCTTGACCGATTTGGCTGAAATTTTGTACAAAGATAGAACATACGGCAGAATAGAATATAGGATACTTTTTTTTTGGCTATCGAGTCAGGGGGTCCAGATATTATTAATTGAATTTTGTAAATATAAAACTTCTCCTCGAATAAACGGCTTGACCGATTTGCCTGAAATTTTGTATGAATACATGTCAAAGGACAGAATAGGATATAGGATACTTTTTTTCTGGCTGTCGAGTCAGGGGGTCCAGATATTTTTAATTGAATTTTGTACCTAAAGGACCTCTTTTCGAATAAACGGCTTGACCGATTTGCCTGAAATGTTGTATAAAAACAGTTCATAAGGCAGAAAATAATATAGAATAATTTTTTTCTGGCTATCGAGTCAGAGGGTCTAAATATTTTTAATTGAATTTTGTAAATATAAGATCTCTTCTCATATAAACGGCTTGACCGATTTGCCTGACATGTTGTATAAAGACAGTTCATAGGACAGAATAGGATATAGAATACTTATTTTTTGGCTATCAAGTCAGGGGGTCCAGATATTTTTAATTGAATTTTGTAAATATAAAACTTCTCCTCGAATAAACGGCTTGACCGATTTGCCTGAAATTTTGTATGAATACATGTCAAAGGACAGAATAGGATATAGGATACTTTTTTTCTGGCTGTCGAGTCAGGGGGTCCAGATATTTTTAATTGAATTTTGTACCTAAAGGACCTCTTTTCGAATAAACGGCTTGACCGATTTGCCTGAAATGTTGTATAAAAACAGTTCATAAGGCAGAAAATAATATAGAATAATTTTTTTCTGGCTATCGAGTCAGAGGGTCTAAATATTTTTAATTGAATTTTGTAAATATAAGATCTCTTCTCATATAAACGGCTTGACCGATTTGCCTGACATGTTGTATAAAGACAGTTCATAGGACAGAATAGGATATAGAATACTTATTTTTTGGCTATCAAGTCAGGGGGTCCAGATATTTTTAATTGAATTTTGTAAATATAAGACTTCTTCTCGAATAAACGGCTTGACCGATTTGCCTGAAATTTTGTATGAATACATTTCATAGGACAAAATAGGATATAGGATACTTTTTTTCTGGCTGTCAAGTCAGGGGGTCCAGATATTTTTAATTGAATTTTGTAAATATAAGACCTCTTCTCGAATAAACGGCTTGACCGATTTGCCTGAAATGTTGTATAAAGACAGTTTATAATGCAGAATAGAATATAGAATACTTTTTTTTTGGCTATCGAGTCAGGGGGTCTGATATTATTAATTGAATTTTGTAAATATAAGACTTCTTCTCGAATAAACGGCTTGACTGATTTGCCTGAAATTATGTATGAATACATGTCATAGGACAGAATAGGATATAGGATACTTTTTTCTGGGTGTCAAGTCAGGGGGTCCAGATATTTTTAATTGAATTTTGTAAATATAAGACCTCTTCTCGAATAAACGGCTTGACCGATTTGCCTGAAATGTTGTATAAAGACAGTTCATAAGACAGAAAGTAATAAAGAATAATTTTTTTCTGGCTATCGAGGCAGGGGGTCTGATATTATTAATTGAATTTTGTAAATATAAGACTTCTTCTCGAATAAACGGCTTGACCGATTTGCCTGAAATTTTGTATGAATACATGTCATAGGACATAAAAGGGCAAAGAATACTTTTATTCGGCAGTTAAGTGTGGGTGCCTATAATTTTTGTTAACTTTACATAGAGATTGCATAATCATATCAATGCTTTGCTTACCCAACGTGTTTTATCTGCTTTGTGGGAAGTATTCAGTATTCAGTTTCAAAAGTATTCGTGTTTTAACAGCCACATTCAACCTTAGGGTCATCGGTGTTGACTTAGTAGGTTATAAAAACTGTCAGGGTCATAAAACGTAAAAATTTTCCCGCTCACTTCGCTCGCGCAGTGATAGCGCTCGCTGCGCTCGCGCAATAATTTGTTTGATCTACTTTGTAAGTAATATTTCAGCAATTTTTGTATTTTAATAGCCACATGCATCAGAACGATTCCATAAATTGAAACAGTACAAACTTCAATAATCATAATGATTTTTTACCTTAAAATAAGTGGATATCAAGTTTAACCTTAGGGTCATTGGTATTGACTTAGTAGGTCATAAAAAGACGTAAAAAAATTTCGCGCACGCTCCGGTCGCGCAAGTTTTTGTAATATCTACATTGTAGGAAACATTTCAGCAACTTTTGTATTTTAATAGCCCCTTGCATCAAAACGAGGCCATAAATTGAAACATACAACCTTCAATAATCATAATGATTATTAACCTAAAAATAAGTGGATATCAAGTTTAACCTTCGTGTCATCAGTGTTAAATTAGAAGGTCATAAAAAATGTCAGGGTCATAAAAGGTCGTAAACATTTTTTGCGCTCGCTTCGCTCGCGCAGTGATAGCGCTTGCTCCGGTCGTGCAAGCATTTGTTATATCTACTTTGTAGGAAACATTTCAGCAACTTTTAATAGCCACATTCACCAAAACATGTCATACATTGGAACAGTACAACCTTCAATAATCATAATGATTTTTACCTTATAATAAGTGGATATCAAGTTTAACCTTAGGGTCATCGGTGTTGAATTAGTAGGTTATAAAAACTTTCAGGGTCATAAAAAGTCATAAAAATTTTCTCGCTTCGCTTGCGCAGTGATAACGCTACATAGCGTATAATAGCGTGTTTTAACAGCCTCATAGATTAGATTGACTCAAATACTTAAACAGCAAAACTTGGTAAACCTTGGTCAGGTTTACCAAGTACCAAGTAATGATTAATGACTTTAACAATAGACGATATCGAGTTCGACCTAAGAGTCATCTATATTGACTTGATGATTAGGTCATTAAACTGTCAGGGTTATAAAAAGCCATAAAAAATTTTCACTCGCCCAATAATAGTGCTCGCTACGCTCGCGCAGCTATTCACTTCTCTTCTCTCTTTCTTCTCTTTGTAAGAAATATTTCAGGAACTGTTGTTTTGAGTCAAACATTTAAACAGCACAACTTCGTATACTAACCTAACCAAAATAATTAATGACTTTAACAATAGAGGATATTGAGTTCGACTTTGTGGGTCATCTATGGTGACTTGGCCTAAGAGATCATCGATCTAGACCTCAATGGTCATTAAGACACAAATAACGCGGGCGAAGCCGCGGGTAACAGCTAGTGGTTAATAATACACATTTATTACACATTAACAATAACAAATAATAATTATACATAGGTACTATAAGTAGGTACTACTATTTATTTTCTCGCAGTCAATGGTAAAATGAAGATTACACTACTCGTGAATAAAAAATTTAATCTCAGTCCTTGTATCGCTTCGCTCAGGATTCTAATCTAGAATCCTTCGCTGCTCAACTTCCTCGAATTAAATTCCCTTTTTATTCACTTGTTGTATAATCTACTATTATAGCATGATTGAAATGCAGTTATCCGACAGAGAACCAAAGTTATCAATATAGCTCAAAGGATTAGCAACCTGAAGTGGCAATGGACTGGTCGCATCTAACGTAGAAGCGATAACCGTTGGGGTAGATGTGTTCTAGAGTTAGGTTCGGTAAACGTAATGTAGGGCGCCCTCCAGCTAAGTGGAGCGATGATATACGCAAGTTGGCTAGCAGCAGTTGGAAACAGAGAGCTGAAGATTGGGCTCAGTGGCGTGGCATAGGCGAGGCCTTTGTCCAGCAGTGGACGAATACTTGCTGCTAATTATAATGATAGCATGATTTTGTTAAGAAATCTGAATCATATTAAAGCAAGCTTTTTAATTTTATTTCAGTCGTACATGCATAGTTTCTCATTATTTATGACCTGTAATTATATAGACTGCATCATCACTTAACATATAAGAGGTGAGATACTTAACATGTGAGATAGTGGCGAGGTGCTGGTCTGTCTGTTATTATAATTTAAGATCGTGTACAAATCGAAAAAACCCGACTTCAAATGCCGCGCTAGTCATTTTCATTACAAAGTTTAAGGTGTTTATCTCCATATCTCTGTAGGTAAAATTACAAAAGGAACAAACAGAAAGCATACTCTTTCAAACAAAGAAATTATTTTAAAACTGTTACAAAATAAAGAAGTTCTGAGGTAACATAAATATATAAAATATATACATTCGAATTGAGAACAATTTTTGTGAAGTCGGATAAAAAACCCAGTAATTTATTTACATGTTACGTTAACCATTCAATCTTTTAATTCTCATTTTGGGCTATATTAAGTAATAAATCATTTATCAATTCATTTAGTAATGAATACGTTTTCCCCCTTTGTTTCCGCATTAGCTGTCGGTCATCGACATTGCATCTCGCAGCCTAATGTAAGTTTACCTTACATTAAGAGTCCGGTGACCAACGACTCGTCCATAACGAATGACGAATGGAAGAAGTCGCATCTAAATCGTACCTAACATACAGCTCCATCTCCCTGTATTCTGCACATAATGTTAAGGTACGGCCACACCGCGGCGTCCTACGATCTCCCGCACATCGTAGGACGCCGCGATCTCAGTACTTTGAATTATTTTCTGGAAACATGCAACATTTAATGGTCCTGCTCAACAACAGTTTTATAGTTTTTATGCAGAGACATTGATTATATTTTGTTTATAATAAAATTTTCATTCATAATGGAATGGGACAGTACCAAAAAAAAAATAATGGTAATATATAAATTTAAATTTTTTTAGCACACTTTTGTGATACCTATAAAAAAAATATTATATACATATCTGAACAAAACCTGTCAGATTTTTTTTAACAGGACAAATAAACAGAAAAATAAAATTGCTGCTTAGAGCTGTCGCTGGAACCTTAAACAGAAAGTAACGTTTAAGCCAGCGGCCGGGGATTTCCTTGTCAGCAGAGTGTGTCATGTCCAAAACGTCAGAGGTATAGAAACTTGTCTGAAGCACATAATAATATGTAGTTTGTGCGTAACCGTAAGCGCCAACAAACGTCATCTCCGTGATTTTTTCCTCGAAACATTGATTGACTTTACTGACTTTCTGAATAAATATTAGAGCGCTATGATTATAGTGGCTCTGGTAATCAGAAATATTTTACTTACGTATGTTCTTGATCGTAAAAACATGTTTGTCATTCAAACGCATTATGACGACCAAGAAACTAACAAGTGTTTTTATTAATATTATAACAGCGGCGATTTTTTGCGGTGGTATAATTTTGCTTTGCTGGCACTAAATATCTAGTTTTCCACTACCTATATCGAGCATCGTTGTTGTTGAGTCATGTTGAACCAAAAGCATAGAAAAGATAATAATACTAATTCTAATTTACAAGTCTCGCTGCCGGATTCTATTGGAGTTTACTCCTAATGAATCAATTCCTATAGAGCCTCCGGTACGGAAAATGTATTGGTAGTTAAATAGATCGCGTGAACTAATAATTTAAGATCGTTTAAAAAACTAAAAGAACCGACTTCAAACGCGCTAGTTATTTTCAGGACTAAGGTCGATAAGGTCTGCATATTCTGGAGATACTGAACATATCTCGATTAAATTTATATGGGACTACCTGTGAATTATATACTTTACTATACTATATACTCTTTCAAATAAAAAAGAATTTTCGGAATCGGTTTCGGGTCAGGCGTCGTAGAGTAGTCGGTGAACATACATTAAAGAAAAACAATATATTTCGACGAATCGAGAACCTCCTCCTTTTTGTGAAGTCGGTTAAAAAGCGTTAAGTTTTCTGTCTTTAGTCATTTATATGAGTGATACTTCTTCGCTGGAATCCATTTTAGATTGCATTGTTACTATCAGTTCTGATGGTAAAATGTGCAATATAACTATGTTTTATTATATTTCATGAACATAAAGTACAGCAGCAAAGGTAAATAGATAACTTAGCTGTTCTTAAAAGATCTTGGCAAATGTTAACTTATTTATTACCCGTTCGACAATGTCGACTGCTTACGATAAAACCTCGAAACGCCAAGTTCAGGCAATGAAATGGTGTCGTTGACTAATAGAATATACCAAGCTGTATTATAGTTGTAGTGTCGAGTCTTACTTTATCATTGTATCTAATAGTATAGGTAAGACAAATAAGATCGTTTAAAAAAACTAAAACAACCGACTTCAAATGCCGCGCTATTAATTTTCAGTAACAAGTTTGAGGTGTTCATCTTCATATGTCTGGATATACTTATCGAATCTTGATGAAATTCTCGATGAAGTACCATTCTTGGGACAGTAGGGACATCTCCGTTCCATCAAAAAAAAAAAAAAATCTAAATCGATTCATAAACAACGAAGTTATTCGCGAACAAACATAAAAAAAATATATATTATTCCGTCGAATTGAGAAACATCCTTTTTTAAGGTGGATTATAAGCAAAAATCGCATTGAAAAACTAGATGTACCGACATAGCATTCCGCGTGATTAATTTTCAATACCAAATGTTTTCCTCCATATCTCCATATGGGACCAACCTGCCGTTTCATCATTAATGTCACCAATATTACAAAAATTAAAGCTGTACATTTGTATGGTTATTACCTAAAAATGTTACTGTACTACTACTGTACGTTTTCTTCAAAAACGGTTAAACTTATTTAGATGAAAGGGCACATAGATAATATATGTTTTTTAATCATGATTAATACAATGGTTACTTTTATTGCAACAACTTGCACAATTTTTAAGACATGCAAATCAGCGGGGTTCAGCTAGAGTGACTCATTTAAAAACCAAAAAATGTACCTACCTAATAAAATGAAAATTACAAAATATTTATTTATGCATTCACAACACTGATTGAAAATTATGCAACCGATAAAATCCTGATTGAGGTTTATTTTTGGCTAATATGGAGTAAATGCAACTTTCACCAACGTGTTGTTGTCTTCATTTTAATAAACATTCAGTCCTCTTACTCTTATCAGTTTTTCGAAATTCAACGAGTAACCAGGTAATTAATTTAAGACAGAAGAGATAAAAATCTTGCCATAATAATAAATAAAATCATTTTTAACCGACTTCAAAAAAAGGAGGAGGTTTCTCAATTCGACGGTATATATATATATATATATATATATTTATGTTTGTTCGCGGATAATTTGGTCGTTTATGAACCGATTTTGATTATTCTTTTTTTGTTGGAAAGGAGATATCCCAAGTGTAGTACATGGTAATTTTATCGAGGTCTGATAAGTATCTCCAGAGATATTGAGATAAACACCTCAAAATTGGTACTGAAAATAAATAGCGCGGCATTGAAGTCGGTTCTTTTTTAGTTTTTAAACGATATTATGGTACTAATCATCCACTGTGGAAATTTCAAATTGAATTTTTATTCAACGTCGTAAGTATCTATACTATAGCTGAGAATTGTATGTGTTGTAACGATCCTACAAAAATGTTATCCTAGATAAATTATCTTGCATAATTGTCAGCGAATTTTGTAGTAGTAAGAAATTATTACTCTAAGTGCCGATATTACCAAACTCAGATAAGGTTATTCAAGAGTAATTTTTTTTGGAAAGAATAACCATACAATTTTCGACGTTTCTTATATTTACTCTAGAGTAATTCTTATCCGAGTTTGGCAAAAAAGTCGTAAACGTAACATTCAAGGCTTAAAGGACATCATCTTTTCAACCGACTTCCAAATAGGAGGAGGTTCTCAATTCGTCTGTACGTTTTTTTTTTTTTTTGTATGTATGTTACGCGATCACTCCGTCAATTGTCAATTGATTTGAATGATTCTTTTTTTAATCGATAGAGTACACTTCCGAGATGGTTCCATTGTAATTTTATCGAGATCTGATAAATATCTTCAGACATATGACTATAAACGTCTCACACTTGCTACTGAAACTGACTCGCGGGGCATGGAAGTCGGTTGTTTTAGTTTTTAAACTGTCTTAATTATAAACTATTGTATTTATCCCGGTTTACTCAATTATATTGCTATAGATTAAGTGATTTAAAAACGATCTGTATAGATATAATCTTTCCAGGTCCACGGTGACGACACTTTTTTTGGCTCTCCTGAAAAGTAGAGATTTGTCCCTTATGACATCTGAAATGTCTAAAGTTGGTTTATTTCAATATAACAGACCACCGTAAGTTGATTGAGGCTCTAAGGGTCAGTACACACCGCAACGCGACGTGATGCGACGCATCGTGACGATACTTTTAGTTTCGCGCGGCAAAACAACAAAACGCGCGACGTCACCAAATTATCTCAATGCAATGTGTATCTTATTGTGTGGTTAGTAAAGTTCAATTGTATATCACGTGGCTTCCCGCTGCACCGCGCGGTGCAGTGCGACGCCGCGCGGCGCAGCCTGAAGCCGCCAAACTAACTCAATGAAATGTGTATCTTTTTATGTAGTAAGTAAAGTTGTTTTTTGTATCACTCTCTTAATAAGTTTGCGCTGCGTCGCGTCGCCGTCTGAGCTGACCCTAATAAAGATTTTAAAACGATTTTTTTTTTACGAGTTGATATTAAGATTTTATCTAGCGCATAGCGGTGAACTGTTGTGCCATACGGAGGCCTGGCTATCTTATGGAAGAAAGGAATATTTGATAGTGTAACAGTGATTGAATGTTCTAGCTCGAGATTACTGGCTATAAAAGTATCAATAGGTGGTCGCTCTATATTAGTTTTCTGTGTATGTATGTGTATGTGTCTGTACTATCCCGACAATATTTGCCTGTTTTCGCAGAGGTTCTAAGTAAAGCTAATGCAGTGGTGGAAAGCAATCATGTTCAAACCATTTTTATACTTGGTGACATGAATGCTCATCCTGGTATGCTCTTCTATAGTGAGCTTAGCAACTTCTCTGAGGACAGGTCTTGGTTATGGGCGGATGTAGAATTTTTAGGTATCGACTCAAACTCGTTTACATATTTTGACACATTTCATGGTACGGGGAGTTGGTATTTTCCATTGTATTGTCTCGCAAGCAGCCTGGCATACTGTTGTAAGTGTGGGAATAGTACAGGACATATTTGTATCTGATCCCTTGCTAATATATTGAATGCAACCTAGGTAATCTAGGTCCTATGCTTGTGTCACCTAATATACCTCGTAACGCTGTAATTTGGGGGGAACGAGATAAATCACAAACAAGTAAATACCAAGAACTGTGTGAGGAAGGCTTACGTTATGTGGACTTCCCTCCAGAATTTGAAGCTTGTAGCTTTGGATCATGCGTAATATCAGAACATAAATTAGTCTTAGATAAGCTATATGCTAACATTATTAATGTCATGAGCGATGCGGCAGGTTGGACCCAGAAGCAGAGAACTGATGACTTTGCGACTGGAATGAGCATATGCGAGAGTCGTATCGGTACGCCAGGCTTAAGTATCAGGAGTGGATATCTCAGGGTTTACCAAAGTCTGGCGCTGCTTATGACGAAATGTGCAAGTCGCATAAACTCTTTAAAGGTCAGCTTAAGTGGTGCCAAAAACACCAAGAGCAGCTTAAAATGGACCTGATTGCTAAGCAAAGAGCTGACAAAGACTTTGGTAAATTTTAGAAATCTACGGGTAAGCTAGACGGTAGGCCTGGCCTCCCGGCAACGTTGATGGCAAGAGTGACCCTAAGGAGATAGCCAACACGTTCATGGCTCATTTTAATGTTAAATCTCCGCTTGGTCCTTCCACTGCTGTGTTCGATAGTGAGCCTGACGTGTCTGGGGAGGTACCTCTGCTTAATTTCTGTAAACAAGTAAGGAAAGTCATAAGCAGAATGTGTAGAGGTAAATCTCCTGGACATGACGGGCACAGTATAGAACATTTAAAATATGCGGGGATGCACTTGCCGAGGGTCCTGTCCATGTTTTTCAATTTGTGTATTAGTCACTCCTACTTACCTGATGATTTAATGAGAACGACAGTGGTGCCCATAGTGAAGAACATGACAGGAGATATCTCGGGCAGGAGCAACTACCGGCCTATCTCTCTTGCGACTACTGTGGCCAAGATATTGGATAGTATGCTTGAAATGACTCTGGATAACTATTTAAACATTTCTTGACTTGACTTTCATTGACATTCCACAGAAAGCGCAATCCTAGCTCTCAAGCGTACTGTCCAATATTATACTGAGAGGAAAACTCCGGTGTACGCCTGTTTTCTGAACCTCTCCAAAGCCTTCGATCTCGTTTCCTATGATGTGCTTTGGAGTAAGATGGAGGACAGGGGCATGCCAGTGGAACTGCTCAGATTGTTTCAGTATTGGTACGGTCATCAGATCAATAATGTAAAGTGGGCAAATATCCTCTCCGATTCGTGCAGGTTGGATTGCGGCGTGAGACAGGGGGGTTTGTAGTCTCCGAAGATTTTCAACCTGTAAGTGAACGATATCCTGGTTGAGCTCAGCAGCATGCGTGTCGGGTACCGCGTGGGAGGTGTTTGTGTAAACAACATCAGCTACGCTGATGATATGGTGCTGCTGGGCCCGATAGCGAAATCTATCGGAGACATGTTACGAGTTTGTGAGAACTACGCCGCAACGAATGGTCTGATGTATAATGTCGAAAAAAGTGAGTTCATGGTCTTTAGGGCCGCCGGTAAATGTCCAGATATTATACCTAAAATTACCCTTAACGGAATGAGCATGAACCGAGTAACCCGGTTTAAATATATAGGACACCTCCTTACCGACGACCTTAAAGACGATGAAGATGTGGAGAGGAAGCGCAGAGCACTGGTGGCGCGAGGGAATATGCTGGCCCGCAGATTTGCCCGTTGTACAGACCAGGTCAAGATCACTTTATACAAAGCGTATTGTCAGGGCATGTACACGGGTAGTCCGTGGTTCAGCTGTTCCCAGAAGTCACTGGATACTCTGCGCGTAGAATACTATAATGTGTTCAGGATGATGTTGAAACTCCCCCGATTTCGCAGTGCCTCTGGTATGTTTGCCGAGAACCACACTGATGGGTTCCATGCCATCATCAGAAAAAAGGTGGCGTCTCTGGTGAGAAGGCTTCGGGGGAGTGACAATAGCATCCTGAAAGTCATAGCGGATGACCCGCATGCATCTGTATTCAGGCATCTTGTGCGAACTATGATTTCGCAGAAGATGCCTCCGCTATACATGACACATTAAAATTTTAAAATTATTTTGGTTAATTAAATGACGGAGTTCTGAGGTAACAAACATAAAAAATACAGTCAAATTTAAAACCTCCTCCTTTTTTAGGGTTCCATAGTCCTAACAAGGAACCCTTATAGTTTCGTCATGTCCGTCTATCTGTCTGTCTGTCTGTCCGAGGTTTTGCTAAGAGACCGTTAATACTAGAAAGGTGTTATTTTGTGGGGGTATGTATATAAATTACGCCGACAAAGTGCTGAAATAAAGTTTTGAAATATATTTTTGTTTAGGGTAGCTCCCCTATATAAGTATATAATATATAAGTATAATATAATATTTTTTTCATCATCTACCCCATCATATGGGGTATCGTTGAATAGGTCTTTTAAAAAGATTTAAGGCTTGCTAATACCATTTTTCGATGGAATGCTCCATTTACGAAATATTGAACTTTAAAGTGCAAATTTTTGTTCCAGTAGGGCATCCCCCCCTCTAAAAGCTAAACTGTTGGCTTGAAAAATCTGGAAAAATTCGTGATAATAGCGCATTTCATGAACTTTAAAGGAAAACTATAGCGATTAAGATAACTTTATTAGTTTAGCAGTAATAGTCGTTGAACTTGGGTGTTGGATAATTTTGTACCAAATACAAAATCCTTAGAATAAATCCTATAAAGTGACAAAAACGGAGTACCTAGTTGCTTGTTTATAACGGGTAAAGCCTTGCATTGAATAACAGGCTACTACGGAACCCTGCATTGCGCGTGGCCCGACACGCACTTGGCCGGTTATTAATTTAGTTAAAATAGAAAATTGAACATCCGTAGGAAACTTAGAGCACACGTTAACTTTTTGTTTTTGGTAAAACGTGAAATAATAATAATGATGAGCAAAATAGAAGAACGTGCAATTTGTTTGACTTATCAAAACAAATTGTATCCCAAACTAGAGGCTTAGAAGGCAGTGAAGAGTTTCACTATTTGCCTCCAGGCTTCACGATCAGATCAGCTTCAAGATATCAAATTATAGTATTGTCATCCGAACTGCATAAAAGTTTGTATAAAGATGATGATTAAATACCTAAATATGTTGTGATCTCTAAAACAGAATTGAACAACAAAAACATTTTTGTACAAGATCAAATTTCTTTTTGTGTAATTTTTTCAACACGTTTATTGTACCTTAAATTACGCAACTCTGTCATCATGCTAAATATGGTTATTCAATATATTGTCAATCATGTCTCAATATCTACAAACTCAATAAAGTATAAGTACAGAACTTATAATAATGCAGACTAAGCATACTCGTAGTTATATGAAAATACCCTTGAAAACTGGTTTTCAAGTTCCTGGGCGTTATTTTAAAGCGGATATCAACGACAATGGATGTATTATCTTCTATGCTTGTAATGCTCTTTAAATATAAGTATGTTTACAAAAATTACTTTACTATGCATTATAATCAGTAAGTATAGAAATTAATTTGCGTGTAACCTATAGTCGCTCTTAAAGTCTAGAGGGTTATGACCTCTCCTTAAGCTTCGTTGCATAAGGAAAATGTTACACATTATTTCTGATGCTTTTTCGAGACAATTTTGGCTGTTATTATAAAAGTAATAAATTATTTATGATACATGACTTCCCGAAATACTGGGATTTACCGCAGTTCAGGTAGGTGACTTAAGGGACGAAAGGATCTATCCCTGTAACGATAAATCAATATAAAACAAAAATAAACTGGCCGAGTGCAAGTCGGACTCACACTCGTAGGGTTCCGTAACACAGTAGAGTATTTTATAAGAATATAGAATCAAGAATCAAAGCATTTATTCAGCATGTAGGCAGTATTAATATACGCACATATACACGTCAAATCATAAATTTTAAAATAAATCATAACTAATTATCAAGTAAACATAGCAAAAGCAGAATTTTAACGTTTTGAATTAAAAAAAAAACTAAAGTAATGAACCATTCAGGTGTCATCCAATCGTTTACGTCAGACTATAAAAAAAATTAAAGTGTGTTAAAACCAACCATACATGTAACTGTGTGTTTCAGTACTTCAGACAATATATTTATATTTGCGGTAAGTTAAATTTGCTGTTGCTATATATTAAAAAAAACTGCCGACTATATATCGTTTAAGCCAATTTTGCTGAAAGTGTTTATTGAGATGTACAGCATATAATTTTTTAAGATTTTTCACTCCCTAACTTTAAAAGTTAGAGGGGGGCGGGAAACACAATTTACCACTTTAGAAGTGTCTAACTTTCAAATGATGGACTTTGAGAAAAAATGGTTTTAGAAACCTCAATGTTATTTTTAAAGACCTATCTATAGACATTCCGCACGTATAAGTTTGATGAAAAAAAAATCAGTTTCATGTAAGGAGAATAATCTTAATATTAGCCCCCTTAATCTTTTTTTTATCTAATACTATAAGAATCTTTGTCCTGACATACTGACTGACTGACTTACTGACACACAACGCACAGCCTAAGCCGCTGGTCGTAGGGACTTGAAATTTGGAGGGTATATTTGTCTTAGTACGTAAGGTTGACTAAGAAAGGATTTTTCAAAATTCACCCCTTTAGGGGATGAAATGAGATGAAACAAGATTAGATAGTATTTTCTGTACGAAACTTTACACAAGTGTTTCAGTAAAAAAATAAGTGAATACGTATTTCAGGCATTTTTGAAATTCCACCCCTAAGAGGGTGTGTAGTGGGGTAACAAAGACTGAAATAAATAAATATTGTTTCGGATTGCGCTGAAATTTGGCATGCAGATAGTTATTTTCACGCAGGTATTCGCTAAGAAAATATTTTTCAAAATTTACTCTTGAAGGGGATGAAACGGGGGTTCAAACTTTGTATGGAGAAACAAGATAAGATAGTCTTTTCTATTCGAAACTTCGCACAAGTAATTCAGTAAATAAATAAGTAAATAAGTGTTTCAGACGTTTTGGCGACGAAATGGCACCCCTAAAAGGGTGAAGTAGGGTAACAAAGTCTGAAATCAATATCATTCTTTAAGGGGATGAAACGGGGGTTCAAAGTTTGTATGGAGAAACAATATTAGAAAGATTTTTCTATTAGAAACTTCACACTAGTGCTTCAGTAAGTAAATAAGAAAATAGGTGTTTCAGGCTTTTTCGAAATACCACCCCTAAATGGGTGAAGTGGGGTAACCAAGTCTGAAATCAATATTGTTTCGGATTGTGCTGAAATTTGCCATTCAGATAGTTTTTTTGACGTAAGTAACCGTTAAGAAAAGATTGTTCAAAATTCATATGATTGTAAAACTGTGATATCGTAAAGGCTAGCATTTGACCACTATCTTACCTCTTGGTAAGCGATGATGCAGTATATATTTTTACCTTTAGGCTTTTATACGTAAATATCTTCATAGGTAGACAATTAATGCAAAAGTAACTCTATTTGTCAACAGACATAGCTAAAAAAACCGTGTAAAGTCATAGTTAAGTGTTGTAGAAGTTATTATCCAATCGAAGTTCAAGTCAAAGTTCAAGTCCACTCTCAGACCTCAATAGAGATGTGGACCACCACTTTACTAAATGTTTTTAGAGGAATATTGGTGTGAACGCAAAATGGCATGTTTGTCATCATGGTGCTGTTTCCCTCTCTCGCAAACATTAACCGGCAGATAATGGTTAAAATCGACATTTATGACAAACTCACGGCAGTACACGAAATTTTAGAAAAATACTAAGAGAGCATGCACACCTTTTCACGTTCCAGCCAAAACTCCCCACTTCTTAGGCATCCATCACACGGTAGGTTATCCATCATTCAAAACCAAAAGTCATGACTGATGGTTGCTCATGCAGCAAATCAAAGTATGTAAATATCGGTCAGTCACCATCAGTCACCCCATTACACGATCAGTTATCCATCAGTCACATCCGTCACTGTGAGCAAACTGACAGCAAAACCTATCGTGTAATGGACGCCTTACAGTTACATAGCTGGCAAACAGGAATAGCAAATAGGGCAGGATAGAACATAGGATATTTTGTAACGCGGGCAAAGCCACGCGGCGTAACTTTATTCACACGTTACTTAGTGGAAAGTCATTAACAAAAAGTTTTTCAAAATATTTAGTGTTCATTCAGGTAATTTACTGTGTTCTTATTTTCTAATCACAAAGGAAGTGGTATTACCAGTATTCCCCTCTCTCCGAGGACCGAGCATGTTAGTAGTTTGACTGGTAAATGGCTACCTATCGATGTGCCTACAATACGGATATAATTACGGAGAGTTTGCGATTGAATTACACAACCTAATTAGTATTTTTTCGTATCTCTGTACAATCGGACAAACCAACAAGACAAACTAATAAATGGAATCCATACAAGGTGGATATGCCAACTTGAGTGTCTTTAAGTCAAGAGTGAACTTGTATCTTTTAGTCAAGCATGCTACATACTTGATCATATCGTCACTTTTCATCAGATGAGATTGTGGTCAAATGCTTGCTTAAGTAAGTTATTTTTCAAAAAAAATAAAACCGACTTCATAACCACAAAAAGGCACTCAAAAGCGAAAAATAATTTAATTAAAATTATTATAAGCGTTACCCACGTCTCTATTTGAAGTCGGTGCCAGCCAAGTCTAATAGGTAGTAGATAGATAATACCTACGAGTACATGTATCTACCTACTTACTAACCTACATGTAGCTACTTACTACTACTACATACATAGCATCTATCTAATATCCAATAGACTTGGCTGGCACCGACTTCAAATAGAGACGTGGGTAACGCTTATAATAATTTTAATTAAATTATTTTTCGCTTTTGAGTGCCTTTTTGTGGTTATGAAGTCGATTTTATTTTTTTTGAAAAATAACTTATTTTACCCTTTTTAGTGCAAAAAAAGATTTAATGAAATTACATGCATCTATTAAATTTCGTGTCTGGGCCGTTATACACTGACGGATATATACTTTTTGAAAATTTCAAGTGTGTACCTATAACGGTTAAGAAGATACAGATCTGTAAAGTGCGCACATATAGACACACGGACGGACGGACGGACGGACGGACGAACAGACAACAAAGTCTCAGAAAGTGTTCATTTGGTAGCCTTTGGGTTCGGAACCCTAAAAAAATTGACTTTAAATGCCGCGCTAAAGTGAAAATATTCACTAGTAATAATGATGTCATCAAGGTCTCATAGGACAATGTCCAAAATGGCCCTGTGCAATAAAAGCATCTGACACACGATAATTAATTGTCTATTTTATTACAATAATTCCAAATACTTTTATAACACGGACTAGTTGTATTCCAAAATGAATATAAAAAAGTACTATTTGCGATTATTAACATTAATTGCCGCCATATGGCCAACAGGGTACTGAATCACTCTACTACGTTATAAGAGGCACTTCCCTATATTGTGGATACCCGAATTATGTAAGCACTGTGTAGCCAACCTAACAACGGAAAGTATTATTTACGTAGTAACTATTATATAATATGTGGTTTTATGCTTATAATTTTTTTTTGCTGTGTTGATTGGTACATAGTACGTTCATGATTCTGAGTTATTTAATTATGTATGCAGTGTCGCGGGACTGAAATGGCCGCCATCTTCGCCAAATGTCATGTCATGTCAAAAAATATTAGGTATGTTTAAAAAAGTTTGCACTCTAACAAGACTTTGCCCGGTAGAACATTCCTGTGAAGACAAATTATTTATATTTATACATAATTATTTATTATAATTATTTATATATAATTATTTATTGAGGGCCCGGTGGCGTAATTGGGAGAACAGTCGGCTTTGATGCCGTGGTACCGAGTTCAAACCGCCGTGCACCAATGAATTTTTCTATCGAAAAATATATGTGCGCTTCTCACAGTGGCCCTCCGGTGAAGGAAAACATCGTTAAGAAACCAATAACCCCCGCATGGTGGTAGAACATATCTAGTGTCCGCCTGGCCAGCTACAACCCTCAAGTCAGAAAATCTGTCGCCAAACATCTAATGTGTTCCGGCAGCTATCCTTGAGAGCCAGTTCCCATTCTAGTCCACTTCTCTATCTTCGACCGCATCATCACTTAGCAACAGGTGAGATAGTGGTCAAACGCTTGCCTATAAGATATTACAAAAAAAAATTCCCCACCTTTATTTCTATCTCGCTCACAGTTACCGTAAGAATATCTTATATGCAATAGCAACCTCCATTGTGTATAATCTTCTTGGGACTCTTCTACTAAAACTAGTACAATCGCCTATGTTTGGGGTATTTATCTCCATATCTCTGGTGATACTAATCAGATCTCGATAAAATTAAAATGGGACCACCTCGGAAACGTATCCTACCAATTAAAAAAAAGAATCATTTGAATCCGTTCACAATTGATGGAGAAATCGCGTAACATACACACAAAAAAAAAAAAAAAAAAAAAAAACATACAGACGAATTGAGAACCTCCTCCTTTTTTGTGAAGTCGGTTAAAAATAGTTATAATTTTCTGAGATATAGCGAAATTCAATGGCGAAATTAATCGCGTCAAATAAATAGCGTTATTTGCGTTAGCTAATAGCGCTATGCTTTTTTGTCATAGTCAAATGTAAATCTTCTTCTTCACATTCGAAAACAATCATAAACATAATAGGCGGTGATCCATTTTCGAGCAAAACCGCCGGTACGCCAACGAACTTCCTAGCCAAAGATCTAAACCGCTAATAAGTCTGCGAACTTAAAAACCGGCGGATTTGCTCGCTGGCTCTTTGTGCATGCTTGAAATTCTAAGTCCGCGTTGCAAAAAACTTAGTAAACGATGAGAGTGAGAGATGTTTTGCTGGCCAATGGATCACCAACGAAATCCAACGAGCCGGCGAGCCAACGACGTAGTATTATTTTTCTTTTCTATGCCAACGAGTGAACTTTTTTTGTTCGGTCTGTCCACTTGGTGAAGGGGGCTGACCAGCACTAACGTCCCGTTTGGGGTGTATTGTGATTGGAGTGTCTTTCAACGTGCTATGAGCAAGGGAACAGCGTGAACTTTTTGTCCGGTCTGTTCCCTTGCTATGAGTAAGGTGACGGCGTGAACGTATTTTTCCGGCCTGTCGACTTGCTACGAGTAAGGGGACGCGTGAACTTACTTTTCCTGTTTGTCCGTGTCCCTAAGGGGACAGATTAAATGTACAAACAGGAATAATCCGATTTAAACCGTAGGCTTGCCGGTTCGCAAATGGATCACCTCTTTATAATATCTAAGCAAGATGAGAGATAGAGAGTGAGATAGAGAGTCCTTTCCAGGAATGCAGTCGTGCCTAGGAGCTAATATGACGTATTAAAGTAATATGTCTATAGTCGGAGTTGACACACCGTTTAAATGAATAGCCGTTATTAAAGTCCACTATAATTATAATTTTATTTAAATAATATTCACAATAAAGTAATTTATAATACATAGACAGCTAATTAAAATAGTTTCTGTGTGGTTAATGACATGTATACTCTTGTTGAACAAGACTAATTTGAAATGTTACTGGTTAGTATAGTCATAGAAAAGATAATAATACTACGGTATAGTACAAATATAAAATTGTATAAAAAAACACTGTAAAACTCTTTCAGGAAACAGACATACTGACTGACTGACTGACTGACTGACAGACAACGCACATCCTAAACCGCTGGTCGTAGAGACTTGAAATTTGGAGGGTATATTTGTCTTAGTACGTAAGGGTGTACTAAGAAAGGATTTTCAAAAATTCACCCCTTAAGGGGATGTAAGGGAGCACAATTTCACCTTAGTGCTCCCAGCCAACCTCACCTGCCCGCGGTGCATCCTGCCGATCAGCTGACGAGGCTCTGGCGACCGACCAATGGCGGTATAACCATTCCAAGCGGCGTAACTAAATACCACAGACCGGTGACGGGCAGCAGCGTCACCGGTGCGAGAAGCTACGTCCTGCGATCACCCAACCCGACTGCCCAGCGCGTGGTGATTATTTGGGCAAAACCTTCATGGCAGACACAACCACACAACGGCCCCCAGTTCCCGGTCGCCCTGCTATTCCTGGCCAAGGCGGCGGTCATGGTAACGGCGGGGCAGGGGGTGCTAAGAATCCCCGGGCTACGGTAGGCCGCCAACACCGACTGACACTGGCAACGTACAACGGACGCACGCTACGGCTTGATGAACATCTGGCACAACTCGAAGAGGAGCTGAAGAACATAAGATGGCACATTCTAGGGTTATGTGAAATCCGAAGAGAGGGGGAGGATACCGTGACCCTGGAATCCGGTCATCTTATGTACTTCAGAGAGGGAGACCAACCATCCCAAAGCGGTGTCGGGTTTTTGGTTCACAAGGTCCTCTCTGACAACGTTCTAGAAATCTCCAGTGTGTCGACAAGGGTAGCATATCATGTGATCAAACTCACCGAGAGGTATAGCCTTAAAGTTATCCAAGTATACGCACCGACTTCGGCACACTCGGATGATGAAGTGGAGGAAATGTACGAGGACATTTCCAAGGCCTTGCACACCACCCCAAAGGCTCACTTCAACGTTGTCATGGGGGATCTCAACGCTAAAGTGGGAGTACAATCAAGCAGCGAATCGGTAGTAGGTCCACACGGAATTGGAAGCAGGAATCATAGGGGGCAAATGCTCGTCAACTTCCTGGAAAAAGAGGGGCTTTTTCTGATGAATTCTTTTTTCAGAAAGATCCCCGGCGGATGTGGACGTGGCAAAGCCCCGACTCTATGACCAATAACGAGATCGACTTCATTATGACGGACAAGAAGCGTATATTTAGAGATGTCTCAGTGATCACTAGGTTTAAAACCGGCAGTGATCACCGACTAGTCCGAGGCACTCTAGATATCGACTGCAAGCTTGAACGCGTCCATAACATGTTCCAGTCCGTAGTTGGGTCTGAAACATTCTAGCTGAAACTGGAGAACCGATTCGCTGCCCTGGAAACCACAGTCGACGTTGATATTGACCAAGATCTCGACCAAGTGGTGGAAATCCTCAGGGAAGAGGGAACGAAATTCTGTGAGACGCGAGGTGCCGTTAGGAAGTCTAAGCTTTCAGGAGAATCTCTGCAGCTAATGCAGAAGCGGCGTGAAACTCCTGCAGTCACTTCGTCAGAACAGCGGTCTTTGAACAAAAAGATCACGAAGCTCGTAAGACGTGACCTCCGGAATTCCAACACAAGCTCTATTAAAGATGCGATCGAGCGAAACCGGGGGTCAAAAGTCTTTGATCAAGAGCTGGGCCGAAGCCATCTGACGAAGTTGACCACATCTAACGGGAGTGTCGTCGCTTCTAAGCCGGAGATTCTCAGGGAAGTTAAAGACTTCTACGGCCACTTATACACCTCACAAGCGTCCCGTCCCCAACCCCATATTGAAGATCCTAGAGCCACTCTAACCCGCCACCATACCGAAGATTTGCCAGATATCAGCCTAGACGAAATTGTGTTGGCTCTCAGACAGCTTAAAAACGGAAAAGCCCCCGGAGAGGATGGAATTACAACGGAGCTCTTAAAAGCTAGTGGAACTCCTACGCTACAACAGCTTCAGCGTATTTTCAATTCTGTCCTCTTTTCGGGGAGAACTCCGAAGACGTGGAGCAAGAGTGTGGTCATTATGTTCTTTAAAAAAGGAGACAAAACCCTATTAAAGAACTATCGACCTATTTCACTCTTGAGTCACGTCTATAAGCTGTTTTCGAGAGTCATCACAAATCGTCTCGCGCGTAAACTCGACGAGTTCCAGCCCCCTGAACAGCTAGGCTATTCTGTAAGCTATCTCGACAGCGGAATCCGCGGTGAGATTTGAATTTCGTACTTTGCAATTCAATCGTATCACGTTCGCAATACGGTTGAATTTCGTAGTACAAAATTCAAATCTCACCGCGGATTCCGTTGTCGAGATAGCTTACAGAATAGCCTAGCTGGCTGGGTTCCGAGGAGGATACGGCACCATAGACCACATACACACTGTGCGGCAGGTTATACAGAAGACAGAAGAGTATAACCAGCCCCTGTGTCTAGCATTTGTGGACTATGAGAAAGCCTTTGACTCTATTGAAACCTGGTCTGTTCTAGATTCCCTGCAACGGTGCCAAGTTGATTGGCGATACGTGCAAGTGCTGAGAGGTTTGTATGAAGCCGCGACTATGACCGTCCAAGTACAAAATCAGCAGACTGAACATATCCCTTTACATCGAGGTGTGAGACAAGGGGACGTTATTTCCCCCAAATTGTTCACAAACGCTCTAGAGGATATGTTCAAGACGCTGAACTGGAAAGGACGAGGCATAAACATCAACGGCGAAAACCTCTCACACCTGAGATTTGCGGACGATATCGTTATCATGGCTGAAACCGTACAGGACTTGGAATACATGCTGACCACCCTTACTGATTCTTCTGCACGCATCGGTCTCCGGATGAACTTGGATAAGACCAAGATCATGTTCAACGAACATGTCATTCCGGAACCGATTGCCTTAAATGGAGTCCCTCTCGAGACTGTTCAAGAATATGTCTACCTTGGCCAAACCTTGCAATTGGGTAGAAACAATTTCGAAAAGGAAGTCCGCAGAAGAATACAGCTGGGATGGGCAGCATATAGAAAACTACGTCGAGTCTTTTCATCGCCGATACCACAGAGCCTAAAGACAAAAGTCTTTAATGAGTGCGTCCTACCTGTAATGACATACGGAGCCGAGACGTGGACACTGACGGTGCGACTGATCCACCAATTAAAAGTCGCTCAGCGAGCTATGGAAAGGGCTATGCTCGGAGTATCTCTGAAAGATCGAATTCGAAATGATGTCATCCGACAGAGAACCAAGGTTATTGACATAGCTCAAAGGATTAGCAAGCTGAAGTGGCAGTGGACTGGTCACATCTGTCGTAGAACCGATAACCGTTGGGGTAGACGTGTTCTACAGTGGAGACCACGACTCGGGAATAGAATAGAATAGAATAGAATACATTTTTTATGTTCAATAACTGTGTTTACAAAGGTCTTAATATTGGGTATGTAGTACCAACAGTTTGTTCTTTACGAACATACAATAATATTAAACGTCTAATTAAAATCTATACAATCTATCTTATTATTATTATTATCTTATTATCGTAACTTATTATTTTAATCTTCAATTGCGATATTATAATGATACCAGGCAGAGTTAAAGCCGGACATTTTGTAAGTTTCATTCATCAAAATATTCTTTAAGACTGTAATATGATTTTTTAAGTAGCCATTGTTTTAGCTTTTGTCTAAAAAAGTGTCCGTTTAACGATTTTATTTCTATAGGCAAATTATTAAAAACTTTGATGCCAGTTATAAATGCACTTTTGTGATACATAGTGTTATTTACTTGTGGAATACACATATTGAATCTATATTTACTGCGAAGTTTGTTAGCTCTGCTGGATTGTTCGCTGAAGTAATCTGATTCATTATTTTTTACAAATGTACACAGTTCTAGGATATATATACAAGTTAGCGTAAGGAAACCTTCATCGACAAATAATTCACGAAGGGAGTCAGTATCTTCCATTCTGTATATATTACGTAGGCACCTTTTCTGTAGTATAAATGTTGTCTGGACATCTACTGAATTTCCCCAGAAAATGATACCGTAACTTAAATGAGGGTAGACGTAACCATAGTATGCATTTATTGCCACTTTTTTTGACGATATATTACTGAGCACTGATAATACGTAGCAATACTTTGTTATTTTACTGTTTATTTTGCTAATGTGCTCTTTCCAATTTAAATAACAATCAAGTGCTATGCCAAGAAAATTAGTTGTATTTACCTCTGTAACTACATATCCATTATGCATTATGTTATTGTTTAATTGACGACTCTTGTAATTTTTAAACTGTAATACATTTGTTTTATTGATATTGACATTTAAGTTAATATTGCTTAACCATTCTGTTACAATTTGTAAGGTATTATTAACTTCTTTTTCAAACTCATTTTGATTAAGATGGTTTTGTGGGATGAAGATGGTAGCGTCGTCGGCAAACATAACACAGGTATGCTGTGTGATTTGTGGCAGTTCATTAATATACAGTAAAAATAATAAAGGCCCAAGTATGCTACCTTGTGGGACTCCTATGATGACTTTTTCATATTCAGATTCTACTTGTTCTATAGACTTGGTATCAAAATTGTAGGTTTGGATTACTGTTGCTTGATTTCTATTGCTTAAATATGATATTGATGAGAGCTAAAGATGTTCCTCTAATACCTACTGCTTCCAATTTATTTAACAATGTTTTATGAACTACGCAATCAAATGCCATAGATAAGTCTAAAAATACAGCGATCCCTGTCCTCTTATTATTAATTTCACCCCAAACTTGATTTAACATTTTAAAAATGGCTATAGTCGTATTTTTTCCTTTTCGGAAACCAAACTGATTACTGTTTAGAACATTGTTGGTGTCAAAGAACGAAATAATTCTATTGTATATTGCCTTTTCAAAAATTTTGGATACACTGGGTAATATTGCAATGGGCCTATAATTACGCATATCTGTTTTAGAACCTTTTTTATGTATAGGTTTAATTAAACCATTTTTAAGTCCATCCGGGAAGCATCCTGTTTCAAAAGTAAGGTTAATAATGTATACTAGTGGTTTTATGATATAATCCAGGCTAGCCTTAATTACTTGAACAGAGATACCATCATATCCCGCTGTATTTTTATTTTTTAAAGATCCTACTATGTTTTTTATTTCTTGGCATGTTACTGGTCTCAAGAAAATGGTGTTGCAAGACACACTAGTATTTTTCTGCTGTTTAGGGTCATAGATTGGTCTTGAGTCATTACGTGTAATAAAATATCTATTAAAACAAGATGCTATTTTTGTAGGGTCAACAATGCCTTTAGCATCAATTTCAATTTTATCTATTGTAGTCTTTATACTATTTGTTTGAGCAGTATTTTGCTTAATAATCCCCCATGTTGCTTTATTTTTGTTACTACTCCTGTCAATGTATCGAATGTTGGATATTTTTTTCGATATGTTAATAGTTTTTTTCAAGATCTTCGAGTATTTTTTATATATTGCATACTTTTCTTTGCTTTTGCTACTTCGAGATTCTATATACGCTCTTCTCTTTCGCTTGGTCGATATTTTGATGCCATTTGTTTGCCAATTGGCTTTCTTTTTATACGTTATTTTAATCCTTTCTGTAGGTATACTCAAGTTAAAAATAAGGTGAAATAAGTCAAAGAACGCCTTGTATGCCTCATTAGGGTCGTCATGGTCATATACTTCTGAAAAGCTAAGTTGAGATAAATATTTCAAAAAAATGTTAAGATGAATATCAACTTTTCTTTTATGCACATACCAATATTTTTCTCTGAACTCGAGACTGCAAAATACTTTAATAGATTGTGCTGTATGATCAGATATACCTAGATCGTGGATTTTAGATACATATCCACGTTTTATGTTGGTTAAGATATTGTCAATACATGTTTTCGAGTTTTCAGTTATTCTCGTAGGTTGCGAAATGGTATGATGAATATTAAACATTTGTAGAGTATTTATGAATGACTTGCTTTTATTGTTTAATTCTAGAAGATTTATGTTAAAATCTCCTAATAAAAATATTTTTTTCTTTGTACTTCTATTTCTTATTGTTAGTTTGTGTAGTAGTGTCTCTAAGCTCTGTAGAAATAAAGGCATACTAGCGTCCGGTGTTCTGTACATACAGACTACAAAGTAACTTAATACTGGTATAGCTATTCCACAGCATTCAAAATGCCTTTCAATTGACATTTCTGTAATCCAGTCTAACCTTTTATATGGAGTAGAGTTTTTGACATATATACCCACACCACCTCGTGCCGAATTTTTTCGACAGTAATGTGCAGCTTTCTGATAACCATCTATCTGTAATACTTCTGCTTCGCAGGACCTTAGGAACGTTTCACTAAAACAGCACACATCAATGTTCTGTTCGCTTGTTAATAATTCTATTTGACTAATTTTAGATTTAATACCTTGTACATTTAGATGAAACATGTTTAAATTTTTTTCTTTCTCATTAGGCACGAAAAAGCTGTGTCACGTCATTGGATTTGTTTATCAGATTTTTGTTAGTAGAGGCATTTTGAGGGTTAATTTGTTTTTTGAAATAGAAGGGAATGGTGCTAGGCTTGGGTTTTGAATATTCAATATTGGTAACTGTTTTACTATGTGCAGGGCTATCCTGAGAAACTTTAATTTTGTCAAAATAGTATGGTATGGTACCTCTTTTAATAACATGCGATGGTTTTGTTTTTAACATTTTTGTAATGTTACTATCTAAGTAACATGATTTATAATCGCAAGTGTTGATGAAGTGGTTTAGGGTCTTGTGTTGGTACGTACTACTTCGGGGTTCTGTTTTAAACACATGTGCTTGGGGAATGGGCAGATATTGACAGTTATTAAATGTGTTGATTATAGTTTTTATGTCTTGGTTAAGCTTGCCCTCATTTAAGTGTCGGTTGAAGACTATGCCGGTTAGTATAATTTGAGGTTTAGGAAATCGTTTTATAAATGTCGATAATTCTATCAACAGTCTTGTTGGGTTTGTATCATTTGTACCAACAGAAAAGCACCAACCAATCATCTTCTTCAATATCATCGTTTGGCATCTGGAAGTTTTGCATGATATAGTCACCTGGTGCATCCGGAAAAGAGTAATTTATGACGTCATATTCTTTTGCGTTTCTGTGCTTGCTTCGTTGAGTGATGAGCGAAGTAGCAAGACCTTTGCAGGTTTGGTCCCCTATTATAACAATTTTAGGTTTATGTTTGCAGTTGTTAGTCGCTTTTCTACTCGTAGTTGTTGCGGGGGTGGAGAGCATCTTCGGTACGCTTGATTTTCCAGGTTGTTGACTTGGTTTTGGCACTTCGGTTTTAGGATCAAGTGTCTTAGTTTCAGGTGTCTTGAGAGTGATAACTGGAGGTTCAGTTCCTTGAGTGTTATCATTGGTTTTTTTGGAATGTGCTTTGGTGTGTTTTTTCGTCTTAGTTATAATGCGTAAAGCAGGTTTGCTTTGCTTGTTATTACTCGTAGACTTGGGTGTTTCTTGTTGTTGTGAAACTTGGGATGAGGTATGTCCAAAATAATTGTCATTGTTTGTTCGCATATCTTCTATAGTTTGCTTTAGCTCAATATTTTCTACAAGTAATTTATTTATTTCTTCTTTGGCTAGGATAAGGTGTTTTGTTAAATCTGCGTGTTCATCTTTCAACCTAGCGGTTTCTTTATGTTGTTGTTCTGTAAATCCCAAAGATATTTCTTTTGTAGTAGGGCTGTTTGAAGCATCTTCAAATTCTTCTCCAAGAGTGTCACTCGTAATTGATAGATTTTCCAGTGACAAACATCGTAATACTTTTGGTCTTCTTACGGTGACATTCGGATTTGATCCGAAATTGCTTATGGAGTTTTGACCTCCTACTGGTGTATTTTGATTGTTGCTTTTTGGTTTTTTACAGATGCAGGTGACACACAACCAAGACGTTTTCTTCTCTGGTTCCATAATAGCAAATCGTCCGTAGGATACATTTGCACACATTAGGTCATATGTGCATTTACATGAACAGCATATCATATACTGTCTGTTTGTAATTTTTTGGGGACATCCATCACAATTTAGTAATATCATATTTTTATTTTGAGAAAATGCCATCTTTGTTACCGTGAAGTTCATATAACCACTTATTACAACAGTTTTCACTGTAGTTCACGAGCAGTAGATAACCGCTTTTTGGGAGCACTAATATCACTCACAATGAGGTAGTCTGGTGCAGGAACACAAGTAATGTTTGTAATAAGAAGGTCATAAATAGGACCATAGAAGTTGCGTCGCTTCCACGTTTGTTACAAACATGTACTTTGGTAGGTTAGAGCTCATATCTGTTTTTAATAAACAACTTTATTTTTTATAATGTTAATATTCAATTTAAAACACTGATTTTTGTATTGACGACTAAGGAAACAAAATCAAAAATGAAAAATATGACCAAAAATATTGTCTCTGCCAAGATTCGAAGTCGGTCACACTAAACGAAGCTTCAATGACCAGTAGCTCTCGGCCGCTGGGCTAGCATTTCAGCTAATCGAATGGCCGAAAAACTTATTCGCTATTGTTCAAAAAATACGCATAGACATAAACAAAGTCGTTGACAGTAATTTGAATTTTGTGTTTCGCAGTTTGGAATGATGCGACGCGCGTCGACTTGAAAATATTTTGGTTTTCTTGAATTTTAATGCACTTCCACTGCAGTAATTTTCACTAAATTTTCACTGTTCGTAAATCCATTAATGAGCGATGTCGCTTTATTATTGAATTTGTCTGATCACTTTATTTTACACTTATAATGTTGAATGTTAGTAGAAACTGTACACGTCAACTATTTTCGAAGAATTCACAGGGAAGCTTAGCTTAATATTCTCACAAACGTCTTATGTTATTGTTTACACACTGTTGAGTTCGTTGACTAATATGTTTACGCTTAATGCACTAATTAACTATTTTTAAATAATAAAATATTTAAGAGCCGATGTGAACTGTGATGGCAGCGCCATCTCTAAACGAAGCGTAGGACGCCCTCCAGCTAGATGGAGCGATGATATACGCAAGCTGGCTGGCAGCGATTGGAAACAAATAGCTGAAGATCGAGCTCAGTGGCGTGCCATAGGAGAGGCCTATGTCCAGCAGTGGACGAGTACAGGCTGTTAATGATGAAGGGGATGAAATGGGGGTTCAAAGTTTGTATGGAGAAACAAGATTAGATATTCTTTTATATCCGAAACTTTACACAAGTGCTTCAGTAAAAAAATAAGTAAATACGTGTTTCAGGTTTTTTTTTTAAATCCACCCCTAAGAGGGTAATAATGGGGTACCAAAGTGTGAAAATCAATATTGTTTCGGATTGCGCAGAAATTTGGTATGCATATAGTTATTACAACGTTAGTTACCTCTGAAAAAGGATTTTTCAAAATTTACCCCTGAAGCGGATGAAACGGGGGTTCAAAGTTTGTATGGAGAGACAAGATTAGATAGTAGGTATTTTCTATTCGAAACTTCATACAAGTGCTCGAGTAAAAAAATAAGTAAATACGTGTTTCAGGTTTTTTTTTTTATTACTCCCCTAAGAGGGTGAAAGGGGGTAACAAAGTGTGTAAATCAATATTGTTTCGGATTGCGCTGAAATTTGACATGCAAATAGTTATTACAAAGTTAGTTCCCTCAGAGAAAGTATTTTCCTAAATTCATCCCTGAAGGGGATGAAACGGGGGTTCAAAGTTTCAAGGTTCAAAGTTTGTATGGAGAAACAAGATTAGATTGTCTTTTATATTTGAAACTTAACACAAGTACTTAAGTAAGTAAATACGTGTTTCAGGCTCTTTCGAAATTCCACCCCTAAAAGGGTGCAGTGGGGTAACAAAGTCTGAAATCAATATTGTTTCGGATTGCGCTAAAATTTGTCATGCAGATATTTATTTTGACTTAGGTATCCGCTAAGAAAGAATTTTTCAAAATTCACTCTTCAAGGGGATGAAGCGGGGGTTCAAAGTTTGGATAGTCATTATATTCGACATTTCACACATGTACTTCTGTAAATAAATATGTAAATACGAGTATCAGACTTTTTCAAAATGCCAACCTATGAGGATAAACTGGGGTAACAAAGTCTAAACATCATTATTGTGTCGGATTGCGCTGAAATTTAGAATGCAGAAAGGATATTCTAAGAATTCCTCCCGGGTACGGAACGGGGATTCAAAGTTTGTATGACGAAATAAGATGAGATAAAGTACGTGTTGTAGGATTTTTTGAAATGGGGTAGGTAACAAAGTCTAAAAATGTGGGTTTATCGGCTTTTATAAATATGAAACCCGAATTGCCTTAGTCACGCGATAACATGAAAACGGGGGAACCGATTTGGCTAATTCTTATTTGATGTATTTAATGATAGAATCGTTTATACAAAAGAAAAATTTAAGTAAATAAAAGAAGTTTTTATTGCGGGCGAAGCCGCGGGGCACTTCTAGTTATTTTATAAAGTTAGAATGGGTAGCTGCTTGGATGCCAAGAAGCAGGTAATATTAAATATTTGGAAACATACCAATAATCGTGTTTTTTGAATGGGGAATTGTTGCGTTGAACTCTAAAAACATTCTTGCCTCTTTCTTGCTATTGGTTTTTTTTGCCTTATTTAACTACTTGTCATCAATGATACGTTACTTCGGTAAATTGTGATGACGTAAAAGACTGCGGTTTCCGTGAAAACATTTGACGAAACTGACAAAGTTGGCGTCATCGAAGTTCGTCCGTTTTCGTGCTTTTATTTTTGACGCCAGAGGTTAGTTTTTTTCCCGCCGTGCACCAATGGATTTTTCTATAGAAAATTGTATGCACGCTTTTCATAGTAGCCCTCCGGTGAAGGAAAAACGTCGTTAAGAAACCCGCAACCTCAACATGGTGGTAGGACACTATCTAGTGTCCGTCTGGCACGCTACCACCCTTAAGCTAGAAAATCTGTCGCCAAAAATCTAATGGGTTCCGTCAGATATCCTTGAGAGACAGTTTCTATTCTAGGCCTAGCGTGCTTATACCACCCTCGACCGTATCATCACTTACCAACAAGTAGACATAGATAGATCGAATAGATAGATAGTGGACAAACGCTAGCCTGTATGATATAAAAAATATAAACTAAGTAAACCGCATTTATTGCATTAAATTTTTTTATTATACCTAGTTACTTGTGTTCTCTTCTACTTGTAATTCTACATTACAAGTAACAAAATTAATATTTTGAATAAACACCCACGACATTGTCCTTTAGAAAATTAAAATCATAACATTTATCTAAGAACCACCACTGATTAATTACGAACCGTTTAAAGACAAAATCGAACTAGTTTTGAAGAAAAATGGTAACATGGATTTGCACAAACAAATGTTTACTGCATCGCTCCCTGGTAAGTTGACATCGTAACACCTATTTAAGAACATGCACCAATCAAACACGAACCCATAACTGAAAACTGCATCATAATCGGACTAGTAATTTTGGAGAAGAATGGCAACATGGATTTGCACACAAACAAACGCCAAACGCATATACAGTCTCCGTTCCGTCGTGGGTAAAAATGGAAACAAAAATAAAAATATTGCATCTTTTTTATTACATCCCCTCATCCGTACTCTTGACAAAGCCCTTACACGTGCTATTATATTATGCACTGGGCCAATGACCACCTAATAACCACCCACCTCCGGACAAATAGATCCGTCGTGTTTCGACATGATGTTTGGTATTGGTGTCCGCTAGTTAGGAAGACGGATGGGGATATAAAAACTATCCCAACAAGATGGAGCATTTTGCTTATTCGTAACTTAGTTAGCATAACAAATACTGAGTACAAACAGAAAATTAACTGATTTTACTATATGACAGTAACATTTTACTCAAATAATATTTATGGTATTATAATAAAGATTCTAACTATGTCATTATTCTGCGGCATAGGCATGTATTTATAAACAGGTTTTTAATTTGATCATGTCCATTACAATTTTTACTTCCTGGTGTCCTTGAATGCAACCTCCTATTTTGGAATCGTGAATATTTCTAGGCTCTATGATTTTTGTCTCTAAGGAATAATTTAAAAATATTTGAGTATTAATTTTTCATGTCACCGCAGCCTGTTTACCATGAATTTGAAGATATATTCACGGTTTCATATTTGAAGGTATATTCACAATACAAATAACTATTATTGACACCAAATTAGTACTCTAAATAAAAAAGATTTAAATTAAAGGTATAATTTATATTGGGTCTTGTCAGTGTCCTAGTAGAGTCCTAGACGGTACCAGCTGTGAGCCTGTGTCATTCTTAGATAAATCAAGGATGGCAATTTTTGTCAAAATTTCGAAAAATTCTACCTGTAGGCAACAGACATACATCCGGACAACAGCAGTTTTTGGCTAATCTCGAAACTGAGACGCTTTGCTCGCTCGGTCAATGATACAGTCCCTACAGTAAACGTTCACGCAAGTCGGTCAGTGCGCAGTAACCGCCGACCGCTTTAGAGATTTAAGAGATTAGAATGCTTATATTTCTTTTTGCAACAGGTTGGTCAAACTAAGAAAATAATAGGGGCGTAGCAGATCTTTATTCTCTGTACGAACAAATTTTGCTCTAGAAGCATTTTCTAGGGAGGAAACGGAGGAATATGAAAAAGTGCACTCTGCGTTCCTTCTTAACATGCATCTCACTCGCACACGAAATAGCCGACGTAGACCTTATACAACCAGTTTACGTTTCCCTACACAAAACCCCCCAATTTTTACAAAAATGTTTAAAAACAAAAATAATATAAACTTATTCTATAACGAATGTGCTAGGTTAATCTACATAATTTAAGGTACACAAAGCTGTAATATAACTGATAAGATAGGTATGCGAAGCCCGCGGGTGGGCGTTGCGCAAACGATGTGTTACCGGCGACGCCTGCCACGGCGCTCTCAACCCGCTTCTCCAGGAACTTCTTGCCCTAATGACGACAATACCGCACCCACCGATAAGCAACATTACTTCCAAGATTGTGATTATTATTATGAGAATTAATGTATCCTACTATTTATTTGAGATCTATACAATGTTATTAAAAATGATACGCTCAACTCAAGATTTTTTTATAGCACAGTTTGACCTAAACTTGCATTTTACGCACGCTTTTCCGTGACTTAAACAGTCGATTATTGCACGACGTTTAGCACCCCCGCTGCGCTCGGGTGCCAACTTCACGCCGTGCAATAATCTTCTATTTGACGTAAAAGCGTAGCAAGCGTAAAGTGCGGGTTTATGTCACACTGACAGCTATTAAATAATATATGATACTCGTGACTTAAGTTGTCTATTATTGCACGGCGTAGCAGCCGAGCGTAGCGAGGGTTCATTCGTCATTAGCTTCATTCTTGATCCTGGCCTATGCTCAATCTCGTGATCGCACTCTTTAGGTGGCAGAGTCAACGTCTCTTGGTGGTAGGTCTTTCTTCTGTAAGGTCATAAGTTAGTCCAGAGCAGTCGGTAACTATTTTAAAGTGTATTCCTTGTATATACGAGTAAACTCCAAATTTCTTAATAGCTTCCACGATAGCTAATACCTCCAAGTGATAACTATGATAATTTCTTTGAGTTGGGGTAGTTTTTAGGGTTCCTTACCAACCTTTTCCTTCCAAAGGTACAAAACGAACCCTTATAAGATCACTTTCTTGTCCATCTGTCTGTCTGTCTGTCTGTCTGTCCGTCTCTCTGTCCGTCTGTCCGTGTGTTACCACTGATTTTTTTGCTCATATGTGGATTGGATGAAGTTTGTCATCATTTGGGCTTTTTTTGTAGGAGCACTAGCCCGTATCCATCAGCGGACTGTAAATTTTAAGTACTGCTGAGTTACACAGTATCTTCTTCAGTTCTTGAAACGCTTTTTGACATTTTTCATCGAAATCAAATGTAATATTTTTCTTTGATTGATTAGTCATCGGCTTAGCTATCACTGAGTAGTCCTTATTAAACTTTCTAAAATAGCCAGTAAGTCCCAAGAATGATTGAACAGCTTTCACGTTCTCAGGCTGACTAAATTTTGCCACAGCATTAATTTTTAACCGACTTCACAAAAAAGGAGGAGGTTCTCAATTCGTCTGTATGTTTTTTGTTATTTTAATTATCACGAATGACGTCACCGAGATATTCTATCACCTTTTTAAAAAAATTGAATTTTTCCACTTAAACTCCAAACCTAATTCTTGCGCTCTCTGTAACATTTTTTCAAGCTTCACTAATCCTTTTGCTTCTTTCTAGACGGTAGAATCAGGTCATCGGGGTAAGCCGTTATGGTGCCATCGGTAATAAGGTCACTAAAGACGTCGTTGACAAACCTCTGAAACACAGATGGCACTGTACACAATCCGAAAATAGTCTGAAGCTCTCTCAGAACCGGTTTACCGCCCGCCTTCATGAGCTCCGATGTAATTCGATCTTCACCTGGGACATTTCCATTTTTCAAGTTTCTCAAGGCCATCTCCATCTCATCTAAGCTAATTTCTGGTAGTTCATCAGTAAACCGGCGCGTCAGGGTGGCCCTAAAGGCCCTAGATGATGCCTCTTCATATTCTTATATTTCAAATTATATGTATTACCTATCTGGAGGCACGGCAGTGTCCCCACCAAGTCGAACACAAAACACAGCCGTTCCATTATTTTCTCGAAGACATTTAAAACATTTTCGATCGAAAATACATTTAGCCGTTTTAAAACTATGACCTTGTTTTGATAAGGCTGTGAAATCAACTTTCCTAGGTTTCAACATTTCGAAATTCTGTATCCTCTTACTTCAATGATACTGTAAGAACATCGTAGCATTGATTTGAATGTTGATGCTGGGAAATCTCCTGGATTCTGCAGAATACTTACAGCAGCGATGTCAAGTTTGGGCTCATTGGAATGATCTCAATGAACAGATTACGAATATATTGGTCAGTTTTAAATTTTGAATTTAAGCATTATTTTTAAATTAGTTGCTTTATATATTACTTAGACATTGCTTCGTCAATACAGATCAGAAAATCTTAAACTTGAAGATGGTCTTGTCAACATCGAGTAATTAATTACTTACGCAACATTTAATAGAGATACAAACTCATTAATGTCTGTTAAAGAATTAATAGCTCGAGTGATACTCGAACTAACCTATCCTAACACACATCATCTAGTTAAATTGATGTAAATTTTCCTTCATTAGTCACCGTCTACCGTCAGTCTCCTTCCACTTGGAAGATCTTGGTAAATGGTATTACCATTTTTTATGTAGGTAGGTATCATTTCTGAGGAAAAAAACAATACTTATACCGTTGTTAGTGTTTTCCCGTTTTTGTGGCAGATAATCAGAGCTCGGCAGTTTTTTGATTGAAAAGTATAGAACCAAAGAATAAAACCAGCTAAGTCGAGTTTGACTCGCCCACCGAGGCTTCCGTACCAACGTTTGGTTGGTACGGACAATTGGTTGTACCAATTAAGCTAGACCTCTAAATTGTATGAGCGTACATATAACTCAGAGGCCTATCTTAATTGGCGAAACTATGTATGTATGGGCCCTTTATGACACCCTCTAATTTTCAACTTTTTTTATTTTTTGGAATTTTTACTTTACATGTGCTGTAAGACTGCTTCTTGCCAAATATCATGATTCTAGATCAACATCAAAACCTATAAAGTACTAGCGGTTGACCTAGAATTGTCAATTTTGGTCAAAAACAAGGTCTTACCGCACAAGTAAAGGAAAAATTACGAAAAATAAAAAAAGTTAAAAATAAGGTACATTTTGGTACTTGCAAGTATTCGCGAAAATCTAAATTTGCCCATGTCTTTTTATCGTATTGACTCAGGACCTTGATTTTTATACACCTAATAGGGACTATAAGACTTCAGTATCTGGTATAAATTTCAACTTGCTAGGTCCACCCGTTCCTGAGAAAATCGGCGGTGACACACGGACAGACAGACAGACAAACAGACAGACGGACAGACAGACGGACAGACAGACAGACAGACAAACTGACAAGGAAGTAATCTTATAAGGGTTCCTTTTTACCTTTTGAGGTACGGAACCCTAAAAAGGAGACAAAAATATATACTTAGTTATACTAACAGTAGTTTAAGAACTTCGTTATTAAGGTTAAATAAAAAAGGTTTATTATATTTTGCTTTTCAGTTTTTTCGGCGGTTTTATTTTTTTGTTAAAAAGTGTTATAATATAATTTGTTGCTTCAATCAAATATATAACTAGCATCCTTGTCTGATTCTTTTAAGCCCGATAAGATAGATAGATAGAAAGCGATTTCTCAAACAGTAAAGATTATTACGAGCGAGACTGTAAATTATAATACCTAAATACCATATTGGAGTATTTAAGCCGCGAGTGAATAGGTAGTTTTTTCTAGGCAAGCATGTTACTTGATCAACTGATATTAATGGTCAACAAACAACGCCTATTCGGCATTTAAAAAAATAGTTTCTTCCCGCCACGCAAAATACATAGCCACAATTTTAATAAGCAAACTAAGTAGTAGAATACACATAGTTTCGGTCGAAAGGGCTTTTCGATCAAGGTATGACTAAGGTAAGGTAATATAGTTGTGCCAAGCATCAATAGCATATATTTTCATGTTAGAATAACTAAAAGTAGAACTAGAAATAACAACAAGGACAAAAATATATAGAAAGAAAACATTGTGTTTTGTTTAAACAATAATGATATCCTAAGAAACTTTTGAAAAATATTTTCAACTACGCAAATGTTCTAAAATTCTTAAGCAAATTAGTAGATTTAGTTTATAATGTGTCCGGATAGATACATTTCAAAGTAACCAGGTACTGATTACCTTGTTAACTTTAGTTACCAATTACCGACTTCAAGGTATTGTAAGTGCCAATGTGCGAAAACTAAGGCTAACTGCACATTGGCTACTTTGACTTCCAATTTATTAAATCAATGCGTCTGTGTAGATGTATACGCTATATAGAATCCGAAAAGCTATTGCAATGTGAACGCTGGCCTAAGGCGCAATATGACCATTATCGCTTTAACAAATGAGTTCTATCCTAACGATCTGTTCGATAAAATTAATGATGTAGTAATTATAATCGTGACCAGGTTGCATTTAAACAGCTGCTCGACTTCTTTACTGAAAAAGTTCGGCGTTTAAATACATATGTCAGTGAACATGACCCTTAATCGCGCAAAGTGTCAGTTGCTGAAGCGATAGTGGTCAATGTGCGGTCGGCCTAAACTAAACTAACCGACAAATAAGTTGTATGAGTCATAGGAATGTGCGTGATGAATGACATTGAGAAAGTTGCTAGTTGATATCAGTAAATCTATGACATATGTTATATGTATATTACTGATTTCCTCTGACTGCGGTTTCCGCATTGAAGGACACTGTACTATCCGGATTCAATGGTCTTTAACCTGTTGGTAAGCGATGATGTGGTCGAAGATGGTAAACGCGCGAGGCCTTGAAAAGTCTGACTCACAAAGGCTATGGCAGCCTTCGAGCATTTACCAAAGGAGATGTTAATAAAAGGCGTACCCCTCTGCTGGCCATATAGCCATTTTTGGCCATATACGCGTGCGTAACTACGCTGTATTTCTAATACTGTGTGCGTGTTTCAAGCTAGTGTGCGGGATCGTTAAAGTGAGTGATTTGTGTGTGTGTGTGCAATGCGTGTTTACCTCGTCCCCCGTAAGTATCGGCAGAAAAAAATGTTTGCGGTTTACAACGTTAACATCTCCATTGGTAAATGCTCGAAGATGGCAGCAGACTTGCTGCTTGATGGTAGTCAGCTACTTCATATAATTCTTCTACCACGCTTTATTTAAAGCTACGCTTACTATTTTATCAGGTAATTCGTTTAACTGAGCGTAGATCTATTAAGCTGTGTTGATGCATAAAGTCGGCAGAGCTAACTTAACTCTCATTTTTAGGGTTCCGTACCCAAAGGGTAAAACGGGACCCTATTACTAATGGGTCCCCGAGACGATCAAGTGCACTTGACAAGTCTACGTGCTGGAAGTGAATATTGATCGTTTACAGCATTACTTGACAAGTCCCGTCAAGTGATCTATGGGCTTGACCATACTCGACAGAAATTTTGATTGACGGCACAGATCGGTAAGGTCGATAGGCGAGAGACTTGACAGCACCTTCAACCTTTGTTAGACGTTATTTAATTATTATTTTTTGCTGGCGAAAAATAATAGTGGTTTTTTTTGCTCGATCTTATAAAATACTGTAGTGTGGTACGGAACCCTACGAGTGCGAGTCCGACTTGAAATTGGCCAGTTTATTTAAATGTTGAGGAGGTAGATGCCTCTTCTTTTGTAGTTGCATTAATACGTGGATCATTACTATTTAACTTTATTTTGAGCTGCATTGCAAAATTTACAGTCAGCAAGTAAATGTGAACATGTATGACTATGAATAAGTTGAAATAAATGAATTATTATTATATATTAATAATACCAAAGAACTTCAAAACAAAAGGAGGATTAAAAAAAATTACAAGCATTGTAATATCTTAATTAATCTAAATGGAGGCGTAGCTTGTTTTTAGATTTTCATTATTACTTTATCTTAGAGCTTCACACGGGTGCAGTGTTGATACTAATGTGGTGTCAGTGTGGAGTAAAAATTACATTATACATTATTTTGTTACTGTATGCGCCTCGCGGCCGATCTGGTCAACCTTGATGCTGCTAAAACCTAGGCGTGTCTTTTTTCCGCTAAACGGAGTCTATTTCAACTTGCTTCTTTCAGAAAAGTATGTGTGCCGTAACCATCTTGAGCGATATTCATCTATTTGATCAAACAGCTAGGCAAATGACTTGGATCGATGACGTTTCATTACTTGCCTAGCTTCTTTACTAAACAGCGCCGTTCAACTAGCGGGGTGAATGATATTCAGCTATTTGATATGTCGCAGCCAACTAGAGTCTTACACTAAGGCAACACACTAGAGAACAGTGACCACCGCGCGTCACCAGTCTATCTGTCTATATCTGTAAAATATCCTTTTAATTTATTTTATCTTATATATAAAAATCAATTGCTGTTTTCGTTAGTCTCGCTAAAACTCGCTAAAACTTTTCCCAGGTTGTCATTGTTGGTTCGTTCATTTTTGTCATTGTATTGACAGATTTTGATGGTGGTCATTATGGTGCTCCAGACATGATTATTCACTATTAGTGTATAAAACCGATAAAAACATAATAAAATTAAATAATTATGGGGGTCCCCATACAAGAAACGTGTTTTTGAGGCTTTTTATTCTCGATCTTACAAACCTGTTAATAGATAAAGACTTGAAATTTACTTATGATGTGTATTACAATGGCTGCTATAAGATCAAATATAATAACTAAATTAAATTCAAAATTAAAGGGGTCCCCATACAGGAAACGTATTTTTCCGGCAAATATTGTTCAATCGGAACCCTGCGTGTGCGGCCTGTGCAGGTCCGACTCGCACTTGGACAGTTTATTTATATTCGCGGTACGAAATTCGCCGGGTAAGCTAGTCTTATATATATATAAAACTGGCCAAGTGCGAGTCAGACTTATGTCCCGCACGCGGAGGGTTCCGAACGCCATCTATCGAATTTCTAACGAACTTCTAACACCAACTAAGTAAACGTTAACACAAAGGTAGAATAGTATTATATAGTAGTAATAGTAATAGTAGTAATAGTCATTGTAGTAATTAATATTATTAAATATCTGGTTGACCGAGCTTTGCTCGGTATTTTTTGCCACTTAAACAGACAAATATGACTCTTCCCGACATCTATTGACGAATAATAATACTATTTTTTTTAATTGAGAGCAACTAACTGCTTTACTGACACAGTACTTCTACTCGCCAAAATATGTCGGGAAGAGTCATATTTTAAGTTGATTATTGAAAACACGAATAAAACAACATTTACTAAAAATTACTCCTAGCTAGATCGATTTATCGCCTCCGAAATCCCCTGTAGGTATACTAAATTTTATTTAATCGTTGGAGCCGCTTCCGAGATTCAGATTAAGGTAAAGACGATAGCGCCATCTTTGATTCTAGATAGGTGGCGCTACGCTTTTGTAAAAGACTTTTTTAAACTTTTCTTTAATTTTTAACTTTGTTCTGTTCTTAGTATTTGTTGTTATAGCGGCAACAGAAATATCTCATCTGTGAAAATTTCAACCGTCTAACTATCACGGTTCATGAGATACAGCCTGGTGACAGACGGACAGACAGACAGACGGACAGCGGAGTCTCAGTAATAGGGTTCCGTTGGTACCCTTTGGGTTCGGAACCCTAAAAGCAATTGTTGTTCGTTAGTCTCGCTAAAACTTGAGAACGGCTGGGCCGAATTTAGCTGATTTTTGTTTTGAAATGTTTGTCGTAGTCCAGGGAAGGTTTAAACGGTGAGAAAATTTGGAAAAATTGCTAGGAAGATAGTAAAAAGAAAAATTTCATTTTTTCCATATAAACTGTTCTACCTACTTTCCTGTCACACATTTGACGTTCGTCCCTTCTCGGTACGGTAGGGTAGGATAGACTTTGTTCCACTCTCGAATTGGAATTTGAAGCACGCATTAAATTAAAGGTTTTGAATCGACAACATATCGCGTAAGTATTTAGATGTTAATATTTTGAATTTTGGTGGTTGTCCCAGGTTGTCATTGTTGGTTCGTTTAGACATTTTGTCATTGTATTGACATATTTTGATGGTTGTCATTATGGCGCTTCCATACATGGGTATTCGCTATTTGTGTATGTATAAAAACCGATAAAAACAAAATAAAAATTGGTCGTCTGTAAAGTTAGTTTACGGACGATAGTTTAACGTGTTCTCACGTTATAGCAAAAAAATGATGAAATCGGCGCAAGCGTAGAATGAGTGTAACGGGACAGTTTTTCGTGCATGCAGCCGGCGTTCGTCGATTTATTAGACGTTGTCACGTCAAAATAATAAAGGGGGTCTCCATACAAGAAACTTTTTACTGAGGCTTCTTATGCCCGATCTTTCAAAACTCATGGTGTGTATTGCAATTACTGTTATAAGATCAAATAATAAAAACTAAATTACATTAAAAATTAAACGGGGTCACCATACGAAAAACGTATTTTGCCGGCAAATATTGTTCAACCCTGCATGTGCGGGTCCGACTCGCACTTGGACAGTTTATTTATATTCGCGGTACGAAGTTCGCCGGGTTAGATAGTAGGTAATACAAGCGAACAGTTGTCGAGATAAAACAAAGAACATTTTATATGAACACCACGCAGTGGTCACTGTTCTCTAGTTATGTGTCCAGACTAAGACTTTACCTGTTATTTACGTTTCATTTCACGCATTTGAATTTCTTCACGCAAATGGACATAAAATAGAAAAACATTTTTTTAAAAACTAATTACGCGTTAAAAATCGGTTCACAATTGACAGAGATACGACTATCGTCGTTCGATTGACGGTAAACATACGAGTACATAAAAAACATACATAATGGCCTAAGCATTCGCCAGCCAGTTTATTAAATGTTGTAAAAACGCTACGGCTGAATATCATTCAGGCCGTTAGTTGAACGGCGCTGTTTAGTAAAAAGGTTAGGCTGTTGATTGAATGGCTAATTAAGCTAGTTAGCTGCGACAGATATATCATCTATCCGCACAAAACGATTTCTTTCTTTTTTCTTTATACATACGTACCGCCAAGAAAAAAAATTGTTAGGTGCGTGGGAAAGGTTTATTCGTCCACCCCCGACGACTGCCCCTCGTAGGGGCAGATGGACATACCACGTGTAGGTTTCGGGGGCAGACGGTCATTCACTTATGCCTATCCACCCCCACGTCGAAAGACTATATATTATACTCGAAACATAGGTACTTGCTGGTAGTCTTATTATACCTACTTTTTTTGGAAACAGAATAAACAATGGTTGATTTTGCTTCATACATATCATCAATTTTTTACTAATCAAATTTTTACTCCATTGAAAAATTTATTTACCGCACAAAACTTTGTTAAAAATAATGCACTCTGTAGTTTGTATCAGAGGTACCAGTTTAAAGAAGTTGAAATTTCTAATATGATTTTTCTTCTGTGTATTGTAATTCAAACAATATGATGTTTAATGCGGTATGACCAGCCAAGGTCAATAACTATATCACATAACTCAATATTCATGAGCTTTAGAAATATGCCTTTGTAAAGTGTAATATTCTTTGTAATTGATTGTGATATTTTATTTATGAAGTGTGTTACTACCTCTAGCTGAATCTATAAGTCAGTCCGGACTAGAAAATTAGCCGACGGTATGTCTGATAAAGGCCTTAGCTGTTTATCCACGATCGTTATTAATACAAGATTATAGTAATTTTACTAGAATATTTAATTCTAGGAAATATGTTGTCTGACAGCTAATGTTTTGAAAATAATAGGCTTTTAAAGGTTGTTGTTAGTCAATAACATCTTAAATGATAAAGTTGTTCCTCAGTCACGCCAAAACGTTTCAATGGATTTATTAGGACTGTATTAATGTTTTTACTCAGTCTTTATAATGTCTACCCATCCTCATAGCTTATTATTTCTTACGGTAATAATGTATTGTTATATTACGCTGGCTGGGATGTAAGGGAGCACACATACCATCGAAGTGCTCCTAGCCAACCCCACCTGCTCGTGGTGCATCCTGCTGACCAACGAACGAGGCTCTGGCGACCGACAAATGGCGGTATAACCATTTCAAATTATGGCGTAGCTAAATACTACAGGTGTGATAATCCTACATACTACTATATACTATACTAGCAGCCCGCCCCGGCTTCGCACGGGTAGAACATATTATGCCTACAAAATTTTCATCAGTTTGTTGCATCGAATATAAAATTTTAACATATTTAACAATCATCATCATATTTCAACCAATATACACAAAACCTTCCTCATAAACACTCTGGCTATTGGTAAAAACCGCATGATAATCCGTTCAGTAGCTATTGAAATTATTGCGAACAGACAGACAGACGCAGTGATGGACTTTGTTTTATAATACTTACGTAGTGATATTGGACGGCCCTTTCGCGTAAAGGATAGTTACCCTGATTCTGACCCGACGGTCGTTGGTTCTAATCCTAGCTATATACCTACCAATGAAAGTTTATGTGCATTCATGAATCATGGGTTTTCGTACAGAGGTAGTGGGATCATTAAATCTACCAATAATTAAGATAGTTTAACTAAAACAACCGACTTCAATGCCCCGCGAGTCAACTTCAGTAGCAAGTTTGAGACGTTTATCGTCATATCTCTGGAGATACTTATCACATCTCGATAAATTATCGGTATATAGATCATTATTATTTTATACAAAAGATCATATACTATATTGACTTCAACTTGACTGTGATCGGTGGGGATCTACAGAATAGCTAAGCTTTTATTAATATTTTCGCAGTAACTATGAACTAATCTGTGGTTACAATGCAAATATTTTATTAATTCTGCGACGCGTGTATGTGAAATTCGTGATATCTTCTAGAGTTTTCATTTGAATTATATACTGTAAAGGACAATTTTAATCTATAATATATGGCCAAGCTAATTAACGTAATTATTTGGATAAGGATTAATGTTATATCCTTGAAAATAGCCTTGGAAGTTATGTAATATTTTTTAACAAAAAATTAAAGATTAAAATGGTTAATGTGAGTCAACCTTAAGAGATTGACATATGCTGTCGCGGATTTTTTTGTAGGTCTTATTAAGTTGTACAATTCTTCCATAGAAATTATTCTTCTATCTATTTTCAATTGAGCAGCGTTCGTAAGAAACGTGTTTTTTCGACCGTTTTTAGTCGACTTAGGTTGCAAATTAAGTCCCCACGAATGTACCTTTGATTTAAACGGGATAATATATAGCCTATTTTCATTCCGAAAGTCCATTCTATATATTAGTGAAAGAATTTTTTAAATCGGTCCAGTAGTTTTTGAGCCAAATCATTACAAACATACATTACATACATACATTATAAACATACAAAAATACAAAAATACAAATGTTCTCTCTTTATAATATTATTAGTATTAGTATAGATAGGTGTGGTAATACTACATACTACTTAATGTGACCTTCCATCTTCATTCCTCCAAGGGAGGAATGAAGATGGAAGGTCACATTAAGCCGCGGCCCCCAGTTCCCGGCCACCCTGCTATTTCTGACCACGGCGGCGGTTACGGTAACGGCAGGGCAGTGGGTGCTAAGAATCCCCGGGCTACGGTAGGCCGCCAAAATAAACTGACCCTCGCAACATATATTAGCATAGAGACACTATGCACCACAAAGTAAGAAAAAATCGCACCCTAAAACAGAGCTATAGCCGCTATAGGAATTATTGCAATAACCTTCTCAAGAAACTTAAAGTTGAATATGAGCGAGCGCAGATTCAAAAAGCTGGACGAAGCGCTAAAGAAAACTGGAATGTCATCAAAAGAATAGCCAACATTTCAAAGAATAAATCACCACCATTAGAACTCCTAAAATGTGAACAAAACCCCACTAACGCTGTAAATAAAGTTAACTCCTTCTTTGCGAATATAGGAAAACGTTTAGCAGATAATATTTCATCTCAACAAAACACTAGCAACAAAACAATCTGTGACATCAAGTGTAATTCAAATAAAAGAACATTTGTCCTACTTGACACCGACAAAATAGGGGTAGAAAATGCCATACTAAGCTTAAAAAACGACTGTGCGGCTGGATGGGACGGTATTTCTTCTAATATTCTTAAATTATCTAAAGGCCATATCGTCCGTCTCCTTACCCACATCATTAATCTCTCATTCGCTTCAGGTATCTTCCCTAAACCTTTCAAAACATCTGTAATTCATCCCATCTACAAAAGCGGGCGACGAGACGATGTCAATAACTATCGACCTATTTCAATTTTGCCAGCATTATCAAAAGTAATAGAAAAAATTATAAACAAAAGACTAACTCAATATTTAGAACACGAAAATTTGCTATCACAATCCCAATATGGATTTAGAGCTAAAAAATCGACCGAACAAGCAGTATCGAACTTGACAGACTATGTTACTAGCAGACTGGACCAGAAGAAAACATGTGTGGGCGTTTTCTTGGATATGGCGAAGGCTTTTGACACCGTCTCGATCACCCTACTTTTGCAAAAGCTGGAGCGCATAGGAATTCGTGGAACCTCTCTAAAACTTTTTAAAGACTATCTCAGTGATAGAACTCAGCGTGTGATCATCAATAACATCATTAGCAATGATGAGCATGTACATTTTGGGGTCCCTCAAGGCTCAATATTAGGCCCAACTCTCTTTTTATTATATTCTCTGATGATACAGCAATGATATTTGAAGGAGACACTTTGGTTGAAGCACGTGCTTTTGTCGAACATGGTCTCCGAAATATAATATCATGGCTTAAGCTAAACCCTCTTAACACTTAACTTTAGTAAAAGTAAAATTATAACTTTCGGCATATCTAAAAGCGCTATCCCCAATAAAGACACTTTTAAAGTTTTAGCTCACACCTGTTCAAATGACCCACACAATATATGTAGCTGTGAAGCATTAGAACAAGTAAGTACGATCAAGTATCTCGGTGTAACAATTGATGAGCAACTCACCTGGATGCCACAAATTGACACAGTTTCAGCACGTGCAAGGAAACTCATCTGGGTTTTTAAGAATCTAAGACACGTTTTACCCGCCGACTTAATGAAATCTGTCTATGTTGCGATTTGCCAATCTGTTATTGGCTATTGCGTCTCAGTCTGGGGTGGCGCGTGCAAAACTAAAATGATTAAACTCGAAAGAGCGCAGAGGTCTGTTCTTAAGGTCATGACATTCAAACATTTTCGATACTCAACTGATGTTCTCTATAATGAATGCCAAGTTTTGACGGTACGGCAATTATTTATACTCCATCTCATCCTATATTACCACAAAAACATAAAGTTTGACCCTACTTTTACAAATAAACGTTCTGCTAAGAGCATTTGCAAGATAACACCCTGCAGAACTGCCTTTGCAAGAAGGCGACCTCACTTTCTCGGAGCATATATTTATTATAACCTAAATAAAATCGTCAAGATATATCCAATGACACGAAATTACTGCAAATACACGTTAAGGAAATGGTTACTCCAACAAGACTACACATCAACAGAATCACTATTAACAATCCTTTCATGAAACATTACTATTATAACGTCACAAATCAAATTCAAAACGTAAATTGCATGTTATTACTTTAAAATTTTTGTCGCTTTTTGTATATTATTTAAATATTTATTATAATACTTAAATGTATCCTATGAAATGTTTGTATCGTTTACCTCTGTATTAATTATTAAATACCACTATATATATATATATATATATATATATTATATAGTAACGTTTGATACAAAATGTGTCCGGCGGGGGGTATTGGTATACCATCTTACAGGTTCTACCTAGTTTGGATATCAATGCTTTTCCTTATCAGGAATGCTTGTAATTCAGTACTTGTACTAAGTTTTACATGATGTTTGTAAAAGACAAATAAGTTTCAAAAAATTTCAAATTTCAATTTTCATATATTAAACGCACGATTCGGCTGGATGATCATCTGGCGCAGCTGGAGGAGGAGCTGGGACACATAAAATGTGCCATCTTATGTGTCCCAGCTCCTCCTTCTGGGGTTATGTGAAGTCCGAAGACAGGTAGAGGACACCGTAACTCTAGAATAGGGCCATCTTATGTATTACAGAGAAAGAGACCAGCCATCCCAAGGCGGCGTCGGGTTTCTGGTCAACAAGGTTCTCAGTGACAACGTTGTAGAAATCTCCAGTGTGTCGACAAAGGGTAGCGTAACTCATAATTAAGTTAACCGAGAGGTACAGCCTCAAGGTTATCCAGGTTTACGCACCGACCTCGACGCACTTGGATGACGAGGTGGAGAGCATCTATGAAGACATCTCTAGAGCCTTTCATACCACCTCTAAGGCTCTCTACAACGTTGTCATAGGAGACTTTAACGCCAAAGTGAGAGTACAGACCTGCAGTGAATCGACAATAGGACCACACGGATTTGGCAGTAAGAATCACAGGGGCAAATGCTTATCAACTTTCTCGAGAAAGATGGGCTTTTCAAGATGAATTCGTTCTTCAAGAAACAGCCCCAAAGGAAGTGGATGTGGCAAAGCCCCGTCACTGTGACTAAAAATGAGATTGACTTCATCATTACGGACAAACGGCGCATATTCAGAGACGTCTCAGTGATCAGTAGGTTCAATATTGGAAGTGATCACCGACTTGTACGAGGCTCTCTGGATATCGACTTCAAAGCCGAAAGATCCCGATTCATGAAGTCTACGCTCCGACCGAACTCCAAACCGTAGTTGGGTCCGAAACATTACAATTAAAATTGGAAAATCGATTCGCTGCCTTAAAAACCACAGATGACGTAGACCAGAAAGTCGAAGAAATGGTGGAACTCCCCAGGGATAAAGGGACGAAGTTTGCGAGAGCAAGCGTACGGGCAAAAAGTCCAAACTTTCGGCAACAACACTTCGCCTATGGAAGAGAGACGAACAAACCCTTTGTCAGCTTTGTAAATTAACCAGGTGCGCAACAAAACCATTAAGAAGCTGGTACGACACGACCTCATATCCTCTAACATGCTCTTGATTAAAGAATCAATTGAGCAGAATCGGGGGTCGAAAGTGTTCGTCCAGCCTCTGGGTAGAAGCCACCTCACAAAGCTGACAACGTCAGAGGGGAACGTCGTCGCCTCAAAGTCGGATATTCTGTCGGAAGTTGAAGACTTCTACGGCAAGCTCTACGCATCATATGCTTTAAGGCCCGTACCCGATACTGAGAATTGCAGAGCCACCTTAACGCACCACTTCGCAGAAGACCTACCCGAAGTCAGCCGAGATGAGATCGTGATGGCGTTTAAACAGCTCAAAAATGGAAATGCCCCAGGTGAAGACGGAATCACAACGGTGCTTCTAAGCTGGAGGAGCCCCAGCTGTATGCCAGCTGCAACAGCTTTTTAATTCTGTTCTTTTCAGTGGGAGAACTCCACAGGCATGGAACAGGAGCATGGAGGTTTTGTTTTTTCAAAAAGGAGACAAAACCCTCTTTTAAAACTACCGCCCGATATTGCTTCTGAGCCATGTCTACAAGCTGTTTTCAAGGGTCATCACGAACCGTGTCTTGCGCGAAGACTCGACGAGTTCCAACCTCCAGAACAGGCCGGGTTTCGAATCGGTTGCGGCACCATGGACCACATCTACACGGTGCAGCAGATTGTAGAGAAGACCGAAAAGTACAATCGGCCCCTGTGCTTAGATTTTGTGGACTATGAGAAAGCCTTCGACTCAATCGAAACCTGGTCTGTTCTGGAGCCCTTGCAGCGTTGCCAAGTTGACTGACGATACATCGAAGTGATGAGATGTTTGTATAATGCCGCAACGATGACTGTACAAGTACAGAACCAGCGTACTAAACATATTCACCTGCGTCGAGGAGTGGACGTCATATCCCCGAAACTGTTCACTAACGCCCTGGAGGATATGTTAAAGTCGCTGGACTGGAAAAATTGTGGCATCAACATCAACGGCAAGTACGTCTCTCACTTACGATTCGCAGATGACATCGTCATCATGGCAGAAACGCTACAAGACTTACGAAGGATGTTGAATGGCTTAGCTGATTCTTCTCGTCGCATCGGTCTGCGGATGAATTTGGATAAAACCAAAGTCATATACAACGAGCACGTTGTTCCGGAACCGATTGCTGTAGATAGAGGCCCTCTCGAAGTTGTTATGCAGTATGTTTACCTAGGGCAGACGCTCCAAATAGGCAAACATAACTTTGAAGAGGAAATCCAGAGAAGAATGCAGCTGGGCTAGGCAGCATTTGGAAAACTCCGTCGAGTCTTCTCGTCGCATATACCACAGTGCCTAAAGACAAAAGTCTTTAATCAGAGCGTCCTACCCGTCATGACATACGGAGTCGAGACGTGGACACTCACGGTTCCACTCGTCTACCAATTTAAAGTTGCTGAGCAAGCTATGGAAAGAGCTATGCTCGGTGTTTCTCTGCGGGATCGAATTCGGAACGACGTTATTCGCCAGAGAATTAAAGTGATCGACATAGCTCAACGGATTAGCAAACTAAAGTGGCAGTGGGCTGGTCATATCCGCCGTAGGACCGATAACCGTTGGGGTAGACTGGTTCTAGAGTGGAGACCGCGAATAGGTATGCGTAGCGTAGGACGCCCTGTTACCAGGTGGAGCGACGACATTTGCAAAGAGGTGGGCAGTGACTGGAAACAAAGAGCCTAAGATCGGGCTCAGTGGCATGACTTGGGAGAGGCCTATGTCCAGCAGTGGACTAATACCGGCTGATTATCATGATGTTAGGCTAGGTGGTATACAACTTACAAAAATAGATGATATATTCAGTTGTGCCATACGACCACTGCTATTTTAAGAACATCTCTATTAATAGATATTATGTATTTTAAACATTACATTTTGTGAAAGATTTTTTATTATTAGATAAAAAATCTTTCACAAAATATAATGTTTTCATTTCAATTATAAGTCTATTAAGACTTATAATTAAATAGCTTGAACATAACAATTTTAAACGAGAATATCATCTTGTTTCATTATATTTAGAGCGTGATTTTCAGTAGTTTGGTTTTAGTTTTTGAACATTATTTTTTAAGTTTTGGGTTTGCAAATTGCAAAAAAAAGTATTTGTAGGGGAGCGGCAGTTTATTATAATTTTTTTTTTGTCGTGCATTACTTTACGTAGAGGGCGCCATATTCTATTTAAAATGTGACTTCAAAGCCTGTTTACTACCGGACAATCAAAATTCTTCCCATATTCATCAGTATTCAAAATACAACAAGTAGTTTTGATGTTATGAAAGTACAGATGGACATTTATACAGAATGGTCAAAATCATAAGCCACTACTAAAAAGTTAAAAATAAATTATAAGTAAAAATATTTTTAAAAACAAGCTTTTATCTGGGACAATGAACACTACCCCTTTTACAGGCTAGGTAATTACTATACTTTAGTGCCTCAAGCTTTTAAAAATATAGGTAAGTACCTACACGCCAAATACTTACTAGAATTTATTTTTAACATTTTAGTTCATTGTCCCAGATAAAAGCTTGTTTTAAAAAATATTTTTTACTTCTAATTTATTTTTAACTTTTTAGTAGTTAGGTATAGATACCGACTACCTACCTACTACCTAAGTATTTAAGAGAAGGCATGATGTTTTAAAATATTCCACGAATATTTGATGTGATTATGGGTAAAGTGCTCTTCAAGAAAAATCAATCGACTCGGTGGGGCTATGTTGCTTTATACCAGAAATGCCATGGCTACCTTACAGTTTCATCATCAGATCCTGACTATTTTAGTGTAAAGTGCTCCTCAAGACGAATCATTTGAGCCCAAATTCACTGGGGTTCCGTTATTTTATCACAGAGATGCCGTGGCCACCTTCCAGCTTCATCACCAGTCACTAAATATCGTCTAGGTGTAAAGTTATCTTCAAGATGAATCAATCGAGCCCAAACTCGGTAGGGTTACGTTGATTTATCACAAAGATGCCGTGGCCACCCTCCAGCTTCATCATCAGACCCTGGATATCATCTAGGTTAAAAGTTTTCTTCAAGACGAATCAATCAAGTCCAAACTCGGTAGGGTTATGTTGATTTATCACAGAGATGCCGTGGCCACCTTCCAGCTTCATCATCAGACCCTGGATATCATCTAGGCGTAAGGTTCTCTTCAATACAAATCAATCGAGCCCAAACTCGGTGGGGTTATGTTGTTTTATCACAGAGATACCAAAGCCACCTTCCGTCTCCATCATCAGACCAGCTCCATGGTACCATATCATTGTATTGTCACCGAAGATACATAAGTACCCCAAATTTGAGTCCAATCGGACATCGGGAAGTGGGTCTAATTTAGCTTCCAAGATTCCACCCAAACATACATAGTGACATACATACATACATACATACATACATACATACATTGCAAGTTAAATAAAAGCTTGTAAAAATGAATCTCAATTGCCCTTGGTCACGGCATCACGCGTGAACGGCTGGACCGTTTTCGCTAATTCTTTTTTGACGTGTTTTTTATTGTCAGCAGATGGTTCTTATGAAAAAAAAAATTATAATGAAAGTGGTTTTTAACGCAGGCGAAGCCGCGGGGCACAGCTAGTCAATAATAGATAATAATAATAATACACTAATAGCTTTGAATTAAAAAAACAAAAGTAATGAGCCATTCAGCTGTTATCTAAACGTAGAACGTCACACTTAAAACAAATGTTTAATTCCCCTCATTAATATAGGGGTTGCCAACCGTACTATTACGTGCACCCCCAATGCATTTTCATTACTTCAGACATTTTTATCCAAAATGTTTTGAAATAATGAAACAACGAAAGTAATTCTCCGAAGCTAACAGTGACGTTCCATCAAGTTAAAAGTAATGACAAGAGCAGAAATATATCATAGATAGGGCAAGAAGGTGTTCGCAATGACGTCCCCTTTTAGAACATACTGTAAAACGCAAAGCTCTGGATTACTACAAATCTACGCATCGCGCGGCGCTACACTGAATTGTCAAAAAATTGTCAAACAGATCTGATGAAAAGATACGACGTGGTCGAGGAAGTAGCATGCCTGGCTAGAAGATACCTTTACTAGAACATACCCAAGTAAGCTGTAAGTGGGTCAATAACCTATGGTATGAGAACTCACGTTAACATCATAAGTAGGAAGTGCATACAAATTGCCGAAAGCGTGAGTAAATCCGGCTTTGTAAACAATATGCACATTTAGTTTCAAACAATAGGTACATAGCGAAATGTTAATGCATTTTGATTTTAACTATAATAACAAAATAGATAATGCTCTTCAGATCCAAATATTCGCATGTGAAATTAGATTAAAATACAAATATCCGTGCTTGAACTGGACCGACTCTGGCGGTTTGCACCCTGCAAACCGCCAGAGTCTTGAATTATTGTATTTGTTACCATTTGTACATAACCGTAACTCATAATTCTCAAAATATCATGTCTCAAATAATTTGGGTCGGACAACATGAGTTTATGTCACAATAGACTTTGCATTAAGCTCTACATATTTAACCAAGGCTAGGCAATATTTTTACTTTTTTTATTGAAATTAGACAAGCTTTTGAACAAGAGTCAAGACAAGCGGTGGGCAGTAACTGGAAAAGGAGAGCTGAAGATCGGGCTTATTAGCGTATCTTGTGAGAGGCCTACGACAAGCAGTAGATCACACCGGCTGATTATGATTATGATAATGATAATGAAGCTTTTGACTTCTATTTCAGCTGATGTTAAGTAATAATGCGGTCTAGGATGATATCGTGTGTGTCTGGAATGGGAAGACTTCCTTAAAATGGATAACGCTGGCTAGTCACGATGCAATTTCGTATTAAATGTGAACGTGTGTGATTGTTGAACGTGTGATTGTTGAACGGACGGTCGACTCGACACACAACATGTCGAAAGTATGCGTCAAGTTGCCTCCTCACCGCGCAATTTGTCAAAACAACTCAAATTCAATCGACGGATTGATACGAAATTGCATTATGAGTAGCCACTTTAACCAGTATTTGTTCAATCAACATAGCGGAACTGTCTCAAACGTCTTCTAAACTGGCTAAACATAAAAATAATTGTATCGAGAATAATGAATGAAAATGATCATATTGCAATAAGTCCGACAATTACTGAAGTATTTTACTTTAAACTAATTAGTTTACCATAATGAATAGCTGTGGATGTCGTGAAGACTACCTGATTCTTAAGGTTAATTGCAAGTTGGTCACGAAGAGGAAAATACAACAATAGACCTTATTAAAAAAATGGTAAAACGCCCTGATTTACAAGAATAATTTGAAAATAATTTATTTTTATCAGATACTAGCTGACCCGGCAAAGTTCGTACTGCCTCAGAATCAACAAATAAAAAGCTGAATGATAATTGCAGAATGATTCAATATGGCTTTTCATTATGGCTCCACGCGATTAGTGTACTTAGCCAGTGTCGTATTACCGCATTATGCACATAAAAATAAAATTCAACCGAGACAACGCGTTTACGCCCAAATTCCCGCCAAAATCTGTAAAATATATTTTTTTAGTTACATTATGGCTCCACACGATTGTACTTAGCCAGTGTCAAGTATAAAAAAATTTCAAGTTTTTGAGACTTCAAGTCGTAAAGAAGGGTCAAAATCACATTTCAGGTCAAGTTTCAAGTCAAAGTCTCGTCCAGGTCATACCCCTTAGTAAAGATGTGGACATTACTGAAGATTTTCAGTGGAATTTTGGTGAGAACACAAATAGCATGTTTCTCAATATTGTGCTGTTTCCCTCGCACACATTTACGCACTTAACGGTTAATAATCCACACTTCTTACACATTAACTCGCGGAAGAACATAACAACACAACAAAATACAATGGAAGCACACACACTTTTTCACGTTCCCGCCAAAAATATCGTAAAAAATATTACACTCCTAGTTGCGATCAGAAATTGTTGGTCAATATCAGATGTCAAAAACAAATGGAATAAGATCGTTTATAAAACTAAAAGAACCGACTTCAAATGCTACGCTATTAAATTTCAGTACCAAGTTTGAGGTGTTTATCTCTATATCTCTGGATATACTTATCAGATCTCGATGAATTTACTATGGTGTCACCCTTGGGATATCCCCTTTCCAACAAAAAAATTATAATCAAAATCGTTTCATAAATGACTTTGTACAATATTGTACGCGGATAACTTCATACGGTCGGTACGGTATACGGTTTTTTTGGAAGTCGGTTAAAAACAAAAATAAAAGTTGTCTTTCAAATTTAATTAGATTTCCGGGACGAACATCAAACGTTTGACTAACAAAACAAAAAAAAAACTTCACTTTTAAATGTAATATGATTTCTGAACGACTTTTAAATTTAATTGATTTCTAAACGACGGGACGAACTTGTTACACAGGAAACTACTTTCCCGTCGTAGAACAGTTTATATGGGAAAATATAATTGTTGTTTTTACTGTTCAATTGTTTTCGTAACACGAAATTCAAATCTCACTGCGAAGTTCGCTTCCGAGATTAGCTTACAGAATAGCCCTACAGCTCTGAAAATTCAGTAGGCATGAGTATATGCTGCCTCCGCAACAAACGCTTCATGAATGTTTACCGTTTTACCGTGGATTGGTACATACACTTGCAATAGTATATTTTTCCTTGTTTCTCAATTCTTTGCTAAGCCTTTTCCTTGCTACCTAACAAGGCTATTACCTCAGACGTGTTGCACGCGCGTCTTTTGTCAACTACCGACATCAACAAAAAATCGAACCTATGGTCCGATCTTCTTTCTTCTAATCATTCTGAGTAATTTTCGCCAACACTGTCGCGACCACAGACCTATGATTTACTACGTTAGAATCCTAGGTCTGTCTAGTCTAGGTAGTCGCGATAAAGGTATGTAAGTTATTAGTGTGTGGATGTAAAGAGTACTTACTTATGTATTATCGGTAGATTCCTAAATACGTATAAACAACACATTGACGTGTCGCTTCTGTCTAAGGTGCATTTACGCTACTTCAAAATCAAGCCTAAATAATGTTATTGTTTAATTTTTGTTACAACTCACATCACACCACACAAACGTTTTCCTGAGGTTGTTTGCCCTGCTTAGACATGGTACAAAAGGCAGCCAGGAAGTGGAAGGAGGAAATTTCTTTAATGATGATTCATTTGAGCCTTAGACACACTGGGATTATTGAAGCATAAACAAAAGTCGTCAACACTAAACTAATCCCATATTTGCTATTAACTGGAACTTTCAGAGAGGCATGGTAGGAGATGGTCGCCACTCGCCTTTGAAGCCAAAGGTAGTGGGTTCAAATCCCAATGCGTGTTTCCCACTGACCCTCCGGTAAAGAAAACCCCTTAGCTTAGTAAGCTGGTATGATGCTGGTTTTTAACTTAAGCTTTTATCAATCTAGTAAAGGCGCCTGCGTGGTGGTAGTATACTGTTAAGAATCCGCCTGGGCAACTACTGTCTTCAAGTTGGAAAGTCTGTCGCCAAATATTTTATGTGTTCCGGCAGCTGTCCTTGAGAGCCAGTTCTCATTCTAGGCCTAACGGGTTTCCTTCCTAGACCGCATCGTCACTTACCAACAGTTGTGAACGTGGTCAAACGCTAATTTAATCTATAATACGTATAAAAAAATTATAAAAAACATATTGCAGGATTCGCTTTGTCAGTTATTGTAATATATTTTGTTTTGAAGGGCGAAGTGTCCAGTGAAATTCAGAGCGTCTGTGTTACAACAACAACGGTAACAGGTGCAGTGCACATTATACGTCATAAATTTTGACAATGTACTGTACATTGCTGTCGGGTCTGGTGGGTACGAGTATCACTTCTTAAACCTAGGGCTTTGAGAAGTGTTAAATAGCTCTAACGGCACCTAGGAAGATCTTTGTTTAGAATATACAATCGGGGATAGTTTAGTAAAACAAATTGAGGATATGGTATGTGTTACCAGGCGATGCTTCGTAACTGATGCATCTATAATATAACGGGACAATAAACTGGCCAAGTGCAAGTCGGACTCGCACTCGTAGGGTTCCGTAACACAGTAGAGTAATTTATAAACATAATTTTTCGCCAGCAAAAAAATTACTTTGTTTTTCATAGTGTTTGTATGAACAACAAAGTTATATTTGATGTTGCTATATCTAAAAGACTGCTGTATATATCTCGTTCAAACCAATTTTCCTTAAAAGTTTGTAGTCTATCTACAGCATATATCTTTGATGAAATGTTTATACGAAAGAAAAGTTTTAAGTAAACGACAGGAGTTTCAAGCGCGGGCGCACCCGCGGGGCACTTCTAGTAGGTAATAAATCTACAATTTAATGCTTTTTGTTTCTAAGCGCATCACTAATAATAACGGTTAGACAGATTTGCCTATCAATCAACGTCTCAACACCAATATACGTATTATAAATGCCAATATTAGTTTCTTTATTTGTTTGTTTGGGACTTATTCACGATCAAACGGCTGGACCGATTAAGCTGAAATTTTGCACAGTGATAGCCAGTAGGTATTATTGATTAGACTATAGGATACTTTTTAACTTACTTACTTCTTATTAAAATTTGGGTAAATATGGAAGTGTCCACATATCTCTAAATACCTCTAAATATGGACAGGAAAAAAATTGTCGGGTCAGCGAGTAGGTAGTTATTATAAACAATAAAATTAGAATACCTATTGTATCTGCAACTTTAGGTACAACCACCTCAGTTGGAGATAATTAATTTCTTTGTGGTTAAACTTGTTCATTTTCCTGCAAAATTTACCTTTGCTCTGACTTTGTTCTGCGTTTTAACCAGTGTTGCCAAAGAATTAGAAATCAGTCAGTTTATTTTTCAGTCAATAAAAGCAGTCAGTCAACATGTTAAAATATTTGTACTGTAAATTATCTGAATTTTCTTTTATTTTAGTCAAATTTATCATTTATTCTTGTAGTCCGGTGCACAAATAAAAATCTTTCATAAAGTACCAATCAGTGAAATTTTGCTTATCGACGGCCCAAACGGACAAACGGATATTTGCTAAATTACTAGTTTACAAGAGAGCATTTTTATGATTAAATATTATAACATTTACAACAAATCAATTTGTAATTTAATTTGAATTTGCAATAGTTAATTTATTCCCATAAATTTCCTATTACAAATTGAAATTCTGTCCCCAAAACCAAAACAACAGTATAGTTAAATTTACTGTAATAAATACATATTTTCGAAATAAGGCACATGTAGAAATATTTTTTAAATAATATGTTTCTTTAAAGTGTTAAACACTTTTTATTTTGTTAAACACAATCCAAAATTTCCAAAACGTGCCGTCGATACGATGAAATTTTGGATTGTGTTTAACAAATAATTTCTTTGCAGTGGGCATGATGTATAATTTATAAGTAATGTTATCTGCAAAAGGCGATATTATATACCATTTATTTGGGTATTATAATGAATTAACTACATGCATCAATAAATATAATGCTTTCTATAACAAAGTAAAAGCGAACAAGAGATAGATATATTTTTATACATACTGGGCTTTAACTTACATATAATCGTCGGATTGAAAGGCATAGAAACGGCACATAATACTTAATAGTACTTCTGTTGTACCTTAATATATGCCCTCATATACTTTGTTAATAAGTATTTCAATCACAATTTAAGAATAGGTAAAAGTTGTGTTAAATATCAGTTAAAAAAGGAATTCTGAGTACAGTTTAGTTATGTAAAAAATAAATTTAATAAAAATAAAGTTGTCTTTTTGTTGTTTGTGGCCATCGATGTTTTTTGTTATTTGTTTCAATGTGATAGAACTAAACTATTGTTTTCGTACGATAGTTTAAGGTTACATTTATATTAAATCTGATATATGCGGGAAAGCCGCTTTAAGATGGCAACACTGACTGACGCACATTTGAATGGAATTATCCTGTCAGGAAATTAAAGTAAATAAGTAGGTATAGAAATATTTTGGAACCGCAAACATTGCCACCGCAAATCAAAGGTGATACATAGATAGTAGTTAAAAATGCATGGAACAAAACTTACCTCAACAGGAAATAACATCTTTCTTGTCCTTTTCCTCAAAATCATAAAAAAAATATGCCTATTTAATTTGACTTCAAAACAACAAACTTATCAATTTCAACGTATGCAAGAATTTATATTTGAGAACTGAAAACTTTTCACAAATGGTAATTTATTGGGGATACCAAGGAAATATGGGTGGCTACTCCAGTGGTCACTCATTTAACAACCAACCAGGAATCACGTGTAGAATTACTACTGTACTGTACTACTGTGTATAAATATAATACTGTGTATAATATATACTAAGACTATGGACGCAGGTAGGTAACAATGACCCTCCCATGGGTGACGATTAGATGTTGCACCACGACCGTTTAGCAGCTACACTACTGCATTCCATTAGGTAACTGTTTTTTAGGGTTCCGTACCTCAAAAGGTAATGAAAGGAACCCTTATAAGATCACTTTTTTGTCCGTCTGTCCGTCTGTCTGTCTGTCTGTCTCTCTGTCTGTCCGTGTTTCACCACCGGTTTTCTCAGGAACGGGTCGACCTAGTATGTTGAAATTTATAGCAGATACTGAAGTCTATAGAGTCCCTATTAGGTGTATAATAAACTGGCCATGTGCAAGTTGGACTCGCACTCGTAGGGTTCCGTACCACACTACAGTATTTTATAAGATCGAGGAAAAAATGCCACTATTATTTTTCGCCAGCAAAAACTAATTATTAGTTAAAAGAGTTGTGAGCCGCATGCTTATTTCTTATAACGCCATTTAACGTCTAACGTTATCTAAGTGACAGTTAACACAAAGGTGTTAGGAATCGGCATTTCAATATAAAACCACAAAGGTGTTAGGAATCGGTATTTAAATATAACGCCATCTATGGCCATTTACCTAAGCGTTCATAGATGGCGTTATATTGAAATGCCGTAAAAAAACACGTTTCTTCTATGGAGACCCCCTATTATTTTTAACTTTATTCTTAAATCAAGATTCTGAGTCAACACGAGAAAAAGATATGGGCAAGTTTAGACTTTCGCGACAACTTGTAAGTAGGCCTACTAAAATGTACCTTAATTTTAACATTTTTAATTTTTCGGAATTTTTCATTTACTTATGCTGTAAGACCGTAAATTGACAATTCTAGGTCAACTGGAAGTACCCTATAGGTTATGGGTCGAAAACCTATAGGGTACTTCCCGTTGACCTAGAATCATGAAATTTGGGAAGAAGCAAGTTCTTACAGCACAAATGAAGGACAAATTAAAAAAAAAAAAATTAAGATAGGCCTCTGAGTTATATGAGCGCTCATATAACTCAGAGGCCTAACTAGGTACTAACCATCGTTGGTACGGAGGCCTCGGTGGGCGAGTCCAACTCGACTTGGCCGGTTTTTTATAAATTGTTAAACACAATCCAAAATTTCATCGTACCGATGGGACTCGAACCCGCACCCCCCGGATTACACGTCCAGGTGCTCTGCCAGTTAAGCCACGGTTCGATCCATCGATACGACGAAATGAGTGGATTGCATTTGTTAACCCAATTATGCATTGGTGGCAAACAATTTACAAAAATATAAAGTGTGCGACACTTCAAAGAAACATAATATTCGGTTTTTTTATATCTGATAGGCTATCATTTGACTACTATCTTGCCTGGTCGTGTGGTACGATGATAAGCGATGATGTGGTAGAAGATGGAGATTACGCTGGGCTTTAAATGGCCGGAATACCGTAAGGTTATGCCCGGCACCTTTTCCCCTTGATGGTGGTTAATAGCTACTATTCGGCAGCAAGTCAGGCACCTCAGGAACATCGATATAGAGTTTTTTCATTGACCTCATTAACTTGTATATTTGTTTTTATAATTAACTATATCAATGCAATCCGGTAAAAAAGTTGTTCATATTGAAACAAATATACAATGACGTCAACAAATATTCAAAATTACATACTCGTATTATACGTTTTAAACAATTTATAAGTAAGCCCTTTTTACACCTACACCGTTAGATGATTTTTACAACATCTAGAGGAATTCAATTTACCAGGTGGTAGGAGCGTTATATTCCACGGGTTATATATTATATATAATTATATTATATACCTACCAACTGTGAAATATAACGCTTCAATCAGATATATAAAAATAAACCGGCCAAGTGCGAGTAGGACTCGCGCATGTAGGGTTCCGTACCATTATCTATAAAAATGGCACAAAAATCATGTCTGTTGTTTGGGAGCCCCCCTTAATATTTTTTTTTATTAGAGTGCCCTGTCTTAGTCTGTGTTTCTGATTAGATACAACTTAGGGGTCTTCAAGTCGCGAGTGAATAGGTATCTTTTGGGTAAGCGCGCTACATAATCGATTGCATCGTCACTTAATATCAGGTGAGATACTGGTCAAGCGCTAGCTATTTTCGCATAAAAAAATTAAAGTGAATATATAACTAAACATTCTGTTAATATTTTAAGCGTCTACGTGTTGCCGTTATCAATATCGAGCAAAAAAATCACGTTTGTTACATGGGAGCCCGCTTAATATTTATTTTATTCTGTTTTTTAGTGTTTGTTGTTGTAGCGGCAGGAGATCAACACAACAATTTAAACGCTTGGTGAAGTTTAACCCCGAGTTTCGATTTTGTTTCGTATTAAAATGTAACAATGAAAACAAAATGAATTGATTAAAAGTCAGCGGGCGTTTATAATTGTCGAAAAACTTTACAGAAATACATCATCTGTGAAAATTTTAACTATCTAATTGTCACAGTTCATGAGACAGCCTGGTGACAGACGGACAGTGGAGTCTTAGTAATAGGGTCCCGTTTTACTCTTTGGGTACGGAACCCTAAAAATTAGACACCACACCATCGTTTAGGTTTATTTTTTCATTACTTTTTTTTATAATTGTTCATAGGTAGTATTAATGTTAATTTTATTGATGAATATATAATTAGTTAAACTTAGCACAATTTGAAATGTATTTTTGATATGCAACTCTTTCATAAATAAATATATCATTACTCAATAGTTGTCGCATACTTTTGTCTGTTTGGAAGGAAAAACGTAGGTCAAATTTTAGCTCTTACTGTACATTAACAACACGTCGAGAAACGCTAATCGAATTAAAAAAAAACAATTTTCTGTATGCATTGTGTACTTGACACAAATGTGATATATCAAAGAAGGTAATCAATAATAAGTATAATAATATTAATACAGCATATAATAACTAAACGGGTTTTCCTCATACCAGGTAACCAGAACATTATTTTATTATTATACTGAGAAAATCCTCAAATTGGCAATAGGCTAAGGTAGGCTGGGTAATTTATTAATATAATTATAATAATTTATACATTAATATAACACATGATTAGTAAACATAAATACAGGTTTCAAAATTTTAAATCAAAATAAAAATATATAGCTACAATATAAGCAACGACAAAAATAATTATCTTTTCATGTTATTGTCTTGACCTATATTATATTAAAGTCCTCATAAATCAGAAATCACAATATTAATCGCTTCAAAGATGTCAATGAAAATTAATGCAGTGTCATAAACCGCATTTTACTGCATCGCGGCATACAAATGTAAACTAAAAATGTTTTTTAGTATTTTAATGAATCTCAATAATGGTAAAAAATAATGTAACATGTTTTTTATCATAAATATATCAGATTATAAAAAGTTATTTAAATTTTGCTAAATGTGATTGCTATCATAGACTTAAAAATATACCCTACTAATATTATTCCTATGGCCCACCCCATATAAGCAGTCAATTGATCTTCTTGACCGAGTCGCGTTTATCGACCCACGTCCCCAAATTAAAGGACCCACATTTCAATGTTAATTTGTCATTCACGCCTGCAGCTCTACCCGCTCAATACCAGTTTAAAAAGTTACACTTTCGTCACCGACCTTAGCACGGCCGTATAGATAAAAGCATTGATATAATGTACATTAAGAGAAATGCAAATAATCGCGTATGTCAGCAGTCAAGGTGATTCTGCTGTGATCGGTTTGAGTTAATAAATTGGATAACTACCCATGTCAGTTTTATTTAATTACGATTTTATTATCACAAACTTTTATTACGCATGTAAGTTGTCCATTAATGTAAAATAAAATTGAAAAAATTGAAAATCCTACACCTATATCCTTCCACGGTTGGTCTCAAAAGTCAAAAGTCAAAGCATTTATTCAGTATATGGGCAAATTAAAAATTTGCACTTACACACGTCAAATAACATTAAATAGATCATATTCAATAAAAATTATTATAGATATAACAGAACCATAATTTATTGCTTTGAATTTACAAAAAAAAGAAAACAAAAGTATTGAGCCATTCAGCTTTCATCTAGACGTCGAACGTCACACTTAAAACACATGTTTAATTCCCCTGATTAATGTAGGGTTGCCAACCGTACTATTACGTGCACCCGCAACCCAGTGCATGTTTCAGTACTTTAGACAATTTTTATCCAAAAAAATGTGAAATAATGAAACAGAATAAATAAATAAAACGCAGACTAATTGCAGTACAAATGATATTCCTAATGGAACTGATTCAATTTTTCAATTCAATTTTTTTCGATTTCATAATCAATTTAATCTCATTTATCAATTCAAATTCTAAGACGCCAAGTAGCTATAGTATTTCTCTGAAGGATGTTTTCCTGATTACAAACAAATAACCAAAGTCGCTTACCAGCCATCAAACTAAAGGCTGGTTATGAGCCAGCCATATTAACTACAAAAACCATAACTTTGGATAAGACGAGTTCTGGGTTAAGACCGCGGCACGACAAGTCTATATATTGTAAGACGTACTCAATCTAAAGTTATAATATATCTAATACTAGCTGACCCGGCAAACGTTGTTTTGCTAAAACCCAAATATCTTACGGAACCCTATTTTTTCCAAATAGCCTATGTTACTCGTGGATAATGTGGCATTCGAACGGTGAAAGAATTTTTAAAAACGGTCCAGTAGTTTTTGAGCCTATTCATTACAACCAAACAAACAAAGTTTTCCTCTTTATAATATTAGTGTAGATAAAACTGCCCAAGTGCGAGTCAGAATTTTGTCCCGCACACGGAGGGTTCCGAATTTCCGAAGTCCGAACGCCACGAACTTCTAACACCAAGTAAATATTAACACAAAGGTAATTAATATAATTAAATATCTGTAAGACCGAGTGTTCGTTCGTACGACTAACTTTCTATTCTACTGATTCTAGTTAATTGAAGCTCTTTAAATACTAAAATTGAAAATATATTATTCAATTCTGTACACTATATTTTTGCAAATTAACCGTATCTAACGATGTAAACAAATCGACCAAGGCCCACACATTTAAAAAATTAAACGCTTGCGCGTGCTAATTTTTCCTGTGCTGCCATCTAGCTGCGTCGAGGTGAATTAATTTCGTGTCGTATCGTAAAAACACGTTTTTTGTTTTAAACCCTTTAATTTTTAACTTTGTTCTGTTCTTAGTATTTGTTGTTATAGCGGCAACAGAAATACATCTTCTGTGAAAATTTCAACCGTATAACTATCACGGTTCATGAGATACAGCCTGGTGACAGACGGACAGACAGACAGACAGACAGACAGACAGACAGGTAGACAGACAGACAGACAGACA